>JANBXA010000731.1:32277500-33620000 GCA_030556225.1 Cricetiscus sungorus
CTAAGTCGGTACACTGGGGGACACTGTCGGGGCCAGAGTCTGGAAGCACATAGGTGGGTTTCCCCTGCAGAAGGCTCATTCTGGCAAGGACAGAGAGATAGGGGTGGCAAACTTGGGAACTAGGAAGCCAGTGGGGGATGCTTCTGGGATACAGGCAGACAAGTTCATGAATTAAAACAAATGGGAGAATAGTGGGTAGAAGAGATAAGCAAAGTTCCCAGGAACTAGACCTTGCTGTTGGGCACCCTTGCAATCCCAACACCATGGGGACTAGAGACCAGAGGCTGCATTGTGAGTTCTAGGCTAGCCTGGGCTGCATAGTCAAACATGACCTCCACCACCATCATCAACAACAACAAACACCATTCACTAGTACATTGGGAGTAGGAAGGGGAAAAGGGTAGCTCTGGAAAACCACTTCTGAATGAATAGCCATGACATTCTTTCACAACAAGAGAGGCAATGTATTCCATTCAGTTTTCTTGAGGACAGGCAAGTCAAAAAAAGCAACTTGCTAGGAAGCTGTAGACATATGTCTGAGTTCACAATAGTCTAGACTCACGCTGTGTGCTCTCTTCTTTCAGAAACACTTACTTATTTTGTGTGTCCGAATGTTCTGCCTGCATGTCTATGAACCACATGTGTGCCTGGTGCCCATGGAGATCAGAAGAGAGCTTCAGATCCCCTGGGACTGGAGTTACAGACATTTGTTAAGTCATTCTACAGGTGCTGGGGTCTCCAGAAGAGCAAATGGTGCTCTTAACCACTGAGCCATCTCTCCAGAGGTATCTTGCAGAATTCGGTGTGTGCTGGTCATTTTCAAGACCTGCAGAACAGTATGAGTCAGGAGTGCAGATCAACGTCCCGTGTGCCTGTGCCCTGGTATTTGCTAAGTAGTTGGTGACCAACAGCCACAACGCTGGCCATCTCAGGGATAGTGTGAGCCATCAGGTACTGTGCCAGGTTCTTTATGGAGAATACTTTGACCCCATTTGTTAGAATGCTCACACAACTGTAGCGTGTATGTTTTCCACCAGCCCGCCTGGTCCCGCCGCCACACCAGCCCCCAACAACACGCAGAGACTCTGTATTTGATATAAATCTGTTGGCCAGTTCCTAATTCCTTATCGGCTAGCTCTTTCTTAATAATTAACCCATTTCGACTATTCTAAGTATTTCCATGTGGCTCATCTTACCGGCCAGAGCAGTGCTGGTGTGCTACCTCTCGGGGCTCTCCATGTTGACTCTTCCTAACTACTTCCTTTTTCCTCCTCCTTGTCTCCTAGCCCCGCCTATCTTGTTTTCTTATTGGCCTACAGTGCTTTATTCATTAACCAGTATGAGAAACATATTTACAGAATGACATCTCCCATCATCTCCTCTTTTCTGTCTAAAATAAAAGAAGGGTTTCAACCTTAACATAGCAAAACATACCATACGACAGTTATCAAATAAGAATCACAGTTAACAATTAACATTTTGTAAGACTTAAAAAGAAAATATCATCTATCCTATCTTTGTGAGTCTAAAGTCCTATATGTAACTTATCTTTAATCCTAACTAAGGAAAACTATAACCATTACTATCTGTCTTCAACTCCTTCAAAGGCCACAGAAGGATAATATATAAACTCTAGAAATGACAGAGACAACTCACTGTCTGGTCAGTCACCCAGAGTTCTTCTGTAATGTTCCATCTTCAGCCCATAGGCCATAGTGTGTCTGGCAGACTCTTTCATGAAACAGGAACCCTGTAGCACTGTCCATCTTGTTTCAGCAGTCACTTTCCTGTGGGTCCTGCATGCCCAGTTTATACAGCATAAAGTCAAACAGTTTAGACAAGAGCAGTATCTTGCCCATATGGCTAGTCTTGCCATATTGAAAGCAAACTTCGTAACGAGTTTCTTCAATGTCCATCTTCCTTTCTGATGAAAGTGGTGTTTCCAGGAGCAGTTATGTCTCACTGTCAAGAAAATCCCTAAACCATTTTAAATGCCGTATTCTGTAGGTCTTTGAAAGGTTTGAAGAATGCCTATTTATCTCAAATACATCTCTGCATATCTAGAAATCCTAACTAACTTAACTCCAAGTTTTGACTATCATAGGTAACTCTCTATAATCTGTATTAAATTATACATTACATTTTTCAATGAACTATATAAACACAATATACGAGGAGAAATATACATACCACAAAATTGACCTTAAATTTGTATCAATAAATACAAATCCATTCCAAAACAAAGCATTCATATCTATACCATAATTCCCTTTTTACATTTAAAAAGATTGCTTGTGGTCATTAACCATTTATAACTAAGCCCGCTTAAATGAAGACAAACATTTATAAACAATATTTGGGAATTTGGGCATCGTTCTTTCCAAACTGCGTCCTGCTGGTAGGGGGCGCTGTCATGGGGATCCTAAGAAGACACAAAAATCTTGGCTGTAGTCTTCAAGGCTGCTTTGCCCCAACTGTTTTGAATGTTGGGTCACCTGGGACACAGTTTCAGGGAGTCTTGTTTGATCAAACCATGTTAGTCTGGAAGGAATCCACAGCTTTTCATTTTCTGTGGAAACAAAATTAAAAATCCTTTTCCCCAGTAACTTGTCCTTGAACTTAAATTTTGGAGTCAAAGCATTTTTAAAATATATAAATTGAATTAATCCAGCAGCAACAGTTGTTGTTATTTTCTCAGCAGTCAAACCATACAAAGACAATATAATACCGTACAGTATGCAGATTCTCTCCATCTTTATGTGGCTTTTTTATTACTCTATTTATTCTACTTCTATTTTTTCATATTTTGAGCCAGGGTTTCTCTGTGTAACTTTTATCTGCCCTGGAATTTACTCTGCATACCAGGTTTCCTTTGAAATCACAGAGATCTGTTTGTCTCTGCCTCCCCAGTGCTGGGATTAAAGGCGTGTGCCACCACACCCAACCACACTCTGTCTTTTTAAAACCATTTTATTCTTTGTCTTTTTTTTTCCTCTCCCAAGCCAACATATATTTTAAAACACACTGTAAACCTTCATTGCCAACCCTCATACACACCAATGACTTGTTAGCAGAGCTCTTTAAAAGCAATGCGGTTTTGCCACTTATGCAAATTTTGGAAACCTCTGTTAAAGGAGCCGTGCAAATATTTACTTGTCTCTCACAAAACAGAGTTCAACCCAGAAAAATGCTGCTACCAAGAAGTCTTGCTTGTCTTTTTTCTTTTGTTTCTAAAACATTTCTTAAGTTTTTCTTAGTTTTAAGAGCCATTTGTAGCGTATATGTTTTCCGCTAGCCTGCCTGGTTCTGCTGCCATGCCAGCTCCCAATAACATGCAGAGACTCTGTATTTGATACAAATCTGTTGGCCAGTTCCTGGTCATTTTCAAGACCTGCAGAACAGTATGAGTCAGGAGTGCAGATCAACGTCCCGTGTGCCTGTGCCCTGGTATTTGCTAAGTAGTTGGTGACCAACAGCCACAACGCTGGCCATCTCAGGGATAGTGTGAGCCATCAGGTACTGTGCCAGGTTCTTTATGGAGAATACTTTGACCCCATTTGTTAGAATGCTCACACAACCCTATGAGGCTCCAACTTAAGAAGAATTCAGTAACTTAACTCCCAGGTCACCTCCTAGATAATGTCCTCACAGGTAGGAATCTAGACACCAAAACTCAAGCTCCTGGGAGGTTCCTAAGCTTTTCCCTGAACAAACAGCCCAGTCACTATCTACTCAGAAAAGAAGCACTCAGATTCCCTGCCTTGCCTGCCTTGTGGTGTCTCTCTAGTCCATATTTGTTGCAGGAATTCTGAGAGTCTTCCCCACCTCCTAAGAATGAGGTTGATGAAAGCAGCTCTTGATGACATTCCAAGTGATCATCACAAAGTTCAGTGTGAGAGCCAGGAGCCATGCCACATTCCTGTGGGAGCCAGGCATAGTGCTGCACTCCTGTAATCCCAGCACCTGGAGAACAGATCAGGGAAATCACCAGAAGTCTGAGGCCAGCCTGGTCAACAAAGCAAGCTCCAAGACAGACAGAACTGTATTACCAGACTTTGTCCCAAAAATAAAATAAAATAAAGTAAAATAAAAGAACATTCTGGGATGCAAGTGCACTCTGAAAATTGAAAATGCCAATTAAACAATTTATATTTTGCTCTGCTTGCTTTACTACATACACACACACACACACACACACACACACACACACACACACACACACACACACACACATTTGCCCCATATCTATTTGTATGCATTTCAAGGCCAGGTGCAAATATCTATAATTACCTGGAATAGTTTCCAAACTTGTTTCAATTCTTTTTAAAATGTTAGCTTTACGGTAAAAATCAAGATATGGTTGTGTGCAGTGTATTTCCATTCTAGCTGAGGTAAATGACCACAGTTGGTTTCCAACCATGATTCATTCTCCTAATAGTCCAAAATCAGTCCTGCTGGATCAAAGCCAAGTTATCAGCAGGGTTGTTTCCTTCTGGAGGCTCCAATGAGCCCCTCTCTATGCTGGCTCCCTGGCGTGTGACCCCTTTGTCACAGCACACTGACACCTTGCTTTGATAGACCCCTTGCCTCCAGTACCAGTGAGCAGTTGCTTCCTTTTTATAAGGGTAGTTCAGGCTCCCCTCTCTGCATCTCAAAAGCTTCAGCATAATCACAGCTGTGAGGGACACAGTTGCAGGTTGTGGAGACCCAGATGTGGTCACCCTGGGAGTCATTCAGCCTCTACCTTCCTCACCTAATGAGTTTTTACAAGTGTACACACTAGGTGACCCAAATTCCCTCAGGATGCAGAACCCGTCCTCACCCTCAGGAAGTGCTCCCAGGCCCTTCCCAGGAAGTTTTTTCTCACTCTGCCCATCAGAGGCAAACAGTTGTCTTTTCACTTCCTTTTGAAAATAAAGAAAAGTTCTTCAACCTTTGAATCTGGCTTCCCCTACTAAGCAAAGTGTCACTGGGCTTGTTCATGCTGTGTCTGTCAGTATCAGATTGTTTCTTTGATTGCTGAGTAATATTCCATCTGGACAGACCTTGGTCAACTTACGCTGCCACACTTCTGTGGATAGCATTGTAATCTTTGTTGCTGACGTTGCTTGTCCCTCTGCCTGTAATAACTTCTTGCCACTGACCTGTGTTCTTAGAACAAAGTCACACCCATAGGCCTCACAAGACCCAGTATGAAAGCTGGGTCTTTGGAAAACACATCGAATCTCACTGACACACCTCCTCCCTATCCTGCACACGCTGGTCTTTGTCCTTGACTGTTTTATGACCCTTACTTGTTTTGGATCCTATTACTGGAGTCCACACCACTAAGGGCAAGAGCCAGGGTTTTTTCACTCTGCCTTATACTTACCTGGGTCAGCCTTGAGCAGAAGAGGCACAAGTGTGGCTGATTGCAACTAATTCTAGCATCCTCATCATTGACACAATGATCCTTGTGTGTTACGAATAAAATATCCCCATGAAGCAGTTGGCACAAAGCAAGTGTCTGCATCAAGGATTAGACCTTGGCTTGTGGAAGACATAGGTGAGGGCCTGAAAATGATGCTAAAGTTGGTCACAAGTCATGAAGCTGGCTCTTTTCATTCTTAAAGGATGGGGGATATGCTTTGTTTCAAAAAACTGATATGAGCGTGAAAGACAGATAGGCAGCGAGCCCACTTTCCTCTTGTCCTACTTTGCTTTCACTGCTGTGATAAGCAATAAGGGATGAAAGGGTTGATTTTTGTCTTATACTTTACAGCCAAGGGAAGCCAAGGAAGGAACTCAAGCAGGGCAGGAACCTGGAGGGAGGAACTAAAGCAGGGGCCATGAAGGCATTCTCCTTACTGGCTTGCTCTCTATGGCACATTCACTTTGGCTTTTTATACGGCCCATGATCAAGGGTGGGTGACCCCATATCAATCATCGATTAGAACATGCCCCACAAACTTACCTAAAGGTCAGTCTAGAGGATAGGCAATTGAGGGTCCTCCTTCACAGATGACTCTAGCTTGTGTCAAATTAACAAACTTTAACTGGTGCAATTGGTCTCTTGTCAGTTTGACATACAAACACATCACTGCTAAACCACAACTTTCTCTTTCTTGGTTACCCCCAAGATTTCATGTGAACACTACAGACCACCGTATAAAAACATAACATAACCTTTTATTCCCCATAGTCTTTCAATTTTTCAACCCTTTAAATCCAAGTTCTCTTTTTTATATACTATCTCTTTTGGTTTTGTTTTTCAAGACAGGGTTTCTCTTTGTAGCTTTGGAGCCTGTCCTGGAACTCACTCTGTAGACCAGGGTGGTCTAGAATTCACAGAGATCTTTCCAAGTCTGGGATTAAAGGCATGCACCACCACTGCCTGGCCAAGTTATACACTTTCTTAATCCAAGAGGGAAGAATCAGGGCACAGTTACAATCAGATCAAAGCAAACCCAAAGCCCAGAGCTCAGTATGAAATGATCCTTTGGACTTTGAAGAGCTAGGCACCCTCCACAAAATAAAATACCTCTACAGCTTTGCCATGCACATGCAGCTTGTCTTGTAGACACAGGCTGAGTCCATTCTACAATGACACTGCCCTTGGTGGTCATCACATAGTCTTGTCATGTCCACATCCCATAGTCCAATATGCCTGAGTTGCCATTGCCACTGAGGTTGCACTGTCACCAATGGCAATTTTCCTTTCAGGGACTCTAACCCTGCTACACAGTGCCAAGCCTCAGCTTCTCTCCATGACCACTTCAATCCTAGGGTCTTTACTGAAATTGAGCCTATACTTTCACCAATGGCCTCCCCTGGCCGCTTATATTCCAAGTCTCAACTGCTCTCCATCACCCCCTCCCACCCTGTAGCTTCCAGTACCATGTTGGAGATTTGTATACATTACCAAGTTTGGTTGCTAGATTGAGATGCAGCCTTAGCACCCTGTAGGCCACATCCTCTGTGTGCTGACCCTGAAGAAATAGTCCCCAGAAGATTTCATCTCAATGATACTGGTCTCATTAACCACAGAACGTAGGCTCTCGAGCCTTTGTATCTGAAACATTCCAGCAGCCCACCTGGGTTTTCAGACATTGAGCCTCAGACTAAGTGCTGGTCCTGAACCCTTTGGAATTGGACTGAGCCTCACTACCAGCATCCATGGGCCTTCAGCTTACTGATGACCTGACAGGGAACTTCTCAACTCTGTAACTGAGTAAGCCAATCCCTCTAAGAAATTCTTCACACTTCCCTGTCTCTCTGTAACTGACACTAATACAGATTTTGGAAATAAAGATGGTTCTAGGTGGATATAAATTTAAGGAAAGGCAAACTTAATTTGTTCTTTAATCTCACTAGACCTAAAAATGTTGAGGACTTCAATATACATATGTATTTATATTTTACATATTGATCTCTGTCCCCTCTTCCTCTTTCCCTCCCTCCATCCCATGCCCCCTGACCCGCCCATCCCATCCCCTCCCCACTCCACAGGGAGGGTGATGCCTTCCAGGACTGATCATCAAAATCTGTTAAGCCATTTGGAGTAGGGTCTAGGCCCTCCCTCCTGCCTCTAGGTTAAGGCAGTATCCCTCCATGGGGAATGTGCCCCAAAGTCTTTTCGCGCACCAGGGATACATCCTGGTTCCACTGTCAGAGGTCCCTTAGACAGCTCAGGCCTTCTAACTGAGACCCATGTTCAGGGGTTTGAGTAGGTACAATGCTGGTTTCCCAGCTATCAACCTGGGAGTCCATGAGCTCCCCCTTGTTCAGGTCAGCTGTCTCTGTGGGTTTCTGTAGCCTGGTCTTGACCCCTTATTTATTTATTTATTTATTTATTTATTTATTTATTTATTTATTTATTTATTTGTTTATTTATCTATTCTTATTTTACATATCAATCTCAGTTCCCTCTCCCTTCCTCCCTCTCTCCCTCCCTTTCATGCCCCCACCACCTCCACCCTCCCATCCCAGCCCCCCCCCCACCTTCCAGGAGAATGATTCCATTTTCTAGTTACTCCTTCCTCTCTACAACTGGACTCCAGGAGTTCCGCTCAGTGTTTAGGTATGGGTGTCTGCTTCTGTTTCCATCAGCTACTAGATGAGGGCTCTATGATGTTACATAAGTTAGTTACCAATTTCATTATCAGGAAAAAGCATTTAAGGTAGCCTTTTCACTGTTGCTCAGATTGTTAGATGGGGTCACCCTTGTAGGTCTCTGGACATTTCTCTAGAGTCAGATTTCTCTTCAGACATATAGTGGCTCTCTCTCTCTCTCTCTCTCTCTCTCTCTCTCTCTCTCTCTCTCTCTCTCTCTCTCTCGCTCTCGCTCTCGCTCTACCCCCCTCCCCCTCTCGGCTCTGGTCTATTCATACCCCAACTCAATCTGGCTAGTCCCTCATGTTCTCCTCTCCTCCCCTTCTCTTTTTCCTGTATTTCTCCTTCTTAATTGTGTTTTTGTGTGGCTTGGGTACCAAGGCAATTGTTGCTTCATAAAAAGAGTTTGGTAATGAACCTTCTGCTTCTATTGTGTGGAACAATGTGAGAAGTATTGGTATTAGCACTTCTTTAAATTTCTGGTAGAATTCTGCACTGAAGCCATCTGGCCCTGGGCTTTTTTTGGTTGGGAGGCTTTTGATGACTGCTTCTATTCCATGAGGGGTTATAGGTCTATTTAAGTTGCTTATGTGTTCTTGATTTAATTTTGGTAAGTGATAGTTATCCAGAAATTTGTCCATTTCCATTGAATATTTGAATTTTGTGGAGTACAGGTTTTCAAAGTATGATGTGAAAATTGTCTGGATTTCCTCAGTGTCCATTGTTATGTCCCCTTTTTATTTCTGATTTTTGCTGATTTGCATGTTCTCTCTCTGCTTTTTGGTTAGTTTGGATATAGCTTTGTCTATCTCATTGATTTTCTCAAAAAACCAACTCTTTATTGCATTGATTCTTTGTATTGTTTTTCTAGCTTTTACTTTATTGATTTCAGCCCTCAAATTGATTATTTCCTGGTGTCTGCTTCTCTGGGGTGAGTTTGCTTCTTTTTGTCTAAGGCTTTCAGTTGTGCTGTTAATTCTCTAATGTGACTATTCTCCGGTTTTTGGATTTTTTGTTTTTGTTTTTGTTTTTTGGGTTTTTTTGTTGTTGTTGTTTTTTGTTGTTTTTCTTTTCCTTTGGTCTTTTTGTTTTGTTTTGTTGTTTTCTCATATGGGCACTTAGTGCAATGAACTTTCTTCGTAGCTCTGCTTTCAAAGTGTCCCATAAGTTCTGGTATGTTGTGTCTTCATTCTCGTTGAATTCTAGGAAATCTTTCATTTCTTTATTTTTTTTTTCCTTGATCCAGGAATGGTGCAATTGTGCATTGTTCAGTTTCCATGAGTTTGTAGGTTTTCTGCAATTTGTGTTGTTGTTGAATTTCAACTTTAAAGCATGGTGGTCTGATAAGATACAGGGGACTATTCCAAATTTTTTTGTATCTGTTGAGGTTTCTTATGTTGCCTAGTATGTGGTCAGTTTTAGAGAAGGTTCCATGTGGAGTTGAGAAGAAGGTATACTCTTTTGTGTTTGAATGGAATGTTCTATAGATGTCTGTTAAACCAAATTTGGACATAACTTCTGTTAGTTCTTTTGTTTCTTTCTTAAGTTTCTGTCTGGTGGTTCTATCTAGTGGTGAGAGTGGGGTGTTGAAGTCTCCCATTATGAGTGTGTGAGGTTTTATGTGAGCTTTGAGTTTTAGTAGAATTTCTTTTACAAATGTAAGTGCCTTTGTATTTGGGGCATAGATGTTCACAATTGAGACTTCATCTTGATGGACTTCTCCTGTGATGAATATGAAATAATCTTCTTCATCTCTTTTGATTGGTTTTGGTTTGAAGTCTAACTTGTTAGATATTAGATTGCTTCTTGGGTCCATTTGATTGGAAGATCTTTTCCCAACCATTTTCCCTGAGGTAATGTCTGTCTTTGAATCTTAGATGCGTTTTTTGTATGCAACAGAAGGATGAATTCTGTCTTCGTATTCATTCTGTTAGCCTGTGTCTTTTTATAGGTGAGTTAAAACCATTAATGTTGAAGGAAAGTAAGGACCATTGATTGTTAATTCTTGTTTGTTTTAGATTTGTTGTTGGCAGTGGTATAGTGAGTATATTTGCCCTGCTTTTTCTTTTGGGTTCTACTAAAGTGGGATTATCTATTGCCTATGTTTTTGTGAGTGTAGTTAACATCCTTGGTTTGGAGTTTTCCTTCCAGAACTTTCTGTAGGGCCAGATTTGTGGATATGTATTGTGAAAACTGGCTTTGTCATTGAATATCTTGTTTTCTTCATCTATAGTTATTGAGAGCTTTGCTGGGTATAGTAGCCTGGGCTGGCATCAGCGGACTCTTAATATTTGTAGAACATCTATCCAGTACCTTCTGGCCTTGAAAGTTTCCCTGGAGAAGTCAGGTGTAAGTTTAGGCCTGCCTTTGTATGTTACCTGACCTTTTTCCTTCCCTGCTCTTAATAGTCTTTCGTTATTCTGTATGTTGGGTGTTTTGATTATTTTGTGGCGAGGGTTTTCTTTTTTCTTTCTTTTTTTTTTTTTTTCTTTTTTTCTTTTTTTTCTTTTTCTTTGTTTTGGTCCAGTCTATTTGCTTCTTGTACTTTCATGGGCGTGTCCTTCTTCAGATTGGGAAAGTTTTCTTCAATGATTTTGTTGAATATGTTTTCTGTACCTTTGAGCTGGGCTTCTTTGCCTTCTTCTATACCTATTATTCTTAGGTTTAGACTTTTCATGGTGTCCCACATTTCCTGGATGTTTTGTGTTAGGGATTTGTTGGATTTAAGATTTTCTTTGGTTGATGAATCTATTTCCTCTAGTTTATCTTCAGCACCTGAGATTCTCTTTTCCATTTCTTGCATTCTGTTGGTTATGCTTGCATCTGTAGTTCCTGATCATTCACCCAGTGAATTTTCAGCATTCCCTCAGTTTGTGTTTTCCTTATTGTCTATATTTCAGTTTCCAGGTCTTGAACTGTTTGAATTGTTTTCTTCATCTGTTCGATTATTTTTCTTGGCTTTCCTTACTTTCTTTAAGAGCTTTGTTAATTTCTTGCAATTTTTTTTGAGGGGGGGGCTTGGTCTTTTTCCCTATTTCTTCTAATTTTTTGTTTTGTTTTTTTTCATTTCTTTAGGGGATTTTTTCATATCATCTTTGAGGATCTCTATCATTTTTATGAAGTTATTTTTGAAGTCGTTCTCTTCTGCTTCATCTGCTTTGATGTGTTCAGGTCTAGTTGGTATAGAGTCCCTAGATTCTTGTGGTGTCATGCTTGTATTTCTATTGCTGGGTGTTTGTGTGTGTGTGTGTGTGTGTGTGTGTGTGTGTGTGTGTGTGTGTTGCTGTCTTCCCATCACTTCTTCCAGTGGGTGCAGGTGGAGTCTCTCTCTACCCTACTCTCCTGGTGGGTGTAGGTGGGTCAGGAGTTCGATGTCTGTAACTCTGGATGATCCAAGCTCTCGGGGGGGGGGGGATCTCTCCTCTGGCAGAGGTCCAGAGATGGGGTCCAAATATCGGGTAGGTGTGGCCTCAGGATGGTCCCACATGAATAGGCTGGTTCAGTGTGCTCAGAGCAGACCCAGGAAAGTCGGCGGAGGTGGAGGGGTTATTGGACCCACAATCTGGCCCAATGCTCACCAGGCGCAGTGGAGCAGTGGACCCAGTTTTACAAAGGGTTGGGGGGAGGGCAGGCTCTGGGTGGTGAGTGGAGCAACGTACTAGGACTGTACTTTGTTAAGTCTTACTTATAAATGGAAATGGTTTCTCAGTCCCCACTTCTCACATCCAATCAGAAGTGACCTCCTGATATAGGGGTATCAGCCTTTCTACCAGTGTCTATGGGGTTGAGCCTGCATTGCCTTGGAAACATTAATGGCCTCCCCAGGTCAGTTGCCTTGGAAGACACTGCTGAATCCCCTAGGACCTGGTCTCACCACCCCACTTTGCTTCTAGGCCTTCACACTTAAGTCTTTGGGCTTCTAAAGGGAGACACAAAGTCTGACCTGAGAGGAAATGTATTCTGGTCCAAAAGAACTATCTGAGTTTTTTAATTTATACAAACACAAACCCATGGAACAGGCCTGTCAATGTAAAAGTAAGAGATACTTGTGGAAGGAACATAACTGTGGGAATGGCTGAAATGATTGATATTCTTCCAAAGATAGAGATAGATCAGGAAGTTAGAATGAGGCTAACTGTTTGGCTGGTTGGCTAAAACATGGACCAAAAGTTGGCCCAGTATGAGCAAGTTAGAAAGGTCTTATCTTGGGCTAGCATAGAAAGGATTCAAGGGAAAATGCAATGCCACCATGGAGTAGTCACGTTGTCTCTTCCAACATACCGGGAGGGTTCAGAGGCATACTTTTGACCAATACTTTAAACAATAGGTTTTAAACACAGCTGTGGCACCTTAAAAAGCTCTGTGAGCACTCTTCTCTATTGGCCGGGCCTTACTGTTAGAACCTCTGCCACTCAGTTGGAAATACAATGAGAATAATTTGACCTGAGGATGATAGAGACCAAGTGGAGACACTCCTGAATCAAAGGCACTGAGGACATGATTACTGAAATAGATATCAAAGACAAGGCAACAATCAGAGCATGCTCAATTGTGGAGACCCCTGGCATTGGGCTGAATGTACTGTTCCTAGAGGAAAAACAGATAAGATGTCTACTGGTTTATGTTCAATCTGGATAAGCAGATTCACATCAGTTACACAATGGTGTATCTCAAATCAAAGAAACAGGATCGGTGATATTCAATCAATTATCAGAACCCAAAGAATGATGGTCCCACATACTAACTAAGCATTTATACTGCTAATCTCTCTCCTGAGCTTTGTGTAACTGTGCATTTGGGATTCCAGTGATGGAATGAATAAACAGAATAGACTTCCTTAGCAGTTGACAGAACCCCCTTACTGGTTCTCTGGGCTACGGAGTAAGGGATAGTGTGGAAAAGGCCAGAAAGTCTTTATAGCAGCCTCCCAATGGGAGACACATTCTTGACAAGATTGTATATGTCAGTGTCACCACTGAGGACTTAAAAACACACAGGTGATGACTCATGCCACATCTCCATACAGTTCTCTATTGACTTGTACAAAAGACACTGATGAATTCTGGAGTCTGGCAGTGGTAGTTTAACTAAGTAGTGACTCCCATTGCAGCTGCTGTACCAGATGCAGTTTCATTGTCTGAGCAGATTAACACACCCAGATACTTGCTTATGCATCTATGGATCTGACAAGCACCCTTTCCACCATCTCTAGCCACAGTGTCCACCAGAACCAGTTTAATTTCAGTTGGCAAAAGCAGATATACCTTCACCATTCAACCTCGTAGATACATCACCTGTCTAAACTGATGTCACAATTTGGTCCACAGGGATTTGATCATCTTCTGATTCCACAAGATGTTACTGATTCATTATATTGATAACACGATGCTGGCTGGATGTGGTGAGCATGAAGTAGCATCTATCCTGGGCTCATTAGTGAAACTCTTAGATGTCTCATGAATCCAACTAAAACAGAGATCTTCTACCTCAGTGAAATGTCTCTGAGTCCAGTGGTATGGACTATGACAAGAACAAGACAGCCTCTGAAGGTGAAGGACAAGTTGTTCCATCTTTCCCCTCCTGCAACCAAGAAAGATGTCACTGATATCCTCGTCAGACTGGAGGAGGTTTGTGTCCCTGGTTGTTAGTCAGACTATGGGACAAGCATGGTACATTGCTTCACAGTGATTCCCCATCCGCTACCATAAAAAGCCTTGAAACCATTGTCATGGTGGTGTCCTGTCTTGTATAAAAGGCATCATGAAAGGCCTGAGCAGTCTCTCATCATTCTGCTTTAGGCAATACCAACCTTTCCTTGTGTGCCCACCAATCATGTTCTTTCTGTCAATCTTCTTTTCCCCCAATAGGTCTCCTCCCTACTAGTCTATCTTGGTTCTAACTTCTGATGAGACCAAACATAAGTGAGATAGGAGGGATCCTTATGGCAGATACCCTGACCTCCTGGTCTGTAGAAGACATGGAGGTCTTTATGTTCACAGATAAGCACGAGGGGGAACCTGGAATGTTAAGCACATTCAAAGGTTGTTCCTTCAAGGGAAGAGATGCAATAACTATTATCCACCCAGAAAGCTGAAGCACATGTGCTTACTAGCCTGGTGGCCTTTGCACTATTTGTGCAGCTGGAGATTGTCCAGCACTGGGCCCTCCCCCAGACTCTTATTGTAAGTGTATTTTTTTCCATCAATGTGTAGAACCTACCTTCATGGACTTTCCAAAGCTTTCTGTGTAGTCACATCTGATCTGCAGTTAGCTTCCTTTGTTCCTTTAGGAAATCTATGCATGCTTGCTGTGCATGCGGGATTGAGTTAATTATTGCCAGCATAGTTTTCACCAAACTGTGCTGTGCTTAAATATGCCTAAAATAAACCACTTGGACTCCCAAAGCTTGAACCAACACAGGCTCCTGAGTTGTAGTGAACTGAACTATCTTCTTGCTTCCCATGGCTCGTCTCTCTGCAGCCTGTTAAGGTCAGAGACTCCTACACTGGCCAATTGTCCTGTTGCCCTCAGAGTTCTCACTACCATCTCTTGATGGCCCTTGTCATTAACCACTGTTTGTTTAGTGATATGAATTGCATCAACATGACCTTTCCCCTCAGTAACAATTGTGGGCTGAGAGGATGGTTGACCTGCAAATATGGGTAAAATTGAATAAGCTGCTGTTGTATCTGTAAGATGATGAATCCCCATAGTTGCCAGAGTTCTAAGGTGATGATGATATTCTCCAGCAAGGACAACGGGGCTCTCTTCAGGCCTCCCTAGTCATCCATGCCTTCCATGACCATCAGAGTTCTAGATATCTCCTCCTGGCTTGGGATGGCCAATTCTCCAATGCCAGGTGTCCAACCCAGTTTCTTGGTAGATAGGACAGGGTATCAGTTTAGACTTGGTGCAGTCTTTACCCATCTTGAATTTAGAGCAAACCCCTCCAGGCTTCTTTGGGCCTTTTAAAACAGTCACTTCCTTATATGAGCAAGATAATTTTGCTCATGTAAGACATATATCAGTAGTCCATTTCATTTTTGACATTTCTCTGCACCTGGCAGAGTTTATCCCTGTGGTAAGTGGGATAAGGAGCCAGGGACACAGGGTGGGAACAAGAGAAGAAAGGGGGCATATAATGTTTGCAGAGTAGGGGTCAAGGGCTCAAGAACCTATTCATTTCTTGTCCCTGCAAGGGCTCCTGTCTTCTTCCTGGGGTGACCAGAGCCACTCCCACTGGAGCCACTGGGTAGGAGAAGGGTCTCCGCTTTAGGAGACACCACCAGTGGTTAGGATGTGATTTTCTACCTGATTCTGGCAGCTTAAAATAAGAAACTAGTAGACTGGGCATTGGTGGTGCACACCTTTTTTTTTTTTCAAATATTAATTCATTCATTATGGATAGTGTCCTGTCTGCATGTACCCCTACAAACCAGAAAAGGGTGTCAGATCTCATTACAGATGGTTGTGAGCCACCATGTGGGTTCTGGGAATTGAACTCAGGACCTCTGGAAGAGCAGCCAGTGCTCTTAACCTCTGAGCCACCTCTCTAGCTCTGGTGGTGCACACCTTTAATCCCAGCACTCCAGAGGCATATGAGGATCCAAACTGAGGTCCCATGCTTGTGCCACAAACACTTTGCCAATTGAGCCATCTCCTAGCTCCTCTCCTGCGCTTTTCAGGTATGAGTTGTTGACTGAAATGCGGCTTCCTATCAAGTCAGCTGCCTTCTGAGACCCAAACAGAAATACTAATAGAAATAGAAACTGGTATGCAGAGTGAGTTCACAAGCAAACGTCCATACAGAAGCCTTTTCCCTTAAATGTATGAGGGTAAAGAAGATGAGGAAGAGATATGGGGAGGGGACATGGGGAGGGTATGTGGAAGAAAAATGAAGACAGCTTATGGGGAAGACATGAGAGGTCCATCAGCCCCAAATCACTGGAAAGAACAGGCCTTTCTGTGGGGGTTTCTGGAGCAGCCCAGGGTCTGCCAATCATATGTTGCTAATGAGAGTGTCATATTCTGAGTCATCCTATGTTTCAATAGAATTTTTTTCTCATATAAGATATGAATCAGTGTCCTGTTGATCTGTGGACCTATAGTGTCTTCCTACCCATGATGCACACTTTGTCCCTGGGACAAAAGTAGAGTGTAGGAAGGAATAAGGACAGGACCATTCCCTGCACAGATGACAATGGAGAAAAGAGACACATTTTCGCTTTACAGACTATATGGGCTCAAGAATCTATTTGTTGTCCAATAAGGATCCCTGTGTATGTCATCCCCTGCCTATGTCACTCCCATCTGTGTCATCCCCCTGTCCACACATTCCCGTCTATGTCATCCCCTGTCTGTTGTCCCCCTGTCTATGTAATTCCCTATCGAGATTTCTTTCTCCTTAATCATTTTTAAATTGATTTATTTTATGTGTAAGGGTGTTTTATCTACATATATGTCTTTGCTGGGCTGGAGTGATATAGGTGGTGGTTGTGAACTAAGTGAGTATCGCTTGGTCTTATGAAAGAACAGCAAGAGCTTTTAATCAATGAACCATCTCTTCAGCCCGGGTTTCCCTTAATCTTAAGGAGAAGGAAGAGCCAATTCTCTGATCTCCTTTGCCTACTATCAGTAGGCATACGACACTGGCCTTAACCTGTCCTTGGATGTAGACATGCTTTTCTGCCTGATAGAACAAGACAGACTGAGATTGGCTGGAAACCATTTGTGAACATCAACTTGACTTGAACCTACCAGGTTTTTATTCAGGGCCCAGGACCCAGGATCTGGTCTTTTCTTTAAAGAAAAGGCCCCTGCAGTGACTGGTTTCAGACAACCAATTAGCAAGCCTGCACTGGGTCACAGAAAGTCAGTTTGTGCTGAAATAACATTTGGTGGCCAGAACGTTTACATTGCTGTTTTACCTTGAAGTCAGACGTCCTCAAGAGGCTAGATCTGAGTCAGGGTGTGATTGAGTACACATAAAAACAACACAAAGGCACTAAGCTAAGACAGATAGAAGGATTCATGCTCAGAAAAGATAGTGGGAACTGGGGCCTGTTATGGCTGCAGATTACAACACTACAGATATGCCTTTGGGGGGGGTGGATTTCTTCCTGAACACATACCCACGGATGTCTTTCTCAGATAACAGCCCTGCTCACAGCTCTTTTTAGGTTTAGTTTACTTCCCTCTGCTTTCTATTATTACCAGTTGGGCCACTCTTCTGCTCTACTATCCTTCTGAGTGTTGAAGAGGTGTCTAAAAGGTGGCCTGAGCCTGACCAGCTTCTTTTCTACCAGTCAAGTCTACCAAGGCTTCTTAGAACCTGCAAGGAGCCCTTTGGCATCTTTAGTATTTTCATCCTATCCGTTGTGTTAGTTTTCAGAAGGGGCCAGGGTCTCACTGAACATGTGACATCTGTTTGATGTGTTGAGGACACTACCTCTCCTCTTCAGAGTACACTGGTAAGAGTCCAACCCTGGACTCTCATGACCCCTTAGCCAGAGGTTGGGTGATGCGATGTGAATGAAAGGGTCTTTTAAGAAGGTTCATAAAGCACTTTGGGTTCTGGCTGACTGTGCATGGTAAAAGCCTTTTTTCTCCTTTGGCTCTGGCCTCTCTGACTGGAAGCAAGGCCAGTTCCACAAAGTTTAAAGTGAGAGGGATGGGTTTTAATTTTAGCTTTTGTAATTTTGGGCACACTTTGAAATACAAAGAGCAATCATAAGACAGTAGTCCCCTTTATAGACCCCTTTTTAAAAAATTAAAATTAAAATTGTATGTGTGAGAATGTTTTGCCTGCACATGTGTCTATGTGGCTTGTGTGCAGAGCCCACAGATGCCAGACAAGGGTGCTGGGTGTTCTGGAACAGGAGTTACAGATGGTTACTAATCACTTTGTGGTTATTGGGAATTGAACCTGGATCCTCTGAAAGAGTACTCAGTGCTTTTAATCACGGAACCATCTCTTCAGCCCCGGATCACTCTTTTCACTACTTATTTATATATTTAACTCTGTGTCATATCCCTCTCTATTTGGGAATCACAGTAATCTTTACAAGAAACTCTGTATTTTCGGATAAAATTTTAAAGAAGTCTCATTTGGGGGCTGTCATCATATGGAACAGAGCAAGAGGCAGGTCCTCGTCCCCTACGCACCTGACATTTAAGTCTCTCCTGAAGCTTTGACCTTTGAAGTTGATCTTTACATCAACCACTGACCCTAGCACTCTGATCCCACCTCTCACAGGGTGTCACTTCCCTGAACTCCCAGATGGCATCAGTCTGTCCCTAAGTCCCTTGATCTGACCCTTTAAGAAAGGCAGTCAGCTAAAAAGATGAAGGGAAGGGCTTGCAATCTTTGCCCAAATGTTATCTGCAACTGTCATCAATCATTAACTGCGGGAGAGAAGGACTATGCCTCCAGAGTTGAAGTTCTCAACAATAAGAAAGGTCCAATAGCTAGCCATGCAGCATGGTGAGCCCCTCAGAAGAGCCTGCGTTCTTAGAAGTTACACCTCATTTCCCCCAACCACCATATTCATTAAACTTACATCAAGGTCAGTGGCCCTAGTTGGGCACGATGTAAGCTAACGCTGGAATCTAAGGCAAGAAAATTGGCATAAACTCAAAGCCTCCATGGGCCACACACATAGTCTAAAGGATGACATTGCTTAGCTTTCTTGTTCACTTGCCTCTGTCTTTGGTCACTCTCCCACAGGCTTCTCCTCCACTAAGTCTCCACTGGGTTTCCTTAAGCCCCTCTGATCTCACATCGCAGGAGCTCATCCCCATCTCCCTAGCACAATGACATAAACCTTATGAAGTACCTCACATCATGTCCTAAGGACAGACACAGCACTCATGTCAGCTGTGTGACTCTACTAGCACCCCCTCCCTGTCTGAAGAGCCCTTCTCCTCCTCCTCAGCCCTGTCATACCTGAAGGGCTCCTATCTGCAGATCCTCAGAGCTCCAATAATCCACACCAGAGCACAGACCCAGGAAGTTACTCACCCTTTCTGCTCTGGGCTCCTTACAATGAAGTGGGAGAAGAGGGTGTGTGGGGTTGCATGTTCATCTCCAAACCATGCAATTCCTGTGCTTCAGAATGTGAGTCTATTATGAAATAGGGTCATCACAGGTGATTTATTTAAGATGGATGGAAATGGGCAATGTTCCAGTGAATAGCTAGTGCCCCTAGCCCATTAGAAAAAACAGAGATGCAGGGCAGAAGACCAGTAAGGACAGGCGCAGGGACTGGAACAATGCATCTGTAAGCAAAGGTATAAAGGATGGCACCAGGATACTGCCAGCTCCCAAAGCTGGCAGAGGTGGGAAGAACCTGGCCCTTGGAGAGGAAATGTGGCCTTGTCATTACTCTGATTTCAAGATTCTGCCTCCAGAGCTGTCAGAGAATCCAGTTTTGCTATTTATGCTCTAGTTTTTGGCACTTTGTAGCAACATCTCAAGAAGGTTTGTAGACTGGAGGGAAATGTCAGTCATACAGCTGGATCTCTACTATCTCTCTTATTACATTTATTCTATACCTTATTATAGCATTGCTCTATGTGCCCCTTTTAGTAAAGACACAAAGCTTTGCATGTCCCAGATCTCTGTATGCACGCAGAACCATTCATTGTCCTTTCCTTTCCCCCATGGCTGCAGGAGTGAGACCGGTATTGTTCCAGCTCTCACTGCCATCTGGACTCCAGTTTGATGACCAGCAGTCACTCATCCTGTCTTCTCTGGCATCTATTATTTATGGACTTCTGCCACAGAACTGATCTAACAATGACCTCAGAGGCCCATACAAGGCCCTACATTACCTTTGTGTGTATATGTACATGTGTATGTAATAGAGATACCAGTGTGTATGCATGAAGGTACTTGTGTGTATGTATGTGTATGCAAGTATGTGCACGTGTATGTATAGGGATGCCCATGTATGGGTATATGCATTCACATGTTTGTGTACGTGCGTGGAGGCCAAAAGATGATCTTAGATGTTATTCCTCAGCACCTTGCACCTTTTGTTTGGGGCAGGATCTCTCATTGGTCTGGAACTTCTTCAAGTGGGCTAAGCTAGCCAATGAGCTGCAGGGATCTGCCTGTCTCTATCTCCCATCTTGCCATCACCAGGATTATAAATGTGCACCACCAGACCTCACTTTTCATGTGGATTTGGGGGATCTGAACTCAGGTCTTATCATACAAGTGTCTTGCAGGCTGAGCTGTCTTCCCAGATCTTATCTTTCTTATGTATGCACCTGTATATGCAGGCACATGTACATGGATTAACCTTAAAACCATTATTAAAATGAAAGCAGCCAGTCATAAAAGATCATCTCTATGAGTCAATGTATATAAGACACCTTGGCAGTTTGCAAGGGAATCTCCTCCCAAAGCTTACAGAGCAGCTCTGACTCCTGCCATGCTTATTCTTTGCTACCTGGTAATAGGCACTCCAGTCTCTGGCAATGTTGTGCGGCTCTTTTCCCAAAACTTAACAATCTATCCTAGGGGAGGACTTAAAAAGCTGAGGAAACTTACAAGGTCCAGGAAGCTCATAAAGTTACAGGATTCACAAGCCCCTGCGAAGATTCTGTAAACAGTGATTTCCCAAAGACATTGGCTCCAGTGGAGACGCAGCATGTTAGGCAGTGAGCTTCTAGGGATGTAGCTCTTGTGAATCAACATCCATGCTTGAATAGTCTTACAGTGATGTGACTGTCTTTAAAGGGACCATGCCTCTGTAAGTAACCCCTCACCTCCGTCACTGTATGGAATATCAATAACACCATTGATCCTTCAAGAAAGAGTAGGGTAAAATTGTTCTTTTGGTCTGTCATTGGTGTCATATTTGCTAGTGTCTCCCCAAGAAAAGTCACATAGCATAGTAGTGGACTGAACTGACACTGACAGAACCAAAAATGAGTCTAAGAAGAGTTGTTGCATGGTGAGGATGGTGAGGTATGTAATGAAGGTTGATGGATCGGAGAGTGAGTACCTGCAGGGACAATCCCAGCATGGCTACCTTTCTCCTGGGGTAATAGGAGGGTGTGTCTCCTTGCTGTGATGGCAGTGGCATGCTCCTGGTGATGAATGACAGGATGTGCAGCAACACTAAGCTGTTTGAGAGTGGGGTATCCTTAGAGGGAATCCCTAGGAAGCTGTCTTCCCGTATGTTGTGTGGAGGCATGTCTCCTTGATGAGTAAGGTTTGATATGCAAGTAGGGGACATCCTCAAATAAGCTGGTAAACTAGAAAACATCATTCTTAAACGTGGCACATTTGGGACAGGACCATAATCTGGCTGTGACAGCTGTGGAAGACATGCAACTGAGGCTTGGCTGTCTTCCCAGAAAAGGCTTGCTTGTAAGGGAGGAATTGCAAAATGAAAGGCCATGTAGGGGCTCTCCTCCACTTCAGCTTCTAGTCTGCCAGGAAAAGTAGGAAAGAGGAAGGAGGAGATAGAGGTGTGGGCTTGCCATTTCTTACAGCTAGCAGGATGCAAGAGAAGAAAGTGCAGATTAGATCCATTTCTAGAACTCCAAAGGTCGGAATTTCTGGAAATAATCAGACAATGAGGAGGAAGAAAGAGGGGAAAGAGTGATGAAAGATGCCCTTTTGGTACAACAGTTAGTACACAAGGGAATTCCATAGTCAGACATCTAAATAATGGTCCAGTATGGTAACTATGATAACCAGGTAACACTCTGCATCTTGACTGCTTAAATTGGGAAGAACTTCTAAATGGGGAATTAAAGAGCTTATGAAGCTTTGGAATGTGTGGGCAGACAGGGTCCGTCTGAGGGCTGTGGAAGTAGTGACAGTAAAATATATACCCAACCTCCTTGAGACACAGACGGTCTCACTGGACTTAATACAAGGGAACTCAGACCCTGATGAACTCTCATGTTGTTAAAACTGGGTGAGGTCCTTGTAAAAACTGGGGATTAGAAGGTAAGAAAGAAAAAAATAATCATCACTGAGGGAAGTGGCATGCAAGGCATGGTATTTGATGTCCCTAGTTAGGAACAGAAAAGCTAATAAACAGGGTTGGTTAAGCAGAGACTGTTAGAGAGTTTTAAAGGTGCTGCTGAGCCCAAGGGTGAGTCATGATCTTGATGAGATGGGAGGGGTTCTGGCAGGTCTGAATAGTTTAAACCAACATATAAACCAGGTTCATAAAATGTTAGATCAATCAAAAGGGATGAGGGAAGAACAAGTAGACAAAGAGGTCTATATGGCTCGCTCTCAACAAATGCAGCAGCATTTTTATGAAACCAGAGTTCCCAGAGAAAATGTTGTCAGGAAGCCAACTCCAGTGCTTGTGAGCCTCTGGAAGCTTTAAAGCCTGAGCAACAGCTCAACTGGAAGGAGCTGACGGGTGGTGCGGGTGAAAAAGACTGAACTTATCCTAGGGTACACAGTGGCCCCCACAGAAATGCTGCGTATGTTTTCCCTCTTCAAGGGCACTTGTATCAGCCAGGTATAGTCAACAGAAAGGTGATGTCCACAACCCTGATCAAAGCCTGTCAGCATCAAAGAGTCAGTGGTGGCAGCCATGGGAGCAGCAGCATTCGCATCCTCCCTGGAAGAGGAGGCCAGATGGCTCATGGGAAATGACTATAGGTCATGGATGCTAGAGAGGTGGTGACTCGTCTATGCGGTCATTGTTCTTTTGATTAAATGGCTGATAGACGTGATGAGATCGTGCTGTGCTATGCTGGACCTCGCTAACATTTCTTTTTAGTAGCCTTTTAACCATCTGAGAACGACTGGCATTTCTTTTTTGGAATGGACAGCAGTGAGCCTTCAGAGCTCCTTCCCACTCTCTGTGAAATTTCATTATATAATGTTAACCCTTGAGTGTCATACGGAGTTAGAAAGGCATCTGGGGAGACACGAAAAACATCAGTTAAGGAGTTTGAACAAAGGTGTGGGTGTAAAGGGACACTACCAGAACCCCTTGAAGTGACTGAGTGAAGATACTAGTGCCAGGCTATATAGTCTACCTCCCTAAGAATGAAGACCAGGGAAAATTCTAAGGCCCTACACCACACAGGCATTTGCCACCACTACTGATTGTATTCCACGACTAGATAAGTCCCATTGTTGAAGATCACATGCTTTTGCTATAGGGCATAGAGAACCAGTCTGGGACTGAGCTGAATGCTCTTCCCCCCATGGCTGGATTTTATATCGCAGAAGGCACTGTGAAAGTTACAGGGCAGAGAAGTATTACCAACGTTCTGCTCAGCTATGGACCCTCCATGCTGCAATACCAACATGCCAGACAATGTATGCCTGCTGGTGCAATAGCGGACACAACACTGTGGGCACAAACAAATGCTCCCCTGTTGGGTTTAAGGCCCATATGCAGGAAGCAGCCACATTTGGCACTAGTCTACAGCGAAGATCTGTAAATCCAAATGTCAAAGGCTCTAGTGGGGAGGCCTCCTCTATAGCTTTATTAAACAGATGGGATATGCCCAGGAAATTGCTGTCTAAAAACTTTTGTCTATGCCCATAGATTATCAATTTAGTCAGCCTTGGTCATTAAAAGAATGTTCTTTTTTCTTTTTTTCAATGTGTGGTGGTTACTGCAGATATTAATAAATGGCCAGGCTGCTGAGAATAAGAGACTCTCACTGTGGTATAAAGTTCAATGCTCAACCATAAAGAGAAAAAAAATAATCAGACCTTTATATTGCCTGCCATCCCCAAGACCAGGAAACATGTCAGGAGTGGAAAAATGTAAGAGAAATGTAAAAAAAAAAAATGTGGGAAAATGTTTAGCTCTTTTCTCCTAATTGAAGCATTCCCTTCTGGAAGGAGGAGAGAGGCTCCTAAGACCTGGGAAGCTAACAAACCATGCAAGGCTCAGGAAGTTCACAAAGTTACAAGACCCTTCCTTCCCCAGAGTTAACAAACAGGAAGTAACTGCTGGGGAGAAAGAACCCCTCGCTAGTGGAGCTTCTGATCCACCAGGCAGGGAGGCCCAGGAATGTGACTTTCTTGAGTTCCATTGGAGTTAACCATGTTCCTTCAAGTGACCCTGATAAACTTATCGGTTCACCAGTCTGTCTTAGATGGAATCATATCTTTGGTCTACTGTTGGTGTCCTATCTGGGGATGAATAGATGTGTGTTCTCATCTCCCCAAGAAAAATCACACAGCATTCAGGGAGCCACTCTACTGAATTGACTTGTTCTTTATGTATTTTGGTTCTTTGAAATATGTCCGGTGACTTTGTGTGCATTCCTTTATATTTTAATGTGTCAGCATTGTGCTCTGCCATTCAGCCTGCTTCCTCCCATTATCTTAAGATCCTCTCTGCATCCTGCTAACTGCAGTCAAACACAACTTTACCAACTCTGCCCTTCCACTGCACCAGAGGCTGGTCTTTCCCACACATCTATAGCAACACTCGGCATCTTCCAGCTGTCCAGTTGCTGTCACTGCTGGGTGTTAACGTAGGTAGCATTATTGAATTCTTTGGATTTTTCCAAATGGATACTATATTTACTCTTGAGCCCTTTTGATTTCCTCTCTTTTAAGTTGCATTTGAGATTCATTGCCCAGGACTCTATAGAGATTATTATCTCCGACTGATTTGCAAGCATTCCTGTGTATTCTAGAAAGTAGTCCACTCATGTTTTTAAAAACCTGCTCTATTGGAGAAATTGTATACACAATTCACTCTTTCAATGAGTGCAAACCAGCAGATTATAATATATGACAGATACATGCAGCCATCAGCAATTTTCGAACATTGCTCTCAGCACAAAAAGAATAACCCACATTATTATATTTCATCCCATCTTTCAACTCCATCTCCAGCCCTCAGCAACCAAAACACTTCTAATCTACTTTATGGATCACATCTCTTCTGGAGATGATGGCTTCTCTGGACACTTCCTGTAAGTAGAACCATCTACTCTCTGACCTTTTGTAAATGGCTTCTTTCATTTAACACAGTGATTTAAATGTCTAACAATGCTGTAGCACATATCAGTATGTCTTCCTCTCTGTGGATGTGTAACTGTTTATCAGCTGTTAAACATCTGAGTTCCTTCTGCCTTTGAGCAACTGTGACTAATACTGTTGTGAACATTTTTGTGCGCACATCTGCATGAACATATGTTTTCATCTTGGGTACTTATCTAACAGTAATTTCTAGGTCATAGGGAAAGTCTGTGCTATTCATGTTTTCCAAAGTAACTGCCTTGTTTTACATTACCACCTTACATATGTAAGGGCTTAGATTTCACTTGTTAATATTAACAAGTGAAATAATATTAACAAGTATTAACACTTGTTAATACTTCATTTTTTCTGTTCTATATATTTCATTGGTATTGTTGACTTTTTTAATCTGATTTGGAACACAGTAAATGTAAGCATTATGAAAAGAAAGGTGATATTTAAATACATGGATGCAATATGTAATGATCAGGAAACATGGTATGTCTTTCATCTTAGATACTTGTCGTTTGTGTTGACAAATCCCATCATTGGAACTGCAAGATATTACACTAACTGAAAAATCTAGGCACAGAAAGTGTGAAAGTCCAAAGTCAATCATTGATCTCATAAACGTGGAGAATAAAGCTAGGTGTGGTGGCACATGTCTTTAATCTCAGCCCTTGGGAAGCAGAAGTAGGCATATTTCTATGAGTCTGAGGCCAGCTTGGTCTATATAGCAAGTTCCAGGACAGCCAAGGCTACATAATGAGAGAAACCCTATCTTTACAACATTAGACAGTAGAATAATGATCAACAGAGCCTGGTAAGAGGTGGGATGTAGAGAGGGGGGACTAGTTTAATGATGCAGTTGGGTAAGTGTTCTAGAAAGCGAGAAGACAGTAGTTGACAACAATGAACTATTTCCAAGCAGAAGAAATGAAACTTTCATTTTCACTGTCCATCATCATTGTTGTCACTAAAACTATTCCCACTCAAAGTCCTAGAATATTGAGTTGAATGTTTTCTTTATCTAGTTGCCAATAGATCCTGAAATAACTTGCAGGGTAAGCAGTAGCAGGAGAATGGCAAGGCCCACATCACCTACATAAACACAACAGCCCCAGAGCTGCATCTTCTGTCCTTCCTGAATATTGCCAGGATCCCAGCAAGGTGAAAATGTCCCTTCTATGGGCTTAACTCTGCAGTTTTGCTCTCTTTCAAATGGCTCCCTCTCTGATTCAAATTTTTATATATATAGCTGTTCCTCTGTTGCTTTGTTTCTTTTGCTGTGGGTGACTGTTTTTATCAGCTCTACTTTGTTGGGGTCTGTGTCCGGCTAGGAACTGGCCAGAAGCTTCCCTTTACAGCAAATGCAAACCATCAGAGGAAGCCACAACTGGACACAATGCAGACATCAATAGATTCTTGGGAGCCCAGCCCCAACAGATGCATCAACATCACAGCTACGACATCTAAAGCTCAGAGAACATCATGGAAAATGGGGCAGAAAGATTCTAAGAGCCAGAAAACCAGGAAGCCTGCTATGAAACAGTCAGTCGTAGAAATGGCTGCATAAACAAGGCCAGAACAATAGCAATTGATAGGCATGGTAATGTGAAATGGGTGGTCACAGGGTCCCACCCCTACACAGAGAACAATTGCTGGGAGAGGGAAAGTAGCTTCTCCCAGCGGTAAGGCCCCCTTATTGCTATCCAGTACAAAATGGTCAGCCCTGAAACCATACACACATAAACAATAAAATTGGACTCAGCAAGTTGCATTTATTTATTTGTGCATAAATACCACACATATATATGCATGTATGTAACCATAGCAATCAAAGAAAAAGAGACTATCAGTTTGGGAATTGGGGGAAGATGAGAGGGTTTAGAGGGAGGAAGAGGGTAAAGCTATGTAACTATTTTAATTAAAAATGTATTAAAATTTGGGGGTATATATATTAAATAACAAAGTTGGAAAGGGGAACTGACTAGTAAGTTTCCCCACAGCTTCTGCTCATATCTGAACATGGCATTGTGTTAACAAATTAAGACATTCTACAGCTTGTAACAGAGAAAGTTAAGGAAAACTCTTGCCTAAGGTGGTACTATGAAAGAGTAAATCACAGGGAAGACAGCCCAAGGACACTTGTACTTCAGCCAGCATCACTCCAGCACCTCCAGGAAGGAACCCCATGGGCTATTGGTCCCCAGCTAGGTTGACCCATACCTCACCCTGTCCCTCCCTGTGGGGCGGGGTCCGATATCTTCAAGAAGGCTTGTGGGGTCAGTGGCCAGGAACAAAGTCTGGGACCTGGGGAGTGACGGAGCAGAGCACACAGGTGGATTCTGATGAGACACCAAACAGGTCGGCAGGGAAGGGGCAAGAGCAAGGTGACAAGGCAGTGTGAGGGGCAGGGGACAGGAAGGCACAGAGGGAGGAGATACAGAAAGCTCAAGAGCCTGGAATGGGCTGCAGAAGGCCACTGCACGCGACTCTGGGGTGAGAGAAGAGGGCCCTGTAAGGGGGTGGCTTGCAGGGGTCTGGTGTTCCTCCCATTTGAAGCTAGAAGGGTCAATGGCTGCCAAGTTTTCCTTTGCCTCTATGGCTCTACTGCAGGTCCCTCCCCAACACTGCCCATGTGATTTCAGAAGAGAGGATTCTAAATGACTTCTGCATCTCCTTCCTACCCGCTAAAGCAAAACCACATTTGAAGATAAAATGTAAAGAGGGAGGCCGGCCATAACAGGCATGAAAACACTAGGAACACATATGCCTACATTAAGATTCCAGCCCCACCTTCTGGAAAGACAGTAAAAGATCAGTGGTGGGTAGAGGGTGGACTGCAGGGGGGGTGGAGAGCTTGGAAAATCTGGGGAGTGGGTGGCAGTGAAACCATGGTGGCAGGTGCCTGTAATTACACATGTCAGGATCCTCTGGGTATAAATGGGGTGTCTCTGTGGCTTGTTTGTTACACATGGAACATGCTGGTGGGTGCTGATAGCAGAGGAGGCTGGGAGAAATGGCAGGAGACATGGGACAGTGCTCTACACTTCCTGTCCAAGGCGGCTATGAAGCTAAAACACTCAAAACTGAAGTCTGGGATTGAGTAGTCCGGCCAGAAGGCCAGGGTGATGTCTGAGCAGGATTCCAGGTTCTGCCTGAGCATTCTGGTGTCAGTGACAGACATAAAGCAACTCTTTTGTTGAGAAATGTCACTGGGAGGGGCTTCCCACTGAGGTCCAGCAGTACTGAGGTCAGGTTAGAATCTGGGAAATCAGAACTCGTGACAATGACAGAATCTAACATGTGTGCAGGGGCAGAGGTCTCCTGGGAACTCTGAACATCAGCCAGCCTGCCTCACTCCAAGCACAAGGAAGTTCAGAGACCCTGTCCTGCATGCATACACAATATTTTCCTGTGGCTTGGGGACAGGTTTAGAGGGTAAAGATCCTGCCTATGGCCTCCCCCCAAAAGGAAGAAGAATGTCCTATCTCTATCCCCTATCTACAAGGAGGGGCCCGAGAAAGTGAGCAGGGCTGTCCCTGTGCTCCCCACATAGTCTGCAGTGTTTAGCAGTGTGCTGTGGCCCAGGCTACATCATCAGGGGCCAGTTTAAAGAAAAAGATTAGCTAGCTCCTCAGGTATTCCTGGAAGACCACATTTGTTCCAAACTCTTTACTCAACATCTGATTTGCTTTTGTGGACAAGTCTAGAATGGGGCACGATGCTGTTTTCATTTCCATTTCACAGTTGACACCGTGGAGACTTTAAGTAATATGCCCTTATGTTGTTATTTACCAGGACTTGAACCCAACACAAACCCAAGAGCCTACACTTTGAACATCTACACTGAATTTCAAACAGTGGCCCCTAAAAGGGATTTCATTGTTTTTATTGTTGGGGAGATGAGTCCGATGATAGAAGTTTCCCTGCAAGTGCAAGAACCTGAGTTTGATCCCCATAACACACATGAAATTCCAGGAATGATGGCACATGCTTGTGATTCCAAAGCTGGAGAGGTGGAAACACAAGATTCCTGCAGTTGCCAGAGGATAAGCCTAGTGAAATCAGTCAGAGAATTTGCCTTACCAAAACAAGTGGAGAATGAAAGGAAAAGACTCGAAGTTGACACATGTATGAATACATAGCACATGTGTGCGCAAGTGCGCGTGCGCGCACACACACACACAACACATGCATGAATACATAGCACACGCACGTGTGCACACACACACACTCACCCTTAAACAGATACAAACACACGTACCCACATGAACAATTGCATAAAATGCAGTTGTTTTGCAATGAGTATGACCCTCTGCTCGACCAAGATATAAACCTTGGTTATGGTGGAGATTCATTTACCCAGCTGTTGTGACTCATGTCCCTGTCTGGGGAAAATGTTCTTTTGAAATAAACTGCCAGAATGGATCAAATATGGGAATGTGCATAGACAGTAAAACCCACACGACTATAAAAGGTAAACGAAAGAGAGGAGAAATCAGTGTATGCATGCACAGAGGACTGGACAGCATTAGGAGCCTTGAGGGGGGACCCAGAGACCCCATCTCTGCCTTCAGTTTGATTGGCAGGAGGAAGTTAGTAGGTAGGAAAGTGTCAGGGCTGAGGGACAAGGTGCTGTGAGGGGCTCAGTAGATGAAGGGTTAATACTAACGTTCTCCCCTCCCTTCTGCTGTGTTCTAGAGCCATGAGACTAGCAAAAGTGAACCTGGCCTTCAGCTGGGGAGCTATCATGTTGATGTTTCAGGCAGCAGGCACAGAACCTGCTGTGAGGACTCCTCATGATAAAGCTAAGGTGTTTGCAGATCTGAGCACCCAGGAGATAAAGGCTGTGCACAGCTTCCTGATGAACAGGAAGGAGCTGGGGCTCCAGCCATCCAAGAATGTGACTTTGGCCAAGAACTCCGTGTTTCTCATTGAGATGCTACTGCCCAAAAAGAAGCATGTGTTGAAATTTCTAGATAAAGGAGGAAAAAGACCTATCCGGGAAGCCAGGGCCATCATCTTCTTTGGTGCCCAGGAGCACCCTAATGTCACCGAGTTTGCTGTGGGGCCCCTGCCATCGCCATCCTACATTCGAGAACTGTCCCCCAGGCCAGGGCACCATCTGTCTTGGTCATCCAGACCCATCTCCGCGGCAGAGTATGACCTCCTCCACAGCACCCTGAAGAGAGCCCTCGCACCTCTGCATCAGTTTTTCCTTCACAGCACTGGCTTCTCACTCCTGGACTGTGATACCCGGTGCTTGATTTTTACCGATGTGGCCCCTCGAGGTGTGGAGTCTGGTCAGCGTAGAAGCTGGATAATAATACAGCGCTTCGTGGAAGGCTACTTCCTGCACCCCACGGGTCTGGAGATCCTTGTGGATCACGGGAGCCCAAATGTTCAAGACTGGAGAGTGGAGCAGGTCTGGTATAATGGCAAGTTCTACAACAGCCCAGAGGAACTGGCTCGGAGATACGCAGAGGGAGAAGTGGACACGGTGGTCCTTGAGGACCCACTGCCTGATGGCACAGAGCAGCCCCCACTCTTCTCTTCTTACACGCCCCGAGGGGAATTCCCCACGCCCATCACTGTGGCTGGCCCCCACGTTGTGCAGCCCAGTGGCTCCCGATACAAGTTAGAGGGCAACACCGTGCTCTATGGAGGCTGGAGCTTCTCTTACCGGCTAAAATCCTCTTCTGGGCTGCAGATCTTTAATGTGCTCTTTGGAGGTGAGCGTATCGCCTATGAGATCAGTGTGCAAGAGGCCGTGGCCCTGTACGGAGGACACACACCAGCAGGCATGCAGACTAAATATATTGATGTTGGCTGGGGCCTGGGCAGTGTCACCCATGAATTGGCCCCTGGCATTGACTGTCCAGAGACTGCTACTTTTCTGGATGCCTACCACTATTACGACAGTGATGGCCCTGTCCATTATCCACGTGCTCTCTGCCTTTTTGAGATGCCCACAGGCGTGCCCCTTAGGCGCCACTTTAACTCTAACTTTAAAGGTGGCTTCAACTTCTACGCGGGTTTGAAGGGGTATGTGCTGGTGCTTCGGACAACATCAACAGTCTACAATTATGATTATATCTGGGATTTCATCTTCTACCCTAATGGTGTAATGGAGAGCAAGATGTATGCCACTGGATATGTCCATGCAACCTTCTACACCCCTGAGGGACTGCGCCATGGCACTCGCCTACAAACCCACCTACTTGGCAACATCCACACTCACCTAGTGCATTACCGTGTTGACCTGGATGTGGCAGGTAGGACTCAGTACCAGACCCTGTCAGTCACTCGGCTGCTTCTTATGGATAGACTCACTGCACAAGGGGTGGGTTGAGACTCTGAGTCACAGCAGGGTTTTTCTTTCTGTCTGCTACCTAGCAATATAAAGCAGCATGTGTCCCTGACAAATGGAGGCAGTGAACAGTGCCCTAGGGTTACCTGCATGTGGGGTGTGCAACTGTTCTTGCCTTGAGCTGAGTGGGTTGGCATTCATGGAGAGAGGAAGATGTAAGTATCAGGGTGGGTAAAGATTCTGAATCCTAGTACTTTGAAATGGGCCCCAGTGCCATCTGGGGCTGCTCAGTGTGCTTCGTGGATAAATGGTGACTCCCAGAAGACTGGTAGGGATGTGACACCTGATGTCAGATTTGAGAGCAGGGCAAGGCCACAGAGACCAGTTGAATGGCTTCCACATATTTGCCCCCCCTTGACTTCTGACCGATTGTACAAATATGACTGCCTCTGGGCCAAGGTTTAGAGCACAGAAGCCAGGCTGAAGGAATAGCTCTCCAGAGACCTGCAAGGTATCATGTGCATGCACTACATGCCATGACACCTGTGAACTGTCTCTGGCTTAATTTCCTTTGTCACGGCCACCACCTTGGTGCCCTACCACTATGCCAGTGCTTGTCCTTGGCTCTGCATCTTCTTTACTGCTGTCTCTGGACGTGGTCTGGGATAGACATTTATGAACAGTGAGGTTTCTCTTCCAGCATTTGAGTCGCACCCTCCATCTCCTCTCATGCCCCCCAGGCACCAAGAACAGCTTCCAGACACTGAAGACAAAGATGGAAAACGTCACCAACCCCTGGAGCCCCAGTCACTGCCTGGTTCAGCCCACCCTCGAGCAGACCCAGTACTCCCGGGAACGCCAGGCTGCATTCCGCTTTGGACAGACTCTGCCCAAGTACCTTCTCTTTAGCAGTCCCCAAATGAACCGTTGGGGCCACAGGCGCAGCTACCGCCTGCAGATCCACTCTATGGCTGAACAGGTGCTGCCACCAGGCTGGCAGGAAGAGCAGGCTGTCACTTGGGCCAGGTGAGGAGACCCAGGGAGGGCCAGGGGTTCTCTTCAACGATTGTGTGTGCCTGACTGTGCTTCTGTCCTCCAGGCTCTGAGTCTGTGTGTGCTTGTGGGTATGTACTCTCGGGCACTTGGGGAAGGTGGGTGGGGTGGTGCTCACAGGAATCCTGGCCCTTGCATGCTGATGGACATTCTTGAAGACTCCCATGCTGTAGAAGCAACAATTTCCCCATCTTTGACCCTGAAGATGTCCCCGGAAGGGCGGAAAGAGTGGCCAGAGTCCCTTGACTTCTCTTCTCTGCAGGTACCCCCTGGCTGTGACAAAGTATCGGGAGTCTGAGCATTGTAGCAGCAGCATCTATAACCAGAATGACCCCTGGGATCCCCCCGTGGTCTTTGAGGAGTTCCTCCAGAACAACGAGAACATTGAACAGGAGGTACTTACCCCACCCCACCCCTGCCCACCTCAGGCCTTGTGGTCTAGAAGTGTGGTTTTTCTAGTACGTGGTAAGTTAGACCCATCCACCTCTCTAATGGGACAGAGACTCAGAAACTTATAGAGACATCTTTCAAGACACAAGCCAAACTGCCCTCCGACGGCTGATACTCAGCACTGTCCTGCCCACTGAAACCTTTGTCTCTCCCACAGGATTTGGTGGCCTGGGTGACAGTGGGATTCCTGCACATCCCCCACTCAGAGGATGTCCCCAACACAGCCACACCTGGCAACTTTGTGGGCTTCTTTATCCGGCCCTTCAACTTCTTCCCAGAGGACCCATCCCTGGCATCTAGAGACACTGTGATAGTGAGGCCCCAGAAGAAAGGTCCCAACTATGTCCAGCACTGGATTCCTGACAACACATCCTGCTGGATGCCTCCTCCTTTCAGCTACAATGGGACCTACACGCCCGTGTGAAGCGTCTTACCCCAGCATCTGTAGAAGTACCCCAGAGCCCCACAGGGACAGACAATAAACCCTTCCATCTCTCCCCTGTATGCTGCTTTATAGCAGCAGGACGAGGGATAGCCAAGGGCTCTATTCAAAAGTGCACCTGTGAAAGACTTCCATGACGCCAACAGTTTCATACTGTCTAGATACCTGGACTTGAGTACCCAGCTGGGAAACCAGAGAAGGCTGAGCAGAGCAGGATTATCCCACTCTTGCTTCCTAAGACCTCTGAGGAACTAGGGTCCAAATTCCATCATCAAAGTTCACTTTAAAGAGATATGCTCAACGTTCCATTTTTAATCTCTGCATCTCTCAGGACAATGTGGTGATAGCCACCATAGGCCCAAAGGGAATGCACTATTAGGAAGTATGGCTGTGTCGGAGTAGGTGTGTTATTAGAAGGAGGGCTTTGAGGTCTCAGAAACTCAAGCCAGCTTTCTTCCTGCTGTCTGCCTATAGGGATGTAGAACTCTCAGGTCCTTCTCTAGCACCATGTCTGCCTTACCTTGTGATCTTTCCTGTCATGACAATAGTGGACTAAACCTCTGAAACTGTCAGCCCTAATTAAAGGCTTTCCTGTCAGTGGCCATGTGAGTAGCAGCAGGCGGCAACTGAAATCCAAGGTGTCAGCCCACCAGGAGGCAAATTCCTGATGGGTGAATCTCAGAGAAGCAAGGCTCCAAGACCACAGACCCCAGAATGCCTTTCACTTCTGCTGTACCTTTACGTGGTTGCTGCCCTCTTTCTCTTGTGTCTGGCATGACATGAAATGGGTGTGGGGAGATCCTCCACTGCCTGTAATGCAGAGTGTTGATCTCAAGGAAATATACCATTCTACTGGGCGTTTTTACCTGTGGATTACTATGAAGATGATTTCTTCTTTTGCTGTGCTGTCTAATAATAAAGTGTAAGTAGAGTTTTTATGATAAAAAATATAAACAAGGAAGTGTCACTCAACTAGAACACATACATGAGTTTCTACTGAGGAGCCAAGTAGACTATGGCTTAGCTTAATGATTAAGAAAAAACAGTTGAGCCCCAGTAGCCTAGCTAGCTTCAATTCTGTGTTCACAGGTTTCAGAGTGCACCATAGCAGAAACAAAGCTTTGAAAATACATTAAAGTTAGACTAAAATATTGTTGTTAAATAGCTTTGAGATGAATAACCCTAGAAGACAATCTAAAATTTTAGAAAGGCACATATTTGAATGAGGAACTCATTAAGGTCAGGGAACAGGAACAAAATATCCCAATTATCATTAGCTGATGTGCCTTTCTTGCTAGGATTGGTTGATGACCAAAGGTGATAATTAATTCCTTATACCCATTTCTCCCCTCAATCTCCTGATATAAGAAATTATTGATTAGTGAGTATGCACCCTAAAGACTTAAAGTGCAGTTGACTGACTTTCTTATGTATAAAAGTTTGGGTTTGTGGTTCCTTATAAGATTACCTTCCAAGATAAACAATAAAATGATTGATTCTTTCTTTGTAACTACAATATGCAACCTCCAACAAAAGAGATGGCTGAGAAAAAAAAATACTTTCTGCTGCTCCTGTTCTGTTAATCTGTAACAAGTTACTTAGATGTAAATGTATATGGGTTATTGGGGTGACTTTGTTTTCAGTCATGTAAGAGAGATGAAAAACATGTTTTTACCTGTAATCATTCACTTGAAAAATAAAATGTAAGCACATTGTAATTCCCGTGTTGGAGAAAGATTTTGTTTGAGTATATAAGCAGACAGTAGAAGAATTGAGAATAAAGAAGGAAACCATTAAGAAAGAGTGTGAGTATCTTTTCACCTAACTCCCTCAGATAGAAATGCCTAGTAAATACAGACTGTGGATTTGTGCCACTGGAGGCTGGTCCCCCAGGCAGCGATACTTTCCTTTATAAGAGTTGCTGGTCATGGTGTCTCTTCACAGCAAAAGAACACTGACTAAGACAATGTGCATCCTGCTGCTATTGCTTCCATTTCATAGTTAATATAATGGAAGCCCAAAGAATTTAAACAATGTGGCTCAGAACACATAGGTTGTCCTTAGTCATGTGACTTCCCAGGGCTTCAACCCAGGCAGCTTAACCCAGAACCTGCACTTTTAACGTCTACACTAAACTTCAAAACGTGCTCCCAAAAATTTATATTAGAAAGTAGTTTTGCTGTCAGCATAGCCCTTTACTCCTCCAGGACCTAAGCACCACAATTCCTTTAGCACTGAGCCTTAGAATGCTTTGCCTCATGGTAGATTTGCTGGTGAATGCTCTGCCAATGAGATAACACCAAGAAAATGGGAAATGATGAGAATTTACATAAGACATACCACAAAGGTTTGTAGAAGCTGAAGAAACTAGGTAGATACACACAGAGAGGGGGATGAATAGCACTGGGGGTTGATGGAAACCCAGAGAATCCAGCTCTGGCTTTGAGGAGGAAGCTCACATGCCAGAAAGAAGGTAGGAAATAACTACTCTAAGGATAGCTTGGAACAGGAAGTTCTTAAGTTCTCTCTTCTACTATGCTTCGTTCTAAAGCCGTGGGATTGGTATGAAGGAGCCTGGGACTGGGCTGAGCAATTGCTATCTTGGTGATACAGACAGCAGTAGAGGAGTGTCCATGACAGCAATAGGACAGTGTCCCATGACAGCAGGAGAGTGTCCCATGACAGCAATAGGACAGTGTCCCATGACAGCAATAGAACAGTGTCCCATGACAGCAGGACAGTGACCCCTGACAGCAATAGGACAGTGTCCCATGACAGCTACAGGACAGTGTCCCCTGACAGCTATAGGACAGTGTCCCATGATAGCTTTAGGACAGTGACCCCTGACAGCAATAGGACAGTGTCCCATGACAGCTACAGGACAGTGTCCCCTGACAGCTATAGGACAGTGTCCCATGATAGCTTTAGGACAGTGTCCCCTGACAGCAATAGGATAGTGTCCCATGACAGCAGGAGAGTGTCCCCTGACAGCAGTCGGAGAGGGTCCCACATGTGTTGCTGGAGTTTCTTGTCCTGCTAGGTACCTCCAGCTTCAGCCCCAAATGAACACACAGAGATGTTATATTAATTATAAAACTGTTGACTGATAGTTAGGGCTTCTTACTGGCTTGCTCTTTCTTAATTATTAACCCATTTTTACTAATCTATGTATTCCCAGGTGGTCTTGGCTTACCAAAGAAGAGTCCAGACCTGTTACTCCTTCCTCTGCTACATGGCACCTCTCCAGGCGCCTCTTTCTGCCTTCACTCACCAGAATTCTCCTCATTCCTTACTCCCACCTATCTTCCTGCCTCTATTGTCTAAATAGTGTTTTATTCATCAACCAATAAAAGAAACATATATACAGAAGGAAGTTCCCCATCACAATGGACCCTGATAATAATACCCAGGTATTCTGATCCATGAGTGCTCATAAGCATCTTCACTGTCACTCTTGGTGACAGATATAGGGCATGAGCCCAGGTGTTCTGGCAATAGGGAAAGCCTGTGGGACCTATTCAATAGCCAAAGAAACAGCACAGAGTAGCATGGATAGTGTGCCAGCTTCTAAGAAGCAAGAGAAGGGTCTTCCATCGTTTAGATGGAAGTTGAAAGGCATATAGGTGCCTCCATAAAATGGGAAAAGACAAGTTTTCCACAGTTTTGGGAACCCAGCCCCGAAGATCTGGTGCAGGGACAACGGCACAGTCAGCAAAGCACTTGCATTGTGAGTATGTGGTCCTGAGTTCAGGTCCTGAATATCCATGTAAAACTGGGCACAGTGGCATCTGTAATGTCATTACTGTCAAGACAGATTTCTGCAGCCCACTAGTCAGTAACTCTAACCGAAGCAGAGACCATCAGGTTTAGTAAGAGGTCATGTCACCAAATAGGTGGAGAAGAGTTGAGTAAGATACACAATTCAGACCTTTGCCCTTCACACACATGTATGTACATACATGTTCATGAAGTATGGCATCCTACTTAACTTCTATGTTGCTATGAGAAACACCATGACTAAAGAGAGTTTAGCAAAGGGGTTCACCCAGCTTACACTTCCAGGTAACAGTCATCAGTGAGAAAAGTCAGGACATGAACTCAGGCCGGAATATGGAGTACAGACCATAGAGGAAGCGATCATCGGCTTGTTTCCAGACTCACCTTCAACTAGCTTCGTACACAATCCATAACCACCTGACCAGGGATGGCACTGCCCACGGTGGGAGAGGTCCTCTTCCATCAATTAGCAATCAAGGAAATGCCCTGGGCCAGGCACACACTTTAATCCAGCACTTAAAAAGGAGAGAGGGGGGATCTCAGTGAGTTCCAAGTCAGTCTGGTCTACAAAGTGAATTCGAGGCCAGCAAAAGCTACACAGTGAGGCCCAGTCCTAAGAAAAAAAGGAAGGGATGGGGAAAAGGAGGACAGGGAGAGGGACACATCGAACACACAGAGAAGGAGAGACACACACACACACACACACACACACACACAGAGAGAGAGAGAGAGAGAGAGAGAGAGAGAGAGAGAGAGAGAGAGAGAGAGAGAGAGAGAGAAAATGCATAAGTCAATCTAAGAGAAGCAAGCCCTCAGTTGAGGTTCCCTCTTCCCAGGCATGTCTAGTTTGTGTCAGGTTGACAAAACAGCATACATGAGTACCCTAAACATTAGTGCATACACAAAAATTTACATGCCCAAACATATTCCAGAAAGAAAGGAAGGAAGAAAGGAAGGAAGAAAGGAAGGAAGGAAGGAAGGAAGGAAGAAAGGAAGAAACATACAGAACAAGGAAAACTACTAAATAATTCCAGAAGTGAGATATCCCCAACTATGTGGAAGTAGGAACAAAAGAGCTGTGTAGAGATTCCAACCCAGGGAGACAGAAAAGCAGACAGACCAGAAGAGAGATGGCCATGGAAGATCAAGGGCAGCCAAGGCCAAGGACTCATTATAACCAACCCCACCCTCTCTCCCTAACAAAGAAAGGAAAGAAGGAAAGCTGTAATTTGTAGATCAACAATGTACCTGAGCTCAGAGGAAAGCCAGTTAGAGACCTGGGGGGGGGGCGGGGCAAGCAGTTAATATGATATCTCTCTCTCTCTCTCTCTCTCTCTCTCTCTCTCTCTCTCTCTGTCTGTGTGTGTGTGTGTGTGTGTGAGAGAGAGAGAGAGAGAGAGAGAGAGAGAGAGAGAGAGAGAGAGAGGGGAAGAGAGACAGAGGCAGAGAGAAAGACAGAGAGAGACAGAGACAGGGAGACTTTTGTCATTCTCACCATTCTGTACATAGCTTGAAGATGAAAAGCTGCCTCTCCTGTGTTTCCATAGCTGACTGTGTGCTGTGTTATGTAGGCACTCAGTGTAGTCAGGGGAGGGATGAACCAGAGCAGAGCTCACATAAGTTCTGATGCAATACTGACGAGGAAGGGGCAAGAACCAAGATGTGGTGAGGGGGACAGGGAAAAGGCCTAGGCTGGCAAGTGGGAGGGCCCAGAGCTGGCGGCAGAAGGCCATATAGTGTTGTCTGAAGTGACAGAGTAGGGCTCTTCAAGGAGATGGATGGTGGGGAGTGGACATGCTTCCTACCTGCAGCATGCTGCCAAGCTCTCCCCTGTCCTCTATGACACCAGCTGCCAGTGTCCTCACCCTGCTGCTCACATTATGTCAAAAGAGAGAGTTCTAAACCACCCTTCCACATCTCACTCTTTCTGGGCAAAGCAAAAAGGTATCTGAGGTGATTGCAAAGTAGACAGATCATCCAGAAAGACACACTGCTTATTGTAGGATTCCAGCCCAGCTTCTGGACAAGTTGAAAAGCAGGGAGGAAGGAGCATGGACAGAATGGAGGATATGTGGACACTGCTAAAGCCAGTGCCTCTCATCACACACTTGTCATGACCCAGGGATACATGCCTAGAATGAACCCTGGGGTGCACTGGCATGGTAATGGGGTGTCCCTATGCCTCAGCACTTGAGGCATCTGGGACTGGCTGGTGGGTGCTGATGTTAAAAGGTGGCCTTGCTACAAACCCAACAGTTCTCTGAAAAATGAGGTTTAGTCATGGGCTTCCAAACATACTTCAGGAGACACGTCATTCCACTGGCTGAGTTCACCCAGAAGCCCCTTGTCTCACAAACTCACATCAGGCTAACCTCAGAATGTCAATGTGAGTACCTGGGATTGCCCATCAGCATCAGAGGGGAGAGTCAAAGTCAATTTATGGAAGTCCCCAGGGTGAACCATTTCCATGAAGCCAAACAAGTGAGCGTATCACCAGGAAAAAGTCTGCAACAGTGAGAAAATCTCTCAGAGCAGCCTTGATGTGATCACCAGGGCCAGCAGACACAAGGGCACAATTCTGAGGCTCCCAGAATCCCAGCAGCTCACAGGTGATGGGGCAGGTGCAGTACACACCTTTCACTGCCACAGCCAGGAGATGTTTGCTCTCTGCAGACTAAATACCAAAGTGCCAAGAGGCACTGAGAAAGTAAAGCGGGTTAGCTCCAGGCCCAAGGCAGAAAGTTTCTAAGCAGGGAAGGGTTCAAGCTAGCATTGCACTGACACACAGCATATGAACTTGGCATAGAAAACTGAGCAGGATTTTCCATGAGGGAAGTCTGGAGTCTTGTGAGCCCATGGACTGTGTTCTTGACCCTCATGAATGGGTCATGTGACACAAGAAAAGACATTTCCAAACAGAAAACATGAAGCATCCACGGTGTCCAGGTTCTCCGGTCCAGTTCCTCCCTCATGTCCCTGATTAGCACGTATGCTTCTGTTTGCCTAATTCCTCTCCTGCCAGCCATTTTTAGGTAGGTATGACTGAGAACCATTCCCCCAGAGATAACTTTGAAAAAAGGTCAAATATGGGAATGGTTTTAAGTAAGAGAGACTATGGGAGGTTGATCGATGAAGGAGATCATCAGCAGGTACTCACACAGAACTAAGACAGTGTGGGAATCATGAATGAAGACATACGACCCAAGCTCTGTCTCCAACCGAAGCAAGCTGACACTTACGAACAAGGCACTCTGAGATGCTAGAGCCTGGAGAGAGAAATGCGTAGGCGCTTTCTTCTACTGCTTTTCAGAGAGGTTGGGCTAGTGCAGAAGAACTGGGCACTGGACTGGGTGCCATCATCTCAGTACTATACATGATCATGGCAGAGGACCCCAGGACCTGAGTCGGGTCCTGACTGGCATGGCCTACCTGTTGTGGAACTGAGTGCATATGAGCTGAATGCCATGCACACCTTCCCAGACCCACCTCTAACATAGTGTGTGGCTTCCTCTATGACACATGGAAGGAGGCAACCATACTCCTGAATTACTTTTCCCTTCACACTCCCAGTTTCTTACTTCTGTGGTTACCGGAGCCTGATCTTCACCAACATGGCTGCCTTTGGCTGGAAAATAACCAGCTTTGCATCTTGTTTATCTTATTACATAAAGGGTTTTTGCATCTCACAGATCTGGAGATCTCAGAGTTAGCACAAGTGTCTAACTCTGGAGACTGAAGCAGCTCTGACACAATGCAGGGGAACATGGAGCAATGGAGATACAAGGATGAACAAACAGACAATGATCCTCCAGGACCCAGTGACAAAGAGTAGAAGGTGGCCCTAATTCTCCTCTTGCATGCCCTGTGGAATTTTCCAATGTTATCCTGTGGCTGTCCACTCTCACTTCCCATGTGGCATCCTAGAGGACAACACAGTGCTCTGCAGAGGTAAAACATCTGCTGGTGGTTCCCTTCCAGCCTGCATCTTCTGGACGTGCACTTCAGGGATGAGCAAACTTCCTATGAGGTTAGTGTACAAGAGCTTTGTGGCACTGTGTGGAGTGGACACATCTATAGACGTGCAAACCACACCCATGGACATGGTCTGCAGACTGCTCAGTGTCATTAACAAGTTAACCTGGGTATCCACTGCCTAGAGATAGCCACTCCCATGCTCAGAGGCACCTGAAGACCAGCCAGCAGGTAACCTTGGCAGTGACCAGGCACTATGGAACTGAGTGGGAAAGCAACATCTACAACCAGAATAATCCTGAGATCACCCATGGTCTTTGATGCTTTCCTTCAGAACAGCAAAGACATTGATAATACTGCCCCAGTCACTCTGCCCACTTTCAGCATTCTCAGTAGCCTACACCTAGACTGGTCCATGGTCCCAAGATTGTGACTTGTGGATAAGAGGAGAGTAAATTCAGAGGTCATGACAGATGGGCCTACCTCTTTCCTGTGGAGGATGAGGACATCTCAGGAAGTTTATAGGCACACCTAGAAATATTCCAGACAGCCAATAGTTGATCCCAGCCTAACCACTCAAGCCTGTGTCTCTTCTACAGTATTTGGTACTATAGTATTTGGGTGACAGTGGGAACATAGCCCCAATGTGGCCACACCCGGAAGTTCTGTGGGTTTCTTGCTCTGACCTTCAAGAGCTTGTCCATTTCCTCCAAAGACAAGCTGCTGTGGAATATTTAACTGTGTAAAGCTGTGTTACATTTGTTATGCTGCTTTTGTTTAATTATGAAAAGATGTGTTGCTGTTTCTCCTTGGCTGCCTAAGGCACCTGATTGATCTAATAAAAAGTCAAATGGTCAATAGCTGGGCAGAGAAAGGATAGGCAGGGCTGGCAGGAAGAGAGAATAAACAGAAAAGAAGAAAAAGCGAATGAGGGGGAGAGAGATGCCCTAGGCCAGCCAGGCACAGAGAAGCAGTGAAAGTAAAATATACAAAATGGGAAAAAGGTAAAAAGCCCCAATACAAAATGTAGATAAAGAGAGATAGGCTAATTTAAGTTAAAGAAAAAACTACCCAGAAATGAGCCTAAGCTAGGCCAGGCATTAAAAACTAATAATTCAGGCTGGTCGGTAGTGGGTGGGAGCAGGGGCAAGGCAAATCTCTGTGAGTTCAAGGCCAGTCTGGTCTACAGAGTGATTACAGGCTCCAAAGATAACACAGAGAAACCCTGTCTGGACAGGGAAAACAAAACAAAACAAAACAAAAAACAAAAACTATTAAGTGTCTGTGTCGTGATTTGGGAGCTGATTGATGGCCTAAAAAAAAAAAAGCCTGTTACAAGCAATCCCCTGTTTTAATATAGTAACTCCAATTGACAGACACTGGACCCCTGAAGACAGAGCCTGTGTTATGCCTCCTTCTTTCCACTACAATGAGTCCACCCCCAGCTCCTACCTAATAGCCCAGAGCCACAAGGACAGACAACAGCTCCTTAGCTTCCACCATTGTTTGCAGCTTCCTAGAGCTGGGGTGGGCAATAGGGAGACTAAAGATCTTGTTTTACCAGAATGGAACATGAAAGGCACATGCACGTCTCAAAAGGCAAAAAACAAAACAAAACAAAACAAAAACTACCAAGGCAGCAGACTTTTCCTGAAGGAGCCAAACCTAAAAGCTGTGGCTGGGATGATAGCTTAGTCAATAACATGCTTGCTCCACAGGCATGAGAACTTGAGTTCAGATCCTCAGCACTCAGATAAGATCAATCACAACAGAACATGTCTGTAACCCCAACACTGGAGTCAAAGGAAAGAGACATCCAGAACTCTGCAACTCCCTGACCACCCAACCTAGTAGAAGAGCTCTGTGAGTCCCAGGTCCAGTGAGACCTTGACTCAAAACAATAAAGTAAAACAGTGCCCACCTCTAACTTCAACACACATGTGAGTATCCACACATGCATATGCACACATACACAAGAAACCATAACTACACACACACACACACACACACACACACACACACACACACACCAAGAGAAAAGTTAAAAAGAGCTTCAGAGATAAAGAGAGGTTATCCACAATTTGTGGAAATTGTTTAGGGCAACATGAACTATCCAGGTAGAGCATCCCTCTGACTCTCACTGCGTGCACCTTGGCCAGTCCTGGGTCTCTGTTAATCTCTGCATTTGCAGAAGCTTCTCTGAGGATCCTTGAGAGACACATTATTTGTGTATATAACAATAAGACACTAGGAGTCAGTTTAATACTATGTCCATTTAGCAGAATAATGGTAATAGGTCTAGGTCCTTCCCTAGGGCCAATGGCTCATCTAGCCAGGTCAGAGTCTTGTGGAACAAGACTGCATCTCTTCCCCTCAGGGCTAAGAGATCATTGCAGAGCAGGAAGTAGTAACACTGTAAGAGACAGAGGCAGTAGATGAAGGAAACAATGTCCTCCAGACACAACAAGGCAGCTGTACATAGGAATTCACGGTGGTTATTATAGAATACAAAAGCCCCATGAAACCTCAAGCCAGACCAAATCCCAGCATTGGGGTAGGGGTGGCATGAAGTTCCATCCCTAGCTGAGGAGCTGTTGGTAATTGATAACATCTGGGAAAGAAGAGAGTCGATTTCTTATAAAGAATATCACCACTGGTAGGTCAGCCACACTTCAGTCACGCACCCACAAGTGTATGGGCAGCACAGATCAGACTTTATGGGGAAGACAAACAGGAAAGTTGTGTGGGTAGGAAAGAAGATGGAAGGAGATGGGAAAGGGGTGAATATGGTCAAAACTCATTGCAGAAATTCTCAACAAACTAATAAAAAGAAAAAGATAAAAGGGAAACTAACAAGGTGTGTATATGGAATTCCTACTCCAGGCCTGCAGACAGAGAAAAACAGAAAGGCAAAAGATGGGAAGCCTGTACTATGGGTTCCAACACTATGGACTCCTAGACCACACAAAGCTGTCACGCTTGGCAGCTCTTAGAGCCAGGATACCCAACAAGGAACTAGGGGCAGAAGAAACAGTCATGAAAGCTAAGAGACAGCCAAGCCCAGTAGTTCAACAAAACAGATCCAATCCTCTTCCTCCACAAGGAAAGAAGGCTTAGTTTGGTTTAGATCAGCATTTTATGGGAACTAAGAGTGAGTTAGAAATCAGAGAGAAAGCAGCTCCTGCAGACCTGTGTGTGTGCACATGTGTGTGTGCATGCATGTGTGTATGTTGCCACCCCTACCACACTGAGAACAACATTGGAACTGAAAGCCACCCCTCGCTTTCCTCTCTGCCTTCCATGGCTGTCTGATCATGCTGAGCATACAGTTGGGACTTCGTTTTACCAGCTGTATAGGATCAGAAGCTCTGTGTGTGTGTTCCTATAGAACACTTAGCATGAGGCCAGCACGTGTGAAAGCCCAGAGCAAGTAACAGAAGTCATCTCAAAGGCACTCTTGGATGGCAGAGGAGGACACTGAGAGGTGGTGGGTTCCGAGAACAAACTGGCCTCCTGTCCTGGAGCAGGGAGACTCAGCGGCTGCCGAATTCATCCTTTCCCTTCATGGCTCCGATGCTATTGTGACCCTTGCACTCTCTGATGCCTCGTTATTTCCAAAGAAAGAATTCTGAACCCTCTCTTCAATACCTTCTTCTCTGGGACAAATCAGAAAGACGTTTAGGCATAGTCAACAAAATAATAGGGGACCAGATATGAAGGACATAGAGGCATCAGGATGTGCAGTGCCTGCGGTAGGATTCCAGCCCTGTTCTAGAAAGATGGTGAAAGTTCAGGAGTTCCCAGAGGTTGAAGAGAAGAGAGGAGATGCAGAGGAAGGTTTAGGGTTTGGGGGAATGAGAATGCTCCCTGATACTGGGGTGGCTGATGTCTGGCATTACATAGTTGTCACAATGCTGTGACTGTAGACCAAGTGTGAACTCTGACACACATATTAGTTTTGAGGTGGCAATGGGGCAACTGTAGCTCAGCAGTTGTCACCTGTAGGTAGTGCAACTGGAAAATCAATGGACACTTGAGTACACTCCACAATCAGATGGAGACTTCTGGTGATAGTGGCAAGTTAGATCATTTGCAAAGAAATGCCATCAGGAAGGTGATTGTTCCAGTGCCTGGCAGCATTAAAGTCAAGTTAGGATCTGGAGAAATCAGAGGTTGTGACAATGACAACTTCTCTAGCATGTGTGCGAGAGCAGAGATCTCCCTGTGACTCTCTATATACAGAAGGGCCTGCCAGCCAGCTCTGATCTCAGGACAGGACAGGACAGGACAGGACAGAGTAACAGTTACCCAGTCCTTCCAACGTCGCAAGCAAACCCACCCTCTGTGAGTACACAGTACTTTGCTGCAGTTTAGGCAGAGAATTAGGAGGTGAAGGTCTAACTGTGCCTTACACCAAATGGAAAGGAAGAGGGGCATCCTGACTCACTATTTGAGATGGGCTGACAGAGTGCTCCCAAAAACTAATGGTAAAGAGACCCTGGCTTGAGTACTACACAGAGATGCCAGAGGAGGCTGGGCAGGACAGGCCTCTTCCCCATCCTTCCTTCACGCCCAGGCTTGGTCCTGCCAGTCTATAATGCCCAGTAACTTGGTGCATGGGCTCCTGACTGTGTTATTGGGGTTCACTTTAATATTTTCTAATTATTATTCATTGTCTATGAGTGTGTTTGCCTACATGTATGTTTGTGCACAAGCATGTGTGGTAGCTAATGGAGGCCAGAAGAGTGTTGGACCCCCTGGAACTGGAGTTACAGACAGTTGTGTGTTACCATGTAACTCTGGTTCTGGGAATCAAACATGGGTTTTCCGAACAAGCACCCAGTGTTCCAAACCACAGAGCCAGCACTAGTCCCCACTTGGGTTCACCTTAAAGAGAGGCAAAACCAATAATTTCTGTGTTCCTGGAAGACTGGAATTGTCCTAAATATTTTATATTAATATCGGCATCGGCTTGTTTTGTACCGCAGCCTTAGGGACATGCATGCTGCTGTTGTTATTTCTATTTCACAGTGAGACAATGGGGGCCCATAGTGTTTAAACGACATGCTTCAGGTCACACAGGTAGTCCTCAGTGTTGTGACTGCCCAAGACTTGAACCCAGACAGCTTGAGCCCAGAGCCTGAATTTGAACATCTACACTAAATTTCAAAATCTCTCTCTAAACGGTAAATTTGTTTCATTGGAAAGGCAAATTTTCTGTCAGTATAGCCTTCTGCCCCAGGAGGAAATGAGTTCTTTGTAGCCCATGAGGACATAAGTCCTGTGCTGCTGTGACTCATCATCCTCCCAGCTGATGAGTATTCCTCCAAGATAACACCAAAAGTGGAAAACAAAAGAGTTTATCTAGATAAGAAAGACTATAAGAGATTTTTCAGAGGAGGGAGGAAATAGGAAATTGCACACACCTGGACCTGGACAGCGCTGAGATCTGTGACTGGGGACACAGAGACTTCAATGAAGTTCGTCTGGGGAGACAAAAATTGGTCAGTAGGCAAAGGACAAGACTGAAGGGCGAGGCACTGTGAGGAGCAAGCTTAGAGAGGGGGTACTTAAGTCCTCCATCCTGTGATGTCTTCCAGGGCCATGAGGATGGCACAAAGAACCCTGACACTGGGCTGCATGGCTGCCATCTTGCTGCTACAGATGGCCATGGCAGAGCACCCCATGTGGAACTTGAATGGCAAGACCCAGGTATTCTTGGACCTGACTCCTTCTGAGATGGAGACCGTGCACAACTTCCTGATGAACAGGAAGGAGCTGCAATTGCAGCCATCCAAGACACCCACTTTAGCCAAGAACTCCGTGTACCTCATAGAGATGCTGCTACCCAATAAAAAGGATGTACTGGATTTTTTGGACAAAGGAAAAAGGAATCCTGTGCGGGAAGCCCGTGTTGTCATCTTCTTTGGTGCTCAGGAGTACCCCAATATCACTGAGTTTGCTATCGGGCCCCTGCCATTGCCCATCTACATGCGAGAAATACTTCCTGACCACCATCCGTCCTGGGCATCCAGACCTATCTCCAAAGCAGAGTACAACCTTATTCACTCTACCCTGATGAAGGCCAGTGAGCCCCTGAATCAGTTCCTCCTTGACACTACTGACTACTCACTAAAGGACTGTGTTGAGAATTGTCTGGCTTTCACGTATGTGGCCCCCCATGGCACAAAGCCTGGCCAGCGCCGTAGCTGGTTTATCTTGCAGCGTTATATGGCAGGCCACTTCCTGCAGCCCACAGGCCTGGAGATCCTTCTGGATCACGGGAGCACAGATGTCCAGCTCTGGAAAGTGGAACAGGTCTGGTATAACGGCAAGCTTTATGACAGTCCACAGGAACTGGCTCAGAAATATGAGAGTGGAGAAGTGGACACAGTGGTCCTTATGGAGTCACTGCCCAAGAATATGGAGCAGCCCCCACTCTTCTCTTTTTCCAGTACCCCAGAGGAATTCCCCACCACCAACAGCATGGCTAGCCCCAGAGTGACTGAGTCCAACTTCCGTCCCTATAACATAGAGGGCAACACAGTGTACTACAGAGACTGGATCTTCTCCTTCCGTCTCCGACCCTCTTCTGGTTTACAGATACTGAATGTGCACTTCCGGGGTGTGCGTATTGCATATGAAGTCAGCGTACAAGAGGCTGTGGCACAGTTCGGAGGACATATAACTGCAGGCATTCGGACCAAGTACATGGATGTGGGCTGGGCACCAAACAATGTCATTCACCGGTTAGTCCATGGCATTGATTGTCCAGATGCAGCCACCTTCCTGGAAGTCATACACCACTATGACACTGACATACCAATCTCCTATCCACAAGCTCTCTGTCTCTTTGAGATGCCATCAGGAATGCCAATTAAACGCCACTTTAACTCCAACTTTAAAGTCGACTTCAACTCCAGTGCAGAGATGAAGGGATACATGCTAGTGCTACGGACAACCTCAACAGTCCACCACTATAATTATATTTGGGACTTCATTTTCTACCCTAATGGGGCAATGGAAACAAAGATGCAAGCCACTGGCTTGGTCCATGCTACCTTCTACCAGCCCAAAGAGATGAGCTACATCTCTCAATCACACACCCACCTATTCAGCAACATCCACACTCACCTTGTACATTACCGTATTGACCTGGATGTAGCAGGTAGGACTGGGGACCACACCAACTCAGACACTCAACTACTACCTATATATAACTGCATGCCATAGGTTGGGGCTAAGAGACCTTGGAGATCATTTCAGCAACATTCCATGTGAAGAGAAATACACACTCCTGGAAAATGGTAGCAGTGAATGGTACCCTAGGGTTACCCTGATTTTGAAGTGTGTATCTGTTCTTATTGGGGCTAAGTAGAATGATGCATAGGGTTGGGGAGGCGGAGGTTCCATGTAGGTTTAACAACGCCTCTGCCTAGCACTTTGAGATGGGTTGTAATATTGTTTGGGAGTGTTCAGTTTGTTTCTTATAAATGCCACCATAGAAGAATGGCAGAGAAGTGATGTATGACATCACATCCCATAACTGAACAGGGCCACCAGATCAGATAGGAGGCTTCCATATGCTCATTCCCACTGGGCCCTCTGGTCAGGGATAAGCAGACAGTCCTCAAGCCTCAGAAACATATGCCTCCTGTTCTACATGGTTAAAATCACAGCTAACAGGCTGGATTGAGCTCCCAGAGAGTGGTGGGTCACAATGAAACTGCCACAGTTGCCAGAAACTAGCTCCCCTAGTTTCCGGTTTGCTTGGTCTTATAGCCCATTCTGCTAAGCCAGTGTCTGCTCCTAGCATGCCTGCTTCCTGGCAGTTGTCTGTGGGTATTGCCTAAGTAGAGACCCTGGAGGAGAGGGAGACAGTGTCTGTTTCAAGAACTGATTCTCACTGTTTCTCCCCTCCTGCCACCAGGCAGCAGGAACAGCTTCCAGACGCTGAAGCCCATTCAGGGAAACATCACCAAGGACCCAAGACATCATGTAATGAGGAACATCCTAAAGCAAACTAATTACTCCCAGGAGCACCAGGCAGCCTTCCACTTCGGAAAACCACTCCCCGATTACCTGGTCTTTAGCAACCTCCACAAGACCCATTTTGACCACAGGAATAGCTACCGCCTGCAGATCTACTCCAAAATCCATCAGCTGGAACTGCCAGGCTGGCAGAAGTATCAAGGACTCTCTTGGGCCAGGTGAGACAATCTAGCGAGTTTGGGGAACATGGTCAGGGGCTCCCCTCGGTGATTCTATGTACTGTCTGGGACTTTGTCCTGGAACGTTTATGGCTGTCTTTACATCCGGATGTGCACCCTTGCACACTCGAGGCGGGAACAGAAATGCCCTGGTGCTGAGATGGTGATGGGCAATTCTCCAGACTTCTGGGTAGAAACACTCAATATGGAGAAGGGCTAAATTCTTCATCCTTGACACTGGGGTGCTCCCTGAGAAGAGACCAGATGCAACCCCAGTGCCCAGAGCTCTCTTCTTCTTGGCCTATAGGTACCCCCTGGCTGTGACCAAATACCGGGACTCTGAGAGGTGCAGCAGCAGCATCTACAGCCAGAATAATCCCTGGAATCCCCCGATAGTCTTTGAGAGCTTCATTCAGAATAATACGAACATTGAAGACAAGGTAACACCCCAGTACCCACTGCCCACCTCAGGCCTGTCACCAACCACTGCCAAACCTGCCACTTGTCCCAGGGGTTGTGCTTACTGAGGGTACACAAGTTCAGGGCTCATGGCATATGGTCTGCTTTTTTAAATGGTACTGAAACATCTCAGGAAGTGGGTAGGCACACTTGAACACATCACAAGCTGGAAAAACTTCCAGTGACCAGTACTCAGCACTGCCCGTCCACTGAGTCCTCTGTCTCTCCAATAGGATCTGGTGGCCTGGGTCACAGTGGGCTTCCACAATATGCCCCATTCTGAGGACAGTGCCAACATGACCACACCTGGGAACTCCGTAGGCTTCGTGCTCCGGCCCTTCAGTTTCTTCCGTGGTTTCTAGAGTCACCCAGGTATAAAATCTACACAATTGCACCAGGCACTGGCTCCCTGAGGATAGAGCCAGCCTGACACCTCCTCCCTTCAACCTCAACAGGACCTACAACCCTGTGTGTAGAATCCCGCCCCAACTCCTGCTTACCAGCCCCAGATCTGCACAAGGGTAGACAATAAACCCTCCAACTCCCACCCTTGAATGCTGCTTCTTAGTGGCAGGGGAAGGACATGGGCCACACCCAGATGGGTGACCATAGTTACATTCCAGCTTGTCTACTGCCCCCAGAAGGACCTTAATGATAAGAGCAGAGGATACTCAAACTCTTTACCAGGTAATTTTTCAACACCTGGGAAGGCTGCGGGGTAATGTTCTACCTAGGGGGATACTATGGAGATACCTCAAAATATTATCAACACTTTCATCCTGTGGCCATTGTTCTGCACCTAACATTTACCCCCATCCAACAGTCTGCATGGAGCTGTCACTCATGATAATTGTTAGAATCAAGCCCCCAACAAGGATCTCAGAGCAGAAGAGACAGTTGTTAAAGCTGAGGAGCAGCCAAGATCAAAGGCTCAATAAAACTGATTTCATCTTCACCCTCCTCCACAAGAAAGAAGGGCTGTGACCAACTGGCAAACGGGAGTTCACAAAGTACATTAGAAATCAGAAGCCAGATCACCCCCCCTCTCTGTCTCTGCTGTCTCTCTCTGTCTGTCTGTCTCTCTGTCTGTCTCTGTCTCTCTCTCTCTGTGTGTGTGTGTGTGTGTGTGTGTGTGTGTGTGTGTGTGTGTGTGTGTGTGTGTGACTATTGCCGCTCCTATGAAGCTGAGGGTAACTTGAGGGCTGAAAGCCCCCTTTCATCTTACCCTGTCTTTCTCTAGCTGTCTGGTCTTACTCTGTGTGCAGGGGGGGGAGGGTTGCTTGTTCCTCCTGAGTGGGACCAGAGGCATCGAGAGCAAGGATCAAGGTGTGCTCTGACTGGACAGCAATGATGCTGGTAGGGAGGGCAAGGTGCCATGATAACACAGGAGCCAGGAAGTGCAAAGGCTGAGTTCCTTGGTGAAGTAGGGTTCTGCCCAGCTTTGCCCAGAGGCACAGCATATGAGCTTGGTACAGAGAGCTGAGTCAGAAATCTTTTAACTGTCCAGAAGAACCTACAATAAAAGCTGGGCTTCTTGTGAGCAAATGTGTTGTGTTTTTAACACTTGTGAATGGAATGTGTGACACAAGAAAACACACACAAACATAAAACCAAGAAGTGTCCACAGTGTTCAAGTTCGGCAGTACAGCTCCCCTCATGTCCCTGATGAGCTGAGCACCCATGTCCCCTTTGCCTAAATCCTGCCCTGCAAGCCCTTTCTAGGTAAAAGACTCCTAAGTTACTACCCTGTGCCCACTGCTGGTCTCATCCTTTAACAGGCCCAGTGACAGACCCCTGAGCTGTTGTTCACTGTGTTTCTATCTCCAGATTTCTTCCAAGGGATTCCAATCTGGGGAACCCAAGACAACTAATTACCTGTGTCAGCAAGGTCCTCTCAGAGTTCTTCCACCTATTCACAGACCCAAGCCTTAAGACAGAACTTTAGACCCCACCCCTATCTACAGAGTGAGGAATGCAGAGACCCAGAGAGACCATAGAGCAGTATTCCCATATCAAAAAGAACCTTCTGGCAACTCCTTTGTAGAGAAATGTCATGGGTAAGAGATCCCTACTAGGGGCCACCATCATGGAAGTCAAGTCAGCATCTAGAAAAACCCAGGACTGGTGACAGTGGCAGCACCCTCTATGTGTGCAAGAACCAAGGTCTCCCAGAAGTCTACACACAGTGTAGCCTCACCGCAAAGCATAAAGAAGGGCAGGATAGCAGTCATAAAGGTTACCTTGCATCAAAGACACTTCCCTGCTTATTTTGCCAGGGATTTTGTGGCCAGTTAGGCACTGAAGACCTTACTCTGCCCTCCCCCAAGTAGTGAAAGAGAAGGCACTCTCCCACACTCTCTGGAACAATTTGCAAGGGTGCTCTAACAACTTCAATGGTCAAGAGACCCCAACCTGATGCCCCAGTTGGAGGTCAGAGAGTTCTGGGTAGGGCCTAGACTCAAAACAGCTAATCTGAAGAGCTCACAACCTCCCACGCACTGGGACCAGACTATCATCAGGGTACACTTATTCTGTACTCATATAGGCTGACATCCAATGAATTTTATATTTACTATCAGGTTGTTTCTGTCACCAACACTTAGAAGGACAAAGTGTGGTTCATATTTTCATTTCGCAGTTCAGAAAATGGAGAGTTTTTAAACAATAGCTACTATGGTTGTTTTAGTTTATTTCTTTGTTAATTTATTTTTTATGTTCCAATCCCCATTCCTCCTCGTCTCCTCCTTCTACCCCCACTTCCCTCCCCCCACCTCCCATCTGCTTCTTGGAGAGGGTAAGGCGTCCCCTAGGAAGTCTATTAAGTCTGCTCTATCAACTCCTTGAGCAGGACCAAGGCACCTCTCCACCCACACACACCCCTGTGTCTAGGCTGAGCAAGGTATCTCTCCATATACAGTAGGCTCCACTGAGTGCCTGCTCAGTGCTTTAGAGTTAGATCTTGGGCCCACTGCCAGTGGCCTCATATATTGTCCAGTCACACCATTGTCACTTTTATTAAGGGAGTCTAGTTCAGTCTTATGCAGGTTCCCCATTTGTCAGACCTAGTGATCTCACTAGCTCAGGTCAGCTGATTCTGTGGGTTTCCCCATCATGGTCTTGATTCCTTTGTTTGACTTTAAGCAACATGACCAAGGTGGCATCGCTTTTCATTAATGATGTAATTTGCTAGAACTTGAACCCAGACAGAACTCAGCATTTTGAACATAAAGGCACTGTTAAAAAAAAAAAAAAGCAAACCCATACAGTGTGTTTTGTTGTGTCAAAAAGGAAGTGTTGCTGTTAGTAGAGCTCTTAGTCCCACCAACATAAATAAATATACCCTTGAGACCCAGCCTTGGGCTGTGAGTCATGATGACTCACGGTGACCCTAGCTGAATAATGTTTTCCCACAGACATTAAGCCCTAGTAAGACAAAACACGGCAATGTTTGGCGGTAAGAGAGGCTGTAGATTTATCATGAGGGAATTCATTAGGGTATGCAGCACAGGGATGTGAACAGAGTTGGGAACCACGAGTGAGGACTCAGGCTCTCCAACTTCAGGGAGTCTAGCCTAAGCTGAGGTGAAGCAGAGTTTTATCAGGAGGAAAAACATGGTGCTTACAGACAAGAGATTCCAGGTGACATCTTAGAGAGAGAAACAGCTAAATCCCCTCCTGTCCTCTGCTGAGTCAGAGCCATGGGGCTACAACAGTCAACTATTACTTTGCTACTTCAGACAACCTCAGCAAAGCCTACTGTGTGTGCCCTGAGCCCAGTGCTATGCTGTCCCTGAACCTGGATGCCCAGGAGCTGATGGTGGGGCACAGCTTCCTGAAGGGCATGGTGGAGCTGGAGTTGCAGCCATCTAAGATGCTCTTCTGGACCAGAGCTCTCTGTCTCTGGTTGAAATGCTGCTGGATTTTTGGATAAAAGACCAAGAAGGCCTATGCAGGAAGCTCATGCCATCATCTTTTTGGGATCAAAGGAGCACTTCCAATGTGCCCAAGTTTGCTGTAAGGCCTCACCCTACAAGAGAACTACATCCCCTGTGTCAGGCAGCCATCAATCCTGAGCATCCAGCTTCATCTCCAAGGAAGAGTACAGTCTCCCCTGTGGCAACCTGAAGGAGGCACCAAGCCCTTCAACTGTTTTTCCTCGGCATCACCTGCTCCTCTCTCCTGGACTAGAGCTACCTAGTAACTCACTTCCTCTAGTGTGTCCCCGTGCAGTATGGAGTCTGAGTGGTACTATAGCTGGTTCATCACACAGCATTATGGAAGTCGGCTTCCTACACCTCATGGGGCTGGAAATCCTCCTAGATCAAGAGATCACAGAAGTTCAGGACTGGAGAGTGGAGCAGGTCTGGTATAATGGCAAATTCTACAACAGCCCAGAGGAATTGATTCAGAGATACGCAGATGGAGAAGTGGGCACAGTGGTCCTCAAGGATGCTCTGATGGCACAGATCAGTCCCATCCTTTTCCTCATACAAACCCTGTGGGGAATTTGCTTTGTCTGTCAGCATAGCTGGCTCCAAGTGGTCAAGTCCAATGGTCCCTGCTACAGGACACTTGCTCTGTGGAGGCTGGAGCTTCTCTTTGCAGCTTTGCACTCCCCTTGAGTTTTGGATTTTTAATGCATACTTTGGGGTGAACTTATCACCTACAAAATCAGCAGGCTAGGCACCGTGGCACTGTATAGTAGACACACACCTGCAGGCATACAGACCAGCAACCTAGATGAATGCTGAGGCCTGGGCAGTATCACCTACCAGTAAGACCTGACATCAACTGTTCAGACACAGACACCTTCCTGGATGCATCCACTACTATAACACTGATGACACTCATCCATTACCCACAAGCACTTTGACTCTTTAAAATGCCCAAAGGGAGGTCCACTGGGCATCATTTTAACTTGGTTTTAGAGGGAGCTTCAACTCCTACCTAGAGATAAAGGGACGCAGGCTGGTTCTTTGGATGCTGGTTCTTTGGATGACCTCTAGTCTACATTCAAAATTACATCTGGGATTTCATCTTCTACCTGATGGCCTGATGGAGGCCAGGATGCCAGGTTACATCATGACACTTTGTATACTCCCGGGGGCTATATATGATACCCACTCACACACCCACTATTTGGAAACTCCCAAACCCACCTATTTTATTATCCCCTAGACCTGATCTTGGCAGGTCTTATTTGATACCAGACCTTCCCTGTCACTCAGCTGTCTTCCACCAATAACTTCACTCCACCAGAAACAAGATTCCCTGGCATAAAGTCAAGAGTATTCATTCAATGCTCTCCTGGGCTAAAAGAAACATGTATCTATGAAAGATGGAAGTGATAAATGGTACTCTAGAATATACCTAAATGTGAGGCGTGCATCTGCCCTTGTTGATGCAGGGCATTGGGGAGGAGGTGGAAAATGCCACTATGTAGCACTTTGAGATGGATATAGTGCCATCTGGGGGTGCTCAGTGTGAGTCTCAGATAAATGATGTCACCAGAGATGAATGGCATGGCTCTGGTGCTTGACATCAGATCCCAAAACAGAAAAAAGCCACAAGGACCAGATCCATGGATTCTATCCACTCAGCTCTACCTGGGTCCCAGCTAAGAGGAAACCAGTAATTCTGTTTTTATCAGAATCACAGGCAGACCTTTCTTGAAGGCTAAAACCCCAGCAGATGGGCTGGATCACAGCTTTGCAGGAAACAGGCAAAGAACACATTGAAACCCCCAGAGTTGCAAAACTGACCCATTAGCTCTGGATTTGGGTTTGCTCAGTCTCAGCCTGTTTCCCCAGCTCTTCTTCCTGGGGTTTGGCTATAGATGTGTTCTAGGTTGGTGTCTTCATTTGTCTTCTATTGCTCTGATAAACACAACTCAGAAGCAACTGGGGGGTTATTATAGCTTACAGTTGTATCTCATCATCAAGGGAAGTGAGGCCAGGAACCTGGAGGCAGAGGCTGAAGCAGAGGCCAAGGAAGAAAGAGCTGCTTACTGCCTTGTTCCCCATGGTCTTCTCAGCCTGCTTTCTTATACAGTCCAGGACCACCTGCCCAGAAGTGCCACCACTCACAGTAAGCTGGGCCCTCCCACATCAACATTAATCTTGAACCTGTCCCCATAACCCTGCCTACAAGCCAGTGTGATGGAGGCATGATCTCTGTTGGCATTCTTCTTCCCGCATGATTCTAGCTTGTCATTGAGAAAAAGACAGCCAGTAGAGCTGGGTATCTAAGGGCAGAAGGAGGCAATATCTGTCCTAATTGACTGCATCATGAAATTTGGGAGGGAAAGTTCGGGCTCACTCCTGCCCCTGGGATGGTGAAGGAAAATCTGGCACACTCACAGCAAACGATCAACCCCTCCATCCTTTGAGGATGTTCTCTTGAGGAGGTCAAAGATAATCCTAATTACCAGGGCTGCCTGAATTCTTCTCAAAATCAGGTACACACTGGCAGTGACATAGCCCCAGTGATACATAGCAGCCTCAACAATCAGAGTGAACCCTGAGTTACCCCCACATCTTTCAAAGATGAGATTTGAAGACATGGTACGGGCTCACCTCTGGTCTTATCACTAGCCTCTAAGTGGACTTTTTCTTGGTTCCAGGGGTATGACTTGCTAGATAGTGGTCAAATTCAGAGGATATGGCAGAGGGGCTTGCCTCTTCCTTAGAGAGAGAGAGAGAGAGAGAGAGAGAGAGAGAGAGAGAGAGAGAGAGAGAGAGAGAGAGAGAACTTGTGCAGGTAACCATGGAGACCAGAAGGTGTCAGATTCCCTGGAGCTGGGGTTACAGAAGATTGCGAGCCACTAGACATGGGTGCTCATAACCAAATTTTGATATTCTGAAAGAACAGCAAGCACTTTTGACCTTGGAGCCATCTTTCCAGTTCCAATGGCCTAATTTTTTTAAATGGAAGTAGCACATCTCCAGAAGTTTGCAGGCACATCTGAAAATGTTGCCAACCAGTCTCTTCGGGTGCATTGCTCTCAGTGCCACCATGACCACTGAAGCTGGGTTTCACACCCAGGACCTGGTATCATGGATGACAATGGATTTCCTGCATCTCTCCCTCTCAGCCACACCTAGGAACTCTCATGGATCATTGCTGTACCTATACCTCAAACTTCTCTCAAGATATCAAAATAACCCCACATGGAACAGCTACAATTGCCTGCCACTGGATCCCTGAAGATAGCATCTGCCTGGACCTCCTCCGGTCAGCTCAGTGGAATTTACCATCCTGTGTAAAAAGTCCAGCCCCGGCTCCTGCTTCAAGGCATCAGAGACCTGTGAGGATAGATGCTAAACACATGAGCTTCCCCCTCTATACACTGCTTAGAGATGCTAGGCATAGCACCACAGACATAGATGGGTAGCCATGGGCTTCACTCATGCTATTCTAGGGTACCTCCATGAAGACCTCCATGACTAAGACAAATGAAGTCCACTGAGATACTAGATTTCTCTATCAGATGGGTTTTTCAAAACCAGTGACTTTCAATTCCCTCTCATGAGAGTTGCAGGGGAATTCTCCCACCAGTGATGGACAGACATAAGGAAGATGTCATGAGCAAATCTATCAAGCCTATCATTGTCCTTAGGCCACTGACCCAGCATCTTGAGGGTGCACAAGGGCTCTTCATCAATGCAGGAAAGGCACATGTATACTTACTCACTGGAGCACTTTCTTTAACAATCAAAGCATGGAGGCAACCAACGTACCTTCTGTAGAGAAGAAAAGTTCAATAAACTGGGGCACTGCCATGCTGTGGTGACAAGTTAGGGAGGCATGGAACATAAATAAGCCAGGGCAGTCTGTAGATGGCCAACTGCAGCGTAAGAATGAGAGAGAAGTGAAGACCCATCTTTCCAGGATGGAAGGGTGCAAGGCACCAAGGAGCCTCAAACACTGAAAAGAACAAGGACATGGATTTCCCCATCATGGCTCCCTTTCTTGGAACACAAAGACTAGACCAACCATAAAAGGCCCAGAAGTGGCTAAAGGGTTCTCTGGGTGAGAAAGAAGGCCCTGGGAAGAGGTGAGTTGGGAGAAGACATGTGACCTGTTTTCAAACACTGGCTGCCCCTTCTCTCTTGCCCCTGTGGTCCCCTACAAGTGTTTCCCTCCCACTCCCCAAGCTACATCAGAAGCGAGGGTCTAAAACCCTACTCATTATCCTCTTCTCACTAGGAACTCTGAAAACATTTGGGAATGAGAAATTGTGGAGGCCAGCCATAAATAGCACAGTGGTGCTGGAAAAGCATGTGCTCTGCTGAAGGATTGCAGCCCCTCCTTCTGGAAAGACAGTAAAAGATCTGTAATTGGCAGAGGTTGACATGCAGGTAGAGAGTCTGGAGGATTTGGGCAGTTAGAACTCTCCCTGACACGGCAGTTGCTAGTGTCAGCCACTACACATTTACCACATTGCCCAGGCTGCATGTCAAGCATGAACCCTGACACATATCACAGGTTCTGGGTGCTAGTGGTCCCTATGTTTCAAAAGTTATCACACATGGGCTATGCTGGTAGGTGTTGATAGTGGGGATGGCTCATGGAGGAGGCAGAAGATACAGGGCAGAACTATATAAAAACTGCTTAGATTTCTGTTTTTATATAATTTTTAATTTAAATTTGAAACAAGCTTGTCTTACATGTCAATCCCAGTTTCCACATTTTACATGTCAATCTCATTTTTCTCACCCTCCCATCCTCCCCTGATCCCCCCACCAAGACCCATCCCATCCCATTTCTGCTCCCCAGGGAGAGTGAGGCCTTCCATGGGGAGTCTTCAAGTCTGTTATATCCTATGGAGCAGGGCCCAGGCCCTCCCCTGTGTGTTTGAGGGACAATCCCTCTATGTGGAATGGGCTCCCAAAAAGGTAAATACTGATCCACTACCAGAGGCCCCATAGACTGCCCAGTCCTCCCAACTAACACCACATTCAGAGAATCTGGGCTGGTCCCATGCTGGTTCCCAGCTACCAGACTGGAGTCCATAAGCCCCCCCCCTTGTTCAGATCAGCAGTTTCTGTAGGTTTCTCCAGCCTAGTCTTGACCCCTTTGCTCATTGCCTTTGTTTTTGTGGGTGTAGTTGGCTTCCTTGGGTTGGAGTTTTCCTTCCAGAAATTTCTGTAGGGCTGGATTAGTTGATAAGTATTGTTTTGTCATGGAATACCTTGGTTTCTCCATCTATAGTGACTGAAAGTTTTGATGGGTATAGTAGTCTTGGCTGCCATCCCAGTCTTTGGTGTTGGTAGAATATCTATCCAGGACCTTCTGGCCTTGAGAGTTTCCATGGAGAAGTCAGGTGTAATTCTGACAGGTTTGCCTTTATGTTACTTGGCCTTTTTCCTTTGCTGCTCTTAATATTCTTTCTTTATTCTGTCCATTTGGTGTTTGGATTATTATGTGGCAAGGAGACTTTTTTTGTGCTCCACTCTATTTGGTGCTCTGTAAGCTTCTTGTACTTTCATTGGCATGTCTTTCTTTAGGGTGGGAAAGTTTTCTTCTATGATTTTGTTGAATATATTTTTCTGCACCTTTAAGTTGGATTTCTTCACCTTCTTCTATACCTATTATTAGGTTTAGCCTTTTCATGGTGCCCCATATTTCCTGGATATTTTGTGTTAGGGATTTGATAGACTTAAGAATTTCTTTGGTCAATGAATCTATTTCTCCTAGGTTATTTTCAGCGCCTGAGATTCTCTCTTCCATCTCTTGTATTCTGTTGGTTATGCTTGCATCCGTAGTTCCTGATCATTTACCCAGCTTTTCTATTTCCAGCATTCCCTCAGTTTGTGTTTTCTTTATTGTCTCTATTTTCAGATCATGAACTGTTTGAATTGTTTCCTTCATCTGTTTGATTGTTTTTTTCTTGGCTTTCCTTGCTTTCTTTAAGAGATTTGTCGATTTTTGTTTGTTTGTTTTTTCTTCCATTTCTTTAAAGGATTTTTTCATTTCCTCATTTAGAGTATCATCTTCATGAAGTTGTTTTTAGGGTTGTTCTCTTGTGCTTCATCTGTGTTGGGATGTTCAAGTCTTGCTGGTGTGGAGTCCCTAGATTCTTTCTGTTGTTGACTGTATTCTTATACTGTCATCTACCCATCCCTTCATCCAGTGTGTACTTGTGTGGTTTCCCTCTCCTGATGAGTACAGGACCAAGGTTCTCTTCTGGTGGGTGCAAGCAGGTCCAATACTTCTGATGGCTCTCCTTGTCCAGTGGATGGGGGAACTAGGGTCCTGGTAGACTCTGGATGGGCTGGTTTGCTGGGACGGGTTATGCTGTGCACAGTCCCCAGTCCTCAGGAGGCTCCAAGCAAGGCGCTGGTAGGCAGGCTCCTTCCATGAGTGGAGGCAGGACCAGGATGCTGGCAGACTCTGGACAGGCTCCCCATGCTTGTACAGGCCCAAGACCTCAAGAGGCTCCAAGCAGGGCCTCAGAAGGCAGGCTGGAAACAGGCCCAAGCTTATCTCCTACTGTGGTTGAAGGTGGCACTAGGATGCTGGCAGACTCTGAGAAGGCCAGTCTGTGGGATGGGCCCCCCTTCACACAATCTCCAGTCCTCGGGAGGCTCTGAGCAGGGCACTGGAAGGCAGGCTCCTTCCCACTGCTTAGTTTTCTATGAAGATAAAGCTCCTATAAAAGTGAAGTTATGGGCCATGGATTATGGGCATCAACGTTACGCCATGGATGAGAGAAGGGGTTATAAGGCCCACTTTCCTGAGGAGCCATGCGCAGTTAATGATTGCTAGATGGGGGTAAGTCATAGTCTTCAGTGATGTAGCTAATGGTAAGTTGTCCTTGTCTAATAAATAACCCCCAACTCTTGCACAGGTAAGGGAAGCTGAAAGAGAAAGAGAGAGAGAGAGAGAGAGAGAGAGAGAGAGAGAGAGAGACAGAGGAGAGGAGAGAGAGACAGAGAGAGAGACAGAGAGAGAGACAGAGAGAGAGACAGAGAGAGAGACAGAGAGGAGAGAGAGAGAGACAGAGAGAGAGAGAGGAGAGAGAGAGACAGAGAGAGACAGAGAGAGACAGAGAGAGACAGAGAGACAGAGAGAGAGACAGAGAGGAGAGAGAGAGAGGAGAGAGAGAGAGGGGGGGGACAATTTGGAAGATGCTTGGCCAAAGAAGGAGGAAAATAACAGAAAATAGTTTAGTAGATATGATCAATGTATATTTTGTATATAAGTATAAAATTATAATAGTCAATATATTTAAAATTGTGGAGTTAGGAATATACAATATTTGGCCCATCGACATGCTGTTATGGAAGGAGTAGATGCTCATAGAGCCCAACCCTCCTAGAGGGTTTAAATGCAATTAAAGTAGATGGGCTACATCCTGGTGGTTTTATGGAGGCCAAGATGTATGCCGCTCTCTTCTACACTCCTGAGAGGCTGCACACAATCCTACATGGCAACATTCACACACACCTAGTGCATTATGGTGTTGACCTGGATGTAGCAGGAAGCACTAGAGACCTTCATTCAACTATTTCCCATCAGTAATTTTATTCCACAGAAGATGGAGCTGGTACTGCCCAGCGTAAAATCAGAAAAATTCATTCAGCTTTCTTTCCTACCAAAACAAGCATCATGCACACCTACAACATGGCAGCAGTGAACGGCACCCTAGGACTTTCCTGAATATGATGCCCTTCTTGGAAAGGAACGGAATGGAGGTGTGAGTAGGTAGAAGAGTAGTGCAGCCTAGCTCTGTGAGATGGGTACAGTGCCATCTCGGGGTGCTCAGTTTGCTTCTTGGATAAATGATGTCACCACAGAGGAATGGCATGGCTGTGATGTTTGACAGCAAATCTTATAATGGAGCAAAGCCACCAGGACCAGGTAGGAATCATACAACCATTAAGCTTACCCATCAGGCCAGAGTATACAGACAGACCTCAAGCCTGTGGACATCTGAGCTGCCCTGTCTCCAAGGTTAAAACCACAACAAACAGCTGTGTGGAAGCCTGCATACTCCAGCCTGGATCTCTCGGAAACTGATGCAGTTGCCATAACTGCCATGGGTTATCCTCTGGCTCTGCTGGTGCTTTTGTTTACTTTGTCTCCCTGATCACCCTGCTAAGGAAGCATGGCCCCAGCGTTGCTTCCTCGGGTCTATCTATAGATGTGATCTATGTTGTTTATCTCATGTCAGAGGGAAGAAGTGTCTGTTCCAAAGCTTGGTTCTCATCCTTCTTCTATCTTCATGCCTATAGGCTCTGAGAGCAGCTCTGAGGAACATGAGGAGGAGAAGGTGGAGGCTCTCCTCGGGGATTTCCTGTGTCCTTTCATGCATCACTTTTGAGGTTCTATATCTGAGTGTTGGCATGCACACAGGAAGATGAGGATGAGCTCAAGGGGCTCCAGGTCCTTGGATGGAGAGAAGCCGTTGAGCACACTGCCAGGGGATCATCCCAGTTCATGGCAACTTTCACATTCTTAGCACTTAAAGCACCCTGGTTTCTTCTCTGTCTGCAGGTTCTTCTCAACAGTGACCAAGTATCATGAGTCAGAGCAGACCAGCACCAACCTAAAGAACCAGAACCACCCCAGGTCCCGCCCCGTGGTCTTTGGGAGCTTCCTTGAGAACACAGATGTTAAACACGAGGTACTGACCCAGTCCCCTGTCTACCTTTGGCTTTATTACTAGCTCTTTGTGGACCCGTTCCCGCCTGGTGGGTGAAGGAAAACTTCAAAGGTCAGGAGAGATGGGCCTATCTCCTTTAAATTGCTCAGGGGACATCTTGGGGAATTCATCAGAACACCTGAGAATGACCCAAGCCAGAGCATTCTCAGGGGGGTCAGCACACAGGACTGTCCTGTGCACTGAGGCTCATGTCTCTCCTACAGGGTTAGGGTTAGGGTTAGGGTTAGGGTGTAAGTACATTCTAGCTCTGGAGGACCTGCCTTTGGGCTGCCATGTCTCAGTGCCTCTGGCTAAAGATGTTTCCCAGTTGGGATAACCCAATTAAAGGGCCTTCCCTCAGCCCACCAACCCACCTCTCAACTCCAGAACCCCATAGACTCGGAGTCAGACCCCTAGTGAGGGAACTCCCGGAGCCAGGTCCCCCACCCTCCCACCTGTCAGCCACACCACCCACCACTCACCTCGAGGACCCTGTGGAATCTGGCCTGGAACACCAACCAGAGTGGCCTCAAGACTGAAAAGCAAGCACCATTCAATTTCTCCACAGCCTGATAAATTGAGGTAACACTCAACAAAGTCAAGACTGGATATCCATACCAAGAAACACCAGCACTGATTTACTCTAAATGCCTAGATCTCAAATACAAGACAAGTAACCAAGACAGCAATTCTGCTCCAGAAGTTAGCACCTTCACTACGGTATCCCTTTCTTCATGACTTCAAAACGATGATTGTAATATGTTCAAGGAACTCAGAGGATATGAATTAATGTTCGAATGAAGACCACAAAAACATAAACAGTTGAATAAAATAACAAAGACAGTTCAAAATAAAAAACTTAATAAAGAGATAGAATATCTAAGGAAAAGCCAAAAACTCGAAAAACTCAGGAAGTTAAAGAAAGAGCTCTGAGGGAAAGCTCAGCAACAGATTGATTGGACCAAGGGGGTTTCAGATCTTAAAGATGGGGTAGAAGAAATGGACCGTTCAAAGAAAGTGCTAAGTCAAAAAAAAAAAACAAAAAAAAAAACAAATAAGGAATAAAGCATTCAGGAATCCTGGGACACTGTGAAAAGACCAACTATACAAATAATGGGCATAGAAGAAGATCCATAACAATAACACCTGACACTTCAATGAAGACTTTGAAAGCTAGACGGGCCTAGACTGATGTCATACAACTTGCAATAGAACTTAGATGTCTAAAGAAGGCAGGCACAGAGTTAAGTGATTGACATCTTGATGTTACAGGTGGCGGTGGCGCGGTGGCAGTGCACCAGATGCCTGAGTGTTGTGGAACAGAGTATTTGTTTAAGTAAGTAAGGATGTGCTACATTTGTTTGTGTTGCAGAATAACTTTTAACTATGTAAAACTGTGTTGCCAGTTTACCTTGTCTGCCTAAGGAGCCTGATTGGTCTAATTAAAAAGCTTAATGGCCAATAGCTAGGCAGGGGAGGGGTAGGTGGGGCTGGTAGGCAGAGAGATGGGGGAGCCAGCCAGCCAGCTGGGGGGCAGAAGTGACCAGCCAGGCACTAAGGAAGCAGAAAAGCAGGGTGGACAGTATGTAGATGAAGTGAATAAGCCTCGGGGCAGCACATACGTTAATAGAAATGGGTTAATCTAAGTTTAAAAAAAAAAAGAGCTAGCTAGAAACAAGCCAAGCTAAGGCCAGGTATTCATAATTAATGAGCCTCTGTGTCATGATTTGGAGGCTGGCTGTCCAAGAAAACCTACACCTAAATGTTCTGGGTCCTGGGTATTTGTGAACTAAAGGTTGTACAAGCTTACTGGAAACATGAAGGAACCGAAGCTGCCATCATCCATAACACCAACTTTGCCCACAAGCTCCATGTTCCTCACTGAGATGTTGCTGCCCTGCAGAAAGGATGTGCTAAATGTTCATGATAAAGAAAAAATAAACATTTAACACAAGGAATTTAATGTCCTCATCTTTGGTGACCAGGAGCACTCAAATGTCAATTTGTTATCAGGCATCTTCCATAACCCTTATACATAAAAGCACTGTCTGTCCCCTTTCCAGGATAATACTGGTCCTGGGCTTCCAAATTCTTCCAAAGCAGAGTATGACCTTGTCTACTGGAAGAGACCATCAAGGCTCTGGATGAATTTTAGCTTAAAACCACCAGATTCTCACTCTAGGACTGTGCCATCCAATGTCTGCCTTCAAGCATGTGGTCCCTATGACAGAGCCAGGAAAGTACATGGCTGGTTCATCTTGCAGAACTATATGGAAGGCAACTTACTGCCCCCTACTGGACTGAAGAACATGGGCAGTATGGAAGCGTGGGTGCTCAGCACTGAAGAGTGGAGCTGCCCTTGTGTAAATGCAATTTCTATAGCAGCACAGTACTGGCTTGGAGACAGGAATACCTGTGTCCTCTCCTCTCCCGTGTTCCAGGGCTGTGGCCGTGATGTGTAGGAGCTTGGAACTGGACTGGATGAGTGTAGTCTTTGTGCTACACATGGCCATGGCTGAGCATCCCAGGAGGAGCCTGAATTTCAAACCAAAGTATCCTGAGGCATGAGTACTTATGAGTGGAGGTTGGTGCACACCTCTCTGACAAATGGGAAAGAGCTGCAGCCATCTGTGATAGTAACTTCAACCAAGAACTCTGTGTTCCTCATTGAGATGATACTGCCCAAGAAGAAAGATGTGTTGAATTTTCTCCATAAAAGAAAAACATCTCCTGGGATGGCAGTCCATCATTGTCACTGATGCCCAGGAACGCTCCAGTCACCAAGTTTGCTGTACCATGGCCCTACATTAGAGCACTTTCCCCTGAGCCAGAGGGATAGCCATGAGTGCTGATCCATCTCTTAAAATATGGCCTCTTCTAGAAAACCTAAGAAGGCCAACAAGCCTTTGTTGTTTTTTTGTTTTGTTTTGGGTTTTTTGTTTGTTTGTTTTTGTTTGTTTTTGTTGTTTTTTTGGGTTTTTTTGTTTTTTTGTTGTTTTTTTGTTTTGTTTTGTTTTGTTTTGTTTTTTTGATGTTCCCAGCTTCTTACTACAAAAGGACCTCAGCCAGTGTGTGTCATTCACCAGTGGCCCTCCTGTGGTGTAGAGCTCACCACAGCCGTGGGAAGTTTATCAATCAGCAATATCTGGAAGATGTCATCATACACCATGTAGGTCCTAAGATCCTTGTGGATCATGGGACGGCACATATCCAGAACTGAAGAATGGAGTGGTCCTGGTATAACAGCAAGTTCTACAACAGCCCAGAGGACTTGACTCAGAGATATGCAGCTAGAAAAGTAAATACACTAACCCAAGATCACAGAGCAGCCTCCACTCTTATCCTCCTACAAGCCCCTTGGGGATGTCCTCATGCCCACAGACATGGCTGACCCCAACACAGGGCAGTCTCACTTTCCTTACTATAGCCTTGAGGGCAACAGTGTGCTATGTGGAGGTTGAAGTGTCTCCTTCCAGCTGAGGTCCTCTTCTGTGCTACAGATCTTTAACATGAGCTTTTGTGTGAACATATCACCTATGAGGCAGTGTGCTAGAGCCTGTGGTATTTATAAAAGACACCCACAACTGTGTGTATTCAGACCCAGTGCATGAACATAGGCTGAGGCCTGAGCATGTCACTAGGAGTTACTACCTGGCATTAACTGAATCACAGACACTGGATTTCTCTATCAGATGGGGTTTTCAATGTCTGGGGCTTTCAGCTCCCTCTCATACAAGGGAATTGTCCCACCTCAATGATGAGCATGCAGAAGGAGGCTGCTATGCTCCCAACAAAATCACCAGTGCCTGCACCTGGTCATTTCCAGCATCCAAGGTGTACCCCAAAGATCTCTCCTTAAACACACGGGGCATTTGTGTGTGTTGAATCACTGTGGTGCTGTCTGTAACAGTAAGTCTGGTAACAGCAGACTTTCCACCTGTATGAGTAACAGGCCAGTACATTAGGGCACAGCTGCACCGGTGACAGGTGATGGAAAAACAGTCAGTGTACTGAAGAGGCGACTCTGCAGGGTAAACTGAGTGGAAGAAAAAAATGGCAGAGAATAACATGTATTGTATGCTAACTCTGGGGAAAGAATGAGAGGATACTAAAGACCCAGGTCATAGGAATGAAAATTGGAACACATTGAGGTTCCCTCAAAAAGCTGGAAGACAGGGAAACTGATTATTCTCCTGATAGAAACACAGCCTTGAAGACCTCTAGAGACGGAGGTGTGCTTGTCACCAGCAATTGTGGGTGTGTGTGTGTGTGTGTGTGTGTGGAGAGAGAGAGAGAGAGAGAGAGAGAGAGAGAGAGAGAGAGAGAGAGAGAGATACACACACACACACACACACACACACACACACACACAATTGCACAACTTACAGCTTCCTTAGAAGTGAGGTGGGACAATTCAGGTACAGCCTCCACAAAAGGGACCTAAACACCTCAGTGAAAAACTCATCTGATACAAAAATACAGTATCTCATGGTTTCCTTTTCCCTGGACAGAGGGGGGTGGCAGGGAGGGAGGAAGGGAGGGAGAGAAGGAGGGAGGTAGGGAGGGAAGAAGAGAGGGAGGAAGGGAAAAGAGAAGAGATTGGAGGGCTCAGTTAGGGTTTATCTTGCTGCAACAAAATATCATGAACAAAAACAACTTGGGGAGGAAAGAATTTATTTGGATTAAGCTTCCACATCACAGCTCATCATCAAAGCAAGTCAGGACAGGAACTTGAGTAGGGTTATTTGGTGTTTTGGTGATCACATGAGCCCCACTTCCTTTCAAAACAGTGTGCTGATTGTCCCAATGTCATGCAGACCTAGACTTCATTTGTAGACCTGTTTTAAGAGGACTTTCAAGTCTGTACCAGAGCTGAACAGGAAGTACAGAGCACTAACTGTTCTTTTCCTGGCCACACAGCTCCCCAGCAAGCAGCATCCACCCACTGACCTGTGTGTCACAAAGTCTGAGTCACAGGGACACCCCTTTACCACCTAAACCAGTGCTGGATGCCAGGGTTCCTGTTTGCTGTGCATCCACAGGATCATGACAAGGGTATGTGACAGACACCCGTCACTGGAGTATCAGAGAGGGCTCCCACCTGTCCCCAATCCTCCAAACTTTCCATGTTCCTCCCTCCTGCACTTGCATCTGGGCCCGGCTTGCTTACTACTTTTTTAAAAAAGCAGACTTCCAAAGGTGGAGAGAGGACTGAGATGTTAACAGCATTTTTTGCTCTTACAGAGGACCCAGGTTTGGTTTCCAGCACCCACATTGACACTTATATCTCTCTATAACCCCAGTTACAAGGTATCCAATGCTATCTTCAGATTTCCATGACAATCTTAACATGCCATGTATATACATGCACTCAAGCATGTGCATATATATGGTAAAATAAAGTAAATCATTTTCATTGTTTTTCAAAATTAAATACTAAAATCAGGGCCGAGTTCCTGTCCTGCTCAGTCTGTACTATATTAGAAAAGGTCCTTGTCTCACCCACTCCTGTCAGACTGGACCTTTAAGCCATAATGGATCCCATGACTGCGATCACCAGGGCCAGCAGACATGAGGACAGACCACTGAGGCTCCCAGCAGCCTGGCAGCTCACAGACAATGGGGCATGTGCAGCACACATTTTTCGCTGCCATAGCCAGGAAAAGTTTGCTATCTGAAGGCAGAATACTTAAGTGTTGAGGGGCAGTGAGTGGGACATGAACACAGTCAGGTCCAGGGCCAAGACAAAATCACTTAGTAGAAGAAGGTTCTAGATCCATGTGGGACCACCCTGAGTCTCGGAGAGATCAGGGATATCAGGAACATCCCTAAATATAATAAAAGCAATATACACTAAACAAACAGCCAACATCAAACTGAATGGAGAAAAGCTTAAGGTGATGTCTCTAAAATCAGGAACAAGACAAGGCTGCCCTCTTTCTCCATATCTCTTCAATATTGTACTTTAAGTTCTAACTAAAGCAATAAGACAACAAAAGGAGATCAAGGGGATACAAATTGGAAAGGAAGAAGTCAACCTGTCACTATTTGTAGATGATATATACTTTACATAAGTGACCCACCAGGGAACTCCTACAGCAAATTAGCAGGATACATGATTAACTCAAAAAAAAAAAAATCAGTAGCCCTACTATATACAGATGACAAAGGAGCTGAGAAAGAAATCAGAGAAACATCACCCTTTACAATAGCCACAAAGAGCATAAAGTATCTTGGGGTAATGCTTACCAAACAAGTGAAAGACCTATATAGCAAGAACTTTGTGTCTTTAAAGAAAGACATTAAAGAAGATACCAGAAAATGGAAAGATCTCCCATGCTCTTGGATAGGTAGGATAAACACAGTAAAAATGGCAATCTTGCCTAAAGCAATCTACAGATTCTAAGCAATACCCATCAAAATCCCAGCACAATTCTTCACTGACCTTGAAAGGATAATAATCAACTTTATATAAAAAAAAAAAACCAAAGACCCAGGATAACCAAAACAATATGTACAATAAAGGAACTTCAGAAGGCATCACCATATAGAGCTATAGTTCTGAAAACAGCTTGGTATTGGCACAAAAATAGACAGGTAGACCTGTCTATTTTGGAATCAAATCAAAAATCCTGATTTTTGATTCACATATGAACACATACAAACACTTGATTTTTGACAAAACAGTTAAAAGTATACAATGAAAAGATGAAAGCATCTTCAACAAATGGTGCTGGCACAACTAGATGATGGTGTGTAGAAGACTGCAGATAGACCCATGTCTATTGCCATGCACAAAACTCAAGTTCAAATGGATCAAAGACCTCAACATAAATCCAGCCACACTGAACCTCTTGGAAGAGAAAATGGGAGGTACCCTTGAACAAATTGGTACAGGAGACCACTTCCTGAACATAACTCCAGTAGCACAGACACTGAGACAATGAATAAATGGGACGTCCTCAAACTAAGAAGCTTCTGTAAAGGCAAAGGACCCAGTGGACAAGACCAAACGGCAGCCCACAGACTGGGAAAAAAAAATCACCAACCCTACAGAGGGATGAACTCCAAGATATACAAGGAACTCAAGAAACTAGTCACCAAAACACCAAATAACCCTATTTTTAAAATGGGATACAGGACTGAAGAGAGAATTCTCAATAGAGGAAATCAAAAAGGCTGAAAAACACTTTAAAAAGTGCTCAACATCCTTAGCCATCAGGAAAATGCAAATCAAAACAACTCTTAGATACCATCTTACTTCTGCCAGAATGGCTGAAATTAGAAACATCAATGAAAACTTACGTTGGAGAGGATGTGGAGAAAGGGGAACACTCCTTCACTGCTGGTGGGAGTGCAAACTTGTACAGCCATTGTGGAGATCAGTATGGCAGTTCCTCAGGAAAATGGGAATCAATCTACCACAGGACCTGGCAATCCCACTCTTAGGCATATACCCAAATGATCCACATCCATGCAACAAAGACATCTGTTCAACTATGTTCGTAGCAGCATTATTTGTAATAGCAAGGACCTGGAAGCAACCTAGATGCCCCTCAACTCTGAAGAATGGATAAAGAAGATGTGGCACATTTATACAATGGAATACTACTCTGCAGAAAAAACAATGGAATCTTGAAATTCGTAGGCAAATAGATGGAACTTGAAGAAACCATCCTGGATGAGGTAACCTGGTCACAAAAAGAGAAACATGGTATGCACTCGCTCATATATGGATTTTAGACATAGAGCAAAGAATCACCAGCCTATAATTTACATTGCCAGAAAAACTAGGAAACAGGAAGGAATCTAAGAGATTCATACAAGGTCCCTAACAGAAGGGGAAAGGAACAAGATCTCCTGAGCATATGGGGGGGTGAGTGGGGAGGGAGCTAGGAGAAAGAGAAGGAAAGGATAGGAAAGCATGTGGGACTAGGAAGATTGAGTCAGGGAGGAATAGATGAGAGAGAGAGAGAGAGAGAGAGAGAGAGAGAGAGAGAGAGAGAGAGAGAGAGAGAGAGAGAGAGTTACCATAAAAGAGGGAGCCATTATAGGTTTGAAGGGAAAACTGACTCTAGAGAAATGTCCAGAGACCTACAAGACTGACCCCAATTAACAATTTGAGCAACAGTGGAAAGGCTACCATAAATGCCCTTACCTAATAATGAGATTGTTGACTAACTTATCCATCATCATAGAGCCCTCATCTAGTAGCTGATGAAAACAGAGCAGACACCCACAGCTAAACATTGAGCAGAACTGGAATCCAAATGCAAAGAGGAGGACAAGACCAGGCTACAGAAACCCACAGAGAAGCTGACCTGAGCAAGGGGAGCTCATGGACCCCCCAGACTGATAGCTTAGAAACCAGCATTGAACCAACTCAGATCCCCTGAACATGGGTCTCAGTCAGAAGGCCTGGGCAGTCTAAGGGACCTCTGACAGTGGAACCAGGATGTATCCCTGGTGCACAAAAGGACTTTGGGAGCACATTCCCATGGAGGGATACTCCCTTAACCTAGAGGCAAGAGGGAGAGCCTAGTCCCTACCCCAAATGACTTGACAGATTTCGTTGACCCCTCCTGGAAGGCACCACCCTTCCTGTGGAGTGGGGGAAGAATGGGATGGGAGGGTGGTTGGGGAGGCCTGGGAGAGAGAGAGGGAAGGAGAGGGAACTGGGATCGATATGTAAAAATAAGAAATAAATAAATAAATAAATAAATAAATAAATAAATAAAACGTAAAGAAAGAAGGTTCTAGCCAACTTTAATCAGAGCACCAGGATATGAACTAGTTATAAAGAGCCAAGGGAAAAAAATTCCTTTACAGAAGAAGCCAACAGGAAAGTTGGGCCTTTTTTTGAGCACACAAGTTGTGTTCCCCGTACTTGTTAGTGGGGCATGTGACATAGGAACACACGTTTTCAAACAGAAGATATGAAATGTCAGTGGTGCTCAGGTTCTGTGAACAGCTCCCCCTCATGTCCCTGATGAGTGCCTACGCTTCCCTTTGACTAAATACTGTTCTACATTGAAATGCACCCTTGAAATGGGCTCGGTGACACAGACCCTTGAGCCTATGTTGCCAACTTCCCTCCCAAAGGCTTAGAAGTTGTGTTGGATGTGCCAGGTGGGAATGGGCTTGCTAAGATCACATTTTCTCTGTATTTTGATCAGTTGTGGATATCTGTAACAGTTACCATCTGTTTCAAAGAGAAAGCTTTGAGAAGGGGTGAGAGCTACATTTATCCATGGGTACAAGGATAAGTATTTAAAATACAGTTAGAAATTATGTTGTTTTAGGACCTCAAATCCATGGGTAGCTGTCTGGGTATACAATACCAAGCATGATTCCCTTCTTTTGAGGGAATCTTAAGTCCAATTAGATAGATATTGGTTACCCCAAGATAAAAATGCCACTATTACACATCTTGCCATGCTGGTCACCACTGGTGATTCATAGGCTCTACAGTTGTGTAGGACTTTAGATTGCTTTTCTCCCTTGGCAGATGAAATTGCACCCTTTGATACTCAGAGATGAGGCTTCTGGGCCCAAAACAGCTCGATTCTTCCAAGTCCTGTATCCAAAGTATGAGTGCATTTGTCAACAGGTTCTGGCCTTCAGATTGTAGGAAGCAACCAAGAGCAAGGTAGTCCCTATATTACTTGGGGGAGTCTTTTGGACCACACTGACAACAACTTGAAGGATGGTACCCTATGTGTCTTAGTTTCTATCACTGTGATAAACACCATCAACGTAGGGAGGAAAGGGTTTATTTCACTTTATAGCTTGCAGTTCTTTATGAGGGAAAGTCAGGTCAGGAACCTAGAGACAGAAGCTAAGACAGAGGCCGTGGAACAATGGTGCTTACCGGTTTGCTCAGACTGCTCTCTTACACAACCATGACCATCTACAGGTTGCACCATCCCCATAAGCTAAGCCCTCTGACATTAATCATTAATTTAAAAAATGCTCTATAGACTTGCCTATAGGCAATTTTAGGGAGGCATTTTTTCAATTGAGGTTCCTCTTCCCATATAGTTCTAGTTTGTGTCAAGTTGACAAAAGAAAAACCAGCCAGCACACTTTACCTGCCACTAGAATTATATAATATGTAACAATATATAAAATGTAGTTTCAGTATCCATATAAAATAATGTTTCCCTTTTCAAACATTCTTATGTCTCCTTCTACCCTCTGTATCATTTTTCCTCTTATACTTCAAACATAAACCTAAATTTCAACACTCATCCACATAAAAGGTAAGTAATTTGTTGCATTAGAAAGGAATTTTGCTGTCACTAAAGTCTTCACCCCACCCCCAGTTTGTAACCCTTGCTGGGCTAGCCTTGGGTTACTATAATTCATGGTGTCCTTAGCTCATGAATGTTTTCCAGTTTTTTGAAAACTGAAAAAGGTAGAAACAATGGGAGATATCCAGATAAGAAATTTTCAGATGGTGGAGGAAATAGGTGGGTGCACACAGGGTCTGGATTGTGAGTGAGGCCCCGGCTCTGGCTTCAGCTGGGTAAGGGAGGGACAGTGTGCTCTGGGTGCTGGCTTGGAGAGAGAAATACCCAAGTTGTCTCCTCTCTTCTGCTCAGTTCCAGAGCCATGGGTGTGGCACAAAGGAGCCTGGCACTAAGCTGCATGCCCATCATCTTGGTTCTACAGATAGCAAGGCCCAGATGTTTGCAGACCTGAGCACTCAGGAGATAGAAGCTGTGCATGGCTTCCTGGTGAGCAGGCCAGAGCTGGAGCTGCAGCCATTGGCTTGCAGACTTTAGACAAAAACTCTGTGTTCCTCATTGAGATGCTGCTGCCCAAGAAGGATGTCCTGGGATTTCTGGATAAGAAACAAGATGTTCTGTGTAAGAAGCACATGCTGTCAGATTTACTGGTGCCCAGTAATGCCATTGAGTTTTCTGTGGCCCCTGCCACAGTCCTTCTACATAAGAGATTTGTCCCCCAGGTCAGTGAAACATGAATCTTGGGCAGCCAGGCCCATGTCCAAAGCAGAGTAGTCTCCCCTACCACTGAATCAAGCAGGTCATGGCGACCTTGCATTCACTCATCCTTGACGTCACCAGCTTCTCCTTAGAGGGCTGCAGCAGTCAGCGCCTAACCTTCACCCATGTGGCCCCACAGTGTGGAGTCTAGACATCAGACCACCAGGTCTCTCTCCGTGCATTGCGAAAGGCATGTACTGCAGCCCACAATGTTGGAGACCCTTGTGGGTCATGGGAGCACAGATGTCCAGGACTGGAGTGTAGAGCAGGTGCCGTGTAATGACAAGCTCTACAACAGCCCAGAGGAACTGGCTCAGTGGCTCAGAAATATGCGGATAGGAAAGGACATGGTGGTCCTTGAGGACCTACTGTCCAAAAGCACAGAGAAGTTGTGAACCTCTTTTTTTTTTCTCTCTGTGTAGTTTTGGAGCCTGTCCTGGAACTTGCTCTGTAGACCAGGCTGGCCCCAAACTCACAGAGATCCACCTGCCTCTGCCTCCCAAGTGCTGGGAAGTCATGAATCTTTAACAAGCTTGGTGGAGAAGTCCCAAGACATCTCAACAAGTCTGTCCCCATGCCCCATGTGGAACAAGTCAGTGGTCCCTGATACAGTCTAGTAGACAACACTGCCATCTACCAAGGCTGGAGCTACCTTAGGAATGTGCATATTGCCATGAGGTCATTGTTCAAGAGGCTATGGCTATGTTTAGTGAAGACACACATGCAGGATAGCTGATCAAGACCACAGACATGTGCAGGGGCCTAGGCAGTGTCATCCTCTGCCATTGACTATCCAAAGACAATCACCTTCCTATAGAGTTCATCCACTACCTTGACACTAATAGTCTTGTCCATTATCCATGGTTCTTCTTTGTCTTTGAGAAGGCCATAAGAGTACCTGGTTAGCCCATTTTTAACATCAACTTTATAGGCAAATTCAATTCATATAAGGGACTGAATAGACACATGCATGTAATGCAAACAACTCCAACAGTCTACAATTTTTATTATATCTGGGACTTCATTTAGTGCACAAGTGACATGATAAAAATACATACCTCCAGCTAAGTTCACACCACCCCATACACCAGCATCTACAACCAGAACCATCCTGGGACACACACACACACACACACACACACACACATACACACACACACACCATGGTCTTGGAGGATTTCCTTCAGAACGATGAGAGTGTTGAAGACCAGGTACAAGACCTCACTCCTCTCCTCTGGCCCTGTCATTGCCCTCTGACCTAACCTGTCCCTAGTCTTAGGAGTGTGGCCTATGTGTGGAGGGCAAGTTCAGAGGTTACGAAAGATGAGCCCACCTCTTTTCAGTGGAGCTGAGGTTATCTGGAGGAATTTGTAGACACATCTAACAATGTCCCAGCCATAGTCAGTGCTTCCTTGCCCACTAAAGCCTCTGTCTCTCCCATAGGATTTGGTGGCCAGGGAACAGTGGGATTCTTACACAAGGCTCTTTCTGAGGTTGTCGCCAGTGTGTCCCCAGCTGGAAACTCCATAACCATCTTGCTCCAGCCTTTCCACCTCTTTTATATCACTGTAACATTTCTTCAAGGACACCGGGTACAACTGCCACAGGGAGACCAAACATTGGGTCCTTGGGCACAAGGTCTACCTGATGCCTGCCCCTTTCAAACTTCATAGGACCTACAACCCTTTGTCAAGTGTCCAGCCCCATGCACTATCTATAGCCTCAGAGCCCCCCAGGGCAGACAGGAAACCCTTCAGCTTCTACCGTGTGTCACTGTCTAGAGCTGTGGAAGACATGGGCCACATACTAAGATGGGTGGCTATGGAATGAATTCATGTTTCTAGTGTACCCAAAAGACCTCCATGTCCAGGTCAAAGGAAGACAAATGAGATACTGAATTTTTGTGTTAGATGAGTTTTTTACTGTCTGAGGTGTTGGGTCCGTCTCATGGAGGCTGCAGGTGAATTTTCCCACCTCACTGATGTTGTACTTAAGGAAGCTGCATGTGTGCAACTTGTGTGTGTGTGTGTGTGTGTGTGTGTGTGTGTGTGTGTGTGTGTGTGTGTGTTGCCAGTCCAGCCACATAATGAGTAGCTTGGCTGACAGCCACCCTCCCTTTATCTTTATCCTGTCTGTCCCTAGCTGACCAAGGGTACTGTGCGTGCGGTTGGGACTCAGTGGTTCTTGCTGAGTGGGAGCAGAGGCAGCCAGAGCACAGCTCAGGGGCCCACAGAATAGGGCACTGAGGAAGCTGCAAGAAAGCCGGGAGAACAAAGAAACAAGAAGGTCTCTCCAGGGCACTCTACGGAGACAAAGGACAGCCCGGCCAGGAGGTGGGTTACAGGGAGTGGGTGTGTCTGATCTGAAGCAGAGAGTCACTGACTGCTAAGTTTTCCCTTACTCTGTGGCTCCCTTGTCTTGTGTCCCTCCTCTTGTTACCCACTTACGTCAGAGGAGAGGGTTCTGAACTGCTTCTTCCTCATTTTCTTCTTCTGGGCAAAGCAAAATGACATTTGGAGATAAGAGATTTCAAAGAGGGCAGTCAGCCGTGAAGACATGGAGGCGCAGGGAAAACACGCCCTTCTGTAGGAATCATGCTGTCTAGAATGACTACAACAGGTCAGCGGTTGGCAGTGGTGGCGGTGGTTGGCAGGAGGCAGAGGCAGTGAGAGCTTCATTGTGAACATCCTCAGCCCTGTGGTGGCAGGTGCCTGTCTTACACATTTGTCAGGATTCACTGGATACATGGCAAGATGAACCTTGGCATACATTATGGGTTTGAGGTGGCAATGGAGTGTCTCTGTGGCTCAGCCGTTGTCATGCATGGGCCATACTGGTGGAGGCTGGTAGAGGGAAGGCTTGGGGAAAGGGTCAGAGACATAGAGTAGCTCTCTATTCCTCCTTCTCAAATAGCTATGATGCTAAGCCTCCTCTAAAAACTGAAGTGTATGGACCCATCAGCATGCCTGCATGGGAGGGAGGAGGAGTCATAAGGTCCATTCTTCCCTGGGGAGCATTAAACATTTCATGGCTGGAGTCATATTCCTTGGCAATGGAGCCACTGGTAAGTTACCCATGTCAAGTAAATAAGCATCAAATGTGCTTGTGCAAGCAGCCTCATTAACTCAGTGAGCTACAAGAAAAAAGGCACAAAAGTAAGAAAAGGGTCTGTTGGGAACAGGAAGCCACTTAGCTGGAGGTGGTGCCATGGGATAGGACAATGGAGGGATAGTTAAAGTAGATTTTATAGAGATGTGGCATGTAAAAGAATAAACAAAATTTTAAAAACAAGAAATCTGACTTGAGTATGGTACTGCATGCTTTTAATCCCAGCACTTGAGAGGCAAAGGCACATTTCCGTGGGTTTACAGCTAACTAAATCAATATAACAAGTTCCAAACTAGCCAGGACTATAAAGGAAGCCCTGTCTCAAACCAAAACATGAAGTTTACATCTTCACAAGATTTGGCCCGCCGGTACCCTGTCATGGATGGAGGGAGGACCTCATTGGGTCACAACCTCCCTGACAATAAGGGAAAGAGAAATTTCCTTCAGTGGTGTATCTCCCAGAAAGTTGCCCATAATCATATATGCATACTTTTCCCCTTGCTATTGGAAGCAACACTAATAAAACTCACTGGGTCACTGAAAGAAAAAGATGTGAAAGTAGAAGGGGCCAATTGGAAAGTAGAAAGGGCTGTGCAGAAGTTAGAAAGGAACAAAAATTTAAATATTATATTTATTATTCACTAAATATATAAATTTGCTTATTGTATATTAATTTGTACATAAATTATTATATCTATTTGTATAATATATCTGCTAAAAAATATACATTTATGTATATTATGTGTTTAAATCAAATCTACTCCCCTCCAAGTCTTTGCCCCTACTTTTCCTCTTCATGTGCCCTTTATTTTTAATACCTACTGGGTCCACTTAGCTCTTCTTGAATGTGCATTGAGTGTGGGATCACCTACTGGAGCATACGTAGCTCTCAGGGCCCACATCCCTGAAGAAAACTGACTCCCCCTCCCCCAGCAGCCATCAATTACCAATAGTTCTCAGGCAGTGGTGGGTAGCCAGTATTCAGCACTGCCTGTCCATTAAGACTCATGTTTCTGCCGTAGGACTTAGTGGCCTGGGTGACAGTGGGCCTCTCACACAACCACCAATCTGAAGATGCCCCCAACGTGGCTATACCAAGGAACTCTGCAGGATTCTTGCTCCATTCATTTCCCATGGTCTCCAGAGATATACAGGTACAAAAGCCACAACTATACCAAGAACCAGATCCTTGAAAAGATCTACTCTATGCCTCCACAGCTACAATGGGACACAAATTCATGTGTGAAGAGTCTGGCCTGGCTCCTGCCTAAAAGCTCCAGAGCCCCATAAAGGCAGACAACAAACCCTCCGCTTTCTATCATTGTATGCTGCCTCTTAGAGGCAGGGGGAGGGTATGGGCCGTGTGCTCAGATGGGTAGCTGTAGGTTCCATTCATATGCCCCTACTGCACCTCAAAAGACCCCCGTGAGAAGGGCAAAGGAACCCAGTGAGAGACTGGGTTTCTGTATCGGGTGAGTTTTCAGTGTCTGAAGCTTTCCGGTCCCTCTCAGGGAGGTTCTAGGTCGGCGGGACTCTATCTTCCTAACACTGGGACCCTCATGTTGTGGTGACTCCCAACCATAAAATTATTCCCTTGCTATTTCATAACTGCAATTTTGCTACTGTTATGAATTTTAGTGTAAATATCTGAAATGCATGGCATCTAATATGTGACACATAAACCCCCAAACAGGTCATGGCCCACAGGCTGAGAACCACTACTTTAGAGGAACTGTCCCACCTCAATGATAGATGCACAGAAGGGAGCTGCTACATGGAAATCTAACAGGATTACCCACAACTCACCCTTTGGCCATACTCATCCCAATGTGTATGCTGATTCACTGCGGTGCTGTCTGTAACAACAAAATCCTGGAGACAACTGACTTTTCCATCTGTAGTGAAGAATAGTTCAACAGACTAGGGCACTGCCGCCCTGTGCTGCCAAATGGTGGAAAATGTTCGTGAGTCTTACAGCCTGTGGCCTACAAGAGAACCCCAGGCACATACCGAGTAGCAGAGGAAAACAGAGACTAACATGTATAGCATGACATAGACACAGATGTAGATATGTGTGCATATACATATATACATATACATACATATAAATAATTGCTATACATACAAATATATGTAAGGGTAGAAGGAGACAAAAATTCCCTTTTCCAGGAGTGAAGAAAGGTAGATGACACACAGGTATCCTTGAAGAGCTGAAGAGGCTAAGGGAACAGATGTCCCCTCATGCCTCCATTAGAACACAACCCTAAAGAACTGCAGGGCTAGAGGCAGAAAAGGCTCAGGAGATCAAGTGCTCACACCTCAGACATAAGGATTAGAGTGCAGATGCCCAGAACACATCCTCAGACATGAGTATTAGAGTGCAGATGCCCAGAACACATGTGAAAGTGGATGTGTGGCCCATGTCTGTAACCCAGCACTGATTTTAGGCATGGCAAAGACAGGAGGATCTCTGGAGCATGGCGGCCAGCCACTCTAGCAGAATACAGTGAACTGGGGTTCAGTGTGGACCTCTTCCTCAAAAAACAAAGTGGAGAACAAGTCAGACACATAACATTGACTGCTGCTCTCTACTCTCATGCACATGCGTCAAAGAACACACTGCCACAAATTCAAGATAAACAAACACACATAGCACATACAAACAAAAAGATTTAAAAGTGGGAGCTGCCCCCGTGCTTGTCCTGTCATTCCCGCGCTATCTACTTGTACTGTGTATGCAATGGAGCTCAGTGGTGCCTGTTGAGTGGAGCAGAGGAAGACAGCTCAGAGCTCAAATGTACATCCAATCGGACACTAAAAAGTCTAGCAAGGAGGGAGTGGGAGCAAAGGGACCAGGTATGATACAAGGGAAGGGAGAAAAGAAGTCACAGAGGCCAAGAAAGCATGAGCCTGGGCAACCAGGGATCAGGGATGGCACTGTCAGCCAGTGTGTTTAGGAGTAGGCATGTCTCTTGTCTGTGCACTGTCAGCCAGTGTGTTTAGGAGTAGGCATGTCTCTTGTCTGTGCACTGTCAGCCAGTGTGTTTAGGAGTAGGCGTGTCTCTTGTCTGTGCACTGTCAGCTAGTGTGTTTAGGAGTAGGCGTGTCTCTTGTTGATTTGTTGACAGCAGGGAGGGTCTTCAGTGGCCCCATCGACATTGTGTCTCTCTCTGTGTTGCCCATGTTGTTTTGGAAGGGAATGTTCTCAACCTCTTCCTTGCCTCCTTCCTTCTGAACAAAGAAGAAAGACATCTGGGGATAAGAGTTTGGAAAGCAGGAATTCAGCTATAAAGGACATGCAAGCATTGGAAATACTTGCTGCCCTCTGTAGGTGCCAGCCCCATTCTGGAAAGACAGCAAAAATCAGTGGTAAGCAGAGACCAAACTGCGGGGAGGGAGAAGGGAGGAGAACTTGGAGGATTCGGGCTCTGTGAGAACACTGCACTGCAATAGTGGGTGCCTGTCACACACCTCTGTGTGTGTCACCCTCTGGAGGTACAGCAAGCATGAACCCTGGAATAAGCCATGGATTCTGGGTAGGAATGGAGCGTCTCTGTGAGCACTTGTGGTACATGAACCACAGAGTGAGAGACATAAAATCTCAGAGTGTAGAGTGGACGTGCCATAGTGTTCTATACCTCTTCCTCAGTTTCCACAAACCTGAAACACCCCCCAAAACAGCCACAAATGAAGTCTGGGTCTGTCATTGATGGGAGAGCTCACTGGTTCACTTCATCCTGAAGATGTATATGCAATTAATGCTCGACTGGGGAAGAGGGGCCATGTCGTTCAGTGGTGTAGCCTCTGGCAAGTCATCCGTGTTCATATACACAAAGCCTCACCCATTGTCAAGGCTACACTACCAGAACTACTGGGTTAACAAATAAAAGAAAGAAAGCGGCATGAAAGTAGGAGGGGCCTAGCTGGGAAGAAGAAGAAGATTCAAGGCATTTAAAGGAATAAAAGAAAGAGTAAGGTGGGAGCCTTTGTACATGTACAAACATAATACAAATTATGTATAATTTTACATGAAGTCTAGGGATAAGACACCTGAATTAAGCAACAGCCTGGCAAAATAAGGACAGCACCTTGATATCCAGAACCCAGAGGACAAAAAAGGGTGTGGTGTGCATACTTGCAATCCCAGACCTGCAGAGCAGAGACCCCACACAGTGTGGAGCACTCTGGCCAGCCCACCTAGTGGTGGTGTTTACCCGTAATCCCAGGACTGGGGAAATGTAGGCAAGAGCGGGTAGGAAGTTATACTCCAGCCTGGGCCACATGATACTGTCTACAAAAAACTAAAAGAAAAGGAGCAAAAACAAGGGGTGTTCTGCCTGGTTTTGTGTGTCAACTTGTCACAAGCTAGAGTCACCAGAGAGGAGGGGGTAGTTGAGGAAACGCCTCCCTGAGGTCCAGCTGTAAAGCATTTTCTCACTTAGTGATCAATGGGGAGGGCCCAGCCTATGGTGGGTGGGGCCATCCCTGGGCTGTTGGTGCCGGGTTCTGTAAGAAGGTGAGATGAGCAAACCATGGGAAACAATCTGGTAAGCAGCTCCACTCTCTGGCCTCTGCATCAGCTCCTGCTTCTGGGATCCTGCCCGGTTTTGAGCTCTTATCCTGACTTCCTTCACTGGTAAACAGCAATGCTGAGGTGTAAGCCGAATAAACCCTTTCCTCCCCAATTTGTTTCAATGCAGCAATAGAAACCCTAACTAAGACAAGGGGAGGGGGAAGGAGGACAGTGCCTAGAGTTCAACTCCTTTGTCTCTTGACATTCATGCATATATGTGAGTGCACACCAGTGTACACCAGTACACATACATATGTACGTACATACATACATACATACATACACACACACACACACACTCACATACCAGTATACAGAGAGTAGAGAAGTGAAATCCGATTTATAAAACTTTCCAAAGAGCATCATAATCAAATTTAACTAGAACTAGCTCTTCATGCTGTCCTCCTGGATCTGAATTTACCCCCTTGTCTCACCTACTCCTGCCAAGATGGACCCAGAGAACAAGGAGCCTTGTGATTTCCTGATCAATAACAGGGCAAGGCAAGGCCAGCAGAGAAGAAGACAAGGGAAGAAAGACGTTCCCAGGGCACAAAATGTCCATGGAGCCGAATAACTGTGACAATCCACAAGTAGGAGGCTAGGAAAGTGCAAAGGGACACAATTCTGAGGCTCCCGCCGCCCAGCGGCTCACAGGCAATGGGGCAGGTACAGCACACACCTTTGACTGCCACAGCCAGGAAATCTCGTTCTCTGCACAATAAATACTAAAGTCCCGAGGGTCAGTGAGTGGGACGTGGACAGAGTCAGGACCAGGTCAACACAGGAAGTTCCTTGATAGAGTAGGATTTTAGGTAATTTTTAAGAGTCAGGGTAAAACTTGGCATAGAGAGTTAAGTGAGAAAGCTTATCGGAAGAACCTTTCAGAAGATTTGGGCCTCTCGTGTACACACAGCATGTGTTTCTAACCCTTAGGAAAGGCATATGCCCAACAAGGAAACACATCTTCAAACAGAAAACATGAAGCATCCACAACACTTAGGTCCTGTGGCCCAGTTCCTCCCTGATTGGTACTTTCCCTTGCCTGTGTCTTCTTACCTTACCACTCACCTCAGGTGAAATTCACCCCGAGTTCAGCCCCTATCCCCCGACAGTGGGGACACCCAGCAACGTGGACATATGGGCCTCTCTCTGATCAGGAAAAAAACCGAAGGAAATGGATTACCTGTAACAGCAAAGTCCTCTCAGAGTCCTCCCACTCACTCACAGGCCCAAGCCATAAGCCAAGATGAAGTCTCGCCCCCTACTGGAGTAAGGAGTGCAGCCAGAGACCCTTGAGTCACACCCTTGAGTGACCCCACTGTCACAAAGAGGCGTCCATCTTGAGACAGGCTCAATTCAGTGTCTGTGTAGAGAAAAGACACAGCTGGGGGTTCCAGAGGGCCCAGCTGCAGCAAGACTTGGTCAAGATCTGCAGAAAACAGAACTAGTGAGTGTGCCATCTGCCTCCGTCTGTGGAAGAGCCAAGATCTCCCACAAACTCTAAGCACCAAGGTCTGGTGTGCAGTTCCACATCCAGCCCAAGGGAGGACAAAGCCACCACACTGGCAGTACCAGAAGTAGCTTTGCCTCCACACATGCCCAGGATGTTATGGGTGCCTTGAGGATAGAGGTAGACGGTGAAGTCCCTGACCACGTCTTTCCTTAAAAGAAAAGGAGGAAGGGCTTCACTCTGGCTCATAACCTAGTATGATACGACAGAGGTGCTCCTGTTGTCTTGATGATCAAGGAACCCTAGGTTGAGTCCCCATTGGGAAGGCAAAAAAAAAAAAAAAAAAGCTGGGCAAGGCAGGATTTCCCCCATCCTTGATCCACACCCAACACTCAGTCCAGCCAGTCTACTGTGTGCTTAGAGCCTCCAGGGTGCTGGGGTCCAGACTATGATCAAGGTTCACTTTAAAGGAAAGTCCAGCCAACATGCCATGTGTTCCGGAAGGCCAGCATTGTCCCACCCACTTACACTTACTGTCAGCTTCTCTCCATAGCTTAGTGTCGTGGCACCAATGCTGTTGTTGCCAGTGTGTCCCAGGATTTGATCCCAGGCAACTTGAGCCCAGAGGCTGTTCTTTGAACACCCACACTGAATTTCAAAATGTATACCCCTAAAAGGTCATTTATAGCATCAAGGTGTAGCTTTGCTGCCACAACAGTCCTCTGCTCCTCCAAGGACTGTGACAAGCCTAGGGCAGCTGCGACTTACGGTGTTGCTCTGGATGGGTAACTCTGAAACAAAGGGTGGAAGCACAGGCAGCATCTAGACATAAACACTATGAGAACATTCCAGATGAGGGAGGGCTAGTTAAAGCACACACACACACACACACACACACACACACACACACACACACACACACACACACGCCTGGAAAACACAGGAATCTGAGTGGAGACCCAGAGACAGTCTCTGCAAGGGTGAGCAGAGAGGCCTGGTTGAGAAGATGCTAATGAGGCATGGCTGGGTCATGGCACTCTGAGGTGCTCCTAGGAGGGAAAATTACCAAGTTGTCTCTTCAACTCTGCTGTGTTCTAGAGTCAGAAGGAGCTTGGCAATAGGTTGGGTGTCTGACACCTGGTGCTACAGGTAGCCATGGTAGAGTGCCTCAGATGTACACCATAGAAAAAGACCCAGGTGTTCTGGAACCTGTAAGTTCAACTTCCTGATGAGCAAGGAGGAGCTGGAGCTGAAGCCATGCAAGATACTGACTTTGCTGAAGACCTCTGTGTTCCCCATCAAGATGCTGCCCAAGAGGAATATGTTAGACTTTCCGGATAAAGGAACAAGATGGTCAGTGTGGAAAGACTGTGTTGTCATCTTCACTGCTGCCTAGGAGCTCCCTAATGTTACCAAGTTTGCTGTGAGGCCCCTGCCACAGCACATCTACATTTGAGAACTGGCTGCCAGACTGAGGCATCAGCTATCCTAGACATCCAAATCCATCAAAGTAGAGTATGCACACCTCTACTGCAACCCAAAGGAGGCCACCGAGGCCTTGTTAGAGTTTTTCTAGACACCACTGACTTCTCACTACAGGACTGTAATAATGGCCCCTCATGCTGTGGAGTCTAGCAGGTATCATACTATGGTGGTATATTATTTATAGTTTATTAAAGCTTGGCTGAGGATTCAGAAAGCAAAGTCAGCCTCAAGCTAGCAAGATCAGGCCATGATGGCACACATCTTTAAGCCCAGAACTCAGGAGACAAAGGCAGATGGAGCTCTCTGAGTTCAAGGCCACCCAATGCTACATGAGATTGAATCAGTCTAAAAGAGTAACAGCAGAGCTCACACCTTTAATCCCAGCACTAGAGAGGTATAAAAGATACAAGCAAGATCTTCAGTAGACTCAGTCTCTGGATTCTCTCCAGCCATGCTGAGGAGAGGCAGCAGTCTGAGGCTTGGTGGAGAGCTCCTTTCAGCCTGGGGTAGAGGTAAGAGCTAGTGGCTGCCTGCTTTGCTTTTCTGATCTTCAGCTTGAAGCTTGAACCCCCAAAGCCGTCTATGTGTCTTTTACACCATACATGGTATATCTTGCCACACTTTGTGAAAGGGCACTATCTATGCCCCAGTGGGACTGGAGATCCTAGTGGATCATGGGAACACAGATGTCCAGGACTGGAGAGTGGAGCAGGTCTACCACAGCCCAGAGGAACTGGCTCAGAGATATGAGGATGGAGAAGTGGGCACAGTGGTCCTTGAGGACCCACTGTCCCAAGATGAATTTCCCATGTCTATCAACAAGGTCGGCCCTCTAAGCAGTCCAGCCCAATGTTCCTGATTACAACCTAAAACGCAACACTATGCTCTATAGACACCAGAGCTTCTCCGTCCGTCTGAAACCCTCTTCCAGGCTGCAGATCTTGATGTGCTCTTTAAAGGTGAGGGTATCACCTATGAGATCAGCATGCAAACAGCTGTGGCGCTGTGTGGAGGACATGCATATGCAGGCATGCAGACCAAATACATGCATGTGAGCTGGGCCTGAGCACTGTCACTTGCCAGTTAGCCTCTCCATTAGTTGGCCAGAGACAGCCATTGCTCTGGAAGTCCTACACTTCTGTAACATTGACTATCCCCTCTACTTTCAATGAGCCTTCTGTGTCTTTGAGATGCCCACAACAGGGGTGCCCTTTAGGCAGCATTTTTATTCCAACTTTACAGAAGGCTTCTGTGGTTGGCTGTTTTTCTTTGTCTTGTTTTGTTTTTTGTTTGCTTGTTTGATTTTTCTCTTTGTGAGTCCATCACCCAGTTCTCAAATAAATACGTGGAGACTTATTCTTATTTGTGAATGCTCTGCCCTAGCCAGACTTTCTAACTTAAGTATCTGTTTCTCTTTAACTACATTTTGCCTCTGGGATTTTATCTTTCTCTATTCCATATATCTTTCTTTCCTTCTTACTCCATGGCTGACTGTGTGGCTGGGTGGCTGGTGCACCCCTCCTCCCCTCCTCCTTTCCTCACTCCTCCCTTCCCTAGATTTCTCCTTCTATGTATTCTTTCTGCCCACAGCCTATTTCTCCCTCCTGACTAGCTATTGGCTGTTCAGCTGTTTATTAGCTCAATAAGGTGCTTTAGGCAGGCAAAATAACATAGTTTTACAGATTTAAGCAAATGCAACATAAAAGAATGCAACACATCTTTGCATCACTAAACAAATATTCCACAGCACAAACAAATGTAACACATCATAAATTAATATTCCACAGCAGGTTTCAACACCTATGCCAGGTTGAAGGTACTCACAGTGGTGCTGGGGTCAACCTCAACAGTCTACAATTCCAGTTATATCTGGAACTATATATTCTACCCTAATGGAGTGGCAGAGGCCCAGATGCACACCACCTCCCACAATCCCGAGGTGCTGGGCCACAGCACCCACTTACTTAGAAATGTCTACTCCTACCTAGAGCTTTACTGAGTTGACCTGGATATGGCAGGTGTGACCTGAGACCATGCCCTCCCAATCACCCAGCTGCTTCCCACTAATAACTCCACCCATACGAGACAAAACTACAACTCTGACATAAAATCAGAAGTATTTATTCAGTCTCTTCCATGTGAAATAAAATATCACACACATCTGAAAACCAGTGGCCGTGACTGGTACCCTAGGGCTCTCTAGTTGGGGATGAGTGGAGTAGTGCATAGGATGAAACATGGAGGTAAAATCTATTCACTGCTTAGCACTTTGAGATAGCTTATTGTAGTGAGATATCAGCATTCAGCAAGAGTCTATAGCATCATCTGGGGGGGCTCAGAGTGTTTCTTGGGTAAAATATGGCACCACTGAGTAATGCCAGGGCTGTTAGCTTGACATCAAACCTCAAAAGAACATGGCCACTGGAACCAGATGAGCAGCTTCCTCAGGATCAGTCTCACTTGGCCCTCTGTATTACCAACAGTTGTCAAGACTTCAGAAACACAAGCTGTCTCTGCTCCATGGTTAAAATTCCAGCAAACAGACTATAGCACGGACCACCTAGAAAAGCAGCTACTGTCACACTAAAACTGCCACAGTTGCCAGTTGCCGGGAATTACTCATGAACTTTCCCCATGCTCCTCCCAGATTTGTTTGTCTAGCCTCCCGGCACACACTGCTAACCCAGCTCCAGTTCCCAGCTCTGCTTCTTCCTGGCAGCTGGCCTGGATATGCTCTATGTTGAAAATCCCTGAACCATGGTAGGAGGCTTCAGTTCCAATTCTGGCACCCACCCTATGCCTCCAGGCACCAAGAACAGCTCCCAGGCCCTGAAACTTGAAGACATCACCAGACTTTGGTACTTGAAGAGCCACCTGGTTCCTGCCCACCATGCTCTCTGGGGCGGCAGGATGCCTTCTGCTTCAAACAGAAATGTCACCAGTTTCTGCTTTTTAGAAACCCTTTAGGAACTTAGGGACTTAGGGACTTAGGGCCAAGGGTGTAGCTACTCACTTCACATCCACTTCATAGCTGATCAGTTGTTGCCCCAACCTGGGCCAGGTGAGGAGACCCAGGGAGGCTGGGAACAGAGGCTGGAGCTTTGTTCAGTAATGTTTGTCAACTTTGCTTCTGTTCTTAAGGGTGTGAGAGACAGAGACAGAGACAGAGAGAGACAGAGACAGAGACACAGAGAGACAGAGACAGAGAGACAGCGACAGAGAGAGAGAGAGAGAGAGAGAGAGAGAGAGAGAGAGAGAGAGTATGTGTATATCTGTGTGCACTCAGGATAGGGTGGGAGTGGAGGCATTCACACAGAGCTCCTGGCCCTCAAATGGCAACAAGAAGTCTTACAGACACCAGGAATGTACAAAGTTCCTTGTGGGCACAGCAAAGCCCTGGCCCTGAGCTTGAGACTGTCCCTGGGAGGGCTCACTTGCTCACTTGCAGTCTCTTGCAGTCACTCTTACTTCAGGACCCCTAGCAATTTGAGCACTCAGCAGCTTCTACAACAGAACAACCCCTGGCTTCCCCTGTGGTCCTCAAAGACTTTATCCAAAACAAAGAACCATTAATGATGAGGTGCACGCCCGGTACTCCTGCCCACTTCTGTTCTCCTCACTAGCCCAAGCCTGGACAGGTCCCAGAGTATGACTAACTGAATGGAAGGCAAGTTCAAAGGTCATGACACATGGACCTACCTCTTTTAAATGGCTGAGGCCATCTCAGGAAGTTTATAGGCGCATCTAAAAATGTCCCACCATCCTGAATGAGGTAACCCAGACCCAGAAAGACAAACACCATATGTACTCACTCATAAGTGGATATTAGACATAAAGCAAAGGATAACCATCCTGCAGTCTACAACCCCAGAGAAGCTAGGTAACAAGGAGGACCCTAAGAGAGACATACATGGATCCCCCTAGGAAGGGGAAACAGACAAGATCTCTTGAGTAAACCAGGAGCTTGGGAGGGAGTGGGGTAGAGTGGAAGGGGAGAGAAAAAGGCAGAGGGGAGGAGAGGGGAACATGAGGGGAAAGGATAGTCAAGTTGGGGGAAGGACAGAGAGGGAGAGAAAGGAAAGAGATATCTTCACAGAGAAAGCCATTGTGGGGTTAGTGAGAAACCCAGCACTAGGGAAATTCCCAGGAATTCACAAGGATGACCCCAGCTAAACCTCTAAGCAATAGTGGAGAGGGGGCCTGAACTGGCCTCCTGCAATCAGATTGATGGCTACCTTAATTGTCATCATAGAGCCTTCACCCAGCAACTGATGGAAGCAGTTCAGAGATCCACAGCTGAGCACAAGGCAGAGCTTCTGAAGTCAAAGAGAGGGAGGAGCGATAATATAAGCAAAGGGGGTCAAGAGCATGATGGGGAAACCCACAGACCCAGCTGATCCCTCACTGACTGTGGTCTTAACTCAATCCAGACTCTATTTCCAAGTAAGACTACACTCACAGGAACTGGCGGTTAGGACTTATATAGTTTTGGAGGGTCACAATTCAAGCCACAACACAATTCCTTCCTGCATCTCTAACTCTCAGAGGACAGGTGGGGGTGAGAGTGCAGGCAGCCCCAGGCCTAAGCAGGGGCTACATTCCAACTCCCATACTAGCAAGTTATCAGACATGCCCTTAGCTTTATTCTCCTTTGCTTGTAATGCATCTCTCTGGATAGCACAAGCCAGAAACTAAAGCTCTAACTCCCAAAATTCCTTTATAGCCAAAAGTAATTCCATTTTTAAATCCATCAAGATGAATAAGACATTTAGGAGTAATTTAACAAGAAAAGAACACAATGTATATTCTGATAATTCCACAACATTGGTGGAGGCGATCAAAAGATTCCTAAATCAGAGGAAGGACACCGTGTTCATGAGTCAGAGACACAACATTGTAGAGATGACAAGATGCAATACTGATTGACAGGCATGGTGGTACATGCCTTTAATCCCAGCATTTGGGCAGCTGAGGCAGGTGGATATCTGCGAGTTTAAGACCAGCCTGCTCTACATAATGAGCCCAAAACATCCAGGATTGTGTAGTAAGACCCTATCTCAAAAACAAAAGCAAGTAATTAATAATAAATATAACTTCTATTAAAAAACATGTTGATACATGCCTAAAATCCTAGTACTCAGGAGGCTGAGGCAGAAAGATCGTAAGTTCAAGGCCAGCCTGAAGTATATAGCAAGTTCTGGTAATAGAATAAAACAAAAATGAAAACCTCTGTTGTATTGCTGGTAGAAATTTACAAGGTAAAATTCACATAAAAACTAAAGTGATCCAGAGAAACCAATGCAATTTTGACAAAGAGCAAAGCTGACGGACTGATTCCAAAATTTGCCACAGAAACAAGACAATGTGGCAAAGAGCAGACATACAGATCAATGGAGCAGAGCAGAGTCCAGAAGTAAAGCCTCATGTTTACCATCAATTGATATCTACAGTAGTACCAAAATAACTCAGTTGAGAACAGACAGCATTTCAACAAAAGGCAATGTGACAGCCAGACATTCGCATGTCAAAGAATGGAACTGGAGCCCTGCTTCATATTGTATATAAAAATGACCTCAAAATGGATCAAAGACCTAAATGTAATAGCTAAACTAAGAATAAAGTGAGAGTTTACGTCTTTATGGCCTGGGACTCGACAATGGTTTCTGAGATAGAATATCCAAACAGACAAGGGAGGGAAAAAACATACATAGAATTTCATCAGAATTTTAAAACCTTTCTGTTTCAAGGAACATGTTCAAGGAACTGTTCCCAGCCTGGAGCTACAGGCCTAGAATCCCAGCTATAGAGAGGCAAAGGCAGATGTTCAAGGCCAGCCTAAGCCACAGGGAGCTCAAGAGCAGCCTGTGTGATTTAATGAGACCCTGGGTCCAAATGAAAGTATGAAAGGAATGTAGCTTATTGGAAGAGCACGTGTGATGCTCTGCATTTAATCCCCATTTCAGACACAGAGACAGAGGGGACCTCAGGAAAAAAATACGTTTAATCACACATCTGATGAAAGTTTGTATCTAGAAAAAAAAAAAAAAAACAAAAAAAAAAAAACCTCTTACAACCCACCAATACAAAGGCCAATAGCTCAGTTTAAGATAAAAAAAAATATTTTCTGAATAAATATTTCTTCAAAAAATGGTTTAAAAGTAGCCAACATGAGAAGTTGTTTAGTGTCAGTAATCACAAAGGAAATGTAAGTCACAAAAGGATGTTACCTTATGCCAACCATAATGACCATAATTTTAAAAGCTGATTAAAATGTTATAAGAATGGTTGTAAGTTATAAATCATGTACATGACTGTGGGTATGTAAGGCGGGCTGGGACAATGGCTCAATGGTTAAATGCCCTAACTGCTCTTCTAGGGGATCTGGGTTCAATTCTAGCACCTACACAGCAGTTCACAACTGTCTCTAACGCGTTCCTGAGCACCTGACACCCTCATCTGGCCTCCACAGGCACTGCACACACATGGTGCACATACATGTAGGTAAAACATCCATGCACATGAAATAAAGTAAACAAACCTTTAAAATTTAGTGACTTTTTTAATGTTAAGGCCTATTTGGTGAACATTCCAGTGGTTCTTCAGAGGTTGAACACAGCTATCACATAATACAGGGATTCCACATCTGACCATCTATGTTAAACATATAAACCTGTCTACACATCAACTCTTACATGTATGTTCATAGCAGCAATATCTACAAGAGTCAAAAATGCTAGAGATTAAGAGATGAAGAATGACTGAATGCAGGCAATGAATACAAGTTATAAAAGATATAAAGTTAATTGTCTTTCTACTTCTGACTCTGTCATGGATTTTTCATTTTGGGGTAATGGGCCAAATGGATAATGAATCAAAATATGCTCGATAGTGAAAGTGTAAAATCCAATGTGAAACTCCACAATTTCTGTTCCAAATGGCTATTCTAACTGTATAGAAATTCGTGGAGTTGGATGGTCTTTGGGTTCAACTAATTTCATGTGTGATATCTTTTTTTTTACAACATTTTTCATAATAAAGTTTAAAATATTTTAAATGAAAACAAGCAAAAGTTCGAGAACTGATGAATGAGCAAGATAGAATATTATTCTGCAAAAAAAAAAAAAAGGAATGCTACATAAGCTACTACATGAAAGAACCTTGAAAACATTATACTGAATGACAGAAGACAAATACAGGGGCCCACATAATATATGATTCTCTTCATAGTAAACGTCCATAATACTCAGAGTATAGATGTGTAGTTGGGGGAGGGGGAGCTACAAGGATTGGTAATGGGACCTTCTTTAGGGGGTTGTAGTGGTTTGAATAGGAATGGCCCCCACAAGCTCATATGCTTGAATGCTTTGTCATTAGGAAGTGATGTGACTTAACCGGAATTAGGAGGTGTGGCTCTGTTGGAGGAAGCATATCACTATGGCTGGGCTTAGGTCCAGGCTTTCACTCCGCCTGCTGCCTGTAGATCCAGATGTGCCAGATTTCTTGTTAAACCTATAATGGCTCCCTCTATTATGGTATCTCTTTCTTTTCTCTCCTTCTCTGTTCTTCCCCCAACTCAACCTCCCTGATCCCTCACATTCTTCTCCCCCATCCCCATCTCTTTCTCCTACCTCCCTACCTCCTCCTCCAAGGCTCCAAATTTTCTCAGGAGATCTTGTTCCTTTCATCTTCTCTGGGGGTCCGTGATACTAGTATATTTATTGTTTAAACATTTTCCATTTACTTCAAATTAAGGTGTGGAAGAGTTTATAGAATATAGCTAGAATATCATACCCATGGGTAGTCCAGCTGCATGATAGATTCAGGCTGTTCCTGTTGTCCTTTACTCTCTTTTAGTATTACTTGAGAAAATCATGATGTATCTTTATAAAAGAATGAGAGATTCAGATACAGCACACATATAACTAACAACATATTCTCAAGCATAAGTGCAAAAGTAAATCAAAGTATTATTGAACTTATTATGTAACTCTCAGACCCTGTCAGGCATTATAAAAACATTAGCAAAGATGCAGGTAATCTGAATGGCATTTAATAAATACATACTGACAGACTGAGCCTCCATCCTTAGCAGATAAGAATGTACACATGCAGAGTGTTTGTATTCCAGTAAGCTGACCAAATAGTGATTATAAAGGAAGCCTTAAATTCCAAAGTCTTGAGAACACACAGACCATGTTCATTGATCATGAAAAGATATAATGAGAAGGGAACCATATTCTTCAATGGAGTCATCTAGTATTTGCTGTAAAGGAATCTAGCCCCAGTCCAATCCTTAACTATCATAGTTAATGGCTTTCATGAGTTCATTCTAAGATGTATGAAAAGATCAAAAGCACAAATAGTCCTATAAGATAATAAATCATACAAGAAAGCCATAAAATTATTTAAAAACCATGGTGTTGGCTCGACATGGACCAACAGAAGAATGAAAGCAAAAAGAGACATCAAACTCTAAACCATGAATATAAAAGAACAACAAAAGGAAATTACACACTCTGATAGATTATAATGAGAAATGCTCCCGAAGTCTGGCAAAGAATAAAGCAATGGGTTGCAGGCAGGGTGAGGACCCAAGATAGAGGAAAACATTTCCCTGATCTGAAAATGGAGGTTTTCTTAAACAAAAAGTCTAAGTCCCAAAGTAAACAGAGGGAGGGGACTAAAACTTGGGTTCTAAAGAGCAAGATGGCTCAGTGCTTAAGAGCACTTGTTGCTCGTGCAGAGAACTGAGATTAGGATCCCAGTGCCCACATGGTGGGTGGCTCACAACAATCCTTAACTATGGTTCCAGGAGCTCCTACTGCCCTGACTCCACAGAAACTGTATGCACATACATACTTGCAAACAAAACACCTACAAACATAAAAAAAAAAAACTAAAAACAGTTTTAAGACTACAAATTTCCATCCAACAAAACAAAATCACAAAGTGAATAGATTAAGAAGAGGTACCTTTAGTACGTCAACAGAGATAGGAAATTAAACTATATATATATATATATAAAGTCTGAAAATCAATGAGGCTGCTGGGGGTGAGCATTGGGCCAGAGTGCAGGTCCAACAACCCCTCCACCTCCACGGAACTTCCTGTGTCTGCTCTGAGCACACTGGACTGGCCTATCCATGCTAGACCAACTTGAGGCTGCACTCACCTGATCTTTGGACCCCATCACTTGCCCTCTGCCAGAGGAGAGACCTCTACGAGAGCTTGGATAATCCAGAGTTGCAGACCTCGAACTCCTGACCCACCTACACCCACCGGGAGAGCAGGATAGAGAGAGAGAGAGACTCCATCTGCACCCACTGGGAAGACAGCACACAAGAAAAGACCCAACAATAGAAAGACCAGTATGACACCACCAGAATCTAAGGACTCTACACCAACTAGACCTGAACACACCAAAGTACATGAAGCAGAAGAGAATGACTTCAAAAATAACTTCATAAAAATGATAGAGGCCCGCAAAGATGATATGATAAAATCCCTTAAAGAAATGGAAGAAAAAACAAACAAAAAATTGGAAGAAATAGAGGAAAAGTCCAAGTTAAAAAATGCAAGAAATGAACAAATCTCTTAAAGAAAGTAGGGAAAGCCAAGAAAAAAAATCAAACAATCAAACTGAAGAGACAATAAAAAAAAACCCACAGGTGTTAAAGATAAACTAGAGGAAATAGATTAACTGACCAAAGAAAATCTTAAATCCAACAAATCCTTCACACAAAACATCCAATGGGACATCATGAAAAAGCCAAACCTAAAAATAATAGGTATAGAAGGTGAAGAAGCCCAGCACAAAGGTGCAGAAAACACATTCAACAAAATCATTGAAGAAAACTTTCCCAATCTGAAGAAGGACATGCCTATGAAAGTACAAGAAGCATACCGAACACCAAACAGACTGGACCAAAAAAAAAAGTACCTTCACCACATAATAATCAAAACACCTAACATATAGAATAAAAAAAAGAATATTAAGAGCAGTGAAGCAAAAAGGCCAGATAACATATTAAGGCAGAGCTATCAAAATTCAAAATTACACCTGGCTTCTCCATGGAAACTCTCAAAGCCAGAAGTTCCTGGATAGACGTTCTACAAATATTTAGAGTCCATGGATGCCAGCCAAGGGTACTATACCCAGCAAAGCTCTGAATAACTATAGACATAGAAAACAAGATGTTCAACGGCAAAGCCAGATTTTCACATATCCACAAATCCAGCCCTAAAGAAAGTTCTGGAAGGAAACTCCCACAAAAGGAAGTTAATTACACTCACAAAGACATAGGTAATAGATAATCCCACTTTATCAGAACACAAAAGGAAAAGCAGGGCAAATATACTCACAATACAACCAAAAACAACAAATCTAAAACAAACAAGAATTAACAATCAATGCTATTTACTTTCCCTCAATATTAATGGTCTTAACTCACCTATAAAAAGACACAGGCTAGCAGAATGGATACAAAGACAGAATCCATCCTTCTGCTTCATACAAAAAAATGCATCTAAGATTCAAAGACAGACATTACCTCAGGGTAAATGGTTGGAAAAAAATCTTCCAATCAAATGGACCCAAGAAGCAAACAGGGGTAGCTGTCCTAATATCTAACAAGTTAAACTTCAAACCAAAATCAATCAAAAGAGGTGAAGATGGTTATTTCGTATTCATCACAGAAGTCCATCAGCACAAAGTCTCAATTCTGAACATCTATGCCCCAAATACAAAGTCACCCACATTCATGAAAGAAACACTACTAAAACTCAAAGCTCACATAAAACCTCACACATTCCTAGTGGGAGACTTCAACACCCTATTCTCACCACTAGACAGGAACAACAGACAGAAACTTAACAAAGAAACAAAAGAACTACCAGAAGTTGTGTCCCAATTGTGTTTAACAGACATCTGTAAAACATTCTATCCAAACACAAAAGAATATAACTTCTCTGCTCCACATGGAACCTTCTCTAAAATTACCACATACTAGGCAACATAATAAACCTCAACAGATATTTTAAAAAATGGAATAGTCCCCTGTATCTTATCAGACCACCATGATTTAAAGTTGGAATTCAACATCAACACATCTTGCAGAAAACCTACAAAATATTGGAAACTGAACAATGCACAATTGCACCATCCCTGGATCAAGGAAGAAATAAAGAAATTAAAAATCTCCTAGAATTCAACAAGAATGAAAACACAACAAACCCAAACTTATGGAACACTTTGAAAGCAGTGCTATAAGGAAAGTTTATTGCACTAAGTGCCCATATGAAGAAAACGAAGGATAGTCACATTAGAGAATTAACAGTGCAATTGAAAGCCCTAGAACAAAAAGAAGCAAACTCACCCCAGAGGAGTAGATGCCAGGAAATAATCAATTTGAGGGCTGAAATCAATAAAGTAGAAACTAGGAAAAGAATACAAAAAAATAAATGCAGCAAAGAGTTTGTTTTTAAAGAAAATCAACAAGATAGACAGACCTTTATCCAAACTAACCAAAAAGCAGAGAGAGAACATGCAAATCAACAAAATCAGAAATGAAAAGGGGGACATAACAATGGGCAATGAGGAAATCCAGAGAATTTTCAGGTCATACTTTGGAAAACTATACTCCACAAAATTCAAAAATTCAAAGGAAATGGACAAATTTCTGGATAACTATCACTTACCAAAATTAAATTAAGAACAAATAAATAACTTAAATAGACCTATAACCCCTCATGAAATAGAAGCAGTCATCAAAAGCCTCCCAACCAAAAAAAAGCCCAGGGCCAGATGGCTTCAGTGCAGAATTCTACCAGAAATTTGAAGAGCTAATACCAATACTCCTAAAATTGTATTGGTATTAATAGAATTGGTAATAATAGAAGCAGAAGATTCACTACAAAACTCTTTTTATGAGGCTACAATTACCTTGGTACCCAAGCCACATTGCAGACCAATATTCCTCATAAACATTGATGCAAAAATACTTAATAAAATACTGGCAAATCGAATCCAAGAAAACACCAGAGAAATCATCCACCATGACCAAGTAGGCTTCATCCCAGGGATGCAGAAATGGTTCAACATAAAAAAATCTATCAGTGTGATCCACCATGTAAACAAACTGAAAAGGAAAAACTACATGATCATCTCCCTAGATGCTGGAAAAGCCTTTGACAAAATTCAACACCCTTTCATGATAAAGATCCTGGAGAGATCAAGGATAACAGGAACATACCTAAACATAATAAAAGCAATATAAAATAAACCAACAGCCAACATCAAACTGAATGGAGAGAAGCTTAAAGTGATTCCTCTAAAATCAGGAGCTAGACAAGGATACCCACTCTCTCCATATCTCTTCAGTATTGTACATGAAGTTCTATCTAAAGCAATACGACAACAAAAGGAGATCAAGGGGGATCCAAATTGGAAAGGAAAAAGTCAAAATGTCACTATTTGCAGATGATATGATAGTTTACATAAGCAACCCGAAAAACTCTACCAAATAACTCTTAGAGCTGATAAACACATTCAGCAAATAAGCAGGATACAAGATTAACTCAAAAAAATCAGTAGCCCTACTATATACAGACAACAAAGGGGCTAAGAAAGAAATCAGAGAAACATCACAAACAACGTAGTTTCTTGGGGTCATGCTTACCAAACAAGTGAAAGACGTATATAGCAAGAACTTTGTGTCTTTAAAAAAAGACATTAAAGAAGATACCAGAAAATGGAAAGATCTCCCATGCTCTTGGATAGGTAGGATAAACATAGTAAAAATGGAAATCTTGCCAAAAGCAATCTATAGATTCAATGCAATCCCCATCAAAATCCCAGCACAATCCTTCACTGACCTTGAAAGGATAATACTCAACTTTATATAGAAAAGCAAAAGACCCAGGATAGCCAAAACAATATGTACAATAAAGGAATGTCAGAAGGCATCACCATTCCCAACTTCAAGCTATACTATAGAGCTATAGTCCTAAAAATAGTTTGGTATTGGCACAAAAATAGACAGGTAGATCAATAGAATCAAATTGAAAATCCTGATATTAACCTGCACACCTACAAACACCTGATTTTTGACAAAACAGCTAAAATTATACAACGGAAAGAGGAAAGCATCTTCAACAAATGGTGATGGCACAACTAGATGATGGTGTGTAGAAGACTGCAGATAGACCCATGTCTATCGCCATGCACAAAACTCAAGTCCAAATGGATCAAAGACCTCAACATAAATCCAGCCACATTGAGCCTCTTAGAAGAGAAAATGGGAGGTTCCTTTGAACAAATTGGTAAAGGAGACTGCTTCCTGAACATAACTCCACTAGCACAGACACTGAGATAGACAATTAATAAGTGGCACCTCCTCAAATGTAGTAGATTCTGTAAGGCTACATGACAGCCCACAGACTGGGAAAAGATCTTTGCCAACTCCACATCTGACAGTGGGCTGATCTCCAAAATATACAAAGAACTCAAGAAACTAGTCACCAAAAGAACAAATAACCCTATTAAACAGTGGGGTACAGAACTGAAGAGAGAATTCTCAATAGAGGAATCCAAAATGGCTGAAAGACACTTAAGAAAGTGCTCAACATCCTTAGCCATCAGGAAAATGCAAATCAAAACAACTCTGAGATATCATCTTATTCCTGTCAGAATGGCTAAAATTAGAAACACCAATGACAGCTTATTCTGGAAATGATGTGGATAAAGGGAAATGCTCCTCCACTGCTGGTGGGAGTGCAAACTAGTACAGCCATTGTGGAGATCAGTATGGCCATTCCTCAGGAAAATGGGAATCAATCTACCACAGGACCCAGCAATTCCACTCTTAGGCATATACCCAAATGATCCACATCCATGCAACAAAGACATCTGTTCAACTATGTTCATAGCAGCATTATTTGTAATAGCAAGAACCTGGAAGCAACCTAGATACCCCTCAACTGAAGAATGGATAAAGAAGATGTGGCACATCTACACAATGAAATACTACTCAGCGGGGGGGGGGGGTAGAAACAATGGAATCTTGAAATTCGCAGACAAATGTATGGAACTTGAAGAAACCATCCTGAGTGAGGTAACCCAGTCAAAAAAAAGAAGAACATGGTATGTTCTCATATATGGATTTTTGACACAGAGCAAAGTATCACCAGCTTATAATTCACACCACCAGAGAAACAAGGATACAAGAAGAAACCTAAGAGATTCATACAAGATACTTCACAGAAGGGAATAGGAACAAGATCTCCTTATCATATTGGGAGTGGGTGGAGGGGCAGTGAGTGGAGAGGGAGTTAGGAGAAAGAGAAGTGGAGAAGAGGAGGGGAGAGGAGAACATGTGGGATCCAGGAAGATTGAGTCGGGGATGAGAGCAACAAAAAGAGATACCATTATAGAGAGAGCCATTATAGGTTTGAAGGGAAAACTGACTCCAGAGAAATGTCCAGAGACCTACAAGGATGACCCCAACTAACAATCTGAGCAACAGTGGAAAGGCTACCTTAAATGCCCTTCCCTAATAATGAGATTGATAACTAACTTATCCACCATCATAGAGCCTTCATCTAGTAGCTGAGCCAAACTCCTGGAATCCAGTTGCAGAGAGGGAGGAGTGATAAGAAAAGGGGTCAAGACCAGGCCACAGAAACCCACAGAGATAGCTGACCTGAACAAGGGGAGCTCATGGACCCCCCAGACTGATAGCTGAGAAACCAGCATTATACCAACTCATACCCCCTGAACATGGGTCTCAGTTAGAAGGCGTGGGCAGTCTAAGGGACCTCTGACAGTGGAACCAGGATGTATCCCTGGTGTGCAAAAGGACTTTGGGAGCACATTCCCCATGGAGGGATACTCCCTTAACCTAGAGGCAGGAGGGAGGGCCTAGATCCTACTCCAAATGACTTGACAGATTTTGATGATCCTCCTGAAAGGCATCACCCTCCCTGTGGAGGGGGGGGAGGGAATGGGATGGGAGGAAAGTCAGGGGCATGAAAGGAAGGGAGAGGGAACTGGGATCAATATGCAAAATAAGAAAAAAATAGTATATATAAAGAAAATCAATAGGAAAAAGCCAGAAATTCACTATACAAATGGTAAAGTACTTAAGTGAGCTATAGAGAAGCCTACAGTGGCAGCAAATATATCAGGAAGACTCAAAGTCTGACAGATATTGTCAAATATAAGCAAGGTCCTGGGAGACAGACAGAAGTGGGTCAGACCCAGGTTCCAATACAGACTGAAACAGAACTTCTAGAACACAGTCTGAATGTACATTATGAACTTGAACATGTCTATATCCCATAAAACTCAGAAATCACATTCCAGGGAATAGATTATTGAAGAAAATTTCCACCCAGGACTATTAGGAGATGAGAATGCTGTTCATCAGAGTGTGTGTGTGTCATGGGTGTGGGCGTTGGACGCAATTCAGATCTATCACCAGAGAACAGATGAGTCAACTGTACTGAGTACGTACCATGAAGTACCGGGAAGTTCTCCAGAAAGAAGACACTGAGATACTGAAACGGAGTTAGACTTTCTAAGGAGCTAAGACCCGGGGACATTAAAGAGAAAGAAACCAAATTTGGCCTGGGGAGCCAGAAAACTTGACTCTACCTACCAAGTCTCTTCTAGTGCCCAGAGCAGCTCAGGGCAAAGATGGCCTGATGGGGAGGGAGCAGAGGGTGGAGTGGGCCTGGTCTTGCTCCTAGGCCATGGCTCAGGCCATGTAGAAGACAGAAGGACCTCATTCAGAAACCAAGGCAGACTCCAAAGATACTAATAGCGAAAAGTGTGTGTGCAACTGTAAAATGCAAAGTAAAGGCATGTGAGATTCCAAAGCACATCAATTAGAAATAATTAACTTAAAATTGTAGTAGCGGGCTAAGGAATGGCTTAGCAGGTAAGAGTACTTGGTGTTCAAGCATGAGGACCTGAGTTCAGATCCCCAGTGCCCACACAAAAAGTGGGGCATGACCACAGGTGTGCCTAAGTTCTCAGCACGGTGGGGTACAGAGATAGGTGGGTCACTTGGGCCCACTGGCTCTCAGTGAGAGACCCCATCTCAATGGCAGAGAATAATAGCACAGACACCTGATGCCCTCTTACACTCAAACACATGCATATAATATACAATACCCCATACACATGAAAAATAATAATAATAGTATCGACCGATGAGGATTCTGAGAAACTCAGTTTGCTGTTCCCTCCGAATATAAACAGAAAGAACCTGACAGATTTTTTAGACTAAATGATCACTTATCATATGGTTCTACAACCACATTTTGGGCATTTATCCCAGAGAAATGAAAACTTATATGCATACAAAAGCCTTATGGCTAGAGTTCATAGCAGCTTTACTTATATAGCAGCTGAGAAACGGCATGGATGGTCAGCAGGTTGAACAAAGTTGCTACTACTACTGGGCAATAAGGAACAACTAATAGGCAGACATCCCTGAGTATAAGTAGTCAGAAAACAACCGAAGGACGATATTCAGACAGCATTCTCGTGAGCGCTACAGAGATAGGGTGGAGCTTAACTGGTTTGCACAGATAGACAGTGATATGCATAGAAGAGGTCTTTCTCCATGATTGAGCAGTTTGGTATCTTAATTGAAATGAGGGTTAAACCAATCTACAGGTGAGGCAAACATGCCTAAAACTGGAGAAGACAGGGCAAAAGAGTAAGAGAATGAGAAGAGAGAAGGAAGGAGGAACAGAGGGAAGGAGGAATCAAGAGAGGGAGGGAGGAGGTGAAAACTGAATGACTTCTCAAGTCTATACTAACATCTTTCTTCTGGTTTTGACATGGTACCCCAGCTATACCCCATAGCAGTTGTGACAATCTTATTGCCCCTTTGATAGGATCTGGAATCAGCTAAGAGATGGGCCTCCCTGGGTGGAACTATGAGGACACCTCCAGAAAGAATTAGGTGAGGAGCAAAGACCTTTATTCATCATGGATAGCACATTGCAACATGGAGGGACCAGAGCAAAGTGATGCTTTCACCGGTGAGTGTGTCTCCCTGCGGCCACTGTCCTCTACTCACCTCAGACTCCAGCATCACCAGCCTTCCAGCAAGCCTGAAGCCCAGCTGCACTCTAGGAATCTTCCAGACTTTCAGTCCCGCCCAGCTTCACCACTGAGCGGGCACCAGTTCTCCGCCCCCCACCCCCCACCCCTCACCCCTCACCCAACCCCACCCAACCCCACCCCACCCCACCCCCGCTGTGTGCACAGTGAAAGCCACCCCTGAGCCCCTGCGGCGTTTGAATACTTGGTCCCTGATGTTGGTGCTGTTTGGGAGACTTAGATCTGGCCTTGTTGGAGGAAGTACGTCACTGGGGTGGGCTTTAGAGCTTGAAGCTTCACCTACTGCCTGTTTACAGTCTCCCCTTTGGGTTTATGGCTCAAGGTGTGAGCCCCCAGCTTCCTGCTCCTGCTACCTGCTGCCATTATAGGGTCTAACCCTCTTGACCTTAACACAAATAAACTCCTCTTCCAAATGTTGCCTCGGGCATGGTATTTTATCACAGCACTGAAAAGTAACTATAGTGTGAGCCATGTAAGAAATCCCTTTTTGTAGCATGTATGTACACTATCAGCTCCATTTCTACAGAGAGCCCTCTCTAACACACTGCGTGACTTCAACAACAGGGGTATGTTTGTTCCTCATGGTTCTGGAAGCTAGGAAGTCAAGGCCAAGGCACCAGTAGATTCTGCGTCTGGGAACAGCCTGTGTCCTGGTTCACACACTCCGTCTTCCTTCTGACTGTATCATCATGTGGCAGAAGTGACAAGAAAGCACTTGAGGGCCTGCTTTATCAGTCACCAACCCCACTGTGAAGACTCCCCCATGGCCTAACCACCCCTCACAAAGGCCTCCCGTCCCAATGCCATCCCTGTAGAAGTGATGATCTCTGGGTGTGAATCTTAGAGAAATATCATTTTTTTCCTTCATTGCAACTGTTGCTGTTGAAGGAAGGAGAGGGACACACAGAATCGGCTGAGTCTCATCTGCTTTTCTTAGTTTCCCCCTTGAGTTTATTATTTCAAAGCTAAATCTAAAGCCAGTCACCTGGGTGATCACTGTGGCGGCCATGTTAAAACAACTCATCACTTCCTTCATTTAAGAGCTGGATACTAACAACAAAGCATGCAGCTCAGCAGGCCAGCAGACACCTGGGAAAGGTAGAGGCAGCAAGTGCAAGGTCAGCCTAAGGTATGTAGTAAGTTCTAGACAAGCAGAGATATATAGCAAGACCAGTCTCTACAAAAGAAATCCAAGCAGCCCAGAAATTACTACTTTATTAAAAATGACAAAGACCACGTAGGCAGAGAGAGATAAATGAAGCACTATTTTAACTTTAAGCTTTATGTTCATCTATAAATACATATCAGACATGATTTATATTATTTTGTTGGTCTGAATATGTGTGTGCACACGTGTGTAAATGCACAGGTGAAAGTCAGAGGGCATCCTCAGGAGCCGGTCCTCATACGTCTTGTACCTCTGTGCACACCAGGCTAGGGGCCGGTGAGCCTCCAGGGATTGTCCACTTCTCACAGGAGTGCTAGGATTACAGGTGTGCACTCCTGTGTGCATTCTGGAGACCAAGCTCACATCTCCACAATTGTGTGGCAAGCATTTTTACCACCTTCCCAGCCAGACACAGTTTTGAAATCCAAATCTTACATCAATCTACAAACATATACCAGATAAGTATGGTATGTATTCAAGAGCTGTTTGTACATAGATTCAGAGATCTGTTGTTTCTCAAGAAGAGCTTGAGCTCAGGCTGCTGCTGTCTTCATCCCAAACCATCCTCACCCTGAACCAGGCTCCATCTTCCCTTCTCAGTTGGTGCCTTTCCTGCACCAACACCAAATGGACAGCAGGTGGAGCCTGTGCACCCCAGCTTCTACGGCTCCTTCCAGAACCAAACCTTAAACTTAAGGCCCAGATAGGACACTGGGAAGAATACAGGGCTAAAATATACAACCTCCTGCCTGCCCTTCTGCAGCCTGTGTCTCCATTAAAGGCAAAGACACATGTCTCATTTGTCCCAGTCCTCCTCGTACCCTGTCCCCTCTCCACCCCCAGGACCCGGGAGTCATCTTCTCCAGACCTCTCTAAATACATTCTTCCATTTCTTCTGACATCCCCATATACAGACCTCTTCCCTCACATCAGTGAGCGGCCTGCCTTCCTGCTTCAAGAGACTGGAGGTGGGCAGTGACCCTAACCTACCTCAGCATGGCCTGAGAGCTGAGACTGTTCCTGCCTAAAATCCTGGTGTTCAGATAGCCTCCATCTCACCCCATTAGTGAAGACAGAACTCCCCACCCTGCCACAGTACAAACACACCGCAACTGTCACCAGTCATATCTCCCAAAAGCTCTGGGGTAGACAGACCTTAGGGGTAGGGTGCACTGGGAAACAGTGAGCCAGCAACCCTGGGACAACATGGGAGCAGTGATAAGAGGGTGAGTCTCACTGGTTCCCACAGGAGGCTGTGGTTGGCTCCTCTGAATGAGTTCACAGACAAGGTAAGTGAGTCAAGCCTGAACCCAGAGGAGAGCAGACACTGTGGCTGGCAGGAGAGCTGGGGGGGGGGGGCAGAGTCTCTACAGGGTGGGCTCACCCGAAGTTCATTCACTGTCAGTTCGTAGGGTGAAATGTGCAGGATTGGCTTCATAAAAATCCCCAGACTCTGGAGAGAGCCACATTCCCTGGTCTGTTGCCTTTTTCTCATTCTTCTTTTTAATGAGCTTCCCTAACAGCAAGAATCCGGGACTCTGTTTGGGCTTGTGAAGCCTGAATCTGTTCAATTACTTCTTGGCTATAAATTGCTCCTACCGTGGCATGGCCTGCCAGATGGGGCCTCTGTGGGCCACCCACGACTGCAGTGGCTTCCTCTGACTTGCCTTCGCCTTTCTTCATCTCCTCTTCCCTTCCCTCCCTCCCTCCCTCCCTCCCTTCCTTTCTTGCAATAGGAAGGATACAGAGAGACACATATACAAAAGTCCACATAAAGATGGGGCTTGGGGTGACGAGATGGCTCAACAGTTAAGAGCACTGGCTGCTCGTGCAGAGGACCCACATTCAGTTCCAGCATCCACAGGATTCACAAATGCCTTTAACCCAAGTTCCAGGGGACCCAGTGCCCACTTTTGACCACTGATGGCACCACACGGTGTACACATACAGCACAAAATGAATATTAAAAATGTTTAAGAACGGAGACAGCCAAATGTAGTGGCATGTGCCCTATGATCCCAACACTCAGGAAGCTGAGGCGGGGGATCACAAGTTAAGCCCAACCTGAGCCAAACATTGAGGCCCTATCTAAAAAGAAAGGTAACCTAAAAGTGAAAATGGACACAGAGATTAAAATAATGCTGCCATGGAACAATGGCCTTCTGAAAGTCAGCACACAGAAGGAAGGCCCTTCCTCTAAAACCTTTGGTGAGAATATGCCCTGCCAACACTTGGATCTCAGACCCCAGCCTCTAGGGCTCTGAGACAATAGATTCCTGTTATTACAGGGCATCCAGTTCGGGCACCTTGTAAAGATGGCCACAGGAGACTAAAATGATATGCCTGATATGTTATGTTAGATCATGTTAGTGACTTGGCAGGGACAGAGGCTGTGTGGTTAGGGGTTGCAGACCGGATGGCAGAAGGCAGATGTCAAAGTCCTTGGGCATCAGGAAGTTCCAGGTTCCCTGGTGTCCTGGAAAGACTCAAATAAAGCAACACAGCCTTATTTGCATATCTTCTGAGCAGAACCAGAGGGCTATGTGAGCCATAAGACATGTCCTCCAAAGCCAGTTGTCCTCAAACCTCCCCTCCTCTCCCCCCCCCCCCCCGCATACCTGTTGGTCCCAGGGGCATTGGCAGATGTGGGAAGGAAGGACTGACCTGGTGGAGCTCTCGAGCCTGGGGGTCAGCTGGTCTGAGAAGCCTAGGAAAACTGAAGTGAATGCTAGATGGGAGTGTAGCGTGTATGTTTTCCGCCAGTCCGCCTGGTCCCATTGCTGCGCCGGCCCCAAATAACATGCTGAGACTCTGTATTTGATACAATCCTGTTGGCCAGTTACTATTATTGTTTATCGGCTAGCTCTGTCTTAATGATTAACCCATTTCTACTTCTCTAAGTATTTCCACGTGGTCATCTTATCGGAGAGCGGCGGGCCGGCATCTTGCTTTCTCCACGCTCTACATGCTGACTCCTCCTTCCTACTTCCTCTTTCCTCCTTGTCTCCTAGCCCCGCCTATCTTGCTTTCCCATTGGCCAACAGTGCTTTATTCATTAACCAGTATGAGAAACATATTTACAGAATAACATCTCCCACCATGGGAGTTCTCTGTGAGCTTGACAGGTTCATAGGCAAGAAGCAGGGAGAGGAGCTGGGGAGAAGGCCAGGTTGGTAGGGGCAATTGCTGCATGAACATGAGAACGAGAGTTCTAGCCCTAATGCTGCATGGAAATCTGCATGGCCATTTACGTTGCCTTTTTACTGTGTGGGGGTAGAGAGGGAACTGGATGGCTGGTCTTCCATGTCTGCCAGCCTTGCTCTAAATTCAGTGAGAGACCTTATCCCAAGAGAATGAAGCAGAGGGCAGCAGAGCAAGACACTCAAGATCCGGGGGGGTGGGGGGGGCTGGAGAAAAGAAGAGTGTTTAATGCAGAGACGTGACTTTAGTGAACTTGGGGCATAAAGGAGCCAAGGACAAATGAGCCAGGCGTCCCAGAATTGACATCACAGCTAAGGTCCGACAACGGACAAAAGGAGGGGCAGGTGCCCCCAAAGCCAGTGATGGGTTACCCAGGGAAGTTGGAACTCCTGTGGTCTTATCTGTCACAGCTGGAAAGGGACGGGAGAAACAGGCTTCCACCCTGCTGTAGCCTCCTACCAGCACCTCCCAATGATGGCAGCTAGAAGAGCAGAGACATGGCCTGCAGGAGTCTGTCCCTGAAACAGAACAGAGGAGGCCAGGAGCAGCTCCAGTGTCTATGAGGCCTGAAGGTAGTCACATGACTGTGAGTCGTAAGAAGGCTAACTCGGTACCCAGCAGTCAAGAAAGACCTAAAGGCCTTCCTTGGACTGGCCTGGACCTCTGAGGATTGTGCAAACAAAAAAGAAAACCCAATCGCTTGTTACAGTTAAGAAAGGTGCACTCCTGCCAGGGAAATGCATGTCCCCGTAAAGAAAAGCCCCAGGCAGCCTATGAGCCAGCCCCTCTGTCCGTGAAGTACACCCTGTACTCACTCTCACTCTTAATAAATCTACACTTGCTGCTGCTCTGTGTCTCACTCAAGTCCCTGTTTCAGACATGAAGGACCCTGACACTGTGCCACAGATGACCCCTGAGGTAAACAGACCCAGACCCAATAACATAGGTGGGAAGGCAAGGAAAGGTGACACCTCTGTCCCCATCTGACCCCAGGTACTGCTGCCCCTTAAGTAGTTCCAGGACCCTCTGCCTCAGGACCCAGGGCCAACTGAGCTTAGGCAGACATGCCACCAGCCTGGAAACAGTTTCAGCCATGGATATCAGCTCTGGAGGAGGGCCCCTGGCAACACCCTTTGAGGCCGCAGATGGTAAAGATCTTGGTTGATGATCTGCCTTCCATTGCCCCAGATGGCCCTGGATATTTGACAGCTCCACATGCTCCAGAAGGAGGACAGGGACAGGGATCTGGACTGGGATCCACCTGGGACATGTCTGTGTGTGTGTGTGTGTGTGTGTGTGTGTGTGTGTGTGTGTGTGTGTGTGTGGTTTATAAACCAAAAGACATTCCCAGGAGGGAGAGCCTTGTTCAACACACAGCCCCCCACCGGGACCAGAGACATTCTCCCCTGGGACAGACATGCTGGCAGGAGCACTGCAAGCATGGGAAGAGAAGCTGAAGAGAAGCTGAGAAGAGATCCCCTGCCGTGCCCTGGGCCATCTTTGCAAAGATTCACAGACAACCCAGTCAGCAGGAGGAGGACAGGACATAAACAAGGTGTGTCCTGCCCACCTGTCTCCCTGCAGCCCTGATTCATCTCAGCCCCATGTAAAGCAGAATGTGATTTTGTTTGTGGCGTCTCTGATGGCAGGTGGAGATGCAAATTGGAAAGCTGTTGGAGAGCTAGACTGTTTTACATAAGGAAGAGGAAGCCATGTGGGCACAGAACCTGTTGCTTTAGAGGCCTTTGGGAGAGGGAAGGGAAGGAGGTTGTGACCACCTGTCCTGCATTCTCCAACAGACAGAAACCCTGGCTCAGCATCCTCAGGATCAGGGCTCTCTATGAAGGAAACCAAGTCCATCCTAAGTGAATGTGGATAACCTATCTCAAAACCCAGAACAAACAAACAGAAACTTTTCTGCTTTAAGTACAAAACAAGATAAAGCATTTTGGAACAGGGTGCGTCTGTGTTGTCTGGACCCCACAGCCTCGTTGAAGGCGTCTCTACCATGGAAGTCTGGTGTCACCTAGCTCTGCAGATTCACAGAGGAGTCACATGACCCCTGAGACCCTAATTTCTCTAACATAAAAATGTCTAGCTGACTCTCAAGTCCCCTCATTCCAAGTCTGAAGAGTACCCTGCCTAGGTGGCAAGTAGTTCTTTGTGTCCCTGGCTTGGCTTCTCGGTGCCAGCTGAGACCATGACTTGTGGCCACTCTGTCTACCCTGGGGCTTCCATCCATGTGGCCAGGCCGCCCCCTCTCACCTGCTTCATTGACCCCAGCGTGGCAAACCACAGACATGGCAGTTCTTAGAGCAGCACTCCTGCAGACCCATGCCTTCCTCACACACTCTCCACTGGGACAGTATGCCTGCCACTGCCGCGGGTTTCCAGTTTCTGATCCAGACCCAAAGATAAAACGTTGTCTCCTTGTTACTTTCAGCTGTGCCTTCTCCAAGGACCTCTGCCATCTGTCTCTGTTGCTTGGAGCCACACTTTGTCCAAAGGCTGGGTGGACTCAGGGCTGAGAGGGAACCAGTACCCAGGCAGCATCAAGTGGCCCCATTAGCAAAGGAGAAGACAGCCTGCAGTGACCAGTGTGGGTGGCAGCCTGGGTGGCCCGTCCCAGAGTCTCTCCATCAATCTTGGGAATTTCTAAACCTTGAAGAAAGTTGGTGGGAGCCATTATTGGTCACTTCAGAATTTAGGGTTTTGTATGTTTGTTTGTTTTTGTTTTTAAGCTCAGGCTGTCCTGGAACTCACAGCAATCCTCCTGCCTCAGCTTCCTGAGAGCTGAGATTACAGACCTGAGCCACCAATCCCAGCTTCATTTTAGGCTTGTACCCAAGGTCAGCAAAAGTATTAATAAGCTCAGCTGCATTAAAGCCAGTCCACCCACAACTCAAACCACTGCCAATCAATTCTGTATGGGTTGCTGCCGGGTCAGGCTCCCAGGGTGCTAATTTCCTGCTCCGGAGTATAAGTGAGTCATCTACCTTCCTCCTCTCCACTTTAACTGTTGCTCTGAGACTAGAGTCTGCAGAAGGGCGGTCACATGGCATCTTTATTTAGTAGCCAGTTCTCAACTGGCAGGAGAAAAGGATAGCCAGACACTTCCTAGAAGCAGCCACCCCCACCCCCCATTTCCGGAGCCCACAAGAGTTAGGAAGTTCGATGGTGTGTTAAATTCCTGTAGTCTATGCCAAACCGCTGACATTCAAGATTCGGGGTGCTGACTAAAGTATAAGCTGGGACTGAGATGCAAATGGCTGGGAAACAGACTTCCCGCGGGCACCTCCGGGTAGTGGCGTGTGCCATGAGGCCACCAGGTGGCGCTCAACACTTCAAGCTGCCAACAGGGCCAGGCGAGGCTGGAGCCTGGTTAATCTCACACAGATTAATGCTGAGGCAAAAAAATGCCCCCAGTTGTGAGGCAGAAGCGTGACCAAATGTCACAGAATTATCGTGGATTCATCTAGACCAAGTTCATCTGAATGTCACAGAAAGTTACATTAGAAATTCTGGTCAGCTTCCTGGGCCCCTCTTCAAGAATTTACAGGCACCTCTTCAGACAGTGCCACACCTATAGTCTCAGCATTTGGGGGACTGAGGGCCACCCACCCCACATTCAAGGCCAGCCAAGGCTACATAGTGAGGCCCTGCTCCCAAAACTATGCAAAGAAGTTCACAGACATCAGCTGAATTGTAACTCTGGGAGCTGGATTCCTCCACAGACATTACCACCACCAAGTAACTCCAGGGTTCATTTGGGGGAAGGAATGTGAAAAAACAACCAACACTCACCTCATTGTTGAGGCCACTGAAGATGCCCTGTGCCTGCCCACCAGGTTCCCTGAGCCCCGTTGCTCCCCGGGCCTGGCCCTGCTCCCCTGCCTGCATGTTAGTGATAGTGACTCTGTCCCAATGTCTTATGAGACTCTCATCTCCAGTGTGTCCAAGCCAATCTCACTCACAGTTCTCCTGTGTTCCCTGGATGGGGGAATGACCATTATTTCTATCTTAGTTTTGATTCATGTTGCTGTGATTTAAAAAAAAAATGCAAAAGCAATTTATGGGAAAGGGGGCATATTTCAGCTCACAATTCTAAGTTATAGCCCATCATGGCATGAAGCTCAAAGTGCAAAAACTGGAGACATCTAGTCACAACCACAGCCAAGAGCAGAAGAGGAAAATGCATGCCCGTCTTGCTGAGCAATTTCAGAGCCGCCTGCTTAGGGAATGTTGCTGCCCGAGATTGGCAGGATATTCCCCCAAAGACATGCTTACAGGCCGACCTACTCTAAGGATTCGCTACTGTGTCTAGAAGTGCCCCTGCCACTGCAGCACAGGACCAAAAGCCAACCTGGCTACCCTCTCCTCCCAGCCTTACCCTCTCCACTACACTTTTACTTGTTAGAAGTTAATGAGTGCATTGTGAGAAACCATAAAACGGTAACACAAAAGACAAAACTGCAGGCAGCACAGTTGGACAAATCCTTTCTGAACATGCAGAGACACTGTCCATGTGGGGTGGTGATGGGCACCATGCACACATCAGAAATAATTACCTATTCCAATCCCAAAGCTATGAGGAAGTCCCATTGCCTAGCAATGTCCCTCTCAGTTAGAGCCTTCCTTGGTGTCTCTGGGGTCTGTCTTTTTCCCTTCCCACAGTGGCCTCTTGCTCCTACTCCCAGGTCTGATGATTTTGCTCAGGCTTACCCCCACCAGACAGACCTATCTTGACTGCAGAGGGATTCATTTATTACAGCCCTATGGCCCCCACCATCCTCAGGGGACAATGAAATCCAAACCCCTCACCAGGACTTATCGAGATCTTCCGGATAGGACTTGTCCTTACAGGCTCCTAAAAGCCATGCTGCATAGGATTGGCTTCCACATGCCCCTGGAAAGCCACAACCCCATTAGCCTGCGGCAGCTCTGTGGTACTGGGTGACGGTTGGGCTTTTAGTGCACATTCAGTCTCCTTCATCATAAACTTTAGTACTCCCGTGGTGTCGGCTTGACCACATGCTTTCACCACCACAATGAGGGTGGGAAGCGGAGAACACGGGCAGGAATACCTGATGCTCGCATGCTTATGTCTCTGCCCATTCTCTACAAATCCAGGGGGAGAAGTACTTTACCCAGAGAGTGTGGCCACTGCAGGCTCTGCTGGCGCTCAGCTTTTTAAACCCACAATCATCCTGAGACCCACGAGTATTAAGAATCACTTCTGGCTCTGTCACAGAACTTGGCCACAATGGCAGCTCCAAGCATCGGTGGCTGGTGTACAGCGCTCTGAAATTACCTCTGGTCTCTCACATGGCCCAATGCCGATGATTCTCCCTGCCCTGGCCTCTTCGGTAGCTGATTTGCCCCATCAGTGCATGTATTCAGGCCAGTGAGACAGTTCAATAAATAGAGGCACTTGGGGCCCATCCTGAAGACCTGAGTTCAATCCCGGGCCTACATGGTGAAAGGAGAAGACCAGTCTTCTTGAATTGTTTCAGGCGGTGGCACCTGTGGAGATTAGAAGACACCACAGTGTCGGTCCCCCCTTGCACCATGTGGCACCAGGGGATAAAGCTCAAGTCCTCAGGTTTGGCCATAAGCCTTTACTGACTGAGCCATTTTACCAGTCCAACATGACTTCTTTAATCCACGTACTAGTTATGCTTGCAGCACTGCGATTCCAGAGGGCTTAGTCCTCAGTTTCCCCATGTAGAAAATCATGGTGGCAGAAACATGTGGCAAAGGACATCTGTTCAACTTAGTGACCAACAGGAAGCAGAGAGAAAGGCCCATCCCGATAGCTAGGCCCTGCCTCCCAGAAGCGCCATAGCCTTCTAAAACAGCACTACTAACATGAAAACCAAGGCCCACTTCCCCAATGGGAAATGACCATGGAGGACACTGCTGATTCAAAACATACCACTCCACCCTTGGTCCCCAAAAGGACCATGGGCCATCACATAATGGCAAAGACATTCTGTACTATTTCAAAAATCCCCAAATATCAAAAGTTTCAGTGCTGCTGTGGTTTAAGTGTGGAATGCCCCCACCCACCCCCGCCGCCGCCCTGGCTCGTATCCATGTTTGACCACTTGGTCCCTAGTGTTGGTGGCACTGTTTTAGGGAGGTCATGGAAGGAAGCAATATCAGAGAAAGACTGAAAACCCCTGCCCCTGGTTTTGCTGTGTGATAAAATGGGTTACTGCACACATGGAGGCGAGAAGTTAATAAGTAAATGATCCCTCAAAGGTCAAAAGTCATAGGTCGCACTTGGATCTCTTGGTCCTGGACCTGGGTCTGGCTCTGACCCATCTCTAAACGCATTTTACTCAACTCTTCCCTTTTCTGTTGCTCCTCACCTGCTCTGTCCGATGCATTGTTCCAGGGCATGATAACCTGGAACTCACTGTGTGCACCCTCCAATCTCAGATCTGCATGATGCAGCAGGAGCTCGGGACAGGGAATGTGATGGTCGAGCTGAGCCAGGGTTTGGGCTCGGCCCTCAAAGTCCATCCCCTACTTTTGCCAGCTGAGGCCTTCTTTTAAAAGGTCCATGCCTCCAAAATTCAGCTTCACCAGTCAGGGAGCAAACCTGTCATACATGAGCCTGAGGGGGACATGTAGGCCACAGCATGCAGCTGTCACCTTTCTCCACAGAGAAAGGCCCACCCCCAGGCCAGCACTGCTCACATGTCACTCTCAGCACCTGGAATTCTCTGAATCACAAACATTTTTCTCAGGCCCTGTGTGCCTCCCCAAGTCTGAATGTAGCTCTGTGATAAAAGGGACTCTGTGGTCCTTATGACCTTCCTGGGTGTGCCTGCCACCTCCCTCTTTTCCCAGGCTAGCCTGTCTGCTCCTGCATCTAAGCCTGCAAGCTCTGTGCTAGGACTCATTTTGGTGTCCCAGTGTCTCATCCCCTGACACAGAAATCCTTGAGGAACTGCTGGACTCCTGGCCTGCTCCTGTGTCCAGGCAACCTCTGACTGCTCCAAGACTCCAAGAGCTGAGTGACCTCAGGTTTAGAGACACTTGGAACTTTACAACAGCTACAAGGCAGGAGGAAGAGCAGACCGAGTAGTGTCCAGGTCATAATGGTGCACGCCCTACAAAGGCTGCATCTTAGAAGGCGTCCCTGGGTTCCTTTTACCTCCTGCTCACCTGAGTCTCAGTCACTCTGGTTTCTGTGCCTTCTTGGTGGATGTGGCTGGAAACACAGCCTGAATAGGGCTATGAAACAAGAGCTGAGAGGAAGACTTGAGACATCGTCCCAGTGATGGAAGTTCAGAACCCAGACCCTGCCAAAAAGCTAGGATCCAATCAGACGTAGGGGGGCTGGGGAGGGGCCTCCATCCACCTTCAGCCTGAGCAGATTGGTTTCATTTGAATCTGAGTAGGATCTGACTCCTTGCTAGAGTATCTGAGACAACGCAGGTCACAGACCAAAGAGAGGGACTCTGTCCTAGAAGGCCACGTGGCTCGCCTAGGTCCTAGGATTCTGGACCATGGGACAGTAGATGGGATCTCTAAAGATGCCAGACTCACATTTGAACCCCATAACTGAGCAGGAAGGCTGAGCCTGGACACAGGCACAGAGCCGAAGCTGCACTCCAGGCCCTTTCCACAGCTACACACCTCCTTCCTACCTTCCCCCTCCCCACTCTCCCCCATTCATCGCTCTGTGGCTGTCTGTGTGTCTCTCATCTGTTTCTCCCTCTTGTCTGCCATCCTCTACCTTGACTCTGTCTGATTCTCTGTCTTCTCCCTTCCCATCGGTCTTGCCATCTATCTTGATCTCTATTGAATGAACCCTGTCGACTCAGACAGACTTAGTGTCTCTCTAGCTCTCCATCCTGGCCTCTCTTCTCCCACTCCCTGCCTGTGCTGGGTCTCCCCTGCTCTGCCACTCACCCTCCTGCTTTCTCAGCTGTCCTCCCTTCATTTCTGTGGCCTTCACATTCTGGTCATATTTTGTTCCACTGTGGCACTTAAGATCCCCATGACTACCCGTGCCCAGAGATAAACAAAACACTGATCCCGAGGGGCCAGGCCTGTGCCAGACACACAGGCCCGTGTAGGGGCACACAGTTCTACCACCACAGCCACACACTTGGCAGCCTTGTCCCTGATGACTCATGCTGAGATTTTTGTTACTATAAAACAAGCTTTAAAGATTTATGAAAGTAATACATTCACTGCAGGGAAATTTGGAAACAGAAAAATTATAAAAGAATCCTTTTAGAAAAAAATTACTAAAATTCTCATATTCATTTATCTCTCTCAGTCTTTCATTTTCCAAGCCTTAAAACATTTTAAGATAAACGTTGGCTTCATCTGCATATAGTGTTCATGTCACCGCTTATCTGAGCACTTCTTGTGGCCTAAAAGACTGTGGAATGCCTGCTTTTCCTGAACTAATGGCGCTATTTGTTTTGTGGATCACTGGTACCACAGCTGACAGTTACTGCCCTGCCATGTGCTTGTTTTGTGTCACTTAACCCACGTGTGGCTTCCCTGGGGACTGCTAATTTCTGTTTTGCAGATGAAGACATCAAGGGTTAAGGAGATCATACAACTTACTCATGGCCATACAGCTAGCAGTGGGCAGGACGTAGCCAAACTCCAGGCATTCTGACTCACAGCAAATGTTCTCTGTATGTCACCCTCCCACATGCTCAGGTGTGCTCAGGTAAGCCCAGGTGGTGGCCCAGCCACTGGGCCATGTACTGAGCAATGCCACAGTACAGAGGTGGCTTCTCTATCTGCCTAGATTGACATTTCTAAATGGTGGAAGGGGCCTCTTATAGCAACCTCTTTGCTAAGCATCAGTGTTTGGGCTACAGCACTGTTCCAGTATTGAAGTAGCTGTTCCCTGTGGGCTGGGCCTGGGAGAAGGCAGCCCTTCGTAGCACAGAGAACCACAGAATAATTTAGAAAACTAAAGTATGACGAGAACCATATAGTCAACTAGACTGTGTATCAAACCCCTCTGGCACAAACCACGCCTAACAAAGGAACTTTAGAATCACCTTCACTAGGACTAGCAGCGTTGGAGCCAGGCACAGTGGCACAGCCTTTGTCTCTGCTACTCTGGAAGTCTCACAATAGTGAGACCCATCTTAGAACAAAAAAATAAAAACCGTGATTGGCAGTATTGGGCTGCAAATATAACTTAGTTGCAGAATACATGCTCAACATGTGTGAAGTCCTGGGTTCCATCCTCATCACCCACACACAAACACACACACACACACACACACACACACACACACACACACACACACACACAAAGATTGGCAGTATGATAAAGATGCCTATTAGCATTGCCATTATGCAACAAAGAACCAGGAATGGTGGCCAAAGTTACGTGACAAGAAAAAGAAATTAGAGGTCTAGGAATTGAGGGCAAGTGATTTAAAATGTCATATGTCAACAACGTGGTAATCTACAGCAAAATTTGAACTATTAGAATTCACAAGAATGTTGCTGGATATATGTAATATCAAATTATAAAATCAATAGCACTTTCCTCACACCACAATATCCATTCAATCCATTCATAACATGAGAGGGAGAGAGAGAGAGAGGGAGAGAACGCCATGCTTGTGACTGGAAAGATGATCTAGACATTAAGAGCACCTGCAGCTTTTGCAGAGACCCTGGGTTCCATTCCCAACACTCACATGAAGGCTCTTAGCCATCCTAAGTCTAGTTCCAGAATATTCCACATACTCATCTGGCCTTTACAGGACCCAGACAGACATACGCATGGTGTGCATACATGCACACAGGCAAAACACTCATACATTTTAAATAAAAGTAGGCACTGGAGAGTTTTTTCGGCAGTTAAGAGCACTTGCAGTTCTTGCAAAGGACCCAGGTTCAGTTCCTGGCACCCACATGGTGGCTCACAGCTGTCTATATCTCCAGTTCCAGAGGAAATAATGCCCTCTTCTGACCTCTATAAGTATCAGCCACACATGTGGTGCACAGACATACATGGAGGCAAAACATATAGACGTTTGTTCTTAAAAACCATAAACATAAATGTTTTTAATGGCAGCAAAAATAAGATAGAGCTAGTATTCTATGAAAGATCCTATTATACGCTACCAAAGGTGATAAAAAAGACTCAAAATTAATTAAATAATTCATGTTGTTATATGGAGCAATTATAAAAATATCATTTCCAACTAGGCCTAGTAGCACATGTCTATAATCCTGGCACTGGAAGGCAGAAGCAAAAGAATATGGAACTTGGTAAATTTATTTATTCCAAACCTTGTAAAGAGGAATGAAAGTTTCCACATGACTACCTTGATCATGAGAGAGAAAGAGAAAGAGCAAAGAATTTTCGTCACTAGAACATTAGTGCCTCCCAGAGTCCTAGCAATACGAAGGTATATTGCTGGTCAAAACAGAGAGCTTGGACATAAGGCCTGTGCATGTCTGTAACTTAGATTCCAACAGGGAAAGCCTCATAAGTCAGTACAGGAGCTTAGAAAATGCTTAGAACGTGATTTCTGGGGAACCTGAGCTCTTTATGTGGGAAGGAGGGAGCTAGCTATACCACACACACTGGTGTGTTTCAAGTGAGTAAAGGACCTACATTCAAAAGATAATCATTCAGCCAACAGAAACATATAATGATATGTTTGATACATGGAAATGAATTTGGGTAAGGTTCCATAAACAAGACTTACAAGGCTCAAACTACAAGATAAAATCAATGTTTTTGCATTATCACAATTAAGAATTTTCTGTTTGGTATTGGGTGTGGTGCACACATCTGCAATCCCATTACTCATGAGGTGGAGACGGGAAAATTAAGAGTTTAAGACCAGCCTGGCCTGGACAACTGTCTCTCATCTGTCACCACTGACCAGGTATCAACAGAACACAAAGAAGAGGAAAAAGAGAAGAGCGAGGGTAAAGGAAACAGGACATGTTACAGGAAAAGAGGTCAGGGGACAAGTGCCCACAGAGCTGCTCAAACAGGAACACTACCCAGAACACTAAAACTACATTAAAGTTCTTAAACCCCATCAGAGTAGGAAATCTGGATGAGCATATATAAAAGACAGCTGTCATTCAAGGCTCCTCTAAACATCTTTCACAAACACCTTCACAGTTGCCCCATCTTAGACACAGCAGTTTTACCCCTCCAAAACTCAAGCTGAAACTTGATTGACACTACAGAGGTTTGGGGAGGGGCAGGGTCTCTAGGAGACCATGGGGACCTTAAGGGGACCTTAGCATCTTTCGCGCTGCAGTGTGTGAGTTGCTGCTCTCAAAGGACTGGATTTGTCTCCAGGAAAGTGGCAGATGGAAAATGATGCCACCCCTTGCTCTTGTCCCTTTGGCATTATCCATGTCCTCTCAGCTTTCAACCACAGTGCAGCATCGTATTAGATGTCTGTGCCATGCACTTTGGCTTCCCAGCCTCCAAAACTGAGCCTAAATACTTCTGCTCATTGTAAGTCACCTAGTCTCTGGCATTGTTTCAGCCACAGAGTGTAGACTCAGACAATAGTCTGGCTATTGCCTTTCTAATAGTGAATGGTAGTGGAGACCATTTCCAAGCCTTGTCACTCAGAACAGACACTGGATTTCAGCTCTATTCCATGCACACCCTCACAACACCTAGGCTCAGACCTGAATTCTTGAGGAAGAAGAGTGCAAAGTTGCCATGGTGGATGGTAACAGTCTCAGCACACCTTTTCAGCCTGTGGCTGTGTTAGCAGCCTCCTGATTGCAGCAGGGGCCAGAGCCAGCTATGCTGGCAGACATTTCTGGAAGCTGCAGCTTGAATCGCTTTCTTCCCAGCTTCCTGGCTCTGCAATCTGCCCGATTTCCTGGATAAATCATTTTTCCCTTTATCTTGTTGGAGATATTCTGCAAATAACAGCCTTGATCCACACATTGACTCCTACTGTATACCAAGGATTTGTTTAGTCAGCAGCCAATTATTGGACACCTTAGACTGAGAAAACCCCTGCCAACTGAGAGAAGACTTAGGTTGTGAAGACAGACAATAAAGAAATGAATACAGCAGAGAAAGGGGAGATTGGTGTAGACATGGATAAAGGTTTAGAAACTTCCATAAGTTAGTTAAGTGGTGGTAGAGGCCAAAGGGGAAATGTTGCAGGTAAAAACATGGGCTGTTCCTTTATGTGGGTGGGTCCAAAGGCCCTGAGGCAAGTGGAGGTTTGTTGTTTTTAAATGGTAAAAAGGCCCATATAGTTAGAACTGAGAGCCACAGAAATGTGACACATAAGTATGTATGTGTACATGTGTTCACATGCAAGCATGCACACACTGCCACATGTCATGGGCTAAGGCATGTGTCTTCACAAAGATGCCTTGGAGTCAAGTGAGTAACTGAGCTCTCAAACTAGAGACAGAATCACCCTCTGCATGGATAAACCTGAGGGAAGTCCTCTGTCGGAGAAGTGAAAACCGATAAAGGAGGCTGACAGCAGTGTTCAGAGCAGAGCTGAGACTCAGTACATGTCACCCTAGAGGCCCAAGGAGGCTCTGGTCTCATGGGAGTAACGGAAATGCCAAAGGCAGATGGAAACAGGCAGCAATAATGTTTAGGAGAGAGGGGGCAGAGATGTTGAGAACAATGGAGGAGGGCTGGCCCAGAGGCCAAGCAGGCTCCCCTGGTAAGTGAGACCAAATGGAGAGCAGGCTCATCCTCACTGCATAGGGAAATGGAAGAATTTGTCTTTCAAAGGGACTGCGTGTCATGCACCAGAGAATGTGGGAAGATTTAGTCAACCCTCCCTTTCTCTTGTGGGGGAGGGCTGGCATGCAGGTACTCAGGAAAACTGCAAAGTGGTGATTTGGCAGTGTTCTCAGGTATGTGCTAATTAAATGTTGATGCTCACCTGCCAATATAGGGATTTTGAACCCTATCACTAACAGAACCTGGTCCTCCACCCCACCCCAAGGCTTAGGATGTCCTGGTCCTACAAGAGACTTAATGTGGTTTAGTTCCAGTGAAAAGAACAAGGCACAGGATGTTCTTTGTTCTGCTGGCTCACATTGCCACAGTGGAGAACTTTACAGCCAGCTCCTTCACAGCATCTCTGCTGGAGAGCAAAGGGAGCTGCTATAATTCCCCTAATGAGGGCAGGGACAGTGACATCCATTGTCCTTACTGTCAATCAAGTTGGGCAGAAAGAAGAGGGGCAGCCTACATACCCCAAGAGAGCAGAGCAGAGTCTGTGTGATACCATTTTCCCACAGGCAACACCTCCTTGATGCTGGGGGTGGGGCAGGTACTGGCCAGCGCTTTCCAGAGGGTTCTCTACAGGGAGATAGATGTTTGGAAGAGCACTTGTGGAGGTCTAGATAGATGCAGCTTGGCTGGAAAGTAAAAGAAACTTGCTAAAACCCCGTCTGTTATTTCTCTGAGAGAGCCACGCCTTTTGCAGTCTATCTTAACCAAAGCCCAATCAGAAACATAAATCTGAGTCCACAAAGAAGAAAGCCCCCCTGGAGTGTGGATCCAGAAAGGTAGAATTGTGAGCATAAGGAATGTGATACTGAGACTAAGAATGGCTTAGGCAGCAGAGTGCTTGCCTAGCATGCAGGAAGTTCTGCGTCCTTGCACAGTCCTGCATAAACTAGGTGTGGTGATGGATGCCTGTAATCCTTGAATTCAGGAGAAAAATGCAAAATTATCAGGAGTTCAAAATCATCCTCAGCTATATAGTTACAAGAGAGCCTATCTTTAAAAGAAAAATGCAGAGTATAGTGATACATGCCTATAGTCCTAGCACTTGGGAGACTGAAGCAGGAGGACCACAAGTTTCAGACCAGCTTGGGAAATAAAGCAAGGCCCTACAGAAAGAAGAAAAGGAGGGGGAGGGGGGACAGAACTAGGGGAAAGTGGTGAGTGAACCCTGCTGAGCTACAACAGGGTCCACTGGGAATCAGAAGGTTGGATTTGTGGAAGGCCAAATCAGCAAGATGAGACAACCTCCAGAAACACCCACCATTCAGGTGACAGGCCTGAGACCCAGCACACCTCTTCCCATCCCATGCCCAGGGTTTGCCTTATAGGTGAGGGTCACAAAGCTCTCCAAGGCATTTCCCACAGCCTCCCATCAGACCTAGGCTCATTCACAAAACCAACACCAACTGCATTTTAACATGTTGGCTGTTAAAGCCAATGAAATAGTGGTATTGATTAGTAATGCAGACCTAATGAAATCTGAGTAGAGAATGAGTTCCCCTGACAACATCACTGGAAAGGGTCCACAAGAAATTGTTGAATGAAAGGCAAGGCCTAAAATGCAATCCCATTTGTGTGAGAAAAGCATCACCTGTCTGCCCCACACATCTCTGAGGCCATTCACCGCCTTGCAGTGATGGTTAGCCCCAGATAAATGGTTTTGTGGGTGGATTTTTTTTGTTTTGTTTTGTCTTTTCCTTCATCGTTCTGTCTCAATTCTCACAAAATACACAAGCTATATTCAAGAACAGAAGAAAATGGAAATATGTCCCCACAGATGGCCATCAAAGGACCAGCAGAAGTGTTCCCATGAGTTAGCCACCTTCTATGTCCTTGTTCTCAGCTTTGCTAGTTGAAAAACTCCACGTGATACCTGTGTGCATGAAGAATATGCTCTGTTGCGAAAATAGAAAGCCCTACCGCCCAGATTGCAGGGACAAGAGCTTAGTTTGCTACAGTGCTCACAAAAAGGCAGCCGAGGGCTGGGCAGCTGCTGGTGACATAGTCCGGGAGAAACCCCTTATCTTCTGCTGCTGGCTTCCTTTGTGTGGCTTTCATCACTGTCACAACAATGGCTGCTTCACTTCCAGTCTCCTCATCCATGTTCTGTTCTGTGTGGTTCTGGAACTAGCTATAGACCAGGCTGGCCTTGAACTCACCAGCCTCTGCCTCCCAGTACAAGATTAAAGGCGTGTGCCACCACACCTGACCAATATCACTTTCTCTAGCAAGATGCAGTCTTTATTGTCCTGGGCAGAAAAGAACCACTACCCCCAAAGACATTGACCTACATTGCATTGGCCCAAACTGTGGCCCGAGATGACCTTAGCTACAATTGGTGCATGGGATTGTACTAACAAGAAAGAACAGCAAACAGACAAGAAGGCTAATTATCTGTGGGGTATAGCACCCATGCGTAACTGTCTAGTGAGGAATAGTTGATACTTCTTAACATATTTAGACTGGAATATGAGGCAGCACCCCAGTGTATTAGTTCCCATTCCAGTCTCTGAAATTCTCACATTGCCAACAACACATTCTGTCCCCCAGTAAAATCATTAACCTGTCACTGTATAGTGACAGCACAGGATGCAATCCAGGGACGTGGCTAATACTGAAGGACATTCCCCCCAGCTATTATGAGACCCCATGGCCCTCCCTGCTGACTGGTCAGCACATTTCATGACCTCAAATCACTCAGTGTCCAGCTCTCCAGCCTGTCCTGGATGGGTACTGTCACTTTTCATCTCTCTGACCTCCATTTTGCAGGACCTCTGTCCCCAAGTCTTGTCACATTTCTCTCTTAAGGTCAGCTCCTTGATGCCTGTCTGGCCCAGAAGGCAACCGTCTCTTACCATTTGTGCGGTTTCTCATGTTCAAGCTGCACAAGTCTTATTTCCTCCCCACATGAGAGCTCAAGGCTTGAGCTCGGCAACTTGAGGGCACTGACGAGGCTTCTGCTTTCCTTGTAGGGGTCTCAGAATCATCTCCTTCAGGGAGTGACTGAGGTGCTAAGGGTGTTCTTGCTGAACAATGTGCCTGACCTGGCATATCTGAGTCACTGCCAGGGCTGGACTTACAAGCCCGATGGCAGAAGAAACAGGAGGAAGTTACAAGAAGACAGATTCAGCCCAAGCATAGAAGTGTCCTGTGAAACAAAGTCAGCTTCTTCCTCAGCACTGTCTTCCCAGGAAGCAGTGCACAGAACTTTCAGGACCCACTCATTGGAACATTTCAGTAGAGCAGAGCTCATATCACCACCAGCCTAGCTGGGGCTTTTAACTCCTGTTTCTCATCTTTTTCTTGTTTCCTTTAGGAATTCTCTTTTGGAAATATCTTTGCCCTCTGGCAGACTTCCCATCACATTCCTGCCCTCTAGGTGACCCTGGCCCTCCCCCAGCCCTTTCCTATCATTACTGCTGAGACAATGCTGTTCTGAGTTATTCACTCAAAGGTAATACAAGAGGCGGGAGTGGGGAGGAGCAAGAGAACCCGTGTGACCTGAGTGGAAGGAGAAGCCTGCCGGCGAACTGCTTCAAGTGAGGATGGGAGTGGGGAGATGAGGAGAGGAGGGGATGGGAAGGAAGGTCCACCCCAATGAAATATGCATGAAGCCACCATAAGGAAACCCAATGCTTTATAAACTGATTAAAAAATAAAACGTTTAAAAATGGTATCATGTTTGCGGGGTAAAAACTAAGACACATGAATAAACTCACTCATGTCCTTGAATGCCTGTTGACTGTTTCTATCTGTAACAAGCACAGTAGTGATGGCTCATGGAGAGCACAGAGACTCTCTCCCTGCCAGGGTGCTAAGATGAGCTTCTCAGTTGTGGTCCTCGCCATCCATCCATCTCACACTGACCAACCAAGCATGCACCAAGCTTTTACTGCAGCCTGAAGGTGAGCATTAGTGAAGGTGAGGAACCGGACGACTCACTCCTTACAAGTACATTGTCACCAAGGTCACGAAGCTGGCTCAACCAAGCTCAGATCTAGCACAAATGTCCCCTCTGCAAATCAGATGCTTGTACCATTCTACATAAGTCTCTTTCTCTAAGGGGTGGGCCTAATTGGTTCTCCATACTGGGTTTCTTCTCTTCTATCCATCCTGGAGAACTTAATTCAGAAATTGCTTATGTTCAAAGCCCTCTTGTTCAGGCTCTAGTCTTCCCAGCTAAGAGATACCTAGAGACCCAACACTTCACCCAACCCCGTGACCTCATAACAGGTAAGAAAGTCTGTGGTTGGTGAGAGCATCATATGTCCAGCCCTAGGCCCATCATGCTAGTACATTGGCTGGCTTTCCATGAAATAATCAAGTTACAGAGCAAAGAGTTTTAGTTTGGGCTCATGGTTTTGAAGGTTTCAATAGAGAAGACTGGCCTTTGAGCCTGCTATTGCTTTGAGCCTGTAATGACACATCATGGCAGAAACAAAAGACAAAGCAAAATGACTTACCTCATAGACAGGAAGCAAAAGAGAAAGAGGAAGGTGACTCTGCAAACAAAGGTGCTTGTTGGCAAGCCTAGGGGACTGAGCACCGTGGCTGGGACTCACATGGTGGAAGGACAGAAGCAGCTCCCATAAGTCACTCTCTGACATCCTTATGTGTGCCATGACGGACACACAGGCGCAGACACACATGAATCTTTAAAACGGAATTTTAAAAATTAAATGGAAGGCAGAAGAGGTTTCATCAACCCTTTGAGGACCTAAAGACCTCCCACCCAGCCCCTCTTCTCAAAAATTTCACTATCTCTCAATGGCACAGATTTGGAGACCAAGCTTTCAACATGAGGGCCTTTAAGGGACCTTTATCAAAAATCACTGTAGCTACAGAGTCTCGAACACTTAGTCTATAACTTTATTCTAAATTCCACATCTCAATAGGTGGCTGAACAGAATGAACATTCGTATGAGTCAGTAATGGAAAACATGAACCCAAGAAGACCATAAGTTCACCAGTCTGCCCTGCAATGGCTCTGACCCCTAATTCTCATAGGTTATGAAGTCAGGGCCAGGAAAATTTGCTTGCTCCGAAGAACAGTAACATGAGATTTATGGAAAATGCTGTGTCATAAAAACCAGAGAAAAATGGTAATAAAAGGCAGATGGAGAGATGGCACTGGCTGCTTTTCCAGAGGTCCTGAGTTCAATTCCCAGCAACCACATGGTGGCTCACAACCATCCATAATAACATCTGTCCCCTCTTCTGGCCTGCAGAAGTACATGCAGGCAGAATCCTGTATACATTTAAAAGAGAAAAATGGTGATAAAAACACTCATGAACATATTGACATGGGCCATGATGTCACTCAGTGATACAGTTTACCAAGTATGTTTAAGGGCCCACATGGAAATTAATAAGAAAAGGAGCTCAGTGGCTATACTCATAACAATTTGAGCAACTAAGTAATAATTGCACTAGACTATAAACTAAATAAACAGATATATAAAATAGCCATTTAGACTTCTGGAGCCCATTCCCCATGGAGGGATATTCCCTTAGCCTAGAGAAATGGGGGAGGGCCTAGGCCCTACCCCAAATGACTTGACAGATTTTGATAATCCATCATGGAAGGAAGGCCTCACCCTCCCTGAGGAGTGGAATGGGGATGGGGTGGGAGGGTCAGTGTGGGGCATGGGAGGATGGGAGGGAGAGGGAACTGGGATCGATATGTAAAACAAGAAAAAATATTAAATAAAAAATCATAAAAATTCTAAATAAATTAAAATAAAATAGCCATTTAGCTTGGATGATAGCACACACCTGTAATCTCAGCACTTTGGAAGGTAGAAGCAGGAGGACCCTGAGCTCAAGGGCAGCCTGGACCACATAGTGAGATCCTGTCTAGAGAAGTGTTGGTGATGAGCAGATGAAAATCATATCCAAATATTTCACCACGAATTTTTGCAGAGTTAATGAAGCAACAGCCCAGGAAACAGTGAGAAAACAGGAAGGTATGAAAAGTGAGCTGATAAGATGCAGGAAGGAGCCAGATCAAAACTAAAATTACCATGGGAATGAGGACAGCAATGGGATGAGCAGTGGCTGTCTGGCTGGAGAGGCTCAGATCAAGAGGGCAAGCAATGGGAGGAGCAAACAGGAGGAAGATGAAGGAGGGGATGTAAGAGCCCTGACTGGTCCGACTGGAGTGTGAGGTGACCTCAGCAGCCAAGAGGATGTGGGTGAGATCCCTTGCTCACCTTCTCTATGGAGATGAATCACATTTCACATGCCTACCAGACATCAGACATTCCTTTGTTCAACTCTTTTGTTTGTCTCTTTTTTGAGACAAGACGTCATGGTGTAGCCCAAGCTAGCCCTAACCCCTGCCTCAGCCTGCCAAGTGTAGGATTGCAGATGTGACTTGCTGCTTACCATTTCCTCTCCCTAGTCCATTACTGGCAGGTTTCTGTTCGCTTGTCACTGTGTAGCTCTGGCTAGCCTCTCATTTTATAAATATTACAGGCTCTGAATAGTCTCTTTCAGGTTAAGATGCATTCCAGACATCTTGAACTCTATGACTTAGCATTTTGCTCTCTTAAATATGTATTTTTAATAATTTTGTTTTGGAAAATTTTAGATTTGAAGAGGAATATTAAAGATGATACAGAATTTTCTATGCCCATTATCCAGCTTCCCCAATGTCGACGTGGTAAATTACCATGGTGCATCCATCCAAATAAAGAAATCAACACTGGTGCAACACTATTAAGTATAGACTATTTGAATTTTGCCAATTTTCCTTAATGTTCTGAGTCACCACCAAACAACCAGGTCATCACAACTCATTGTCACCTCCTCTCCTCTAGTTTTTTTTTTTTTTTTTTTTTAATGTATTGTTATCTCTTCTTCCCCCGACACCTTTGCCTTCATGTTTTTTCCTCTACATACAAAAACTCATTCCAAACAATCAGTTCTGAGCCACAGAAGAGGACAGTGTGTGTGTGTGTGTGTGTGTGTGTGTGTGTGTGTATGTGTGTGTGTGTGTGTGCGCGCACGCACGCGTGCGCACAGGCCTGTGTGTACTGCATACATAAGGGCCAGTGCCCACAGAGAGCAGAAGAGGGTGTTTGATCCCCAGAGCTGGAGTTATAAACAACTGTGACCCACCCAATGTGGATGCTAGGAACCAAAGGCCCATCCTCCACAAGAGCAGCAAGTGCCCTTAACCACTGAGCCACCTCTCCACCCTCAACAGGGGTTTTTTTTTGCATCTAAGTCTTTATCCTCAAATTAAACACAGGCACTATTTGTCAAGATCGTGACTCTTCTGCAGCATACCAATTGCTTGGGCTTTGGCTGGTGTTTCTGAAAGACTTCAGGTCTGTGTGTTTGGAAAGTGCCCTGCCGTAATGTGTCCTGTTCCTTGCTTGGTAGCTGAGGCATATACTCTCGGCATACCTATCTTCATAAGAATGTCAGCGCTTCCCCTTTCCATGCTTTCCTCTTTAGAAGCAAGTTCCTAAGTCTAGCCCAGACTCGGAAGACGTGCCTGGAGGGACTGGTATCTGCTGCCATTGGGATCCCTCTGCTCAAAGCACATGCCCCTCCTCTCCATTGCACTCGTGTATTTAGTCATTTATCAGCTCATACCCATGGCTATTTGTTTTATGCCTTAGTTCATAATCCAGCTCTATTATTGTTTACTTTGTTGCTCAAATTGTCCCTGCTCTAGCCGCCAAAAGCTCTTTCCTGTGGGATCCAGTAACCTTTGACATTCCCCTGCGACTGTCAGAGTTTTTATATTTTTCTGAAGAAGTCCTTGATAAGCAGACACTCCGCACTTTGATGTAGTTGGCTGTGTTAATCTTTCCTCCAGGGTTCATGGTTCCCTCCATTGCATTCTCAAAGTGTCTTTGTTTTGCCTTTCACACACCAAGTGTGATGAGGGAGCATCTCACACAGAGCTTCTACAGGAGAGGAAAAGAAAGTTCTATTTCTGAACCAGGGTGCTGGTTGTAAGGCAAATTCAAGTTCTTAGGGACAGGTACATTTGGCAGCAAGAAACAAACCATGAACATTTGAATCCAGATGCAGGATAAGGAGAAAACAAAGATGAGAAGTGGAGACTTGCAGTGCACATCTCTGATGCCCCTTCACAGCTTCTTGTGGTTCAACCTTGTGCCTCAAGAGAGGCACCAGATTATTCCAGGCTAGTTTAGGGATAGTCCCATGGCCCAGGTAGGACATGGAAGCCCCACTGGACACTGGTTTTATTCTTTCTGTTTGAGAGTGATGGGCTGCTCTAATGAGATCCACATCTGTAAGATTGTTGAGCCTCCAGCTGCCAGTCACTTTCTTAAGGCTGCAAAGAGATGTTGCCAAAGAATAGGGCCACTGCAGGGAGAAACAGAGCCATGGCTTCAGAGAGAGCCCCCAAGACACAGCTGAACATCTAACCCAGCCAGTAAGGGCCTGGCTCTTCCATTTTAACAGCCGACAACGTGCATCTTAGCACATTTGAGGCTGAGCTGCAAAACTTGAAAATACATGGAGTCTTGACAACAAAACTTCAGTTAAAATGAGGAAGTGGGGAAAGAGAATAGTTGATTGTGAAGTAGAACAGTACTTCATAGAACATACTAGAAAAAGAAAACTGTAGGAGCAGAGAGCAGCAGGTTAAGATGGAAAGCGGACGCAAGCTAAGTGTACAAGTAGGAAACAGCCCGTGCCTTGGCAGGCCATCCCAGCACCCTCTCTGGACAGCCACTTCAGCTGCCAACACACATTAGCAGAGCACAAAATCCTGACTATTAGACATTGTTCTAGTCTTTTGCGTAAAAGTTACTTCCTCCATTAGAAGTAATTTGGGATGAATAAGACAGGAAGGAGGAAGTCCATGAATGTTGGTTTCCCCTCTATGTGTAACAAAATGATGGAGGGTCCTTGTCTTAGTTGCTTTTTTTATTGTTGTGAAGAGGCACCATGATCAAGGCAATTTATAGAAGAGATCATTTATTTGGGGCTTATAGTTTCAGAGGGTGAGTCCATGACCATTGTAGTGGGGAGCATAGCAGCAGGCAGACGTGGTGCTGGAGCAGTAACTGAGCGCTCACATCCTGAGGCAAAACCATGAGACAAAGAGAGATAACTGGGCATGATGTGGACTTTTAAAATCTCAAATCTTGCCCCCAAAAACACATCTCCAACATGGCCACACCTCCTAATCCTTCCCAAACAGTTCTACCAACTGGTGACCAAGCATTCAAACACATGGCTTCATAAGCCATTCTCATGCAAACGCCACAGAACTCTGGGAGGAACCAGACACCGGTCCCTTGCCATTGGGTTTGAAATTTAGCAGGCTACAGAACCACCGCAGAGGAAAGTTTGTGTTCCCAAGCACACATGTAACCTCCATCCCTAAGAGATCGCTGGATGACTTATAGGATGGGGACAAAATGTCTGGCCATTATCTACAGAATGGGTCGTGGTGTTATACACAACAATTTCCAAAAAGAAGTTGCATCTGCAGAGGCTGGCTGGCTAAAACCTCAAAGACTGTGGAGAGTTTGGAATGTTATGGTTTTGAGCCTAATTACAATTTACCTCCAGCAATTTCTAGCCTACCAAATAGCCATTCCTTGCCTTCCTCTGTAGACTTCTAACATCCTGGTAAACTGACACAAACCTTTGGAATTTATTAACCTCTCCTCCACCAATAGAAAGGCTAGGAATGCTCTCAGATAATGTCTTAGGCCTACAGCTGAAATTCCCCCATCTTGCTTTAACCCATCTCTCTGATGTTTCCACCACAGTATTTTTACAATGCTCCATCTTAAACCTTTCTTTGTTCTCTTACCATAAAACTCCACCAAACTGCCTCCTTGTTAGAAAACATAGAAGAGGGTAACATGAAGCTGTGTTTTCCTGGGCCATGGCCACTCATATTTTGATTCCAGAATAGACTATCTCTTACTCCCTTTGAGTTGAGAACTGTGTTTTTGCACTGATGATGTCTACCTGATTACTGATCACCTCTTCTGAACCGAGCACTCACCTAGGACACAAAATCATTACAATTTCAGGGTCCACCACATCCCCCTTCCTCGAGCCATGCTATCACCAATCACCCATTTGTATCTTTCCCAGGTCTCTGAGTCCCTGTCCATATCTCTACTGTTTCCTATGAATATTGTTGATCTCACTCTGAGCCACATCTTCTTCCAGGCATAACGCACTCCCATGAGCCTATGCTCCCATAAGCCATGCAGAGAAAGAGACAGCAAGGTGAGACACATCTACTTCCCACTACAGCAGCACTCTTTCCTGCAGGGTGCTGAAGGGTCTTGCATCTGAGGAGCACAGCCACAGAGCACAATTGGCTTCCTGATCCTTGCTTGCAGCTAACGTGGATGATTCTAGAATTCACTTGCTGGATTGCTGAAAGGGTTCCTTGCCAGTTCCTTTGTTGCACAGGTTCTTTGGTGTGGTTTTGCAGAACAGACCCTGAGAAACAAAGCTTCTGATTTTGAAACAGGTTCCTAAGCACCCAATTCTTCATCTTGAATTCCTTTTCTGATTTAAATTGATATAGTTGCCTCTGTTGTCTGAAAGTTAGGTCTACCTGAATTTTTTGCTGGAGAAAAGGATAGAAAGAAAGTAAACTAGACAGCTATGTGTCAAAGGAAGGGAGAAATCAAGGAGGCCAGTGTCACCACAGAAAAGAGGGTGACACAGGAAAACATGGACATAAATGGAAGATGCGAGTGCACAAATAATCAGAAGGTGTGTTCACATGAACCCTGAAAGTGAAAATTAGGAAAAACCAATCAAGATGGGACTGGAAGTAGGATCTGGAAGCTGGGTGTGCACACCTCTAATCCCAGCATCAGGAAACCAGAAGAGGCAGATGAAGAGCACAGGCCAGCCTGGGTTATATAGCATGACCTGTCCCAGAAAGGAAGGGAGGGAGGGAGGGAGGAAGGAGGGAGGGAGGGAGGGAGGGAGGGAGGGAGGGAGGGAGGGGGAGGGAGGGAGAGGAAGAGAGGGAGAGAGGGAGGGAGGGAGGGGAATGAAGGGAGGGAGAGAGGGAGGGAGGGGGAGGGAGGGAGAGGGAGAGAGGGAGAGAGGGAGGGAGGGGAATGAAGGGAGGGAGGGAGGGGTAGGGAGCGAGGGAGAGGAAGGGAGGGAGAGAGAGGGAGGGAGAGAGAGGGAGGGAGGGAGGGAAGGAAAGGAGGGAGGGAGGGAGGGGGAGGGAGGGAGAGGAAGAGAGGGAGAGAGGGAGGGAGGGAGGGGAATGAAGGGAGGGAGAGAGGGAGGGAGGGGGAGGGAGGGAGAGGGAGAGAGGGAGGGGAATGAAGGGAGGGAGGGAAGGGTAGGGAAGGAGGGAGAGGAAGGGAGGGAGGGAGAGGGAAGGAGGGAGAGAGTGAGGGAGGGAAGAAGAGAGAGAGGGAGGGAGGGAGGGAGAGGGAGGGAGGGAGAGGGAGGGAGGGAGAGAGGGAGGGAGGGGGACAGGGAGCGAAGAAAAAATTAAAAAGGAAAAGGAAGAGAAGGGAGAGAAAGGGAAAGAAAGAGAAAGGGGGGAGGGGAGGAGGAAGAGAGTGGAAGATGAGACAGTGTATCCCTGCATTGCCTGCCCACAGCCTGAAGTTGAAGAATGGTCAATAACAAAACTAAAGGCTGCTCTGCCATTAGGGTGATGGAAAGCTGGGATGAGGTTAGTGGGAGATGAATGGGATGCTGTTGAGAATTGTGGGATTCAGAGGATAAAGAACTAGCTCTATCATCCAGGCTACTTTGGGTCCCAAAGACCAGGACTTTAATATAAAATTCCCAATTGACTCAAAGTTTCTGGAAAGCTTCTCTAACCTTTCGACCATGGTTTATAAAGGTAATATGATAAAGCAAGAATCATGATAGCTATGAGACAGCCCACATTTATTGTGAATAGAGTGCTCCCAGCATATCAAACAGCTGGAGGTGTATCTCAGTGGGCAGAGGTCTGAGCTGGCACACCAGTGGATCTGGTTTGACCTCAGCCCTACCTGCAGTGAGGTGGTGGAGGCACACAGGCCTGTAATCTCAGCCATTCCAGACATGGACATTGAAGGATATGGAGCTGGTATCAGTCGTCCCCACCTGACTGAATCTCGAAAGCACATAAAACCCTGTCCACACATAGTGCACTGGAATGGCTTCTGCAGCTTTTGTCAATTGTTGTTGTTGTTCAAACAGACCAATGAGAAGGTTTGGCAAAAGAACAAGGGAGGTGAGGTTATAATGATTCTATTTATAAGTCAGAAAAGTTCCTTGGGATATTTCTAGACTATGGAGAGCTTGGCAGACATCCAACACAAGAGCCAGGACCTTGAACTATGTACATGCAATTAATTAAATAACCAGTGCATCCACCTGGACTGGTGGAAATGACTGATTCTCTGTGAGCTGCCAAGTGAGCATCCATGGGCAGAAGATAATGACCCCAAACAGAGGACATTTATAGCTCTTGGCATGCATTCCAACTCTTTGCTTCCTCCTCAACCTTCCTAAGGGTTTCAGGCTTTCAGAAAGAAACTCATTTGTAGTCATCAGAATGAGGCATGCAGAATAATCCTCTTTGGCTCTGCACATTCTGGTCCAGCGGCTTCTCTCTGACAGCTCCTCAGGCATATGGATCTCCTACAGGATGCTATAAGAATTATGCTCCCTCTGGACCCAGCTTAGCTCCCAGCCTGGGGCAAGATCCATAAGGTTAATCCAAAGGACCAATTAGTCCAAGAACACAGACAGACTTCAGAAAGAGCCCAGAACTGATAAAATATTTGTCCCCATGTTCCTGGCACCTAATGAGGTAACTGCCTCTTGCCTGACATTGTGCTTAAATTCCCTTGTGTTTCTTGATCCTACCTCTTACCATGCATAAAAATCAGTTCAGTATGAATCAAAGCTCTAAGTGTAAGATGCCAACCTATGACACTATTAGAAGAAATAGGATAAATCCTTCAAGACATTAAGTTAGGCAAAAAGAAAAAAAAATAAAAAACTTTTCCTAAGACTCCAGAAGCACAGACAACAAAAGTAAAAAATGGACAAATTAGAAAATAAACCGCCAAGTTTCCCCACTGCAAAATAATAACAACAATAATAGTAGTAATCAAGGTGAAGGGACAACCTGCAATCTCTCTCCAGACTGTCCACTGATGAGAGACTAAATTCCAGAGTCAACAAGGAACTAAAAATGCCCAGTAGAAAGGAGAAACCAAATCCCATTTACATAGAGATGGGTAAATAATTTGAATAGACACTTCTCCAAAGAAAACGTACAAAAGGCAAGAGGTGTATGAATAATGTACAGCACCCCTAAACATCCAGATCAGAACAACAGCAAGCTACCATCTCACCCTGTTACCGTGAAAAAGGACAAAATAGCAAATGCTGGTGAGGAAACAGTAACCCATGCACACTTGTTTGGGTACTGGGGTCTCAGTCCTCAGTGTGGGAGTGTGAAGGGTGGTGGGCCCTTATGTCACTTGGGGGTATGTCCTCTGAAAGGATTAAAAGGTTCTCTTAAGAGTAATTTGTTGGGCTTTCAAAATGGCTCAACAGGTAAAGGTGCTTGCAATGCAACCTGGCAACCTGAGTTTGAGACCCAGAACCTACATAAAGGTGCAAAGAAATAGTCCACTTCACAAAGTTGTCCTTTGACTTCAGTGAAGATGCTGGAGAGATGGCTCAGAGGTGAGGGCACTGGCTGCTTTTCCAGAGGACCTGGGCTCAGTTCCAGCAACCACATGGCAACCCTCAGCCATCTGTAACTCCAGATGGGGGACACATGCTTTTTCTGGAAGAAAGACAAAAGAAAGAGGGAGGAAGAAAGGGAGGGAGGGAGGAAGAAAGGAAGGGAAGAAGGGAGGAAGGGAGGAAGGGAGGAAAGGAGGAAAAGAGGAAGGAAGGTAAGAAAGTAATTTTGGAAAACAGAAAATCAGGGCAGGGTGGTGGAGAGATGACCCAGTGGTTAAGAGCACTCACTGCTCTTGCAAAGAACATAGGTTTGGTTGCCAGCACCACATGGAGGATTACAACCATCTATAACTCCAGTTCCAGGGAATCTGATCAGCCACACATGAATACACAGATAAACATGGATGCAAACATTCATGTACATAGACTAAGAATAAATATTTTTTTAAAGAACAATGCTAGGCCCAAGCTAGTGAGAGATCACTGACTCCAGTCTGACAACTGGGGATCCTGTATAAGACTGAACTATACTCCCTTAATATAGGTGACGATGGTGTGACTGAGACAATATATGAGGCCACTGGCAGTGGGTCCAAGATCTAACTCTAATGCACAAAATGACTTAGTGGAGTCCAATCTATATGGAGAGATACCTTGCTCAATCTAGACATGGTGGGAAGGGTGCCTTGGTCCTGCATCATGATGATGGGACAGGAGCAGATGGGAGATGGAGGTGGGGTGCAGCAGGGACAGGGGGAGTAGGGCAGAGTGGGAGGAGAAGAGGGAGAGGGAACTGAGATTGGAATGTAAAAAGTAAATTAATAAATTTTTTAAAATGAAAAAAAAACAAAGCTATAATAATAAAAGCCAACACCACAAAGAATGCCTTCCACAGAATAAGCTGCTGGAAGCCACAAGTTGGCATAATAAAAATGGGGATAGGAGGGATGAAGAGGGGCCTGGTGACCCCAAAATACAGAAGGTATTGCAGGCTCAAGTCCTAAATGAGGACAAGGGAACCCCAAGGAACTCAAACTATACAGAGGCACCGGTGCCTTCTGAACCTCACAGAACAGAAAAAAATAAAACAGCAGGACTGGTAAGGGTAAAGAAAGGGTCCAAGGGGAAAGTGGGGAAGTGGGGGTGGGCACAACCAGGCCTTGGTGAGCAGGAGCTAGACTTCTGTGAATCTTCCCAGGAAAAACAAATCTGTCTGTTCAGACAGGTTCAGACAGTTCCCACCGCTCTCCAAGTCCTTCTGTCCTCAAAGCACAAGCCTTTCCCGTGAGCAGCAGAAAAAGAACCCACTAAGTTCACTTGGGAGGGAAGTCCCAAAGAGCATCCCTGCATCCCTGCAGACAGCGAAGGTGCATGGGCATCCAGACCCAGGCACCAAGGAAAGCCAGGGAGGGAGCTGCCATCCCATCCCAAGCCAGAAGAAATGAAACCATGGCAGGAGCTGTGAAGGGACATGGTGCATCAGAGGCAGAACCGCTCTAAAGTGAGGACAATGAAGAGAAGGGAGCGGAGAAAAAAAAGGGAGGGTCAGAGCAGACAGAAAAGCAATGTTCTGGAAATAAAGACCAAGTCAGAAGAAGTACAAGCGCAAGTAAACACAGGGAACACAATGCCGTTGGTGAAGTAGGAAGTGAAAAGGCTTTGTGGGAAGTAGACAGAAATAGACGCAGAAGGTTGAATGGTCAAGAGTCAGGGACCCCCCTCGCCCCAGTGCATATTTAGTCCATGAAACACACCAATGCAAGGAAGGGGAACTCCAAAACTTTCCTGGTTAGAACCTCTGAGAACTGCACCCTCAGTGGACACGCTGCACAACAATGTTCACGTGCATGGAGTCCTAGACTTCACATACGAAAAGGAAAACCTTAGGGCTTCAGGTCACATAGACCACAACTCTTCACATGGGGCCACAGACTCTTCTAGGGCCCTGCATTATGCCAGAAAACAATGGGAGACGTCTCCTGAACATTCATGGAAGAAAATGGAAACCACAACAGCCTATGTGGAAAAACTACAGATTGGTGTCAGCCAGGGGCTCTTCCTGAAGAGTCTACTAGAAAACTGATTTCAGACAACAAAAATGACCGAGGGCAGCAACTCCAGGATGAGCAGTAGGCATGAAGCCACAAGCAAATGATGAGTGTGAGGAAGACTGGACAGGAAGTCAAGGCTAACCAAAGATGGAAAATAGTCAAGGGATAGCTCATTTAGTTAAGTGCTTGTCGTGCAAGCATGAGAACTCACATCCGATCCCCAGTACCAGCTTGAAAAGCCAGGTATGGTGATGATTGCATATAACCCCAATACCCAGGACACAGACACAAGTGATGTCTGTGAAATCCCTGGTACTTCTGGCCGGTCAGTCTAGCCTGATTGCTGAGCCCCAGGTCCCAGTGAGGACACCAGGGGAACGGCTCCTGAGGACCCTGAGGTTGACCTCTGACCTCCATATGAATGTTTGTGTGCATGCCTATGTGCACACAGAGAGAGGAGAACAAAAGGAAAGAAAGAGAAGTAAGCCTAAGCCTGCTAATCACCACTAAAACAGAAAAAGAAAGCTGGATGTTACTTCAGGTTACATGCTGGGGGACATAGAGAGGAGGGAAAGAGACGAGCTCACTTGCTAATTCTAACACTGCTGAGCAGAGAACAAACAGAAAATAGTCAAGACGTAGGGAACTAACACTGCTATAAATGGGAACAAAGGCATGGGCTGGGGAGCTTGCTCCACAGTTAAGAACACTGGCTGCTCTTGCAAAGGACCCAGGTTCATTTCCCAGCACCCACATGGCAGGATTACAACCATCAATAAATCCAATGCCTTCTTCTGGCCTACATGAGCACCAGACACTCACACAGAAAATTAAAGTAAGCAAATCTTTTTTAATAACAAAATCACAAACCTGTATAAATACCCAAAGAACAAAACTGGTCTTACTGACATTCAGATAGATGCAGATTATATCACAGAATGTTTGATAACACACTGTACCAGAACTAAAGTCAGACATAGTATGTAAGCCATGTCAATCATGGTAACTGGAGTCTACTCTCCTACTAAAACAAAAAAGATATCTGCATTTGTTTAATAAAAATGCCAAGACTCTAATAGAATGAAATATATCATATATTTCTAAAAATTGAGATTTACAAAGGCAAAACACAAAAAAAAAAAAAATTGAGGGGAAAGAAAGAACATGAAGTTGGGTGGGTAGAGAGCCAGAGGAGGGTCTGGGAGAAGTTGAAGGGCCTTCAAGTTCTCCCCTGACCTCCACATGTACCCACATAACCTACATATACAAAATAAATAAGTGTAATACAAATATTTTAAATCATGGCCACCATCTTGACATCCAACAAAGTAGAATTCAGATCAAAGGGCATTTACCTGAGACCAAGAAAAGGACACTGTCCACTTCAACAGCTTTCAAGTTGTGATGGGGTTTGTGTAAGTGCTACTTGAGAATGGGGTGTTTAATAGCAAACACAGAACTCAGTGTAGATGAAAAACATACAAAACACACTTTTGGAGTAGCAAATCTCACTGCTACTAAGATCAATGAACCAGATGGCTCACTAACTGGATGGATGGATAGGCAGAGAGCAGACAGACAAATAAGTGTAGATCTTACAGGTAATTTAAGACAGTTACATATTACCCACATTGTCCTTTGGAAATGAGAGACTTCTTCCCCCACATCCTGCACATGCCCCAGAGGATGTCCCTGCCAGCTGCCTGGATTTGCTCCTGCAGAAAAACAGTCAAGGTGACACCTCCTTCCAGGGCATTTCAAGTCAGATGATGAATTAACGTGGGAAGAGAACACGGAGCCTGTCTTCCCAGCTCAGTATATCTGGAGATCCTTTCCAGCGCCAGAGGTCCCCGTGGCCTTGGTTAGGTCCTCTGTTGATATGACTACAAATCAATTTTCCCCAGCCCCCGCCCAGTCCTGCTTCCTTCTCTTTTTTTACAGTAGAGAATCTGTATCCAGGAACTTCCACCTGTGACAGAAACACAGAAATTTAAGACACTGAGATATTGTTTATCATATATAAAACTGGGGAAAACTCCAAAAGTGTGGCAGCATCTGTTGGCAAGATTAGAAAAAGGATTCCCACATTGTCAATGGAAAATTAAGCAGCAACTTACAAATTACACATGAATTAACCTTTGGTTCAGAAAATCAGGAGATTTGTTCCAAAGACATCTAGTAAAAACATGAAAAAAAAAATACATGAGTAAAATCAGATATTTGTTGTAAAACAATTTTTATAACAACAGTTAAACACTGTTTAAAGAAAAATAACAGTAATAGGGAACTGGCCAGGTCACCTAGGCACATCCACCTGTGACAACACAAAGTGGCTATGAGGAGAAAATGGCTCTTTGTAGTAATGTGCTGTGGTTCCCAGAGATCACAGGGACGGTAAACATGTGTGCAGATGTTCTCGACCATTTAAAACAGGAGATGTTTTCATGATCTTGGCACTTGGGAGGTAGAGGCAGGAAGGTCAGGTGTTCAAGTTCATCCTTGGCAACGTAGCCAGTCTGGACCCTCTGTTCTAGAAAAGCAAAAATGAGGCAGGGAAGAAATAGCTCACTGGGTAAAGTACTTACTACTCAAGGATGAGGACCTGGGTTCAAATTCCCAGAAACCATGAAAAGCTGGACACAGTAGCACATGTCTATAATCTCAGTGCTCAGTGTGACGGGAGGTATCGACAGAAGAAAGCCCCAGAAATTCAAGGGCCAATTAGTCTAGTGACCTCAGGAGTAACCGGAGACTCCAGCTCAATGGAGGGCGGATGTGAGGACTGACCTGTGAAGTTGTCCTCTGACCTCCACATGGCACATGAGCAAACACACACACACACACACACACATACACACACACAACACATGAACATGCACTTGCAGACAGAAAATTTTAAAACTGCTTTAATTTTTTAATTAAAAAATAAAAACCAGGTTGGTGAGGGTGGTGCATGCCTTTAATCCCAGCACTCAGCTCTCAGTGAGTTCAAGGCCAGCCTGGTCTACACTGATCTACAGAGCTAGTTCCAGAACAGCCGAGAGTATACAGAGAAACCCTGTTTTGAAAAACCAAAAATAGAGTAATAAGTCACCCAAGCAGCGATTTGTCAAGTACCTTAAACACCATAATTTGGCCTCATATCCCTAGTGGGTTGCAGTCAAGGAGCAAAAAGACTTCAGAAACAGCACCAAGCATTTCCATTGCTCATTAGAATGGCTGGTGACAACACTCTGAGACACCGTGTGTGCTTGTGTGTCACTGAGTGCCAGGGCCACTGTTGCCAGCACCATTGAGCATCAAGATTTCCTGGTGGCGATTTCTGTATAAGAAATAAAAACAGAGTTTGTGTTTTGGCTGGGCTACATAGTGAATTTGAAGCCAGTCTGGGCTTTGTAGTGAGGCCCAGTTTTAAAAAATAAGGAATAGGGGGAAGATTTGAGATAACAAAAAAAGGAGATAAAGTAGAAGACCAGGAAATAAGAGGAGATGGGAAGCGGAAGGAGAAAAGAAAGGGAGGAGAAGAGGGGAGAAGGATGGAAGAGATTTTCTTTTGAAGCCTTGGCAGTCCTGCCTGCTTCATGATCCACAAGAATGGCTTATAGTCAGCCAGTCCCTCAGCAGCAAGTGGTTACTGTGGGCCTTCGGGCCATGATCCAGGGATAGGGCAGCTTCCTGGCTTCCTGCCATCACCCTTTCCTCAGGTTTGTGCAGCCCATCTTCTACTGCCATTACCAATGTCCCCTCCCTGAGCCACTGCCCTCCTTGCTTGCAGGACCTAGACTGAAGTCTGCCTGTGCAAGTGACCCTGACTAATGGACCATTCCCTAGGATGTGCAGCCACGAGGGTGCAGCTGATGAGAACAGGGATGGAAAGGGGCTAGACCAGAACGGTCTCAGATGACTCTGGAATTAGTCCCAGGGTCCTAGGGTTAATACACAGACCCGTAAAGAAGACACCATCGCTTTTCTCCACTCTGGGTAAAGGAAAGGGTGCCAAAGGAGAGAAACATCCCCCACTTACCCCTCTTCCCATCTCTTCCTCATGCCCCCAAGCTTACAGGGTATAGGCACAGTCATACTATGTGAAACCAAAGCCCAGAGAAGGGCAGCCAGAGCTGGTACCAGTGCTTAGCGCTGACACCTCACACTTCAGTGCAGAAAGGAGGAAGGATCGGGAAAAACAGGCTGAATAGATGTTTATTCAGGGAGAAATAACTTATAACAGAGACAGATGCACCAGCAGGTTCCCATTCCAATGATGCCTCAGGGTGCTCTTCTGTCCCCATCCTGCAAGCAAGAGAGCACTCCTGGGCCCCTTCCCCAGACCTAGTTCCCCCAGGTAACATCCACCCCTGTCCCCACCCCAATGGGAGTGGTCAATGCCACAGGTGCAGACAAAGTGATTATCTCACTATAATTCCCCTTTTTATCTAAAGAAAAGATTTAGGTTTGATGCAAAACAGTGAATAACAAGTGTGCTCTAAAAAAAGGAAAATCGAGAACATGCAAACTTAAGACCTACATATCTAGTCCTAAGGAGCAGACATAACGAAGTTTACAATAGAGTTGTCCTAAGCTGGAAAGCTTAAGTTTATTACCTACTATATCTAACTAGGAAGAGAGAATAATAATTGTGATAATTTAATCTTCAACCTCATCAAAGTCCTGAGAAGGGAGATAACAATACTAGGGTAGGCAGGAAGTGCGGATGGGCAACTTCCAAATGGTGTAGCAAGGGCAGAAACAGCAGGCTACCTGGGCAGTCACCCAAAGTCTCACAGCAACGTTGGTACAGCAGTTTTGGCTAAGGCCTAGAGTACCTGACAGACCACAACAAAAGCAGGGAGGTAGAAAGGCTGTCTTACCCTGACTTGGCAAGGTTTAGCAGTCTCCTATGATTGTCTCCTGCAAGCACATAGGACCGAACGTCCAAATCAGTGGTCAAGGTGGGGGCAGTTCTTTGCCCAAGAAGCCATAGCTGATGTGAGGATGGATTTCAGAAGAAGCAACAACAGTGTCCATGTCAGACTAATCTCATAGGTATAAGAAACATGAGTGAAAATAATCTATAATACTCAGGAACCTAGCTATAAAACTGGTTGAAACATCCCTGAGTAAAGCAGGGACAAATACCTAAACAGTATAACTATGTACGTATATATACATGGAAATTCCTAAAACAGAGGTAGAGTAGAAATGTCTTGACCAGTGGTAGAACTATATAGTATAGCATGATAAAAATATCCTAAATTGTATCGATATACAAAATGTCTTGAACATAAGTAAAGGTATACATAGAATATGGTAAGGATAATGTGCATAAAACATCATAAATGAAAAGATTTTATACAATATGACAAAATATAATATACAATTCATCCGGGAAGAGAATACAAACTTAATTTTACATAGATTACCACATATAAGAATCTATAACAACATAAACTGTATAAAACTAATATCTCACTATTACTAAAATAATTTACAAGAAGATAGGCTAATCTACCTATATCCCATCTAAACCATGCCTTTCCCAACCATACCCCATACCTGTCTAAGAGACACGGCAAGGTGTGCCACTGTCTGGATGAGACCTGAACCCCCCTAGATCTGTGGAAGTCTATATCCCACTCCTGACACCAGATATCACGGTTTAATAAGGATCAGGAAAATCAGATAGGCTGAATAGATGTTTATTTGGGGAGAAATAACTTACAACAGAGACAGACGAACACTATCCCAAGGATGTCTCCTGATGTTTTTCTGCCTGCAAACAAGAGAGCACTACGGGCCCCCTTCCCCAGACCTAGATCCCCCAGGTCATGTCTGCCCCAGTCCACCCCCAATGGGCGTGGTCAGTGCCACAGGTGCAGACAAAATGAATATTTCACTACAGGAAACTCTCCCAAAGAAGGAAAGGGAACACTCTTGCCTTGAAGGGCTCTGCTCAGGGTTCCATGTGAGGCCTTTATTCTCACAGCATTGGCCAAATGTTACGGTTGGGATCCTTGATGCTCCCCCAAAAGCTTTTGTGTTGAAGCAGTGGTCTCCAAGTGATGGGGCTGTCAGAAAATGAGAAGTGGGGCCTAATGGAAGAAACTTAGGTCATTTGGACTGCTATACAGTGACCCTGATCCCTCCTGGCTCTCGCTGCTTCCTAGCCTCCATAATGTGAGCAGTCACCCTACACACATTCCTCCCATGATGCACCATTTCGCCACAGGCACAAACAAAAACAACCATTGTCTGAATCCTCTGAAGCCAGAAGTCCAAATAAATTTCACATAATTTATCATGGCCACAAATAGGTAACTAACACCAGATCTAAGCCACAGGGTGTGGTGTCTTGAATAAGAATGGCCCCATAAGCTCATGTATTTGAATGCTTGATCACTAGGGAGTGGCACTACTTGAGAGGGATTAGGAGGTTGGCACCATATCTGCCCGTGTGCCACTATGTTCCCTGCTATGATGATCATGGACTAAACCTCTGAAACTATAAGCAAGCTGCAATTAAATGCTTTCTTTTATAAGAGTTGCCATAGTTATGGTGTCTCTTCACAGCAATAAAACACTGATTCTGCAAAAGTGTGCTGGTGTCATCCAGGCCAGGGATATTGGATCCCAGCAGCATGTGACTATCGTTACTGGTGTCTGTTTAGACCACCCCAGGAGTTTCTCATACCCACTGAGTTGGTGCTGGGGATGGCAACTGAAGCTGGTGTGGAAATCAAGAACATCCTGAACTTCCACCAAGACTGGAAAGAGATCAGCTGACATGGTCTCATCTTCCTGTTCTTTGCCCTTTAGGGCTTACTGCTCAAATCCAACTTGTTTCTTTGTCATAAACACCTAATGCTGAGGTAGGCAATGTACACATGAGTATTTGTGTCTACCCTTAGGTAGAATGGTAGCATGCTGGCTTTCAGAGGCCTTCCTGTTTCCTTCTTGGCCATCTTAGCTCTGTATTATGCTTCCTCTGATGTAAAGCTCAAAATTAACTCATTGTTAAGTGATGTTATGGCAAAGCATCAAATTCAGACATCACTTTAAGCTTCATGGACATTCTGTGACTTACTTAGCTCTGGTTTGTGACACACAACTTTTATATCTACTGTTTTATTATGGTGGGGCCAGGTCTGTTATGGAAGACATGTCTCTGTCATCTACAACACTCAATAAATATAAAGCCAATTTTCAAAAAAAAATAAATAAAACACTGACTAAGAGACACAGTAACACCAAGCTGCAAAAGTGGTAGTTAATATAGTCCTCATTCTCTAAGCTCGGTTCAAAACTGGGCTTCCATGATTAAAGAAGAAGACAAATATTCAGCAGACTTAGCAATATAGAGTTGTGATAGTTCTTCTGCTCTCTGGAAGGTCCTAGACATGCGAGATAAACACAGGTCTGTCATCTCCAAACCCTAAGACATCATATTCAAAGCTAGAGAGAGGCCCATAATTAAAAGCACTTGGTGCTGTATCATGACGACCCAGCATCCACGTCTGGCACCTCACAAATATCTGTAACTTCTAACAGCCTCTTCTGACCTTCATGGGTTCCCATACACACATGTGCACACAGGTTCACACAATTAATAATTTTAAAAGTCATCTTCTCTAGCATACTTGGGGCCCAAGGAAATGTTCGGCTCCTGGTGGGAGCACAGCACAGCAGTGACCTTGTTTGTGATGGTGCCTGGCTCCTCACCACTTCTCTCTGCCCCACTGCACTGACTACGTGACTGTCATTCTAAACTTTCCCCTTCCTCTGTCATCTCTACCACACAGCAGGACTTTTTAATAGAAGACTTGCTGGGAACAAAATAATTCTCCAGGAAAGAGAATTGGGGATGTAACTCAACACTAAATGACAACATCAATCTCCTTAAAACTTCACCTGACATTTCCACCTAAAAATAATGTGCCTCCCTGGGCCCTCAGTGTCTCCTGTGTTCTTCCTCTCACACGGGCCTCCCCACCCCTTCTCCCAGAATGCCTATAAAATCTCAAAGATGATTCCCATTATGCCATCTCTGCCCTGCCCTCACCCAGGCCACTGTCTGGGAAGTTTAATAATCAGCAGGCTCAAAAAAATCTAAACAAAAGGACCTCTTTTTCCAAAAATGCATATTCTGTGTCCAGAGATGTTCAGCTCAGAGAACTAAGGTAGAGTTCTAAAATCTTTACTCTGCTACATATCAACATTAAGCACAATGGTTACACTTTTGGTGAAAAAGAATGGGAGGAGAGAGTGGAATGATGTATTGATAATAACAACACACCCTGAAGGAGGGCAGAACAGGAATGCTCAGCCACAACACTGCTCACAGTTGAGGTCAAGTGGGTCTATGTGGAGGGCCTGTCTTGTTGCTCACACCAGCCTTACCCCCTGGATGCCACCTCCACCCCTAGCTGTAACTGGGAAAACTCTGTCCAGACATTTTCAAATATATCCGGGAGGCAGGATCACCCCCAGTTGAGAATCATAGTTACAGGAAGAATATGCCTGTCTGGACAAAGGAGCAGGACAAGTCAACCTGCCTCTGTCCCTTCTGACATGAACATGTCTTCTCAGGTCACCTGAGGCTCTGCTGGCTAGAGCCTGAGATGGGGACTTTTAGAAGAAAAGGGTCTGGCAGGCTGGAAAGGTAAGATGAGGGGCTGTCACGCAAGTGGATGGTGACTGAAACAGATTCCATGCCCCTTCTCCTTTGAAATAACACGACCTTCTGGAATATTCTAGATCCATTTCTGTCACTGTAATAAAACGCCCTAAACAACACATGGGGAGGAGAGGAAAGGGCTTGCTTGGCTTACAGTTCTGTCTTAATCCGTGTTCTATCGCTATGAAGAGACGCCATGAACATGGCGATTCTTATAAAGAAAAGCATTTAATCGGGGCTGATTTACAGCTTCAGAGGGTCCGTCCATCTTAACCATGGCAGGGAGCATGGCAGCATGCAGGCAGACATGTCCTGGAGAAGTAGCTGAGAGTTCTACATCTGTCGATGCCAGCAAAGAGACACTGGGACTGGCCTAGAATTTTGAAACTCCAAAGTCCACCCCCTATGACACCTTCCTCCAACAAAGCCACATCTCCTGTAATGAAGCCCACCTCCTAATCTCTCTCAAGTAGTGCCACTCCCTAGTAACCAAGCATTCAACTATATGAGCCTATGGGGACCATGCTTATTCAAAGCACCATGAATTCCAAGTTACAATTCATAATTGGGTTAAGTCAAGGCAGGAACTTGAGCAGCTAGTCACATCACATCCACAGTCGAAAGCTAGGAGAGGACATGCACATTCCTACTTGATTGTTTGCTTGCTCTCAGCTTGCTCCTCTTTTGCATTGTTTAGACCTCCTGCCTACAGTGGGCTAGGTCTTCAGGCATCAATTAGCAATCAAGCAAGACCACTCCCTACAGACATGCTCACAGGGCAGCCTGATCTAGATACTTTAAGATTCTCTTCCCAGATGACTCCAGTTGAAACTAACCAGCACATGGAGAGATGTGGGGTCACAGACGGATTGACTCAGGTTAAACTCCTTTTTACCTGAAGGAAATACCCCAATCCAGGCCATTTGGTGAAGGTGCTGACCAGGTCTTACCAAGGTATGCTTTAAGGACTAAGAAGGGGCATAAACTGGACATGTGGTGAGAAGTGGCCAGAAGACCTGCATCCTAGACCTGACCCTGCTCTTGCTGGTCAATTGACCTGAGACAGCCACATATACCACCCCCCAACTAGATCTCCATCCCTGCATCCCTGTAATGAACAGGTTGGCCTTGACTCTGATGAGACTTCCAGCCTGGGTGTTGACCCCAACAAAACCACCTAGCCTTCAGGTCTCTGTCACCCATCAATTGCTCATGACATTGGCCTTTGGTGACATTTTCAAACGGCCAGTCTTTGCTGAGCTCTGTGACAAGTGACAGGGGCAACAATGGGCAAAATTAAAACTTCAGGCTTCTATTTTCTAGACTCAGAAGTAAGAACGTCAATCAAGACACATCGAGAAGCACCATCCTGTGTGTGCCCGCCTTCGGTGAGGAATCCTTTGATGCCTCACCTCCTTTGTCTCCACTGCAGTCTCAGCCTAGACCTCAAGCGATTTATAGCCATGTTAAGGAGACAAGACTCACACTCATTCCTTATTTTGCCACCTCCCCACAACAGCCTCTACCAAGCTTATCCCCAAATAACTTGGTTTCCAACAGGTCTGTTTCATAACGTTTAACCTGTGCTTTTAAATTCTACCTAAAAAAAAAAAAAACATCACTTTGCACTTGGCCCCTGGTGCCCTCCATCTCATGTTCCATCCAAAACTGTGTTGGTTGGGCTGTCTGATGTCCATCCCAGCACAAAATCTCCTCTTGTGGTTACTGCTATCTTACATACTTGCAAGCTGATGCAAGATCTTTATGCCCCGCCCAACCCCACAGGGCCACATCTTGGATGCCAGTGCCACAGTGCCAGCTGGTGCTGTGCATCAGTGTGTGACTTCAATAGTATTTTAATCACACAGGCCCCGTGTGAGAACGCCAGGGACCACTGCCACACTCAAGGTGTATTTGCAGGGTTTTTTTTTCTGCTGAAGTCTTTCTGTTGTGGGGCAGAGTGGGAGGAGAAAGGGTGATGGGGAAGAAGGAGGAAGATGTTCCCTTATCTTGAGTCCACCCTGCCATCTGCATATAGACTCCAGGTGAGATGAAAATTTCAGGGAACCAGGAAGCAGGAGGCTGTGGAAGGAAATTGCTTTACCTAAGTTCCAAGCTAGAACTCATACAGGACCCTGGTCTTACGAAAGAACACTTCCAAGATTTTGTGGGAAGAGATTATTGCAACTTGGCAGGTAGGCAGAGGATGCCCACTGCTAGTGAAGAAAAAGTGAGCCTCCTTCCCCCAAGTCTAACCTCTACTTGGCCAACACAGAGGTAGGGCCAGGAAGGAGCAGGCACAGAGGCACCTCCCCAGAACTCGTGGTACTCCACAGCGAAGGAGAAAACTAGAAGTTATGAAGATGGAGTACAGGTGGACCAGCTGAAAGAAGTACCTGCTGAGTCTCTGCTCCTTCTCTTTACACTCTGGTCAATAGGCCCCACACACACCTCATGGGAACCTGGGTAAAGCAGGGCTGAAAGCACATGTGTCTTCAAAGCAAGAACTTTTAAAACAGCAGACACTGTCATTGTTGGGGCATGTTTCCTTTGTGCTGTTATCCGTATTGATGAGGCATCCCCAAACCCAGCTATGCTTGACAACATAGTCCCTAAACTAAGATTTGTCACCGATAGTGTGTCATGAATGCTACGGTGGACTGCTATGGAGTGACAAGGCCCCCAGGAGCCAGGAGTTGGAATAAGGCATAAACGGCTCTGCTGAGTACTATGGAAGTGGACCCATCTGGGCTGGAGCCACATGTCAGTGCAAACCTATAATCCCAGAACTCGGGAGGTAGAGGCAGGAGGAGCAGGAGATCAAGATTATCCTCAACAACAAAATGATTTGAGGCCAGCTTGGGCTACACTAAGACCCTGTTTGAAGAAAGAGGGTCAACAAGATCATTCAGAGGGTGTCTTAGATAGGGTTTCTTTATTTCTTTTTTCTTTGGGTGTTTTGTTTTGTTTTGAGATGTAGTCTAACTATGTAGCCCTGGCTGTCCTGGAATAATTACATAAACTGGGCTGGCCTCAAATTCACAGAGGCCCTTATGTCTTTGTCTCTCCGGTGCTGGGATTAGAGGTGACAGCCACCATTCCCAGCTTTAGCCAGTATCTTAGTTAGGGACTTGCTGTGAAGAGACAACATGACCACAGCAACGCTTATAAAGAAAAAATCTAACTTGGGAGGCTCACTTACAGCCTCATAGGTAGCTCCGATTACCCTGTTCCAGAAGAATCACTGTCCCCACTGCAGAGAGCAGCTGGTGGTAGAGGAAGAGCTGGGGAGATGCAATGTGGTGAAGATGGTGGTGTTGGTTGCTTTTCTCACCACTGTTTTAGCTCACAGCTTCAGAAGGATTTCAGGACATCACAGAAGTGAAAGCGAAAGCAGAGTGAAGTAGCTCCACCCGTGGCTATGGGAGCAGGAGGCAGCATGCACCAAGAGATGAGCAACCTGAGACAGAAGCAGGTAGAACTCCCGTTACAACTTGGATATGAAGGCCTCCCATAGGCCCATGGATTTGAGACCTTTATCTCTGGTAGCACTGTTTGAGGGAAATTATTGAACTTCCAGAAGGTAGAGCTTCCCTGGAAGAGATAGATCACTGTAGGTGGACCCCACCCTCTTCTGGCCTGGGCTCTCAACTTCCTGACTAACCAGCCCCCTTTATGCTCCAGCTGCCACAGTATAGTAAGCTGCTCACTGCATCACACCTTTCCCACTGATGATCTGCATCCCCAGAACCAGAAGCCCTTTCTTCATGAGGTCTTCTGTCACAGCAATGAGAAAAGCAACTTATAGAGCCACCAGTGCCTGCCACGGTTACAGCCTCCTGCCAACCAGGCCTTGCTTCTTAAAGGCCCCACACTCTAAGATAGTGCCACTGGCTGGGGACCACACATTCAAACACATGAGCCTGTTGAGGATGCTTCACATGGTGTGAAGACACAGAGAAGTGTCTGTCCAACAGGCCTGGGTTCATTCTGACAGGCTAAGCATTTTAGTCGAGAGAACTTTCTGTATTTGATTCATCTCCAAATCATGCAGATAGCTACCCAGAACATTCCATGTTCACAAGTCAGTTGACAGAACATTAGCAATGAGCCTCAAGGCGCCTATACTCAGCCAGCAGTGTTGGGAGCCTTCCTGGGAAGGGCCCTGCTGCCAACTGGGGTTGTCATTGGCAATGGCTATCTGATGTTTTACCTTTGTTGTATGGTTATGCTTTAAACTACTGGCCACCAGACTGCTCAGGCCATAGCCTGGAGGAGGAGGGGATGAATTCTGTTCCCCCAGACCCTGTTGCTGCTGCTAAAGGTAATCATAACTAAATCTATATAGTTCTATGTGAAAGCCTGAGAGCTCAAAGAGTTAGAGTAGCAACTGACTTAACTTTCTGTCTTAGCTGGTGTCCTAGAAGCCTCTCCTTTCCACACCTCCCCAACTAAAACACCCAAGGCTATGCTCCTCCCTGCTACTTCCTGTTAACTAGCTGCTAACTGCCCCCCCCAGCCCAGGTTAATTTTATTTAATTAATGCAAATGTAACACATTTTTTGCACAAATGCAGAACAAATGTACACATCTTTGCCTAGTAAAACAAATATTCTACAACAACTATTAGAGTCCCTCCAGCCTTCACCAAATGCCTGAGCCTGAGTGGCAGCCAGTGTCCCTGAAGGAGAGGGATTTATTGCCTGAGGGTTGGGTGGGGTGGTCCTCTCCTAAGATCCCAACTTTGCTATACTACTGTTTGAGGCCCTGGGACTTTGGGAGACAGGTGCCATTGAATGCAACCTAGCCTCCTCCTCAGGCCCACAGTACACCAGACTCTGGTGAATTGCCCACCCTCCCCCCCACACCCCCAATCTGCTCCACCCCTTTGGGTCTTCCTCACCTCCTCCCTAATGTCCAGCTCTACAACTGGATGCTTCATTGTACTTCACTGGTTATTATTTTCATCTTTGGGAAACTGCTAATTTAAAAAGAGAAAAGAAAAGGAAAAAAACACTGTAGCCCCTCTCCCTCAAAATAGCATGGTATAAATTCATCTCTGAGATGTGACATCAGATGCCTGCATAGCATTTCAATGGCTTTGGGAGGAAATCAGTCACTTAGCAAGTCACCAATAGCCAAGTGGCCAAAAACCTGGGGCTGGAATGTCTAAGACCATCTTTTAGGTTGTCTTCTGGTTGCCTGGGGAGATGACATCTTCAGGGGTCATTGGTCATCCACTGATAGTGGCACTTTGGGGTCATGAAAGAGGAAGGGAGTGTCCAGCTGCAGGGTGGCACGAAAGGAAGATGACAGCGGGACCTGGATTGGGTCAGAGGACAGGCTTCACTCCTCAAGCAGCCCGGGGTGGGTACTCCTGCTCTACATGGGATGGGGTTCAGCCCATTTTCTAATATCCATGGGGATGGCTGCAATAGGGTAAAGGACAGCTAACACCCATCACTTACTTGTTATATACCTAATCCGTGTCCCCCATATTCCTGCCTTCAGCCCTAACAGTCACCCCCATTTACAGCCATTCAAAGATCTACTTGGAGTAAAACTTCCTGGCCAACAGCCAAAGTCCAAGTACACAGAGCAACTTGACAAAGCACTCCACGCCATTGCCCACCTAAGAGTTCTGTTCTGTTGAGCCAACCAAGCCCACCAGACCAGCCTCCTTTGGGAGGATGCTGTCCCTGCTCAACGAGAACCACAGCTTCTCAGCCTGCTGTCACCTGGTAGAGCAGGGAGGGAAAAAAGCACAAGTGTCACATATGGCAGCATCTCCAGGAACTCGCTCCAGACTGTCTCCCCAGAGAGAAACTTCCCTGCCAGTTAGCAATGAGCCTTTTGCAGTCAGGCCTCATGCTGCTGCTTATTTTAAAGGACTAGTAAGACACCATGCAGTGTGCTACAGGCTCCTGTTAGTTGGCAATGGCTCCTGAAGGCTTCCACCTCACTTGTAGTGTAGGATCATGAAATAATAAAGCTGATTATTCAAACAGATATGAGTTAACAATAAAACCTTGCTCTCTATACCTGGACCTTCAGAGTATGAAGTATCAAAAACATTCTTTTTAGTGCTATTCCAAAAGGACAAGACAAAACAGTTTTTGTCCCTTAATAGTGTGTGTGTGTGTGTGTGTGTGTGTGTGTGTGTGTGTGTGTGTATGCAACTTTAAGAATGTATGCCCGGTAGTGGTGGTGCACACCTTTGATCCCAGCTCTCGGAGGCAAAGGCAGGCAGATGTCTGTGAATTCAAGGCCAGACTGATCTACAGAGTGAGCTCCAGGACAGGCTCCAATGCTACACAGAGAAGTTTTGTCTTGAAAAATCAAAAAAGTAACTAGAGGGGTATAGTCAGAGGTGAGTTTCTGTCCTGCACCATTTCGAAGCTGCTTCCCATATTACCAGACAGGAAGTTTATATTAATTATAAATGGTTTTGGCTGGTAGCTCAGGTATATTACTAACTAGCTCTTACACATAAATTAACCCATAATTCTTATCTATTTTAGCCACTTGGCTTGGTACCTTTTCTCAGTATGGCATTCTCATCTTGCTTCCTCTGCTGCTGGCTGGTCACTCCTGACTCTGCCTTTCCTCTTTCCAGAATTCTCCTAGTCTCCTTGTCCTGCCGATACTTCCTGCCTGGCTACTGATCAATCATGGTTTCATTCAACCAATTCAAGTGACAAATCTTGGCAGTGCTCAGGATTATCCCGCAACAAAGGGCTGGAGAGAGGTCTCAGCAGTTAAGAGTACAGAGCGATCGCTGTGCTCATCTTACAGAGGAATTGAGTTCCTTTCCCAGCATCCACAGCAGGCGGCTCACCACAGACAGTAACTCCAGCTCCTTGCTCTACTGCCCTCCATGGGCACTGCACTCATATGCACATGCCCACACTCAGACACACATATTTTAAAAATAAAAATAAATTCTAAAAAGAAAGTGGTGGTTTGAACTAGAACGCCCCCCATAGGACGTATGTTTGAATAAATAGTAGAACTGGTTGGAAAGGGTTGGGAGGTGTGGCCTTCTTGGAGGAGGCGTGTCTCTGAGGGTAGAGATTTGAGGTTTCAAAAGCCCACACCAGGCCCATTCCCAATCAATTTCTCCCTCCTCCCTCCCTTCCTCCCTCTTCTCTCCCTTCTCTCTCTTCCCCCTCTCTCTCCCCCCTCTCTCTGTCCCCCTCTCTCTCTCCCCTCTCTCTCTCTGTCCTTTCCCCCTGTCTCCCTCTCTCTCTCCCCCTCTGCCCTCTCTCTGCCCCCTCTCTCCCTTCTCTCTCCCCTCCCCCCTCTGCCCTCTCTCTGCCCCCTCTCTCCCTTCTCTCTCCCCTCCCCCCTCTGCCCTCTCTCTGCCCCCTCTCTCCCTTCTCTCTCCCGTCCCCCCTCTCTCTCTCTGCCCCCTCTCCCTCCCTCCTCCTTCTCTCCCTTCTCTCTCCCCCTCTCTCCCACCTCTCTATGCCCCCTCTCCCTCCCTCCTTCTCTCCCTTCTCTCTCTCTCCCTCTCTCTCTCCCTCTCTTTGCCCCCTCTCCCTCCCTCTGCCCCTCCCTCCCTCTTCTCTTCCTTCTCTCTCTCTCCCTCTCTCTCCCCCTCTCTCTTTCCCCTTCCCTCCCTCCCTCCCTCTTCTCTCCCTCCTCTCTCTCTCCCTCTCTCTACCCCTGTCTCTGCCCCCTCTCTCTCCCTTCTCTCTCTCTCTCTCTCCCCCCCCATCCCTCCCTGTAACTTGTGAGTCGAGTCGTATGAGCTTTTAGCTAGCACTATAGGACCACCCCTGCCTACCTGCTGCCATGCACCCTGTGGTGATGACCATGGACTCACCCTCTGAAACTGTAAGCAAGCCCACAATTAAACACTCCCTCTAAAGCTGCTTTGCTCACGCTGTCTTTTCACAGCTCTAGATCAGTAAGTAAGACAGAGAGGTAACCAGATGATCATTAATTTTTACATCACCCACTCTTAAGGCAGTCACCTAAAAATCTCTCAGAATAATCATCTCAGAAGTCCTGTGCCTCACATCTGCTTCAGTATTTACAGTATATGAGAATGAAGAACTCTGAGTCATCACTCACTAATATGCACTAGAAAGACAAAGAAGCAGATTTCAATGTTGGTGCGGGATGGCGACTGTGGCAGCAACAGCGGGGTAGATGCACTCAGCTCAGGGAGAGAAGGTGGGCAAGTGGGAGAAAGAAGAAAGGAAGGAAGAAGGCGGATTTCCCCCCAGACCTCTTTTCATCGGCAGCTGGAAGGCACTGCCCACTGTGGAAGAGAATCTTCCCCACTGCTCAGTTAAGCCTGCTGGAAATACCCTCACAGACATGCACACAGGCATGCGTGTCAGTTGCTCCTAACCCTGATCAAATTGACAACCAAGATTTAACCATCACTGCATCCATGGGGTGCTTCTGAGTCACCAGTGCCTGCCTGGATGAGCTGAGCTGAGAACTTGTGGTAGCAGGAGCTGGAGGTGCGGGGCCAGAGTAATACCCGGACACCTTCATCCCTCAGGGGGGTTGATACCAAGAGACCTGGCATCCATTTCAACTTCATGAAATCATACCCTGCTGTGTCCCATATCTAACAAGTGGATGACCTACCCTGGCTTCTGTCTTGGAAAGGCTCTGTTACATTATTGTCTGGCAGCAGGCTGGCTAACTTGATGGCTTAAGTTTTGCAGAATCAGATATGGGGTTGGTCAGAACCTGGTAATTCATTATGTGGGCATTGAACACCCCCTTCTCTGGGGCCTCCCTCGTAGGGCCATTTCAGAGTTGGGGTGGTTAGGAACAGTTTCTGGCCCAAAGTCAGTTTGTCAGCTTCTTTTATTAGCATGACTGTGGCAGCAACCACCCACAAACAAGCCAGCCAACCAGCAGAAACAGGACCAAGTGTTGTGAACAGATAGGTTGGTGACCTCTCCCAGGGTCCTAGTGCCTAGATGAGGACCCCTTAGCAATCTCTTATGTAGGACAAGGTTTCCTTCTTCCCTCTTCCTTTCCAGGTATCTCTGGCTTTCCCTTCTGGAATATCTTTTATCTTTTGTTTTATTTTTCTTATTGTAAAACTTTTGAGCAATTTCCAATAATTGGAACATATTACATTCTCAAATCCTTTTAACTTTTGAAAATTTTTCTAAAATCTGGAGCTGACTACATAACAAAAGTAATATTCCCTAGCAACTGTCTTAATCCTAAAAGGATCTGGCAAAAATTTCCCAGTGTTGGTCAGTGTTGGGATCCCAGCCAGTTTGGACAGAAGGGACATCCATTCTCTCTAGGCTACACTGTCTGATGGTGACCCCCACCACCAGCCGGGGGAGGCAGATTTTTTTACTCTTTTCAAAGAATGATGGGTTCTGAGTTTTCCAATTATAGGGATCATCAGTTGAAAAGGCAACATAAACCATGAAAGAGGACATAATTGAACTTCTACTCCCTCTGACAGGACTACTTCCTCCTTCCCTGGAGCAACCAGTTCCTTAGAGCAGGTGGGGGAGGAAGAAGAGGGAGTGTGAGGCTCAGGGAACTGTTTCCTCCTCCCGGTGCACAATCCACTCAGAAGGAAGGAGGCACCCCAGATGAAAGGCAGCCACTCCAGACCTCTGCACAGGGAATGGGAGCAGAACCCCAGGACTGCAGGAGTCAAGCATCAAAACAAGCATGTAAGCAGTTGGCACTGGTGTGTGCCTAGGGACAGGGGCAGGGAGGTCAGTTTCCTCCATGGAGCTGAGAGAGCAAGTAAAGGTTTGGGTTCCTTTAGGTAACGTGGCTGAGCCAAAAGTATTTGAGTGCCCAGTAAGAGAGCACAGGCCCTAAGTTAGGGTTGGTCTCATAACAAAGAAAGCTACAGAAAAGTGCCTGAGATAGGCAGAGTCTCCCAGTCACCAAGCTCCAGACACCCTGAACTGTCACTGGGCCACTCAGCTCCAAAAGAGGGTCAATCAATCTCACAGAAGGTCCAGAGTTTTTCATGTGAGAAACAGACATCATGTCTTTCTTGATCCACAAAATTCCTTGGGCCAGGGATTACTACCACCAAAGCCGCACATAGTCACCACCAGAAGTAGCAGGTGCACCAGAATGATTGTGAGCCTGCTTGAAGTTGTCCTGGGGGCAGCAGCCTCCTCAGTCCCAGAATGGCTCACTCCTGTTTCCATTTTAGGTCTGTTTCTCCAACCGACAGTATGGGAAACACGGAGGTTCTGGTGCTTATAGATACTAGGGAAACCAGAAATGTTAAACACAGGGTTGTTCATTCAAAAGCAAAACCTGTTTTCTGCCCAAAGACCTAGGAAGGGAAGTGACCTTTGCTCTATGTATGTGGTGGAGACCACAGCACACCGAATGCATCCTGAGACGCTTATTGTGAGCTTGTCAATCTATAAAACTAATCACTATGGAAGATATCACATATACTCTACAAAGAGTTTCAATGTAATCATGTCTTAAGCTTTATTGTAGACATGGGATTGAGTCATTTATCACCAGAAAATGTTTCACCAAATTGTGCTGTGTTTAAATAAGCCTCAAGTAAACTGCTCAAGGTTAGACCCCCCCAACACCAACTGAGTTGTGTTAGATTGCTCCACATTCTTGCCTCCTGTGGCTTGTCACTTTGCTGGCCATGGTGGTCTCAGAGACTCCTGTACAACAGAAGTGACAGAAACACATAGAGACACATGATAAAGACAACCAGAGTGGCCATCACATATTCATACGCCTAAGCAAGCAGATTGGGGCAGGGGAGTCTGCTGACATCGCATATGAATTATGGACACAGATCTATGACAAGTCTCTCCTTTGTCCTAAACAAAAGACGTCTTAATCAGACTTGCATCAAGAAGTGATAGACCAAGCAACTTTTGATTTTATTTCTTTGAAATGGAACTGTCAGATTCCCTCAAGACATTATGCAGTGATTGAACAGAGGAAGTCTCAAGGTTCTGGAACTTACTGCACACCCCTAGGAGTCCATTTACCACATATTCTGCCCCACTCCAAGGGGATCCAAACCCCCAGTATCTCAAGGTCTGGTTTCTGGGGTTCTCGCTGGGGCCTCCAGAAATGTTGTGAGGTGTCTACCAGATAAGACTATTCAGTCATGGGTTCAAGCCAATAGAAAGTCTTTATACTGGCTGTTGACAGCACTGGCTGTTCAGGACCTGAGTACCATACTGAACTATTCTCAGGGTGAGTTTTAAGCACAAAACCCACATCCTGGGTTGACACACCTCAGTTAGCAAGAACAGTTAGCCAGACAGGGAACACAGAGGCCAAAAAGCAAGGTTAGTGCATCCAGGGACTTTCCTAGAACAATGGACTTTGATGGATTAGGTCTTTGTTCTAGTTTTGGCAGTCGTTGCTGCCTACATGCTGAATTTCAAGGCCTGAATGGTACTTCCATCTTGGTATTAGTTGTGCTAAGGTCTTGGGACCTAGTAAGGTCTAGGAACTTGTAATAATACTTTGGTTTGTCTTTGGGTCCTTGATAGGAGATTTTTTCTTCTGTATATATGTTTCTCTTATTGGTTGGTGAATAAAACACCAATTGGTCAGTAGCCAGGCAGGAAGTATAGGCAAAGGAGAATTCTAGGGAGAGGAAGAAGCTGCTAGGAAGGTTGGATGCCCAGACATTCTCCAGTAAGATAAGACCACGTGGAAATACTTAGATTAATAGAAATGGGTTAATAATTAAGAAAGAGCTAGCCAATAAGAAGCCTGAGCCATGGGCTAAACAGTTTATAATTATTATAAGTCTCAATGTGTTTATTTGGGGGTTAAACAGCTATGGGATCAGGCAGAACAGGAAACTCCATCTTATAAGGAGAAGGTAGATATTGCCTTTGCCTCCATAGGGAAGGAATTTTCACAACAACAACCACAATTAAGAGACTCACCCGCAAGAGAACAGCAAGCTATAAGGATAGAAGATAGCTCAACCGGCTCTGCCCAGAGCGCATCTCTTAATTCAATGCAAAATTCTCAACCATTAAGACTTTGAAGCTGAATTTTCTGGTAGTCATACAAGTTTTGGGCACTGACTGCCTTGATGCCTGGAGGCACAGATGATCTATGCTCAGCCTTCACCCTTTATTGAAGACAGACAAGAAAATGTTATGAAGGTTCATACCAAAACTGAACAAGATGCTTTAAAAGGTCTGAAAAGCCAGAAGGTGGTGTTGTCCCTCATGAGCAGCTGACACCTGAGCCAGGCTGATATGGAAGACTTTCTTCTGTGGGCAAAGAAATTATCCCATGTCTCATCAAAAACCTGAACATAATATGGGACATCTGTTCATGTGACATGGACAGGAAGGTGGTTGTCCCTGAAGCTGTGACCATCACATAATAGATGATGAGCTTAGCTAAAACTATTGAAAGTATCTAGTTGTCCCTCAAGATGCTGATCTGAGAATCCCAGTCCCAAAAGACAGCAAACAAGGTCCTGAACTGTAACTTAGAGTAATGATCAATTTCTATGCACTGACTAAGTCAGGGTCCTTAATGGCCATCCCAGGGATACCAAAACCATACCCAGTCATCAGCAGAAGAGACTCAAGTGCAGGAAACCTCAGAGCTTTGTCCTCAGCCTCACATTTTAAGCCTGGCTTCAGAAGAAGTCCCAACCACCAGCTCTGGAATTTCTACCTGACCCCAGAGACAATCACATAATATGCCAATTTTTTTCCTGCTTCTTTGCTACTGAATTCCAGATTGCTCACTTTGTAAGTTCCCATCTGCCTGCTCTATGGGATCCAGTGTGCTTGCTATTGGGGGCACAGAGCTGGAAGTAGGGCCAGCAGCAGCCCTGCCTCTTCTCTTCCCAAAGCCAGTGCTTCAGCTCCAAGCTCCATGCTTTCTCTAGCTCTTGACAGCCATGTTGCTCCTTTGCTTTTGGCCATCGCTGTGCCCTGGAACTCCCACCCCACCCCCTTTGCTTGGATAAACTCTGAACTCTGGAAGACTGCTCCTAGCCCTGCTGGGGAGAAAGGGTTGCACCTCTCAGGTCTCCCAAGATTCCCAGAATTGAGTGGAAGGCCAAGGTTCAGGTCCAACCCAGAGAACAGTTGCTTGAGCCATGCAGGCATAAGAAGGAGTTAGGGAGAGAACACGGGAGTCAGACACCTGCCTGCTACTAGCAGTGTGGCCACCAGGCAGCTATCCACAAAGCCATTTGACCAGGAATGTTCACTTCCTGAGAGATTCCAGATGTTGCTTCTACAGAAACAAAACACCTGAGCCAGGAATGGTGGTGGTACAAGCATTTGATCCCAACATCAGGAGGCAGAGGCAGGCAGATCTTTGTGAGTTCAAGGCTATTCTGATCTACATAATGAATTCTAGAGAGGGTTGGGGAAATAAAAGCACCTGGGAATTTAAACTGGTGCAATCACTATGGAAACTAATGTAGAGGTTTCTCAAAAAGCTAAAACTACATTATCTAGTGTATACCCAAAGAACTCCATGTCATACTACAGAGACACTTGTTCATTCATATTCACTGATGCTATATTCATGATAGCTAAGAAATGGAATCACCCTAAATGTCCATCAACTGAAGCACAATGAAAATATGACATAAGCACAATAAACTGTTAAGCTGTAAGAAAAAATGAAATGTTAAGTTTTCAGGAAAACGAATGGAACTGGAATATATTATACCAAATGAGGGAACCCAGAACCAAAAAGACAAACTCCACACATACTATCTCATTTAATTTGTGTGTTTAACTTGGGGTGCTTGTAGGGGTCAAGAAGCTGGAAATGAGTTACTGGAAAGGATGGGGGAAGACCTAAAGGCAGGGGAAATAGTAGAACACATGAGGGAAACAAGGCCATGGAGTGGGCATTAACTAAAATAAGAGTGCATAGAAAAGCAGCATGGAGGTTGGTGGGATAGGCCAACAGCTAAGAATGCTTTCTGTTTGATTCCCAGCACCCATATAGGGCAGCTCACAGCTGCCTCTAACTACATCTCTACAGGACCCACTGGCATACACTCACATAGACATATAATACATAAGCTTGTATCTTGACTTTTTTATTTTTAAAAAGCCATATGGACACCTACTATTTTGGCTAAGCAGGAAAACATCTTGCAGTCAGATCTGCTCACCTGAATAGAGCCTCAGGGATCCACCTGGTAGAAGGAGAGATCTGACTCCCACAAGTTACCCTCTGATCTCTGTACATACACCATGATGTGCGTAGACACACACACTAAATGTAAAAATATACATACTTTTAAAGAAGAGTTTGAAGGAAGGTATCCTGCGTGGGTAGACAGTGATGTTCCCAGAAACCTTACTTTATTTTTCTTTAGCATTTATTTTATCTGTCTGTTCAAGTGCCTGAATGTATTCTGTATACCACATACATGCATGCCTGGAGCCCACAGAAGTCAGAATAGGTTATCAGATACCCTAGGACTGGAATTACAGATGGTTGTGAGCAGCATGAAATAGATGCTGGAAATTGAAATCAGATCCTCTGTAAGAGGGGTCCATGTTCTTAAGCACTAAGCCATTTCTTCGATCCTAGAGGCCATGAGTTTTTAAATAAAAGTTCAAGTGCCAGGTATGGAACACCTTCTTATGAGTTTTTGGTCAGGAAGGATCCAGAAGATTCCAAAATTATACAGGCTATTGTCATTTCTCTTGGCTGATCACCAGAACTACATGACACCAAAGACACCACACACCTTGGACAGAGAAGTCAAGCTAAAACTAGTCTGGATTCGTCTTCCATGCTGGAAGATGCTATGCAGGCTACAGGGGAGAAAATCAAGTCTTGCCTAACTATGAACCCGAACCCGAACCCAAACCCCAACCCTAAAAGATACAATAGCAACATACCAGGTAAGCTTGCCTGCTGAAGGGACTTGGCATGACTTTATGGGAGTAATCAACTGCTTCTTGGTTGGTTTTTGGTTGGTTGGTTGGTTGGTTGGTTTTGTTGTTTTGTTTTTCATTTTCTGTGTAGGCCTTGCTGTCCTGGAACTCACTCTGTAGACCAGGCTGGCCTTGAACCAGGATATTCACCTGCTTCTACCTCCCAAATGTTGGGATCAAAAGTCTGTGCTACCACTGTCCAGCTCAACTGCATCTTTTTATTCAACTTTAAATCTACTTCACAGGAAGAATTCGTACTTAGTGCTGTAAACCAGGCCAAAATCCCATAGCTGGGGAGGTTATAGGACCCCACTAGCAGTGTTGTTCTCTTTAATAGACTCAAAGTGCCTTCTAAATATTTATGTTTATACTATAGATTAGTGCTATCCTCAGCCTTGATCCGTTTCTGTTTGCAGTGGACAAGGATTAATGTAAAGACTCCTGAGTGATCAAAGTGTTGAGGACCAACCCTAAATACAGCAGCTATGTCACCCCCTCCAAGACTCAGAACATTGCATAAAGGAAAAAAAAAATGTAAGACCCAGAGAGTAGGGAGGAATGCTGGGAAATGCTTTCTTCTGGACACAGCTGTTGCCCATGAATTCATGATAGCAACAGCCACCTCATTAGACCTGTTCAAGACTGTGACTATCAACACTCCATCGCACATGGGGGAGGAGCTTCTGAGACCCACCCCTCCCTGCAGAACAGTAGGCAACTAATATTTATCCAGGAAGGGCTGATCATATTTGTCAGAGATGTAGCCACCTGTAAGTTATGCTTACTCAAGTGAATAATAACACAGACACACATGCAAGAAACCCTAATTAAATGCTGTGAAACACACACCTCCAAAACTGAAAACATGGAAGTAGAAGGGGTAAGAGAGGATAATGGAAAAGAATATGCCAAAAGTATTATATATATACACACATTTGTATAGTATGTGTATGTAGGCAGTTCTTGGAAGGGTCCTGGCCCAGGCTGCCCTGCAACTCTCTCATCAGACAAAACAGTTAGCCCTGGGATATCCATGTGAATCAACACACAAGTGCTATGACTCCCTCTGCCAGTCCCCTCCTAAGCACAGACACACGTGCACACACACTCATGTCTTTCCTTTGCCCTTGGAAAGGCACTAGCTCACCTATGACATCCTTCTGACATCCAATTCAGGCCTCCCACAGCAAGACGCCTCCTGAACTCACATACCAACCCTCCAGGAAGGCCTTTATGGAATACTTAATCTCCAACCAGAAGCCTGTCCACCCCAATAAGGTGTGCCAATGTGATGCCCAAATTTTCGCAGTTGGCCTAGCCCACCTCTCTGTTCCCTTTCTCAATCTTGGATTCATAAGTCTCCTCTTTTTATCTCTTCCCAACATCACCAAACTCAGATTAAGGTGAGACACCCCTGCTCTCTCTCCTATCTGGGTACTGGGAAAGTCTCCAGGCTACTCAGAGACCAATACCCACCATGTCTTGGCAGGAAGAAAAACCATGCTTGTCTTCAGAGTTAGCATACCCATTTTAAAGGGACAGAGGAAGTAAGGAGTCTAAAAAACCTATCCGGGCTCTGGTAACATTTAGCAGCACCTATGAGCCAGCCTGACCAGGCAGGACCCACCACTGCCACCATTTTGGCTGCCACATGGCAGGCAGCATCTCTGGAGTATGTGCTCATAGCCCAGCGATACAAATGCATAACAATATGTATACATAAGCACAGGGGAACTTTCACTGTCCTCAAGAAATCTGCTTTGACTTACTCCCAATAGAGTGAGCCACCTTGCAACTTTCACCTTCTTTGGCAATTCCTCTGTGACCAACAGTCCCAAGGGGCAAAAGTAGCCAGGAGCCAGACACAGGTATGCACTGGTCACAGTGAGGAAGCCACTGGAGACTTTCCCAGTATCCAAACCAAAGCTAGACCCATGTGCGGTCCAATTATACAGTTAATATAAAGCCCACTAGAAGAAGGGAGGCTGGAGTCAGACCAAAGGGAACCCCAGGTGATCATGAGTCTGAAGCTAGACTTGTAAACTATTTGACAGGGACAAGTATATGGCTTTATCAGTGTGACGCTGACTTTGGGAGTCAGTGTGCCACAAACTTCACATGATTGTGAAGGCTTGAACTCAGGGTAGAAGTTCCTATTAGACTCAAAGTAGTCCACATGGCTTTGTTGTCCCAAATCCAGGGCTATATTGTCTGCCGCCAGGGAGTGCCCTCCAGCTTTCATGCACATGCATGTAGTTGGGCATACACGCACATACACACAGGGTGAAGGGGAGGATGTCTGTTCAGACTGCAGGCCCTGGATGTAGACAAACCAGGGTCCCTGCACTGAAGCTCCTGCACTCCCACTCAAGTGCATTCAGAGCATAAACATGAGATACAGCAGGTGATGGCTGAAGTAAACCAGCATACTGGAGTCTCCTCAGGGTAATTATTTATTATTCATAGTCATCAGCATCTTCATTAATTATTCATATGATCCTTAATTATTATCCTTAACAATAAGAGCAGTAAATAGCAGAAAAGTCCTTGAGGTGCCTAAGGCCCAGGGCCGGGTGCCTCCGGGCAGTTAGACCAGCTAATGCCCCCAGGGCAGTGGGGGGACCACAGACCCCCGTCAACTGCCGAGCTCTGCCCCTGCCCCTCCCAGTGAGGCCTAGGGTATTGCAGGAGGAGACTCTAGTCCCAAGGGCAGAGGAGAAGCTGCTCCTGTACTGTTCTCCCTTCCAAACCAGGGTCTCCAAGAAGAGGTCGGGTAACGTCCTGAACCCTGGTTGAGCCATGTGTCCACACTGGGCAGAGTCACTAACTGCCTGGGTCTGAGCCATGTCTGTGCAGGGGCTGGGAAGTGAGGGCCCCCAGCTGGCCAGGCAGGGAGAGGCGTCGAGTGGGACCATCTTGTGGGAGCTCTGGGGCTCCTGCAGGAAGCTCCTCGAACGCCATGAACTGGGAAACCTGCAAAGAACACAGAGCTAAGTAAAGAGGAGAAACTATGGGGGAGGAGGAAAGGGGTGGAGAAAGCAAACACAGGAAGGCTGAAGTCAATGTGGAGGGTTAGATGGGCAGACCAGGGACCTGAGGGGACAATAAGGCTGCAGCTGGAAGTAAAGAGATTCACCTTTGGGTCAAGAGCCAAATGAAAGAGGTGGGAACCCTTGTAGAGCCACCCCTGACAAAGGACCTTGCTCTGGATCCAGGGAAGAGCCCAAAGCCTCGCCTTCCCCTTCCCTAGGGAATGTGGAAGAGCAGCTAGAGACAAGCCCCAAATGGAACAAGAAGTCTCTGCTTTGGGATGGGAGCTGGGACAAAGAGAAGCAAGGTGCCTTCTTGCAATTCTCCAAAGAACTCTAGGGCCCTGGAAACAGCAGCGGGCCAGCAGCCAGGCATCTGAGGCAAGGGAGAGCGCCAGGGCAGGCAGGGGGGCTTTGTGGGTGCTGACGTGTCTACTGGTGAGATCCCTGCGTGGGAGGCTGTGAAGGGAGACTGGCACATTTGCTGACGTGGGCCCTGGTGTCTGCAAACAGAAACAAGCAGCATATGGGAGGGGCAGTGCCAGGGGACAGAGATTAGATCCCAGGCCCCCTCTGGGAGCCACAGAAATCCCCTTCAAGGAGCCCTCAGAGCTGGAGCTGGCATAAGAGACCCAGCTTCAGCTGTCCCTCAGGAGGGTTCTCAAAGAGAAGAGGTGTAGATCAAGGAGGTCGTATCTCAGAGTCTTGACTTTGGCACCCTGGAAATGCCAGCAGCCTTCAAGACAGTGCTGTAACGCTGCTAGAGTAAGAGCCAAGATGAGAAGCAGCAAGACTAGGGGAGTGCAACCACAGCAGGGACCAGGATGCTATCCTGAGGCACACTAGCAGGTAGCATCCAGACCCAAGTCCCAGGCTAAGACACCAAGTTTACATCTGGTAGGTTCCCTGTCCTCTCATGCACTGCTCCCAAGCAAAAGGGTAGGATGAAAGCAGGGAACAGGTACACGAGGATAGGGGAGGGTGAAGGTCACATTTCATGCCAGCTGAGTGATGGCTGGGGTGATGCTAGGGCAGAAGGGGCGGGGCTGGGGCTGGGAGTGAGCTCCAGAAAGTACCTGAGAAAGTGAGTCCAGGGTGAGAGTAGGGATGGGGCCGACAGGCAGCAATGGGGATGTGGATGTGGGGCCGGGCCCAGGAGTGGTCACAGCACTATAGGCAGGGGGGACCAGTGCCATTTGCCTCTGTAGCAGCTGTAGGACAGTGGCCATGTCTGCACTTAGCCGTGTTTCCAGCCTGGGGCGAATAGGAAGGCGAACAGTCAGGAAGTGGAGACAGCTGAGGAAGGTGAGGCTCCAGCTGCTCACAGAGCAGCCCTAACACATTGCCAGAGACCCGGAGAAGACCCGAGTCCTCCCACAGTGCAGCCTGCCCTGCACCCACTTCCCTAGCCACCCCCTTCACCTGTTCAGCTGCCTCTGGAGTGCATCCAGCCTGCTCTCCACGTCGCCCCGGGAACGACGACCAGGGCTAGACAAAGGGATGTTGAGGAGGCTAGGGGCTGGGGCAGGGCATCGAGGCAGCTCCTGGTACTGGCGCCCCCGACTGTCCCCCCAAAAGCTGAAAATATTGGACACCCCAGAGAAGGCACCTGGAGCCAGAAAGGAGGCGTGAGATCCAAGAGGAAATACAAGCTCCTGCTCACCCACACTCACCCTCCCCCAAGCCCACGCCTACCTGACAAGGGGTTACAGGTGTCACTGCTTTTCTCCCCCTCCTCCGTCAAAGTCTCCCCACCTGGGGAGACTCCAGGGGGCCTGGGGCTGGAGAAGGGCACCAGGCGGAGGGGGCTAGAGCTGCGACCTGGTCCCTCATCCTCACTGCTCTCTGGGCTGGAGGGGCCGCTGGATGGGCTCTCCCCCCATGGCCCTCCAGGATGCCCCTGGCAACTTGGCCCTGCCCCAACTTGGGCAGGGCCTTGCCCCAAGGCTGACATCTCCCCTGGCTGCTCCGTGTCTGTAGAAAACAGAGAACATACCTCAGAGAGAGAGGAGAACAGAGAAGGGACCAGGGGAGCTGAGCTAGCCTGGAAAAAAGCAGGGAACATCTCTGGTTGTTTCATCTTCCTCCTGCTCTCAACCTGCCAAAGAATGCCCCTTGGCTGATCAGCCTGCCCCTCCTGCTCCTCTGCTCATGTACCCCCTCCCACCTCCTCCCTCCTCTCTTGAAGGGGTCAAGGCCTGCCAGGCAACACTTAGGCCTAATGAAGACCAAAAGCCCAGCCTTTGTCCTAGAAAGTAAGAGAGGTCTTTCCAAAGGAGATGATGGTTCAAACATGGCATGAAAGGATGGAAGCATTTGGACAGCAGAAGGGAGGCGTGGATGGGGGTGGAGCCTGCAGCATGGCCCTGCCCTCCCTCCCCTCTGCCCTCCCTTTGACCGCCTCACCCTTGTCGGTGCGCCTGCGGAATGACAGCTTGCGCTTGCGTTGCCTGTTAAAGCCGCTCTCTATTTCCGCGCTGCCAGGGGAGCCTGGAATCATGTTGGTCTGCAACCAAGATGAGAGTCAGGGCCCTTTGGTGCAACCTACCTGGCTGACTGGGGGAGTGCAGGAGCAGCTACACCCCTGCATTAACATGGGAAAGTGGGGTGGGGCTTTGGGGCTGGAGGGACGTCTTTCCCCACTGTGGGTATCCCTAAACAAGCTGAAGCTGAGACTTTTTGGGCCTGATGTGACTGCAGTGCCAGGCAGAGAGAGGAGATTTGTATTCAGGGTCACACCGTGGAGAGTCAGCCTCCAACAAGAAAGCCGCTGTCCTGGGGACGAAGGCAGCTCATCATGGCCCACTCACATCTCGAAGGTTGAAGGTGATCTCCAGGCTAGACCAAAAATGGTCGGAGAACTCGGGGTACATGTCCAACACCTCCAGAAGGTCATCACGGTGGATCTTGTGCAGGTCGCAGTAGGTAAGGGCCCTCACATCCCCATTGGACTTTCCAGGACGTGCATACAGATTCAGAGGTTCTCCAAAGATGTCATTCTTCCCTGGAGGCCATGGAGAAGACAGAGACTTCAGCCATGGCGCCAGCGTGGAGAGTACTGGGTACCCTCCTTTGGGTCGTTTCCACCCTAGACAGCAGCATCTCAGATCCCCCAGCCCCCAGCCACACCACCAAGGAAGCATGAGCCAGCCCAAGTTCCCAGGGCTCAGTAGATGGGGGCAGCACCAGTGGTCAGAGGTGACAGCAGAGGGGACCAGGGATTTAGAGTCTCTCAGCAACTATCCAACCAGAAGGAACCACTCAGAATGTTCCACCTCTGCCTACAGCCATGACTTCCTTGGGATAACCTTACTTCTACCCTCAAATACCCTCCTAACCCTATAAACTATAAACTATAAATGACAACACAGTAATTAATCAAAACCAGTATTGTTTAACTGAATGAGAACAGGAGAGCACAGCTTAGCATGGCCAAGCACAGAAAATTGTACACATGTGCCTAGGAACACTTGATTTAGCTGGGAAGGGAGTAGCTTGTGGAGTAGTATACATGTTTGAGCTGCCCTGAAATAAAAATCCTACTATGACATGGCCAAGAGGCCGGCGCTTGCAGGACCACATAAAGAGCATGGGAAGACAAGAAGTCTGCAGTGTCTGAGTGCAGGCCACACACACAGTGGCCATAGGTGGGGGGGGGGGGGGCAGGATGGGAACAAAACTCCCTCCAGACATGTTATGCTGCATGTCCTTAGTAATCTGGATGCACAGTGTCCGGTTGAGTATGTCACTCCACTACCAGACAATATTCAGCTTTGAGGAAACAGTAGATGCCTGCCTATAGGTAGATCCTAAAGCTCCCTCAAGTTCAGGGGACATCAGGGAGTCTCTCAGTCCAACAGTCCCATGTCCTGCAGGGCTCCTCCCTGTTGCCAGCCTTGAAGGCCCACCCTCATGTGATTTAAAGGTACCCAAGAATCTGGCTAGCAATCCCACACACAGTGTATTCAAAGGGTTCAGGTCTCTCTGGGTTGCAGTGGGCATCCCGACCCCATACCCAAGATGGCCACCACGACATCACCCCGCAGGATCTCGATGGAGCCCCTGGAGATGAAGTACAGAGCAGTAAGCAGGTCCCCGGCGTGCACCAACGTGTCCCCTGGTGGTGCATGTGTGGTCTTGAACTTCATGGCCAGTGCCCGCAGGCAGCCTTTAGTGGCCCCTCGGAAGGGCTTGCAGTGTTGCAGCAGTGAGCGGTTGAGATGTAAGCAGATGTCAGCCTGCAGGCACTCAGGGAAGCCCTTCAGCACCTACAGATGGGTGTGGTTCAGGACACTCTTGGGACTCAGCCCAAACTCCAGTCCCCTGCCTCACACCTCTGGCTCAGGGAAAACCTGCTCCTCCCAATTCCATCTGCAGAGGATGCGCTGCAGAACCGTGGAAGCCCAGAAACCCCTCAGTACCTGGGTTCCCACTCTTGGCCAAATTCTTTTCTGGAAGTGCAGCCCAGTGATTGATCCCCCACCTCCAGCTGTAGTGGGGTATGTGAAGGACCTGGCATCTCTCCAGGTGAAGGAGTTTCACAGATCAGTAGCCCACGTAATTCTAAGGTTCCTCAGTATTAACTACAGCCATTTGAGGCATGCTGGATGCACCACACGGGTGGCCTGCACACATTGGTGCCTCACCGCATTCATGTCGATGCCGTTGGTATAGGACCAGGCGTGCTGGAAGTACTCCTCGAGGCGCTGGCGTAGTGGATTGGGAATCTGGTGGAAGCGGATAAACTCCCGCACCCGGAGCATCTGTGTATGGTAGCGGGCCGTGCCCGAGTACAGCCGCTGGATGATGGCAGACACGTTGCCGAAGATGCTGGCATACATGAGGGCTGAGGGCGTGGGTGAGTGGGGCCATCAGCATCCGCAGGGACCCCGCCCGCCCACGGGGACCCTCTGCTCAGGCCCCGCACCAGGTCAACGACACTCGCGGTCCGGTCACGTCTCAGTCTGAGAGTGGACATACACATGCTCAAACACACGCCAACCTTCAGCATTTCCTACCCTGGTGTCCCAGCCTCCAAACTATATTGTGAGCCCAGGACTCTGGGAGGGGAAGAGGAGGGGGCAGGGAGCTCTGATGGCCCTTTGCTCCATCCTAGGACTTTTCTCTATCTTTTCTACCCAGTCATGGCTCCTCCCCCACCCGCCTCCAGGACGCACTCACAGCCAATGAGCATGACGCAGATGGAGAAGATCTTCTCTGAGTTGGTGTTGGGGGAGACGTTGCCGAAGCCCACGCTGGTGAGGCTGCTGAAGGTGAAGTAGAGTGCTGTAACATACTTGTCTTTGATGGAGGGGCCGCCCAGGCCGCTGCTGTTGTAGGGCTTGCCGATCTGGTCGCCCAAGTTGTGCAGCCAGCCAATGCGAGAGTCCATGTGAGGCTGTTCCATGTTGCCAATGGCGTACCAGATGCAGGCCAACCAGTGTGCAATGAGCGCGAAGGTGCACATGAGCAGGAAGAGCACCGCTGCCCCATACTCCGAGTAGCGGTCCAGCTTCCGAGCCACACGCACCAGCCGCAGCAGCCTCGCAGTTTTCAGCAGCCCGATCAGCTAGAGGAGGGGGCATGTTCAGTGTGAGGGCACAAGAGTAAGGCACACTGTAGCAGAGGGCACAGAGGTGACGCCATACAAGACTTCTTCCTGGAAGCGTTCCCTGATAATGAAACCCACCTGCTCCCAGCACACTGTCATTATTCTGTGTGCCAACTTTAACACAAAGTAAGAGTCCCCATGATGAGAATGAGGAAACAGAAGCTCCAAAAGGCCCAGCAGTTACCCCAAGGTGCTAGGCCAGAATTCTCACTAGCTTTTGTGTAAGTGGGGAATGTACATCCCCACTTTGGTAGATAAATTAGGAGAAAAAAAAGAGCCCCTTCCAGCTCCTTATGACCCTGTGAATGCTCAGGATTTGTTAGGGACCCTCCTTTCTGTGCAGTATACCCCCCATTACCCTTCACCTTCACCCTACCCCATCCTGGCTCTTTTCTCCTGCCTGTTTCCTGTTAAGCCCACCTCCTCAGAGCCAGAGCCAAAGATGAGCAGGTCGAAGGGGATGGCAGCCACCATGTCAATGAGGAACCAGCCCTTAAAGTAGTGGACAGCGATGCGGCCAGGATGGCTGACCACCTCTTCATTGGCGTTGACATAGGTGGTGCGAAAATTGATGAGGATGTCCACAATGAACATGATATCCACGATGAGGTCCACCACTGCCAAAGGCTGGCAAGCATAGCCACAGTCAGGGGCTCGAGACCCATCTTCAGTCTCCTTCAGCAGGAAGGCAGCTGAGTAGGGTGTGAAGACAGCCGTGTAGATGACCAGCAGCAGAATGAGCCAGTCCCACACAGCCTTGAAGGGGCTGTAGTGCAGGATGGTCCAGCGGTGGATTCTTGGGGCCTGCAGCTTATACTCAGGCAGCACATCGGCTCCCAAGGACAGGACCTAGACAGGGAGGAACGGGTGGATGATGAAGGAGGGTCACGGGACTACGCTACACAGCGGAAGCTGGTGTCATCCTTGCTGTGGCCCAAGTAGAGCACATTTCTATCAGAATGCTCGTCCTTCAGCCAAGTAGCTATGGCAACTGACTATCCTCTGGCCTAGGCACTACAGTTCCCAGAATGCCAACCAGCAGAGGGACATCCTGGCTGGCTCCACACAGTTCTTATTTGAACTTAAGTCATCTTGCAGAAGTCCAAATATTGTTTCCCACCAGCAAAACAGGCCAGATCCTCAGCCTGCAATCTGCACCATACAATCTTGCCCCACAGCCCCAAAACCAACACACACACACACAGAGTCCCCTGTCTCAGTCCAGAATATGTTCCAAGGACTGCCGTTCCCAGCTGGGCAGTGAGCCCAGGAGCCAGAGTTCCAACACATAAAATAGTCACTGCGGTTCCCGACTGGGCTCACTTCATACCACTTGTCCAAGGACGCCAGTCAGCCACAATTCTCAGGCCCCTTGGCCTCCCTGAGGAGAAAAATCCTTTCCCTGCTGCTACTCTTTCTCTCTCAGGTCCCTCTCCATCCCACCCCACAAAAGGCCCCCAACTCTTACGAAGGGACCCAGGGGACAGAGCCCAGTACTGAAAACCTGGCACCTCAAGTATACAGACATGTATGCCTGAGTTGGCTCAGGAGTACACACTTGGCCTGTGTAGAACCCTATTTTCAGATAAGGGACACATCCTCCTCGATAGGCAGGCAGAGGTGGCCCACTACAGGGACAAGGGGCAAGAAGCACTTCTAAGGCTCTTGCTCCCAAACCAAGCTTTCCCAGGTGTCAGGAGCCCCCATGCCCACCCATTCCTTAGACTCCTTTAGCAGACACCTGACTCAGCCAGAATCCCTCTAGCCTTGGACCCTGCTATTCCTGCAACCAGACCCTAGGCTTTCCCCAAACCCAGAGCTTTTAGCCCTGTCCCAGAAGCACTGAATCCCACTGCCTCGGGCCTCTAAGCTCAATGAAGCACTAAAGATTGTCATTCAAGCTCGTGTGGAGTCCTCTAAGCCCGTCTGCATAGATGGGCTATTTAGAGAGCATCTTAGGGAAAGGAGCTAGTAAGAAAGATGGGTCTTGGGGAGGAGTTTAGCCACCCTGGGATTGACAATGACTTCAGAGAAACCAGATTGGGCAGGAATGAACATCAGAGCCCTGGTCAGTGGAGGTCTGCCCTGAGGGCTTGTTCATTAAAACAGAGGATTAATGAGGTTAGTGACCTTTCAGGCATCAAAAAAGAACAGGCTAGGACCCCACACACAAGGGACAAAAGGAGGTAGCTGTCACTCCATAGGACCCCTCTTTGTGCTTGAGTCGTCAGGCCTGGGGAGCTATGCTGGACCACCCCAGACACAGATGACCCTGTCCCCCAGGTCTACCCACAGTTCCAGTGCACATTTGCATTCATTTATACACAATAACTCTGGAGTACAAGGCCCAAACCTGCTAGCATAATCTACCCAGGGACCAGTCCTATCTCTGAAATCACTGGTTACCACATGGCCTCAGGGCAGGGCTATTAATCCCTGTCATCTACTGCCCTACGAAGACTGACTCAACCTTGGATCTTCACCTTGGAAGTGAAAACTCTCACCTGTGCCTGTTCCCCAGTGGGGAGGAACACAGCGGGGACAACAGTGGCAGTGGCAGGGGTGGGATTCTCAGAGTCACCCAGAGCTGCCTCCAGGTTCTAAAGCAGGAGAGCCAGTGGGGCAGGGAGGTGGCTCCTAGGAGGTAATCCCCAGCCAAGAGGACAATGGCTCAGGATGCCCTAAAGAGGTGAGCCAATGCCTCAGTTCAGGGTGCCCTCGTTGCCTGTGACCCCTACTCTCCTGACACTGCAGCCTCCAGACCCCCAGGAGTAAGCTAAGCCTCCGATGCACACTACAGAGTCCCAGGATGAGGGAGTCCCAGCACCTGTGTCAGGTCTAGCTGAGGCCTGATGGCTCCTTGCCTCCCTCCATCTCCCCCCATCCTCTCTGGACACCTATCTGCTTCCTGGTATCTCTCTCTTCCCTTTATATTATGAACTAGAAGACTGGAGAAGCCATAGGAAAGGGGTTACCAAGGTAAGGGAAACCCTGGGAACCTAACCAGTGGCCAAGAAGGGAAGCAATGAGGAGCTCAGAGCTGGGCCACACTGAAGAGCACAGATCCCCATCTGTCCTGCTTCTCAGAAGCCCTCTCCCCAACCACAGCCAGATCCCTCGGGGCCACACCCCACCTGCCTCAGCGTCCCAGCCCAAGAAAAGGATAGGGTGCTGAGGGGGTCACCTACCTCCTGGGCCACCAGGCTGGAGATGCGCACTGCCCGCCTCACCCGACCTTTCTGGGCCCTGGGCTGCAGAGCCCCTGTCCTGCTCTCCTTCCCTGCTGGGACCGCCATGGAGGACTTGGCTCCCCCCAGCCTGACTGCCCCAGGACCCCAGGGCTCAGCCAGTGCCTCACTTATGCCCCAGCACCAGTCCCAGCCCAGGCTGCCGACCCAAGGCTGGCCGACTGGCAGCCAGGACCGCCTCTGGCATGAAGCCAGAATGGCTGAGCTAGATCCTGGGGCTGGGGTCACCTGAGCAGTAAGTATGGACAGCTGCCTGCTTGGCTCTTGCTGCACATGGCCCCTTGGTGTGGGCCCCCCACTACTAGGGTGCTGTGCTCTGCCCGCCTGCCGCCAGCCCAGCAGCCGCGGTGGGAACCGCAGCTCCTCTGCCGGCCGGCCCCTCCTCCTTTCAGGTTCCCACCCCCACTCCGCCACCCTGTCCCCCCACCCCACCCCCCGCCCTGCCCGTGCCCGCCCTCTGCCCCGTGCCCGGCCAGAGGCCCCCTCCCTCGCAGCCCGCTCTAGGCTCCTGCTGCAGCCGCTCCCGCAGCCCTAGCCCCTCCCCCTCCACCCGGCAGCCTGGCCTGTCACCGCAGATTAATGGTCTCCCCAACACCCCCGCCCCGCCAGTCCAGTGCCTAGTCAGCCAGAGTCAGGCAGAGACACCCTGAGCTGGAGAGATGCCAGGTGACTGGTAGGGGCACCACACGCAGTCACATAGAGACCCACACACCGCAGGCTCTCGCACTTAAGAGTCCAGGAACAGGGCAGTCCCAGGCACCACGGTGGGGAGACAGAGGTGGGAACAGGAGAGTGGGAAGGGCGAGCCAGATAAAGGCTATGGGGTGAGGGGTATAGGCAAGGCAAAGGGGCTGGAGACCTGGCATGAACCCAGAGAGCCAGAGGCATGGGAGCACAGCAGAAGGCTGGCCAAGGAGTCCAGCGCTGGGCAGCTCCCTCACAGGGGAAGCACAGCTTAGAACAACAGTGCCCTCCTCTCCTGGGATTCATTCTCACTGCTAAGACCTCACTAACTACCAAGACGGAAAGCAGGAGCTGGGTCGAGCAGGCAGTGCACATGCTGCAGCCCACCTCACTGCTAGGAGGGACTAGGCACAGCAATCAAAAGCTGGTGTGTTCTGGGCAAGGATGCGGGGACTGGGTCCCTTGATAGTTTTACGCCCATCACCAGCACTTCCTGTCCATCACAAGAAGGAAACCCTACTCTCTCACAGTAGGGGGGCATGGAAGGCACCCCAGGCCACCTGGCACACCTCCTTGACTTACGTGGTCCTTTCTGACTGAGGAAAGGACCACATGTTGCCTGTTGCCCTGTAATCCCCTCAAATACATCCTTCCCATCCCTCTGGCCGCCTTCTCTCACCCACCATGGCCTCCCCAGTGTCCTAGTTTCAAGTACGTCACCTTTCCATCCTAAAAGCCTCCTCCCTCCCTCTCCACCAGCCTCTCAAACTCTTCCTTCAGGCATTTTCCCCACCAGCCCCCAGAAAACCCAGCCTCCCTTACTGACTAGCCCTTCAACACCCACACTGACCACAGCCTTGCCCTGCTCACCAACTCCAACTCCTCCAAGATGAGTAGAGAGCCATGCGCTTGGACACCTACCTGGGTAACCTTCTCGGTGACATTGTGTGTTCGCTCTTTTATCTTGGGAGCTATAATTTCCCGGTCACTGGTGGGTGAAGCCAGGAAAGGGTCACCTTTGAGGTCCACAAAATTGAGGGTGATTTGGGGGATCTTGCTAATGGTGCGGTAGCGCACGAGGTCCGAGTCTGATGTGGAGTTAAGCAGGCCACTGCGCAGGGGGTGCATGGCCCCTGTGATGGAGAGACAAAGCTTGGTCAGATGGACAGGCCAGGGGATGATGAGAAGCTAGGCCATTGACACAAAGACTACAATGAGACTTACTCTACCTGGCAAGGACCAAGGGGTGGGGTAGTAAACAACGGGGTAGCTCTGGAGCCCATGGAAATATGGCCTCTGAGTTTTAAGGGAGTGTGCCACCATGAGGGGAAGACAAGAGAGGAGTAAAAGGAGCCTCTAAATCTTTTCTTGTCTCTCTCCAGCTCCATGGCTGGCTGTCCCTGCTCCAAGGTGTCCTGGGACAGCCAGCCCCTTGGGTCAGCAAGGGTTCTGTGAGTGGAAGAATGTAATGGGATGAATGGATATTTAATAGAGTAAAAGGCCACTTAATGAGATTAAATAAGTACTTAATGGGATTTCCATCTCCCAGACTCCCAGGCACCTAAGAGGTCAGAGAGAGAGGAAATGGTGGCCCTGGGTCAGAGAAGGCTTGCCAGCCAGGCAGGCAGTAAGGGGCTGGAGTAGGGCCTCCCAGCCCTGCGCCCTCACCAGTGCTAGCATGGCGGGGTGGAGGGGGCAGCGCCCCAGCGCGCATTGCCTCGATGTCATCCGCTGAGGATGCCCGGCGCACACTAGCACAACTCTCCCGGGAGCGTGTCCGGGCCAGGCTGCAGCTGGAACCTGAGGCATCAGGATTGAGGCTTTGAGCTCTTGGTGATGGGTGAGGGCCTCGGACACTGGCCACTGGAGAAGCGGACCCTGGGCCCACCAGAGCACGCCTCTCTTCTGCAGGCCCAAGCCCTGTCACATGGTTGTCCATGCCAGGCGCCTCGTCCAGGGCCAGCGCCTCACTGCTGGGTGCTGCAGGCGTCAGGTCCACATCCACCACCACTGCCCCAGAGGCTCCAGCACTGCCTAGGCTTCCTGTCCGCACCGATGAGTCCCTGGCAGTCAGTGCCAACAAGGCAGGCAGCTTCAGGCGGAAAGTCTTGGCTCGACCTGTGGGGAAAGGGAGGACAATTGAGTGAGGGTGACCAAGAAGAACTGGGGACCCTGATAATCAGGAGAAGACCCTCACTCCATTCCGCACACAAAAATTGATTCCCAAAACCCAGACGATGCTATCTAAAACTAGCCATCAACTGCCCTTTCCCACCACAGTAAAGCAGATTCCATGAATTCTCCATGGTTCCACAAGTGCACTGGTTGGGACAGTAACACATTCAGAGATTGATCTTTGCCTTGAGTGGGTCACTAAAGGGCACACAATAAATGGGGAGTGATGCCAAAAGCTCTCTCCCACACCCTGCCACCTATCAGCTGGCATCCATGGGGCTAGTATCACTAAAACCCAAGAGGTGAGCTTTGTTGTTTTAATTAAACCCAAAAATTACCACCTGGGGAGAGCAGAGGCTCTGAACCTTTGGGCTAATCAGGGGGAATGTTTACATCCAAGACCAACATGTCTTCCCATCCTCTCCTCCATTAACTTCCACTCTTGGGACTTGGCCAGACCACAGAAGAGCTGAGTCCATGAGACAAAGCTTTCGAAAGAGCCCATGGCTAGTGCTGCTTAAGCAAGCACTTATTATTCCTCCAGGGTGTTGGCTGGGTAACCAGACGGCAAGGCTAGAAATCATGTGTTCTACCAGAAGGACCTGTGACTTTGGGCCCTGCTGCTGTACAGGTGTCTGTCCATCTTGGTCCAGGTGGGACTGACCAGCTCATTCCTTGTTCCTTGCACCCTCACAAGTGCATACTACTTCCCTTCCCACAGAACAAGGGTCATAGGCAGCTCAGGGAAACAAGACTATATATTCCTGAGCTGGCTCAGAAGTTTGGCTGCACTTACCAGAGGCCAGCCAGCCGGTGGGGGCCCCCCTGTGATTGGTGTCACGAGCTGGGGACCCTACCATGTCCTTTTCCATCACTACTTCAAAGTTGAGGATGAACATGATGACAGCCCCATCCTCATTCTTCACAGGCACCACATCCACCAGACACAGGAAGCAGCTTCCTGCAGAGTAGGGAGGGCAGGGGCCATGGTGACACTAGATCCTCCTCCCCACATGGGTAGGACACAAAGGAAGGACCTCTTAACCCAAAAGGGCCCATCTACTTCTACCGCATCCCCATAGCCCACACCTGCAATCCCTGCCCAGCCTGATCCTCCACATGGATGTCTGTGCCAGACCGCCAAGACAGTGTGCATTTCTTCACTCACTCACTGCCCATCTCATTTCTCAGCTCTCTCCCTCTGCTCACCTTCTCTCTCCATTGTGACCCTTTCTTCCTCCACGTTTTCACCTATATCCCCATCTTTTCAATGTGTCCTTGCGTTTCCCTCCTTCAAGGGCCATTACTCCATGGTTTAGTCCAGAAGCACTGGGCTCCAGTCCCAGCTCTGCTGCTAAATGATATATGCATTTTTTAAACATCCCTGTGCCTCATTTTCCTCACCTATAGAATGGAACAGTAGTCACTCTTAAACTTGTATGAGCAAGTCCTGGCTCTGTTCTCTTTAGGTTAGTTCCCAGACATTGTGTAGATCCACAAGATAAGAAGGCAACTTAAAATCAAGAGTTTCAACAACTTTATAGCATTTTGGGACTGCCACAGTTCCAAGTCTCCATGGAAGTACTGGACTGAGATACAGCAGAGCCTGAGAAACACTGATATGAGATCTTTCTTCACCTTCTTGTTGACTCCTCCTCTCCTTCCCCCAGAGTCCCTGGAGCAAGCCAGACCAGCCTTCCAGTTCCCTTGGGCTCTCTGAGGAACACCCAGACCAGTGCCCTCCATGATGATTTCTGAACTGGTGCCCCTGCCAGGGCCAAGCTAAGAATCCCACCTGAAGGAAGTCCTCTTTGATGAATCAGAAGGGCACAATGACACCCTGGCCCTCTCACAGGGACCCAGGCAGGTCATCATCTCCTACCTATCATCATCCAAGCTTCCCTTTGATCTAGCTTCTCTGCTTCCCAGTGGTCACATCCCTTCTGAAGGGCCCAACACCTGGAAAAACTATAATGCCCTGGAAACCAGAGATGGACTGTGGTGTCTGCGGTACAACAACAGTGACATGGAGGAGGAGAAAAGAGGAGGAGGCTGGGAAGGAAGTGAAGAATCAGATGATCTCAGGAGAACCCTATCAAACCAGCCTCTGCCTCCCTTACCTCTATGTCCTAGAACCTCCCTAGATTGTTCTCTCTGCTCTCCATCCCTCTCATTACTCTGACCCCTGGCCCAGGTGTGCAGGAGGGGTGGAACCAGAGTCAACGGGAGAATGGAACCTGGAACTCAGCTGATGATGCAGCCAAACTGCAGGAGAGTGAAAGCTGTGGCTAAGCCTGCCAGCTGTGAAAGGCCGGGTTCTTGGAGACACTGGCCAACCAGTGCCGACATGCTAGGTAGATGACTGAGACCAGCGCAGACAAGTGAGTCTAGCAGCTGTGTGTTCTCCAGGGAAACAAGAGCCTCCAAAACCCACTCATACAAGCTGCTGCAAAGCTGAGGGCAAGACCCAGGAGAAGCCCTTCAGGAGCTCTCTGCCCCACCCAAGACCCCTGCACTCACCATAGCCAGGGCCCTCCTGCCCCTACCCAAGGTCCCTGAGCTCAGGAGCTCTGCCTGGGTGTCCCTTTAGCAGCTGCTCTTGTCCCCTGACCTCTGGCCTCTGATACACAGCAGTGGTGTTGGAGCTGCAGTTGGGGGGGTGGCCTGGGCCCAGCTGGAGGCCGTTTGGCACCCAGACAGACAGCCTGGAGTTTATGCCCTAATATGGTGATGGCCAGCAGCGGCCTGAGCAGGAACTGGCCTCCTCGAGACTATGGAGAGGCAGGAGACCAAGATACCATGGCCTGGGAGACCCCAGCACCTACCCCCCCAAGAGTCTCAGAGATCTAGGCTCCAAGCCACTATGCTCACTGGGACATGTATCAAAGAAGCTGGAGTCTAGAACCAAGATGAATCTGGCTGTTCCAGATGACTTAGGGGCTCTGACCCAAAAGGGGCCGAGAAACTGTGACCTGGAGTCTTCAGCACTCCATCCCCACTGCACAGCCTGCTTCTCAGATGGCTACTTCAGACCGTGGCATCTATCTCAGATGATGATCCCAGGCCCCTGCATCTCAAAATAATTCAATATGTGCCCCCCTCTCACAGTTCAAGCCAGCTTCCCACTTCCCTCCTCCTTTGTTGACATTCAAGGAATTTTTCTTTTCAAATATCCTGTCAAAGGCCTAATTGTTCCAAAATTGTGACAACCCCCACCCCTAGCCCTATCTGATCACTGAGAGAAACAGAGACTGGAGGTACCATACATGGATACAAAGAAAGCTGAAGACCAAGCATGCCCTGGGCTCCTGAGGTACCATCTCACTTGCCAAGTTGGCAAAGTCTTACATGACCTAACATATCTCTATCCAACTCTTTGTCCAGGCTTGCCCATAGAACTCCATCCTGAAGTTGGCTAGATGTATGGAGGGAGTTCCTGCGGGTAAGAAAGGGCTAGCAAGGTTGGGGTCAAGGCCCACAGATAACTGAAGCTAGGTCCTACACAGAAAAGATAGCCTGTGGTCAGCTTCCCAGCAGAGAAGAAAAGTCGTGAGCAAGTAGCTGAGCTGTCCCCAGGGGGCTGGGGTACTACCTATCTACCCAGCTTCTGTGCAACCTCAGGACCCCAGACACTACTCTGTTCCTCCCTCCCATTCTACTTAGGATCCCACCAGTGATCCAGCCCATCCAAGGAAGAGGCAGCCTCAAGGCTGGGCCCCTGGGGCAGAGCTAGGCAAGGCTGCAATTCCACCCAGCACCACTCTGTGGCAGGCACTGCCCATATTCAAGAGGCAGACAACTCTGGGAGCACTCCAGGAAGGATGGGACCAGGGGATGCTGAAGGGGACAAGCAGGGAGTTTGGCTCATCCTCTTTCTCAAGGAGGATGTGGCCCAAACTGTGAGCCAGTCACCTTTCAAAGTGCTTGTCTGTCATACAAGGCTGATCACACCTACTCCACAGGGCCAAAGTCTGGATGAAATGACATAGTATATGACAAGCTTGGAGCCTGGCCTAAGGAGAGCTCTGCATACTGGGAAGACAATGAACCTTAGCAATTGGCCCCTGGCTTAGTCTGATTTTAATGACTAATACTGAAACATACCTTTATTCCCCCCCCAGCTCCAGCCAGGCTTTAGAGCCCCCATTTTGGGTGACGAGCCTCTCTGCTCAATCTATGCCTGTCCTTGATTCCTCTGGATAGAAATAAAGATAGTGTTGGCAGGCATGATAGAAATTATATACCTATAGAAACTGGTAGAGTCTTTTGTCTTGATGATCCAGGCCAGCTCGTCTCCCAGCAGCCTTCAGAGGTCATGCTGCTCACTGTGGGTCACTAAGAGAGGGGGCAATGGAAGGGACCCTGGTACAGCAGGCTCAGCTCATTCTAACAGCAGAAAATGTCCCATTAACACTACAAATCCTGGCTTGCTGTTGGTGCCAGGTCACAATAAAGGGCCCACTTTGGGGTGGCACTACCATGCCTGGTATCCTCACTCACCTAGGTCAGGCACCCAATCTGTGCACCAAAATCTAACTTCCCAGCTATGGGCACCACTGGCCCAGGCCTGCCTTAGCTAAAGCCATGGAAGGTTGGGGAAAGGGGGCCTGCAGATGACCTGAGCAGCCTTGGGCAGTTGGCCAGGTCAGAATCTCACCTGCCACACATGTACAGTAGCAGGCTTTGGGGCTCCCCCATCACCCCATGGTCTCACTGTGCATGCCGATACACATGAAGCATTTGGGACAACATGACAAAGAAAATGTCACTTGTGCCTACTCTGACTGAGCCAGGTGTTCAATGGAACACTAATTTGGCATCTGAGCAAGATAAAGAAAGATAAAACAAATAACACAATGGATGAAGCCCTGGGAAACTAAGGTATTCTGCGCAACAATCAGGAGACCTGAACCCTTGCCTTCCCTCACATTTGCTGTGTGGCTGCTGACAAACCCACCTCTCTGAGCTTAGGCTCTCTATGGGTACCACAGGGACAAGTGATTCCTGCTCTGAGTGCCAGATGAGGTGACAGATGGCCTTACAGAAGCATCTGGAGCTGTAATGAGGTAGAGTAGCAGGTCCCTGCAGGGAAGGTGACCTCTAGCACCCTCATCCTGGTTGCCTCCCCTGCCCCACTCCAAGCAGAAGGAGCTGTGCCAAAATGAGCCCAAAGTCACAGTGAGGGCAGGGAGGCTGAGGCTGCAGTTGGCCCTGTCCGCCCCCCAGGCAGAGGCTGTCTCCAGAGGAGCAGCCCAGGGCTGTGCAGTGTCAGGTTATATTTAGCCTGGTGGCGGCGACAGGAAGATGCAGCAGGAGCCGCTTCTGGCCAAGGGCCACCGTGTCGCTAACACCACTCTCATGGACAGCCAGGGGGACTAGGGAAGGCCAGGGATGTTGCAGGCTTAAGGGAAATGATGGGGGAGTCTGAGAGGCCAGCCAGTAAATGAGTGTGTGTGCTTGTGTGATAGCATCTGTATGTGTGTATCAGAGAAAGAGGCCAATCCTAGGCCCCTGAATACAGGAACTGAGCTACACAGGCCCGTCCCTGACAGGCAGGTTTGGGAAGCCACAAGCCAGACTCAAATCTCAAAGAAACATCTGTTCCAGATGCACTTCTCCACTCTTGCAACCAGAACCTGCCAATAATCTCTGTGTAGGGCCAGGACCTCTACGGGCATCTAACTTCCTGCTAAAACCAACAGCCTATAGCATGGTTAAGCTATCTCCTCAGACTACAACTCCTCAAAAGACAACCCTCACCCAGGAAAGCTCAAGCTGGCTGCACTCCAGCATCCTAGGGCTATGCTTATAAGTGAAAGTGACCCCCTCTGCCTTAAGAAGGTAAGACAAGTAAGTCCCTGAGAGAGAACTCAGTGAGTAAGGTGTCTGCCACCAAGTCTGACAACACAAGCTTCATCCCTGGGACCCAACATGATGAAAGAAGAGAACTGACTCCTTCAAGTTGTCCTCTGACCTACACACACACACACACACTCACACACACACACACTCACACACACACTCACACACACTCACACACACATACACACACTCACACATACACACACTCACACACATACACACATATTTACACACATACACACACTCACACACATACACACACTCACACACATGCACACACTCACACATACACACACTCACCCAGACACATGCACACACACTCACACACATACACACATATTTACACACATACACACACTCACACACACACACCCAGACACACGCACACACACTCACACACACATACACAACACTCACACATTCTCACACATGCACAGATACTCACACACTCACACACACATACACACACATACACACTCACACTCACATACACACACACTCACTCACCCAGACACACGCACACACACTCACACACATACACACACACACATTCACAACACTCACACACACACTCTCACACATGCACACACACTCACACACACGTACACACTCACACACACATACACACACTCACACACACACACTCACAACATCTCTCCTGCTGCTGACTCTCCCACTTCCTCCCATTCTCATCCCTCCCAGAACCTTCCTGGTTTAAGCTCATTCAATACCACACCCTTTGAAGAGGGTATTGCACAAGCTGGCTTGAGGGGTGGGTATCCCCAACCCTAGTATCCAGACTTGCACCAAAGAGACTGCCTTCACAGCAGATGTTGAGTGCATAGCTTTGGGAGGTCGCCTAATGACCTGAGGTTTGGGCCAGTGAGGACACACTGTGGTCCCTACCTCTCAACTCCCATCTAGATGCAAAGGCACTGACCACTCTTTCAGTACAGGGTCCCCCACTCCCATCCTGAGTGTGAACAGACAGAGCCACCAAGGGAATTCAGGTGTTTTTTCCAAAGCAACATTATCTTTGGTCACCAGTTACTATCAAACAAGATGGCACTTGGAACCTAAGTTAGCTGTGCAATTTCTGAGCCTTGCCCCTTTCTGCCCTCTTCACTACGACCCTGACCCCTGTTCTTGCAGCTGTCACAGGGTATCAGAGGCACAGATCTGTCACTGTTCATCAGAGGGACAATCCTGGGGTCCCTGCCTCTTCTGGGGTATTGTAAGCACCTGCATCTGTCCTCCATCTTGGCTCCCTAAAAACCAGTAAGAGCCAAAGGAGATGTAAGAAGGGTCTGCCATTGGTCTCTGAGCAGGCACAACTGTTTGATAATTAAGTCCAGAAGACGATTCCTCCTGGCTTGCTCTCTCACAGGACACTGTGAAACACCCAGAACAAATACATTTGTCAGTAAGTCTCCTAAAAAGTCAAATGGCAGATTCAAGTATAGAAACACACGACCATGACATGAACAAACATGAAAACTGGCATTATGTGCAAGGTACAGGGTCATCTCCCCAGAGAACCAATAAAGTTAACAGATGAACACCAAGAACTAAGAAAAGAGCTCCAACAGATATACCAAGCACAAAACATGCCACTTCTAACAATTAGTAGAGTCAGGACACTAGCATAGTAGGGCACACCTGTTACCCTAGCACTAAAAGTTGGCCTTGGCTTTATAGTGAGTTTGAGGCTTCAGAAATAAGGAGAAGCCAGCAAAAGAGCTCATGGGTAAAAGCACTTGCTGTGCAAGCAGAATGAGCTGAGTTTGATCCCCGGAACTAACAGTGGAAAGACAGCCAACTCCCCAAGTTGTCTGCTAGCTTCTACACTAACACCAAGTGTTGTCAAACACAATCACAATCACACACATAAATTATTTTTTAAAGTCTTTTCCCTTTTTTCCCTTACCTCTGTGTGTATGTGTGTGTGTATGCATATCTGTGTATGTGAATACACATGTGTCATAACGTGCATGTTGAAGTCAGGAGACAGCCTCGGGTATTGTTTTGCCACTGCACCATGCTCATGAGCGTCCCAGGATTCTTCTGTCTCCACTTTCCATTTTACCTAGAAGTGAGTGGTTACAGTCACATGCTACTGTACCCAGCTTTCATGTGGATTCTGTGGATTCAAACTCAAGTCCTCACATTTTTCCAGCAAGCTCTTTATCCACTGAACCATCTCCCCAGCCACATAATTTCTCTTTCAGTAACAATGACTACGGAGCAGCTGAGGATGGCCAAGAAGACAGGTGAAAACTTTAGAGCAGTAAAGTGCATGGACATGAGGCAGCCCAGGGAGAGGTGGTCCAGGGTCTTACCCAAACTTACAAAGCCGTTAATGCTTGCTTCTAACTAACCTACAAGTCCAAACCCAATTGTGATCGAGGCTCTGGAGAAGCCACTGTGTGTGTAGTGCACACTTGTTATGTGAACATGCACAAGGCAGAAGCAGGATAGTGAGTTTCAAGCCAGCCTAGGATGTAGAGAGAGATAATGAAAGTAGAGAAGAAGGGGGAAATCCAGGTATGGCTTGCTGTTATCCAAACCCCTGGGAGGCTGAGGCAGTGGGATTGCTACACTTCAAAACAAGCTTGAATTGCTACAGAGTAAGATCTTATCTAATAAAGAAACAAGCCATTTTTTAAATTTAAAAGTGGGAGACTTCACCTTTTTGATTACTGACACACAGTAATCACCTAGTGTTGAGCTTGGTGCTGTTTCATACATTCTGGTGAACAAACTGACAGATTCTGGGGGCAGAGTCAACGTTCAGAGGCAGATCCATGGTTGCACAGTATGCTAAAGGTGCCCCACAAAGCAATGGAAAAAACAGACTACATGTGTTGGGAAAGTTGGCTCCTTACATGGAAAAAAGTACAACTTGATCCTTACTTGACACTACATCCAGGGAGGGCTCAGGATGGATCCAACACCCTGAGGAAGGTGAGGTCGAGGAGCCAGAGAACAGAAGTGGACCTGTGGGGGCCTCTCAGCCTTTGCATGGAATGGGCGGGTCCCCAGCGAGACTTCAAGGGCACAAACAAAACTAAAAGTTGATGATTCATTTGTATCCAAACTGAGAATCTTCATTTTATTAACTGAACAAAGACTAAGAGGGAGAAGGCGTTCACAATTCAAACAAGGAATTGACATACGGAATACACACTGTATTCATTTCTATTTCTAGAACACACAAGCAACCCCTGGAAATTCAGGAACAAAAGAGAGCAGTCTCATAGAAAGATAAACAAAGGATACAATCAATCAATTGACAGAAATGAAAGCTCAAACAGCTATCAAGCCTAAAAGAGATATTCTGTTCTACAATAAATAAATAAATAAATAAATAAATAAATAAATAAATAAGTCAAAGAAACTCAAATTAAAGAAACAAACCCACAAAACTGGCAAAATTAGAATGGGAAATGATGGCAAGTGTGGCAGAGGTGGGAGAGTATGAGAGTCTCCATTCAGGAGTCAGACAACAGGGTTGGCAGTCAGGCACACAGGGAGGCAACAGTTGGCTAAGAATCCCCATATCCTGGATTCCAGCAATGTCACTTCCAGGCATGCAACCACAGACACCCTCACACGAGTCTGGGAAGGACTGTGTAAGAGAATGTTCAATGTGGCATTGCCTCTGGTGGCAGAGTGGAACGGTAAGCAAGTAAAACATGCTCCAGTGTGAGAAACCACAGACTGGACACTCAGTGGCAGCTCACCTGTACATAAAGTCACGTTCCTGGATAAGAAAAATGAATGCTTGAATACAATCACACCACAATACCATTTGCCTAAATTAAATCCACATGCATCTATCCAGTCAAAATACACATTTGCAAGAACATATGCGAACAGCATATTCATAGGGAGTATATTTGAATGGCTGCCTATATGGAATGTCACGGAACACTAACATGAGTATTTGGGGCCTCACTGATTTGAGGAGCTAAGCATACAGGAACTTAGACAGGGAGAAGAAAGACAAGCAGAGGTGCTGTGAGGGCCACACAACAGACAACATTACTCCTCACGGGGTCAACTGTGACCATGAGGTGATGCCTGCCAAGTGACAAGCAGACAGCCCTGGCACAGCATGCTGTGTTTGGTACTTGTTCACAGAATGCCCTCAAACCATCATGCAGGGGGCAAGTGCTTTGATCCACTTGAGAAACAAAGGCCACTGAAGCTCTCAAATTCCAGCCAAATCTAGGCCTCCTGAGGGCCCAAGCTCATCCATCCCCAGAAGAAGAAACTTATGCAAGGTGGCCCACACAAGACTCTACAGTAGAGAGAAACTAGGCCAGAGGTCCTATTCAGTCCCCACATTCTAGGTAAGTCCCTTAGCCTCTGCAAGCAAGAGTTTCCCCTCCTGGAAAATGACTGAGAAACTTTACCAGCAGAAGGTGCAAGGACCACCATTTACACACTATAAAGTGAAGCTACCTGAATGTACTACTAAAAGCCACCAGCTCCCAGCTGACTTTGCCTAAGCTTTGTTGTCCCACTCAGGACTCCTCTCATTCCCTCTGAGTGAAGAGGCTCTGAGACCAGCATGCCCTCCCTGCACTCTGTGACACCTCCCACATTCAGCAAAGCAGGAGGTCACCAACCACTCCTCGGGCCTCCACCACCTCTTCTACCCTAGCTTCTATATCCCAAGGCTTTTCACAGAGTGGGACACTAAGACCCAGAGATAAGAAGTGATTTTCCCAAGGACACAGAGACTGCCTCCAAATCATCTAACACGAAGAATAAGGCTTCTGTCACACAGTGCTGGCTGGTTTGTTCATTCATTTAGTAAAAACATGCAGATATTGAGCTCCTACAATGTGCTAGCCATGTAGATGCAAGAAAAAAAAAAAAACAAAACAAGTAACACTTAGCCAGGTGGGGATGATGGGCACCACAAACTCAACCAGGGACAGACTGAGGTAAACACAAGTAAAGCCAGCTGGGTAATACTAGGCCAGCCTACAAGTACCCAACTCCAGCACACAGTCCAGAAGTCTTTATGGAGCATAAGAGGCTTCAACAGCCACTGGGACCTTCCTGAGCTGGAACCTATCCCAGCAACCCTCCCAACAATTCTCTGACCCTGACCCCAGATCTCCCTGCATGTCAGATAGAGAGGTTTGTCATTCCCTCACCCATGGGGCCAGATACCGCTGCTTTCCTGCCTCTACACAAAGTGGGAGGGCAGGTTTTGGAGGAGAGGGGCAATTCTCCCTCTCCTCCAAACAGCAAATGTTCTCTAGGAGAGGGATGGTCTCAGGGATGCTGAATAGGAAAGGGCTTCTTCAGAGCACTCAGATCTCACTGCACCGGAAGCCACCCAAGCTCACCCCACCTCACATCACTGAGCTGGCTCTCCTGTTCCAGTCCTCCTCCCCAAAGCCCAAGGCCACTGTCAACTCTGCTTCTACCTAGACAGCTCTGCACAAATATTTACATAGTTTCTCTGGGGCTTTGGAGACACCACACACAGGAGCAGGAGGTACCCTCGAGATATTGTGCAGGCTGAGGGGCTCTAAGGAGACAGCACCACTCTATCCTCATAGACCGGAAGCCCCCAGCAGCCCAGAGCAGCCCACCACAGAAACTATCACCTACCTCAGGCTCCAGACTATACCAAATCCTGACCAGAATGACAAGAATATCTGTGCTCCCAAAAAGGGAGCACACCTTTAATCCTAGCAGAAGCAGGTGGATTTCTTTCGAGTTTAAGGCCAGCCTGATTTACATAGCAAGTTCCAGTACAGCTAGGACTACATAGAGAGTAAAACAAAAAGGGGCTGGCAAACATTCAATGGCTTTGGCCCTATGGCAAAAGGCCTAAATTTAAGCCCTTGGCTTCTCCTAGGAAGGCTCCAGGCTGATTTCCATGCATAGTGCACAGAAACAGCTAGGCACTGACCTCTGAACTCTGCCTTCCCCTCAAAACCTCCCCCCTTCACAGAAAGCATCTTTTTACCAACTCAGACACCACATGACTGGGTATGGAAGTGGGGAGGGAGTCTGAGAGAGGAGGGCCACAGCAGTGGCAGAGTAGGACCTCTGATTTATGTGGACAGGGATGGCAGGGAAGAGAGAAAACCAAGACTAACGGTCTGGGCCATAGGAGGGCAATGCAATGCCCAGGGGTTGACAACTGATACCAGCAGGGCCTGCTGAGCACCTGGGAAACCAGCGTGTGAGTCTGGGTGCAGCAGTACAGCAAATGTAAAGACAGCACACTGGGGAGCTGGCCTGGACCAAAGGTCCCCACCCTCCCCCTCAGCCACAGCATCAGCTGTAGCAGTGGGGACCCTCTGACCTTGTTGCCGTGGCAACTGGACTGCTGGAGCAAAGAAGCCAATAGACTCTTCTCCAGAGACACCCCCCATTTCCACCCACACACAGGCTCCTAGGGACACAGGGACATAGAGACAGGGACAGGACAGTCAGAGGTATGGTAAGACAGATAAAGCCTTTCAGACAAAAGCCTGGGGAATTGGGAGTGAGTAAACAGGACACAGGAGACAGGGAAAGAAGCAAGAAGAAGGCTGCAGGGTGCTGAAGGAACAGAAGAAACAGACAAAAGGGGAATGAGGCAAACATGGAAGGGGCAGAGCAGGCAGGCAGGTCGGACAAAGGCAGAGACGCCTGAGCATGGGGAGGAAGAAGTACCAAGAGGATGGGTGCAGTAGGCAGGCAGGGCACTGCAGTGGGGAGGAGAGGAGAGGCAGCAGAGAGGCGGGAACAAAGAGCAAGGACAATAGAGGGACAGGCAGAGGAAAAACCACATCTCCCTACCCCAGTGGCAGTGCAGGGCAAGGTGTGTCCCCAGCCAGCACCTGCTGTCTGAGGTGCTGGAGAAATGTCACATCCTGCCAGACCTGCACTACAGGGTTTCTGTTCACAATCCCACTATGCTCTGGGGCCTGACTTAAAGCATAAGGCCAGTGAACTGGGCACACTCTGTCTCCTCCTCCACCCCCAGTCTAGCCCCCCCCCACCTCTCAGCAGCCTCAGAAACTAAATAATGGGGCTGTCTGGCTCCAGACCCTGAGACTGCACAGAGCTGAGTTAGAGTCTCCGACAAGGCACAGCTGTCCTTAGGGGCGCCTGCCAGCAAAAGGCCCTGCCTCCTCCCTAGCCATTCCCCCTCCCTGAGGCTACAGCCCAAGGACCTACTTCCCCAGGGCTGGCCTAGGCAGACATCCTGAGAAAAGCTTGGACAAAAACAGGGGGTGGCATTTCTTTTCTGACTTTTTACATGTTCCACATGTCAATACACATACGGGGGGGGGGGGAAGCCCAGGTCAGGCAAAAAAGGATGGATGGCATGAGGGACTTCGTATCACAGAGCAGAGAGGATAGAGAGGTTGAAGAATTTGTCTGCACTGCCCTCAGCCCAGAATGCCAAAGTAAGTGGGGCCTCAGGTAGCTGAGGTCCACTGGGAGTTATCTGATCCCCATGGAAACTAGGTGAGAACAAAGAAGGGGCAGAGGCAGCAGATGGCATAAGGTTTCCTAGGTCACTCCCCCCATTTGGAGTTGTAACTTGGAGGAGGCAAGAGTGTAGACTTGCACAGAGACTTGGATTCTAGGCCTCTTCCCTCCATGGATACACTGGACACCAGGTGACTTCTCTACCTGCTACCCAAATGGCTGGATTAGACCTTCAAGATTCCATGACAACTCCTCTTCAGGAGTCTCCCAAAGAAGTCTGCATGGGCCAAAATGGTCCATGCTACTTGAGAAGGTTCCATCCATGCTATAGCCAAAGGCAAAATCAGTCCCACCACTCTGCTGCCAAGGGGTCAAATCCACAAACACAGCAATGTCCACCATGGGGCTGGAGTGGCTCACCGTGGAAGACCCTGTATCAAGAGCATCATCTCCAAAGTTCAGCACTCTTGCCAAGCCTAGTGATACAGAACTATCATCCCAGCTACTTTAGAGGCTGAAAAAATTCAAAGCCCACCTACGCTAAGGGTGAGTTCAGGCCAGCCTGGACAACATAGTGAGAGACTATCTCCAAACAAATGCAGGCCCAGGTGTAGTGGTGCACACTTTAATCCCAGCACTTGGGAGGCAGAGGCTGGCAGGTCACATCGAGTCAATGCCAGCTATATCTACACAGTGAGGCCCTACTTAAAAACAAAGAGAGGGAGAGGGAGAAAGAGTAAGAGCTAGCTAGCTCTAGCAAAACAGATCAGCTTCCCACACAAACCTGACAACCTGAGTCTGATCCCTGAAACTCATATAAAGGTTGAAGAAGCCTGGCGTTGGTGGCGCTCGCCTTTAATCCCAGCATTCCGGAGGCAGAGGCAGACAGAACTCTGTGAGTTTGAGGCCAGCCTGGTCTACAGAGTGAGTTCCAGGACAGGCTCCAAAGCAATGCAGAGAAACCCTGTCTCCAAAAAAAAGTTGAAGGAAAGAAACAACTCTGTGAAATTATCCTCTGACTCCAAACACACTTACGGTAGCACTCACTCATCCTCATCCCTATCTCACACTCACACACACACACACACACACACACACACACACACACACACACGTGTGCACACATGGCTCTGGCTTTGATACAGTTCTGAAGAAAAAAAGAAAGAAACCCCAGCATCCCAAGTAAGCATTGAACAAATCTGTGGAAATCAATCAATGTGGCTGGTAGGAGATTCCCCACGTTACATCTGACTCCAGGACTTATGTGTCCATATGTATACACCTAAGGTTTGGAAACTTAAGTTTTCACTGTGTGGAGCCCTCTAGTTTTCTGGTGTCACCATCAATACATGACACACAATAGAACAGCATGATATGGTTCTGGTCAGACAAACAAGAGTTCCACTCCAAGAGATGATGTTTTTGATCTATGTGACTTAGGATATAGTCTTAATTTCTCTAAACTTCAGTTTCATCATCCTTAGGAGGAAAGAAAAAGTGGTATCTGCAGATCAGGGATACTGTGAGGAATACTGTCTGTAAGCTTCCCACTACTTCACCCTCCCACCTGCCAGCCACAGCCCCAATTTTTGAATGCAAACTCTCCTGCAAAGGACCACTGAGTATGCCCCCCACACATGCTGCCCAAGGATATCACAGGCTACACACGTGCACCAGATGCTCCTTAGAGATGCCAGCATTTACAGACAGCCTCAGCCACCCTGGAGCATGCACAGCAGCAGCCTGGGGCTTGCAGGTTACATCTGCCACAAGAGGCAGGGTATGCTCACTGTGGATAGCCAACAAGCTCCCTGAGAGCAGCTCTATGTCCAAGAGCCCAGCTCTGAGCTGGGTTCCAGGAATTGTCGTGAAACTTGTGAAACGTTCACTGGTGGACAACAGAATTCTAGAGCTCCTTCCCAGCCCTCCAATACTCACTGCCCCACCGCTTCACTGACCTCCCCTGCGCAGAGCCCACCCAGCAGCACAAGCCTAGTGTGAGAGCAGCTCCACCCACGGTGTTTATCCGCTCTCTACTTTGCTCTCCAGATGCGGATGCACAGAGCAGCTGGGTGGGGAGGTGGTGGCTGAGCAGAGACACCTGGCCAAGAGGGAGTTGAGGGGTGGGGCGGGGTGTTCTGTAGACTAGACAAAGGGAACGGAGGTTGTGGGAAGTAGTGTAGTTGAAGCACAGAAGAGAAAGGAAGACAGGAGGTGAGTGACAGCAGAAACAACTCTTCCACCTCTCCCTCTATGACATCTTTCAGGAAGTTACCTGGCACAGGCTGCCCTACAGGTAGCTAGAATACTGTAGCTGGGAGTCAGCGCCAGCACCCAGCTTGCCCTATCTATTGCCACCATCCAAGACTCAACTACCATCCCTGACTGGTCTAGTGCCATCCTACCTAGTTCAACATGACACCTGCCAAAGAGGAAAGTACGGGAAGGTGCCAGGGTCCCTCACTCTTAGCAGCTCCAAGACCATCCGAAAAGCCAACCCACCAGAGTGGGCCACACCCACCCCAAGACATAAGGCCCCGCCCCTGCCTGGGTCCCGCCCCCACGGAATCCGCACAATTCACAAGCCTCCCGCAACCACAGATTCCACCCCACTGTTCCACACACACACCCACGCTCATTCTCTCGAGGCCCGGCCCCTATCCATAGCCACGCCCAGGCCCCGCCTACCATCTTTCCGGTAGAAGGCGATCTCTACTTTGCGCTCCTCAGCGCCCAGCAGGGCCTGCGCGATCTGCGCGGCGGCACGGCGCTGCGTGCGCGGCCCGTGCAGGAAGTCGCAGGTGCAGGGCCGCTGCATCACCTCGGCCCGAGAGTATCCGCACAGCTCGCAGAAGCCGTCGTTGCAGTAGATGACGGCGCAGTTCTCTACGCGGGCGTTAGCGATGATGAACTTGCGGCCTGGGGGAGGCGGGGATGAAAGCGCACGTGAGCGGACACACCAGTCTCAGGGGCTCCTGGCCCTTGCCCACATTCGCTCGTCACACACAGCCGCCCGAAACTCCTCCGCACCGGGGAGGGGGCGCCCAACCCCGACCAAACGCAGCTGTGCCCTGACACAGGTGTCTCAACCGGGCGCGGCCTGGCGACACGCCCCCCCCCAATCCCCGGCCGGCCGGCAGGCTGCGTGGCTTCCCCCGGGCAGAGAGCCAGCGGCCAAGGCCGGCCTGGGCGGGTGTCAGCAACGCGTGTCAGCAGCCGCGGCGGAGGGATAAACACAGCCTGGAAAGGGAGCATGGGAAGGGCAGGAGATGGCGGCCTGCCTCCCCTTTGCACCAGCTCCCCAGGCTTCTTCCTCGTCATAGGGGACGCTCCCTGGAAAATCAATTTCTCAAGTACCCCCAGGCTCCCTATGTGTCTGCTATGACTTTCACACCCTATCCACAGGCAATCATGCTGAGGAGTAGGTGAACCAAAGGATGAGGGAGTTAACTAGTAGACCTGGACAACCCAGCAAAGTGGTTGTTACTATCATCATTTTATGGATGAACTCAAGAGAAGGTCAGCCCAGTACCCAAATCTAGCGGTTCATTCATAGGGACACCAGCTTTTGAATCTTGTTTGGCACGACCGCTGGAGGGGGGAGGGGGTGTCACAGGCAGAAGTCCAAGGTCATACAGAATTAGGAAAGAACCTGCAGCTTCACACCCTGCAACTCCCTAGAGCCCAGAGATGGGCCCAAGGCAGGGTGGGCCCACTGTGAGAAACCAATCCTGGGAAAAGATGACCACCTCTAGGGATATGAAGCCTTCCTCCAAGACCCCATCAAAAAGGGAAGTCCGATAGATCCATTTCATCTACACTTGGCTCACCACCCCACCCCTGCCCCAAGGGCCACACTGGTGCATAAGCAGCAAGTCAGCAGCAGCCTCGGTTTGTGCCCAAGTGGCATGTTCCAAGGGTTGGCACCTTCTCTGAACAGAGATCTGGCCACTTTGCCTTTCGTGCTGGATGTGCGTGCGATGGAAGTTGGAACTGTCTCCTCCCCTCCTCTTCAGGCCATCTGCAGCTCCGCACAGGCCTGAGAGCAAACCTCAGGCTGCAACGCACAGCAGGGCTCCCTGCAGCAAGGCCAGGCCATCAGGGCCTAGCCTCCTGACTTCTGCCATCTTTCCCCTGCCCTCTGGGAGTTAACTTTTAAGACTCGGGTCATCGTTAGGTCAGTTCCCAAGGCCTACTGGAACTCCCATGCAAGCATCAACCCAGGTCTGAAAAGAGCTTCTAACTGCCTCCATCTCCACTTCACCCTAAGACAGTCCAGAGTACCAACCACCCATGGGAGAACATCGAAGGCAAGTCCCATCCCACCCCGTGACTGAAATGCTAGAATACAGATACAGAAGAAACCTCAAAAGTCCTGTAGCTTATCCCCTTATTCATAGATATGGGAACTGAGGCTTAGAAGGGGAAGAGTCATTCAAGGTCATCAGTCAGTCAGTGGTAGAGGTGGGGCCAGAAGCCAGGCCTTAGGATCCAGTCCAAGGTCTCAGATTCTGCCTGTGCCTACCCAGCTGGTAGGCTACAAACCCTGCCCCAGCCCCTAGGCCTGTGTCAATGTCACTGATCCACCCCCTCAGGCTCATCTTGTTCTTCGTCTAGGACAATACTGCCCATCCAATTGACCCCTCCCTCCTACGACAGTACAAGCACACGTTGTCCTATGTGCACAGGGTGACGGCAAGGAATGTCACTCTTCTGCTCCCAGGCTCCCAGGGCCCTTGACAGTCAAACCCTCTGTGGCACATGCAGACTTGAGGACAGGCACACCAGCACCAAAGCATTCACCTGGTCTAGGGCACTTCTGGAACTCTGGCTAGGTCAGCATAAGGGGTGCTGTAATCCTCAAATGGGTTTGGGGGTACTGTCCTCAGCAGGAAAACCCACCACACAGAAGCCCCACGGCCAGTTTCCAGTCTGAGGCACCCACAATCTCGCAGGAGATACCTCTTGACAGCCCATGTAGACTCAAATTCATAAGTGACACAGGGACTTGGCCATATACATGCCACATACTCAAGAGTAGATTGTTACTGATCCTACACACTTAGCTTCTGTCTCTCACATAGAACACAGTCAAGATTGCAACATGCTCTGTACTTTTAGGGTCCAACAGCTTGAGTCATATACGTTCTCATGGCCACACATGCACAATGTCATAAACTCTGGACATTTAGAGGTAGAAACACCTGCATATCTCATCCCACCTCCCTTTTCATCACATTCCAGGTGTGACACACACACTCTGACCCCAAGCAGCAACACTAGGCCCCTTAGTCCCGTGGTAATTATCCCCTGGCACTAAGCGTTGTTCCCTCGGTTCCTGGTGTAAGTCTCAGGGCCCACCATCTCCTACTGACTCACATTTTGCACGGCACACAGCCCGGGCACGCCCCCCATCCACACTCAGCAGGACTGGACCCACCCCCCAAACCTCCTCAAACCCCCTCCCCGCCTAGCCCCCTCCCCCACTCACTCTGGCCCTCAAACTTGCGGATGATGGTGTCGAGGAAGGTGTTCTGCGGCGCGACGTGGCCCCTCCGCACCGGCATCCTGAGCCCATGGGCGGGCCGGGCGGGCCCCCACCCACCCTGGCCCGGCCCGGCCCAGCACTAGGCTTCGGGTGGCCTGGCCGGGCCGTGGTCTCCGCACCCCGCTGCCAAGCTGAGTGCGGGCGGGGCCGGAACTGGACTGAGGGCGCGGGGTACCCGCTGGGCGAGCGGCTACCGGCTCCGGACCGCGGGCCGGGCCTGAAGCGGCTGGAGCTGCGGCGCCGGCACACCTGTCTATCGACCCGGGCCGGCGGTACCACGGGCCCCGCTCCGCTTCGTCCCCGCGCTGCGCTCCGCTCGCTCGAGCGCCCGGCTCTCGGCTCGCGCCTGCCCGCCGCCGCCGCGCCGACAGCCGCTCCAGCGCCCGCGGCTCGGGCAGCGCCTGAGGCTTGGTCCGGCGGCTGAAGGGTTAATGCGGCGCGCGCCCCTCCGGCTCCGGCCCCCGCCTCCCGGCCCCCTCCTACCGCCGCGCGCCGGCAGCACCGCCCTCTCCCCGCCACCCCGAGCGCCCGCCCTTCTCATTGGCTGAGCCGCGCCGAGCGCTACCCGGGCCCCAACCCCTCGCTCTGCTACTGAACCCCCGGGACTCCCTCTCCCACGAGAGGGGGAAGGGACCTTTAGGTAGGGGGACCGTGAGGACAGGTGCGACGGTCGGTTTAGAAGTGGCCAGGGAGAGGGGCATGGGAATAACGCCCCTTCCCAGACTCGGGACTGAGAAACCCTTTGATGGGACAGGGCCAACCCTTTATCCCCTGCTTCCCTACTGCGCCTAGCACAGGTTGAGTACACACAGATTTCTCCCAGAATCTGCTGCGGGTGATTTGGCTGAGTGAGGCCATGGCTCTGAGGAGATGGGCCCCAGGACTAGGGTAGACCCGAGAAATAGGAAAAACGGGGAATGTAGAAGCTGTAAATTTTGAAGCACGGGTGGGTGAGCCGGAGGAGTGGCACACCCTCCCGGATCGCCCCGATCTCCAGCATACACTTGGACAAGGCCCTCTCAGAGGTTATTCGAGTCTCTTCATGGGTGGCACGCACAGAGGAGAGTTGCGGCCTCCTAGCTGAGAGATCAAAGACAGGTTCCAGAGCTCGAGGTCCCAGCCAAGGGATCCCCGTGTGCTAGAGGCTTGCCCTCCCTCTGTAGCTCGGGACCAACCTCGCTGGTCCAATAGGAGGGCTTGGGGCCCTGAGGCTGCAGGGGCAGCCAGGGCAGCCCATCCCCTCGGAAAACCCTGGCCTCCCCGCAGGCCCCTCCCCCTGCCAGCTGGCTCTCTCCAGCTGCAGCTCCCTTATTTAGGCAAGGAGGTCTGAGGATGCTCAAGGGCAGGCAGGGTGTCTGCCCGCCGCCTGCCCACCGCCTGCTGGGGCCTGAGTAGGGGTCTTCAGCCGGCCGAGGTGCCCTTGGTTGGAGCAGCTAAGCAACGCCTGGGGAGGGCAAGGCCGAGAAGCGAGTGTTGACAGCTGATCAGGCCTGCTGTGGGGAGGAGCCGGCAGCTGGAGTTGAGGCCTTGAATCCCCTCCCCTGCCTGCAACCCGGATCAGAGGCCTGTCTAGATGGATGGGGCCATGTGGGGGCTCCTGAGGGCTTGCAGCTGCCTCTGTCCTTGGAGCAAGGGGCTGGGTCTTGTCACCAGCAAGAGCCGTCATGGGATGTAGGGGGAAGGGAGGAACAAAGGGTGAAGATGGAAGCCGGCTGGAGGGAGGGAGGCTGGGGAAAGAAAGGTCGCCATGAGACCACCCCAGCCAGACGCTCACCTCTGTCCAGGAGGAAAATCCTGCAAACACTAAGGCCACACAGGGCCACTGGCCAGAAGATGACATTCTTTTTTATTTGCTAGTGGGTGGGCAGTGACTCAGGGAGGCAGCCGGTGGGAGAGAAGGAGGTGGCTCTGCCAGCTGATGCTAAAAACGTCCAGAGGCTCCTGCCTGCAGTCATCCCTCAGACCCTTGCCACCTCCATCAGCTCCCTCACTCACGCCCAGGGTACCCAGGGCCTTCCCCAACTTGTAACTTGGCACCAGAGGCCTCTGCACGTCTGGGTCTAGCTCTTTACACACACACACACACACACACACACACACACCTACCAAGCAACACACAAAGAAAGGTGTGTGTCTGAGGGTGGAGAAAGCTTGAGCTAGACATGTTCTCAAGGCATCACTTCTGAAGTTGCTGGTACCAGGCATTAAGAGACCACCTCAAAGAGAAGTCCCTATGGTCTATCATAGACCAACCTCCCACTTCCAGATGCAGACAAATTTAATACCCAAAGCATCCACACTCTGCCCCACCCCCACACTGGGCCTCAAGGGTCATTCCTGGGAAGAGCTCTCCCCTACCCTGCCTGTGACTGAGGGAAGGGAGAGGCTGTATTTATAGTGAGACACATGTAGGCTCCACCCAGCTCCCAGAAAGAGACAATTTAGGGAGAAAAGTCTGCAGAAAACATCCTACCCACCCCACTCTCCGCTCCTGCTCAGCCTGAGGGAGGGGGGTGAGAGCTTCCAGGGAGGGAATAGAATGGAGCTGCCTTGCTGGTAGTCCCCAAGGATCAGGCTAGGAGAGAGAGTGACACAGGGAACTGACAAGCAGTTCCAGTCAAGCAAACAAGAGAGAGACAGTTGACAGAGGGCGGACTCTTTGGAAGCCTCAGAGGAGGGAGGACAACAACGGCCATCCCCTAGTATTAAGGGCAAACTTGAATGGGGGCATCGGGACTTTTTTGTACAAACTTGAATGGGGGCATCGGGACTTTTTTGTACACCGGGTTCTCATGTTTTTCAGATGTGAACTGGACTTGGAGGAGACAAGCGAGGGGCAATATGTCTCCCCCACCCCAGGAGCAGGTGCTTAGGGCTCACTGACAGGAAGAGAAGTGAGAGAGAGAAAATGGAGGGTTGAATCAACAGACAAGGGACACACCTCACCCCTACCCTGAAGCCAGGGCTCCCTGATGCACTGTCACCTGCAATTCTACCAACCCCCAACCCATTCCAAGGCCTTCTCCTACCAAGCTGACACTTACCTTTGAAGATATATGTTTCTGATTTAGTGGCACAGGAAGTAAATAAAGTGCTGGACACTGGCATTCAGGACACCTAGCTTCTGATTCTACTTGTACTACCAGTCATGTCAACAAATGTTTCCTGGGGACCTCCTATGTTCCAGGTCTTGTGCCAGGTGCTGGGGGGTTGGGAAACAGGAGAGCGAAGCCAGTCTCCCTCCTCCAGGGATTACCAGTCTAGTGGTGTCTGAAAGAGGCAGTGGACAGACTAAACTGTAGTCTGTAATGAGTGCTGTGGGATTACAGGGACGTGCCAGTCATTTCTCCTGGAGGAGACAAGAAGGGTCTGGGGAAGGAAAGAGGCTTTGGAGCAAATCCTTGAAGGTTGATGTGAACAGGGAAGAAGTGTTGCAGATGGAAGGAACATGAACCAAGGTATAAAGACTGCATCATGGGGATCAGGTCTAGGGGCAGAGCTCAGAGATTGCTCTTCAGTCTGCATGTACTAAAGGAACTGTAGTAACAGCTGGAATGCACACATTGTGCATCAATTAAAGGTTTGTTGAAGTAATAAACATATATAATAGTTTGGGGAAACTAAGGTAGATATAAGGAAAGTCTACTAGCTGCTGTTGCCTAATGGCCAGCCCCAAACAAAAGACAGCATTGGTTTTTCTCATAATCCTACAGATTCAGCCAGGACCAAATGACTGCTTCACACACTTAAGAGGGACCAGAAGGCGACCATGTTTGCTGGTGGAGACTGACTGTCATTAGGACCTCAGGTCAGGCTGAGGTCAGCTATCCATGAAGCCTTTCCACATGGCTACCTGGCTTCCTTGCAGCATAGTTGCAAGGTTGCAAGGATAAATGTCTCAAGAAAGGACCAGCCAGAACTGAATGAACTGTAATGACTAAATCTTGAAAGTCACACCAAACAACTCCTGCCTTAAGTATGACCCATCAAATTGAGGGAAGGAGCACAGACCCAAATTCTCAATAAAAGCATGCCACTGCTCTGTAGGAAAAAAGTCATGTGCAATGGGACATATTGGCATGACCACCTCGAAAAAACATAACCTGCCAAGTGAAGCTACACATTAGTACAAGGGAGAGAGACTTGGAAACAGGTCAGAAGTGATGACCAGGAACCCATTTGTTGTGTTCCTTTAAACACAACACTAAATCTCATTTTCCTTACCTATAAAATTAAACTAAACAAGCTGGTCTCTGGGACCCCTTCCAACTCTGGCCATGAGTATCCTTAATTCTACATAATATATAGACCTGAATGGCTTTAAACTTACAACCATCCTGCACTCCCCACTCCCAAATACCCCCTTCCTTCCTTTCGGTAACCACCTCACTGCACCTCTTGCCTCTACTCTTGTGTCCTGAGCGCCCTGGAGCCAATGGCTACTCTACAGACAACACCATAAGCCATTTTATACAATTGTTTCAGATTAAAAGTAAGTGGAGGGAAATCTTTTAGGCTAGGTGAGAAGCACCTGAGGTGCATCAGACCCTGCACCTGCTTGGGGAATACCATTGTGGGGTCTGTAACAAGTAAACATAGGAGAGGACTCATCTCTAACATGGGCGTAGATATCATGAAGGAATCTGGTGCTGCTGGCCACATTTGCAGGAAAAGAAGCTCAAAACAGGGAGTGCACTGGATGGGTGGGCAGCCAAGAGGGCTTCTTGGGAGAGCTTGGCCCTGCCAGTTGGTAAGGATTCTCCCAGGCACACAGAAAGATGGTTGACAGCTTTCTAAAGCCAAATGCCATTGGGACTCAGGTGTGGTTCTTCTCACCAGTTTATTCTTGTTCCAAACGAGGAAGTGGAGCTGCTGGTGTGATTCCTCTGGCTGAGAACCTGACAGCCATCAGTCCCTTTGAATTAGGGACTGGGCTTCCCACACACAGAAGGGGCTCTAAGAGGGCTCTAGAGTTCCGTGTGTTATAGAGCTCAGCTAGAATGACCATGTGAGGGTAGCTGACTGAGCCATTGGTGGGTGGGAGTTCTCAAGATAAAGGGGGATGCCTGAAGACTGCATTTAATGTATTCCTATAAAACTATGTTTACAGAGTATCTAATACCTACCTTACACTATTCTAGAAAATAGGTTGGTTTCTGTTGACTGCTTCGGTTTGGTAATTTGTTTGAGATATTTGTTGCTTGGTTTGGTTTGGTTAGGTTTGGTTGTTGTGTCAGGTCTTACTGTGTAACCCACACTAGCCTTGAAACTGTTAGCCTTCTACCTCAGCCTCCCAAGTGCTGGGATGATGGGTCTGCATCAAGCCACCTGGCTTTTGTTATCAGAGTTTGGCAAGCAAGTTCTACTTTGACATTGGCTTGAGTTTATATTGGAGTGTGACCTTAAAGGATTGAAAAATATTAAAGAACGCACCATGCTCGCACTGCCCTGCTAGGGAAACTGCCAGAAAGATTCCAAGCCCTCTTAGCAGCATGAAAGGAACTCTGCCTCTGTCCGAGGTGCTGAAAGTCCTTCGTGACAGATTCTGCAGAAAGCCTGAAGGGCAACCCAGGTGACCAAGATGAAGGCCCTCTTCTGGACATTCTGGATTCAACAGCTTCCCCAAACTATACAGAACTATACGGTGGCTCCACCTGGCAGCATATGACACAGTAAGACCTGGTTTTCCATGAGGGCTGAAAAACACATGTCCCATGTGTACTCAGAGCTTTGCTGCCACTCTCAACCTCCCCCACTAACACAACAGAACACTGTGACTCTGCCCTGGATTTTATACATGAAATTCTCTGGATGCCACTGAGGGTGGGGGCTGACACTTTAGGAAATATCAAAGCAGGAAGTAAGCACTTTCTTATTCTAGGTGACAGGGACACAAAGTAGCAAAGAATTCCTGGAGAGTATACAAGTTAGAAATGGAGCCAGGTCTCCTGGTCCAAAGTCAAGTGACTTAACCACCATAGAGAGCAGGCTGTGGCTTATACACCACTTATATGAAGAGCTAGAAAAATATGGAATTCAAGGAAAGATGGAGGTGAAGGTAAGAATGAATAAATGAGACTATGAGTATGAACTACAGAGATAGACATATCAGAGGTGGCTGAAATCAGGCAGAGTTCAGAGTCAGCTTGGGGTTCCAGGATCATGAGAATGAGAATGGTAAACCCACTCCTAGCTCTGTCCTGAAGGGAACCTTGCCTTCTCCATAGGTTACTATGCAGCAAATGCTAAGGACCACAGAAGAGATTTAAGATCCAATCTGATATCCCCTGACAGACTCACAATTACCTATCACTTCCCATGTGTGTCGTGCTGTGCAGGTCACCTAGTGAAACATGAGGTTTAATGACCATCCCTTGACCTTGAAGAGTTGCAGTCAATTAAAAAGAAAAGATGTTCATATGTGAAGATAATACTGTGGAAGCCAAACATAAATATCATCTGACAAGAGAAGTTACATAATCCTATATTCAATCTACCCCCCCCCCGCAAAAAAAAAAATACATTCCATGAATGTTCTGGCTTCATGTTAGGGGAGTAGAGGAGGGAAGGTATAGCCACCTTGTGGGGTTGAGAACTTGGGTCAGGAGTCCAGCACAGCCTGAAAGTACGGGAAGGTGACAGTAGAAACCCATCCCAATATGGGGACTAAATCATCTTACCCTAAAAAAGAAAGGGCCCAGGGAGGGCACTCTGCCTTCTGGATCTCTGAGACACAACCCCATTCATTTATTCCTGATTCCTCTGAGAACAGGGACCAGCATTACCTGAAGCAGCCTGGGCTGGGGTTTAGGAAACCAGAGCTCAAAATGGGAATCCCAGGAACCTGACCTCAGCCTGTCAGCTTCAAATATATCAGGACTGCCTCACTTGATGGTTCTAGGCTGGTAACTGGGAGTCTATTTGGAATGATGGGGGCGGGGAGGAACCGACAGTGTTTTGTTTCCCAGCTACATGAAGTGAATAGCTTTGCTCCATCATATCTGTGATCTGCTGCCTGGCCACCATCATAAAGTGACAAGCCAACTAATAGTAGACTGGAACCTCCAAAATCATGTGCCAAAATAGATTTTTCCCTTAAAAACTAAAAGACAGCAACTTCACGGTGATCCAAATTCCTTCAGGTTTGTGGTCACAATACCCTTGTCTTCACATCTTCAGGGCCTCTAAGGGCCCCTCTTCCCTTCTTGCGTTGAGAGGGGGTCTAGTCCCTCCCTAGGGTACCCAGGAGGCCAAGGAAGCACATCCCCAAGCTGGTCTCCAGGGCTGGTTGCTACGGAATTTCCATGCTTGGCATACTTGATGCTTAAAACCCTGGTTCCCAAGGGACCCAGCACCACAGCAACCACACCAGGAAACTGGGCCAGCCTGGGGGACTGGAGTGGAGAGAGGAGGGGAGAAGGTGCAGGCTGTTTATTGGACAGATCCCTGACAGCTGTCTGTCTGAGGTCTGGGTTCATCCCAGAGCCTTGCACTGGTACGTGACAAGAGTTCCGCAGGGTCCCCAAGGTCTGAGACAGAGACCCTGACTGTTATCATTCAGGAGATCTTAGCCAGACCCTAAATACTCATTCTCACACCAAATACCAGAAATTAAAAGCATTTTCAGTCCCTATGGATATTAAAATATTCACATTCACAGCCACAGCCATGTTCTGGGAGCACAGGGACCAGATGATGAGATTGGTCAGTGCAAATGCCCCGGGACATATTGGTCAGAGGCACATATATGTGCTTGCATACCTCTCTCTCTCTCTCTCTCTCTCTCTCTCTCTCTCTCTCTCTCTCTCTCTCTCCCTTTCTCTTTCTCTCTCACACACAAATACACACACTCATGTGTGCACACACACACTTTTGTCTTCCACCACTACAATCAATTTCTGTTCTGAGATCCTGGTTCCTACTGTGGAATCTTAGAGGTAGAATCTTAGCTGGTATCTGTCTTGCAGAAATGAATAAAGGAAGTGGGTTATATGGGCAGTGATTGGGCCATGATGGCAGACCCTTCCTAGCGTAATTATTGTATCTATGAAACAGACCCTAGGTGGAAACCACCCTCAGAGGTGGTAGTTGCTGCCAGGACAAGCACGGAAGATTCCAAGCACCTCCATGCCCCAAGATTTGCCCATGAAGCTGAAAGCTGGCAGATAGCTGTGGTTCTAGAGTGAGAACAGGGCACTCATGATGCTCTGCCCTAGAGAGCCTACTGGCAAAATGGGAATAGCTCCGAGGGTCATTCCCTGGCTCCCTGGGATGCAGAAACTGCCTATTCTTACAGGACTCATGGCATCTGATGCTTCCCTCTCCTTGCTATGGTAGACACCACTCCTTAGCAGGCCCAGTGAGGATTTGTGCAAGAAGGAGGGCAAAGAGAGGCTTACCCTCAGAAGGTTCCCTTCCTCTGGGACAGGGCTGCAGATAGTCACCCTTGAGAGTTTTGGGCAAATGAGTCACTTTAGGACCACCACACAGCCACCTGTGGACACACCATTAAATCAGAAACCCAAGACAGTTGGCTGGTTCCCTGTCTATCACTGACTATTTGAGGTCCAACTTCAAGACTTTTTAGTACAGATCATTTCTCTTTGGCTCTCTGCTTCCCTCATGTGGCTATTTCAAGAATCGCAACGGCAGCTAGAGGGCGCCCAAGGCCAAGAAAGCAGCCCTTTTCAGAGCAGCAAAAACCCTTTCCTTTTTCTAGGCAGCTGGCACCTGCACCTCCTTGGCTCTTACCCCAAAGTCCTCCCAAAGACCCAGCCCCATCTTGCAACCTGGAAGCAGAGCAGACCTCTCCCCACACACAGTATGAGTTACATCCTGAGTAGGAGGGAGGCCTCTAGGCTGGCAGACTCTCCCGCCCTCCCTCCTTTCCCTGTTCCCCACCCAGTCCTTGCCAGCAAGCAGGAAGGAAGTTGCTCATAGTGGGGAGGGTGGGGCACTTCCAGCTCACACTGAACAACTTAGAATTGAGCTAAAAGGAGTCAAAGCCTTTGGCTCCCGCCATCCACCTTAGCCCCTAGAGCCCCTCCACATAACCATGGACCTAGGGTGTTCTTTTCCCAACACAGGCACCCCAAGATCAGAGCAATCACTCCTCTCTTGGGTTCACACAGACCTCTGGTCTGAGCTAAAGGGTAAGATTGGAGTCTAGGAAGGTGCAGAATGTGCAGGAGGTACCAAGGAGCTAGCTCTTCCAGGAAAGGACCCCTGTCCACCCACAGAAGCTTGCCACCCTGTCAACCAGAACCAGATGATGGAGATCTGGCTGAACCCTCCCACTAGCTGCAATACTGCCACCATTGGGAATGGAGACACTGGGCTTCTAACCAGCCCATCCGCCAAGCTCCATCCAGTCTGATACTTTACAACTTAAATCTGTAATTTCCTTTCAATGGAGATGCACCCCTGAAAGTCTCAAAAAAAATTCCAAATATAACTTTTTAAAAAGCAGTTATTAATAAATCACTAGAGTTGCCCATATAAGTAACCAGTCACTGGGGTATAGCGCATTAGTGAAGTGCAACCGGGCTGTAGGCAAATGGCAGAAGCAGATCCTCTGACTCCTGGGAGACAGGGAGAGGCCCTATCCTCGAAATGGAAGAATTGGTAGCTGACAGAGGGGGTCACTGGCCTTTGATTTGAGTTTTTTTTGTTTTTGTTTTTTGTTTTGTTTTGTTTTGTTTTGTTTTGTTTTGGGACAGTCTCGCTGAGTACCTCTAGCTGGTCTGGAACTTTCTATGTAGACCAGGCTGGCCTTGAACTCACAGAAATCAGAAATATACCTGCCTACCTAGTACTGTAATTAAGGGCATGCACCACCACACCTATCCCTGCATTCAACCTTGGTTTGGTTGTTAATTGACAAACAAAACTATACATATACATGCAAGATACTGCTATGTGATATTTCAATGTCTATACCCTGTGCCACATTGAGCATACCTGTAATCCCTCCACTTGGAAAGTAGAAGCAGGAGGTCCAGGAGTTCAAGGCCCTTGGCTACATAGCAGGTTTGAAACCAGCCTGCACTTCTCAAACGTTTGTCATCATTTATGTGGGGGAGGGGGAACCTTTCTTCTTGAGTTGTTGACATGTGGAATATATTGTCATTATCATTCTTTATAGTTACCCTGCTGTGCATTAGAAAGTCAGGACTTATTGGTAAGGAAAACTGTATCTTGGCCAATCTTTCCTTGTCTCTATTGCCTGTGACCACTGCACTAACCCCATCGTAAGTGCCTCTATGGAGAAATCAGGACAGACTCCAAGTGTCTCCTAGCCTACTGGGAGAGGTTCTGCCTGACATTTTTTAGGACATATTTTTCCTTTTCTCTAGCCTGGTGTGTTCTGCCACACATGTCTGCCTGCTTCCCTTGTGGCTGAACAATGCTTCTCTTGAACCTGTCCCTCACCCAGCCTTGATACCCTAGCCACACCCACCGAGAGCTTCTCCCCTTGCCTCCAAAACACAGCTCTGGGCGCCTGGTGGCCACACACTTTTCAGCCTATCTAATTTAGGAAGCACTTACTCTGTAAGGAGGTGGTCCAAACCCATCAGGGGAGCCCAAGGAGCAGAGGGTACTCTAAGAGTAGGCTGCTTAGAACCCACATCCCAAGGGCTAGCGAGATGACCCAGTGGTTAAGAGCTTGCTGCTCTTTCAGAGAACCCAGAATCAGTTCTTGGCACCCACAGAGTGGCCCACGACCAGGTCTAGGTGATTCAATGCCCTCTTCTGGCCTCCCTTCAGGCACTGCATGTATATACTATGCATGCAGGCAAACGTTCTTACACATGAAAAATAAATAAAATAAAACCCACAACCCCAAAGTAAGAGTTGTTCCCAGAGCCTAGATCAGGGTAACTAAGCCCCAGAGAGGTGCTAAAGAAGGCAGGAGCCCCTTGGGGCTGCATAGTGGTCTCTAGGAAGCAGACTCAGGGCATTGGAAGTTTTAGAGAATTACTGGGGTAATGTCTTAGAAAAAGAAGCAACAGGGGACAGGGGAAGGATCTAGAACAAGATGTGAGTGTGACATATGGGAATAGTAAAGTTACTGCCGCTGAGAAGGGCCTCAGACAGTAAGTTCTGAGGATCTCAGCCTGCCCGTCAGGGAATCCTGGCATCAAGAAGCCACACAGGTGGCTAGTTGGGCAGGAATAAATCCACATACATTCCCAGGAATATCTGGACTATCTGGAGCTTCTGGGAAAACAGAACCTTAGACTGAACACCAGGCAGATCCCACAGCAACACATCCAGAAGATGTCAGCCACCTTCTTGCTGCAGATGGTACCTGGTCTCCACAAGACAGATAGGATGACATCTCCAAGTCCAAGGCTGGCCCAGGGGGGGTTGGGAAGATTTCCTCTGGTCTGAGAGGAAAAGCAAGGATGAGGGATAGTATAAACTTGAGAAAGCCTGTTTGTGAAGAATGGATGTGAACAGTATACTAGGGAGATGGCACAGGCCAGCATGTTAGTGTATCCTTGGCCCTAGCTTTAGTGAGAAGAACCCAGCAATGGTGGAAAAGATGGGATGCGGAAATCAGGGGTCAGAAGTCCTGTATCAGGGGTTATGGCCAGTAGTACGAGCAAGAAGTCCCAAAGGTGTCAGTGTGTGATGGTGGCTATAACCTGGACACTGAGGCCAGTCACAGCTTCCTTAATACATGTTCAGTTCAGAAAGAAGAGTCCTTGGTTGTCAAGGAGTCAAAGTCAAGGCTAGACATGGGAGCCAGGTGGATCAGGGCCATCCGAGCGTCTACTGAAATAAAATGTCCAGGAGTAGGGGCTTGATTCCATCTCCTGCCCCTCTCCAATGACGCAAGTCGGTAGGGACAGGCAGGGACCTCAAGGCCAAAGACATGAAAGAAAGCTGGGGTGAGTAGGGGCTGCCTGCCGATCCTCTGCTCCCACCTCCCATCAGTCATCCAGGGAAGCCACAGCACTAACATCCAGGCACAGGCCTCTCTCTATTTGTGAGGCCCCTTCACCTACACCTGCCCCACCCCAAATTGGTGAACCCCACCTTCTTAGTGACCCCAGAGATCAGCACAGCCCATTCCTTCCTGCTGATCCTGCCAGCCCCCACCCCCACCCAGACCCACCCCAATCTTATCCTCCACTGCTTTCAAGAGTCCAGCCAACACAAATCCCCATGTTTGTTTGTCTGCCTGTCTGCCTTTTCCAGTCCCTGCCTCTCCCTGTCTCTAGGCTTCTGTTTTGTTTCTTTCTCATAGTTTCTTTTTTGGCCTCTGAGGTCTCAAATTCACAAGGTTCCAACTCCTGTGCACCCATATATCTAGCTCCTAGTTTTCTGTCAGTGCTCAGATAGCAAAGAACTACAAATTCCAGCATGCATTTCTGCCTAAGGTGCCCAAAAGGTGCTGATACATGTCTTTCCTGCATTCTGGGAATTGTAGTTTACCTAGCCCACACTCAGTGACACCCACACACACACTCTCCCCTGTGGCCCATCTGCCTCAGCCCTGATGGTTAGGTCTCTCCACTGACCTGCTGCCCCAGGGAAACATGCATCACTTGATGACAAGATTGGGGGTGGAGTCCCTGGATGGCAGCTTCCTGCCCTTTTGTGTCCCCCATTTGAGTCATGGGGTGTGGGGGTTTCAGGAAATTGAAATGGGAGGGGGAAAGATACCCTAATGCCAGCCACAAGGAAAAAAAACGTCACTGCATCCTTGCTGAAACTGTGTCCCCAAGCCCCCAAGGACAATGGGATAGAAAGGTAAAGAGCAAGAAGGCCAGGATAAACCTAGAGATCCCTGCTACTGACCAGCGATCAAAGCCCTCTCCTGTGGCCTAACACCACCAAAGCATCTTTCCCACCCTCTAATAGCTCCAGCCCACCATTTCCCTAAGACCAGCTCCTACACTCAGTTCCCAGCTTCCTACACTCACTCAGTCCCAGACCTCTCTAATGGACACCTGGGTTCCCACTTATCAGTTCTAGCCCTCAAGGCGGAACCCAGGCGTCCGGCCCCCCACCCTCTGGGCCAGCGGGCATGAAGCCGAGGTTTTAGAGCCTCCCGCCAGCCTTGTTCCTGTCCCATTGTGTGTGGGACAGGGGCGGGGCAAGGGCCAGCATCTGAGAGCCCCCTCCCACCACCCCCTCCCTGCTTCCTAAGGAAAAGGCCAGAACTCTGCTGAACGGCCAGCAGAGTCAAGGTGCAGCTGGCATGGGCAACTTGAAGAGTGTGGGCCAGGAGCCTGGACCACCCTGTGGCCTAGGGCTTGGGCTGGGCCTAGGGCTATGCGGCAAGCAGGGTCCAGCTCCTCCAGCACCAGAGCCTAGCCAGGCACCAGCATCCCCAATCCCAGCCCAACCAGCACCAGACCACAGGTGAGAGCCAAATGGCTATGAGCAGGTAAGATCTGTGAGTAAAGGGGTTGTATGGAGGACTGAAGCCTAGGGCTGGGATTCAGGCTACCTGTGCAAAAAGCTGCTGGTGTGAACAGGACAGGCTGAGGCTGCATGGATGAGAAGAGGCCAGAAACAGCCAGCAGGTAGTAGGTACAAGTGAGAAATAAGGGGCCCTGCTACAGAACTAGTTTAAAAGTGCTCCTCTGTCAAAAGCTGTTTGATCTCAAACAAGTTACTTAGCCTCTCTGAGCCTCTGTGTGAATAAAATGTGGGTTTAGCAGTGCTTACTGCCTTCAACATAGGAAGCCTTCAACAAACAGTAGTGATGGCCCCTTAACTGGAGAAGACAGGAGCAGGGGAGGGCCTTCTAAGAGTGAAATTTCAGACGGAAGATCCAAACACTTGGGGTCTGTCCTCACAGCCCTTCACCACAAACAATCCTGCACTCCTGACCTTCAAAGGATCTCCTGGGCCTGAGGTCCTTGAAGAGAAGAAAGACCAAAAACACCCAGCGGGTGTCAGGCCAAGCAGCTCCTGCCAAGCCTGGGGGTCTGGTGCTGTTGCTCAGGGACACCAGGGCCCCAAGTCCCTCCCTTCCTCCTGTGCAGGCAGGCAGTCCTGGGAGGAAGTGATAAGGGTTCTGAGGCTTCCCTTCACATGATGGCTGCTGTCAAGAGGGTGTGAGAGGGAACAAAATCAGAGCACAGACTCCTGTGGGGGCTTCACTCCACTCAAGCCCCTCAAGCAGGGCCTACGCCTAGTCCGAATCCAGTTGCCAAAATACTATAATCCTTAAGACAGGGTAACGTGAGGAATGGAGGGTTAGGAGCCAGCCTATAATATAATCCTAGCAGCTGAGAAGGGGAAGCATGAGGATCAGAAACCCTAGGCCATCCTCAGCTATGTAGTTTGAGGCCAGCCAAACCTGTCTCAACAATCCCCCCCCCCCACACACACACACGTACACAAACGTGCACACGTACAAGAAGTATGTCACTCGTGAACATAACTAGACATCTATGAGCATGGCACAGGCATGTGCTCTGCTGAGAACCTCACATGACATCTCAGGTGGGAAGATCATCCCATGGTGAGCACCTAAACCAAGCAAACAGGACAAAGAATTATTTATTTGTTTATGACAAAGGCACCCCACTGGAATTCAGTGGTCAACCTGTCAGTGCAGGAGTCTGTACCTCTTTACTCACCTCCCAAATCACTAACTTCTCAACACTGATTCACTGGGATCCAGACTTCCAACTCACAAAGCTAGGAAATACATTCATACTAAAAAAAAAAAAAAAAAAAAAAAAACGTTCAGGTGCAGAGGAGACAAAATAGGTGCTACGCACAGAGTGAGGACCAGTCTGGGCCAGCACTCCAGACCTTGAGAGTGGCCAGGGGTGGCTAAACACTGGGAAACCAGATAGTGGCTCAGAGTATAGCTTCTTCTGTGTACTCTCAGGCTAGAGACTTCATTTGTCTAGGCTTCACTGCCTTTGTAAGAAGGGGCACAGAGGCACTGCCCACCTCCCAGGGCTATTGTGAGACCTAACAAAATATTAGGAAGCAGTTGGTGGGCAACCCTGTGGGGTTATTGATACTGAATTATGCTCCACTGGGCTACAATAGGGAGGCCTTCTCTCCCATGACTCTGCATCCCTGGTTCCCAACAGCCCCCCACTAACCCAACCTCCAGAGGGACCCAAGTTTCCTCGAGTAAAGAACTGGGAAGTGGGCAGCATCACCTACGACACCCTCAGTGCCCAGGCGCAGCAGGTAAGAACAGGCCCTACCCATGTTTCTAGGGCTGGGATGGGAATTGGTGGAGGCCTGGGACCAGGTGGGGACCCAAATGAGGAAGATCCACTTTGTACAGATTGGACTTGTCTATAAGTAGTGAAAACTGGAAAGGACTAGAAGTATCAACGGACATTGCAAGGATTTCAGCAACCCTTTGACCCTGAGCCCCAAGTGCTTCCCTAAGCCAATCTGGACTCACCCATTTCCAGTCTTAGCACTGAGCCATGCTTCCCCAGACCTGCCTTCCTCTGCTAGCATCTACCTCAGCCCTTGCCAACCACAGCTCATCCCACACTCTGACCTGATCCTGGCCTTTGTGTTCTCTGTCCCTCTGCTCAGGATGGTCCCTGCACCCCACGGCGATGCTTGGGGTCACTGGTATTTCCAAGAAAGTTACAGAGCCGGCCTACCCAGGGCCCTTCACCCACTGAGCAGCTACTGGGTCAGGCCCGGGACTTCATTAATCAGTACTACAATTCCATCAAAAGGTGGGTTTCTCCTGCACTGGAGCACCCCACCACTGAGCTGAGGAACCGCCTGATCCCCACACACAGCTGAGGCCCCATCCCTTCCACTACCCTGACACCAAAGCTTGTGTTCCCTCCCCCAAGGAGTGGCTCCCAGGCTCACGAACAGCGGCTACAGGAGGTGGAAGCTGAGGTGGCAGCCGCAGGCACCTACCAGCTCCGGGAGAGTGAGCTAGTATTTGGGGCCAAGCAGGCCTGGCGCAACGCTCCCCGCTGTGTGGGCCGGATCCAGTGGGGAAAGCTGCAGGTAAAACCAGCTGTCAGGGGCCCAGAATGGGTACCAGGAGACTGAACGGAGAGGAGAGATGGAGAGGAGAGATGCAGGAAGCCCCTGAGGTTTCCCTGAGGGGTGGCTGCGAGGCAGTGGAAGGATCCCTGACCATTGCCTTTTGAGACAAACGCTAAGGGACCAGCTCCCTCCTTGATATTACTGGATAGTCCTCAGCCTCCTGAGTAACCCATGGTGCTCAGGCACACGAGCCTTGGCCAAAGCAAAGCAAAGCGTTGAGGACCATTGAGTCATGAGGACAGCTGTTAGAGAGGAATAGAAATGTTTCTGGAAAAGCTAACTTGCTTCTCTTGGAGGCCTTCACCTCATACCCACCTCCCCCGAGGTCCCCTGTAGCCCCAGTCCCCCAGCCCCCTCACACCAATCAGTACACACCAGAACCAGCTGGGGTGACTGGAACAGCCTCAGCACCAAGAGAAGCCAGGGACCTACAGGGGAACTAAATCCATGACCTTGGCCTCCTAAGATGTGAGTGGCTGCTAAAGAATGTGGAAGAAAGCCACATGCTCAGTGATGCCAAAGGCATCTCCAATAAAATAAAAACAATCTGTCTATGACTTGCCCAACCCTTTAAGTGGTTCAAAGGGTTCAACTTTGAACCCATCAGGCTTCCATAATAGGATCCACTCCCTGCTGTGTCCCTCCCACAACCTCTGGTCAACTACTGCCACCCTCTACCCTGTTACCAGTTCCCTCCTCCCTCAGGCAGGGTAGGACCTCCCAGCCTTCTCCTAGTGTCAGGGTGCCACTGACAGGGCCACTAGAGCCACCTAATACAGACACCTCTTCCCATTACTGCTGACTCAAGGGATCTGAGTGGTTACCTTCCTTGGCATGAGCACTAGGGAACCAATACCCCTAGGTGGGTTCCCTATCAATGAGGAACTTTCCCCAGGCATCCACTCAGCAGTGAGCAGGTGCCCCTCTGTGCTGATCTCAAGTCTGCCCTGAGGGGAATGGGGAGATGTGCCTTGGGAAAATCAGGCTGTGCTGGGCAGGAGGGGCTGTCGGGCAGAGGAGGGTCAGTAGGGCAGTGGGTAGCTCCTCCAGGCCTGCCTCCTTCCCAGCAAGCCCCATGTCAGCACTCCTCTGGAGCTGCCACTCAAAACCTCACCTGTTTCCCACATCCTTGGCCATCCCCTCTGGGCCCAGGTATTTGATGCCCGGGACTGCAGGACCGCACAGGAAATGTTCACCTACATCTGCAACCATATTAAGTATGCAACAAACCGAGGCAATCTTCGGTGAGTGACCCCACCCCAGGCCCAAGTCCGCCCTGGGCAGCAGTAAAGGGGCTCTAACCAGCTTCATCCCCATGTCAGTTCAGCCATCACAGTGTTCCCTCAGCGCTGCCCCGGCAAGGGAGACTTCCGGATCTGGAACAGCCAGCTGGTGCGCTATGCAGGCTATAGGCAGCAGGATGGCTCTGTGCGAGGGGACCCTGCCAACGTGGAGATCACAGAGGTGGTGTACTACTTTGCTTTCTACTGCTGTGATAAAACACTGACCAAAAGTAATTTGGAGAGGAAAGGGTTGGGTTTCTTTCGTCTTACAATTGATAGGTCACACTCCATTACTGAAGGAAGCCAGGCCAGCAACTCAAGACAGGAACCTGGAAAGGCCATGGAGGAACGCTGTTAACTGGCTTTCTCAGCTACCTTCTGTATATATCTCAGGCCTAGCTACCAAGGGACAGCACTGGCAACACTGGGTTGGGCCCCCTACATCAATCAGCAACCAATAAAAATCCCACATAGACATGGCCACAGGCCCATCTGGTGATAGAGGAAATTCCTCAGTTGAAGTTTCCTCTTCCCAGGCATGTCAAGTCGACAACCAAGAGTAGCCATCACAAGTGGGCACCAAGGCTTGCAAGGATAGGGAAGCCAGGGAATACTGCATGAGAATGCAGAGAAGAAGAGGTCAGTGAGCAGGAAGAAGGGACCTTCTTTGGGATGTAAGATGGGAAGCCAGGCATGGTGGTGCATACCTATAATTCTTGACTTGAGAGGTTGAAGCAAGAGGGTCAGGAGTTCAAGGCACAGAAGAATGGGGTCCTCCAGTGGGTATAAAGACCTGGCTACTGAGGAGTCCCTGAGGTAAATAATGGGGAATGGTTAGTAGTAAGGATCCTCTTGAACTCGCCTCTGCCTGCTTTCCACAGCTCTGTATCCAACATGGCTGGGCCCCAGGAAATGGCCGTTTTGATGTGCTTCCCCTGCTACTCCAGGCTCCTGATGAGCCCCCAGAACTCTTCACTCTGCCTCCAGAGCTGGTCCTCGAGGTGCCTCTGGAGCACCCCACGTGAGCATGAAGGGCCAAGGGTGGGAATGGGTCTACCCAGAGTCCTTTGAGGCGGGACTGTGAGGGGCACCCGGCAACTCTACACAGAGGCTAATTTGAACCCAATACCCATAGGCTAGAGTGGTTTGCTGCCCTTGGCCTGCGTTGGTATGCCCTCCCGGCTGTGTCCAACATGCTGCTGGAAATTGGGGGCCTGGAGTTCCCTGCTGCCCCTTTCAGCGGCTGGTACATGAGCTCAGAGATTGGCATGAGGGACCTGTGTGACCCTCACCGCTACAACATTCTTGAGGTAAGGGAATGCTGAGACAAAGGGACAAGAAGCTGTATGCCACCCCCACCCCTACCCTGATGAGCCATGGGAAAATATGAGCTGAGTCAGGTCCAAGGATGTGCATGCGCTCTGAAGCCAGCAAAGCTGGGAAGAAAGAACACTGTAAGTGAGGAAGTCTGTGCACGTGTGTGCGTGCATGTGTGTGCGTGCGTGTGCGTGTGCGAATGTGGGTGTGCACCTGTGCGTGTCTGTGTGTATGTGTTTCCAGGCTGGCCCTGATCTCATGGTACTCCTCCTACCTCAGCAACCTGAGAGCTGGAAGTATAGACTTGACCACCGTGCATGGCTCAAAGGGGACCTTGTCTCAGAAAAGGTTTATACCCATTTCATAGATAAGAAATGAAGGGCCAGGACTGACAAGAGATGTGCCCTCTCTGCTCCATAGTACCTTTCTGGACAAAACACTGACTCAGTCCACTATTCCTCTCACCCCCTCCTCCTATCCATGCCTGCTGTTCAACTTGTCCCAGGATGTGGCTGTCTGCATGGATCTAGACACCAGGACAACCTCGTCACTGTGGAAAGACAAGGCAGCTGTGGAAATTAACGTGGCCATACTGCACAGCTACCAGGTACACAGGCCCAGCAGTGTGGTTAGAGGGACACAGCAACTGAGCAGGGTGGAGATGTGTTATTGCCTGTATATCATAGAGCACATTGTGCCTGCAGCTTTGAACACACAGGCACCGGCCTGAGTACTACATTTTATCACCCAAGTGCCTGCCAGGACCCTTGCTTGGTAACTCGTCTCAGGGCATACTGTGGGGCCCATTGGAATCTAGAATCTCTAATACTAGGATAGAAATCATGCTAGGTATGTGAGTGTCATAATATAGTGTGGGGGGGTAAGAAAACCAACGCCTGGTGAATACCTCTGTGGAGTCTGAAAGGGTTAAGAAAGGAACCAAGGGTGTGGCACAATGATAGAGTGTGAGGCCCAGGTCTCAGTCCCCAGCACTGGTGGCAAGGCACATGACCCTGGAAAGAGTTGTTCTCACTGCTTACACTTGGAGCATGACTATGCAATCTGCAGGAGATTTGTAGGGACATTTGTAAAATGTCATTTGCAGTGACCCGAGGCACAGAATAGGCTAGGTTGACAGTGATAAAGAAAAGGTGGAATCTCTAGGGCATTTCTGAGTCCAGCCTCTTCCTACCCCTACCTCAGCTGGCCAAGGTGACCATTGTGGACCACCATGCTGCCACAGCCTCCTTCATGAAGCACTTGGAGAATGAGCAGAAGGCCAGAGGGGGCTGCCCTGCTGATTGGGCCTGGATCGTGCCCCCCATCTCAGGCAGCCTCACTCCTGTGTTCCATCAAGAAATGGTCAACTATTTCCTGTCCCCTGCCTTCCGCTACCAGGTACCCAACCCGACTGGCTCCTGCCCGCCTAGCACAGCCCTAGGCAGCCCACAAGAACTGCTAACTTTTGTCTTCTATGACCCCCCCTCCCCACCCAACCACTTCTCTGCAGCCTGACCCCTGGAAGGGAAGTGCAGCAAAGGGGACTGGTATCACCAGGAAGAAGACCTTTAAGGAAGTGGCCAAGTGGGTACCCTGGGACTACATCCCTTCCCCGTACTTTAGGGAACAAGCCCTATAGTGGGAACCCACACTTGTGTGATGAGGTCTGGACCCTACCTGGGAGGTCTAGCCTCTGTGCACATAGGATGCCCTCACCCCACCCTTGCCTGCAGTGCAGTGAAGATCTCTGCCTCACTCATGGGTACTGTGATGGCGAAGCGTGTGAAGGCGACTATTCTGTATGGCTCTGAGACTGGCCGGGCCCAGAGCTATGCACAGCAGCTGGGGAGACTCTTCCGGAAGGCGTTTGACCCCCGGGTAGGACTGAGGCCTGAGAGGCAGGGAATGGAAAGAGGAAAGAGTCCCTCTACCTCTTCAGAGGTGCCTAGAGGAAGAGAGGGTTAAAAGTAAGGGTTCATGTCAAGTGCAGCATGGTGGTGCATTCCTGCAATCCTAGCACTTGGGAAGTATAGTCAAGAGGATGAAGGGTTCAAGGTCATCCTTGACTACATAGTAAGCTCAAGGCTAACCTGGGCTACATGAGACCTTGTCTCAAAAAATAAAAGTCTGGCTTCACAAAGAAAGCTAAAATCTACAAGGATTCAGGATTCAATTAGGCCTTGTTTTCCCAAGGCCCACTAAGTGAGGACAGGGGTAACAAAAAGACAAGTCCCAAGTCCATCTTCTCCTCACCACAGGTCCTGTGCATGGATGAGTATGACGTGGTGTCCCTTGAGCATGAGGCGCTGGTGTTGGTGGTGACCAGCACATTTGGGAACGGGGATCCCCCGGAGAATGGAGAGGTAAGGCTTTCAGGATGGAGAAAATGAGAAAAGACTTAAAATGGGAACAGCTACACAGACACACACACACACACACATACACACACACAGGCACACAAACACACATACACAGGCACACACACACATACACAGGCACACACACACACATACAGGCACACATACACACATACACAGGCACACACACACACAGGCACACAAACACACATACACAGGCACACACACACATACACAGGCACACACACACACACACACACACAGACACCCACACCCACATACACAGGCACACACACACACACACACACATACACAGGCACACACACACACATACACAGGCACACACACACACATACACAGGCACACACACACATATACACAGGCACCCACACACACATACACAGGCACACACACACACATACACAGACACACACACACATACACAGGCACACACACACATATACACAGGCACACACACACACATACACAGGCACACACACACACATACACAGGCACAACACATACATACACAGGCACACACACATACACAGGCACACACACACACATATACACAGGCACCCACACACACATACACAGGCACCCACACACACGTACACAGGCACACACACACACATACACAGGCACACACACACACATACACAGGCACACACACACATACACAGGCACACACACACACACACACACACATACACAGGCACACACACACACATATACACAGGCACCCACACACACATACACAGGCACACACACACACATACACAGGCACACACACACACATACACAGGCACACACACACACACATACACAGGCACACACACACACACATACACAGGCACACACACACACATACACAGGCACACACACACACATACACAGGCACACACACATACACAGGCACATGCACACACCAGAATGGAAAATGAATATGCTGAAGTAGCCCCACTTCCTGATGGGGATGTGAGCTGGCTGCTGGAACCTTGACTCTTGCATCCCCGGCCATCTCTATTATCAGTGCAACTCTCTCATATGCGGAAGGCACTTCCTGGCTCACTGGAGTGTCTCCAGGTCTTGACAAATGAGAAAAACACAATTCCCTGCTCACTTCAGTATTTCAACTTTCCCTTTTCTTTTTCTGAAAAGAAGCATGCACATTCTCTGGGTGCCAGCAAAGATTACATAGCTTTGCTTGCTCAATTTGTCTTAAACAAAGTCTGAGGCCGTCAGATGCCTTATGGATAACCATTAGCTTCCCCTGGTGTGCTCCTGTACCCCAGGTTTGATGCCTTTCTACCTGCTCATCTATTCCAGTTTCAGGTGTCAGATCCCTTGAGAGTGCTGTGCTCCTCCTCTAGAATCCAAAGTTAAATGCCCCACAGCAAAGCTTGGATTCTCACAAAAGCCCTTTCCTTAATTGTGATGTTTGTCTGTTTAAAACAAACAAAACACCATGAGTCAGGAGTGGTATCATATGTAATCACAGCACAGGCAGGAGGATCCAGAATTCCAGGTTATCTACAGCTAAAGTGAATTTAAGGTTAGTCTGAGCTACAGGAGACCCAAAACAGGAATGTCTTTAATCCCAGTACTAGGGAGGCAGAGACAGGTGGAGCTCAGGCTAGCCTTATCTACAAAATGAGACCCTGTCTCAACAACAATAATCAAACAAATAAAAACTGAGCCAGGTGAAACGAGATGGATGGCTCAGCAGGTAAAGGCACTGGCTGCCAGGCCTGAGGTCCTGAGTCTCATCCTTAAGACCCAGATAATAAGACAAAACCAACTCCTGCAAATTGTCCTTTGATCTCTATACACATGCCATTGCATGCATATGCATACACGCAGGTTAAAATAAAAGCAATAAAAATTTTAAAACAAACAAACAAACCCAAACACCTGTCTCAGCATCTACTCAGCATCTGGAGGGACCACCCTGTGCATCATGACATATGCAGAGGGCATCACAGCGGGACAGTGGGAACACTCCAGAGAAGGCCACTTTTGTAGCAGGGCTTCTCAATACAGCCCATCCACCCATTAATCCAGTAGATGAAACCTCTCATGAAGGCAGAGGCCTCTCAACTCAACACCCTCCACAAGTGTGACCTCAAATGTCATTAACACAAGATTGGAGGGACAAACACCAAGCCATAAGTGGCATCATGATTTACCTTTTTATCATAAAAGTGGTGTGTGTGACCCACAATCTTATTAAGACCCAGTCTCCATCAGCTTAGAAAGCCTTAGTGGTTTCTCCAAGTTAGTTTCCTGTCACAATAGCCAGATGGGTTTCAGAAGTCCAAGTGTCATGGCTGCAGTCACTCTGTCTGTTTTGGAGATTTGTCCCTGTCCACAGGTCTTTCCCTGCTGAGTGTGGACAGTCCTGGCTTGTTTAGCCATTCTTCTGTTGACAGACACTTGGACAGCTTCCAGCTTGGGGTTATTATGAATAAAACTGTTAAGAACATTCTTGTAGCAGGCTTTTGTGGGCTTATGTTTTTGTTTCTCTTGGATAAATACCCAGGAGTGGAATTATTAGGCCATAGGGAAGATGTAAGTTTAACTTTTTTGTTTTGTTTCGTTGGTTTTTTTTTTTTCTGGCAAAGTGGCCAGATTGAGCACCACATTTTTGAAATGTGAGCATTTCAATTTCACCCCCAAATTTTTTAAAGGAAGAAATGCAGGAACATGTCTCACAGAAAACAGAGTATATACACCAAAGATATGAACAAGAATATTTATAGCAGCATTGCTCATAACACTAACACTGGAAACATTCAAGTGCCAATCAACAATAGATTGGATAAACAGTGATAATCTCACATGTGATACAGCAGTGTGAACAAATACAATGTAAAATACAGATGAAAAATTAAACAGGCAGTAAATACATGTGATAGAATCTACTTTGTCTGAAATTCAAAACCAGGCAACTCTAACCCAAAGGTTTGTTCGATCAGAATAGTATGAGGCACAAAGGTGACTGCAGGATACTGGCAATATTTCATAAGGGATGCTGATCAAATACATGTCCTGTTTGTGAAAACCTACATGGCTGCATAGTAACTCTAAGTCATTCACAAACTGAGTTCAAGGCTGAGGACATAGGACAATTGGTAGGGGCTTGACTAGCATATTCAAGGCCATGGGTTTGAACCCTGGCACCACCATTTATCAGGTATGGTGGCGCATATGTAATATCAACACTCAGGAGTTGGAGGCAGGGGATTAGAAGTTCAAAGTCATCTACAGCTATATTGCAAATTAGAATCCAGCCCGGGATACATGAGATCCTGTCTCAAAAAAGAAAGAAAGGAAGGAAGGAAGGAAAGAAGGAAGGAAGGAAGGAAGGAAGGAAGGAAGGAAGGAAGGAAGAAAAAAAGAAAGAACTGAAGTTCAAGTTTCATATGCTGACTACAATAACCCCACAGAAATATCACCCAGCTGATCTATAGTTAGTATTTAGAAGCTGTGTTTTGTGTGATTTCTTAACTTGTTCCATGGTGGCACCAAAATGTGAAACAGCCTTCTGAGGTGGCCCACTTAAATAATCCCCCTGGAGACAGGACACTGTGTCAGGCCCTAAAGCTCTGTCTATTCCCAAACTGGCTAAAGTGTTGCGGGCTACTCATGACCACTTGTGAACAAGAATGAGCTGCCTTCTGTCTGCCACTCAAGTAGGACTTGACCACCCCACCAAAAATTGACTATTGGTGTGTACATGTGTGCATACATTGTCATATCATGTGGAGGTCAGAGGACTTTGTGGAGTTGGTTCTCTCCTTCCACTTTTAGGTAGAAGGAGAGAGCAGCAAGCATCTTAACCTGGTGACCCTTGAGATAGGGTCTCACTATGTAGACCAGACTGATACCAAACTAATACAGATCTACCTGCTGAAATTAGAAGCATGTACCACTACACCTGGCATGCTCATTCAGTTTTTAAAGCCCTTCATTCAGCCACCCCACCTCTAAAGACCACCTGACTGAGCCATACAAAGATGCATGGATATTGGAGAGCTGTTCATAGACTACCCAGTGTCCTTCAGTCATAGGGAAGTCATACACTAGCATACAGACAAATATGGGAATAGGATGTAGCCACCATAAAGAAGAGGTCAAGGGGCTGGAGAGATGTCTAAGCCACTGAGAGCACCAACTGCTCTTCCAGGGGACTTGGGTTTGATTGCCAGAACCCACATGGTGGCTCCTATCCATCTGTAACTCCAGTTCCAGGGGATCTGACGCCCTCTTCTTGCCTCCATGGATGCCAGGCATGCACATGGTGGACAAACATATATGCAGGCAAAAGACTTATATGCATAAAATAGAATAAATCTCAGAAAAGAGAATGAGGCCAAGCTTACGGTATTAGCTTAGAAGGATGTCCATAATAGGTCACTGATAAAAAGCAAGCAAGAATTACATTGTTTCATTAAAAAAAAAAAAAAAAAAAAAAAAAAAAAAGGTATGCACACATATAAGTACCAACAGCCCAACTAAGGGTCAGCAGCCTGGTTTTAAGTTCCTGTATAGTACAACTAAACTAACTGTGATACATGCTTCCCGTGCAGAGCTTCGCAGCAGCTTTGATGGAGATGTCAGGCCCCTACAACAGCTCCCCTCGGCCTGAGCAGCACAAGTGAGTGAAGTGGGAAAATGGGAAAATGGAATGGGAGATACTAAAGGAGAGATCTCAGGAGCCTTACCCTGACCTCTCAAGTCCTTCCCAACAAGCTGGAGAACAGAGAGCATGAGGCCTGGACACCACTGCAGCCCCAAGGGCCCTCCCTCACTAGGGACCTGATCACTTCCAGGCCTATAACTCTCCCCTACATTCCTGAGGTATCTTCCAGAAGGAGGAGAGGCACAGCAGAGCCCTCCACCACTACCTCAAGGTTGTGTTTCAACCCTTCTCACTCCAGGAGTAGGAATCTCCAAACTATTCCCTGGCTGAAGCTGGGCCATGCTTCCAGTTCCTTGGGACACCCTGTCTTTATTTTCTCTTACCAGGAGTTACAAAATCCGGTTCAACAGTGTCTCCTGCTCAGACCCACTGGTATCCTCTTGGCGGCGCAAGAGGAAGGAGTCTAGTAACACCGACAGTGCAGGGGCCTTGGGCACCCTCAGGTTGGGGTTCCTCACTAAAGAGGGTGAATGGGAGACAGAAGCCACCTGGGTAGACATGGGCTGGCACTCTGGCTTCAACAACAGTTCCCTATACCACAGGTTCTGTGTGTTTGGGCTGGGCTCCCGAGCATACCCACACTTCTGTGCCTTTGCTCGGGCAGTGGACACAAGGCTGGAGGAGCTGGGTGGGGAACGGCTATTGCAGCTGGGACAGGGTGATGAGCTCTGCGGCCAGGAGGAGGCTTTCCGAGGCTGGGCCCAGGCAGCCTTCCAGGTAAGCTCCCCGGTGCCCTATATTAGGCCCTGGTCAGCCCTGTGTCTGACTATGACCGACCTGAAATACTTTCTCCAGGCTTTTGTAGTTGAAACCTGAAGCAGAGACTAGAGGTTCACTGACTTCATAACCTGGTTCTCAGGCTGTGCCTTGTTCCTTTCCAAATTTGCCTTCATTTTTCTACTCCATAGCCAGCCCTCCTGGGATCAGCCCCAAGTAGTGGACAATAGTCCTACCAATAGTGATGCCACACCAAGCTAGAAACACAGCAAAAACAAGTGGCCAGGGCCTACAGAAGGGCTCCTCAGACAGCTATAAGCTGGACCCAAGAGTAAGTACACAAAAGAATAAGTTCAGGGCACCAGGACCCCTACTCAAGTCAGGCAAGATGAAAGAAGAAAGACAGGGCCAAGAGGTCAGGGCTGGAGCTGAGGCCAGTAGGAACACCAGGAAGTTGGAGACCAACCCTGGTGCCTGGCCTGGGGGGGCTGGTTCTGGACACAGAAGCACCCCAGGGACTTCCTCAGAGCATCTTTTTCACACTGATACTTCTCACTCAGTGAGGGAACACCCACCCACATCTCTCCATCCATTTGGGACTCAGTTGTAGCTAGTTTGAACCCAAAGAAATAAAAAAAAAAAAAAGAGGGCCTTCTTTGGAGGAGGGGGAATCAGAGGTTTTGTTTGGAAGGAGAAGGTCAAAATTGAGAAACAAAAATAGAAAATAAGACCAGAGAATATGGGTAGACAAAGAAAGATGATGAAAGTCTCTAAGCAGGGTGAGCCCACAACATGAAGTTTTATGGTTGTGGTGACACAGACAAATGAAAGCATCCTCAGAGGAGCAGAAAGATGGGCTCACTGGGACAGTAACAGTGGGGATCGGAAGGAAGGAAGAGGGCTGTACACACTAGAAAAGAAACAGTAACCACCTAGAGAGAGGACCCAGACCATCACCGGGAGCACTGGATCTCATGGCTGGAGTCCACTTATCCCTGACCAGAAGCAGACAGCACAGGCTCCCTACACCTCCTACAATAGCACAGTGCTGGCCGTCTGCACACACGGTGCTAAGGGCTTTGTTCAAGTGGCAAAGTGCTTACCCAGCATGCACTAAGCCCTAGGTTCAACCCTAACCTACAGAAGCCACGTGTGTCAGCACACTCCTGTAAGCCCAGCACTTGGGAAGTGGAGGCAAAAGGATCAGAAGTTCAAGGCCACCTTTTTTACATAGCAAGTTAGAAGGCAGCCTAGCCTACAAAAGACCCTGCCTCATCAGGTGGTGGTGGTGCATGCCTTTAATCCCAGCACTCAGGAGGCAGAGGCCAACCTGGTCTACACAGGAAATTCCAGGACAAGTTCCAAAGCCACAGAGAAACCCTGTCTCAAAAAAAAAGAAAACTACCTCTAAAAATGAAAGTATACTATTTATCCTTTTCTGGAACCTAATGAGGGGTCAAATGAGAAACTAGGACATGGAAGATGTTAGGTACCGAGAGAATTCAAACTCAGATGGGAGTTCATAACTGCCTTCACGGAGCTACTATATTATGGCTAACAGTGTGCTCCCAGGGACATGGGATCAGGCCTCCTCAGATGAGCAGGTGTGACAAGTCAGCATGATAGTGGCCAAATGAGCTAAACAATAAGGTGTCTCGGTCTCTTACAACTTCATCCTCCCTCTCCCCAATGTGGATACTGACCCCACAGCTAGGAACTCCGGCTGCCCTGACTGAAATGAAAGGAGACGGCTGGATAGCTGGCAGGCCCAGCCCTGCCTCCCTTGATACACCCCTCCCCTCCAGAGGCTCCCTGGCAGCAAGCAGCCTTAGGTCCTCACCTACTCTTCCCTCAGGCTGCCTGTGAGACCTTCTGTGTGGGGGAAGATGCCAAGGCTGCCGCCCGAGACATCTTCAGCCCCAAACGCAGCTGGAAGCGCCAGAGGTACCGGCTGAGTACCCAGGCTGAGAGCCTGCAGTTACTACCAGGTACAACCCTAACCTCAACCTGACCTTGAGAGTGGGGGTCCTAGGATTCTCCCTCACAGGCCAGGGCCACTCACCTGCTCAAGCTCCTGTGCCCTCTTGCCCCAGGGCTGACCCACGTGCACAGGCGGAAGATGTTCCAAGCTACAATCCTCTCTGTGGAAAACCTACAGAGCAGCAAATCCACGTGAGGGATGCGGCTTACCCTAGTCTCCTCTCTGTCGGGTCCCTCCCCACCCTGACCTACCATACTCCTCCCACACATCTTTCGTTCCTCCTTGCTATTCTCTGACCTCAATAACTGTCTGCCTTCATACTCCTAGCCGAGCCACCATCCTAGTGCGTCTGGATACTGGTGGCCAAGAGGGACTGCAGTACCAGCCAGGGGACCACATTGGTGTGTGTCCACCCAACCGACCTGGCCTAGTGGAGGCGCTGCTAAGCAGAGTGGAGGACCCTCCGCCGTCCACAGACCCTGTGGCCGTGGAGCAACTGGAGAAGGGCAGCCCTGGTGAGATTGTGGGCTGGGGTGCACAGTAAGAGCCTGCTGCGTCCCCTGGCACAGGGCACCACGGCGCTTAGCGCTCACAAGGTTGCCACCCAGCTTCATACCTAGGTACTCCTGGACCTAGCTGCCACTCCAGTGAGGATGGCCTTGTTGCATGTGGCCCTTTCCCAGAGCCTACCACAAACCCTAAATGCCTCCTCCCACAACCACCACCTCCCCACAATCTAAATTCTCTGTGGCTAACCTATCTACTTCCAAAACAGTGCCTGGAAATAAGATAACTTGATGGGGTTAAGACAGGGGAGATCACACCAACCCAGTTCAGCCAGGGCCTTCCCAAACATACCAGGGCTGCACAGACAAGCATGTGCCACCATTCAAGGTCAAGTTTTCCAATAAGACACAGTAAAAGTCCCCCGAACAAAGTGAACTTTAGCTCAGACCACTCAGCCTCAGTGGTCCCCTCCCTCAGAGCTCCCTGTGAATCATCCCCAGGTGGCCCTCCCCCTGGCTGGGTGAGGGACCCACGGCTGCCCCCATGTACACTGCGCCAGGCCCTCACCTTCTTCCTGGACATCACTTCCCCGCCAAGCCCTCGCCTCCTTCGACTGCTCAGCACCCTGGCAGAAGAGTCCAGTGAACAGCAGGAGCTAGAGGCCCTCAGCCAGGTGGGGAACAGGGGCTGGACTAGAGGATGATATCCCCAGGACATACCAGGTCCTCCATCAGTATGCACTGGTGCTTTAAGGCCTGTCTCCAGGCTGACCAATTCATCTCTGGGTGCTCTGGGTCTTCAAATGGGGTGTGTTGGCCTGAACTGAGCATGGGTGAATGCTAAGAAGGCTCAGCTAGATAAAAGTCACTCTGGGAAGGACTGTGAGGCCCTCAACTCAGCATATCTGCCGCCAGGACCCCCGGCGCTATGAAGAGTGGAAGTGGTTCCGCTGCCCCACACTGCTGGAGGTTCTGGAGCAGTTCCCATCAGTGCCACTGCCTGCCCCTCTGATCCTCACTCAGCTGCCCCTGCTCCAGCCCCGGTACTACTCTGTCAGCTCAGCGCCCAGCACCCACCCAGGAGAGATCCATCTCACCGTAGCTGTGCTGGCATACAGAACCCAGGGTGAGGCTGGGCTCTGGAAGAGCCTGGACTTGGCAAGACTAAGACAGACCTCTGAATGGCCTCTCCTCCTAATCCCTAGATGGACTGGGCCCTCTGCACTATGGTGTGTGTTCCACGTGGCTGAGCCAACTCAAGGCAGGAGACCTGGTGCCCTGCTTCATCAGGGGGTAAGTGAGGCCTCTGGGGGGGAGGGCAACGTCTCCAGGCAGGGATGAGAAAGTGCTACATGCATGACAGGAACCAGTGAGGAATGCAGGGGAGAGGGGGCGTCACACAGGGTTAGCTGGCAATTAAGTGCTCAGAAACATACAGGGCCTATTAAACATCACTTCACAACCATGGCTGAGCTCTGGGCCTCAATAACTTGGTGCAGAGTCCTGCCCCAAAAACATCAACTACCAGAAACAACATGGATTAGCCAGGGCCCTGCTGCTTTGCGAAACTGTAGCCCCTGCATGCCTCCTTGTATCCTTGGCTACAGCTATGTTAAAAGTCTAGACTTCCCCCGTGCAATGGTGGCTCATGGCTTTAGTCCCAACACTCCGGAGGCAGAGGCAGACAGATCTCTGTGAGTTTGAGACCAGCCTGATCTACAAGAGCTAGTTCCAGGCCAGTCTCCAAAGCCACAGAAACTCTGTCTTGAAAAACCAAAGTCTAGACTTCAAGCCAGGCAGTGGCCCATGACTTTAATCCCAGCAAAGGCAGAGGCAGAAGGATCTTTGTGAGTTCTGAGGCCAGCCTGATCTACAGAGGGAGTTCTGGGCCAGCCAGCCAGGTTACACTGAGAGACCATATTTCAAAAAAAAAAAAAAAAGTATCTAGATTTCTGTCAGGCACAGTGGTACACGCCTTTAATCCCAGCACTTGGAAGGAAGAGGCAAGCAGATTTCTGTGGGTTTGAAGCCAACCTTGTCTACAAAGCAAGCTCCAGACCAGCCAGAACTGTATAGTTAGATCCTGCCTAAAAGAAAAAAAAAAAAAAAAAAAAAAAAACTTAATTTGTCATTGGGCCTTAGGCTTTCCTGTCAATACAGTCAAATGTCAAAGTTTAGCTGGTATGTATAAAGTCATGGATGAAAAAAAGAGGGCTTAATGGATTCTCTCTGGCTAGGGCTCCCTCCTTTCGGCTGCCACCTGATCCCAACTTGCCCTGCATCCTTGTGGGTCCAGGGACTGGTATTGCACCTTTCCGGGGATTCTGGCAGGAACGATTGCATGACATTGAGGTCAAAGGTAAGGCTGAGGCATCTGAAAGTCAGAAGGAAGCCAAGGAGGAAAGGAATGAGCCTGGAGGAAATGAACATAAGAGAAACTAGGACCCAAAGGTGAAGAGACATATTTAAGGGAGAGGGGAGGAAAAGGCTGGGTCCTGTTTATTTGCCTTCCTGGTGGCCCCTATGCATATGATAGGTTTTGAAATGCACTGAGGGTAAAGAATGGAGGGATAGGGCAGGAATTCAGGTGGCAGACAGCTCCAAGTAGATTTGGAACTATGTCAGAGCTCTCTAAGGCGATCCAAACTAAAAACTGATGAGGTGCTCAGTCAGGCACAGAGATATCAATATAAGAAGGTTGTGTGAAGGACAGGCTCCAAAGCTACACAAAGAAACCCTATCTCAAAAAGCCAAAAAAGGTTGTGTGGGAAACGATGATTGGAAGGTGCTGGGCCTGGAGTGAGGAAGGGGACCTGGACTGTTACACAAGGTCACTGGCACAGACCATAGAGCAGGTTCTAGTGGCATTCCGCTCCCGGTTCTGCCACCTGAATACCTGTTTCCTTCTATAAATCAGAGGTGTACCAGGGTCTGGGTGGAAGCACCCTGGAAGCTGAACAGCCAACATAAGTGGTTGCTCCAACCCAAAAGGCTGGCTGGCACCCTGGGCAAGGGTGGCCTAGAGGTGGTGTTGCCAGGATTGCTCCTGAGGAAGGGGTCCTCCCCAACTGTCTGTTGCTCACAGGGCTGCAGCCCGCCCCCATGACTTTGGTGTTTGGCTGTCGATGCTCACAACTCGACCATCTCTACCGGGACGAGGTACTGGATGCCCAGAAACGCGGAGTGTTCGGACACATTCTTACTGCCTTTTCCAGGGATCCTGGCAGTCCTAAGGTACGAGGGGGCAGGTTGTAGAGATGGTGTGACTAGGTTTAGCGATCCCCAAGCCCCCACCCCCACCCCCAGTCCCAACGCCCCTTCGGATATGCCCCCAGCCTGGACTCACAGCAAGGCCTGCCACTCGCCCCGCCCCCAGACCTACGTCCAGGACCTCCTGAGGACAGAGTTAGCCGCGGAGATTCACCGCGTGCTATGCCTCGAGCAAGGACACATGTTTGTCTGCGGCGATGTCACTATGGCAACCAGCGTCCTGCAGACGGTGCAACGAATTCTGGCTACAGAGGGCGACATGGAGCTGGATGAAGCCGGTGACGTCATCGGCGTGCTGCGGGTGCGAAGGGGCAGGCCCGGGCACGTCTGCGTCGGCAGCTCCTCTTAGGTCTGGACCACTGATCTCTTTTCTTCCCCTCAGGATCAGCAACGCTACCACGAGGACATTTTCGGGCTCACGTTGCGCACCCAGGAGGTGACAAGCCGCATACGCACCCAGAGCTTTTCCTTGCAGGAGCGACAGCTGCGAGGAGCAGTGCCCTGGTCCTTCGACCCACCCGGCCCAGAAACCCCGGGTTCTTGACAGTCTTCTTCCCCTTCCAGTTCTCGGAGAGAGGGATTGTCGCACTCCGTTCGTTCGGCTGACCCGTATTGTTTCCACCCTCTCTCGAGAATGCCTACAGCATCAGCCTCGAGACTGCGGATTTAAGAGCTCTCTTGTCTCCCCAGTTCACCTGGAAGGGAGGGGTTCGGCCTAAATCTTGAAGGTTCCTCTGGCTGTGGTGGTATTGAGGACATACTGGTGCCCTCTTGGTATGCTTTTGATGGGCTGTAGACTCCCTTTATCCCTCTCTGGAGTATCTTACCTTTAAAGTATAAGTCATTCCGGTATTTATTTATCATAAAAGATCATGCCAGATGTCATGAGATGCCCAACCCAAATCTTGTGAATTACAATGATTGAAAAAGAAACAAGTTCCATGATTTAATGTGCACAGATGTGGGGATAGTAATTCTTTGACAGTGAGTCCTAGACACCTCTCGGTGTGACCCAGTACTCTGGAAAAAGTTTCCAACCATCCACACACAGTTCTGTGATTGAGTGAGCAGGTGCAGCCCTCAGCTTCCAGGAGTGGGGCATGCCAGACATTCCCACGGCAAAGATGTGCAGCACAGCCATGAACAATCTTTAGGGCTTATATCACACAGGATGAGGAGCCCCACCCACTTCCTCAGACATCACAGGAGTGCAGACGTCCAAAAACAGCAGCCCTCTCTAGTTTTTCCACTCACAAGACTCCATGTCCCCCACCCCAGTCCCACAGGAACTCAAAGGGGAGGCAGACAGGAAGAACTTCCCTGCCTTTCAGGCTGTGCCTCACTGATCACTAACACTGGGCTTGACCACTGCCTGGGCCCTGCCCTCAACCTTGGGGGCACTGGGGTCCTTCTTCCCATGCAACTACTCCACAAAAGCCAGCTGGGGCTAGTGCCCTCTTATCTTTACTTGTGGGGCCCATAGCTATCTCACAGTCATCTCCTACTCTTTGTTCTCTGGGGCAAGCTCCTCTTTGACTCCCAGATCATGACCAACTAAAATATCCCGGGCCTGTCATCCGGGGTGGGGTTGGGGCTTAAAACATGGCTCCATGTATCTTTCTGTGCCACCCCATCTAATTTCCTGCAGCTGGAAAAGCCAGAACCTGTGGGAAGAAAAGGCTGTCAGCAAGCATCCCAGGCATCTAGGTTCTGGAGAGATAGCCCCACCGTCCCAAATTCAACTAATGTCCCCATCCCTCCAAAACAGACCCCAAAATAGTTTCTTTATCCTTGTTTGCTTGACCCCACATTCAAGCAATACTAACCCGAAGTATCGTCAGTCAGTTCAAGGGGCCTGGTAGGGGCTCCTTCTGAGTATCTGTGGTCTCCTGAAAGCGCTTTGGAAACAGATTCCGGGCCCTCTGAATACCCCACTGCTGTCTCGGGCTGGAAGCAGGACTAGAGCCTGGAGACAATGCCATTGGGTGGTCAGGGTCATGATGCTTAAGCAACACCATAATCACTGGGCATTGGTGGTGCACACCTTTAGTCCCAGCACTCGGGAGGCAGAGGCAGGTGGATCTCTGTGAGTTCAAGGCCAGCCTGGTCTAAAGAGCAAGTTCTAGGACACCCTCCAAAGCAATACAGAGAAACCCTGTCTCAAAAAAAAAAAAAAAAAAAAAAGAAAAAGAAAAGAAAGAAAGAAAGGAAGGAAGGAAGGAAGGAAGGAAGGAAGGAAGGAAGGAAGAAAAGAAGACCATAATCTTGCCTCTATATCCCCGACCCTTCTTACCATCACTTGACCAAGATGGTTTCTCCTCATCTGGTGAGCCTGGCTGTGAAGGGCTGGACCATGGCCTGGATGGGGAGGAGGCTGAAGCTTCTCCCCATGGTTCATGCTGCTGCTGTTGATGAAGCTAGATGGAAGAAGAATGAGGGACCCTCATATGTGGGGGAGGGGAGCAAGGTCAAACTCCTCAGCTACGTACAGAGCTCATAGTTACTGTTAAGTACCCTTCAGATTCTGGCCCCTTCCCCAGCATGAATTTCACTCACCTTCTTTCCATATTCCCGCTACATACCTGATGTAGATAAATGGCATGGAGGCTCATCTCAGCAGAGACGAGCTCTGGGAGCTGAGTTAGCTTCTGGCTCCCAGTGCCTCCTGGGGACACACAGCTAAAACAAGGTTACCAGTCAAGAGACATCTCCCACACAAAGGAAGGTGGGCCAGGTTGCACCCCACTTTCCAAGTCCCCTCAGCACCCTAGCATCCTCTCTCAGAGAGTCCAATCCAGACTCCCCTGTACCTTAGGCCTCCACCTCTCACCTGGGATCCTGGATCATTCGTGAAATAGAGGCAAGGAGGCTGGCTGTGGCCGCAGCAGGACAGGGAGCTGTGGGACTAAGGTCCCTCTGGGGTGGGTGTGGATTCACCAAGAGATTGGCCAGGAAGGCTTCAGGCTGAACAAAAGAGAGCCAGAAGGATCAGAGTAGAAGAAGGGATAAGAGGAGTCTCAAGGAAGGCAAGGGATAAGATAGGTTGATCTGGCTACCAGGGTAACACACAAAGTCAGGAATGCCCAGGGAAAGATGGAAGGCAGGAGGAGCAAGAGTAGGCAGGCCTAGAACTCACCAGAGGGGATGTGCAGTCGCTGAGTACCCCTGGGGTTGGGGGACTTCGGGTTGCCGTAGCACCCCAGGCAGCTGCATCTTGTTGAACCCGGCCCCGAAGGTGTCCAAGGAACTTCGAACTGTGCCCTGGTGGCTGCCATTGTGGATGTGCCAGGGAGAAGCGCATTAAGGAGAGCTCGGTCTTCCCATCTTCTGCACGCTGAGAGAGTGAAGCTTCTGTCTGTCCCTCTGAGAGCCACTGTAAGGAGAGTCCTTGTGGTGTTAGGGACACCAAGACTCAGGTAGGCAGAACAGGAAATACTGCCCTAAGTTCCAGATGAAGGAAATTCAGGCTATGACTGGGACTTGTTCAAGGTCATATGGGAGCAGGACTTGGGTGCTTAGTCTCAGATACAGCCAGCTTTGATGTTTTGTCCCACTGTGCAGCCCTAGTTCCCAAGACAAGCCTGTGTTCCACTCCTCACCCACTGGCTACCCCCCTTTATAGGCTGGGGGCAGCCTTTGCTTTCATTTATCATCATTTATGTATTTATTTATGTATTGTATGTACCAGCAACTCTGAAAAGGGCTCTACAGAGCTGGTGTGCTTTGGTAAGACAAGCAAATGCCTGTCCAACACAACTTTGCAAAATCCAAGAAGAGCTCTAACCTGAGGGTGCCCATGGCGCTTCACATCCATTAGGGCAAAAGAACAGATGTCCCCAACACCAGCCACATCCACGGTGAAGTGATGAAAAAAGTCAATAATCTCCAGAGCACGGGGACGGAACCAGAAGAGCAGAAACAGCGGGGTGAGGAGTGGAGAAAGGAGTTCTTCCAGGAGGGAGACCTAAGGAAGCAGGGTGAGGCTGAGCAGGGACCATCTAGAGGATCCTACAAGTGATCAGGGTGGAGAGCCTCCAGGAACACACTCTAAGGTGGAAGGCTTCCAACCACTCACTCGGAAGCCTCCTTAGGGACCTAGCCCCACATCCATGTGGCCCACAACCTCTCCCAGACTGCTCATTTGGACCAGGCCTACACCGCAGCTCCCAGCAGGCCCTGGCACTCACTGCTCGGTACTGAAGCAGCTGCGCCATCTGCCAGTAAGAATTGGTCCGAGCACCCACAGCACCAGACTCTTCCGGGAGGTAATGCATATGTGCCAGGGCCGCCTGCAACAGGAGCTGTGAGGGACGCCCCTGGCATTGTTCCTCTGGAATGAAGGACCTGGAGGGCAGGATGGGGTAAGAGATGCGATTAGGAAGACCTGCAGGTAGGATGCAGGGCTGAAGGGTGCTGATGGTGACAGAAGGGTTCGCTAAGGGAAAGGAAGCCTGAGCCCAAGTCAGAGAAAGACCACCACCAATATCTCCTCCGTTATGTGCCATCGAACCTGGCCACTGTGGCTGTGACCCCAAGCACCGTCATGGTAGTGAGCACGTGCTCCACGGCCAGCACGTCCTCATCGTAGATGGTGAGCACCAGCAGCGCAGCAAAGAGCGCTCCAGAAAAGAAGACCAGTTGGCGGGCCAGCAGCGCGCGCAGGGGCGCAGGAGGCTCGGCGGCACGGAGGAAGGCGGCCGCAGGCCGGTAGGCGCGGGCCAGGCGTGCACGCAGTTCGTGTGGTAGCTCATTGAAGTGGCGCAGCTGCAGGCGGGCCAGGCGGGACCAGCGCCGCGCCCCGAAGGCGCCGGGCTCGCGCCGCAGCAGCTCCACGTGGCTGTAGAAGGCGTAGAGCACCTGCCAGGCCAGCACCAGCGGGCTCAGCGCCAAGTTCACGGCGGCCAGCAGCAGCACAGTGCGCCGCCAGCGTGTAGCCAGGACGCCCCGGAGGTCACTGCGCTTGTAAGCTTCGGGAAGCTCCCAGCCCCCGCGGAAGAGCGAAAAGGGACCGCGGAAGAGCAACAAGTCCACATTGAGCGCCAGGCCGCGGCTGAGGAAGGCTGCGCTGCCCCCCCAGGGCAGTGGACAGCGGGCGGGCAGCAGGCCCTTGTTGGCCAGCGCCACCTGGTAGTTGGTGTAACGCAGGATGCGGTGGTGGACGTCCAGTTCTGTCAGCGGCCTTGGCTGCACACACAGACCACCGTTCTTCTGCAGCTCCAGGAGGCGGGACTGCACCTCCGCCCAGGGTACCGAGCTGAGCTCCTCCTGAGGAGAGGAGACAAGGAAGCCTAGGTAACTGTATTCCCCTCCACAGAAACACACAACCTCTATGAACCACTGAGCTGCAAACCCTGGTGGTCCCTCCCCACCTTGACGTTTTGTCTTCTATCCCTTCTGCTAACAGAACCACTTCTGCCACTGTCAATTGTTATACTCACCACTGCCACTCATGTAGCCATTAGTCATATGCTTCCTGATGTCACCTATTTAGTAAACTTCGGGGATTGGGACCTGGCTTTCTTTTTTGAGCCCCCTTCAATTCCATATATTAAAAAATGGAACCTTTTCTCCCTCCTCACTGCTTTCTATCTGAGCAAGCTCCGAGAACCGCAGTTGCACTCACCCCCCTCCAGACCACTTTGTACAGTCACTTGTCTATGTTTCACACAACCCTGCCTGTGGCTGTGTCTAGGGGAAGACAGCACTCCCACACTGAATTTAGAGGGACCCATGTGAGCCTCAAGCCTCACTTTAGCCCAGTCTTCCCAGTCCAGTTATTCCCTCAGGACTGGCCTCCACAGCTCTTCCCAGCATCTCCCCCTCCAACGGCTCATGACATCCAAGGCGAAGCAAGAAATGGGGACTTAGGAAGATGCCGTAACAATAAACATGGGGGCAAAGTTAGAAGGGACATGACCAGGAGATAGTGAAGAGGGCAAGAGAGAGGCTTTCATTTCAGGTGCCCTAGAAGGCTCTATTTCAGTCAGGCAAGCCCATCTCCACTGCCTACAGGGTTTTCCTCACTTCCTGCCCAGAGGCTTGGTTGGCCTGACCTTCCTTGGCCAATCAAGGTGCCTCCTGCTTTAGAAAGCCCAGTGATAGCCTTTCCATTGTTTTTACCACCAGCATGTGACTGTAAGTCACAGTATATGACCCATCTGAGTAAAGGAAGTTCCACAAGCATCAGAGCCAAGTTTGCTAAATGCCAATGCTAGTGTCTCCTGACATTACTCAGCCTCCATCTTTCTGCTTCTCTCAGTTGGTCCTTCCATGTGTATGGCCCCATTTTCTCCTGTCCTCTGTCCATGCTGCCATAGCAGGCTTACTGGGGGGATGTGCAGGGCCTCCCTGTAAAACACCTGGATGTCCCAGTAGCTGAAGAAGTTGCAGACTGAACGAAGCAGCTGGAACAGCCAGAAGCCAGCAGCCAAGATGAGGAGGAAGACCAACAGGGGACTGTCATGAATCCTGCAGGAGGTTGGACAGGAAGGGTGACAAGAAGGTGGGAAACCCACAGAAAGAAAATGGTGGCAAACACCTGCAGGTCTCAGTGGGTCTGGGGGTGGGGGGCCCTCAGTGAGCACGTCAAAAGTGCCTACAAAGTCAACACTTTTCACAGACAACACTCATGCCGTCTGCTTTTTGTATTCCCATTCTCCCATGAGTGTACAATGGAGTTTTCCAGAAGCTACAAGACAAGTGAAGATGTCACATCATACTGACATCCCATGTAATGTGCATTCATGCATTCCTAAGTTTTAAAGTTGTCCTCAGGGCCAGGGATGTGGCTGAGTGGTACAGTGCTTGCCCAGCAAGCCAGAAGCCCTAGGTTTGCTCCATGGCACTAAAAATAAACAATTGTCCTCACCATTAATTTCTAATAAGGTAAATAGAAATGTGACTCATAACACAAGGCTCTTTGAAATTCTCAATCAAGTTGGGTTATGTTTTTAAATATGCAGAGGACTTTGAGAGTTGATCTAAACCAAGGGGCAGTGTGTAGGGAGGCTCGTTTCTTCCATCCGTTTGGGAGTTTAACCCAGAGGCACCCACTGGGCTGTCACTTACTTCTCTGCACACTGAGCTGAAGGCAGAATAGCGTCAGACAAGGTCACTTTGCTGTGGAATGGTCCAGGTCTTGTATGGTTCTTTGGTTGGTTGTTGAAGAGAACACTGTAGTCCACACAACGAAGGAGGAAAGTTGTGAAGGTCACAATGAAAATGAACTGTCTGGGAGGGGACACAGGGATGGGAAATGGATCAGACTAAAGGCAAGGTGAACTCTGAAACCAGTTGCCAGACAAGCTGAGGCTCTTTATGGCCCCTCCCCCTTCAGAGCCCCAAGACTAGAATGGAAAAGGAGAGGTGGGACATGGCCCTGGATTTCATCTCCAGCACCACATAAACTGGGTATGGTAGTATATGCCTGTAATTTTAGCACTTGGGAGTTAGAGGCAGGAAGAATGGGGATTCATATCTAGCCTGGAATACAAGAGACCCTAGTTAAAAAACAAAACAAAAACCTGAAAACAAGAAGAGAGAACAGAACTTAGGGACAGGACTGGCTTCTCACCCCAGCTGGAAGACATCCTCCAATAGGATACAGGCAAAACCATTCCGCTGGTGGTAGCTGTAGATGTGACAAGTTTGTCAAGAAATACACCTGTCTATGGACTCTTCCTTAACAGACATCCCCCACTCTCCCTTGATCCACAGTTGCCCCCCCATGAGCCCCTACATGCTGGGCACAAAGGATATCTTGGTGAAGAAGTTGTCCAGGTTCTGTATGTGATGCCAGGAGCCTGGGTACAGAGAAACCATGACAGGACTTGGCATCATCACACAAACCCAAACCTGCCTGGACCTCCAACCCACTCAGCTCCCAAATCTCCCCACTCTTACCACGGAGTCCTTCAGGCACATGAAGCAAGGGTTGATGGTCCTCCCCATGGAGGGGTGAATCTTGGGACCCCTCAGGGTCACAGTCCTCTAGCCGTTCATAATCCTGCTCAGGGATCAGAGGACCTATCCGAAGCCCAGGATGGTCCTGGGAGCACCGGCAGGAGGGAAGGGGAGTGACCGAGGCCAGGGGTGGGGTGGAGTGGGACCCCCATGTGTGGGAAGCAGAGGTGGGTGTCATTGTGGGGTGGGTCTGTGTTAGGGGTGTGGCTGGGGTGGGTGAGGCATTGAATGGAAGCTGAGAAGCCCCTGCCTCCTGAGTCAACAGGCAAGGGGACCCTGAGGCAGGAGGAAACAGTGAAGAGGAGCAGCTTCTTGTACGAGGGGCAGGGGACAGAGAGAAGACAGAGATCCTCCCTCCCCCAAGTCCCCGACATGGAGAAGCAGGCAGTGGCAGTGCCATAGGGAGCAGAGGCACTGAGCTGGGCCCCAAGTCTCCCCACCGCCCCCGCTGCCTCCTGCTCCCCCCCCACCCCATTCGGCTCACCATCAGGCGACAGCTTCTCCTGAGAGGCTGGAGGGACTGGGCTGCTGCTGTTTCCACAGAGGTCTGTGAAGCTAAGCAGAGACTACAACAGGGACAATGACAACAACAGCACCAGGTGACTCAGGCTGGGCAGGCCTCAGGCATGCCAGCCCTCAGCCATCTGTGTGATCACTCACACTTCTTGCAGGGCAACCTGGGGCCAAGGCCCGGGCTCCACACCTGGGAGGGATACCAGTTTGGGAGACAGGGGTTCAAGAGCTCTTGGGACTAGAAAAGACACCTGTAATCTCTGCTGTCAGCCCTTGAGGGCACACGTGGTAAAGAGAAGGTAGATACAACAAAAATAACAAGCACAAAAGAGCAAAATTCCATCAGAGGATTAGAGTCTTGGGAATGGGTTGTTAACCCTTTCATTCCCTATAGCTTCATTCCTTTCCCGCCACACCTATGGGCACTGATCAATACAGAATGACTTAAGACCACCTGCCCACTCAGATTTCCAAGCATTTGGGAGGAGACAGATACAGCAGGCTCAGGAGTCTGAAGCCAGCCTGATACATCTGACCCTATCTTAAAAAAAATAAGGTTACATATTTTGTTTCTCTGAGTGGAAGAGGGAAGACTTGACTTTTCAGTCAGCTAGGAGGGAACAACAGGAAGGAAGTTAAAGGAAGGAACGCTAGCCATCTTGGATTTGAGAAATCATTTCAGGGGCTTAAAGTAGAAAACCCTGGTTCCTTGTGAGTTCAATTACGTCTCCTTTATCCTCTTGAACCCTAGTATACTCTCCCCTGCCCTGGTGCCAGGGGCTTCCTGAGAAGCTTCAGCAAAGGAAGGTAATAAGAGGTCCAGAAAGAAGTTCAGGGGATGATGTGAATATGCAGGGATAGACTGGCTGAGTTGAGTTTCTTGTTGTTGCCTCACCAGGGAGGAGGAGACCCAGGTGGCTGGTCTGATGGCTTGCCCAACGCCATTCCCAAGGTCCTGAGTCACCAAGTGCCCTAACTGAAGCCCATGCCTGAGACGCTGACTTGACTAGCAGGTGTCAGGGCTTTCGGGGCTTAGGCCAGTAGCCCAGAAATGGAGAGGAACATGGTACTTCCTAGGATGTTTCCTGGAGGCACAAGGAGGACATTCATGGATTTTTCCACAAGTTTGGCCCAGGATGCCTAGTTTTCTTATTTTTCTGCTTCATTTCTGGCAGAGGAATTGTCACAATAGTTCATGACTTCCATGTCTTTGTGGCTGGACAAGGTGAAGAACTATGAAAACCTTTTTACAAATGACAAAATAGAATCGGAGGTGGGGAGTCCTATGATCTTTCTGAGACCTCTAGAGAGAGAAGTTAAGTGAGGTTTTAACTAGTACCTCCCTATGACATCACTCACACAATGATGGTCCATACTTGTTTAAGACTACCTCTACACATACCCTGATCTCCTCAGCCCAATCTCAAACAAATTCCGGCTCATTGTTTCACTCTAAATTCCCATATCCACAGCATCTATTTTCCTCCCTCAGCTCAAGCCATTTTGAATCTCGGAAGCACCACTTATGACAACGACTCTAGTAACACTAATAACAATGTTCAAATGTCCAAGTGGATTACCAGAGAGCAGATGCTGGCCGGAAGCAGCGCCCCCTGGTGACCAGCGAGCTTTTCCCTGACAGGGGAACAGGAAGGAGTCAGAGCCACTCCCACCAAGAAGCTACAGCCCAGTGGAGGAGGCAGTTAAGGAAATAATTACATAGTAGGATTCGTGACTCAAACTTGTAATTCCAGCGCTGGGAAGGAAGGACGGCGAGTTCAAGACAAGCCTGGGCTACAAAGGGAGTTTCAGTCTAACCAGAGTTACGTAGCAAGACTCAGTTGGGGATAGTATGGGGGATAATTATAGCAAGAATAAGTGCCCCACAGGTGCAAGCGCCATTCACTCTTGAGCCCGAACTGTAAGCCAGAGATTCAGACCCAAATGAGGAAAGAACCCGTGAGTGGGTTGCACAGGTTCATGACCTGCATACTAATAATTCAAAATAATTAAGGATCACTATCAAGACCAGTCAGGGCTTTTTTTAATGCATGTGGCTCAAGTCTCCCAAGAGTTGGAGACTAAAGTGATGACATGTCCCGTGCACGTAATTAGTTTGTTTTGTTTTAAACTCCCCAGTCAATTTTCCCACATTCCTCCCACAGAACCAGGATTCTGCTCTCTCTTTGAAGATGCCAAGAGACGTAGGGACTATCAGGAAATATCCTTAAGAAAAACGGCCTTAAGTCAGAAGCGTCAGGACAGCCCCAAATATGAGAAAGAACATTGCACACTCTGACCCTAGAGCACTGAACAAAAAGTAACCAGAGCAGCTTCTGCCCTGTCCCGCCTCAGCCAACACTTAATCCAATCACAGCTTTGCAGCAAGACTGATATGTCTTTTCTCCAATCACCGCCGGGGTGCGAAGGGGTTGTCGGGATGGCGGCCATAGCTAACATGGAGTCCTCGGTAGGATCAGAGTGAGATTGCTGCTGCTAGTTGCTCCTGTATTACTGCCTCATTATGTTGGTGCACTTATTTCGGGTCGGAATTCGGTGTGGTCCGTTTCCAGGCTGGTCGCTGCAATCCCTGCGCTTCCAGACGTTCTCGGCCGCCAGGTAAAAGAATGAGGGGTACTTAACAGTGCGGGCCATTGACTGGCCGGCATCGCGCGGGGCCCGCCGGGAGATGGAGTTCTGGGCTCGCGCGTGGCCTTCTGGGACCTGTAGGCTATCTCGGAAGGAGTAGACTGCCACTCCCCAAGGAATTGGCCTAATTTATGGTGCAGTGTGTGTACCAGCAGGAGGCTCCGCAGGTCTGCACTTACTAGTCTACAGGACACTGCTGAATCTGGGCCGGTGACCACACTCAAGTCACCATTACCCGCCAAGGGGCGCCACTCATAGCCGGTGTCCGCTCTGTGGTACTCCACCTGCAGATCTGGACGTATCTGTAATTGTTGTCCATAGACATTTACTATTGATAGTGCTTCAGGATTAGCCAAAATAATTTTAAATGATTAAAAGAGTTTCCTTAGCTGGCGAGATGATTCAGCGGGTAAAGGCACTTTAACCAAGACTGAAGACCAGAGTTCTCTTGAGAACTCGTGTGTGTGTGTGTGTGTGTGTGTGTGTGTGTGTGTGTGTGTGTGTGTATGAATGTATATGTGTGTATGTATGTATATATGTGTGTACATGTACATGTATATATATATATATATATAATATGTATGTAATATATATAGAGAGAGCACCTCTGACAAATTATCCTTTGACCTCCACAACCCCAAACCCACTAAATAAATATACACATACATTTCTAAAAATGTTTAAGTAGTTCCTCTGTAGGCTTAGTGCATCCCTGTGAATTCAAGGACAGCCTAGTCTATAGAGAGCTCCAGGCCAGCCAGAGTTACTTAGTGAAATATCAGACTGAAACCGGAAGAGTCCTGGGAATTTGAAGCCAGCATGGGCTACAGAGTGAGTTCTCAGTCACTCTGGGCTACAGAGTGAACAAAACAAATCAAGAAGTGATTATTAGCACTAGATTCCTTTGTCGGGAATTGAGTCTAAAGTTAATGTACAATAGGATGTATATACATTCTAAATTCAAGGCCTGACTGGACAACTTTGTAAGATCCTGTGTCAAAATAAAGAGCAAAACGGCCATTCAGGTGTCTCAGTGGGTGAACATGTGCTACCAGCATGACCCCCTGAGTTTGTCAATCGCTGGGCCTACATGTGGGAGTCAAGAATGGACTCCTGCAAGTTGTCCTTTAATCTCCTCTTACTTGGGCATGCACATACGCACACACCTACACATACAAATAAATAAATGATGTGTAACAAATCTTATAAAAAGAAGGCTAGGGACGTAGCTCAGTGGTAGAACATATTCTTGTCATTTGTGAACTGTAGGCTCTATTCCTAGTACCCTGGGTGGAATAAAAACCTGACCCGTTCTTGGTAGGATTAGAAAAAATAAACATTCCAACCCACATTAGTCCAGAGAGATAAACAGATTGAAAATAAGAATCCATAGTCTTAATTTCTTTTCTTTTCTTTTTTGTTTGTTTGTTTGTCTTTGAAGACAGGGTTTCACTATGCAACTCTGGCTGGGCTGTGGCTCTTTATGTAGACCGTTTTGACCTTAAACTCACAGCGATATACCTGCCTTTGTCTCCTGAGTGCTAGGATTGCAGGGGTGCCCTGCTACCCAGAATCTAGAATTTAATTGTAAATATTCTACAAGAAGCAACTGTTTCCCTGAGGGATCCAGAGAAGATTGCCAGGGGTGGGTGACTGTATGGAAAGCCCTTCTGTTTGATGGAGGGGGAGCAAGGACTGAGCTAGAAGTACTAGTGCAGGAAAGCTGTCCACCAATTGTTGGCGATTACCATCCCTTCTTAGAGTCTTGGTTTGGAGGAGATGAGAGTAGCTAGAAAGTAGCCATGGTAAATTATTAATGGTTTGAAAACAGTCTTTAGGAAAGAATAAGGGTGTTGATAATATTTAAACCATAAGAGACACAAGGTAAGACCAAAACAGTGAATGTGTTCATTTCAATTCATGAAAGGAATTTAGCAGTCAGTCATTTTTAAAGGAATATAATAGAAACTGTCAGAATACTTGCTTCAGAAAAAATATTTTGTAGCTGGGTGGTGGTGATGCACACCTTTGAACCCAGCACTTGGGAGACTGTGGCAGAGACAGGTGAATCTCTGTGAGTTCAAGGCTAGCCTAGTACTCATCACTACAAAGTGAGTTCTAGGATAGCAAGGCAGCAAGGGCTATGCAAAAAAATTCTGTCTCAAAAAAAGGGGGGAAGTATTTTGTGAAACCTTTCAACTTTGGCACACAGTATTGGGTTGTGTTGGGACATTGTACTAAGTTGTGATGTGCAGTTCCAGTCATAACGAATCTATTTGTTTGCAAAACATTGCAATAGTCAGGTCAGCCTGCATCTCTAATGAGGACATGCACAACTCCACAAACACCTGCTCAGTAGGCATCTCATAGCCCAGAGATTCCCAAGTTCTGGAGTGTAAAATACGGCCTCTGCCCCCTCAGTAAGAAACTGTCTAATGGAAATTTAGGGCAGTCGTACAAGAAGAAAAGAAAGCGAGTTTTGTCTAAAACTAAAGATAGATTGACTTAAGGCATAATGGGAACAAAAGACAAACTGGGCAAGTGGAACAGGGTTAAGCACAGGCTTCCCTGAGAGCAAAGGAGGGTGAAATCTATAATAAGGAGGATCTAGAAATATGAAAAGCCATTATTCTAAAGATCATGCAAAGCCTCACTCTGGATTCTTATTTGCTTTTATGTTTATGTGAGGGGGTGGGTTTCAGAGGAGGCCAGAGGGATTGTATCCCCTCGAGCAATTGTGAACTTCCTGATAGGCATGCTGGAATCAACCTCAAGTCCTCTATAAGCACAGTACATGCTCTTAACTGTTAATGGGGTCTCACTTTGTAGCACAGGCTGACTTTGAACTTGAAATCTTCCAGCCTCAGTGAGCCAAGTGCTGGTATTTCAAAAATGCACTGCCACACCTGGCTTGTATATTCCTCATCATTAATCTATTTTGAGCATTCCTTTGTGTACTTTTGGCCAGATAACTTCTACTCTAAACAGGCTCCCTCTGTCCTGTCATTCCCCTCTGGCTCTTCTCTGCTATGACCTCTAAAGTGCAAATCTGATTTTATTACACCTTATCCTAAAAACCACAGATGGTCCTGAACAGCCTGCATGGTGGTTCTCTGGTCCAGGTGCTTTGCAGAGCCTGTGATGACTGCCCTTCCAAGGCACCTGTTTCTGCTCCCTCTCCATGTGCCCTATAAAAGCTACGGTGTTGCTGAAACTCTTATCTTGCTGCAGAGGCTCCTGGGAGCTTTCCTGTGCCTCCCTTCCCCACTCTGCCCAGCCTGAACTTGACCAGCACCCTTTCACCAGTGTCTTTTGTGATGCTTTTCTCAAACATGGGAGCACCTGCTCTGACCTCTAGGCCTCTCCACCCCATTCTCACCCCAACCATCATGATCTGGAAAGAAAGAGCTTACTTCACCAGCTCCATACTCTGTGACACAGTAGGTTCACAGTTGAATCTACATTTCCATTGTATACATATGGGACTTGAAGGAAAGAAAGGGGCTTGGCCATCCAAGAGGATGATGAGATCAGTCCTTTACATTTTTTCTTTCTGTGTCCTCTATCACCAGTGGGAGAGGAACACACAGTGCTTTGTCTTCACACATTAGGCACTTAGGGCCTCACTGGCCCCTGACTACCACACATAGCCTTGGCTACATCAAATTTAGAACAGTACAATGAGCCTGGACTCTAGAACCAGACAACAAAGTTCCTTCTTGCCCTGGGGACAAATTATACCACCTCTCAGTTGTTCTTACCAAGTGAGGATAGGGACATCTGCCAGGATCATGGTCTATGGGTCTATCACCTTACTACTGCCATGTTGGTTACCTTGCACATGTGTATGGCCCAGCACAGAGAAGCTCACCCCCAGGATTCTCTCTGAGCGTTCTAGGAAGCCTTGGTCTTGGTCTGTTTCTATAAAGGAAGCCTTGGGCCGGCTGCCACTCCAAGTCTCTTTTGATCCTGACAGGCTGGAGACCTGCACTGACCAGGGTGCTGGAGGCTAAATGGGGGCCTTGCTGGCTGATGCTGGCTGGAAGACAGTGCTAGGGGAAAGGCTCTTAAGATTGTGCTCTGATAGCATTGCATTCCACAGCTATTCCACATGTGTGCGGGTGTTTACAAACCAAAGTTGCTTAAGAAAGTACCTAAGACATTCATTCTAGGTGAGATAGCACATACCTGTAGTCATAGCTACTCAGGAAGCTGAGCCAGGAGGGATCACTTGAGAGCAGAAGTTCAAGACCAGGCTGGGGAATATTGGAAGATCTTATCTCAATAGTAAAATAAAATAAAAACATCTCTGGGAGAGGCAGTAGGTAAAATGCTGTTCCAGAAGGCTCAGCCAGAGCCCAGGGGGGGTGGTTAGTCATTTGAAAGACAGCCAGGACCACAGCTGTCAATGTCTTTTTCTATCTACAGGTCTTCAGATGACCGGTTCTGCTCACGCTTCCTCCGGGCAGTGGCCCAGCTGCGATCGCAGCTCCGGGCTCACCTCCCCCAAGCCCCATCAGCTTCCTGCCGGAACCCCTCTGCCTGGTGTTGGGTTGGGGGGACCTTGGTGGTCCCTGCAGTGCTGTGGCAGCACCCCCACCTCTGCCTTGTAGCACTCTGTGAAGCTGAAGGGTCCCCTCCTGCTCACCCCACACACAATGCCCTGGAGCTGCAATTTAACTGGAAGCTGTTCTGGCATTTCCTTCACCCCCACCTGCTGGCCCTGGGGGTAGCCATTGTGGTGAGTTGCACAGGGACAGCATTCCTGCCTTGTGGAAACAGCAAGGGCTGCCTGGATTCTGGGGTATCAGGGTGACCTATGCAAGGGAACTGAGTTTGCAGAACATGAGAACCCAGAGACACTTCTGTGACCACATGAGCAGCCATATAGTATGGATAAGACAAGGCCTAGTCAGGGGAGAGGAAGAGCCAGAGTCAGAGCTGGGGAGGGGATGAATATGGCCTCTTCTCCAAGTATCTCTTCCCTCTGTTCCCATTCCAGCTGGCCTTGGGTGCAGCACTAGTGAATGTGCAGATCCCCCTGCTCCTGGGCCAGCTGGTAGAGATTGTGGCCAAGTACATGAGGGACCGTGTGGGGAGTTTCATGTCTGAGTCCCGTAGGCTCAGTACACAGCTGCTGCTACTCTACGGTGTTCAGGTATGAAGGTGTAAGAGGGTCTGGGGCTCACAGCAGCCTTCGGGGGCCTCTCTGAATACCAGGCCTCTCTTACAGGGATTGATGACCTTTGGATACCTAGTGCTGCTGTCCCACATTGGTGAGCACATGGCCATGGACATGCGGAAAGCCCTTTTCAGCTCCCTGCTCCGGTACTGCCAGCTGTAGGGGGTGGGGCCAGGGTGACTGATGGCTCCCAGAAAATCTAGAAAGGCCAAATCCTGAAGTAACATCTTCTTCTCTTCCTCCACCTGCCACCATCATGTCTTACTACCAGGCAAGACATTGCTTTTTTTGATGCCAAAAAGACAGGGCAGCTAGTGAGCCGCTTGACTACTGATGTCCAAGAATTCAAGTCATCCTTCAAGCTTGTCATTTCTCAGGTCAGTGAGTCAGGCCCTATGCAGATTCAGTCAGGCCAGCTCTGACATCCTGAGATTGCGTTGGAACAAGGCAATGCCCCTACCCAGCTCCTAGGAGAGTAAGGCTTACTGCTGCCTGAGGAAGGTGTGAGGGAGGGGAACAGTGAATCTGAATGGAGGCACTAGGACAGTGTCAAGGTCAGGACAAGCTACTGCTCCGTGAGCCGCTCTGGTGGAGCAAACCTACTTGACCCAGCCTGACCCCTTTGCGCCCATTGCTAGTCAGCATTGAACTCATGTGTGACTCTGCTGCACACTGACAGCCCACCATGCGTACCCTCCATCTCCTGGCCCCAGGTTTGGCAATCAGTGCATTCCTGTGCCGTTCAGTGTGCAGAACAGTAATAAGCAATGCATTTGTCTAGAGTAAAACGAGTGTGGCCTGTGGATATTCTCACCTATCCCTTTCACAACTGGTGATCAGGCCCTGGATGGCCAGTGACTGCCCCAGGACCTCCATAGCTGTACCCATCCCACCTTAGTAGAACACCCACCACCTGGTGCTGATGCTGCAAAGCTTCCTGTCTTCCTCTCACTACTCAGGGACTACGGAGCTGCACACAAGTGATTGGTAGCCTGGTGTCCCTATCTATGCTGTCTCCACGCCTCACGCTGCTGCTGGCTGTTGCCACACCTGCCCTTATGGGAGTGGGCACTCTGATGGGTTCAGGTCTCCGAAAGTTGTCTCGCCAGTGTCAGGAGCAGGTACTGGAACTCTAGACATGTCCTCCTGTTTCTTCCTAGCATCTGTGGCTCATTCTCCTTGACCCTCATTACTCCTCTTCCTGTCTACAACCTTCTCCCTATTTCTATCTCCATGCAGATTGCCAGGGCAACAGGAGTAGCAGATGAGGCCCTAGGCAACGTTCGGACTGTGCGGGCCTTTGCTATGGAGCAGAGGGAAGAGGAGTAAGTCCTGGGAAGGCAGAGTACAAAGTGGGTTCATCTCTCTCACATACCCTCCCCTGCCTTGACCCTCTGCCCAGCTGCTTCCTGAGTGCCCAATCTGGCCTTTCTTCCCAGACGCTATCAAGCAGAGCTGGAGTCATGCCGCTGTATGGCAGAAGAGCTAGGCAGGGGCATTGCCTTGTTCCAGGGGCTCTCCAACATTGCTTTCAACTGTGAGTTAATGAGGCTGACCTGGGAGGGGACGTGGGCATTGGCTAGGTGAGAGCAAAGGGAAACAACAGACAGTCTTCACCTACCCAGATGTTCCTAACATATTGGTACCTACATTTATGAGATGCCCCAGCTACTAACAACTGTAGGAAACAAGAGGGAGGTATCCCTTAGCTTATAGAGAATGCCACAGGGCACCCTTAGGGAGTGTGTATACTCTTGCTCCTCCCCATTCCTATTTATTTTTGTGCCGCTAGGGTAGAACCAGGACCTCAAGCATGTTAGGAAAACATTCTAGTGAGCTGTCTCTCTAGCCTTTTATAATTTTCATTTTTGTCTTTAAATTACATGTACATGTGGATATGTGTATGTGAGTGCAGGCACCCACAGTGGCCCCCAGAGCTGAAGTTACAGGTGGTGTGAGCTGCCTGTTGGGGCTGTTGGGTACTGAACTCAGGTCCTTAGCATGAGTGATATGTTCTCTTAACCACTGAGCCATCTCCCCAGCTCTTTAATTTTATATAGAGCCTCACTAAGTTACCCAGGCTGACTTCAGACGTTTTCTGTATCCCAGGCTGCCTTGAACTTATGACCCTCCTACCTCAGCTCATGAGTGTTTCAGGCCTATATCGCTAAACCTGGCCTGCCCATCTCTTTTTTGCAAATGAGGAGTTCGGACCTGAAAATCAGCTAATGGCAGCAGGGATAAGACTCAGGACAAGCCCTCATCTCTTGCCAACTGCTGCCTCACTGCCTGGCCCCTTTCCTTGTAGGTATGGTCTTGGGCACCCTATTCATCGGGGGCTCCCTTGTGGCTGGACAGCAGCTGAAAGGGGGAGACCTCATGTCCTTCTTGGTGGCTTCCCAGACTGTACAAAGGTGAGTGGGGACCATTCGCATCCCTCAGTAGTCCTGTCATCATCCATCCCATCATGCTCCTCCACATTCCCCCCCCCTCCCGCTTCCTTTCATAACCCTGTTTACTAGGAGAACAGGGGTACCAGCATGCCTGTGGGAGGGATGACTGCCTAGCACTAACCCTATGTAGTCCCCCAGAGAAACAGAGAACAGGAAAGATACCCAAAACTTCCACAAGAGCCTTGTACAGCTTCACTGAGCCTGCATTCATTAATGCTGTCAGTATCGTTAGCCTTCCAGGCAACCCTCAAGTATCCTTGAGAAGCTTTCAAAAGAAATTGTGGTGAAATAGACATTGGAAAATGTACCATCCTAGCCATTTTTAAGTGTACACTTCAGTAATGTTATGCGTGTTCTGGGGTTTTCAGCCACATTGACACCCATCACCTAGACGTTATCTCCCTACAAAAGTGAGACTTCAGCCAGACGTTGGTGGCGCACACCTTTAGTCCCAGCACTCAGGACGCAGAGACAGGCGAATCTCTGTGAGTTCGATGCCAGACTGGTCTACAAGAGCAAATTCCAGGACAGGCTCCAAAGTTACACAGGGAAATGTTGTCTCAGAAAACCCCCCAAAAAAAGTGAGACTTCACTCCCCATTTCTCCCAGCTCTGGCACCCTACTTCCTGCCTTCTGTGACCCTGACCACACTAAAGAGCACACAGAAGTGTAGTCGAACACCACCCTTCCCTTTGTGCCTGGCTGCCTTTACCTAGCACAGTGCTTTTTTCTTGGGGGGTAGGGGGTTCCTTCATGTTGTGTCCTGTGTCAGGACTGAATATCCTATAGATGGACCATCCTTGGACAGGCTTTTTTAAGGGCTGCCTCGGCTTCAGACCATTTCTTAGGATGAGATGCAGACTCCCTACCCCACAAATGCTTTTGTTTCCTTGCTTAGCTGAGCCCCATTTACCCTATACTGTGACCTAAAGCTCATCCGTCACTGTGGACATAAGGCGGCCCCAGTGGGCTGACCTCACCTCACAGACCTCTAATCTAATCCCTTCTCTTTCTCAGTAAAATCAAGCTCTTCCTGTTGTTTTCTACCTTGCCTTCCCCATACATAGCAAGTATAGAAATATAAACATGTGTTATGATAAATAATTATAGAGTAAGTATGCTATAATAAATAATTAAAGACATATTAGCACCAACCATAACAAGAAGTACCCCTGCCAAACTGGTCCTTTCCTACAGAGATGACACTTTTGAGGGGGTTGGGTTTTTTTGGGTGGTTTTTTTTTTTTTTTTTTTTTTTTTTTTTTGAGACAGGGTTTCTCTGTAGCCTTGGCTGTCCTAGAACTAACTGTAGCCCACCGCCTGGCTAGATATGACACTCTTGATCCCAGTGGTACCCTGTCCCTGCCCAGAGTCCTATCTTGCCATGGCTATAACTCCACAGTTACTTAGAGAATGGCTTAGTGTCTGGTTGATAGCGCCCAGTGTGAAGTTAAGGCCAACTCTGAGAATGGTAGGACAGTCTCATCCCCACTGTGGTCAGAGTGCACCTGGTTCCGCATGCATCTGCTCCACGCCAAGGACCTTCAGAGCCTCTAGTCCCAGAAGCCTTATCTGCCCTCTGGCCCAGCAGCTGTTCCTTCCTGTCTCTGGGATCTAGGTGTTCTGATTGCAGAAAAGGTGGAGATTACCATGTCCCCTCTGCAACTCTGCATTCCTCATGCTGACCTAATTCCCTTGATCAGCCTAGACTCCAGCCCCCATGATTCTTCTAGTCCTGTGGACTCAGTTGAACAACTTGCTGTACTCCCTGGGCACATACCTCCCACTTCATGTTCTTACCTGCCTACTGTACTCCTCAGCTCTAAGCAGTACTGTGCTTACAACTGCAGGGCAGCCCATGGAGTATCCTGCACCTTCTCAGGCTGCCATCACCAACCACCTGGAGGAATTGGCCTCCTTAAGGAAGCTGTTGTGTTTTTTAGGTTTGGGTTTGTTTGTTTGTTTTCTAGCTCTTGCTGTGTATCTAAGGGTCCATGTGTTGGGGCAGAGGTCCAAAGGGAGGGATAAGCAGGGCAGTGCAGTTCCAGCTAAGTGTTCCTTTTGGCACAGAATGGATGGTCCCCAGGTAGGGAACTTGTCCAGGCCAGTTCACTTCATCAGTCTATGGCTGGCCCCACTATGTTAGCTGTCAGGGCGAGGTCAAGTCCCTTCTATGAGTCATGTGAGTTTTGGGTTTCAGTTGTGGTTGGCCCCTATGCCAGGCTCTAGTGGCTTCCAGGACTCCTGTGAGCTGGTCACATCCATATCCACAGATAACTCACCCACCTAGCCCCACCCTTCACAGCCTTCTACTCCTGGCAAGTGTCCATTGCCCTAAGCCTTCCATAACTGTTTTCTTGAGGGCTTTTGGGTACTTACCCCAGTACTGAAAGAAGTGAATTTGGCCTATAGCTTGCTGGAATAGCAGTCTTTCCTTTTCTCAGAAAGGACCCCTTGCATATAGTGGCATATACAGACATGGCTTGGCCAACCCACTGGGAACCATGACTAAGGCGGTTGACTCATCTACCTCCTTAGCTCATAGTAAGTGACCAGCCCCAGCCCTGCCAAGACAAGGGAGGTGGCCCACTGTCTAGACAGATAAACACATGCCATCTCCTACACATACCCACCTTTAGGGCAAGCCCACGGTGGAACTTTCGTCAGGGCATTTTGCTCTGGGGCTCTCCAGGGTTCCTTCCCCTTGTAGCCCTCAGTCTCTGTTTTCTTCTGTTTCAGAGAAGGCTTGACTTTTTTTCACCTTAATTTGGAAGTTAGTCCTTGCTTACCCAGAAGTCTAGTATTAGACCTGTCCGCCCACTGTTGACCTAATCCCTATCCCTGTGACCTCTGTCAAGGCATCTGCATAATCAGGTCAGATAGAGGTCATGGGATCAGTTATACCCTTTCTAGTGGGCTGATGTCCTCCCTAATGCTGTAGGCCATCTTCATCCTGCATACTGAAGGCCTGGGGAGCATGTGGGCATACCATTGAGTCCCAGGCATTTACCCCACATCCACTGCCTCCTGGAGATCCCTCCAGATCCTGGCTTAGGCAGCAGACAGCTGTTATCCTATAACTGGAGAGGGAACAGAATCTTAGTGATATGGGATCACAGAGTCACAGGGCTCCTATAGCCATAAGATATTAGGGGCCTCCTTGTCTCTCCGACCACAACCTTTCCCTTCTTTCCTGGCAGGTCTATGGCCAGCCTCTCTGTCCTGTTTGGTCAGGTAAGTGAAATTGTCCCAAGAAGGTTGTGTGTGTGTGTGTGTGTGTGTGTGTGACTGTGAAAGCTCTTGACACACGTAGCCTAATCCAGTACTAGAAGCCCCCTTCCATGGAAGCCCCAGTTTCTAATCTCTACCACAAACTGGATTCCTTTGCAGGTGGTACGTGGGCTGAGCGCAGGTGCCCGTGTCTTTGAGTACATGGCCCTGAGCCCCTGCATCCCATTGACAGGGGGCTGCTGTATCCCCAGCAAGGACCTTCATGGCTCCATCACCTTCCAGAATGTCAGCTTCAGGTCAGCATTGGGTGACTTGAGCTGAGGGTGGGGGGGGCGTCAGGACGCATTCTAACTGAATACTCCCTGCAAACAAGCCCTGTTGGGGGACTTAGGAGCGCAATAAGGTCCAGGAACATGGTCTGACTGGGGCTCTCTTGGCCACTCCCAGCTACCCCTGCCGCCCTGGCTTCGAGGTGCTCAAGGACTTCAACCTAACACTGCCACCTGGCAAGATTGTGGCCCTTGTGGGCCAGTCTGGGGGAGGTAAGGGGAACCTCACCACCTCTCATCCTCAGCTTCATTTTTTTGTAGCCACTTGGAGCAAGGTTGGTAGCAAGCCCTCATTGGTTCCTGCTCCTACCTGGGATGGGGTGCCCTCCATTGTACAAGGGTCCATCCCTCTTTGCTTGGAGAAACTCCAAAACCCTCTTTCCTCTCCCCATATCTCCAACCTCCTTGTCCTCCAGGAAAGACTACGGTGGCTTCTCTGCTGGAGCGTTTCTATGACCCCACAACTGGCACAGTGACACTGGATGGACATGACCTGCGTACTCTCAACCCCTCCTGGCTCCGGGGCCAGGTCATAGGTTTCATCAGCCAGGTAAAGGGCAGAGGCTGGCAGGGTCTGAGCAGCACACCTGGGCCCCTGTCTTCCTTCCCCACTACTTATCTCCCTGGTCCACTGAGGACGTCTGTGGTCTAAATGGTTCCTAGCCATTTTTGAGGTGCAGGATGTACCTCTCCCAACAGCTACAGCTCTGTCCTCATATCCCAGAACATAGATAGACACTGCTTCTGTGGGTTGCAGTCTTAGGGTCCCAAAGCAGTGTACTAAGGCTGCTAGTAGCCACCACCCACCAAGCCCCATAAGGGACCACTTTTTTTTTTGTGGGTAGAGATAGAGCCAGCATACCACTATAGGAGGGACAGCTACCCACATGCAGACACCAAAGCTCAAATGGCCTCCTATCACTTTATAGGGCCTGTGTCATAACCATTAGTGAGGGAATCTGTGTCCTCTGTGGGAGGGGACCTCTAGAGCCACCCTGTCCTCACATAATTGGCATCTGGCTTTGAACTTTGGACCCTCCCTGCAGTTGGGGTCCTCTAAAACTAGTCCCTAGTGCATATGGCAATCCCCATATTCTAAGACTGAATTCAGAGTATAGTCTGTAAATGCCATCTCTGTGTTCCCAACCTTGCAGGAGCCAGTCCTATTTGGAACAACCATCATGGAGAATATTCGATTTGGGAAGCTGGAAGCTTCTGATGAAGAGGTGTATAAAGCTGCACGAGAAGCCAATGCCCACGAGTTCATCAGCAGCTTCCCTGATGGCTACAGTACTGTGGTTGGTGGGTTCCTTGGTGGGAAGCTGCTGGGTCAGCAGGGCAGTAGTGAGACTCAGGAACCAGTATTTTATGGGCAATGAGCAACTCAGTGTGACTCTTGAGAGGGACAACTCAAAGATAGTCAAACCATGAGAGACCAGACCATGGCTAAGGGGACAAAGTTGGCTGCTCTGTAGCAACAAAAGAGCTCCAGCTCATGTGGCTCAGGCATAACAGACTAGACAGGGCTCTGAGAAAAGACAGCATATAACAACGGTAAGTGGGAGAACCCTGGCCACAGGCACAGCCCAAGACAGGAAATAGGGCTCCTCTCAAAGCTGTCCCTGTTCTTCTGGCTCCTGGAACACCTCAGTTCTCTTCCACTTGAGTGGCAACCCTCAGTACAACAGACTGGCATCTTGTGCAGACCTTTCCTGATTAGGGTACTGGACCATGTAATGGCACACTAACTCGTGCTGTGATAGCCTAAGCCTTAGATGTTCATCCCCATAGCTCTTCTGTCCATCTCCAGGACTGTGTGTGTCATATAGAGAATAGTATGTACTATCGGGCAGCTTGGCTGTGCTCCACAATGTTCCAGTACTTGTTGAGGCTTCTCAGTTAACTGACCTGGACCTTTCAGGCTGTGTCCATCTCTAGCAGTTCCTTCAGGTCCTAACATAGCTGTGCTTACCTGCTCAAGGCTCTGTGCTATTCTGATGAGAGGCCCTTGTCATCTCTCCTGGTTGGCTCTTCCTTGTACTTTTAACTCCAGTGTCCTTTGCTATTGGGCTTCTCAGAACTGCTTCCCTTACTAACCTGTGACCCTGCCATCACTCTGTAGTCCCTTGAGGTTATTTGTGGCTCCAAGGATGTTACTTCTGTCTTCTATGACTTCAAGTGCCTCTGCATCTAGCATCTTTGTTACACTGCATATGCTTGGTTACCAAATGGTCTTACTACAGCTGAGACCAGGATCCAGGAAGATTGTTGCTATAGGTACCCGGTGGGAACTACCCACTCAGCTCAGAGACCCAGCTAGGAAGGGACACTCATGCAGGACATTTGTGTTTTGTGTGCATTATCATGCTGGAGCACTCAGACTGACCAGTATGCACAGGGTAGGCATGGGGTCCTTAGAGGAGTCCAGTGGAAATTTTATAAGTATCCCATTGCCTAACACCTTCAAGTGTGGAGCTAAGGATCACATCAGATCCTGTCCCCTCTTTCCCTAGGTGAACGGGGCACAACCTTGTCTGGTGGCCAGAAGCAACGCCTAGCCATTGCACGTGCCCTCATCAAGCAGCCCACTGTGTTGATCCTGGATGAGGCTACCAGTGCACTAGACGCGGAGTCTGAAAGGATAGTACAGGAGGCACTGGACCAGGCCAGCACTGGTCGCACCGTGTTAGTCATTGCCCACCGGCTCAGTACTGTCCGAGCAGCCCACTGCATTGTCGTCATGGCCAATGGCCAAGTCTGTGAGGTCAGTTGGGCTGGGAATGGGCAGTGGCTCAGGTAGCATAGCTAAGCTATATGAGCGCCTGGCTTGGCTCCAGGTGCTTGAGGTCATGTTCTGGGAACAACATCCCAACAGACCAAGGTCTTCCTGTCCTCAGACAAGCTCTGACCTCAGGGAGAGGTGAACTGCAGGCTCCCAGGACCAGAGGATGTGTCTGGTGTTCATGAAGAGACAGGCAAAGCTAGCCACCCAGGGCCTCAGATACCCCATCAGAGACTTGGGGTTTTTTTTTGTTTTGTGTTTTGTTTTTCAAGAAACCTATACAGGTTTCTCTGTGTAGCCTTGGCTGTCCTGGAATTCCCTGTGTAGACCACACTAGCCTCAAACTCACAGAGATCTGCCTGCCTCTGCCTCCTATTGCTGAAATTGAAGGTGTATGCTACCACCACAGGTTTTGTGTCAGAGAGTTTTATGGAAACAGTCAAGGGAAGAATCTCAGAGCTTATGCGTATGAATCTCACAGCCCCAAGCTAAAGGAGAGACAAGAGGAATCAGACCTCTCAATGTCAACCAAGGTGTTTCATTTAAAATGAGCCCAGAGTTGTCAAAGTGTCTCTAAAAGGGGCATCAGCTTAACTGGCTGCAAGCCTACCAGGTGATGGAGGCTGGGGCTCTTAAGTTTAGCTCTATTGAAATGACCCTCCTTCTGTTTCCAGACTGGAACCCACGAAGAACTCCTTAAAAAAGGTGGGCTGTATGCAGAGCTTATCCGGAGACAAGCCCTGGATGCCCCACTGACCTCAGCCTCACCTGCAGAGAAGCCTGAAGACCCCAGGAGTCACCAGTGGAAAGCCTGAGAGACCCCTCTGGGGTCTGGTCACTGCCAAGAATCAGTCTGGGGCTGGAGCTCTGCTGGGGACAGAGCCCTTGAAGGGCCAGTGTGCTGGGATGTGGCCTGCACTCTTGCTCCCTTAAAGGAACTGGGCCTAGCAGTTGGGTGGAAAGGTGGCTTTCCTCTCACGTGCTTTTACTGTCCTGGCTCAGCTCTGTGGTTACTGGGATGTACACAGTGAGGCAGAGTCTCTGAGGCACCTCTGCTGGACCCTTTCCCTCTGACCCAGTTCTACCCAACACTAAGGTTATTCAGGCCCTCACTCCAAGGGACTGAAAATTCATGGTCTGACCAGGCCTGGTAGAGTGGCATACGTAATCCAGGCACTTGGGAGACTGAAGTAAGAGGATCAAAGAGTTCAAGGCCATCCTAAGCTACATGGTGAGACCCTATCTCAAAAAACCCTAAATAAATAAATTAAATAAATTCTTAAAAGAGCCTAAGGCTGTAACTAAATAGCAGAGTGCATAGCATATGTGAGGGGCCTAGATTTGATCCTTAGTACTGTAAATATAATAATAATAATAAAACCTGGGGTTGGGGAGTAACCCAGGACCTCAGAGATAGGCTCCACCTCACCCAAAGTAGGACTGTACATCCCTGGCTTTATCTTTGCATCCCCACTGTGTCTCTTGGCCCATCCCACACACAACCACAGTCCTGGCAGGATAAAGTGGTAGCAGTTCATTGTACAAGAAGCACCCAGCCTACCTGGCTGTTCCCTGTGTGCTTCAAATCTGACCTGGTAAGACTATAAAACTGAAGAAGATACACTGAGGAGACTTAAGATTGGGCATGTGTCTACCCAGAACATTCAGATGGGGCATAGTGCCAAAGCAGGCTTAGTGGTGCACACCTGTAATCCCAGCAGATGGGAGGTAGAGGTGGGATACTCAGTTTGAAATCATCCTTGGCTACATAGTAAGTTTGAGACCAGCATGACCTTTATGAGAACCTGTCCCAAAGGTGGAAGGCATGGTTAATACACAATACAATGAGATTCATGTGAGTAACCATAGATAGGACCATGGAAGTAGTAGGATGAATGACATTATCCTGTGACCGCCCCCCCCAAAGCTGTAATTGAGGCAAGCTGGAGCCTCCACTGGTTTTTCAGGTGTCGAAGGATGCATGGGAAGGACCCTTAGACTGTACTGATGCTCCTGGAGCACTCAGGACTGCCTTAATGCTGCTGCAGACACAAAAATCTACTCCACTCACTTCCAAAGAGTGTTGGCTCCTAGCCTTGGTACTGCAGGTCACTTCCCACTGAGAATCCATCCCTGGCCAACAACATCCAGGTTGTAGGACTCTGCAAACCAGCAAACCAGGGCAGGGGAAAGGTTCTGTAACTTCATGGCCAGACAAGCATTCTATACTTTGCATGCGGTAAAGGATAATGGCCTTTTGGGAGTGATGGGTGCAGAATGCAGAAACAGCTGCTGTTGGAGGCTCAGGTGAGTGCAGAAGCTGAGGTGGGACTTGTAGTTAGGACCATATACTGCTGTGAAGACAAGGAACCCAAGAACCCTAGTCCATAGTGCCCTGGTTTGGTGTCTATGGTGACAGCCCTGGAAGCTGAGTTCCAGGTGGCTTCAGTTGCTTGACCCCAGTGTCTCCCACCCCTGCCAAGTGCAGCTCAGGGCAAGGCCTCTACTTTCCATACCAATGCTCCTGTCTGGCCCTACCTTTGGTCCAATTGGGGCATAAAATCTCCCTCCCAGAACAGCCAGCCAGCCAAGTGTCTGAACATTGTGCACACAGCTGCCTGGCTGGCAGTGTGCACATGATTTGATGTGATTCTCAGCCCCCTGGCAGCCGCAGGATGGCTGCTCACCAGGGAATGAGATCCTATGGCCTATGGCTGGTGACCCTAGTCCTATGGCTATGGTCAATGGCTGGCAACCCTACCTTGTCGCCCTGGCCTGGCTCTGCCAGCCCCTCAATAAAGAACAGCTTAGCTGGGCTTGCTCTCCAAAGCCTTTTCCAAGGGTTAAGTGAAACATTTTGTAATGACTCCCATAAGAACCACAGTGTAGTAACCCCAGAAAAAAGTGGTCACATCTGTGCCATAAAGCCATTTTAAGTCATCCATCCTTCCTAAGATGTTACTTGCCTAGCCTATGCCACTAAGCTTGGGACAGTTTCTGAGACAGCACTGAGTGTTTGCTAGGAAGACCATTGTACACGGAGTCACAGCACACTGTGACTGATTGGGAACTATGTCCCCACCAGTCAAGGCCAGAAGCCACCAGAATGAACCTGCTCTCCTGTGTTTTTCAAAAACAATATAAATACAATTCTAGGGCCAATGAGAAACACCTGCTGCCAAACCTAAGCTTCCCCAAGATAAGTGGTGGCCTCATAAGTTATTCTCTACATGCCCAAAATAAACAATCAAACATTAGAATTTGTATGTAAATAGTGGATCTATCTGATTATTCTTGAGCATACAAAGGTTGTACCCAATTCCCAGATACATGAGAGTATAGATTAAAGTTTACCCAGCACAGAACATAACAGTGACAAGAACCAGGCCTTGCAGTCCCCTGTTCAGATGTCCTTAGGCAACTGGCCCCTCTCATCTGAGTTCCCTGTACTCCTCCAAGCCAGCAAGCACTGAGCTTGTGCATGGCTTCTCCAGCTCTGGGAGCACACACACTGCACCCCTGCAGCTCTACCCTCCTTTTCCCTTCTGAATTCCTGGAAGTAGCTCTATGTCTTGGATCACATGCTATCTTTGCCTTATGGCAGGGTGCAGGGAGATGACTCAGGGGTCTGGAATCTCCTCCAGGCATACTCCCTGATCAAGACTAATGGGGATACAAAATGGTATGACTGCTTTGGGTGGGGGTTGGGGGGGAGTCTGGTCACATCTATCAAATTAGCAAGGCAGTGCCCTCAACCCAGAAATTTGATTTCAGGAAGTTTATGACATTGACAGCAAAGCTGGTATTGAAAGGCTGGAAGCCTTAGTGGTCATAAGAGAAGACAGTTATAAGACATCACCTCCACATGATGACCTAAGACCAGGACCACTCTCAGAAATGAGGACGTTTTCCAGGTGCTGGAGGTCATGATCCCTAGAGTATGTGAATGGAGAAAGGAAGATGTAAAGTCACAGAATACCCTGGATACCTTGGGGATAGCAGGAGAGCCCAAAGTCATTGTGGAGGAAGATAGCCTCACCAACAGGAGGGCCCAAGAATGAGGAGGTGGGCTGGGTCACCAGGTAGAGAAGGACACTCAGAGCACAGAAGGCCATTGGATAAGGAACCTGAAGAGGGCCCTGATCATGCAGTGTTACTAGGATGCTGGGGGTATAGGAAGAGAAGATCTGCCTGTGCCAAACCTCCCACCACTCTCTAGCTTGGTCAAGAGCCAGAACCACTCTGCAAAGGAGCAAATGATGCCAGGTGAGTTCATGGAAGGGAAGGAGAGGCAAAAGGAGAGAGGAGCTGGACCAAAAACCAACAGCAGCTAACCCTTAGGTCTGGCATTCAGGGGCTGTGACTGGGAACCTAAAGGCATCCCCAACCCCAATGTATGTCTGGGTTTCCTTCAAGCCCTAGCCACCAGCATCGCCGCGGTTTCCTCCTGGCGCCTCTGGTCTCTGACAGCAGTGACTCCCCCCGTGCTGCACTAATGGCTCCGCCTGGGGCCCCAGGGACATTCCCTGCCCCCTAGACTGCTCTGCTGGCCCCCCAGCCCCCCTCATGCTGAAACCTAATCCTCTGCAGCAGCTTCGGCTCAGTCCTGCTCTGCAGCCCCTGCCTGCCACTACCTCCTGCATCCTACCTGGTCTTTGCTACAGAGCCCCAGCCAGCCCCACGGAGTCAAGCCAGCGCCTGTGCCGGGGGAAGGCAGAGTTAGACCGAAGTTCATCTCATCCAGTCCTACCAGGCCAGTACTTTCACCTCTCAGTTTTGGCTCCTCCCGTCTCTACCTTCTCCTTCTCTACTTTTTCCTTTTCTCTCTTCCTTATTCCTTGCTGAGCCACCTGAATCCCATCTCAATCCCCCATTAGCCCTACAAAACAGCCTCTGCCACTCCTCGGAAGCCCTGTACCAGGTCAGCAGCCCTTCCCTGGCTCTAGCCATGAAACCCCCGTCAGGACTGGAGGAAGCCCGGCAGCGACAGGCCTCAGACATCCGAGTGTTCGCCAGCAGCTGCACAATGCATGGTCTGGGCCACGTCTTTGGTCCTGGGGGCCTGACCCTGCGCCGTGGGCTTTGGGCCACAGCTGTGCTCCTGTCGCTGGCTGCCTTCCTCTACCAGGTGGCTGAGCGGGTGCGCTACTATGGGGAGTTCCACCATAAGACCACCCTAGATGAGCGTGAGAGCCACCAGCTCACCTTCCCAGCTGTCACTCTGTGTAATATCAATCCATTGCGCCGCTCACGCCTCACACCCAATGACTTGCATTGGGCTGGGACAGCGCTGCTAGGCCTGGACCCTGCTGAACATGCTGCCTACCTTCGTGCCCTGGGCCAGCCCCCCACACCACCTGGCTTCATGCCCAGTCCCACCTTCGACATGGCACAACTCTACGCCAGAGCCGGCCACTCCCTTGAGGACATGTTGCTGGACTGCCGCTATCGTGGCCAGCCCTGTGGGCCTGAGAACTTCACAGTGGTGAGCCAGCTGCCCCAAGACTCAGCATCTACAATCTTCAGCCTTGTCCCCTAAAACAGGGAACCTTAATACCCCTTGCCTGGGTATTTCTTCCTTTCTGCCAGCCACAGGCTCCCGATCCACCAAGCCCTTCTGCCTAGTCCAGGAAGTAACCTCTGGAGGTTCTCTCAATTTCATAATAAGATATCTGTGCACCTGGCCGTGCCTCTCAGTAAGGACACTGACCCATGCAGGCTGCAGGGCCAGGGCTAGCTGGTGGATACACTGCTCCTAGGGTAAAATGAAATAGCCTGGGACTATTCTGGGGCAGAAGACCCCTATCTGCTAGGAGAGGACTTTCCTCTGTCTGATGTGAATTTTGCCACCCCCAAGGAGAACAAGAACAATAATAGATCAATTTCTTTTTGTTCCAATTACCCCTGTAGGCTGCAGCCAGGGCTTTGGTGAGAGGCAGGGCAGTTGGAGTGAGTAGGGAGTTTCCCCACTCACATGTCTACATGTGAGGCTAAGGACATTGAGATGTGGGCTTCAGAGTCCTTTCAAGGAGAGTGGGAGAACTGCACGAGACCCGGTATCAACAAGTCCGAAACAAAAGACAAGTACAGTAGTGAAAACTTTTAATCCCAGAACTTGGGAAGCAGGAGGCAGGAGGATCCCTGTGAGTTCCAGGACAGCTCGTCCACACAACATAGCAAGTCTCAGGACTACATACAGATAGTGTGTCTCAAAAATAAAAAAGGAAGGAAGGAAGGAAAAAAAAAGGAAAACATAAAGAGAAAAAAAGACTCAAGAAGATTAGGGCAGGGTGGAAATTCAGCTAGGTCTCCTAGATTTAGTACCCTAGGCCCAGCCCCCACCCCACACCAGGTACTTAGATAATACATTGAGAGGAGGAAATCCATCCAAGGATTTGTCACTGGCTATGGTGATTCATGCCTGTAATCCCAACACTTGATATTTGGAGGCAGAATAACCAGGAATTTGAGGTCATCTCAGCTACATAGCAAACACCAGAAGAGCTCAGGCTAATGCTGTCCCACAAAGAAAAATCCCCAAACAACAAAAACAAAGAGAAGGGGCTCAAGGAAGGGAATGCTCCCACACCCGAGGCTTGTTTAAGCAAGGGGCCATCCTTTTCTGACCCCAGATCTTCACTCGAATGGGGCAGTGCTACACCTTCAACTCCGGAGCCCATGGGGCAGAGCTGCTCACCACGCCAAAGGGTGGTGCTGGCAATGGGTTGGAGATTATGTTGGATGTACAACAGGAGGAGTATCTACCCATCTGGAAGGACATGGGTGAGGGCACAGGGTCATTTGCCTGTGAGGAGGGATGAGGGTGGAGGCATGCATGAGGCTGGGAAATCACAGGGACTATGGGAAGGAAGGAGAGGAGACAGGTGTGTAGGGAGGAGTTCCAAAGCAGGTCTAGAGATAAGAGGCAAGGCTGGCTCTTCCAAATCCTGAGAAGAGGGGCTGCCAAGGGAGTGGAGTGTCTAAGGCCTTAAAGGTCCCTCCTTGTAGAAGAGACCCCGTTCGAGGTGGGGATCCGAGTGCAGATCCACAGCCAGGAGGAACCCCCTGCCATTGACCAGCTGGGCTTCGGGGCAGCCCCAGGCCATCAGACTTTTGTCTCCTGCCAGCAGCAGCAAGTATGTTGGTTCAACTGCCTGTGCTTCCCACCCTTCCCAAACTCCTATTCTCCTCCGAAAACCCTCAGACCCTAAGCCACAGTGCCTCAGTTTGTTCCTGGGGCTGCCACCCCAGCAACCTCTATTAACCCAGTCTCCTTAACTTTAACTTTGTCCCTCCACAGCTGAGCTTCCTGCCACCACCCTGGGGTGACTGCAATACTGCATCTGTAGATCCCGACTTTGATCCTGAACCCTCTGATCCTCCGGGTTCCCCTAACCTCAGCCCCAGCCCTCCTTATAGTTTAATAGGGTGTCGCCTGGCCTGTGAGACCCGCTATGTGTCTCGGAAATGTGGATGCAGGATGATGCATATGCCTGGTAAGCGGCTGGGGTCTGTTGGGAGCAGGGAATGGGCGTACCCTAGGGGGCGCTCCCGGGCTCCCGGACCGTTCTCATTTTATATCCTAGGAAACTCGCCAGTGTGCAGCCCCCAGCAGTACAAGGACTGTGCCAGCCCAGCCCTGGGTAAGAGCACGTCTCTCCGGAGTCCCTGTCCCCCACTAGGCCGTTGATCCCAACCCTCAGGCAGAGTAGCCCTGATCCCTGCTTTGCGGCCTGCCTGCAGACGCCATGCTGAGAAAGGACACGTGTGTCTGTCCCAATCCGTGCACCACCACGCGCTACGCCAAGGAGCTCTCCATGGTGCGGATTCCCAGCCGCGCTTCAGCTCGCTACTTGGCCCAGAAATACAACCGCAGCGAGACCTACATCGCGTGAGCGAGGGATGGTAGCAAGGCTGGAGGCTCTGCGCCTGAATCAAAGGGCTCTTAGCCCTTCTGCACACAGCTCAGACTGCATTCATCGACACATCATAACTGGTTCTGGGACTCTGGGCAAACTGCTTAAACTTTCTGACTGGGGGATGGGAATAACCCAAGGTTCTCGAAAGGGGCCAGAACACCAGGTGGTGTCCAGTCAACAATTTGGGTTTCTTTTCCTCCAGGGAGAATGTCCTGGTTCTGGACATCTTCTTTGAGGCCCTCAACTATGAGGCAGTGGAGCAGAAGGCAGCCTACGAAGTGTCGGAGCTGTTGGGTGTGTATGGAGCACCCTGGGTCTGCAGAGGTGTAGATGGGGCAGGGCGTTGTGAGTTGATGGCAGCACTCTGCCTCCACAGGAGACATTGGGGGACAGATGGGACTGTTTATTGGAGCCAGCCTACTTACCATCCTCGAGATCCTTGACTACCTTTGTGAGGTGGGATAGAAACCCAGACTATGGGAAAGAAACAGGCCACAAGTTTCCAGGGAGGTGGAAGTTGGCCACCTACTCCTGCCATTCGCTCCCAGGTTTTCCAAGACAGAGTCCTGGGGTATTTCTGGAACAGAAGGAGCTCTCAAAGACGCTCTGGCAGTACTCTGGTAACAATCCCCTTGCCTTCCCCCACCCCAGCATTGTAGGCCTCACCCCAAATCTTAAACATTTGGTCTAGGACCTATGTGCTGCATCTTGGCTGGTCTCCATCTGACTCTTCCTTTGCCACAGCTTCAGGAAGGATTGAATGGCCATCAAACACACGTTCCTCACCTCAGCCTGGTCTCCAGGTAATATGAGGCATGCCCCATAAGGTCAAGGGATAGGACAGGTGGAGGAGGACATTCAGGTCTAGAGCAGAATAGGTGGAAGGGCCCTGCCCCAATGCTGTGGCTTGCCCCACCAGGCCTCCTACCCCTCCCTGTGCTGTCACCAAGACACTCTCTGCCTCCCACCGTACCTGTTACCTCGTCACAAGGCTCTAGATCTGCTATGACCACTTAGCTGCACTGTGACCTCTTGGACATGTTCAGCCTGGACATCTTTGCTGTCTTCACCCTAATAAAGCTCTAGTGCATGTGCCTCAGGTGTTTGCCTTACAGATCAGACACTAGCATAGTCAATGACAGCCTCCCCATCTCCATCAATTGTCCAGTTGGGACCTGGGTCCCAGTTAGGCTTTATAACTCTCTGGGGGGGGAGGGTAATCTTAGGAGAAGATCAATCATTGCACCTTAGTGTTAATGAGCTTATCAAACCCATTTTAATTTTTTTTTTTTTTTTTGGAGTAATGGGGCCTGAGCCCAGGGTCTGCAGGACTCCTGCTATGCAAGTGTGGTCCTACAGTACATCCCCATCACTTCTGTTCTTCTGAGGCAGGGTCTCATATACTCAAGTTGGGGTGAACTTAACAGCCAAGAATGATCTTGACCTCCTAATCTTTCTGCCAGCATCTATCAAATGTTGAGATTATAGGCATATACCACATTTGGCTTCCCAGCCCTTTTTGTATCTTGTTTATTTAGAAACAGAGTCTCACTAAATTATCCAGATTGACCTCACACTCTGCTGTCCATACTGGCCTTGCAGCTCTTCTGCCTCAGGCTTGTTGGTAGCTTGGAATACAAGTTCGTACCACCAGTCCTACCTCCTATCAACATCTAAGAAGGCAGTCTCTTCATGCCCAGAGCTCAGCTGTGATGACACACTGTGGACATGGTTAGTAGGTACTCACTGCACCAACAGTGTATAGCCAGAACAAGGTTCTAACTAGCTCAGCAAGAAGCAGAAGTGGCAGGTTCTAGTCCACGTGCAAGAACACAAGTTGGTGTCCTACCTCCAAAAGTCATGCTATGGGAAGGCTCTTGCCTTTCCAACCTCTCCACGGGAACTGACAGCCTACTTGAGACAGTGGGATGGAAAGAGCCCTGCCTTCCCCTTCCTGCCAAGAGAGCACACTGGATCTCTGCCTCAGCTCCAGCTTCCTTCTTTTACTGTACTCCAACCACTGGAAAACCGGCAAACAGGGACTGGAAAGGGCTGTTCTTATGAAAGAGACCTACACAGCTCTGAGTCTTCTGCCCCAGCCTAGAATTCTGAGTGTGAAAATAGAGATGGAAGGCTCTATACTGAATGTGGAGATACCCACAGAGAGGCCTGGTCCATTCTCCCCATTCTGGTAGATGCTCTCAAGCCAGTGGCATCCTACCTCAGAATTATATCTAGCTCTGCTAAGCAGAAGAAAAGTGTGCAGGAGTATACAAGCCTGCGTGTGGAGACAGGGCTGCCATGATACAGTCAAAAGGATAGAGACCATGTCCTCCTGTCCCTAGTCTCAGGACATGTAAAGAGGCAGAGCAGATAGCGAGCAGCTCGTTGTACAAGCTGTAGGCAGGGTCACAGAAGGTGGTAAGTCAGAGCAGGGGTTCCCAGCCACCCTCAGAGCCACCCCACCACCACATCAGCAGACTGTGGGAAAGGAGCCAATTTATGAAGTTAAATAAAGTCCATGGAGGGAGTGAAAACCGCGGGCCAGAGTAACTCTACCCTGGCTGGGCCCAGCACAGCTGGTGCTCAGCATCCCACACCCCACTTTTCCACCCTTCTGTGAGGGAGGCTTAAATAGGCCAGGCCCCAGCCTGGCCGCCAGGGGTCAGAAAGCCTATGGGGGACAGAAGTCAGAGAAGTACGGGTGCTGCAAGGCCTCCTCTGCTGAGATGCGCTGCACAGGGTTACACTTCAATAGGTTCTGCGGGTGGGAAGAAAGGCAGAGGCAAACTCAGACCAGGACAGCCCACCATCATTTTGTCCCTCTGCGCAAGCACCACAATCCCCAGTTTTTAATCCTGGGCAGGCAAATGTCCCCATCTGCTTCTACTCTTAGGCACCTACCTGCAACAGGTCTCTCCCTGTGGCATTGAGCTTGGGTACAACGTTCACCAAGGATGTCGTAGCTGGATACATTGGGTAGGGCTGCAGAGGAGGGCCAGGCAGAGTCAGGCCAGAGGTATGGTGCAGAGTTGGAAAACAAAAGGGGCCTCTAATGAACCAAGACCTCCCATAGACAGTCACACCTTATAGTCTGGCAGCTTGGTCATGGCGGGCCATTGTTCCTCAGTTGGTGTCCCTAGCAGTGTATCCATGTGGTCAAGGGTCACTTGTGGGTAGGGTTGCACCTACACCTTACGGACAAGGGGAAGGATTCCTCACTCCCTCCTACCCTTCTCTTACACCGTCTTGCTCTATCCCCCAGAATAGCCTGAGATGAACCCCATTTTTATGGTGTTTACAGTGGACTAGGAAAATCCAATCTCTGATGCTTGTGGTCCAAACAGACCAGCCATTTTTCTCCAAGAACCCCTACTCTTTTACCCTAAGGCCAATGCCTCATCAGGTGTACCATCCTTACAACAGGCTACATCTCTCCACAGTGTGATGATCCTATGTATGCAAGGACAATGTGGAGAGCAAGCAATGGCTAATTCTCACCCCTGCTCTAAGCTCTATGCTCATTCCCTTTCTATAAAGAAATGAAGGACAGTGGGCTTAGGGCACTGGAAGGATATCGAAAAATCCTCTTCAGCTGGTCATCCACATCATTTCCAGGGAAGAGAGGCCGCCCCGCATTAGCCAGTTCTGAGAAGAAAACAGGGATAAAACAGAGCACATGACGGACCTGTCATTCTAAGGAGCCCCTGTGCCTTCCAGTCCCAACCCCAAAGACCTTCTCCCTTCCATCACAAAAGATTCTCCAGACCCTATCTATTAACCCAACTGGGAAAGAAAGTACCTCAGCAGAACCCCAATGTGTCACCTGCAAAGATGCAGCCGGCTGACCACATGTCGATGGACGTGGAGTACAGCTTGGCCCCAAAGAGGACATCCGGTGGACGGTACCACAGCGTGACCACCTGGAGAAGACCCCACCCACAGGGACCCCCTCCCACTTAGACAGCTTGAAGGAGGTCCAGGAGGCGGCTCAGACAACAGAAGCAACAATGTGGTATAGAGAAGCCACTGGGGGCCTCCCTCCCATCAATCTCATATACCACTTCCCAGGCTCACCTCAGCAGAGTAACAGCGGACTGGGATACCAAAGGCTCGAGCCAAGCCAAAATCAGCCAATTTCAACTCCCCATTCTGAGGGGAGATAACACAAAGGGGACATGGAGAAGACTCTTAAATGATTTAAGACAGGCTACAGCTTTCTTCTCCCCATCCTGCTCCCTCAATACTCCCCATCCCTGGCTCCAGCTTCTGCATTCTCACTCCCTGTTCCCAGAGAAATACCCTGTTTATGAGCAGGTTCTGGGGCTTCAGGTCCCTATGCAGCACGTTTCGGCTGTGACAGAATCCCAGGCCTTTCAGCAGCTGGAAGAGGAAGGACTGGGGAGAGGCAGGGAAGAGGGAATCAGACCCACTGTGTTCTATAGCCCATATGACTTGCACCAAGTCGAGAAGTCTATCCAATTACTCTGTAATTTGTGTGTGTGTGTGTGTGTGTGTGTGTGTGTGTGTACGTGCGCGCCTGTGGAAGCCAAAAGAAGGGGTAGAGTAGTCTCCTGGAACTAAGTTACAGGTAGTTGTGAGCCACTTAATATGAATGCTGGGAACAGAGTCCTCTGCAAAAGCAGCAAGTGCTCTTAACAACTGAACTATCTTTTCAGCCTCTCACCTAGTTACTTTTGAGAACCTGCTTTGGATGCACTGGGTAGTAGAGGTACAATAGTAACCAAGTTTTCCTTACTCCTCACACCTTTCTGGAGCGACAGGTTGGTGGGCCTTCCTGCATCTCCAGTCTATGCTGGTCTCCCCTACCTGGCTGCAATTTAGCACACACCCCATGACCATCAACACAAATACAAAGCTATAGTATTACTCAGGACCTGATTCCAACTGGGCCAAGGTACTTGGTCTAAGGCCTAGAACAGTGGCTGATGCAAAGCAAAACCTACAGCAAATATTTGTTTTGTTGGCCTTTCTCTCTTTCTTGCACTCTCTCTCAAGGTTAACTTAATTTTTAAATTATGTATGTGTGTGGGCAGGGGGAATATGTGCACGAGAGTGCAGGTGCCCTTGGAGGTCAAAAGTAGGTACTGGATCCCCTGGATCTGGAGTTACAAGTGTTTGTGAGCCACCTCATGTAGAATTCATATCACCTGCAAGAGTAATATGTGTTAACTGCTGAGCCATCACTCCAATCCTTTTTTGTTTTTGCCCTAATGTTTGAGGCAAGGCCCTGCTATGTCACTCAGGCTGGTTTTGAACTTGAGATCCTCCTGCCTCAGACTTCTGAGTGCTAAAATTAGAAGTATAAACCACTATGCATGGCTGGTATTTGTTGAATCCATCTGATATTTCTCATGTGTCTCATCTCTTGAGTGCACATAACATCATTGAAATCAGATACTGTGCAAGTCAAAGGAGACCACATGAAAATGTTCACTAAAACTAGTAGCCCTTGGAAGGCAGAAACAGATTTTCTCTGGTACTCCAGGAGCTCAACCTGTTACTCAAGGAGTGCTGATACTATAGGCACACCCAAGCTCCATGAATGCCTAGACACTTCTTCCCTCACCTTCACAATCTCAGGGTCCAGGTCACCATTGCAGCTGTCAAAATATTTCTTCAGGTCCTAAATAGAAATGAGGGTGTAGAGAAGATGACAGAGTTCAACTTTAGTCTGGACTCCTATAATCTCCCATGATTACTAACTCCCCCCACCCCAGCTCCTCTTTCACCTGATCACAGAACTCAAAAACCAACGTCAGCTTCTTGTCACTATGCAGGACATCATGAAGCCTAGAGAGAATGAAAAGCTCAGCCAGATACCCACGTTGGTCTCCAGCTTCCCAATACCAGCCCAGTCTAATGGGGTTCTATCTCCTCCAACAGACCTCACCTGACAATGTTTCTGTGCTTCAGTTCCTTGAGCAGACAGATTTCCCGGAGGGCTGAACTTGGCACACCCTATAATATGCAAGGGGACAACAGTCACGGCCCACCCAAAATAGCCCTTTCCTCCCCATTGCCTCAGTCCTACCTCATCGTCATCATCCAGCCTGACACGCTTCAGAGCCACAATCTCATGGGTTTCCCGGTTTTTGGCCTTGAACACAGTTCCATAGGTGCCTAGGGGAAGGTAGGGGGTGAGGGAGAGGATCCTTCGCAACATCTTAGTGTGTAAAGGCAAGTTTTCAGGTGAAGGCTAGGTATGGAGTAGTTTTGTGGGTGAGGATGCTGAGGTGGAGGTGCCTAAAAAAGCTCAAGGCTCCAGTGCAGGGAGAATCTGCCACGAGCTCGGGGGTGGGGGGGTGGGGTCGGGAAGTAGCGAGGAGTCTATATGGAGAGCAGCGAAGGCCTGCAAAAATGTTAAGGTTGTAGGTTCTGCAGTGAATTGAAGCAGGTGTTCCAGGTGAGATTTGCAAGTGATGCTGGGCTAGGGGGTTAGAAATGCAGGAAGTGCCGCGGCTAGAAAGACCAGTCCACAGAGACTAAAGCTAGGAGCAAGAGTTTGCCGCAGATGCTAACACAGGGAGAAGGTTTGGTGTCTGCACCGGGTGTTGGACTCAGCGGCCAGGGCTTTTGCCCAGTGCTGAGGTCGGAGCCTGCAGGTATAGCTGACGGTAAGGGAGCTGGGACTGCAAGCAGGGTCTTCAGAAAAGGACCTTTCAGGAACATCTTGTGGTTCCATTACCTTCCCCAATCTTCTCCAGTTTCTCGTATTTCTGCATCGCAGCGGCCGCGGGGACCCCTGCGGGCCCTCGGTTCTAAGACTCCCGGCCCCGGCGTTGCAGAGGAGGTGGCACCCACAGCTCCAGCCCCGCCCACCCACTCCCCCACGCACAGGCTTCTGGGACTTGTAGTCCTGCGGTGGCCATGTTTCCCAAGAATGCCCGTAACGGAGGGCACGAAGACTACAAAGTCCAACAGGCCGCTCTCGGACTCTATGCAGTGATCAACTCCCGGGGCTCGTTTCCACCGCGGAGGCAAACCTTAAACTTCAACTCCCAAGAAGCATCGCGTGTCCGCTTTTCGGGCGTCTCCGCCAAGGCGCGGAGGCTCCCAGTGTGCCCCGCTCTTGTTATTATTCCTTTTCTGTGCTCACAGCCTTCCAGAAAAAGGCCGCTCGGGGACTACACGTTCCAGAATACAGTGAGGGTGGGGGTGGGGTACTCTATGCTTGAAGTTTGCGTTTGACGGCCTAGATCCTAGGCGCTGTTGTCCCGGCTCTGACCTGGTTGGGTGTATCGAGTCACCAGCGACCTCCTGACAGCTTCAGCACTAGTTTCCACCTCTCCCTAGGCCACCTGGTGACCCCAAGACTGATTGGGGAATGATTCTGAGCGATGTCTTACTGCTGATGACCTCACAGGGACCAGCTGACCACAGGGCATCGAAACAGGTGTGCCCCGTTAGAGGCTGGGTTTGAGTGGAGGGACACGCCAGAGACACCTCTTTCTGCTGGGCCCATTTTATCGTCTCGAAAGCCACCGGACTCCAGCGGCTCCACTTTGACATGCCGAGGCCAGCTGACTGGAGCCTGGGTGCCCCCCCAGATCCCAGTCTTCAGAGCAGGCCCACTGGAGTCAGCCAGGGTGTGGCCCACGAGGACTGGCAGGTCAGTTACTCCCCTCAACAGACAAGACCACAGACAGATGCTACACTTGGAGCAAGCAGCCTTTACCTCACCCCGCAAAGGAGTTGATTATAGATTTTCTTGCACTGCTCTCTAATTGTCTCATGATTGCATTCTTGAGGGCTGTGAACCGGGCGAAAACGGCTCCAAACAGCATTCCTCAGCGCCGGAACCAGAGTAGCGCTAACTATTTGTTAATTAACTTACTTAAATCTGAGTGCTTTTGCATAAACGATATTGTGATTCGCCCACGTGGCAGACTGAAAGACGCATAAAGTGCATTCTTTATCTGAAATAATTGATGATTTAAAGTTGAGAAAACAGGATGACATGCAAAGGTCTTTAAAATTCGTCGTGTCGACTACGAATAGGGTACCATTCAACGCGGAGGTAGTTCTAGCGAAAGTGAGGAGTCCTCAACAAGTTGTCCTATTTTCCATCGGTTCATGGTCACGGTCACCCGAGCGTCATTACCCCTCACATTCTCATGCCATGCTTTCTCTCAGGCAGACACCAGGGCTTTCTGGGAGGCAGTGGGGTTATTTGGACCGGAGCCCTGCAGAGCCTTAACGCCGGAGAATCTGTGTAGTTCAACTCCCTGAACATCCATTTCCTGGCCATACTCCACTCCCTCGATTCCCAACGTGAAGCTGACTCCTTTCCTCCCAGAGATGGCTCACTAGAGCCAAAAGAGGACGTCCCCGGAGTCCTGCCGGGCGTGTGTGTGGGGGAGACAGGCTGGGTGCCGCGCCGGCGGTGTCGGGCTGTGCCTGGGAGCGCGCTCCCGCCGCGGAGCCTCAGCGCCGGCTCTCCGCCTCTCAGCTAGCCGCGCCGGGGCCGCGCACGGCGCTCTGGGGGCGCGCACGCTGGAGGCTGGCCTGCCCGCGGCGCGGGGGAAAGTTGAGTTGGGAGAAGTTGGGAGCGGCGGGGGCGCGCCCCGGGGTGGGCACCGGGAAGTCGTCGGGAGCGCGCGAGGGTTCCGAAGGCTCAGGGGAGACCCGGAGACCCCCGGGACACGAAATCCAGAGCTAGCGGGTAAGCAGATAGGTGGGGGAGGGGGAGGGCCGCAAGGGGGGGGGGAGCTTGAGACTTGAGCGCCGAGGGAGTGGAAGTGGAGGAAAGGGCGGGGACTGGGGCGCAGGGAGCGAGGACTTAGGGAGAAGGATGGGGAGGTGAGTGGGAGTACCGCTCCGGAGCGAGAGTCCGGGGTCCGGCTCTTAAGAGTTACCTAAAGCCAGGGTGCCGCGCCCCCTGCCACCAGGAGGGGCTAGTCTCAGGGAGCTACTACCTTCAGCCTGCTCTCCCACTCCAGAGTGGGCTCCAGACGACCCCCTGCCACCGAAACTTACCAGTTTGGGGCTGCCCGACACCTCAACCCCCCGGATCTCAGGATTGGAAGGCGGAGCACTGAAAGGGGGTTGGCGGGTCGGGTCAGGACAAGAGGTCAGACAGAAGGGGGAGCAAGTGGGTGGGGAAGGGAAAGAAGAGCCTGAAGTTTGATTTTCTTTTCTTGGGGGGGGGCTGCCTTCTCTGGGTAGGGAGCTCCTAGCTAGGTGTGGAGGCAATGCTGCCTCAAATCTGGGTCCATTTTATTAAACTCTCCACCCCCACCAGGTCCACAGCCAAGAGCTGTGGAATGTACGAATTCACTTGGGGAATGGTTAATGCCCAAGTGGGGGTCCGGAGTGCTAATCCCTTGGGCTGGGGGAGAGATGCTAATCCTTCGGGCCCGTCGGGGCTGGTCCGGGGAATGTGCCCCCACTAGGATTATCGGCACTGATGCTTTGGACAGAGGCTGCTTTGTATTCTACGACAGCGGGGGGAGGGGTGGGGGCACATGGGTAAAGGGAGGAGGGCTTGGTGGAGGAGCATTTTTGAGTGCAAAGCCTGGAGGTGGGAGTGAGCACCTTTAGGTGCTGAGAAGAGATTCCCTATACCCCTTCTAGACCAGGTTCTCTCCCTGGCACCTCTCCCCCACACTAGCCAGCCCTGGCTGAAGGCCGGCTAAGGGGGGAGGTGGAAAGATCAGTCAGCTGAGTTGGAGTTCTTGCCAGGAATGTGTAGTTCAGACTCCCCACCCTGGGCTGATTCCCCCCCACACCTCTATTTTTTGACCCTATACTAACCTGTCTCACAGCCAATGTAACCATAAATCAGACAACCCCACCTCCCCAGAAGTTTATTACTGTTACCTTTAGAGAGCCTTGGGTGGTGCCCTCACTAGGAATGGATTAACAGCACCCCCTTCCCCCCCCCCGTTTGCACTGGTTGGGTTCCCTCCACCCCCAATCACACCCTATAGTCACTGTCAGGAGGGCTACCCTGTCACTCAGATTTTCCTGGCCCAAGGCTAGGGAGGGGAGGGATAGAGACTGCCCCTCAGGATTTCTGTGCCCACCCCCTTGACGATGTCACGTGCCCCTCCCCCATTATAAGTCTCACTGTCCAGTTCCTTCGTTCCTCCTCCTGAGTGAGTGGAGCTGGGTTCCTTTTCTGCTCGGGAAGCCTGCTTCTACCCTCTCTGGGGCTGTAGTGCTGCTGCTGGTCTGCCTGCCTGTGGGGGCACACCCTCCTTACTTGCAGGTCCTCTGCTTTCCCTTTTGGGTTCCTCTGGGCTTTTTCTCTGGGAAGCCTGATCTCCACACCCCTTTTGCTCGGTGGGGAATCTCACCCCTACCACACCCCTTACTGGTCTCAGGCTCACCTCCAGGGCCCCTGGTTCCTGTTCCTGTGTGCCCTTCACTCCTGAGCCTTCTGTTCTTGGTCGTTCCCCCTGTCTCTTCTGCTTTCTCTCCAGGGCTGGGCCTTCACTCTCCCGACCTCCCTTTTCTCATTTCTTCCCTTTCTGCCTGTTCTCTCATCCGTTTCTGTGCCAGCCCCTTTTCTGCAGTCCAAGCTTTCGGTCTTCTCTTTCTATATATTATTCTCCTCTTTGCTCCTGCCACCTCTAAGGGCCACTTTGAGGTTCTTAAGTTGGAGATGACAGCTGAGGCTCCTGTCCTTTACTGAGCTGGGATGGGGGCTGGCCTGCTCTTCACGGATGGTGACTAGCCCTTTTCCCCAATCAGGTTATGCCTCCGCCTTGTTGCCCTGAAAGCCGAAGCGACAGCGAAAAGGGCTAAGGTTTGGCCATGAGCAGTGCCCCCAGGCGCCCCGCCTTGGGCGCAGATTCTTTGCACACGGTAAGCACTGCCTGCAGGTGAGCTGGCCCCAGCTCCAGTGGGTCGTGGGTGGGGTGTAGAAACTACAAAAACAAAAACAAAAAAAAGGCTGTGTTGGATTGACAGGCACTGCCATCCATATGCAGTGTCTGAGGATGCTGAAATGGAGAAGGGGAGGGACAGGTGGCCTCCGTTTGTTTGAGGAGTTGAGGCCAGTTTAGCTGCAGTTGCACAGGAGTTTGAGGGCCCTGTTCTTAAGCCCTGTTACCTTCTCTGACTGGGTCTTAACTGCATAGGCTCCCCCAAGATGGTCTACACACCAAAGTTCTAGTCAGAGCTTGCAGGCAGCTACTGGCCCCGCCCCTGGCCCACGTGCCACCCAGGCCCGCCCTCCCCCTCCCCAGTGTGGCCACTACCCCACATAGCCCTCTTCTGATTTTCCTAAGAAGTCTAATGATTAACTCCGGTGGCACAATCAGCCGCATTATATTGGTCACTTTAGCCCATTGGGGCACGTGACTGGGAAGGGACACTGGCTGGTGCCCTCCCCTTCTTCTAGGTTTACCCTTGCCGCCATGGACTTCCTCCTACGGCCTCAGGTTCGAGGAGATGGCCCATTTCCCCTCCCCACGAGCTGCTCTGGAGCTGATGCCTTGCTTGCTCCCTAGCTGCTTCCTCTCTCGCACCAGCTTCCTCCTGCCCAGCTGCTTCTGATGGGAAGGGACAAGTGCTTGGGATGGTCTGCTGGAGCTGCAGAGAGATGGCTGGGCAGGACCTCCCTTCTCCAGGTCCTTGTCCGTGCCTGCCCTGGACGTTTTTTCTGTATCCCCACCTCTACCTCTGCGAGTCTCCCCGAGACCGATCCTCCTCCCCAGCTCTTGCTGTTTGTAGCAGCTGGTACTGCCATGGAAGGGGTGGCATACCCTGGCCTTTGGAGGTCCTGATGCCCTTCAAGTCCTGAAGCTCTTGAGCAAATATTTGGTGGTGGCGCCTGGAGCTGAGACCTGCTGGGGGTGGTGTGGGTAGGGGGCTGGACCAATGCTGCTGGGCCTGTTGGGCCAGGCTGCTGGTCCTTTATCCAGGCTGAGCTTTCCTGCAGTTCTGGCCTGCACTGGCCCTGCTGTCAGCTGCTGCACTCCCGCAGGATGACTCAGGTGGGGGGGAGTGGGGGTGGGGTGAGGGGCGGGGCTGGCTGACTGGCTGCAAAGGGAGGGTATTGCTGCCTAGGTGGGCATGTGTGCTGCTGTGAAGGGCATGGGGGCTTTCTAGCCACATAGGAGCATACATTCCTGCCCAGGCAGGGATAGGTTTGACTCAGAACTACTCTGAGGCAGTTAGCTTAGATGCCTTCAGAAGTTACTTTTAAGGCTCAGCAATTGTTCTCTAGCCAAAGGAATTTCTTCTGCCACAGTAACAGGGAAGTTCACATTCTGCCTGATTGCAGAAGGGCTGTGGAGTCTTCTAGTGTGGGCTTGCCCTGGATTTATTGTGCTCTTTTTAGGGGGATAAGCTGCTGGGGAGCTAGGTTCCTGGCATTGGAGACCATAGTTGCTGGGGCTGTGGATTAGGTCCCTGCATTTGAAGGGTTAGGTTGCTGCACACTGGAGATGACAGGTTGCTGAAGTCACTAGATCTCTAGCCCTGGGCGGTCAGGCCTAACCCTGTGTTCTCTCCATTCATCTTTCTCACAGCCAGAGCCAGAGAGCCTGGGCCCTGGAACACCTGGGTTTCCTGAGCAGGAGGAAGATGAACTTCGTACCCTAGGTGTGGAACGGTTTGAGGAGATTCTCCAGGAGGCTGGATCCCGAGGAGGAGAGGAGCCAGGCCGCAGCTATGGGGAGGAAGACTTTGAATGTGAGGAGGCAAACAGGGAAGGGAGGCTGAGGCTCAGGTCAGACTGTCCAACAGAGAATGGGCTGGGTTTTAGTGGGAGAGGCCAAGGCGGGAAAGAGGGACGCTGTGCCTGCCTGCTGCCAAACCTGTCCCCCTACAGACCACCGCCAGTCCTCCCACCATATCCACCATCCACTGTCCACCCACCTGCCTCCTGATGCCCGCCGACGAAAGACTCCCCAGGGCCCAGGACGGAAACCTCGGAGGCGCCCTGGAGCCTCTCCCACTGGGGAGACCCCTACAATCGAGGAAGGGGAGGAAGATGAGGATGAAGCCAGTGAAGCTGAAGGGTCCAGGGCTCCTGCACAGCAACCATCCCCTGCCTCTACACCTTCTTCAGTGCAGGTGAGTGGTGTCCCCGCCCTTGGCAAGTGTCTGCAGGGTCCTAGCCTGGCCTTACCGTTCCATGTGGATTCCTTTGCAGTTCTTTCTCCAAGAAGATGAAGGTACAGAACGGAAAGCAGAGAGAACCAGCCCATCTCCCCCTACACAGATGCCCCACCAGGAGGTAGCTCCCCGGGCCACCAAAGGGGCACAGGCAGGGTAAGTACTCCGCAGCGTCCCAAGTAGACACTCCCCTTACCAGACGGGGGGAGGTATGAAAGAAAGCAGGAGTCCTGCACTAACCAGGCCAGGGTCCAGATTCCAGGCCTGCCTCTCACCAGCTACTTGGGAGATGACAGCATGACAGAATGGGCTCACTGGTCTTGATAAGAATTACAGAGTAGTTCACCAATCTAAGCTGCCCACATCCCCAGCACTGACTTGAGCACTGGACCAATGATGAAGCACTTGCTGGAGCCCCATCTTGTTCCTGGGAGCTGCCAAGTACACCCAGATGGAAATCAAATGTTGCCACATGAAGTGGCCGCAGAACATCACTACATCCAGTGACCTGGCTTGGGCAGAGTCAGTACAGGTAGTTGATAGGCATGTGGGGCACTAGCCAGAGAAGGCTTCTAGGAGGAAATGACTTTGAACAAAATCTCAAGGTTACGACTATCACAGACCTGTTGTTTCCTGGGTACCAGGCAGCGTGACGTGCTATGAGAAATAAAGGGCACCCTCTAGAGAGTGAGTGCATAGGTGCACTGGGTACCAGGGTAGCACTAAGGAAGGAAAGGAGAAGCAGGCAAGACTGTGCCAAGGTGGGAGCTGGCATTGGGGGAGTTAGGAGTAGGGGCAGGAACTGGTGTCTGACTGGCAAGGCTCAGTCCTTCATAAACATAGTATCCGGCTACAATTTCAAAGCCCATTTCCAGGTTGGAAGGGCAAGGGACTTAATATTGGTAAATGCTAGATTCCAAATGTCATTTTCCCAAAACCTCGCCTTCTAAAACACCGAGGAATGCTGGCCTTTGCTCATGCTGTGAGGAAGGCTTATGTCCAGATGAGCCTTGGGGTGACTGCTGGGATTGCACAGCCATGAAAGGCTAGAGCTGGGGTTCAGATGCTAGCTGTTGGCTTTCAGAGTCCTCTGTCTTCTCACATGCCTGCCTTGAGTAGGGCTGAGGAGAGCTGAGGCACCTGTAGCTTTCTGCCTAAGGAAGGAGGCTGGCTTTTGGGGCTCATGGCTGTTCTTTCTGCAGAACTCTGGTGGAGGAGATGGTAGCAGTGGCCAGTGGCACAGCTGGAGGTGACGATGGAGGTGCTGCAGGGCGTCCCCTGACCAAAGCCCAGCCTGCACATCGAAGTTACAACCTTCAGGAGAGACGTCGGATTGGCAGTATGACAGGGGTGGAGCAGGCACTCCTGCCCAGAGTCCCTACTGATGAGAGTGAGGCCCAGACACTGGCCACAGCTGACCTTGACCTCATGAAAAGTGAGTGCTGCTGGGGCCTATAACCCATCTCATTGTTGGTGCGACAAAGGGTAAAGAAGGAGCAAACTGACCCTGGCCCTCTACGTGCCCCAAGGTCACCGGTTTGAGGATGTTCCTGGGGTACGGCGACACCTGGTGAGGAAGAATGCCAAAGGGTCTACACAAGCTGCCCGGGAAGGTCGAGAGCCTGGCCCCACACCTCGAGCACGGCCACGGGCCCCCCATAAGCCCCATGAGGTACATCTGTCTACTTCATTGTCTTCTATCAGCTCCCCTCCATCAGGAGACCAGTAGTGACATGGCGCCCCAGGCTGCCCACCGCGTCCTTAGGGCAGGCAGTATGGTGTCATGTGTGGTGCTTTGAAAGGAAAGCGTTCAGTGAGGTATGCATCATGGCCATCTGCTGGCAGGCTGTAGTAAGTGGTCTGCAAGAGGCAGTACAGAACGCTCAGGCTACCTGCATGTAGCACTTCATTTTCAAAGCCCAACCTCCCTGCTCAGGTGACCCTCCCAGCAGCTGGTGAAGGTGATAGCACAGGTGGTATCAGCCATAAACCAGGTCTGTTCCTTGAGCAAGGTTACTTAGTTATTTAGGGACACTGCCCATCTTAGACTGCAGGGCTCTGAACTTTGACATAGTGTGGGGTTTTTTAAATGTTTTTATTGAGATATAATAGCACTATAGTAAATTGCACCTGTGACAAGTGTCCACTCCAGAGACACATTGCACCCACAGCACTCAGATGGCCACTGCCCAGCTAGAGACGGTTCCCACCCTCAGCAAGTCCTTTCCTGCTACCGCCCTGACAATGTCCTATAGAGGTGACCATGCATGCCCTGTTTTTTTTTTTTTTTTTTTTTTTTTTTTGAGAGATGAGGTCTCATTTTGTAGTCTAGCCTGGCTTGGAATTCTCTACAGAGCTCAGGCTATCCTCCAACTCAAGGCAGTTCTGCCTCAGCATTCTGAGGGCTGAGATTACAGAAATAATCCACTGCTCAGTTGCTGTTAGTTTTGTCAGTCCCGTGTCGGTCTCCAGAAGCCCATGGCTTCCTTGCATGGTGACTCCACTTGGCTCTGAATCCTGTCCATAGACTTGACTTAGTCCTGCAATGGAGGTGGGCATCATAGACATTTTACAGATGAGGGAAACCCATGTCTGATTAGTCAGTCACACATACCTGTGCACCATCCACCATGGTCATGTACCCCTTCTGGAGCTGCTATTCCAGAGGTGGATCCCAGCATCCTCTGGCTCTGTTCCCTACAGCATTTTCTCATCTCATCCCAAGGTGTTTGTGGAGCTGAATGAGTTGCTATTGGACAAAAACCAGGAGCCTCAGTGGCGGGAGACAGCCCGATGGATAAAATTTGAGGAGGATGTGGAGGAGGAGACTGAGCGCTGGGGGAAGCCTCACGTGGCCTCACTGTCCTTCCGGAGCCTCCTGGAGCTCCGCAGAACACTGGCCCATGGTACAACTCCATTTTCCTGCTGCAGGAACCCTTTGCTTCTGCCTCCATAACTGAAGCTAAAAATGACTTGAAAACATTTTGATGAAAAATGTCTGAAATTCCTCACATGCCTTGTTAGCATATTTTGTTTTAGATGTCTCAAGTAACCCAGGCTAGCCTTGAACTCACTATGTAGCTGATACTGGCCTCGAACTCCTTATCCTCTGGCCCCTACCTCCTGAGTGCTGGAATTACTAGCATGTGCCACCACACCCAGCTTCCTTCTTAACGTCTTAGAGGATCTGCCAGGCTGTGTAAACTTCACAGGACTCAGTGGACTTGTTTCCTCCTTCCTGTTGTTTAATCACCCCCAGTTGTTCTTTGAAAGCTGTCTCTAAGCAGTTGTGGACAGAGAACCCTGCTGTTGGAATTGTTAACAAAGAGCAAACAGGCTGCAAGTGAGGTTTCCGGGCACTGGGTAAAATGCCAGAGGGAGAGCTTTATCTCTTAGGCTGTTTTGGCTGCTTGGGAGCATTTGAGTCTGTTTATTCCTTAGTTCTTTGTTCTAGAAAGTTGACCTTGCCAGATAAGTGGCCTGGTAGCTTTTGAAGGGAGTTTCATTTCTATATGTTTTTCAACTATTAGCAAGTACCCACTGGGCTTGCAGAAGTGAAGGGGAAAGTCTGGGAACTTTCAGTTGACCTCAGGGTTGCCATGTGGACAAGGCCACAGACCAGCTGGAACATGAGGGAGAGAGCTAGGACCCCAGGAGCACCATGAGGAGGCAGCACTGTGACTTTCTAACAGCAAAGAGGACATAGCTACAGTGGGTGCCCTGGGTAGCATAAGCTGGGTGCTCCTTGGATAAGGCATCAGATAACTAAATCTTGGTAGTTTCTATCAGCCTTGTACAGTATTCCTGGGAGGGAGGGGAGAAGGAAGGGGACAAATAGGTGAGAAAGGCAAAGTGATAGAGACTTCAGGAGCAGAACTGGCCCACATTACCTGGCTGCCCCAACTTGTCCCTTCTCCCTCCCGTGTGTTCCCCACTATTGCTACTGGTTCTGGGGTGACAAGCTCTCCCTACCACCTTATTGCAGGAGCTGTGCTCTTAGACCTCGATCAGCAGACCCTGCCTGGGGTAGCACACCAGGTGGTAGAGCAGATGGTCATCTCTGATCAGATCAAGGCAGAAGATAGAGCCAATGTGCTACGAGCCCTTCTGCTGAAACATAGGTATGACCCTTCAGGGCAGGGGGACCCAGTCACATCCTGCCTCCCTGGTCCTCCTCACTGTTGCTTTTCCTGATCCTCACTGTTCTCTATCCCACCAGCCACCCAAGTGATGAGAAGGAGTTCTCCTTCCCCCGAAACATCTCAGCGGGGTCTCTAGGCTCTCTGCTGGGGCATCACCATGCCCAGGGAACCGAGAGTGATCCTCATGTCACTGAACCTCTCATTGGTGGTGTTCCTGAGACCCGACTGGAAGTGGATAGAGAGGTAAAGGGGAATGGACCCTGCCTAGGGGCTGGCAGGAGGATATGAGCAAGCCTAACGTGGAAATGCAGCTAGGGAGCGTGGGAGGTGCTGCCTGGATTGAGTTCTGTCCTATTCCTCCCATCCCAACCCCAGCGTGAGCTACCACCCCCAGCCCCACCTACAGGCATTACCCGCTCCAAGTCCAAGCACGAGCTGAAGCTGCTGGAGAAGATCCCTGAGAATGCTGAGGCTACAGTGGTCCTTGTGGGTATGTGGGGGAAAGCTAGGAGATATTAGAGGCTGGGCCATTGTGGACTTAGAGACTAGAGGGGCTCTGCTGCCTGCTCTTGCCCATGGTAGCTCCATATCCCTAGGCTGTGTGGAGTTCCTTTCTCGCCCCACCATGGCCTTCGTGCGTCTGCGGGAGGCAGTGGAACTGGATGCAGTACTAGAGGTGCCTGTGCCTGTGCGTTTCCTCTTCCTGTTACTGGGTCCCAGCAGTGCCAACATGGACTACCATGAGATTGGCCGCTCCATCTCCACCCTCATGTCTGACAAGGTCAGCTTGTGTATCTGACCCTATGCAGTCCTGCCTCAGCCACTAACCTTGTGCAGCCCCATTTCCCAGCCCATGGCCCTCCTAGTATACCGCCTGATCCCTATTTGCTTGGGCAGCAATTCCATGAGGCAGCTTACCTGGCAGATGAACGGGACGACTTGCTGACTGCTATCAATGCCTTCCTGGACTGCAGTGTGGTGCTACCACCTTCAGAAGTGCAGGGCGAAGAGCTTCTGCGTTCTGTTGCCCATTTCCAACGCCAGATGCTAAAGAAGAGAGAGGAGCAGGGCCGCCTGCTGCCCCCTGGGGCTGGGTTAGAGCCCAAGTCTGCCCAAGATAAGGGTACGCCCATGTAGGCCTGGGGTAGGTGATGCTACCTTAAGGACGAAGTCCAAGGGCAGTAGAGGGCTTGCAGGGACCTGATAGAGAAGGTCAATTACACTGCTCCTATAGTTAATATGGCCTGTGTTCATGGCAGAGGGCCTGAGGGGGTGGATGGGAGTGAGGGCACCACAGGCACCCTGACGGAGGCCTGGGTTGCAGCGCTCCTGCAGATGGTAGAAGTGGCAGATGCAGCTGAAGATGATCCCCTTCGGAGGACAGGCCGGCCCTTTGGGGGGCTGATTCGTGATGTGCGGCGCCGATACCCCCACTACCTGAGTGACTTCCGTGATGCACTTGACCCCCAGTGCCTGGCTGCTGTTATCTTCATCTACTTTGCTGCACTGTCTCCTGCCATCACTTTTGGGGGGCTACTGGGTAAGGAGAAGCTTTAGTGGGGGTGACAGGTGTGCACAGGGCCTGGCCACCAGGTAGAGCTTGCTCCTTTCCCTCTCCAGGAGAGAAGACACAGGACCTGATAGGAGTGTCAGAGTTGATCATGTCCACAGCACTCCAGGGTGTGATCTTCTGCCTGCTGGGGGCTCAGCCATTGCTGGTGATTGGCTTCTCTGGGCCTCTCTTGGTCTTTGAGGAGGCCTTCTTCTCGGTAAGAGCCTTCTGTCCCACTTTACTGCCCTTCCTGGGCATGGTTCCTGTCACCCCTAAGGGCTTCCCACCTTTCCTGCTCAGTTCTGCAACAGCAACCAGTTGGAGTACCTGGTGGGCCGAGTGTGGATTGGCTTCTGGCTGGTGTTCCTGGCTCTGCTCATGGTGGCTCTGGAGGGAAGCTTCCTGGTCCGCTTTGTCTCCCGATTCACCCAGGAGATCTTTGCCTTCCTCATATCCCTCATCTTCATCTATGAGACCTTCTACAAGCTGATTAAGGTGGGCATGTGTGGGGTACAGAGGAGCCTGGAGCAACCTGTCTTGTCATTAGAAAAACATTTTAATTCAGTTTTATTTATTCCTTGTATGTGCATGCATGTCACAGTGCCCATATGGAGGTCAGAGGACAACCCAAGGGAGCTCAGATTGTCAGGCTTGGCATCAAGTGCCTTTACCCTTGAGTCCTATTACTGGCTTCCTTCCTTCCTTGCTTTCTTCATTTTATTGTGTTTTTCTGTCTTGTATCTTGGTTCTTTCTTCTGGACTACAGGCAGGCTAATTCTGGCATCCCCTGAGAGTCTATTCATGATCACCAAGTAACATGGAATCAAGAGAGGGTTCAAGGAGCTGGGTAAGCAGGAAGGCCACTGGGAGTGTGGCAGAGCTGAGATACAGTGCTGTAGTCTGAGTGCTCCCCGACTCCACCCTTATCCTTTCCATCGCTTCTTGTCATCAGCACACATCAGACCAGTCTTTCAAAAGCACATATTTTTAATAGTAAGGATAACATGCACTTGCATTAGAATCCAGGAATGTAAAAACGAGGCCCAGAGGTGACACACAGTCTGCACATCGCACACACGTCTCAGGAGTTACTATTCTTGAGCCCCTGGTGCCCAGCTTTGGCTCTGGCTCTCCCACTCCCAATGGCCTTCCTGCCCCTGCCACCCCACTGTGGCCTTATGTTTAACTGGACTCTCCAGTCTCAACCAAGTCTTTCTCTTTACTTCATCTTCCGTCTCAAACGCTTTATTGTATGTCATGCTTGCTCAATGTGAACTGAACAGTTGGTTCCCAAAGTCTGAATGTTCTTTAGATTTATACATGCTCTATGAAAATATTTGGCATTTGTAAAAACCTGAAACCCTGAACGGGCACTTACATGACAGGAACATTGCACCCAGAAATACTACATTTAAAGAGTTGCTCCAGGACATGACCATGCAACCTGTGGCCAGTGAAGAAGCAGGTTCCTGATCATTCCCTGTGTTAAGTTTTTTAAAATATTGCACTGTTACATATCATCCTTGCACAGGGCCACTCTGATCTTCTCTGTACTTAGTTTTAGTATCTATGCTACAAGCAAGCACTAAGTAATTTTCTTAACTTGGTAAGGCAAGCTTCTAGAAGGCAGGCTTGCCTTTGCCAAACTCCCACTCTAGCTCTCCAACATCCAGCTGGTCCCAGTTCATTCCATGGTCCTCTGTGGCTCCTCCCCAGATCTTCCAGGAACATCCCCTCCATGGCTGCTCAGTCTCAAACGACTCAGAGGCAGACAGCAGCAGTGGCAATATGACTTGGGCAGCAACCATGCTGGTGCCAGACAACAGCAGCACAATCCTGCAGTCTGGACAGGAGAGGCTCCGGGGCCAGCCCAACACAGCCTTGCTGTCACTGGTGCTGATGGCTGGCACCTTCTTCATCGCCTTCTTTCTACGCAAATTCAAGAACAGCCGGTTCTTCCCTGGCCGGGTATGTAGGCTTGAAGCCTAGAGTAGCTGAGGATAGGAAGGGGATAACTTGGAAGTATGGGGGTGTTGCATTTGGATAGGAGGCCCCTAAGCAGGGTGTTTGCCCTCTTAGATCCGGCGGGTGATTGGGGACTTTGGAGTGCCTATCGCGATCCTCATCATGGTGCTTGTGGATTATAGTATTGAGGACACCTATACCCAGGTAAGGCATTGCACAAGTGGCAGAAAGATGCTGCTGGCCCTAGGCTGTTTCCACCACTTTGGGTTCTAGCGTTCCACTTGGTCAACACAGTGCCTCTGCCTTGTAGAAGCTGAGTGTGCCCAGTGGATTCTCTGTGACAGCCCCAGACAAGCGGGGCTGGGTTATCAACCCCCTTGGAGAAAAGAGCCCCTTCCCTGTGTGGATGATGGTGGCCAGCCTGCTGCCTGCTGTCCTGGTGTTCATCCTCATCTTCATGGAGACACAGATCACCACGTGAGCCATCCTAACTAAGGAGCTAGAGTCCCCTGCCAGCTCAGGATACATCACCATGGGACAATGGCCTCGGGGGACCCTGAATGCCAGACTAACCAGCTTCTTCTGCAGGCAACAGAAATGTCACTGATGTTAGCTGGGATGGGACAGGGCACAGGCATTGAAAGCTAGCCTAACAGGGCTTGCCAGGAAGAATCCTGCAAGATACAGGCTACGGACACATGTTCAGGTCTATGATAGAGGTGCAGTCCCAGTGTGATAGACAGAGATCACCAGAACCAGTTGGGGCATGCTGGAATGATATGATCTCCCATATTGTGGGTGCCCTGGGGTTCATAGTGCCTCTCCTCTCCCAGGCTGATCATCTCCAAGAAAGAGCGGATGCTGCAGAAAGGCTCTGGTTTCCACCTAGACCTGCTGCTCATTGTAGCCATGGGTGGCATCTGTGCCCTCTTTGGCCTTCCTTGGTTGGCTGCTGCCACTGTTCGCTCTGTCACTCATGCCAACGCACTCACTGTCATGAGCAAGGCTGTGGCACCTGGGGACAAACCCAAGATTCAAGAGGTCAAGGAACAGCGGGTGACAGGGCTGTTGGTGGCCCTGCTTGTGGGTATGCTGCCCTTACTCTGACCCTTACCTTCCCTGTAGGTACCCAGGTTCATGGGAGGGAACCAACTGTTTCTCCTTTCCCAGGCCTCTCCATGGTCATTGGAGACCTACTGCGTCAGATTCCCCTGGCTGTACTCTTTGGCATCTTCTTATACATGGGAGTTACTTCCCTTAACGGAATCCAATTCTATGAGCGGTTGCACCTGCTACTCATGCCACCCAAACACCACCCAGATGTTACCTATGTCAAGAAAGTAAGTTCCTAGTGATGTGGTGTAAGCCTTTAATCCTAGCACTCGGGAGGCAGAGACAGGACAGAAGGAGCTCTGTGATTTTGAGGCCAGCCTTGCCTACAGGGCAAGTTCCAAGGCAGGCTCCAAAGCTATACAAGAAAAACCCTGACTTGGAAAAAAAAAAAAGGAAAATAAAAGTTCCTGCACTGAAGGGGTACCCCACCTTGGCCAGACTATTTGCCTCCTTCCTGTACAGAGGGGCTCTAAAAATCCCCATGGTAGTTCATCTCCCAGGAGAGGAAGTAGGGCCCTTGTCTTTCTGGCTGGCTGGGATGTATGTCTAGGCTCACCTCATCTCTGTCCCAGGTTCGGACCATGCGGATGCACCTGTTCACCGCCTTGCAATTGCTCTGCCTGGCCCTGCTCTGGGCAGTCATGTCCACAGCCGCCTCCCTGGCCTTCCCCTTCATCCTCATCCTCACAGTGCCACTTCGCATGGTGGTACTTACCCGCATCTTCACCGAGCGAGAAATGAAATGTGTAAGTACCCCTGCTCCTCTCTCTTTCCCTCCACTCCTCTCTTTGGTGATTCTATAAAGACCAACCCTTCCATTCCTCTCACAGCTGGATGCTAACGAGGCAGAGCCAGTGTTTGATGAGCGTGAAGGCGTGGATGAGTACAATGAGATGCCCATGCCAGTGTAGCTGCTGTCCAGAGGCACAGCAGAGAGACTAATGGGTAGGGGACCGGGGATGGGGTATGGGGCTCCCCTCCTCCTGCCCCTCCTCATTTTTATTTAAGTGATTAATTTAAAGCCCCCTTCTCCCCACACTGCAGTAAAGTGCTTCAACCCCAACCTAGGCCTGCTCTCCTTTTTTGGTGGGGGTCATGAATGGAAAGAGATAGGGTCCAGCCCTCTTCCTTGTCCCAGAAATGAGACTCACCTTGGGGAAGGAAAGGGATTTTAATGAAAAAAACAAAAAACCAGAGAGCCAAAGTGCAAATTGTCCCCCTGCCCCCAACAGGGGATTCATCCAGAGCCCTCTGTGTACTCCCTCACCCACCCTCAGGTCCCCAGCAGAGGCCTAAGGCCTGGAGTTTCTGCCTCAGGTAGCTCTTGAGCTGGGGCAGGCCTCTCTGAGACTCCAGCTCTTCAAACGGCAGCTGCAGAGAGAAGGTAGAAGGTTACAGTGGGTTGGCTCTAAGTACACATATGGGTGGCATGGGACAGGACTTCTCACCGGCAGCAGTTGGTAGCCCATCAAGCCCAGGTGGCGCTCCCTCAGGGCCCTAGAGCCCAGCAACACCCTGCCGTCACGGCAGAAATGCCATCGTTCTCGTAGCATCAGCACCACCCTGAGGAGGAGTGCACTTGGCTCAGGTTGCTGCTGGTCCAGTAGCCAAGGCTCCCCAACCGTTTCGTTTTTCTTACCTTTGGGTAGAATCTTGGGTCGTGGAGTTAGAGTCAGCATGGTCCTGTTGGCAAGACCGTGGCGGGTAGGGCAGGAAAGGGTCTTGTGTCCTCACCGGTAGCACAGCACCAGAACTACCAACACAGAGCAGGAAGTCTGCAGGGCAGACAAGCCTTAGCCTTGCTCCAACTTTAGACTGTTGACCACTCACACCCATCCACACCTCACCTGTGCAATAGCCTGGAGGTACAGTCAGGTCCCTGCGGTATTTTTCTTCCCCTAGCAGCTGGCGCAGCCCCTCAGCTACTATGTCCTTGTGACTGAGGAGAAAGGACATTGGTAGAGGGAAGGCTGCTGTACCTGCTGAGCACTGCCACCCTGCAAAGTCCCTTTACTGCCTCAAGGCTATTTTTCTGTTAGGAGACATGGGTTCTGGCTTTCCTACTCTGTGCTCCTGTGGCTGCCCTTCCCCTGGCCCACCTGTATTTGCAGCGGGCACGATCAGTGATGAGGGGCTGTGGGAAGACGGGTACTCGCTGTCTTTGGGGAAGTCGGGGACCTTGGTACCCTGGGAGTTCAAGCTCCACAGCCGTGTCGAGCAGAGAGAGGTAGCGTCGTACAATCAGAGAAGGAGGGGTGCCTGTGGGGAAGCAGGGACTGGGGGACACTGGGCAGCTGACACCTGGGCACACTCCTGCCCTGCAGCCCTCAGCCCCACTAGCCATCCTGTCTCCATACCATTGATGTGGTTGATGAAACTGGGGGAGAAGACAAACTGCAGGGCTCGTAAGGGCAAGCACTGTAGCTGGCATAGTGACATCAAAATGTTGACTGTGGCCAAGGGTGCCACCCCTGCTTCCCGTTCCAGGATCCTCTCAAGACAGGGCATAAACTGCTGCTCCAGGGGCAGGTAGTTCAACCTCCCAAAGGGCAGGACCAACTTCTGTACCACCTGCAGAAAAAGGCATCACCCAGCAGGAAACACTGCTTAGGTATCTTTTGTTCTCTTCTCAAGACAAGGTCTCAGGCCAACTTAGAATCCCTATGCAGACCAAGCTGACCTCAGACTCAAGAGATCCACCTGCCTCTGCCAGGATTAAAGGCACATGCCACCATGGCATGCTTGATAGGCACAACCTCAAGAAGGCCTGGTTCTGTCAGTAGCTTTTCAAGGCAGAATGCAACTCAAGCAGGCTTTTGGCTACATGGCTCCACATCACAGAAGGGACATAACTGGGGGGGGGGGGGGGAGGTATGGCCTGTAGGTCGGTAGAAGTGAATCCGATGGAGTTAGGCAGCTATGTAGCAGCTTTGGAAAGTTTCAGGGCTCCAGACAGACATCCAGGGGCACAGAACAAAGCTGAGCTGCAATGCTTGCAACAGGAGGAACCAAACTAACTACATAGGAGCTGGACCTGACCAAGGCACTGAAGATGACTCAGAGAAAGAGGGTGGTAGGCCAGCCCACCTTGCTGTTCAGCTGGGCTTCCTCAACCACCAGGAAGTGAGCAATGGCTTCCAGAAGCTGGGGTTCCCGCAACCGGTGCCGGGCCAAGTGCTGAGCCAGAAGCACCATTACATGGGGAGTCAGATCTTCTGCCCTTGCCTCTGTGAAGAACAGCCTGTCATACTGTGCCTTCAAGGAAGTCTCCTGTGGGCTGAACTGCACTCCAGCCCAGGTGGTTTACCCCATGGCTCCATCTCATCCCTTGCCTCCCTTTTGCTTTTAACCCTCAGCACCTGCCAGGCTTCTGATCAGATGCTGACGAGGGTACCGCAGGAAATGGGGGCAGCTCAGGGCCATTTCCAACCTTTGCCCACCATGGGTGGCAGGCTGATGTGGGGCTGGTGGTTTTGGAGGGAGGCGAGACCTTCGCTCCTGCTCCAGGGCACACAGGAGTGGTCCATCTGATGGAAAGCCTGGGAGGGAGAGGGACAAAGACCATCCTGGTAAGAAAGCTGGGGTGTGCTATCTTGCAAAGTGGAATGAATTGAGTCCCCAACTTCCTCTTCGTTTCTTGAGTGGGAAGGTATACTTACTTCAGTGGAGAGATATGGCATCATGTGAACATGATGTATCAACAGTATGTGGGGAAAACCTTATACAAAAGTCATCTTGTCCCAAGTATAACAAACTGCTGTGGCTTCCTAGAGCTTGGTATTAGAAGGACCCTAGTATCGTGCAGAAGTAGAATAATGCTGTTTGCCTTGACATCCACCATGGATAGGAGAGGAATCAGCAAGTGTGCTTGGGGAGGTGCCATTACTAGGTGGGAATATGAAAGTTATCAACATCTTGAGTCCTCTACTGTTCTTTCTTCCTCTACTTTTCCCTAAACACCCACACCTTCCGACACCCTCCTCACCAAGTAAGATTGCAAGGTGTAGACACACATGGATGGTGTGAACATCAAAGGAGGGGCAGTTGCGGATGATGAGCTGGCTCAAGTCCTGCAGTGTGGACTGCTCCACAGGAGAGGGCCTAGGTTGAGACACCAAGAGCTGTCCCAGGCGACGAAGTGCCACAGGGTAGTGATGAGCTCGCACCTTGGTGGGGTTCTGACTCAGCCATCGCAGCAGCTCCCCAGGGCTCTGTGCCTGTTCCAGAAGCCGTTGAAGGCCTTGCACAGGGCCTCCTCCAAAAGGCCGGTCCCCCAACTTGCTGGGCCCCAAACAACAGGGCTGTACTGGTGGGATGAGCAGCAGACCAGACAGCCGAGCAGGGGAAGTCTGGGCAGAGAGCAGGATTCGAAGCATGGAAGTGGGTGATGGAGACCCTGAGGGGTGGCCCAGAAAACCGGGTGAGGTTTCCTCCGAGGGGAAATATGTTACCTAGTCCTTACCTCACTCCCCATCCAAAAGGTCCTGGAGTAAAAACAAACCAGTTTGACTGCTCTGGCACTCTTCCCCACCCTGCTCCTCTTCCCCCATTCCTTGCAAAAGAAATCCTAATTTTTTTGTGTGCTCGGTGCAACTCTATCCACATTTCACATACATATCTCCTTCGATGCTCCGTGCACGCTGATGAGGAGTCGCAGGGTTGGCATTACCTCATTTCACAGGTGGAGAAACAAGGCCCAGAGCGACGAAGAAGCCCGAGGTCATTCACAGGGTTAGTGGTTGCACCCAGCCTGGAGCCCCGGTGGTCTGGGCGACGCGCCCTGCCGACCGTCTCCCCCTCACGTAGGAGGCGGCGGCGGGGTGGCGGACGGCGAGCTATGCAGCTGTAGGGCTGGGCCCCATGCTGGGCGCTCCCACTTACCGGCTGCGTGACCTTGGACTAGTGTCTTCGCCTCTCTGCCTAAGTCTCCTCACCAGTGAAATGAGAACACAGCGCAACCTCGCAGGGCGCGCGCTGCGCCCCGATACGACGTCTGCCAAGGCGCGGAGTCGATGCTGTCCGCGGGAGAGGCCCCCACACCCTGTCCCGGCCCCGGGAGGCCAGCAGCCCGAGGTTACTGCCGCTAACACCAGCTCCCGCCACCCTCTCGCGGCCCGCCCCGCAGACGCCACCCTACATGACTCCCCGGGCCCCGCGTAGGTCACTCTCTCAGTTGGTCTCGGGGCCCGGGAGTCGGGCTCCCCCCGTGGCCTCCTCATCAGCAGGCCACCGAGTCCGCCATCTTCCCAGCAGCCCCGGGATCGCCCCCAGACACCAATCACAGGCCAGCGCCAGGCGGCGGAGACGTGGCTCCCGGCAGGCGACGCGAGCAGGGGGAGCCATAGGCCCCGCCCCCTGCTTCCGGGAAGTGCGCGCGCCGTGGGGGCGGTGCCGCAGAGCCTCTGCTGCAGCCCGCCAGAAAGAAGCCGCGAGCGAGCGGCGGTGGCTGCTCTGTCTGGGTAGTCTGCGCACACAAGACCTAGGGCAGATCCCGTTCTCCCAGAACAAGGGCTCCCCACCCTCAGATCCCACACAGTCACACTGGGAGTGAAAACTTCACAGTTTCTTTAATCTGCACAAATTCCAGAAAACGATCCGCCCCTTTCAACTCCCCTTTACTAGTCTCCCAGTTCACCTGTCCCCAACTCAGCCATGGCAGCTCTTTGGAACTAGACGTACCTAGGTTCTCTGGCAGCACACTAAGATGGGCCCAGTGGGGTGGCCCGGCTTTGCACCGGGCCAAGGCAGCGGCAGCAAGTGCCTGATCCAGAAGAACCCACTGTTTGGGAAGGCTGAGGGCCAGCAGCCCCAGGAGATGGCCCAGAGCTATGACGATCACAGGCAGAAGCCTCCGCTAATCCCTGGAGTCCTTCGCGACGCAAGGCTGGGCTCCAGGGTAATGGGAAAAGGCAGGCAGCGGGTGAGGTGGGCTTGGGCAGACAGCCGCTCCCTTTGCGCCTTGGGGAGTGAGGTCCAGAGGGGCTGGCTACACTGCCGAAAGCCCGCGGAGGCACTACGGGCGATACATGGCAAAGGCCAGAAGACTGAGGAGCAGGGTGAAGCCTGCCAGGCCCAGGGTGGCTGTCAGGGGAAAGAAGGGTCGGTACTGGATCTGGCAGTACCAGAGCAGGAGCAGCAGCAGAAGCAGCAGGGGCAACAGAAGGCTGCCGATTTCCAGCCCGGAGGGGCCGGGCTCTGACCCCGGTGGGCAGGGGGAATGTGGGGGACCGACTCTCGTGGACACATGGCAGTGGAGAACGCAGTTGGGGGGGAGGTGGAGGCTGCCCAATGTCTGGGTGTCGTCTCCTAGAAGTTGGCCTTGGTAGATAAGTCGAACCTGCTGTTCCCGGCCGGGAAACTGGGTCCTGAGGAGAGAGGGACCTGGGTAAGAGAGTAGGCCTCAGGAAGTCCTGGTCCTTCACTCAGAGGAGGATGACAACTTTCACCCCTGCCCTCTACAGACTACCCCGACCGACAGGTTCGAACAGGTTAACAGGTAGTATAGGGTATAAGTGTGTAGAGGAGATAGTTTTCTCAAACAGAAAATAACTGAGAGCTTCAGATATGTCTAGTGGCCCCTTTATAGTCACCCACCCCATTTTTAGCATTTTGTAATTTACCCTCTTCCCAGCTTACCTTTTCAAGGAGCCAATGGTATCCTGAGGCCAGGCCCTGGCCACCTGCTCAGAGTCATTGAGAAATTTCAATCGAAGCACTAGGGGTTCCTGCAGGGAGTCTGGAGGTGGCCTTGTTGCTGTGACCCCCGAGTCAGGTTCTGGCTGTGCAGATGGACCTCGGTGTCTCAAGCTGGGGCTCTCTGCCTCTGGGGCCTCCTCTCTAATGTTGTCTGTGGCTGCCATAGCTTCACTGCGCTGCGCTGGTGTTGTGGTCCCTGACGGCTGTGGCAGGGGGTCTGTATTCTCAGTGGTATGTGTTGAGACCCAGGCAAGGGCCAGCACCAGAAGACAGGCAAGCACCGAAAAAAGGACAGTCACCTCATCACCTACCCCTTCAATCAAGGCCATGGCACCTGAGTTACCAGAGATGCTACCGAGCTAGAGAAGCACAAAGAATTGGTAAGAGGCTGCTTCCTGACAAGGAGTCACCCAAGTTTAACAAGTTCTTGAATCCATACACTACAGCCCTCCCACTGTCCCAGATAGTCTGTCTTCTTACCTACCCCAAGATACAGACTGGTCCAGCATCCTGTAGTCCCAAATTTGCCTTCTTGTTATATCCCTTTCCATCACCAGATTCCAAGTCCTAACTTTGCTGTCTGAGTTCTAAGTCTTCATTTTGTTCTCCAACTGACCCAAACTCTGTAAGGGTCTTGCTTTTCTAAGCAACCCTCCCCTAAATTCAGCCTCCATCAAACTTTACCCAAAAGCTTACCTATACTTCTGTCCATTTCATCTCAAAGGTCACTGCTTCACCTATTCCCAGCAAAGCTCATCTGATGCCCTGTCGCTTAAGTTTCTCTACAGAAGGCTCCTCTTTAGCATCTACCCAAACCCCACCACCAACACAGACAGCTTCCCAAAGCTTCCCAAAGCTTCCCAGACAACGTCAAACGTCAAACTCCGTCCTGGGCCAATCTGGAGCTTAGCGAGCTCCAGTTGCTTACCCAGCTCGGCCCCTTCTTGAGTCCACCCAAACCTGAGTCCACCCAAACCCCACCCAGAACAGCCCGAGTCAGCGCTTTCTGGGGCAGCCTCGCCAAACCCAGAGGCCTCCAGACCCTTGATCCTTCCGGGAGAACCTAGACTTAGCTCTCCCCACCCCCACCGCTCCATCACTCCTCCCATCTGCCCCCCTCCCACTCCCCCACCCCCTCACCCCCCGAGCTGCAGAGGGCACCAGAGATCTCGGGGCGGGGCATGCAAGGCCCAGCTGTGGCCTAGGGCGACCAGGTGGGCGCGGCCACGTGAGACGACTCACCGCCCAGCTCCACTAGCTCCATCTCGGCCCCTCAGGCACTTCCGGGCCGGAGGCACCAGGGTCGCAGACACCTGAGGTCCCTCTCCTTCCCCACTGCCGCGGCCCAGGAGCATTGTGGGAATTGTAGTCCGGCCTGTTAAGTCTCCGCCCTCCGCCCTGGAGACTCAAGTCCCGGGCTGGACCAGCTGTTCCTAGTACTCGCAGGTTGTTGATGGCCCACGGGGACGACCCTGAGGGTTGTGCTTGTCCACAGAGGTTTGGTCAGCAATAAGGACCTCTGGCTCCTCCGCTAGCTGCTGGGGCATCTGTCACTCCCGACACCAACGTCAGCCTGCAGCACATCAGTGAGGCAGTGATGAAGGCTCTAGGGAGCTCAGGTGGCCACTACCCGGACCTCTCCTTCTGTCACAGCAGACGTCAGAAAGCAGCTTGGTTTTCTAAATTGACTCAGTATCCGAGAAGGCGTAGGTTGTCTGCATCGCTTGCTAGGGAGAGGACCTGACCCCAGCCGCCCCATTACCAGGCGTTTCCTTTGCTCCTCCACCTTGCCCCTTCAGGATTATAAAGTTGGCATAGACTTTGGAAGAGGGCACACATCCTAACTAAGGTCTCACGTAGGTTCATCAGCTACATAATCTCTGGTGGGTTATTAAATCTCTGAACAAGTATAATTCTTATAGGTCAGCTGTAAGGAAGAAATTTGATATTTCGTTAAGTAAGTATGACAACTACGTAAAATATGTGTCACTGTATTCCACTTGCCTAGTATTAGTGCATTTTCTTCACCCAGACCTAAACTGAGAAATTGCTGAGTATAGTGGCATATCCCTATTATCTCAGCACTAGGAGTTTGAAGTCAGAAGATTAAGAGTTTGAAACTACCTTTGGCCACCTACAGAGACCCTATCTCATCCCCCAACCAAAAAAAAAAAAAAAAAGTTTTTCTGCATAGAGGATTCCAGATAGCTCTGTGACTGCTAATCTCTGTAGATTTTTCCTTACTCCTCTGACAGCAACAGCCACAGACATCTTAAATTGTGGATTTTATAGATCAGGTTTTGCTGGGGAATTTGCACTGGCATGTGTGTATACATGTGTGATGTGTGAGGCATGCATGTGAGTCCACACACATACAAGATTTATTTGTCTCTGCACCCCTATTACAAGCATTGGAAGCCATGATTGGCTTTTGACAAGAATGCTATGGAGTCAAAATGAGGTCCTCATGTTGCAGAGCAAGTCCCTAATTATTAAAAGCTATTTATATATTATAATTGTATGGATGTTTGCCTGAATATCTGTAAGTGCACCGTGTGCATGCCTGGTTCCTCTGGAGGCCAGAAGGGGACATTGGATCACCTGATACTGGAGCCTAACCAGGGCCTTCTGCTACAGCTGTAAGAACAGTAAGCTTAACAAATACAGCAAGTGCTCTTATCTCCTAAACCATCTCTCCAGCCCCACACAAGCTAGTCCTTTTTGTTTGTTTGTTTTGCTTTGTTTTTTTTTTTTTTTTTTTTTTGATATAGGATTTCTTTGTGTGGCCTGGGCTAACTTTGTAGTCCAGGCTGGCCCCAAACTCACAAAGATTGCCTGCCTCTGCCTCCTGAGTTCTGGGATTAAAGATGTGCACCTCTACCATCTGGTCAACGATGCTAATATTGCTTTTAAAATTATAAAGCATAAGAACTAGATGCTTTGTAAGAAACGCTACATTTTCTGTTTAATCACTTCATTTTTTTATTAAGATCATAAAGTTTACAACCAATTTCTACAGGTATCCAGATAGAAACCCACATCATTCAGTAGTTTGAGAGGTCCTAGTGTTGATACTTTTGTACTTGGTCCTTTGGGAAGGAAGAGAAATGTAGGAAGGAGCAGAGATTTGTAGAAAGTCAAATAATAGGCAATTTTATTTTGAGAAAAAGTCCAGATGGGCCTGAGAAGTGGAAATTATAATGATAATAATGATAATTATGATGATGATGATGATGATGATGATGATGATAATAATAAAAGAGGACAAGTGGGCTGGTAAGATGGCTCAGCCATTAAGCACAGAGGCATGGCTGCTCTTTCAAAGGACCTAGGCCCATTTCTCAGTGCCTAGATGGCATCTCAAAACTATCTGTAACTCCAGTTCTAGAGGATTCTGACCTTCACAGGCATCAATCAAGTACTTGCCTGCATATAGTGAACATATATACAAACAGGTAACACCCATACACATAAGTGAAATAACATTTTTAAAGACAATGTATGTACAGCCAGGCATTGGTGGCACATGCCTTTCATCCCAGCACTCAGAAAGCAGAAGCAGGAAGATCTCTGTTTGAGGCCAGCCTGGTCTACAAAACTACACAGAGAAACCCTGTCTGGGTGAGTAGGGGAGACAACATGTGTAGCTATGTGCATGTGGAGTTCAGTGGTAGAGTATGGTGATATTTAGTTTATGAGTGGCTAGCTTTATACCAGGCAGTGGTGGTACACACTTTCAATAACAGCACTTGGGAGACAGAGACAGACAGAGCTCTGTTAATTCAAGGCCTTGAGCTACATGAAATTGATTCAATCTAACACCGAAATAGAGCTCAAACAAAGGTGATCTCAGCACTAGGGATCCCATGCCTTTAATCACAACACTAGAAAGGAATATAAGGCAAGAGGAGACAAGAACAAGTAGAATCCATGTTACAGTAGAACATTTGTCTAACATGCTTAATAAGGTCCTATAGTTCAGGACCCACTTGAGTTAGTTATTGACAGCCATGTTACGCTAATTAAAAATTTTAAGCTTTTGAGCCAGGTGGTAGTGAATGTCTTTAATCCCAGCACTTGGGAGGCAGAAGAAGGATCTCTGTGAATTTGAGGCTTGAGTTCCAGGACAGCCAGGGCTGCACAGAGAAACTCTGTCTTAAAAAAGAAAAATCATGTTTTAAATGTTTAATTGATGGTAGACCAAGAGCAGGAGGCATGTGTTCTGAAGTCTCTTGTTATCCAAGCCCAGGGATACAAAATTTTAAAAAGCAAAAAGCACAAAGACCAACCATAATTTACATCAAAGTGAGATGAGGGTTATAGTCACCTTGAAACATTTTTCTGGCCCTGGCTGTCTTGAAACTTGCTTTGTAGATCAGACTGGCCTCAAACTCAGTTAGATCCCCTTGCTTCTGCCCTCCTAGTGCTGGGAATAAAGGCATGCACCACCATGCCCAGCTGATAATTTTTACTTATATCTTTTTTTTTTTTTTCCTCGAAACAGAGTTTCTCTGTATTGCTTTGGAGCCTGTCCTGGAACTCACTCTGTAGACCAGGCTGGCTTCGAACTCACAGAGATCTGCCTGCCTCTGCCTCCTAAGTGCTGGGATTAAGGTATGCGCCACCAACACCCAGCTTTACTTATATTTTCTTTAGTTATTTTAGTTTAATCATTTTGGTTAATATAACTGGACCATGGTTGAGGCCATGCAAATCTCAACTGTTTTGACAGTGCAGACATGACTGTTGAGGATAGAGGGCTGAGAAATGACCAGGCAGACACAAACAAAATATAGATAGGACAGGTTGGCATTCCCTTAGTCATTTCAATGGTACTCAGAAGATACCTGGGGGAGCCACTGACAGATTTAGTTCTTTGTTTTGTTGGCATTGCTTTTCTTCAAGGAAAACTCTTTATTCTTATTATCTTTATTTGTGTGAGTGTTTTGCTTAAGCCTGGCTGTGCAACGTGTGCACCTGGCACCTGCAGAGGGCGTCAGATTCCCTGGAACTAGAGTTACAGATGGTTGTGAGCCACCATGTGAGTGCTGGGAATTGGACCCTCAGTCCTCTGGAAGAGCAGCCAGTATTTTTAACAGTATTTTTAACTACTGAGCCATCTCTCTAGGCCCGTTGGAATTTGCCCTCCCCCCCTGTCTCCCCTTTTTGAGGTAGGAACCCTGGCTTTGAATTCAAATATCTGACTGCCTCTCATAGATTCCCCTCTCCAGTGCTAAGATTAAAGGCAAGTGTCACCACTGACTTTGGTTGCTTTTCTTTTTGTGACAGGGTTGGTGTTTTTCTAGGCTCTGCCTTCATAGTAAAGGGATCATAGGCATGTAAGCTCATATTCGGCTGGTTTGGTTTTTTGAGTCAGTCTCATATAACTGGGCTGTCTTTAACTCCTAATCCTCTTACTCCCCCTCCCCCAAGCTGAGATAACAGGTGTACATCATGGTACCTGTCATACTCTAGCAAATTATTCCACAGGGTCACTCCCTTGGGCTTGCACATGCCACCTTTTGGAGGTTTGGGGATCTGTGTTCGGGATGTGGGTTAGCACTGGGCCCGAGAAAGGCATTCTCTGGCCCTAGTAGGGGACAAGATAAACAAGAGGGTTGGACAAGAAAAATTATGAGACCCATGTGGGTTCTGGTGAGTTTCTTTAATGAACCAATAAACCCTCTTCAGTGTGGCAGGGAAAGATCTTTTGGGAGAGGGCTGTCACTGGGAGACAAGAATTGGGACCCTATTATTTCAAGAGTCATTTGTAGGGGCCCTCAGGTGAAACTCTCAGGGAGAACTGGAAATAGGAGCGGGGAACCGTCCCTGTCTCCCAGCCGCAGCCAGTGGAGACCTGGGCAGAGAGCCAGGGAAGAGAACCGCGGCACGATCCCTAGGGCTGACCTGCAGGCTTGGGGACAGAGGTGCGGGTGCCCCAATAAAAGAGGGTGGCGCCGTGGGGCCTGTGAGAGCTTCTCGGCCAATCAGCCCCATTTATCAGCACCCTCGGGCGCAGTGAACTGTTCGGAGTGGGCCAGGGATTCCACACCGGCCTAGAGCAACGCAGAGAGGTGAAAACGGCAGCTGGCCGGACGTGGGGACACTGCGGCCCTGTCCCCAGGCGGGTGGCCCTCGAGGCGCCGAGGGTGGGGACGAGCGAGCCGGCGGTAGGGCCTAGGCGGGTGGGTGGGGCCGCGCGGCGCGGCCAACGCGCGACTCTTGTGGGTGGAGGCTGCGGAGCCTGCGAGCGAGAAAGGGGCGGGGGCGCAGAGCGACGCGCAGGAGAGGGGCGGGGGCGGCCGGGAGGGGGGCTCGGCTGCGCTGCGTGTGTCGGAGCCGGCGGGGGCGGCGGTGCGTGCGCATGACGCGGGGGGAGGGCCCGGGCCGCGCGCTCCCGGTCCCGTTGTTGTTGCCGCTGGAGGCATCTCCGAGGCGGTGGGATCTCAGCGCCGGTAAACGCCGGGCGGCGGCCCCAGCGTGCGCGGCCGCGCCTTCTGGCCTCGGCTCCGGGCCTCATGCGCTAGCCCGGCGCCGCGCGCTTCATAGTTCGGGTCCCGCCAGCCCCGCGCGCCCGCTCGCCGCCGCCGCGCCGCCCCGGGCCCTGGCTGGGCCCGCTTCGGGCCCCGCGGCTCCGGAGCCATGAACTTCCAGGCGGGCGGGGGCCAAAGTCCTCAGCAGCAGCAGAGCCTGGCGGCACCGGGGGGCGGTGGCGGCGGCGGCGGCGGCGGAGCGGGGGGAGGCGGGCAGTTCGGCGGCGCGGGGCCCGGAGCCGGGGGTGGCGGCCCCTCGCAGCAGCTGGCCGGCGGGGCCCCCCAACAGTTCGCACTCTCTAACTCGGCGGCTATCCGGGCCGAGATCCAGCGCTTCGAGTCGGTACACCCCAACATCTACGCCATCTACGATCTGATCGAACGCATCGAGGATTTGGCGCTGCAGAACCAGATCCGGGAGCACGTCATCTCCATCGAGGGTGAGCGGAGCCGGGGGGCTGCGGGAGCTGGGGCGCGGTAGCCTTTGCAGCCCTGGCCGGGGAGCTCCACGGCCCCGGCCCGGCCCCTCTCTGGCGCTCAGGGGTGTTGTGAAGCTGAGGTTCGCAGTTTGCTAATCCGCGCTGCAGAGCCCTGGTCCAGGTTTTTCCATGTCTCATTCAGGAACACTTATTTTTTGGGGTGTGGGGGGTACTGTCTTGAGCTAGTGTACACGCTATTTTGCTTTTCGAGACCCGGGATGAGAAGGTGGTGTCGCTCCAAGGACTGATGCACTATGAGTCGCCAAAGACCGCAGGTCCTTGCGGCCACATCTGGCCAGGCATGGTTGGGGCTGGTGGGCGCGACGGAAGACCTTGGTGGGTCGTGAAGGTGGGGCGGATGCTCGGGAATAATCTTAGCTGCCTCCCTGGCCCTGACTGGCAGGAGGGGTGATCAGAGCCTCGGGTTAATGGATGGCAGCCTTCCTGGGCCGCTCCTGCAGGCTTCGGGAGGGTGGCGCTCCCCGCGGCGCCCTCTCCCGACGCACACCCACCCCCCACGCTTCTGCGGCCCGGCGGGAGCGGGCCTGGCCTGGCGCAGGGCTGGGGAGCTGTGGTAGGCGCTAGATGGTCCCTTTGCGCGCTGGCAGTGTCCTCTAACCTCCAGGACATTCATGCCTGCTTATCCCAGAGGCATACTTGGGGCTACCAGGGAGGTTGGGCCTGGATCTAGGGACTATAAACCCCAAACCTTTTGCTGGTCCTAACAAATGCTCCTTCCTGTGGGCACTTGGGCCTTGAACTCTGGCCTCAGAGGGGCACATTAAGTGGGGGCACACTGTTGGCAAGAAGCCCCACGACCTCTGGTGTAGGGTAGGCCCGCTGGCAGTAGCAACAGGCACCCCAGTGGCAGTGTTGACCTTCTAGCTAGCTTGGACAGATGGGCCTCGCCCTGGTCCATCTGCTTCCTTTTCCAACTCTGCTGGAAGGGGACGCCCACCAGCAGGAGGTGGGTTCTGCCTTACTGGCAATGCAGAGAGAGCCAAGGCCATTTGCTGCTGACATGGAGTTGAGAAGGGCATGCCCACTCTTTGGGCCTTATAGTTCAGATCCTGTACCCATCTTCATCTTGTGTGAGGCTTTGGAGCCCTCTGTGGTTGAACATCCCTGTTTTCTTTTTAAAGGTATCCATAGCTGATTAGTGTTGAATCTTTAGTGAGTAGAGCTCCCCCCTTTAGATCTGGGCCCTTTTGTTGTAACATTCCCTTCTGACTTCCTTTTGATCTTTTCCCAGCCTGCTTTTTTCTTTTCCCTCTCAAGGCAGAGTTCACTGTGAACTAATTAGGTGACAGAAAAAACTCATTAACATGGATTTGAGTAAATGGCCTGATTCATTGCTGTGGCTGGAGATTGGGGGGTGGCATTTGTGTGCCCAGGGTCTTCAGAAAAGATTCAGTTTTTCTGTTAGATTCAGGGAGGGTTCTCTGTATTTCCCTGTTCCTGGAGGAAGTATGAATTCCCAAGATGATTTTCCCTGCCTTTTTGGGAGGATAAAGCAACTTACTGGATGGCTACATGTGTTACGTGTGTGTGTGTGTGTGTGTGTGTGTGTGTGTGTGTGTGTGTGTGTTGGGTTATCAGCTGTCCTAGAGACTTTCCAGAGCAGGGAGAAGATATTCTAATCAGGCTCTATCTAATTCCTGTTTATTAATATTATTAATGATTGGGCATCTTCTGTGCAAGTCACAGACCTGGGAAGTACTTGGGTTGGTTTTTATCTCTGTCTGAAGTTCAGCGTGATAGGCAGCATTTCCCTTCATAGAGCCCTCCCCAGACTAACTTCCCCATTGTGGTTTGGAAGTACCCTGCCATTCCATCTGCTTAGCTTGGAAGCTCTGTATCACCATGAAATCCTGGGATCTGATGATCATTGTCACCAGACTGACCCAGCCACTCCCCAAACATCAGTCCTCAGCTCTGTTGTCTCCTCCCTGTCCCTCCTGTCTGGAGAAGCGCCCTAGCACCTTCTTTCCCCTTCCCCTTCCAAGCCTCTCCAGGGAACCCTTTTTGTTTTTTATTTTACCCCCACCCTACTGGCTTTCACACTTCTATTTCCCTAGCTTTTCCACTGTAGGCAGGCTACAAAAAAAAAAAAAAAAAAAAAAAAAAGAAAAAAAGAAAAAAAGAAAGAGAGAGAGAGAAAGAAAAAGACCAAACCCCAACCAACCAGGCTCCTTCTCCAGTGTTTGGCCCTGTAATGCTTCCTGGGGTAGAATTTTCCATCTGCTTAACCATATTGATCTGTCCTATAAGGTGGTGTTCCCACCTTGCCCAGAGTAGGGAAATAGTAGCATCTTTTGCATGCCCTTGCCCTTTCTGCTTGGACTGCGCCCCTAAGCACAGCAGACCTAGACAGGCTATTACATAAACACAGAATTGCCAGGAGCCTGTGCTTCAAGGGCTTGAGCTTCCTTGTGCAAAGGGCTGACATTTCACCCTCCTTCAGTTAATCTTTGGTGAAGGGCTTGTTTGTCTTATCAGAAAGTGACTGCTAGAACCATTTAAAACATTGGAGTTCTTTTTCTAATAAAGAGAGAACACCTGCCCATCACTAGGCCCAGGGAAGCACCCACCAGGAAGGAGCCAGCATTCTGACTTGCAAGACATATTGCATGCAGGACCTCCACACCACTCAGCCTCCCCTGTGAGAAACAGGCTCAGAGAAGGGAGGGGCCAGTGCTAATCCAGGCTGCCACTCTCCCAGGGAAGATTTCCCCTGAAGATTTCCCCCAACTTTTCCCAGCCCTGGCTGTGACCTAGGAGAAAGCAGGGACACCAGGACTTCAGTTGATAGCAGTGAGCAGGGCCAGCCAATATTCCAGAGAAGGTTTTGGAAGTAGCAGCTCCAGTGGTTTAGGAACGCACCTTTGAGCAAGTGTATGTCTGCGGGGTGTGGGGCAGCAGGGCCTATAGCCTAGCTCAGTTTCTGGTTTGGGCTCTGGGCCTGGAAGTGGACAGTGCCTGTGTGTGCTTGCCATATGGCTACTATTGTGTATGCAGGGACCCTGCTTTGTTTTCTGCATGAAACCCCTTTGTTTTTCCCTGGGGTTTGTAGTTCTTTTGTTTGTTTTTCAAGACAGAGTTTCTCTGTATTGCTTTGGAGGTTGTCCTGGAACTTGCTCTGTAGACCAGGCTTGCCTGGAACTCACAGAGATCCTCCTGCCTCTGCCTCTGGAGGGCTGGGAGTAAATATGTGTGTCACCAACATCCAGCAGGATTTGTGTTTCTTGAGAGAGGGACAAGTTCCTTTGAGCATTCCTGTCATCTCCGTGGATTGTTCTCAGCCTCATTCATGCACTTCCCACTCTGTCTGCCTTCCTACCCAGACTATGGGTTAAGTGATAACCCAAAGGAACCAGGAGGAAGAGATATGGGCGTCTTCCTGTTTGCTCCAAGCCTCTGCTAGACAGAGAAGGGACCAGGTTGATTGGGAAAGCCCAGAGGAAGCAGGAAGAGGGTTCCAGCCACCACGGTTCCTGCTTGACTCTTGCCTTGGATGTTTTGACTGCATTTTCTCATTGTCCTGCGATTTCTCTTACCATATCCCTGCCATAAGGAAAGGACATTGAAGCTAGTTCCACTTAGAGACAGGAAGTTCCCGAGCTCCTCACTTTACTAATTATTCTGGGTAGTCTCCACCTGGCCAGGATTCTCACCATAGCTTTGCTGTCTTGTGCAGATCCCAAATTATGCTTTCCCCAGATGCCCAACTTGCAGGTCAGGAATGGGCTGGAACCTACATCTGTGACTCCATAATTCCTACAGTTAGCTATTTTTGTGGGGAAGGCCTATTGGGGGCATGGCTGCTTATGTAGGACTTTGCACACAAGGGTTCTAGGAATGCTGAAAAAGAGGATATACCCCTGTGGGGTGCTGGCAGTGTTTGTTCCCAATCCATCTCTTTAACTCCTACTGGGTGGCCCAGTTGCATCTGGAGCCTCAGAACACTGGAGAACAAAAGTCAGGAAAGGGAGGAGACACAGTAAGGGTTGGGCCCAGCAGCCCTGGGGGTGGCTCAGCAGGTGGGAGGTGTCAGAGGGCCCCAGGGGTGGTAGCAGTGAAGTTGGGTTTTCTGAAACCAGGGTAAAGCTGGGAGACCTGCTTCCAGGCTAGAAGGGACAGGGAAGGGTTTCAGGCTCCATGCCCTCAGGGAAACCTTCGTCCCATTGGCTCCAGGGTGCCTTTTGATAACTCCCTCAGCAGTGCCATCTGCCATCTCCCCTTCCCTCTATCACGCTCTCCAGTATGAGCTGGGTGTGGTGATTGGGAGGGTTTCCCACCCAGAGAGGACAGGATCATGTTGGGGTGGTCTGAAAATGTGTTTGTGATATGGTCAAGGTGTATAGCAAGTTGGTCTTTGTGGCTAGCCTCTGTGTCCATAGGGGACAGATGGGTAAAGGGGGCAGGACCCTGGGGAAGAAAATTTCTTTACTTGAAAAAACAATCTTTTTTCATACATATTTATCATGTTTTACCTCTTTTCACTTCTTCCCAGGTCCTCCCTACACCTCTACACACACACACACACACACACACACACACACACACACCCTAAAAAATACCAGTAAAAGATCAATAAGACAAAAAAAAAAATTCTCAAACAAAACAAGGCAAAAAGTCTACAAAAATACCATTGAGTTTGTTTTGTGTTGGCCAATTACTCCTGGTCATGAGGCCTGCTTTGAAATGTGGCTAATATACTCTGTTGGAGAAAACTGTTTTCCTTTTCTAGGGAATATCAATTGTAATTGTAGGTAGCTTCTTTTTTTTTTGGCTGGTCTTGAACTCACAGAGATCTACCTGCCTCTGCCTCCCAAGTGCTGGTACTAAAGGTATGCACCACCACTGCCCGGCTTTTGGTAGCTTCTTGGCTAGGAGTAGGAGCCTGTGTCCACTGTTCCTCTCAGCACGGGTACCCCATACTCCCTCAACCTGTGCAGGTCATGTGTACACTCTCACAGCCTCTTCCATGTGTACATCAGTCCTGTGGTGTCTGGAAGACACTGGTTTTAGAGTCACCTGTCACCTCTGGCTGGTACAGTCTTTCTGTCTGTGCTTGTGCATAGCTCCCTGAGCTTTAAAGGAAGGGGTTTGATAAAAAACATCCCATTTAGAGGTGAGTGATGTAAAGTCTCTCACTCTCTGTCCAGTTGTAGGTGTCTGTGTTGGTTGGGAATGGAATTTGTAATGCTTTCTCCTATATTTACTTATTTCCATCTTTCATGATCTCAAGAAATCATGGCCATTGATGCTTCCTTCTGTAGGACATAGGTGGCTGGGAGGGTTCAAGAGTAGAGTGGCCTGCAGGAGAGTAGGCCCCCTCGTCATGTGTGCATTTGCCATTGAGTCCTTGGCTAGCTGTTAGCACATGGCATGTTGGCACAGGTGGCAGGGGCGCATCACTGGGGACCACGGGGACTTAGGGAAAACGATGCCTTCGTGTTTGTCATTGCCTGAACATCAGCCTGTATTGCCACATTCTCTATCAGGTAAACTAAATTTAGTTTAAATCCTGGTGATTTGCTCCACAGCTACCCTCCCTCCATCTTGTCCTGTGTGCCCAGGACAAGGAGCTGCTCACTTTCCAATCCAGGCTTGGGCTGGAGGTAGGATGGGAAGGTGAGCAGGCAGATAGGGCAGATGTGTTGTCTACCAGCTACCTATGCTCCTTGGTCTTCAACTAATGTCCTGGAAGCAAGACAAAAATCTTCCTTAGTGTTGCACAGTTCCCCCCTTCCCCCAAAATGTTCTTTCCATTTTGCACAAGAAATGGTCTGGGACTTAGAATAGCCTCCCTGAAGCCCCAAAATGAGCCCTAGCTCCAGGGCCTTGGCCTGGTGTTCCTGCTCCTCACTTGGGTGAACTAGAGAAGGTTTGGTTAGATGGGTACATGGTTGGTTCACATAAACGGCTCTAAGGGAAGTTTTTGAGAGTCACACTGCCCTGGAGTTTTGTTTTTGTTTTGTTTTTCCAAACAGGTTTTCTCTATAGCTTTGGCTATCCTGTAACTCACTCTGTAGACCAGGCTTGGATTAAAGTCTTATGCTACTACTGCCCAGAACTAAAAGTCTCATTTAATAAATACATGCTTATGAGCTAAAGATAAGTATGTGTTTGCTATAACCAACTGATACTAACACAGGCAGTTTAATTATGGCTGTCCTATCTTCCCATTTGGAAGCTGCTGTCAGGGGCATCTTCCATGTTCCCTTTAAGCTCTTTTCCCTTTGTGGCTCTTTGGAGGACTTTGATAATGCTGGTTTTTATAGTAAAGGTAGAATTTTGGGATTCGGGGTCTGTGTACCCAAGTCTATGTACACGAGCATGTGTGTGCTGGTGGAGGGAGGAGGTCTGTGCTGTTTTCCCCAGTTCTTCTCCCACTGATTTTTGAGACAGGGTCTTGCACTGAACCTGGCCTCACTGATTCAGCTACATTGGTTAGCTGGCAAGTCCCAGGGATTCTCCTCCATGTTTCTGTCCCCAGTGCTGTGACATGCACATGTTACCATGCCCTGCTTTGCTCTCTCTCTCTCTCTCTCTCTCTCTCTCTCTCTCTGTCTCTCTCTCTCTCTCTGTCTCTCTCTCTCTCTCTCTCCCTCTGTCTCTCTCTCTCTCTCTCTCCCTCTGTCTCTCTCTTTCTCTCTCTCTCCCTCTGTCTCTCTCTGTCTCTGTCTCTCTCTGTCTCTGTCTCTCTGTCTCTCTCTCTGCCTCTCTCTGTCTCTCTCTCTCTGTCTCTCTCCTCTCTCTCTCTCTGTCCCTCTCTGTCTCTCTCTCCCTCTGTCTCTCTCTCTCTCTCTCTCTCCCTCTGTCTCTCTCTTTCTCTCTCTCTCCCTCTGTCTCTCTCTGTCTCTGTCTCTCTCTGTCTCTGTCTCTCTGTCTCTCTCTCTGCCTCTCTCTGTCTCTCTCTCTCTGTCTCTCTCCTCTCTCTCTCTCTGTCCCTCTCTGTCTCTCTCTGTCTCTCTCTCCTCTCTCGCTCTCTCTCTGACAGGGTTTCTCTATGTAGCTTTGGAACCTCTTCTTGAACCACCAGGCTCTGCCTAGCTTTTCCATGTGGGTGCTGGGGACTAAGTTCCCTATGCTTTGTCTCCTTGTTTGAGACTCATTGTGGTCCTAGCTGAGAGGACCTTGAACTACTGCTTCTCTTGCCTTTTCCTTCCCAAGTGCATAACATCATATTGGCTTTACACTTTTAAAAAAAGATTTATTAGCCAGGGAGTGGTGGTGCACACCTTTAATTCCACCACTTGAGAGGCACAAGCAGACAGATCTCTGAGTTGAGCCAGCCTGGTCTACAAAGCTAGTTCCAGAACAGCAAGGGATGTTACACAGAGAAACCTAGTCTTGAAAGACAAAACAAACAAACAAACAAAAAGATTTATTTTATATGCATGAGTGTTTTGCCTGCAAGTCCGAATGTGCACAATGTGTGCATGCCTGGTACCAGTGGAGTTGGAGTTATGGACAATCATGAGTTGTCATGTGGGTTCTGGGAACTGAACCCCAATCCTCTGCAAGAGCAATAAGTGATCTTAATTGCTGAGCCACCTCACCAGCTACTCTCACCCTACCCCTATACTTGGCTTTTGTCTTGTTTTGTGGGAGAAGAGGAGCCAGAGGTTCACTCCTCATAGCAAGAATTATTTCTTGGGCAGGGAGTAAGGATAGTGGGTCCTTGTCTCTGCTCTGCCTTTGCCTGGCTAGGACAGTTAGGCTAGGATAGGCTGTGCCTATCTTTCCAGAGTCATATTTCAGTTGTATCCACCTAACAACTGTACAGTTACAGTATTTGGAACCATCTCAGGCTTGGCTCTTGTGCCAGGGGTCCCAGCTGCCAACTAGGGACTGAGGAGGAATCCAAGCTTAGTACAGAGCCTTTTCTCTTGAGGCTTCTAAGATGTCTCACCTTAGAGCCTACAATGGAGTAGAGCCTGTGGAAGGAAGGAGAGTTTCTATGCCTCAGTTTACACATTTGACATGTCTTAGTCTTGGTGTGCTTATGATGACATTGTCACTTATGAGCTAGTCTGGTGACTGGTATGTAGCCAGCCCGTGTTGATGGTAGTCATTATTCCAGAAGGCTGCAGAACCCTCCTGATGTAAGGGCATACTGTTTATTACCCACTTGTACATTTGTCTGATCATTTCCTTTGGATGATTTCCCAGATGAAGATAGTAAGATACAGAGTCTGCACATTTTTAGGACTTCTGCAACTGCTCTGACTTCCAGGGGTGGAGATAGCCTTTTCCCTGCCTGCTTCCCTGGCAGATGAGAAGGGAAAAATTTAAATGGCTTTCCCTGTTTCCACCTGTATTTCTTTGATTATAGCTTCTTTTGCTATTTGATTGATTTTGTTAGTGAGAATCATTAAAGGTTTTTTGCTTATCAAACAGAGTCCTGGCTTCAATTCCTGGCAACACACATTCACATACACACATACACTCACGCATATACACACACACATACACACATACACTCACGCATATACACACACACATACACACATACACTCACGCATATACACACACACTCACATACACACATACACTCACGCATATACACACACACTCACATACACACATACACTCACGCATATACACACTCACACACATATGTACACTCACACGCGTGCACACATACACATACACATGCATACACTCACACATGCATGCACACACACGTGCACACACACATATATACATTCATACACACACATACACTCATACATACACACATTTGTGCACACAACACATACACTCACGCATACACATGCATACACTCACACACACACACACACACACACACACACACACACACACACACACACACACGCCCTGGCTGTTCGTTCTCATTTGATTTAATTCTGCTCCTTTGTGCAGGTCCCTTTAGTTCATTATTTCTGTATCTGTTCACACTTTAAGTTTAATCTCTCTTAGTATTGATTTTTTTTCTTAATCGTTTGTTTCTGGTTTTGGGGAGTCATCCCCTCCGCCACCCCACCCTGAGTTTTCTTGTCAGCACCATGGCCCACTGTGATGTAAGCAGGGCTGACTGAGCTGGCGCCTGCTGTGTCTGAGGCCCTGTCCTGACTATGGTGGTTGCTGGCTGCTGCTTGGATGGATGCTTTTCTTTCTCTCCCTTCCTTACCAGTTGGGGCACCACCCACAGCCCTATCTCTTGCTTTTTAATCCAATGTTGCAGTTGCACATGGATCCAACCCAGCTTGGGAGTGGGGTCAAAGCCAACCCTGAAACTAGGAGCCAAGATGGAGGGTGAGGGGAATGTAGACCCCTCAGGTGCTCCTGCCAGGCAGGGCCTCCTAGCATTTGTGGCACAGTGAGTTTCACTCCTGTTTGGAGGCTATTTTCTGTTAGGACACCCTAACTACCCTACCTACAGCCCTGTTCTGAGGAGGCTTACGGAGATCTGTCTGCTTTCCATGATTCAAAACTGTGCTGCCTGGCTCTGGTCTCAAGTTCCTTCTTGACTTTCTATGTTGAAAATAGTCAGTTTGTGAGGAACAGAGCTAAGAACCAGTTCTAGGGCTGGTGGATGACTCAGTATATAAAAGCACTTGTAGCACAGGTCTAAAGGACCTGAGTTCACTCTTCAGAACTACAGTGGAAGTCAACTCCTTAAAGTTGCCCTCTGACCCCCTGGAGGTATATACCTATCTACCTACCTACACACACACACACACACACACACACATAATTAGTGTCAGTGAGATGGCTCAACCAAGCCTAACAACCCCAGTTTAATCTCTGGAATACACAAAGTAGAACCAACTTTTGGGAGTTGTCCTCTGACCTCCATGTGTGTGCTGTGACTCGCATGTGCTCATGTGCATACATGTACACTCAATAAATAAATGCATGTAAAATAATGGACAAATAAATAGAACTGCATTCTGGAACCAGACTGAGTAGATTTGAATGCCATAGCTACTCTTCTGCTCTGCAGCCTAGGATGATTCCTTCAGTCTCTGTGTAAAAATAAACATGCTTTTTCTATAAATACCCATTTTCATTCAGTCATTTAACTGTTTTTCTTTTTCAAATTTGAAGATTGATTTTTTTATTCTGTGTGTATGTGTAGGCTTGAATACACACACACACACACACACACACACAAATGGATATGTATTAGTGTGCAGATATTCATGGAGGTCAGAGGAGGCATTGAATTCCCTGGAATTACAGTTAGTTGTGAGGTGCTCCATGTGAGTATCAGGAACTAAATCCAGGCCTTCTGCAAGAGCGACAAATGCCCTTATAACCACTAAGCTATCTCTCTAGTGCCTAACAAATGGTTTTATTTAATTTTTGTTTGGAAGACAACACAGTGTCTCCCTGCCTATCCCTAGCTGGCCTCAAGCACACAACCACAGTTCCCCTGTCTCAGCTTTGCAAGGGCTTGGGATTACAAACAGGTGCTACTATTCCCAAGCTAATAAATATTCATTTATTGAGCACCCACCAAGGTGACTGATGACATATACATCTACTTAAGAGCATTACATTAATTACATTACAGAAGATTTATTATTTTGGATTTATTTGTGTGTGCGTACACACATGCCACAGTGTACAAGCATGCAGAAGTAAGTGAACAATTTTAGGGACTCCTTTCTTTCCATCACATAGATCATGTGAGTTGAGTTCAGGTCATCCTGCTTGGTTGCAAACACCTTTACCTCAACTGAGCCGTCTTGCCAGTTCCTCCCCCTGCCTCCCCGCCGCCATAGTGTTTAACCCTGTATATCTTCTGAAAATCTAGAAGTATAACTTTTGTGTGGAATAGTTCTTGTTCCCATGCTATAAAAAGGGAACTTGGCGCATAGGTCAACATCCTGGTCACTTGTTAGGGTTTTCCTGGGGGTGGATGGATGAAATAGAGGCCTTACCCCATTCTGGCATTTTAGGCAGGGACTTTTGTTATAAGATCTGTTTATGGTTTGTCCTTAGTTTATGGTAAGAAGTACCATGATTCTCACAGCAAGCTGGTGCTCACATTCTCCTCTTGAAAATGGGAGCTCCTCCAGTCCTCCAGTCCTCCAGCTCCCCCAGCTCCCCCAGCTTCCCCAGCTCCTCCCTAAGGTGTGCTCCTTGTGTTGTCTCCCAGCCTCTGTGATAAAGAACAGAGTACTAAGTGTCCCAGAGTGCTACAGCAGTACATACAGCTGCCATAGCTCGTTCTTCTTGTCCCCATAGCTGAACCCAGCAGCCAGCAGGGAGCCTGGGAGCCTATGGATGAGTTGGACTCTGTTGTCCTCTGCCATGTATGTCACTCAGGCAAGCCTCCTCCAGTCCAGCTTAGAGAGGCCTGAAGTGATCATCTTGTTTAAGAGTTCATTCTCAGCCAGCTCTTGAGAGGCAGAGGCAGAGGCAGGAGAATCTCTGTGAATTCAAGGACAACCTGATCTGCAGAGCTGGTTCCAAGACAGCCAGGGCTACATAGAGAAACTCTGTCTTGATGAAAAAACAAACAAACAAAAGAAAAAAGAAAAAAAAAAACAGTTAATTCTCTCCATCTTTGTCACTGGTAGATGCTGTCCTAAGCCTGTTTGACATATTTGGATCCTCAGCATATCTAGCCCAGAATCTAGAGCCAGCTTCCTTGCCAACCTAGCAGCCCAGAAGATTCATGGTGTGCATACTTCTTCGTGTAGTACTTGAGTCCTTAAGACCCACCAGAGACAGACAAGCCACTGCCCTTTTATGTATGGGAGATGTTCTCTCTAGTAGTCATGTACAATGGGTTAGACTGAACCTCTCTCTGTCCTGAATTAGTGTCCCACACCCAAAGCCACCATCAGTCTACAGATCCAGCCCCTCCACTGTGCCTCCAGCCAGGTGCTTCCTGCCTTGCCTGTCATACTGATGTAAAGTAACCATCAGGTAAAAGCCTATTCTTCTCAGCTTTGTTGCGGTTTTGGGGAGATGCTGTCCAGCACATCCTTGTAGATCCTACACATCTTTGCTTCTTCTGGCAGCCCCTCACCCAGCCTGGTTCACCTTTTCCATCTTTAAGCCCTCTCCTCTAACACAGCCTTCCCTACTCTGATAATTTCCAGTGACTTGGAGCAGCTGCTGTCATCTTCCTGGCATGTGTCATGTGCTTGGTCTGCTTTACTTCTATTTCCTGTGCCTATGCCTGTGGCAGAGCTGTCCAAGCCATTCCCTGGTTCCCTGCCTAGTATACTGCCCGGTGTGGCAGGTGCTTGAACATTCAAGGAACCTTTCTGATTCCATGTTGGGTCAGAAAAGCTTGTCTCCTGACTGTGCTCCTCAGGTCCATTTGAGGAGAGGCCTTCTGGATCAGGGGTCAAAATACTCTGAAATAGTACAGAGGGCTGCCTGTGGGGCTCCCCTGGCCAGCTGCAGCCAGGGCCATGAGCATGGGTATTCAGGCTACCAGGTACATCACTGTTGTCTATGAGCTGGAGTCAGAGGGACCATCTGTGGTGGCATATGCACTTTGCTGAGTTTTCTGACTCATGCCCTCTCAGTATGTGCTGGAGCACCCAGTCACAAGGTGGGCTTTTTTGTTTGTTTTTTTGTTTGGTTGGTTGGTTGTAGTTCTCCTTTGTTTTTGAGACAGGGTTTCTCTGTGCAACAGCCCTGGCTTCCTGGAACTCACTTTGTAGACCAGGCTGGCCTTGCACTCAGAGATCCACCTGCCTCTGCCTCCCAAGTGCTGGAATTAAAGTTGTGTGCCACCATGCCTGTCCATTCATGAATTTTTACGAGCCCGTGAAGCTGTGGCCCGTCTTAGACAGGACCGGCTCTGAGGACAGCATTGGGCCATCTCAGTATGTGTTTGCATCTTCCTTTCTCTGCCCTGTGAGACCTCCTTCTCAATGTCTTGGGCCTGCTAACAGGGATAACTTCCATGGGCTTTGTTGAGCAATAGACCTTGATAGAGCTTTGGGTTGGTTAAGGAGGAAGACTAGATTCTTCTTCAGAGGAGGGGCCAAATTTAGGAGGGTGGTGACAGCATCTCAGGAAGCTTGGCAGAGGATCACGTCCTGGATACTCTACTCCCCCATCCCTTTTTTCCTGGGAAGCCACAGTGTACAGGAGGAGGGTACCATGGAGGAAACTGAGGGCAGAGGTGCCATCTAAACATGAGAACAACAATGTCACAGCCTTTTCTTTCAAGGTTCTCCAAAGTTGATCAACAATATAATCAATCTATTTCTGTGACAAGCTAGAATGCAAGTGCTAGTCCAGGTACGGTGGAGGTGGGGTGTGTGAGCACACGAGAACTCTTCCATTGCTCTAAGTAGGAGATGGGCAGGTGTGCGTGCGTGCATGCATGTAAGCAAGCATCAAAGAAGAATTGTGCTTTCAGAAAGCAAAGTCTTTTGTTTTAGCAGAATCCTGAGTGCTCTGGAAATAGGTGCTGCCTAGAGGCCGTGGGGCAAGGGTGGCTGAGCAGATGCTGGTGGGTGCAGTATTAGCCTGCTGCCTTGACAAACACTGCCAGACACAATTTTACTGGAATAGTGATTTTATTATGAGAATTGCTGCCGTAGTGTGTTTTTAAACCACGCAAACGTGCCACCCCTCTCTCTAGCACTTTTTGTGTTTGTGCTGCAAATGTCACCAGATTGACAACTCTTGCTGTGGGTGATGAGGAGCTGCAGGATTCTGAGTTGGAGCTGTAGGACCAGCTCTACCATCTCAGGTAGAAAAGCAATGAGAGAAGGACTTTGGTCTAACACTTATAGTGGCCCAATTTTTGATCAATTTTTTAGGCTGGAAACTGAGGTATAGAAAAGTTTAAAAATGCCCTAGGCCACTTGATCATAGAACATTTGAAGCAATAGGATAGTAGTGACCAGTTTCCATGCCAAAAGCTCATCTCTTATCTTGTGTTAGTGAGCTGAGCTGTACAGGATACTTGTATAGCCTGGGAAGAAACTGTACCCAGCCCTTCCCCCATGGCATTAGTGTACGCGGGTGGTCCTTGCCTGTGTCTGTAGTCATGCTGGCTGTTAAGAAAGACTGCCTCTCCCTTTCCCCCACAAATACTGCTCTTGTGGCTGGTGGTAGTGTTCACATGTTCTAATCCATTACAAGCCTTTCAGTATAATTACATCTCTCATCACACAGTGTACATGTACTGGATAAGTTGCTAACATGCTCCCTTCTGCAGAGAGCTCCTGCGAGCTGTTAAGAAATAGATTTGAAAAACTCAAGAGAAAAGTAGGCAAAAAATAGGACAAGAGAGACAAGAAAAAGAGACTCATGGTCAGTCACCATGAAAAGATTCTCTCCTAGCAATTACAGAAACACACATCCAGGAGCCAGGAGATACTGCATGCTCTAAGTGCAGAGCAGAACCTGAAAGTTCTACTGGTGTGTGGGGTGGGGTGGGGTGGGGAGAGAGGGGGAGAGAGAGAGATGCATGCTATGCTTCTGGTGGATGTTGAAAGAGTTGCATAATGTCTGTGTAGCTGGGGATGACCTTGAACTGTTTCTCCTGCCTCACATCTCCCAAATGTTAGGATTTTAAGTATATACCATCATGGTAGGTTTATGGAGTGCTAGGGGTTGAGTTCTAGACAAACGTTCTACCAACTAAGGTGTAGCTTCATTTGCAAACCCTCCACTTTTTGAGACAGGGTCTCTATTATGTAGCCCTGGCTGTCCTGGAACTCAAACCTGTTCAGAGACTGAGGGTAGTTCAGTGGTAGAGCCCTTGCCAGAATGCAGGAGGCTCCAGGTCAGTGGTTCCTAACCTTCCTAATGCTGCAACCCTTTAATACAGTTCCTCATGTGGTGATGCCCAACCATAAAATCGTTTGGTGGTGAATCTGTTTTTGTTTTTCGAGACAGACTTTCTCTGTGTAGCTTTGTAAACCAGGCTGGCCTTGAACTCACAGAGATCTGCCTGCCTCTGACTCCCAAGTGCTGGGACCACCACTGCCCGGCTTACAGTCACGAATCTTAATGTAAACATCTGGTGATCTTAGGGAGCCAGTATGAAAGGGTCTTTGACCCTCAAAAGTGTTGTAACTGACAGGTTGAGAACCCCTGTTCTAGCCTCAGTCCTCACTGCTGGAAGGGAAAAAAAGAGAAACAAATCCATTCAGCTAAGTGAAGTAGAATTCTATTTATTAGTTGGTTTGGTTTGGTTTTTTGAGACAGGGTTTCTCTGTGTAACAGTTCTGACTGTCCTGAAACTCACCCTGTAGACTAGGCTGGCCTCACACTCAAGAGATCCTCCTGCCTCTACCTCCCAAATGTTTGCCTCTACCTCCCAAATGTTAGAATTAAAGGTGAGAGTCACTGCCACCTGGCTGTGAAGCAGAATTCTAATTCATAGAACTTCAGCTCTTTTTTGTTTTCTTGCTTGTTGGCCTTTTTTTTTTTTTTTTTAAAGACTGTTTCTCTCCAGTAGCCTGGCTCCATACTCAGGGCAGCCCTGCCTCAGCTAGTGTTAGGATTGCAAGCATGAACCCACATCTGGCTGTTTTGTGCTCAGTTTTGAAGGAAGAGACCATTTTTAAAAAATGAGGGCTAGAGAGATGGCTCAAAGATTAAGACTTCTGCTCTTCCAGAGGTTCTGAGTTTGATTCCCAGCAACCACATAGTGGCTCACAGCCATCTGTAATGAGATCTGGTGCCCTCTTCTGGCCTGCAGGCAGACACACAGGCAGAGTACGGCATACAAAATAAATAAATACATCTTTAAAAATAAAAAACACATGAAAAGCCAGGCCAAGGTGGCACATGCCTTTAGTGCCAGAACTCAAGCGGCAGAGTCAGATAGATCTCTGTGAGTTTGAGGCTAGTCTGGTCTACAGAGTGAGTTCCAGGCCACAGGGCTACCCAGAGAAACCCTGTCTCAAAAAACAAAACAAAAAAACAAAACCAAAAAGACAACAACAAACAAAACAACTGAAAAACCACACACGAGGGAGGGAGGGAGGGAGGGAGGGAGGGAGGAAGGAAGGAAGGAAGGAAGGAAGGAAGGAAGGAAGGAAGGAAAGGAAAAAGAAAAAAACAGGTCGGGGACGCTGCTGCAAAATTACTGCCTTCTGGTCCAAAAGGGTCTGAATTGCGATAAAGAGGAACCAGCAAGTGTACACACATACACTCACTCTTATTCTAGAGCTGCTGGTGCAAGTCAGAGCTGGGCAGTGTTGGCTGGGGCAGTGTTAAGAGCACTCCCTCGGCCTTAAAAACACAGGCAGAGGTCTCTGCCTACCCTAGGTGAAGTTGCCACAGTGGCTCCAAGAAGTCACAAAATCTCACTTAACAGTCCTGGGACATACAAATTCAATATATATATTTGGAAACCTGAGGCTTGATCTCACACACACACACACACACACACACACACACACACACACACACACACACACACACACCCAGGCTGTGTAACCTTGGGCTTTCTGAGCAGCACAGTTACCGCCTCCAGAAAAGTAAGCTGTGGATTCTGACCTGACATGCTGGCAGGCGGAAGGGGACTGGAAACCTCCTAAAAGCCACCCCAGCTTAGAGTTTTGTCTTTTTCTTTCTTTCTTTCTTTTTTTAGTTTTTTTCTTTAGGGTCTTTATTTTATAATTCTCTTGGGCAAAGAATTATAGCAAGTTACCATGAGCCAGATAGCATTTTATTGTCTTGTTTCAGTAATGCAAAAGTCTGATGAAATCAAGACACCATGGGGGCCACACTGCTTCTGAAGGCACTAGGAACACATCTGTCACAGGCTTCTTCTTGGCTTATAGATAGATGGCCATCCTCTTCTTTGTGTCTCTGTGTAACCTGATGTGGCCTCAGCTCACTATAGCTGAGAGTGACCTACAACTTCTGACCCTGCCTTCTGAGTCCCGGGATTACAGGTGTGCTTTAAGTGGCTGCCTTATGCTATGTGGGGGTCAGTATGCTTTGTGTATATTAAAGAAAAAATAACTCTATTAGCTGGGCTACATCTCTGGCCCCACTGTTCCTCTTTATATCAGCATTCCCCTGCTTGGTTAGGACAAATGTCCCCTTTTTATAAGGACACTGGGTTCAGGGTCAGATGCCCACTCTACTTCTGTCTGACCTCATCATAAGTAACCACATGTGCAACAAATTCTCACAGTTTATGTCTGAGATCTACAGGTAGGGCCTCAAACCTCCAGGGTCCTCCAGCTTGGAAGGGTAGAGTAAAGGTAGAAGGGACCAACCTAGGCTTGGCTGCCCTGCCAGATGTCAAACTGCAGGCCTTGGGCTGTGTTTCTACCTAGCCTGTTAAGCATCTGGCTGGTTTTAATCACCCTTCTCTCACCACCCTTTCTTAACAATGGATCCTGCACCTTTTACTGCTCACCTGTTGCCCACCAGGCCCCAAGACCTTATCATTGCTCTGTGTATACTTGAGCTGGGGAGGTGGGATTTCCTCTGTTTTATACACCAAATCCTAGGTTCAGCAAGTTTCGGTGAGGCTAGGTGGTCACACCGCTAGTAGGTCCTATATTAGCTGTTTTTTGTGTTGTTGTTACAAGTACCTGCAAAGGTCCACTTGGTTCACAGTTTGAGTGTACTGTCATCGTAGAGGGAAAAAGTGTGGCAGCAGGCCACACGGCATCTGAAGTCAAGAAACAAGGAGAGATGACTGCTGGTGCTCAACCCCTTCTCTCTATTCAGTCCAGGACCCAACTTATGGAATGGTAGCACCCATATTTAGGGTGTGTGTCTTTCCACCTCAGCTAGTCAGACATGACTTCTGTCAGGTTGATGATAGCAGTCCATCACAGTGCTGGAGGTGAGCTTGAGCAAGCTTGTACTCTTCTGCTTTGGGCTGTGTGGATTGTGCCACTTGTGACTTACTATCTCAGCACACTGTCCCTGCCAGGAACTGTCTCTCTGAGGCCCAGCTCCTCCTTAAGGAAAAGACCAGCCATAATTTATGCGTTGCTAAAATTCTCATGGAGTTCCACCAGGAAGCAAAAAGAACATGAGGAAGAAATCTCAGAGTGGAGTGACTTAGAAGACGTTGATTGCTGAGACCCCAGTGACCAGAAGGACAAGGCTTGGAGACTGTTTAGTGAAGTGGAGGTCATAGGTGAGATCAGGCAGGTTCCGAGTGGAATGCAGGTGTCGTGGACTGCAAGGCTTTGCTGGCGTGACAAGCTCATGGTTTTAAAGGGTCATGAACGCCCCCAATGGGCATGAATATACATGTCAGTACAGTGGCAGATGATGTAAAGAAACCATTAGGAAGTTGATATGGTGGCATAGCTGGGCTATTAGACAAAGGAAACCCTTTTTGGAGAGAGTGCTGGTAAGAATGGCCAGGATCAGTATGGAAGTGTGGGAATAGGCATTGAGTGTCCTTGTATCTTTGGCTTGAGTGCCTAGGGGCACATGCTCTGCTGTTTGCCTGGGCAGAAGCAGTTTGAAGGTAAACTTTTAGGTGAGTTATTGCTGCAGTTTGTAAGAAGACAGTGTCCCTAACCCAAGGACTCTTTTCTTGATTCCCTGACACTTCAACCTGTGTTGGGGGAAGAGCCTGCCAGACACATCAGTTGTTCCCATGGGGTGGGGGTGCATTATATGCCACCTACAATTTAGAACTGAGGGTGGCCAGCCTTACTAAGGGCTCTGCTGCTATCAATGCCTGCTGCTGGAAGATGCTCTGCTGCCACCTTGTGGCCAGAAAGAATCTAGCTGGTCTTGAAGGCTCTGGGACACACAGGCCACACCTAAAGACACTTAATCCATTTCTTGGGAAGCCAGGTGCAAGTTTTGGTCTCCAAACAGAGGTTGATCCTTCCTCTGTCTTGTAGAATTACAGCCACCTGTTTCTTGTGGGTTGTGTAGGCTGTGGCAGTTACTGTGCTTACCAGTGTGTCAGTAGCAGGCACTAGGTAGCTGGAGAATTGATGGAGGACCATGGAGTTAGGCACAGCTGCCCTCCCTCTCTGCTGAGGAACCAGTACTTTCTCCCAGGTATGTCTCACATCTCATGCGTGCCTAGGGGGTCCTGGAGACTTCTCTGTGCCCAGACACCTCTATGCAGGGGGCTTGAGGCCCAGGCTGAACAGAGCCAGGGGTTGCTCAGTGCTTGCCTTCTGCACATCCTGGCCAAGGAAGAAACTGTCCATCCTGACCTAGAATACACGGTCAGAGTGTGTGAGAGAGTCATCACTAATCCTTCAAAAACTTCCAAAGGAGCCACTGTGGTACAGATGCATCCTGTCCCTTAAGAGAGCTCCAAGAAACAGCTGCCCTGAGGAAGGGCTGGTTTTGTGGGGGTTTGGTCCTGTTTGGACAGTTCCAGCACAGAGCTTTCAAAGCCAGCAGTATTGTTCTTTTAGGTAATTGATAAGTGGAACAGAGCTGTGGTGTGAGTGTACAGACGTGGCTGGAACCTGCCTCTCCCAGCTGCTCTCCCACTGCTAAGCAACCCACCCACTAGGCGCCTTGTCCTCTATCCCCTGCAGTCCCCAAACATTGGCTCCTCAGTTACTGTCCTGTGCCTGCTTTTTCAAGGGAGGGGGTGTGCTGTAATGAGCAGTCCTATTCCTTTGTTGAAGAATACTTCCTGTTGAAGAGTGGGACAGATAGATGACGGCAAGGGACTCTTTAGTTAGGGTTTCTGTTGCTGTGATAAACAACACAGGAAGGAGAAGCTTCCTTTGCTCATACTTCACATCACAGTTCATCACTGAAGAAGTCAGGGCAGGAACTAAAGCAGAGCATGTGAAGGAAGGCTGCTTATTGGCCTCTCCTCATTGTTGTTCTTACAACACCCAGGACCACCTGCTCAGGGTGGCCCCACCCACAGCAGATGGAATCCTTCCAGGTCATAATCATTAATCAAGAAAGTTCCCCCACAGACTTGGCAATCACACAGAGGCATTTTCTCAGTCAAGATTCCCTCTTCCCACTGGGTCTGGTGGTTCACACTTTTAATCTCAGAACTTGGGAGGCAGAAGCAGGAGGATCTCTTAGTTTGAGGCCAGCTAAAGTGAGTTCCGGGACAACCAAGGCTACAAAGAGAAACTCTGTCTCAAAAAAAAATTTAAAGAAAAAAGGAGTTCCTCTTCCCAGATAGGCTGGTGTCAAGCTGACAGAACCAATCCGTTCAGGAAGGTTGGCTGACTTAACACTAGGAAATGTGAGTCAAGAGTGCTGGGATTGGATCAGTGTCCCTGGGCCAGCCTGAGGTCCTGGGAAAGACTCCCGGGGAACCACCTATTACCTCTATTGCTAGGAACAGGGAAGCACCATTCTCTCCTTTCTTAAGAATGCAGAATGCCCCAGAGATCCAGCCCAGGACTTGAAAGTTTCCAGCTCTCCTTTTTAGGAGTACCTTGATTGGAGTGGCCCTGCCTCCCTGGGCTTTCCCCTAACCCCAGCCCCCTCAGGAATGTGCTGCTTTCTTTCATCGGGTAGCTCTAGGACCATGGGGTTCTGAGACTGGATGGGACTTGGAGTTGGGCTGGGCTGGGTGGAGGCAATAGGGAGGATGATGAGTTTCCAGGGACACTCAAGCACTAACCGAAACTGGTTTCTCCCGATCTATTGCTGGTGCCAGTGATCTATTGCTGGTGCCAGTGATCTATTGCTGGTGCCAGGGTTGTCGTCTTGTCTGGGCCAGGACACAGAGAGGTGATGATAGTGCAGTGTCTATCATAGTGTGCGGTTTTGCCCCTTTGGTCTAGTGCAAGCAAAATTGTATTTTCTTGAGTTTTATGATCTCCAAAGAAAAAGACTTCCTCAGTCATCAACAGCAGCTGCTGTGGCATCAAGCACCTCGCACTCAGCCTTGTGAACGGCAGAGCCACACACTGAGATGTGGTCACTTTGCTAAGTTCTCCAGTACAGAGAGAAGAAACCCGAAGCCCTGAGGTGCCATAAGAGTTTGCCTGTCTCCGGCGCAGAAGTTGGGCTTCTAAGGAATCTGGGTGGTCCTGGGGTTCTTGGTCTTGCTCTTTTCTCTTTGGAGAAAGAGAAAATGGCTCACTTTTGTGCAAAACGGTGCGTTGTGTGGGGTGTGCTTGGGGACTGTTATTTATTTGGCCTGCTCTTAATGACAGCTCCTCACCTACCTGCCCAGTCTTAGGAGGAGCCCTGGCTGGAATTTCCTGTTTTCTGAGGGCTCCCAGGGGCTGCCCTGCGCCGCCGTTCCTGGGTGTTCCAGGCCAGACTTGCCGCCTCTCCAGGTTAGGCTGGCTCCAGGCCCTTCCAGGTCTGGACTTGCAGGCTTGAGGTGGAGGAGTTGAGAGACTCGGTTGGCCCGCACCAGGTGCCCAGAGGCCGGAGGTCCGTGCGCCCCGGCCGCGGCCCCGGCCCGGGCCCAGCCCCGCATCCCTTGCCATGGGCCTGGCCTTCGCCTGTGGGCCCTGAGCATGGAGCGGGGCTGGCCGCCCGGGGAGAGCTGCAGCGGGGAGCGGCCGGCCGTCTGCCGCCGCGCCCTCAGCGTCTGCGACTCGCTGGACCTGCACAGCGCCCGGGCCGATCGGACGGCCGCCGCCCTGCAGGCCGCTTTGTGCGCCGCGCGTGAACAGCCTGCACGGCCGCGAAGTGTGTGCTCCGGGACTCCGGGGTCAGCGCCCTCCGGTGCGCGTGGCCTGCTGCTCGGCCTCCTGCGCCCTCGCCACGGCCGTCGGGGCCCTGCACCCTCGGAACGGCCTGGCTCGCCGGCGCCCAGCCCTGAGTCCAGCCCCGCGCCTGCCCGGCGCAGCCGCGGTCCCGGGGAGCGGGCGTCCAGGCCACGGCCCACCAGCATGACGTTCCTGGAGGTGAACCGTCTAGAGCTGGCGGCGACGGAGGCGCCGGGCGCGGGGCTCGGCCGCACGGGAAGCTCGGGCTTCCTGCGGGGTGCGTCGCTGTGGAGTAGCCAGCGCTGGCAGGTGTTCCGCGGTGGCGGTGGGCGCGGTGCAGAGAGTCCCCGGCGCGGCCTCTCTGCGCTCAGGAAGAGCTTCAGCTTCCGTCTGCGCCGCGGCCAAGAGATTCGGCGCTCCGAGTCAGGGCTGCTTGCCCGGCCGCCCCGCGCTCGCACCCGCAGCGACGGCGACGCCAGCTCCCTGGGTACCTTCCCCAGCCGCCGAGACTTGCTGGGCGCCGAAGCTCCTTGCGCGCAAACGGAGCCTGGCCGCCCCCGCGCCGCCGCCAGCCTCTGGAAGCTGCTCACCAGCCGCTTCCGCAGGAGGGAGCCCGCACCCGTGGCGCCACTATGGAGCCGCCGGGCAGCCCCGGCCCCGGGACTTCTGGGCGCTTCGAGGGGTAAGGGGGAACGTTGTGAGCCGTGGTGGCCTCTCTGGTTGGAGTCTGACTGAAAACAGTTTGTGTGAGAAACGGTCTGAACCTACCTGGTATAGACTGTTGGGTGCACATTGCCTGGGATAGCTGGATTTGACCCGAGTTCTCTCACTGCCCAGTTGGTATGTTTAGTGTTGTTGGAAGTGTCCAGGAGAGATAGCAGTGGCAGAGAATTCCAGGCAGTGACACTGTCTGTAGCATCTTGGGGTAGTGTTCTAGGATACCTAAGGATTTGGGTTATGATGTCACCCACTTTCTATACTGTGGATACAGTACAGTGTGGCTGCTCAGGAAAGATGCTCGAGGCTGGACTAGGGAGTTTCCTAACTGGGAGCTGGGACCTTTCACTCTAGCTGCTTCTGCACCCGAGGTCAGGGACTGATTGTGGACTTGAATGAGATAATGCTGTGAAACATCTGTGGGCCGGGCCAGTGAGTGGGAGCTGGGCAGGAGAGCACCGACTGCCCAGATGAAGTCTAGCCCAGGCCATCTGGACTTGCTGGGGAATAGATGAGCACTGGCTGTCAGGTCAGGGGCACTGAATAGCAAGAGGCTTTCCTTCCCAAGGACCTTGTCTGAGTCCAGGGGGCAGGTGGTGCTGGGTGTGGTTTAATGAGAAGGAGCTGGTCTCCTGCGGGAGTGCTGGGGAGAAACCCTGACAGGGCCTGGTAGATGTGCCTCATTGGACCTGCCTTTACAGTACAGGGCCAGGTGAGGCTCCTCCCTCTTCTCTCTGGCTCAGGAATGTGGTAGGTGGCCCCACCCTGCCAAGGGTGAGCTGTTGCTACTCGCAGGAAGGAGACTGGTCCCTCTTGCCAGGGCCCTGCCCGTTTTGGGTCTGGTCTGAGACCTGCTAGAGTAGCCTCCCCAGGGTGAGAGGCGTCCAGGCACCAAGCCAGGTGAGCTCATGTGCAATCTATGCCCCTGATGGACCACGAAGAGGAGGATCAGGAGGGTGACAGACCCAGAATAGGAAGGATGAGCCTCAGCTCACAGTCCTGTCCTGAAGACTGTCATTGCTCTGTTACCTAGGGAGTTAGGGTAAGGGTCAAGGGCAGTAGTCTCTTCTGGCCTGACAGAGAGGGTATTGTAGGTGGCAGTGGTGAAGGAGAGGGCAGGAGTATATGTACCACTGTGGCCCTGATGGAATGGCTCTCTTTGCAGACTCATTTGTGAACAGCCAGGAGTGGACCTTGAGCCGCTCTGTGCCAGAGCTTAAAGTGGTGAGTGGGCCCAGAGGCCTGTGGCTGGGTGGGCCAGACTTTATTTAGGTTGCGGGTCTGGACATTGGTTCTCCTGGCTTCCTTCCACTCTTAGCTTGCTCCCTCCCTCCCCTGGTTTTCTGGGCCTTTCCAGCCTGCATGTTTCTTCCTCTTAAGACCCAGTCTCACCTTCCCCTTGTGCTTTCTGACCACTGATTTCTGACCCACTCCTCTTCTGCAGGGCATAGTGGGGAACCTGTCTAGTGGGAAGTCAGCCTTGGTGCACCGATACCTGACAGGGACCTACGTCCAGGAAGAGTCCCCTGAAGGTGAGCATCACAAGTTAGGCCATAGATGGCCTCTTCCTCCACCTTGTGTCTATGTTGAGCTCACTGCTCTCCTGGTCCATCCTCTTCTTTTATGTGCGTGTGCACAGACGGACAGACAGACACACAGACATACACACACACAGGTACACGTTCCCCTTTCCCTCCCTACATTTGGTTCTGACTTCTGTTCTGTCCTAGGGGGCCGATTTAAAAAGGAGATTGTGGTGGATGGCCAGAGTTACCTGCTGCTGATCAGAGATGAAGGAGGCCCCCCTGAGCTCCAGGTGATGCTCCTATTGACACGCCTGTCTAGCGCCCAAGTCCTCCAGGGCCAGTGGGTGATGACTCTGTTTATCTCCCCAGTTTGCTGCTTGGGTGGATGCAGTGGTGTTTGTGTTCAGCCTGGAGGATGAAATCAGCTTCCAGACGGTGTACAACTACTTCCTGCGTCTCTGCAGCTTCCGAAATGCCAGCGAGGTGCCCACGGTGCTGGTGGGCACACAGGGTGAGGCAGGGCGCCTGCATAGCAGAGTATGGCGGTGGACCAGTGAAGTCTCCATAAACAAGCAGGCCATGAGACCCCTGGCTCCCACACCCGGGTCCCAGTGACAGGCTCTTAACTACCATGGGACCTGAAACCTAGGGCCTTCAATTTGTTTTTCTCTGGATGATTCTGGAAATCTGTGTGATTATTGTGTCCATGGTTTTCACTGTTGTTATTTATTTATGAAACAAGGTCTCACTCTGTAGCCCAGGCTGACCTTGAATTTACAGTTCTCTTAGCTTTCCAAATCTAGAATTGTAGGCATATGCCATAACACTGGGCTATATCCACATTTGTTTTTATTGAATGAGCAAGGACTCATTAAGTCACTGGTTTGTTTTCACTCAAAAAGGCATTAGTAGAATGAAACAAGGTCCAGGCACCTGAGTTCTCCATGCTCTGTGCACCCCACTTGGGCCTCTGCCTGCCCACCAGTGTGTAATACTCTATTGCTTCTCAGCCAGCTGAGTGATTCCCCCATCTTCCAACAGATGCCATCAGTGCCGCCAATCCCCGGGTCATTGATGACAGCAGGGCCCGCAAGCTGTCCACAGACCTGAAGCGTTGCACCTACTATGAAACATGTGCAACCTATGGACTCAATGTGGAACGAGTCTTCCAGGATGGTAACTCAGGACCCCTGAGCTGGGTATAGGGTGGCTCTGTGGCTAGCAATTAATGCTACTTGTATTTGGGGAGCTGCCAAGCTGGGCTTTCAACCCCTCTCTCCAGCAAGTAGAAGAATTGACTTTGCTATTCCCTGCAGTGGCCCAGAAAGTGGTAGCCTTGCGGAAGAAGCAGCAGCTGGCCATTGGGCCCTGCAAGTCCCTGCCCAACTCACCCAGCCACTCGGCCGTGTCTGCTGCCTCCATCCCAGCCGTACACATCAATCAGGTGCGGTCACCTCCCTGTACTCCCTGGCCCTTTTGTCTTTCCCAGCACCTCTGCCTCATCCTCACCCTTGCTCATCTCCTAGCCTTGCTTGTGGCTCTAGTTCTGTGTAGCATGTTGGCCTTGGTCTGGCCTTTTCCTTGTGGTGACTGCCCCTTGTCCCAGTTTCTATGCTATTCACTCCCCTGTCTTCCATCTCAACTATTATAGCCAAAACATCACAAACACATGCTCTAATGAACTCCATTTAAATGGTCTCCTGAGCTACTTAAGGAAACCTTACTTCGCAGGCACAGAGAGAAAAGACAGTTCTGGTGTGCTCACCGCTCCCCTTGGTAAGGCAGGCCTGACCCTGTCTTCTCCAGTGGACAAATACTTCCACTTGGTTGCAGGTGTAGTGCCTTCTTCCCAGAGAGGAGGAAGTGGCTGACAGCTCCAAGCCCAGTAGGCACCGAGGCTGGCCCTCTGTGCCCTGCGGCAGTGTTTTTATATTAGAAGTCAGGGAGCTTGGATTTCAGCCCCACTTGGAATGTGCCAGTTCCTGCCATTGCATGTCCTATCATACCATTTGGACACTTGTTAGTATCTGGGCTTGTTACTGGATTAGTGTTTGACCTGTGACATGTGGGCCAGTGCTTGGTTCCATAGCTGCATACCCTTCCTGCTCTGCTTCACTGCCCTTTGCTGCAAGCCCAGAGTCATCCACAGTGGTTAGTGATCGGCCACTATGCTTTCTAGTGACAGCTTGGCTCCAGTGCCAGCACCCTTCTTCTTAGGACTTGTGAGAAGGCACAAGGATTCTCAACACCATTCCTCAATGAAAAGAGGCGAGAGGAGGGGATAATGAGGGGGCATAGGAGAAAGTCTTTGTATCTTTAAGTGGTTCACCTACCTCCACTAGCAGGGCCAAAGTCACACCCTGTGTCTCTGCAGTGGGCTTGCCCTTGGGAAGCTGCTGAGGGCAGGGGCGCACTGCAGTCCCTTGGTCAGTTTAGTGTTGGAGATGGAACCTGGCACTCCAGTGAGGCCTGATTTCCATGCACCATCTCTCTGGTCCTGGGAAGACACTTCCTTGTACTATGTCTCCATCCTATAAACATTTTTGGCTTTCTTTTTCTTCTCTTCCCTTCTCCATCTGCAGCTTATTGTGCTCGGCAGCCTTTGCTCTGTTCTGCACTATACCTCAGACTGTTACTGATGCTTTCTATGCCATACACTTTATCAAAGCAAACCTCAGACTGCCCAACACCCTGAGCTCAGCCCCAGCTCAGGGAACCCAACCCCCAGCCTTCTGCCCCTGATTTTTGAGGATTCATAAATGGTGACCTACTCTCTTGTTGCAGACCACCTGCAAACCATGTTTGTTCAATCTCAGGCTATATCCCCGATTTTGGAATGTTAGCTTGTGCCCCTGATTTAGTTCTCAGGTTGGCATGAAAGCATCCCCATCCCATCCCTTCCAGAGCCCCAGAACAAAGGTGCAAATCCCTCGTGGTGACAATTGGATTCTGTTGGCCCCAGGTCATGCCAGCTCCTCTAGGTACCCCTTTAGGAGCCAGTGGCCCTTCTGTTGCCTCTTGTGCTGTGGGCCCCTGTCCAAGTCACTCTCAGCAGCCCTCTCTATTCTTAGGCCACGAATGGCGGCAGCAGCGCCTTCAGTGACTACTCGTCCTCAGTCCCCTCCACCCCCAGCATCAGCCAGCGGGAGTTGCGCATCGAGACCATCGCTGCCTCCTCCACCCCCACGCCCATCCGCAAGCAGTCCAAGAGGCGCTCCAACATCTTCACGGTATGTGCCCCATCCTCCTCCCTGCCCAGCTGCCATCATTGCACAGGCAGGGCTGCGCCGAGCTCCCGAGCAGGAGGGCAAGCAGCCCCGGCCAAGAGGATGCAGTCGCTCTCACACTTAGACACACAGGGTTCCTAGAAATTCCTCATTGGACCAGCAGCTTCTTCTGGGCCATATCTCTGAGAGGGGCTTCCCTCAGACCTTCCCCTGTACACATGCTCACCCCCTGTAGCCTCCCTCCCTCCCTCCCTCCCAAACCCTAGAGTTTTCTGTATCAGCCTGGAGGGATCTTTGGACTTGTGGCCTAACTTCCCTGACCCCCTTTGATCCAACAGCTAATGAACCGGAGGCCGGAAGGTTGTTTGCCCAAGGCGACACAGAGGGTTAGCTGGCCGAGCTAGAGTCCCAGCCAGGCCTCCCAGTCTGCCTTCCGGCTCTTTTTCCGTTACCCCACTGCCGAGGGGAACATTCATGCTTCCCACCCACCGCTGTGATTGGTTTAACAAAGGCTTAGCCATCTTTTCCTGGGCTTCACCACGCTGCCTCGTGCCTCCCGCTCAGGTTTGTCCTGTCTCCTTGTGAGCTCCTTGCCCTTCCCCACCAACCTCATGCCCCTCCCCGGGGTCCACTGAGCCTCCCTGCTCAGGGCCAGCCCCTCAGCTCTTTGACCCCTGAGCTTACTACTCCCCATCCCAGTTTTTGCACACCATGCCCCTCCCTGCCCTGGCTGTGGCCCTTCTCTGGGGCTCTGGCTGGACTGTTTCAGGAGCTGTGGGCAGACAAAAGGTGGGTGAGCAGCCTGTCCCTTTGCATCACCGCACACCTCTTTCTGAGAGCCAGGGCTTGGCTGTTAGCCTGAGCCAGTGTCCAGCTGGCCAGGCTAGACTTTCTGGACCCTGCCCAGACAGAGCCAGTGCCCCCTGGGCCTCTATCCTCCATCCTCACATCTGCCCTGCTTGACATACCTCTGCGCTGCATCCCTGTGTCTGTTGGCTCCTGGTGTGCGCTCACTGGCCTCTCTCTGCTGACGGTCACTGCTGCTGCTGTTGGGGCACACTGTGCTTCCACACTTCCAACCCTCCAGACCCACAGCTCCTCTTTTCTGTTCTGTTCCATCCATTGCGATATGCAGAGTCTTGGTGGCTGCCTGCTCATGTCCACACTGCTGCTGCTGCTGCCGCCACTGTAAAGCCCTTGGGCGCCTGTGTCACAGTGACCACCATCGGCCCTCTCCACAGCCTGTTCCACATCAGCATCGTGTCTCAATCATCCACTGCCTTGATCCCATTCTTAACATCTTCCCCCACTGGCTGGATCAACGTCAGGGCACCCCTGCCTCCCTGCTTGGCCTCCTCGCCACAGCACCTTCAGGCTCCCTCCATGTGTGCGCTGCTGCCTGCCCGCCTCAGCTGTGCTGTCTTGTTGACCACCACACCCCTCGCTGCTTCAAGCACGGCCTTCCCTCCAGGCCCTTCCATTTTCTCCATCTTCACAGTGGCGACCTTATTTTTTCCTTCCATCGTTTCCATGGTGACCTCACTTGCGCCATTGTCCCTGAGGCAGCCTCAAGGCATGTTCAACTCTATGGGTGTATCTTGGGAATTCACCCCATCATTGCTGTTGGGGCCACCCATCCTTCATCCTTCCTAGAGGAGTTACACCTGCTCCAGGGGGATCCTGTTGTGTGCTGCCTGTTCTGTGACTGGTGACTCCTCTCTGGGCATGGTTGTGATGTCCCCAGTCTCCCCGTCATGACTCCATGTATTCATTTGTTGCCACTCTTGCCCTGGTTCCAATTCCCATCCTTCATGGGGAGGTGCCACTCTGGGCTCCTGGGGTTTTCCGGTTGTCGGCAGCCCCTTGGCTTACCAGCCTGGCTGGGGGTAGGCCTTGTCACATTCATCCTGACCAGCAATTCAGTCTGGAGACCCAATGAGAACAGACACATCCTCCTTCCTCCTCCTGGGGCCAAAGGGGCAGAGGGCTTTAGCCTTGGGCTTTAGCCCCAGAGAGGTCTGGAGGCAGGTGCTGTCTGTCTATGGAGCTGCTGGGCAGCAATGTAATCTTTAGCGATTGTGCCCAGTTCTTCGTGCTCCCCCTGCTGGGCTTTCTCACACATTGCAGTTGCATTCCTTTGTCCGGACCCTGTGCCCTTGGCTTCTGGCACCCCGGGAAAACAGGAGGGATGGGGCCCGGGCAGCAGAGTGGTGAACATTTCCTGCTGACATGGACTGCTGGGCCTCAAATGCCCAGCAGTTGGCGGCCTCCTCCTCCTTTCCTTTTCCAACCTCCTCCTCCGCATATTCTCCTCCTCCTCTTCATCCCGCCGCCGCCTCTCCCCAGGCGCCTGGGTCTCTGCCCTCACCAGTGCTGACCGACTTTTGCGGGGCTTAAGTATAACTTGCCAAAATCTTTATTCTTTCGATATTTGCAGATTTGTGCCACTGTTTCCAACTTTTCATCAACAAAAAGGCCTTTCCAACTCCTTCCAAATTAGAAGACCAGGTGGTGACACTCAGCACCTCTGGACATTCCCCCTGTGCGGGGCCGGAGGCGGGCCGGGCCCTGGGACTGCTCTCAGATGAGAAGCGGCCGCCGAGCTCCCCGCTCCAGAGACCCACAGGAACCTTTGTAACTAACCCCACCCCCAGGGAAGGCTAGGAACGCCGGAGCCCGCGCTGGGGGCTGCCGGGGACCAGGCCCGGCTGGACGCTGCGCCAGGCTCGCTGAATGGAGAAGAAGGGAGCTCGGCCCACGCCGGCCGGCCAGAGCGACGAGGCCCAGAGGGGCGGGGGCACTCAAGCCCGCTGGCCCAGCTGCTCCTGGGGGGAGCTTTCCTGCCCCTCCCCTCCTCTGCTCCTTCCTGCATGGACTTCTGCCGTTCCTGCTCCTGCTCCGGAAGCCGCCGCCACCGCGCTTGCCTTGCCCCCTCTTTTTGGCCCCTCCCCCTATTTCCTAGGATCCGCATTTGGGTGGACTCTGCCCCAGGAGCTTGGCAGGGCGCAGGGCCTCTTCTGGCCTCTCTCCTCTCTCTCTCCATCCACTGTGCCCCTCGGGCCACACTGATGCGCTCGGTGCCATGTGTCTGTGCCGCAAACGAGCACCTGCCCGCTCACTTCCGGACTTTGCTCTCCCTGGTTGTCGTGCCCTGTTCTCCTGGCCAGCCCTCAGCCCCACCGGGCCACCTCTCGACCCTCCCTTCACTTAACACTCCAGCCCCTGGGCTGCGTACTCATCGCGCCCTCTGTATTTCATGTCCTTGCTCTTTGTGAGGGGCGGGCCCGGCTCAGTGACCTGTGCTGCTCTGTATGGTGCCGTGTGTAAGAATAAACCCATTGGAATACTCGTGTCTCGGTTCCTTCCCGACCCGCCGCCCAGGCCCGACCCAGTGCTAGGGCTGCCCAGGAGAGGGAGGAATATGGGAGGACGGGGAACTGCAGGCGGGCTGTTCTCCCCCAAAGGCCCCAGACCTCTAATATTTCTCTTCTTTTTTCTTTCAGTCTCGAAAAGGTGCTGACCTGGACCGGGAGAAGAAGGCTGCTGAGTGCAAAGTAGACAGCATCGGCAGCGGCCGGGCCATCCCCATTAAGCAGGTCAGCACTCTGTCTCCTCTTGGCCCAGGCCCAGGATGTTTATCTCTCCAGGACCTCCCTGGCCTTCCTTTTTTTTTTTTTTTTTTTTTTAAACCAAGGGACAGGTGATTCTGGTCTGAAACTTGAGGCCCAACAACCTGGTCTCTAGACAGCTGCCTTCCTTCCTCATCACCACCGGAGAGCAGCAGAGAGCCACTGGCTGCCCCCAGTTGTCTTCCAAGCCTGGAGAGGAGGGCCTCCTGGACTCTGGCTAAGGAGGGATAGAGGGCAGTAACATAAAGGGCTGGGCATAGTGGCGCTTGCCTGTAACCCCCGGATTTGGGAGGCAAAGGAAGGAGGCCAGTTGGGTTGTGTAAAGAACCCTGGGGCGGTCTCGGCTACACAGTGTGACCCTGTCTTAAAGACACAAGGCAGACAAGGAGCGTGAGAGAGAGGCAGGACTGGGGTCTCCTGGTGCAGCCTTCCCACTGTGAGTCTCTTGTTATTTTTGTCGTCGTTGTTCCTTTCTCTTCTACTGGTTTCAGTTATGTTACCTATATGCATATGGGTTTAAGGCTCACTGCTTAGGTGTAGGCAGCCTGTCTGGGTTTATCCCTGAGGAAAGCTTGTTCTCTTTCCTCAGCAAGATCCCTGTCATGTCCACAAGAAACTATCTTGGTCATCTAGTTCTTAGACTCTTTCTGTTCTTTCTTCTGTCATGTTCCTAAGCCTTAAGTGTGGGGTTATGTTATAAATGTCCCTCTTAGGGTTGTTCTCTGTGCAAATAAAAATTTCTATGATGAGGGTGAGATGTATTTATCAAGAAAGCATGTGAATTTCTGTACCTTCTAAGGAAAAAAAATTAGTAGAGGTGTCATCTTCTGCGCTCTCTACACCTCCTTTCTGAGTCACTCCCTGAGAGCGCTAGCCCATCGAAGCCTCCTAATGGGATGCCTGTGCTGGAAAAGGCATGGACTGATGAAGGTGGTAGTTCATGTGTTGAACAGGAGCTCTGTCCAGTGCTACTGAGTGGAGGGGGTGACGTTTGAATGGGCAGGCATCACCTGCTAGGAGTTAAGTGTGCCAAATGGACCCTTCTTGGTACTGGTGTGGTTCAGATCTTCCAGGTATTTGGTGGCTGTGGAGGGACATGTTGCCAGGTTTTGACCCCAGAAGAGATTGATGTGGCCAGAGCCTGTGGGCAGGTTTAACCCTTCCAGGGACTTGTGGGTCCATTGGCAGGGTAAGCTTTTAGGGTCAGCCAGTCCCTGTGTCTGCAACATGTGTTAAGGTTTGGGGTAGGGTGGGGGTTCTGATGCTCTGTGAAGGTGCATTGAGAAGAAATCATCCCAGGAGGCTTATAAAGGCCCAGAGGATGGTTCAGGGAGCCACATGGCCCACCCTGTTCTTTCTCCTGCCTTCTCTTCACCCCTCTGTTGGCTGAATTTATGTTTGGCAGGGACCATTTCAATTGGATTAGTCTCCTGGGAGGGGAGCCACCTGAAAAGGCTGAGAGCACAGAATGGCAGGCATGACAGTCCCTCCCTCCTTCTGTCCCTTGTCAGTGTGTTCCTGTGTCCTGAATCATGATACAGTGCCCTGTTTATGGCTTGATCCCCGGAGCCCAGGGCCTTCTGTTGTTGGTGCACTATGGACACAGTCTAGTCAGCTGCCTGTGGAAACGGGAGGGTGAGGATGGCGGTGCCTTCAGAGAGCTGGTGGTGTCATTGTACACACCCAGGCACATTGGGTGAGTGAATAAGAACGCTCGCTCGCCTCCGCTCCCACTCGCTTTGTCGTCTGGGGGCTGCAGTAGCTGGAGGCTGGATTCTTCGTTCTCAGTCCTACACATGCAGGGGGTACAGGGGAGAGCGAGTCCTGTCCGTCACTTTGCTATTAACATTCCTGAGCTTCTTGGAAAGGCCCCTCCTGCATTGAGGCCCTAGTAGTTGTCTGGCCCTGTGTCTATCTTTTGTGCTGAAGACGAGGTCGCTGATCTGTGTGTCCACCTGCAAAGGAGGCTGCCCATGAGGGAGGCCCTGCCCATGAGGGAGGGGGACCAACTCTCTTCTCAGAAGCACCCTCGCAGCCTCCCTGGGTGTATTCCGATCTCACCCTGCCACATTTGTGGTCCCTCGCCTTTCCCGCCCTCCTGTCCTGTGCTCCCCATTTCGGTTCCTTCCCCTCCCCCTAGCTCCTGCTGGGAGTGGAGATTGCATTTCAGTTGCCATTTGCATTCCCAATCAATCCGGACTCCGCAATTAAGTCGGCTGGCGGAGCTGGGAGGGAGGCGGCGGCGGGAACGGGTCCTCTGGGGGCTGTCGCCTCCGCACCGCTCCCATTCCGCCCCAGATTGCTTCCTGCTCCGTGGTGCGCAGCCGGCCGGCCAGGGAGGGAGCAGGAACCCCGCAGCTTCTCTCCCTCTTGGAACCCGGGCTGGAGGATGGAGGCAGCAAGGCTGGGTGGAGGGCGTGGGCCAGGGTAGCTCTACTGCCTTCTAGCCTGTTGGCAAGTCCTGGGCACCATGCCCACGTCCTTTGCTAACGAGCCGCATTAAGCAGAAGGGGCAGAAAGGGCTTCGCTCCTGAGCTGCCTCCACAGCAGTCTGACTTCTGACCTCCTAGCCAGGTGCAGGAGGACCTGAGTAGGCCCTGTGGCCTTAAGACTGCTCTGACCTAGACAGGCTCACAGCCACTGTGGTTTTTGGATGTTCTAGCCAAGGGTGGCACGGAGGTGAGCTGGACCTGGAGCTTAGAGGCAGTGGCTCACCACTAGTGAGAGTACAGGGTTCAGGTTTGAGAGGTCTGGAGCTGCAGGCTGAGCGAGAGGAGAGCCTTGTGGTGACCAGCATCAAGAGAGTTGTGAGCCATCGGGGTCTGCCAGGAAAGTCTGCACCTTACTGTTTCACCCGACTTCCTTCCCTTTGCTTTCCTGATGGCTGCTTGCCCTTGGGGGCCATTGCTAAGTATCAGGGAGAGGGAATAACTTGGCTCTCCTCTGCTTCTACCTCTGGCCTGTGGCAGGGACACGACGGCCACAGGCAGGGCACCAGACAACCTTCTCAAGGCCCTTCACAGACAGTACGACTGGGGAACTGATGGCTTTTAAAAATTATCCCAGGCTGTCTTCAGAAGTACCATTTGAGGGTAGGGTCTCACCATCAGGAAGCAGAGCATGTTCCTAAATGCTAGGAGTGCCATTGCATCTCATGTAATGACATTTGTCCCTTGAAGGTGGCAGGAAGAGAAGGAAGGAGGAGAGTTATCAAAGATATGAGACATGTTGAAAAGTAGGAGCTGGGAACTAATCTGTTCAGGCTTCCCTGGTTCAGCACCCTTCCTCCGCTTCCCGTTCGCCCCCTAGTGGCCAGGGATGAGAACACTTGTAAATCCTAAATCACCTTTTATGTAATCCAGGCTAGCTTGACGTATCTTGCCCTGCTGCTACAGGTATGTGCCACCATCCTCATCCCTTAATTACGTGTTCTAATCTCATCTACTAGGTCAAGAAGGACTCAGGGAAGAATGTGGCTGAATATCTTTGGCATTTCTCCATGGTTATCTATCTTACTGGCTGGCTGAGGCCAGCACCCACTGTTTGCCTCAACCCTTTACCCCCACCGGGAGCCGAGAATACACCTCCCTGCTATGCCAGAAGTGTCTGTCAGAACTCCGGTCACAAATCCCAGCCTGTGAATTTAACCACATGCCTCTTCCCTACCTGTACTGAGTTGGGAGCTTTGAGGGACCAGCTACCTGGCGTCCATCCGTCTGTAGTGCTCATGTTCCAGCTGTTTTCCTGTGCTGTGGTCTTGGAGTGATTCGGAGCAGTGCTGGGACCTCTTTAAGGGATGATTAGGGGAGTGGGGTTCTCTCAGGGAGGAAGGAAGGCAGGCTGTGGTTGGGTGTTACCCATCAAGTTCTGTTTCTTGCCCTCTGTTTCTTGACAGCCACACAATCTGGGGGGGGGTGCTTTTTCCCAGTTCTTCCAACAGACACTTCTGAGTGTCAGATATGGCCCCGGTGTTGTGCTGTATGCTGAGTGCTATGAGCAAACATAACCCACACAAATGTCCGTGCGTTCGTGGGCCTTGCTCTTGTCCTTGCTTATTGGACTTGTGAGCAAACATAACCCACACAAATGTCCGTGCGTTCGTGGGCCTTGCTCTTGTCCTTGCTTATTGGACTTATGAGCAAACATAACTCACACAAATGTCCGTGCGTTCGTGGGCCTTGCTCTTGTCCTTGCTTATTGGACTCCACATTTGAAGAACATATCATGCCAGGCCTTGTGGGTACAGTCTTGCAATCCCAGCTATTCAGGAGGCTGATGCAGGAAGATAATCAGTGCTAGGCTCACTTAGGCTATAGAATGAGTCTGAAGCCAGTCTAGACAATTGAGTCAGAGCCTGCTATAAAAAGAAAACTGGGGCTATAGCTTGGTGGTAGAGAGCTTACAAACCAAAAACCCTGTACTAGGCTTACTCAAAGTTTGGTGGCAGAGATGGGAGGTTTGGACTTCTTGGTGTGTAGCATGGGATCTTGGGCATTGTTGGGGCAGTTAGGGGATTTTTCTGTCCTATATTGGAGCTTTCTCTGGTGGTAGAAGACCAGAGTTCTGCCGCTGTCCTAGATTGACAGTGGCTCCAAGTGCTTCCCGCTGGAAGCAGAGCTGCCCGTCGAAGCAGAGCCTGTGGGAAATGCTTTACTGTGCTCCCTAGTGCACCTGTGGCTTTTTGAACTCTGCTCAGATGTAGTGGTTTACTTGGAAAATGGAGTAGGGACTTGAGTTACTGACCGATCACATCATGGCCTTTCTGTGCTGGGCTGGCACGTGACCTCTAGTCAGGTCTCAGGCATCGAGCTCAGAGACCTTTGGGCTGGTCTCTAGTTGGGGCACAGTCTTCCACAGCTGACTCCTGGTTCATAATTGTACCTCTGTTCTTAGGGGATCCTGCTAAAAAGGAGTGGCAAGTCCTTGAACAAGGAGTGGAAGAAGAAGTATGTGACGCTCTGTGACAACGGGTTGCTTACTTACCACCCCAGCCTGCACGTAAGTCCAGGAGGGGTGGGGATGAGGGTCAGAGTAAGGACCCTGGTGATCTCATGGGATCTGCTTTGGGAAGAGCAGAGGGCCCAGGTTTACCTTTCCTGTAAAGCAAGCTCCTCACCAGCTATGCTGAGCTGTTGAGGCCAGCTTGCCTCTCCTTTGCCAGCCAGGCTCTGTGTCCCATGTCACTATAGAATGTCTGGCACAGGGCATGGATATTGCCAGACAAGCATCTGTAGCTGACCATGGCAATGAGGAGCACTAGGCTCCTGGGCCAGTAATGATGGTTGAGCCAGGGTGTTGAGTTTGGCCCGTGCCCCAGCAGTGGGGGCATGGATGTTCCAGTGACCATAATGTGGCCCCTATGGCAGCTCTCCCTACCCGCCTTCCTTCTCCTCCCTCACTGCGTGGCTCCAGCACACAGCTGTCACCAGAATCCATCTCTGTCACCACCCCACTGTGGGGCTAATGAGTTCTCCTGTGAAGCCCCTCGAGCACAGCACGTGGGCCAGCCCCACCTCCCCCCACACACACACCCAGAGGCTCTGGGCTTGCCTTAGAGGGTCCCTAACCCATCTTTAAAACTGCACACAATGTCAGGGAGGCCTTGCTCGACAGGTTCCAGGGTTTGCATTTCCTGGCCATTACCTGGTCATTACCTGGTCCTAAGAGGCCTTCCTAGACAACCTTCCAGAGAAAGAGGCCTGGTGTGGGTACCAGCCTGGACAGTCTCCATTCAGGCTAGTCTGCAGCCTGGGATTCCCATAGATCTTTCCCTCTTCTGATTCCTTGGGGTACTGGCCTTTCCCCTTAGCTCGGGGAACATTGGTTAAGTTTAATCCTCTTGGTTCCTGGCCCCTGAGAGGTGAAGGGCCCACACTCATTTACAGCAGCAGCTCTCTTCTCATCTGGACTCTCCTGCTTCTCACACAGCCCTCAGCCTTCTCCCTTGTCCCCATTTGGCTAACTCAGGGGGCACTGGCTACAGAGATAAAAGATGTCTTCGGCCCACAGTGCCCTCTGTAGTACAAGTCCTCACCTTGGAGCCCTGTACCTGGGCAGAGCTAGAGGAATATGTTCTAGACAGAGAGTAGATTCAGGGTGTGCCCTACAAAAGGGTTCTGAGGGGTTCTCCCTAATTGCAGGAAGAAGTGGGCTATGTGTTGCAACCCAGAACCATGCCAGCACTGCCAACTCACATGAGTCATGTTTTACCCTCTGTCCACTAGGCAGATTGGCATATGTTCTCTATATATTTACATCTGGACCAGGGAGCTTGAGAACTAGCTGACTAGGACACCTGCCTCCTTCCTGTGTGGGTGGCCTCAGCTGCCTCCTGTCTGCATCCTCAACAGTGTCTTCCTGTTTGTGCAACTGTGGCTGGGTGTGGGGGTCTATCCCTTTTGCTATTCCTTGTACTGGAAAGTGAGCCAGGGTGGAGAAGAAGGATAGAAACATGGCGGGGAGCAGGAGGCCCATTGTATCAGGCTAGGTTCTGGTTTTAGAACCAAAAGGAAAGAGGGAAGGTAGTAGGAAAATTATCTCTACAGCCACACCTGGCAAGTAGTGCTTGGTGGGTTTGTAGCATGTTCAAGCTACCCAGCTGGCAATTGAGCCAAGGTGTGGATCCATCATCATCAACCTTACCCAGATTTACTATTGCTTTCCAAAAATACCTGCCTTTGAGACAGGCTGAAAAAGTCAGAACAGAAAGTAAGTCAGGTTAAGCTGCCGGAGGCCTGGCTGGGCATCCAAGTTCCCTAGGAGCCCTTCTCATCATAACTGTGCTGTGTGCTTAGGGTCTGTGACAGGATCTTCCAGCCCAGCCCCTATGAAATTGCAGGGTGAACTCTTAACAGGTGGCAGCTTATTGGCTCTTAGATTCTAATCCTCCAGGTCCCCTTGGGCTCTATGAGGATTGTGTGGCTAGTGTCCTGAAGGCAGCCCTTTCTGGGCAGACCCAGAAAGCTGGGTCCACCCCCCACCTGGATATCAGGAGGCACTGACAGAGCAGTCACCCTGGCCTTATCAGAGTTGCTGCTTCCCATGAAAGTTTTTCCTTGGACATAGCATGAAGCTGTGAGGCTGTGCCCTCAGGCCCAATTGATCCTGGGCTCTTTCTTTCCTTCGTCACCTGGCCTATGGCTTTGGCTCCTCCATTTCCCATTTGCCATCTTCCTCTAACCTCAGAAGTGCATTAGCACTGCAAGGACCATGATCTCTGATATGCTGGAATCTTAATCTTGACAGTGAAAGAACGGCCCCAGTGATTCTCAGTCTCATAGAGGCTTCCTCAGGATTGGGCCTGTCTGACTCTCCTGAAGGGGACAGGTCTCACCTGAGAGCCAGGATCACAGTGTCTGGGCCTCTCCTACTGATGGAAGCCGTTGGACCTAGCATATGGAGCATGAGTTGGTGGGCAGGCCGCAAGCTTCAAGCCCAGATCTTCGCCTGGCCCAAGAGAGCCTGCCACAGCCTCCCCCATTTTGCAGCCAGCGGAGCCATTCACACAATCACCTTCTGTTAATTCTATCTGCAACATCAATTAAATTGTTTGTAGAAACTAATTGAATGTGGCTTAATCACACATCTTAATAGCTTTCCACGCTCTGAACTCGTTGTTAATTCCAGTAATAAAACGAGATGAGAACGCTGGCTGGGTAATTAGCGAGGAGGCTGGGGAAGAAATTGCTGTTTGATGGTGGGTAATAAAGGCAGCCGTGGTGACCGCTCTCCTGTGCAGCCGCTGCCACCACCACGCTCCCCTGTTCTGCTGACGGAGGGAAACTATTGCTCTCTGCCTGAGGCCCCTGTTCCTGCTGCTGTTCCTCCAGGTTTCTCACTCAACATGTCCTCCAAGCCCAGACAGCAGCAAGCAGCCCAACACTTGACCCAAACTTCTGAGGGTGTCACCCTGCCCAGCCCACAAGATATGGTGTAATCAGATGCAAAAGTTGGGCAGTCCTTTCTCCGCTAACCAGCTTCTGGCTCCTTGGCCCTGAATGAAGTCCCTCTGTGTGGCTCTTGTTCTTGGCCTAGGGTCATTTTTCTTGTGGTGCATCCCAGCTTTGGGCATCTCAGAGCTTGAGTAGGGCCTGAAGACTATTATAATTGCTGTGACCTCCTTGCAAATTGGAGCAATGCAAGCCCCTCCTTCAGGAGGGGCTGCAGCTGGGCCTTTGGCCCAGCCAGCTGTTGGCAGTTGTCTAGGGCAGCCAGTGTAAGATGTGGTTATTCATAAGGACTGAAGATGAGCAGGAAACAGATCAGTATGTATGGGAACTACAAAGGAGAACGTGTAAACCAAGACTGGAATGGAGGTAGAGAGAAAGGTTGAGACTGTGAAGTTACATACTAGACATGAAAATTAAGACCAGAGGACCAGTAGCAGTGCCTGGTGGGGCAGAGGATGGTCAGATGAGGCAGTCCTTGGTGTAGGGGACAATAAGGGGCCTGCAGGCTCCTCTACACAGCTGAGCTCTAGGCCCCAGGCTATGTTGCCTGGAATCTGGTGTAGCTAGATGCTGTTGAGGCCCAGAGCTGCAGCTAGAGCTCTGTGGGTATATGGCCTTGAGGGCAGAATTGTCAGGGTCCTGGATCGGAGGCTATTCTCTTTGATTGCTTCGAAGATTGTTCTGTGAATCCAAGAAGATGAACAAAAGTCTCAGAACAAGTGTACCTGAGCCAGACCTTGTCACAGGAATAGACATAGCAGGAAGGCACAGGCATAAGCCAAGATACAGTGGTGGCAGTTGAGGGATCAAACCTCCTACCTGTATACCTGTGGAGGACCAGCAGCTGGTTGGGGCCAGGCCTTCCTGAAGATGTCTGCCTGAAAACATGTCATGTCCACCTTGAGAACTAAGATGGCTACAAGCTCAGTTAGGCTTCATGGGGCTGTGTAGGCAAAGGCTTGTGCGAGATCTCAAGCGCTTCAGTGAGAGAATCCGATTTTATGTGTGATCAGTGGACTCTAGGCCTTTCCCTTCGGAAGCTATGCAGTCCCAGGGGAGGGGTTTTTGTCATACAGTACAGACATTGAAAGCTTGGAACTGTCACGGGGCATGAGGGTGTGAAAGTTGACGCAATCTGGAGAAAGGTGGGAAGTTGTGATCGATGCCAGGCTCCAGGTCAGGTCCAGCTTTAACCAGAAGCTACAGGGACAGAGAGTTCTGTAGTCCTGGGGTCATGGTTTAAGGCAAGCTAAGGATGTCACCTGCGAAGCACAGTCTTGGCAGTCAGCAAACCTGGGCTTGGACCAGCTCCAGTACCATCTTAACTTTCCAGTACCAGATTAACTTTCCTAAGCCTGTTTCCTCATCTCCAACATAGGGCAAAGAACACTCTGGAGATTGAGACAGGAGGATTGCCGTGAGTTGAGCCTGGAAACACCTCACTCAGCTGGTTTGGATTTGAAATATACTGACAAATGAACTGTAGCTATGTTGTGCATAACACACAACCCAGGGGTGGGGCAAATGACAGTCTAATGATGACAGGTTCCACTGACAAAAAAACCCATGATGTGTGTTGATACACTCCCAAATCCATCAAAAAGAATCAAAGACTGTCCTGTAAACTACTCAATAAATTGTTCTCTGGGGCCATCCTAAGTGTTGGTTATTCATTTCTCAATGCCCAGCTTGTGATAGGAGTATCATGGGAATTTGTGACTGCTCTGTCCATCAGTCAGAGTTTGTTGTTTCCCCTCTTCAGCCACACAGGTGCTCTCTCTCTAAGCCCTATCTCTTTACCACCTAAGCCATTGACTTGAGCCCAAGAGCCTTCATCCTATCCTTTCTTCCTAGATGAACTCCACTTCTGTGGGCACCATGAAGGCTTAGGGGTGTGATCTAGATTTGGAGACTTGGTTGTGCCTCAAAGACCTGCTTTTTGAGACTTAAGTGTGTGTCGTCATTGCTCCCCTCACCCCCACACACCAGTTAGTGAGGGAAGAGGCCTAGATGGTACTGGAGACGAGGAGAGCCAAGCCTAATGCATTTTCTGTTGTCTGTGTGCCTTTAGGATTACATGCAGAACATCCATGGCAAGGAGATTGACCTCCTACGGACAACAGTGAAAGTACCAGGGAAGCGCCTGCCCCGAGCCACACCTACCACAGCTCCAGGCACCAGTCCCCGTGCCAATGGCTTGGCCATGGATCGGAGTAACACACAACTGGGTGGGGGCGCAGGTAAGGTGGCTGCTGTGATGGATGGAGAGTGTGGCAAGTTTTAGAAATGGGGGAGTCGATGTAAATGAGCCTGGCAGGACAGGCTACTTGTCAGCCTAGATAGACATCAGAGCTTCAGATGTGCTCACCAGCCAAGGTCACACTTGAAGATCCTCTTCACCTGTATGCAGACCTGGTGGAGATTGTTGAGATAGCCTTGGCTATCAGGTGGGGCTTAGGACTGGGGGATGGAGATAGTGATCCTTGGATGGCCTCCCTGCAGTTTTAGCTAAGGTTGATCAGCAACTCATCGTGCCACAGGAGTGGCAAGATCTCAGGTGTGTGGTGGGTGCAGGGTCTCTGCACAGAAGGCATTGGGTCTAAACCCAGTGGTTTGGGAGGACAAGAGAACTTTCCTCTACACCCATGGGGAATGGAGACTCGGGGACCACAAGTTGACAGTTGTATCTGGGCAGCTTTTCTATGGCTGTATTTTTTTATGTGTGTGAGTGTGTTTATGCTTGTGTGTTTACGAGAATATAGTGTCCATAGGGACCGTGTAAGTTTCTATAGGGATCAGAGGCATCCAGATTCCTCTGAGTTGCAGGGAGTTGTGAATCACCTGATGTCGGTGCTGGGAATCAAACCCAGATCCTCTGGAAGGGCAGTGTGTGCTTTTAATCACAAAGTCATCTTCTGGTCCCTAGCTGTACTCTTTTACTTCTTCATGTAACAGTGTGGTCTCAGGAAAACCCTCTGTCTCCAGGTCCTAGTGCCATTCATCCTCCCTAGACCTCTTTTCCGCCCTCACTCACTTTCTTTGCTCCTAGACCTGCTCTGGATTCCTTCTGCAGGGCTCAATGTCCTCAGTTGTCCTAACTTGCCCTGAAGCGGCTGCTCAGGACACAGGTGGCTCATCAGTTCTGACCCCATGCCTTGCCCCAAACAAAGGTACACTCATAGCATTGTAGATTTCCCCCTGAGGTGTGCCACCTCAGGTAAGGAGGTGGGGAGTTCTTGTCACATGATAGAAGGTGTCATAGATACTGAGAGGACACAGATGGGCCTAAGTACACTGAGTCCTATGGAATGGACGGAACACCCAAACAGAAAAGAATTGTTTACTGTAAATACTGATGGGATTTGAACCCAGGGCGTAGAGCTATACTCTACCACCCTCTAAGAATGGTCCTTGTTTGGATCAAGGTACCTTATTTGTGGTTGGTTCATTCTGAGTGGGCTGGAGGTGTGGGGAGAGCTGAAAGAGGAACCTGATGTCATCAGTTGATCTGAGCCAACACAGTGGATGTCGATGTCTGAACTGGGCACCAGGGCCTCTGCACTGCTGTGAAGATTACTATCTTGTTTTCATTAGGAAACAAAGAGGTGAACAACTCTGTCTATAAAATCCTTCTGTAGGTGGGATCCAGGGTTTACTCTGCTGCCTCCTTTAACCCGTCTGAGCCAGAAATGAGGAGTTCTTGAAGTGTACATAGGGAGAGCTCTAGTGGGTGGTGGGAAGGAAGCAGGCCAAGGAAAATGCAGTCCACTTATGAGGGTAATTTGCTGAGAGTCTTGTGAATAGGGAGGGCTGCTGAGTCTGACCTTGATGGCAAAAACATGCTGTCCTCAGTGCTGAGCCACTAGGATGTGTCCCAGAATCTCATGCAGGGATCCCCATCTGGCCATCCTCAGCATGGGGTTTCTTGTTGGTACCCTAGGATGGAGGGAGTCAGGTGGCCAGAAAGCATACCTTTCCTTGAAGATGGGTAGTGAGAGGAAAACTGTGTTATCTCCCCAAAAATGGAAGAAGTAATGTGCCTCTGGCCTGTCCCATCCCATCCTGGGCCCACCCACCTAGCCTTCACCTAGGATGCCACAGTAGAATGCAGGAGGGAGCCCCAGCCACTCGCTCCTCTAATTACAGCACCCACACAGAAACACATGGATGACGCTTCCCAAGCACGAGTTCCCTCTGCCGCATGCTGACACCGACCCTCATGCACACTCACACATGTCTCTCGCTCACCGGGCGATGTTAACATCTCATTATCTTTGTTACTGTAATTACATTATCCGCTGCTTTATGCAGAATTATCCTCGGAGGACTAATTGATGGCTCCATGTTTAATTCATTAATCATTAGCATCAAATTCGACAATTACAGTGCACACTGATTGTGGGATTGCAGGCGTAATGAGGGGAGAATTAACAAAGAAAAGGGAAAGCACTTTCCTTCCCTCAGGGTTTCAGGTTGGGGGGCTTGGGGAGGAAGTTGGGCCTATGATACCTTTGGTCCAGGCAAGGGGTTAAGAGGTCCTGTTTGGAATCTAGGAGGTATAGGGACTAGGAAAAAATACGGGTAAGCAAGGGGCCTCCAGGTTTAGGGAGGGCTGCAAGTACTGGGAAGGGACCTGAGACCTGAGGATGGAAGCTGAGGCCTGGGTACCAGGTTTGTGTTACAAGCACTTACCATGTCCAGTTATTGTGAGTGTTAACAGCACATAGAAGGGCAGCGTCAAGCTCGCCTCTGCCTTGAAGGGCCACTCCTTAGAGCATTTGCAGCATACGGTCTCCCTCCCTCCCTCGTGCAGCTGCTTCAGCTCCGTACTTCCTTAGACATCCAGAAACCCCATCCACATGCCTGCCTCCTGGGCTGTAAGGCCTGCTGTTTGGCATTTCCCTTTGCCTGCCTCTACCTGCCTCCTCCAGCTTTGGCTGGCTCCAGGCCATCCGCTCCCACTGGAACCTCCACACTGGAGCTTCTCGGGAGGCCTAAAACCATTTGGGTTTGGCCCACCTGTCCTAGGCAGTCTGTTGGGTCATTTCTTCCTGGCCTCATCACCACCCTCAGTCTTGGGGACACTGCAGAAGAAGGGAAAAGCAGCTTGGGCTCCTAAGTCCTGTAAGTGACACAGATTCTGTGGCTGTTGCCAGGCTCCCTGTAGAAGGCCTCTAGCTGGGCCCTGGGTGAAGCCAGAGAAAGCTGAAATGTTGATCCTCTTTGCCCATGGTGGCTGTGCCTGCCCAGCCTTGAACTCCTCAAGCCTTTGATTCCCCTTGGCTCTGCCATTCTTCCCTGATGGGAAACGAAAGATTAATTTTCTTCAGCCCAACAGGATAATTACTAATACTAATTAGACATAATTACTTGCATTTGATACACTTATTTCTCGTCAGAATGGCAGCAAAGCTGAGGCAAAGCAAATGACATGTAGACTAAAAAGTTAGAGGCAGAGACCTACGTGGTATAACTAAAGGGAGTGACAAGTTGCAGCACTCAGCCTTGGCCAGGAGACCTCAGGTGTGGATGGCCTCGTGTGACACCCCATGCCCTTGCCTTTCCCAGATCACAAGTCACAGTGATGAGTGTGGTCCTTTATGTTCTTGGAGAAAGGAGGATTTGAAGCCTAGAAGTAGTCTCCTTCATGTGTAGAGGCTGAAAGAGGCCTTGGCACAGCCCAGTGAGCCTGGCTCCCTACCCACTGAAGGCCAGGCCCTCCTCTGGTTACTGTCACGCTGGAGTTAACCCGGGCTCTGCCCTGCAGCCTGTTTAGCACATCTCTATGCAGCCCCCACCTGCCCCTTATCCCAGCCTGATCCTTCCCCTCCCCCAGGTGCCCCCCACTCGGCCAGCAGCGCATCCCTGCATTCTGATTACCCCAGCAGCTCAGCCTGGGCTGGCTTGCACCCCAAGGGGCTGCACCAGCGCTCCTGTTGGGTTTCCAGTGCTGCCCTGCCCGCCAGCATGCAGCACCCTGGTGAGTGGTGGCTCTGCTGCTTCCCACCTCTTCTGGCATCTGCTTAAACTACAGAGAGAGCGCGCCCAGGAGATTGCTGATGGGGTGGGACCCCGCAGAATCCTTCAGGACTTGTTTCAGACACTGTACTTCGGGTCTTGGTACACAGGCCTAGGTGTGGATCCTCAACCATGACTATATGCCTGCCATCTATAGCTCCTCCTTCTTGGGCCCCAAGCATTGCTGGTAGCACCCCTGTATCTCCATCAGTCCTGCCCCCCCCCCCACAGTCAGCTCATCAGCCTCTCAGCAGGGGGACAGAGAAGCAGAATAGGGAGATTGGAGGCTGGAGACTGCAGTGAGAGCCATGTGTGTGGGGCAGCACTGACCTGCCATGACAGAGAGGGTCCTAGTCCCTGCAGGGTTGTCCTGAAAGGCCCTCTTCCCCATGTCCTGCTTCCCTTGATTGGGCCTACCCTGTTCAAAGAGCTGGAAACTGCCTTTCATTCACTATGTTTCCAGTGCTCTTCCCAAATATTACCTTCCCCAATTCCATAACTTGTTGGCCACAGATTCTTTCTGCCTTGCTTGCCCACCCTCCTGAGCTCCTGCTCACTGGGGGCACTTTTACTTTTCTCCCAGTGGCCGCTCACAGACCCTTCCCCCCAACTCCCATTCTCTCAGTACAGACAGGAAATCCAGCCACCCTGCTCTGTGCTCAACCAGAGAGCCCTACATGTCCTCATCCAAGAGCAAGGCCACCTTGGGGAAAGTCAGCTTGGAGCTAGGGCCATTCCCTTGGGTCACCAACCCATGGCCTGTCTGGCATTGCTGGAGCCCCTCTGTTGAGTCTGGAAGGAGTTAGTCAGGGAGGGAGGGAGTGTGTCTGCCTCTAATGAAGTTTGACATTTAGTGGTGAGCACCGGGCGGGGTGTGGGAGCGGAGCTTGATTAGCGCGCTCTAATTGACAGTAATTAGGCAGCTCCCTGATTGTTTCTAATTCTGCTATTAATTGTGAGGAGCGGGGAGTGTGATTGAGGATAAATTTGGTGCGGGGCTGCTGGGGCTTCAGCTCCCTGTGAGTTCCCTGGGCCGCCTTCCACCCCTCCAGGCTGCAGAAACACTTGCTCTGCTTAAGTCAACTCTTCTTAGTTCTTCTCCTTCGGGGCAGGAAGCTTTGGGGCTGGGAGGCCTGGGTGCCCTGGCCCAGAGAAGGTAACTTGCACCACCCACCTAGAGTGAGCAGGACTAGCTCTCCCCTATCCTGTGCCCAGCTCTCCTCTCTCTTCCCACACTTCTCCACCTCTCCCTCACCAGCAAGTGGCCCAGCTGAGGTACTCAGTTCCAACCCCAAGCTGGAGCCTCCCCCATCTCCCCACTCCAACCGGAAGAAGCACCGCCGGAAAAAGAGCACCGGGACCCCCCGACCAGACGGCCCCAGCAGTGCTGCTGAAGGTTAGGGGGGGCCTAGAGGCGGGCAGTGGGACCTGGGTGTAGTACCCTGAAAGCACAGTTGTTCCCATGGTAGGTGGAGGAGCACTTTGTATGAAGGGAGCTCACGGCCCTCTAGTAACTTAGACTCTTCTTACTGAATCCTTCCTGTTGAGGCGAGCTTGCTTCTGTCATTCCTGGAGAAAGGCAGGCAGCAGGCCACTACTTTAGCTCTTCAAGACCTGCTGAGCAAGGCTGGTTCTGTGTCTCTTGTGTTAGCCAGGAGTGTAATGTGTGCTGAGGACATGACAGGTGCCTCTCACATGTGTAGGGCTGGCTGGTGCTCTCAGTAGTCTCCTGGGAGCAAACGTGGTCCCCTGACCGTTCTCTGCTGGCCTCTGTTTCCATAACGCCGCTCCTCCAGTGTCCTTCCCCCGCCCCTGGGAGTCTTTTGGTCCCACATAAGTAACTTCTGTGGACTTGCAAGTTCTCATCTCTGTTCTGACTGTTGTAGGGATGGGTGTGGTTCAAGTGAGTCTGGACAGTGACACAAAGTGCAGTGTCCACGGTAGTCTAGGGACTCGACCTCCGCAATGGTAGAGGAGCCACAGAGCCTAAAAAGCTGAGTGTGCAAGCAATGAGAGGGTCTGGAGAGAAGAGGCACGAGCTTACACACGGGGAAAGCAGGTCTCTTAAGGATGCTTGGAGCAGGAACCCAGCAGGTGATGATTTCCAGGGGTGTGGCATCACCAAGGTGAGAGGTTACCAGGGCACAGAAGCAGCAAGAACTTAGGATCAGGGATGACCCTGGCAGAATGCAGGGTTATTCCTTAGGGTCGTAGGAGTACTGTGTCACTCTATCCCCCATGACAAGTCACACTGCCTATTGGCAGCTGTTTAGGGGCAGTGGCTACTGTCTTTAAGGGGTGTAGGGAGTCGGGAGCGGGAGAACACGATCTCTGGGGTCACGATGCAGCTCCAGTGTTTGCCACTACAGATGGTTTTGGGCTCCTATTGGTGTCTATCCTCCAGCTCCTGGAGGATGTCTCCCCCACCCACTTGCCCTTCCTGCCTGTCTATGCCAGGGCAGTGGGGGAGGGGCCTGGCTCCCAGGAGCCCTGTGCTGACGCCGTCCAGAATATTGGGTTTAATGAGCTGCAAAATGAGGAGGCTGCAGCTGACACGTACGGATGGTGCTCGCACCCGCCTCCTTGCCCAGCATGTGCCTTCTAGCACCCGTCACATCCTTCTCCAGACATTTAGCTCATCTCCTCCGGGATGCCCCCTCATGATGTCCATTTCTGGTAGTGGTCAGGAAGCCAAGCACTGGCACCCACCATTTCCCGACTCCACAGGTGGTTAAAAATGGAGGGCAGGAACTCATACTGGTCTTCAACAGTCACAGTTTCCCTGCTTGTGTGTGAATAATCCTAAGTAGTGTGGCTGGCACAGGCACATGGGAGAGAAAGGGTGAGTGCTGGAAGAGCAGGGTCTGATGGAGTCGTGGCAGTGGTGTACCCCTGGGAGTGTGTGCTGGCAAAGAGCCCTAACAGTGTAAACGCTCTCTCCCCAGAGGCAGAGGAGTCGTTTGAGTTTGTCGTGGTGTCCCTCACCGGTCAGACCTGGCACTTCGAGGCCTCGACAGCAGAAGAACGGGAACTATGGGTGCAGAGCGTGCAGGCCCAAATCCTTGCCAGCCTACAGGGCTGTCGCAGTGCTAAGGACAAGGTTGGCATGGGGTGGGAGAGCTTGCTTGGAGAGCCTGGCTAGGGGGAGAGCCAGAGAGAGGACTTGGAACTGACGAACTGTCCTTATCTCTCCTGCCTCATGGCAGACTCGGCTGGGGAACCAGAACACAGCTCTGGCTGTGCAGGCTGTCCGCACGGTCCGTGGCAACAGCTTCTGTATTGACTGTGAAGCCCCCAGTAAGTACACGAACAGTAGATCAAGTGACAAGGGGTGGTGGACAGTATGCAGAAGGGGTGACATTCATCAGTGGCCCTCTGGGTGCCATCTGCTATATCTCTCTCCCTCTGCCCACATAGATCCAGACTGGGCCAGCCTGAATCTGGGAGCCCTGATGTGTATTGAGTGTTCAGGGATCCACCGACACCTGGGGGCTCACCTGTCCCGGGTCCGCTCCTTGGACCTTGATGACTGGCCACCTGAACTGCTAGCTGTCATGACTGCAATGGGCAATGCCTTGGCTAACAGTGTCTGGGAGGGGGCTCTGGATGGCTACTCGAAGCCAGGCCCTGAAGCCTGCAGGTAAGCTAGCATTGTTGCAGTGCTACCCAGGAAGGAGACAGCCAGGCCCCACTGTGGGGGTGGATAGCCCTATAGCAGCAGTAGTATTAGAAGGGTTGAAACACTGTTGCTCTGCTTGGCGGTTGGCCCCTGGGGGTGCCTTTCCCCTGCTGGCGCCTGTCACTCAGATGCCTCACAACAACAGGGCCTTTTCTGAGCTGTTATCGGCAGGTCAGGGGCCAGTGGGAGGCGCATGCGCAGGGTGCATATCACTGTGTGGCTCCTTCATCCAAGCCTTCGTGCAGAGATGGGGAGAATGGGTGGCAGATAGGGTGGCCATGGCCCCCTCTCAGGCTATCACCTGCTTTGTTCCAGTGCTACCAATCGCAAAGACTTTAGACAGCTTGATAAGCTGCCACTCAGGCCTGCTTGGAATCTTCTTGCCCTCTCTGCCCTCATATCCCTCCTGGCCCTGAGGTCTCCCTTCAACGTTCCTCCCCTTTGACTCAGTACCACCTCATTTATATGACCTTTTGCCCCTCTGAAGGCCTGGAATCCCTGGGCTCCTCTGTGCCTTTCTCATCATCACAGTGGTCCTCCCCATTCCCTGCCTAAATGCCTGCTTCCTTCCTTGCCTCATGCCTTGATGGCCCTGTACTTATAGAGAGGAAAAGGAGCACTGGATCCGGGCCAAGTATGAACAGAAGCTCTTCTTGGCCCCGCTGCCAAGCTCGGACGTGCCGCTGGGGCAGCAGTTACTCCGGGCTGTGGTGGAGGATGACCTCCGGCTGTTGGTGATGCTGCTGGCCCACGGGTCCAAGGAGGAAGTGAACGAGACATATGGGGACGGTGATGGGAGGACAGCCCTACACCTGTCCAGTGCCATGGCCAATGTGGTCTTTACACAGCTGCTCATATGGGTGAGTCTGGACACCTCTGTTCTGTCCTGGGATCCCCTTTCTCAGCCTTCAAAAGCTGCCTCTCCCCTTCCCTGAGAGCTGAGGCCTTCCCTCCCACATATGCCAACTGTGAATATGCTTTCTCCTGCAGTACGGAGTGGACGTGAGGAGCCGTGATGCCAGGGGCCTTACCCCATTGGCCTATGCCCGCCGGGCCGGCAGCCAGGAGTGTGCGGACATCTTGATCCAGCATGGGTGCCCTGGTGAGGGCTGTGGGTTAGCACCCACTTGCAACAGAGAGCCTGCCAATGGCACGAATCCTTCTGCAGAGCTGCACCGCAGCCCTAGTCTCCTATGAAGCTCAGGAAGAGGGCAGAGGGACCAGAAGGACTCTGTGGCCTGGAGAAACAGATGGAAAAGCAAGGATGTGCAGTGAAGAAGAAAGGAAAAGGGTCCAGGGATGGAGGAGAGGGTTAAGATTTGAGCTGCAGCAGAGCAGGAGTGTGTTGTGCAGCCCTCTGCCCTATGGTGCCATTAAGGGACAGAACCCTTTGGAGGTACCTGTGAGGAGAGGGGGGCAGGACCTCTCCCTCCTCCAGAACCCTGCCTCCTCATAACAGCTCCCACAAGCCTTCACCCTGCGGTGGGTGGGGAAGGACAGACACAGGATGGGGGTGCCAGATGAGAGACAAGGGGGCCAATCTGTGAGTTCCGTGTAAAATTTGTACATTGGAGTATTTATGTTTGTGTATATACGTGGTGTGTGTGTGCTGAGCCAATAAACCAGGCTGTATGTGTGGCCTCATTTCTCCTTTTGTGCTTCAATACTCCAACTTTGCCAGAGTGACCCTCTCCTCCACTTCCTGCTTTTGTAGTCTATTTTGAGATTTAGTGTTCCTGCTCTCCTTAGTCACCTCCTATTAGTTCCCCAGCCTTCCTTGGCACGGAAGGAGTAAAGCCTGTCGGAAGTTGACAGGGCAAGCCTGCCCTGAGGAAGACCAGCTCTGCTGCCGCCTTCCTGCTCACTGCCCGTGCCCACTTGTGAGAGCTCGCCAGTGGCCTCTGCTGTCCTCAGTGCTGTGTAACCACGCCCTGCACTGCGCCCTGCACTGCCCGGTGTGCAAAGGCAAAGCCTAAGCCTGTGCTCCTTCCAGAAGACTCCAGACTCCCGTGGCCAGTGTTGACCCAGCAGCACCCAGGGCTGCTTGGCGGCTTTCTTCCCCCAGAGTGCTGAGGACATGGGAGGGGCAGGGCGCTGGTGGCCAAGAGCCACCCCGACCTCCAGCAGCTTCTAAGCTTACCCTGTCTCCAGCTAATCTGGAAGCAGTGCCCAGACCCCCACTCCTCTGCCATATCCCTTTACTCCTGAAAGAACCCCCGGGAAAATGCCTCTCCTAGTTTATGATGAATGCAAATACTAACTTTCAGTGCTGGATCTGTTTCCTATTCCTGGAAACCACCTTGCTAACAGCCCTTACTTCTGAAACACCTTGAACAGGTGTCCATATGGCGGGCTGATGCTCTGCCTACGCACACTTACCCACATGTCGGTTAATGATCAAGTAACACTATTGAGAGGAAACCAGATTTTATTTCTTTCATCTACAACCCCTTACACAGGGCAGAATCTGGACAGCGCCATGAATGGTAGGTACAGCACTTGGTTTCCAGGCACAGGATGGGCTAACTCAGACGCCCTAAAGACAAGCTACTTGGCTAGCTCCATGCTGCTGTGCACAGTGGAGGCTTTGTGGGAAGCCAAAAGCCTGGATGCTGGCCACCCTCTCCTGTCTCAGAACCTGGACTCCACCCAGTTCTGCTGAACCTCTGCCGTGACCTCTCTGTAGATCAAGTGTAAGGGATCGGAGCCTCTTGTCTTTGAGGTACCTATTGACTGCATATTCAAGGTTAAATTTGCAAGGACCAGAGAAAGAGACAGCTTACTCTAGATCTATGTCCACACTAGAGAGTTGCTTAGGGGAAATGAACTGCCGAGGACAGACTGTCTCAGTCTCAGAGGTATTCAACACCTAACTGAATGTGGCATTGACTACTTAGCCACTTTGGGGCTCACTGGTGGCCAAGGTGGCCTGTAAGGCACTGCTTCATGCACAGTTGTTCACTTTTCCTCTTGTGTTTCTCCCCCCAAAAGCTGGTTACCTCAACAGCAGCCATAGTGTGCTTCCCTCGGCCTCCTCCCCACATCTGCAGGCCTCCCACAGTGTGCTTCCCTTGGCCTCCTCCCCATATCTGCAGGCATCCCATAGTGTGCTTCCCTCGGCCTCCTCCCCACATCTGCAGGCATCCCATAGTGTGCTTCCCTCGGCCTCCTCCCCATATCTGCAGGCATCCCATAGTGTGCTTCCCTCGGCCTCCTCCCCACATCTGCAGGCATCCCATAGTGTGCTTTCCTCGGCCTCCTCCCCACATCTGCAGGCATCCCATAGTGTGCTTCCCTCGGCCTCCTCCCCCACATCTGCAGGCATCCCATAGTGTGCTTCCCTCGGCCTCCTCCCAACATCTGCAGGCATCCCATAGTGTGCTTCCCTCGGCCTCCTCCCCACATCTGCAGGCATCCCATAGTGTGCTTCCCTCGGCCTCCTCCCCACATCTGCAGGCATCCCATAGTGTGCTTCCCTCGGCCTCCTCCCCACATCTGCAGGCATCCCATAGTGTGCTTCCCTCGGCCTCCTCCCAACATCTGCAGGCCTCCCATAGTGTGCTTCCCTCGGCCTCCCCACATCTGCAGGCCTCCCACAGTGTACTGCCCTGGCCTCCAAGGCTCTGCTCCTGGAATTTAGTTTGCCCATAGCCAGCCCCACACTTCCAGGATCGTCTCAGACTCACTCTTGCCCTATCTGTTTGGCAGTGGCTTCTTTCAACCCATCTTGTTCTGTAGAAGAAGCTAGTGGGAGCCTAATCCTTGAAAATGTGGTGGACAGGAGAAAGCACAGCTAAGGTTGCAAGGGCAGAGAAGCAATAGCGTCTGCCTCAGGCCCAGGCATCCGAGACAGCAAATGAAGGCAGAGATGAAGCTGCATGCCCTCTGTAAAGGAAGTGCTTTTTTATCTAGCTCACGTGGTGCAGTGAGCCTCCTGATCTGCTCTAGTCACCGACAGGACAGTGTCCTCTACATAAGTGACCTGGACATTCTCCAGGTTAAACTGGGGTCTCCCTGAAGTGTGCCAACTCCCCCAAGAGACGACGCCAGCAGCAGTTTGCCTGTTCACAGGAAGCGGGGACAAAGCCCAATGGGAGCAAGAGGGATGGGTGGAGTGCACTGTGCATGGGTGATTAAGACTGGAAGAGGGGGCTGCTGAAGAACCCACTTTGACCGTGACAGTCTCATGTCATTTTTGCATGTCATTATACTGAGCAGCAAGATGGCACCTTCACAAAGCAGGAGGGTGGCACACACCCAGTGCCCTTTCAGGGTACAGACAGACAAAGACAAAATCGTTCCACATATACAAACTTTACACAAAATAAATAAGCCGTGGCCCGGGCTGGTACCATCCAGGGCTTCTCCCCTGTGTCAGAAGCTGCCCTCTTCGGTCTTGGCCATGGAACCCTCTAGGCCCTGGGCATTTCGTATCCCAAATCCAAGAGTCCACTTCTGTTCCACAGGTTCCCAGGGATCAAAATTTGAACCCTGCACCCCTGAAACCCCTAGTTCTGAGGTCTCTAGAACAGTCCCAGGCCAAACACTCACGTCTGCAATCCACGGAGCACAGCAGACCTCTCTCAGAGCAGGGTCCACCGGCCGTTTCAGCACCCAGTGAGTCTTGGGCAGGCACACGTGCAGACAGATCCTTTGCCTTCGGGTCCCCAGGAGCCGGGTCAGGGCCGGGCTCCCTGCTCCATCTGTTGGTGCTGGCTGCGCACAGCAAACCTGTTGACATGCACAGGTATGGGCACCACAATCTTGGGGTTTCTCACCGGCTCCCCGGAGCGGCTGCTCACATTGCCAGCCTTGATGCGCTTCCACTTGGCCCGCCGGTTCTGAAACCAGATCTTTACCTGCACCTCACTGAGCTTGAGGGCATGGGCGATCTGGGAGCGCTCTGTCAGGCTCAGGTATTTCTTGCAGTGAAACTCCTTCTCCAGCTCCAAAAGCTGCTCGCTGGTGAAGGCTGTGCGCCGCCTTCGGCTTTTCCCCCCAGGAGTGGTGACCCCAGTGGCCACTGGTGCCCCTTCCTCAGCGCCAGTCCCCAGGCTTCCCTTTAGCTTCTGTTTAGGTCCCAGAAGAGCCCCTGGGCCCCCTGCAGAACTGTCCAGGAAGCTGTCCTCGCTGTCACCTCCTGAGCCCTCTTCTTCCTGCTCGCTGCCTGCTGGATCTCCTGCTGGGGCCTCCAACTTCTCCTCATCTGAGCTGTACACCTTCCCCTCTGCTGTGGGGGGTGGAGTGGAGAAACCAATGGATGGCGAAGGAGAGGCACGCGGGAGCATGGCCAGGAATGAACAATTGAAAATAAGAAACAACACAATCAGAAAGGAAGAGATGTGTCAGAAGGAGACAGGAGGTTTAGGGGAGACAAAGAATGGGAAAAATGTTTTAACCAGTAGACTCCACTATGAAAAGCCAGGAAGCAATGTACATGACAGTGAGCCCTCCAACTTTCCCACCACCCCACTGCATGCTCCCTACCACCTCCCAGCTTCCTTCAAACCTGGTACCCATCCAAGGTCCAGTGTTGCACTTACACCCACCCTCTAAACCCAGACCTGCAGCCCCAGGATGGAGTGATGTGGGAGCTAGCTGGAGAGCCCTGGAGCTACACAGATCTTTGTGTCCTCCCAGGGATCCGCCAGACCCAAGAGCAAGTGGTACCCTGACTCTTAGCCCCTCAGACATACATAATAGATTTAGGTCACAGAATCTTATGTCAAGACGGAAACTTCAGAGTCATCTGAAGCCAAGAAATTCTAAAGGCCGGAGAATGAGGGCTCCTTGTCCACCTGGCTCCTGTTTTTAATCAGACTGCCCTTATGGGAAAGCTCCCAGCCCTGCCTTATCTGTGGCTGAACTTTCTCCTGCCACTCAGCCCCCTGCTCCCTTTCTAGGGCTCATCCTTAATGTCAGCATGCCATCATCTCTCCCTGCACAAACCCTCCTGGCCAGGGCTGCCTGCACATCACCAATGGTGGCTTCTTGAGGCTCTGGTGTCAGTGTGGGAATGGTGACAAGGAGAAACTAGAGAAGGGAATGTGGGAAGACATCTTGACTCCTAGTGGGTGACTTGTGTTATCACAGGATATAAATATTTTAACCTATACTCAATTCTAAAATTTAAATCAACCACTGGTTTTAATCCTAGCCACTGATGTCTTTGTTACGGCTGTAAACAAAGCATTTCAAATGCTTTTAGGGCTGGGGATATGGGTCCGCTGTACCAGCATGAGGGACTGAGTATAGATCCCCAACACCAACATAAAGAGCCACAGGTGGTCAGGTGTGGTGGCTCATGCCTGTACCCCAGCTCTAAGACCAGCTAACCAGTCTGGCTGAAATAATACACTCTAGTTTCAGTGAGAGACCCTGTCTCAAAAAACTAAGGTAGAGGGCTAGAGCGAGGGCAGAGTGGGTGCTGCCATATCTGATGACCTTTGTGCAGTCCCTCAGACTCATATGGTGAGAGGGTAGAACCAGCTTTTAAAATCTGTCCTCTGACTCTTTCTCTCTCTCACACACACATGCTCATACATGAAATATATTTAAAATGTAATTAAAACAGCAGTAAGATGGAAAACTGATTTGAGGAAGAAATTCTAACACCAACCTCTGGCCTCCGCATGTACTGGTTCAGGCTAGCACATTTACATACACTGCACAGATGTATACACCACATGTACACACACACAAGTAATTTCCTTTAAATATTTTTTCAGTGCTTGAGTTTTCCAGTTTTATAAAGTTCTTTGTTTTCTGCCCAAAGGAAACAATAGAAATCCAAAAGACAGCCCACGGACCAGTAGGAAAGAACACAAGGCTGCCTTAACTCAGGGGCGCTGTGAAAGCAGACTGGGTGAGAACAGTAGTGCGAGCCCCATCCCCACGCCACCTACACCACACACTCCTTCGGCGTGTTCAGAGGTGAGACTACAGCTCAGGTGAACTGCTCAGGCGCAGTGGGCGTATAAGAGGAGGAGTGTACAAAGACAAGGCAGCCGGCAGGCAGGCAGGTGAGGACGCCCCTCCCACTGGGCCTGTAGCCTCCTGTTTCTTCCCAGTGAGTCCACACCTGTCCCTTCATGCCTGCTCCTTCTCCTTGAGATCCCCGAGACTTCTGCCTGAGGCCAAGTTCCCAGCCCCACTATTGCAGCCAGCAACGTTGTTGTCATGTTCCCAGCTTGCAGCAGCCCAACCAGGCTCCAAACCACCCCTTACCTTCCCATAAGCAGCTTGCCATTCAGGTGCCTCATGGTGTCTAGAAAAAGTACCAACTCATCCCTGGCCACAAACATTTTGTTTTCTGCAGGATTAAGGCCTGGGAGCTAGAGAAATGGTTCAATGGTTAGAAGCACTGGCTGCTCTTGCAGAGGACCAGTGTTCTATCCCCAGTACCCACCAACATTGTGGCTCACAACTATCTGTAATTATAGTTCCAAGGCATCTGATGCCCTCTTCTGGTTTTCATAGGCACTGCATGCACATGGTGCACAACAATACATGCAGACAAACATTCATGTACATAAAATAATAAATTAAAAACAAATAAATCTTTTGTTAAAGATTCAGGACATGGGTGTCCTTCTTCTTGCTAAGGGATCTTGATCACAGCATTTTTTTCATTTCCATAGACTCAGATTTCTCAAGTCCCAAATGGAAATCTCAATCTTTCTTCAACCTTTTACCCTTACCATTCTTTCCAACTTGGCCTGGTGGTACCCTCCTCCCCATCTGAAGACTTTACCATGACAGCACCATCCAAATTCCCCACAAATCTGCCTTTCAGATCTGACCAGAGCTGAGCCCTTTCTCACCACCCCCTCACTGGACTGGCTTCTTCGAGTGGTTTTCCTATCTTCTGCATCTACCAGTCTCCAGCCCTCTCTCTGTCGGGGACACCCCATTTCTCCCTCCCCAGATCAAACATTGGCTTCTCCCCTGGCTCTTCAGCCTGGCCCTTCTTCCTTGCCACCCTCTTAGAATTTAGATGCTTCTTGGACTCATCTGCTACCACAAATTATGACATCAATTTCATTCACAAAAACACAAACAAAAAACTGTCTCTTCCTATTAGAATATGAGTTTCACAAAAATAGGGATTTCAGTTGAATTTTATTCATGATTATAGCTTTGGTATCTTAAAAATTACTTATAAAGTAGACATTTAATAAATATTGAACAAAATTTCAATATTTCTAGGGCTTGCCTGCATACTCTCCCTTTCTCTCCATCAGTTCCCTTTCTCAGGCTCTCCTGAGTTACCTTTTCAACTCTACCCTTTCCCAGAACCTGTGTGACTCCATCCAGTGTCTAGTATGCCTCCAGTCTTCCCACACTCACAGGAGCCCTATAGGCTCTTACAGTGCTAAAAGAAAGTGAAGAGAGTCCCAACACTATTACTAAGTCCTATGGTTTCATTTTTTAAAACATACTCTGTAGTAATTAATAATGTGTTAACAAAAACCTAGCCTGATGGCACAGTGTTAAAAAGGCAGAAGCTGGATTTCAGGGCTCGCAGGATAGAACCATTTAGTACAGTGCCAAGGCCTGCGGGGGGGGGGGGGCATCCAATAAATCTAAATTGATGATGATTGAGAGGAGACTCCCCGCTCCTCGATCTGGCAGAGCCCTCTTGAGATCATCTCATCCATCCCCCTGTCTTCAGACAGATCCAGAAATGCCAGCCCACACAAGCAGGCCACCCTCAGTGCCTCTGCTTTTAAAGCCATGTGAGGAGTGAAGGTTCATGGCCTCTCTCTGTTTCTTGATCCCAGTGGGACACTGAGTGGCAGGGGCAAGAGTTTGTCTGTGCCTTTATGATCATGACATTAAAGACTCTGATAAGCTACCTCTGGACTGAGTTGGGGGTAGGGCAGCTGAGAGGAACACATAACCACTGGCCTCAGAGGACAGCTTTTGGAACAATGAGGAGATCCAAAAGAGGGGAGACTGAAGGAAAGGAAAAAGCAGGCAGAAATGAAAGTAAAGCCAGAGGGAAGTGGGTCCAGAAAATTAAATGGTGAACTAGACAAGGTGAAAGGCTGTTTCATACAGAGACAGGGAAAACATGTGAGTGTGTGTGTGCGTGTGTGTGCGTGCGTGCGTGTGTGTGTGTGTGTGTGCGCGTGTGTGTGTGTGTGTGTGTGTGAGTGTGTGTGTGCGTGTGTGTGTGTGTGTGTGTGCGTGCGTGCGTGCGTGTGTGTGTGTGCGTGCGTGCGTGCGTGCGTGTGTGTGCGTGTGCGTGTGTGTGTGTGTGCGCGTGTGTGTGCGTGTGTGTGTGTGTGTGTGTGTGTGTGTGTGTGTGTGTGTGAACAGGACCACTCCCACCCCCACTCCCACCCCCACCCTCAGTGCAGTGACGTTTGCTGCTGTCACCCTCAGTGCAGTGACGTTTGCTGCTGCCACCCTCAGTGCAGTGACGTTTGCTGCTGTCACCCTCAGTGCAGTGACCTTTGCGGCTGTCACCCTCAGTGCAGTGACGTTTGCTGCTGTCACTTGCTCTTTGCTCTACCAGCAGAGGGCACACTGAGAACCTGGATTGAGCCAGGAACGAATGAGCTACTCAGCTCCTCATGGAAGAAAGGTCCTGGGCAGGCAGCAAGTCCACAGTTTACCATTTCCACATGACTTAGTTAAGAAAGAAATGCAGGAGGCTAGGGCAATGGCTTAACACATAACTTCAGTTCCAGGAGATTAGATGCCCTCTTCTGACCTGGGGCGCCTAGGATGCATGTGATACACACAAACTTGCATACAAAGCACACCTAAAGTAAAACAAATGCGTCTTTTTTCAAAAACAGCCAGAAAAAAAAAATTTAAAAGATCAAGGAAGGAGGGAAAGGATGGAGGGAGAGAAGGAGGAAGCAACAGAGGGAGGGAGGGAGGGAGGAAGGAGGAGACTGGGACTCCAGCTGGCCAGGGTGGGTGACAGTGCAGAAGGCTGGGTAGCTGGAAACAGGCAAAGTTCATGGGACTGATCCTGGGATTTATGGGACTTACAGATTGCTCCTCTTGTATTTGGAGAACCAGAAATCACTAAGCTTGAACTACAATTACTCAGAGAGTTATGCCATAAGAGCTGCTGCCCCACTGAGCCCAGACTGCACTCAGGCTGCACAATGCAGGAACATGTGGTCAGTTGCTGCTTCCCAGAGGAAGGGCACGGCTCCAGGAACCGGAGAGTCCCATAGGCATACAGGATCCATGTGTGGAAGTCTCAGTAGTCTTCCCCCATCCGCTAGACTAAGTACAGGCAACTAAGTGAGAAAGTAGAAGAAATAGCCTTCTCCAGGAAAGAGCACACCAACTGGTTATCCAAGAGCAAGTGACCCATCCTGAAAACATATATACGAGTGACATTAAACAGACCAAGCAGGATGTATTTAGTAATATTCATGTACATATATATATATGCATATAACAATTAATGAAAAAGAGATCATGGAGGGGTATATGAGTGGATTTGGAGGGAGGGAAGGCATGGGAGAAATGATGTAATTATATTATAATCTCAAAAACAAGAGGGATGAAAGGGGTCCAAATGGGCTAGAGAGCTCAGCAGAGAGCTACACACAATCTATGGGAGGTATTTTCCCAGCAGAAAGAATACACAGAGCTAAGGTTGGGCATCTCAGTGCATGCATGAAATCTGGGCACCAGGGAGGTCAACATTGGAGGATGGTGAGTTTGAGGCCAGCCTGGAACAGACTAGACTGGCCTGCTAAAGAGGGAAGCTATACTGGAATCACCAAGGATGATGACCACCACTGAAAGGATGTCCTCAGACTTCGCCCGGGAACACTCCCAGACTGAGCTGTTCCTCACTGTCCCAGCTACTGCTCTGTGATATCTTGGAGGAAAGCCACTGTCTGTATGACTGAAAGAAGAGCCCCGTAGTTCTTTCTGACTTCCCTCTTCCACATGAAAACAGCACTGACATTTCTCTACTTAGTTCCCAAGACAAAGACCCTCCCTTCTTGTGCCCCCGACAGTCATTCCTTCCCCAGCAGGTGGGGTCCGAAGGTGGCAGAAACCCCAGGGCACTAGCCTACCAGGTGCCATTACTGAGCCACACCTTTGCAGGCCAGAACTTTGCCCTGTTTGTGACTGCTCAGCCATCTTTCAGCTCCTTCTTTGCTCTTGGACTTGTACACGGTCAGCATGCCACTGTCTCTCTGTGACTTGACATGCCATGTTTCCCTTCATTCTCTGCCGCCCCTTGGCATTCCTTGCTGCACATAAATAGAAGGACCTTTGCTAGAGCACTGTGATTCTTCCTCTCTCAGCTCTGTGACAAGCTCGTGGTAGTCCCAAGCCCCCATGTGTCTCATTTAGTTTTTCTGTCTTGACACAAGCTGGACTCATCTGAGAAGAGGCAATCTCCATCTGACTGTCTGTGGATATGTCTGTGGAACATTTTCTTGATTTATGATTGAGTGAAAGGGCCCAGACCACTGAGGGTAGTGCCACTCTTGGGCAGACAGTCGTGGATTATATAAGAAAGCAGGCTGAGTAAATCACAAGTAAGCCATGGCCTCTGCCTCAGCCCCTGCCTTGAGTTCCTGCCCTGGTCCCTTGCTGATGGGCTATGATTGGGACGTGTCAGCCATATAAACCCTTTCCTTCCCAAATTGCCTTTGCTCAGAATGTTTTATTGCAACAATGGAAAGCAAACTAGGACACCATGCTGTTCAGACCCAGCAACCTTTCATGTATGCTGATGCTGACGTCACTGCTGCCCAGGACGCTCCTGTGTGACCTTGAACTTTTCCGAGTGCTTTTCCATAAGCCACTTTGCTCCTCCCTATCAGCACAGACAGCTAGCTAACCTGACTCTCAGCTGAAGAGAATGGAGTTGCAGAAAGATGAAATGGTTTTCCTCAGTCCCACAGCTAGGGACATGGCACCATGTCCCTGAAATCTCAGTCCCTGAAATCTCCTCATTCCCGTCTTTCCAGCAAACTGTCTTCCATCCCGCCCCTGCTTGAAGTAACAGCTCTTTCCAAGTTGCCTCCCCCAACAGAAAACCTTTCTACAATTTGTTGTTTATTTTTATTTGTATGAATGCTTTGTGCCAAATGTGTGCCTGGTGCCCAAGGAGGCCAGAAGACAGCTCCTGGTTCCCTGGGAATGGAGTTACAGAAGGTTGTGAGTCAGCATGCGGGTGACAAGAATTGAACCTGAGTCCTCTGGAAGAGCAGCCAGTGCTCTTGACCGCTGAGCCATCTCTGCAGCTCTAAATAGCCGTATCAAACCCAAGTGTAAGCCTGATTTCTTTCACATACACACAGACTCTAATTTAATCACTGGAATTACAGGTAGCATGCTCACAGATGATCCCTGGAATTACCTCAGCAGAGGGCCTGCCACCAAGCATTGCACTGTCTCATTATTCCCAAGACAGAATTCCCACCAGACCTTTCTTGCCCTTGGTAGTTTGTGGGATAGAATCTTACCAGTTAATGTTCATTTTCTTTGAAAATGTATGTTCTAGGTCTGGAGAGATTGCTCACTCTGCTCTTGCAGAGGACCTGAGTTCTGTTCCAAGTACCCAACTAAGCCGGCTCACAGTGACCTATATTAACAGTAGGTCCAGGGAGATCCCCTGTGGTCATTCACACACACACACACACACACACACACACACACACACACACACACACACACTTAACACAGATAAACACACATACAGAAACTGACACAATACCCACCTACAGACATACACAGACACATGTATACATAATTCCCTACAGACACACACAGAAACACACAGACACAAACACACAAAATTAAAAGGTTTTTAAAAAGAGAAAAATGGTCTGGGCAGTGGTGGTGCATACCTTTAATCCCAGCACTCAAAAGGTAGAGGCAGGTGGATCTCTATGAGTGTAAGTTTGAGGCCAGCCTGGTCTACAAAGTGAGTTCCAGCACAGCCAGAGCTACAACAAGAAACCCTGCCTTGAAAAACAAAAACAAAAACAAACAAACAAAACAAAACAAACAAAAAAACAAAAAAACGGGAGAGAGAGAGAGACAGACAGACAGACAGAGAGAGAAATGATATTGTAATACATGCATGAAATCCCTGTACTCAGGAAGATGAGGCAGAAGGATGGTGAGCTTAAGGGCTAGCCTGGGCTACAGAGAGGGGAGGGGAGGACTGGGGCTGTAGCTTGGTTGGGAGAGAGCTCTCCTAGTGTACGTTGGTCAGCAGCGCTGCGTCAGCGGCCTTCCTTAGGAGGTTGGAGTTGGGGAAAGCCACAGCTGTGTTGAGGGTAAGTTTTCCAACTCTGCCTCCCTCATTGCAGAGAGGGAGGCTCTCCCTCTGAGAGCCTCCAGGCCTCTTTCTTTGCTGGCCCATGGGGACCCTACGCACCTTCCCATCACTTTTTCTCCCCCATCCTAAAGGCACTAGATGTTCTTCCTACCTTATTTCTGGACCAAGCAGACTTTGTGATTGTTGTCCTCCCTTTGGTCAGTGACAACACCTCTTCTTTAGGGCCTCTTTTCCCTTGGACCTCACAGTACCTAGTAGCCTGTCAATCACATTTTTCTATGCCCTGAGCTCAGGTTGGCCTGTGACTAGATGGAGCCCTACCAACATGCTAGCTATATCCTGAGCACATGTGCCATCCTGAGTTGTACACACAGGAATTTTAGGCAGGGATTTTGACAGTTGAGAGTTGCTGGTGCTGTGCCCTCCTCTCCTCTCTCTAGGGTGGGAGCCTTAAGGAGACAAAGGGAAAGATGGAGAGAGGAGCCCGACTGAGAGAGGGGGACTCAACACTATCTGTGTTTTTGGATGCACTCAGGTATTTTGCAGTTGCACGAATCAACAAATGTCCATTTTAGCTTAAATTAAAGCTGAGCTAGAAGCAATGGATTCGTGTTTAAACACACTTGCTGCTATTCTGGAGGTCCTAGGTTCGGTTCCCAGCACTCTTGTCCAGTTTCCAGGGAATCTGATGACACATGGAACACATACATACTCAAGCACACACACAAAATAAAATCATAAGAAAATAAATATTCTTTTTAAATTAGGGTTGAGCCGGACGTTGGTGGCACATGCCTTTAATCCCAGCACTCAGGAGACAGAGGCAGGCAGATCTCTGAAAATTTGAGGCCAGCCTGGTCTGCAGAGTGAGTTCCAGGACAGCCAGGGCTGCACAGAGAAAATTTGTCAACTGGGGGGTTATGATGTCACAAGGAGCAACAATGATCACCAGACTGTATGAGGTCCTCTACCTACACCTGCAACAGTCCACACAAAACAATCCATCCCATTTCCTCAGAGCACCACCTAGTCTGGAATTTGTTTGGACATTAAACATCTCCATAATCCACCAGAGTAAGAATTAGTATCGTTCAATTAATAGCTTTGCTTCTAGCATCAAATGGAAGCAGATAAGAGCATAGGAATTTGGATGAAGAGAAAAGGTTGGAGAGGAAGTGGGGACCAAGCCCCAGCGGGGTACAGGAGAAAGCTTCAGGTTAAAATGGAAGACAGGAAGCCTAAGGAAAGGAAAAGAGCCAGGTACACAGATGGCCACGGTGGTTCACATCTGTAATCCCAGTACCAGGGAGGCTAAGGTGGGAGGGGCTTGGCTCAGGGCCAGTCTGGCCTAAGTAGTAAGTCACTGTCTCTGCTCCAACCCCCAAAGTTGGGGGAAAGACAAAGACAAATTGGAGCCTATATTATATTAGTCTCAGCATGACATTCAGTTCTGCCCATCCCTACAAAGTTCTCAAACTAATGTGTCCACCATCACTCGAGAAATGTCTGTCTTTCCTATGTCACCCCTACCTAGTAAGACGATCTCTAACAACAAAGTGGAAAGCTACCAGCTATTTGAAGAGCTAAGACAATGGTGATTTTGTTCATCATATTTATTTATTTTGTGTGCATGGGATTCTGCCTGCATAGATGTCTGTTTACTGCATGCATGCCTGGTGCTCATAGAAGCCGGAAGACAGTGTTGGATCCTCCGAGACTGGAGTTACAGAAGGTTGTAAGTGATGTAGGTGATGGGAATAGAACCCAATGCTCTTACCCACCGAGCCATCTCTCCAACACCCTCCCCCAATACTTTGATATAGTTTCATATAGATAGTTTGGCTGGTATCAAATCCTCACATTTATTACTCATCAAGAATGACCGTGAACTTCTAATTTTCCTGCCCTACCTCCCCAGTGCTTAGATTCCAGGCATGCACAGCACACCTACTCTTATGCGGTTCTGGGAATCTGGCTCAGGGCTTCATACCTGCTAAGCAGGCAATCTGCTGGCTGAGCTCTATGCCTAACCCTCCAGTAAGACTTTCTTTAAGTCCAGGATTCAGTGTATCTTCCTGCTTACCCAGTAACTCTGTGAGATAAACACCATGGCCTTCATTTCCCTGGTAAAGGCCACCAGGGCTGTACAGGTTAGTCTAGCTGTCATCCTCAAAGAAGTGGCAGCCCTGGGTCTATGCTCATCACTCCCAGGCACACATGTCCTGGTGCCTCCGTGCTCCCTCTGTGCTCCTCCTTTCACTAACACTGACTGTGTAAAGAGAATGCACACTGACTGTGTACATTCCAGTGTTATCTGACATAAAGAATAAACTGGACAGGCAACAACACAAAGGCCAGGCACGGACCCTATAGGCCAGCTTCTTGCTACCCTCTATCCACACCAGGTTACCAGGTTCACACATCCCTGTCCGTTGTTATGCCATAGTCTGCTTCCACCTTGGTAATGTCATCCCAGCCTTAGACATCACCAGAGCTTGACCTCACCACACCACACACAACCAGCCTGCCACACTCCTCACTGGGAAGCACAGAATTCACAGATCCCTTTTTCAGGGTGCCTTTAATATATACTAAATGCCACACACAGACACACAGACACACACACACATACACACACACACACACACACACACACACCACACCACACACATACACAGACACACACACACCACACCACACACATACACAGACACAAACACACACACACACCACACCACACACACACACACACAAACAGGCACACAGATACACAGACACAGACACAGACGCACACACACCACACACACACACAGACACACCACACACAGACACACATATACACAGATATACAGACACACACACACACAGACACGCACACAGATACACACACACAGACACACACACACACAGACACACACACACAGATATACAGACACACACACACAGATATACAGACACACACACACAGATATACAGGCACACACACACCACACCACACATACAGACACACACACACACCACACCACACCACACACACACACACACACACACACACACATACACTCAGACACACACACAGATACACAGACACACACACACACCATACCACACACACATACAGACACGCACACAGATACACAGACACACACACACACAGACATACCACACAGATATACAGACACACACACACAGATATACAGACACACACACACAGATATACAGGCACACACACACCACACCACACATACAGACACACACACACACCACACCACACCACACACACACACACACACACACACATACACTCAGACACACACACAGATACACAGACACACACACACACCATACCACACACACATACAGACACGCACACAGATACACAGACACACACACACACAGACATACCACACAGATATACAGACACACACACACACACACACACACACACACACACACGCACCACACCACACACACACACAGACACACACACACACAGACACACACACAGATATACAGACACACACACACCACACCCCCTCCCACACACACACACACACACGCACACACACACACAGACACGCACACAGATACACAGACACACACACAGAGACACACACCACACACACACAGACACCACACACTCACAGACACACTCACACACACACCACACGACAGGAGCCAAGGGGTATCAGAAGAGGCATTAGGTCCCCTGGAACTGGAATTACAGACAGCTGTGAGCCACCACATGGGTGCTGGGAACTAAATCCGGGTCCTCTGCAAGGGCAGCAAGTGCTCTTAACTGCTGAACCATCTCTCCAGCCCAACCCTTTCCATAAAAGAATGACTCATCAATAAAGGTATCCTCAAGGATCAAGCAGAACTGTAAACCAGGCTTGCTGGCACACATCTCTAACCCCAGCTAATTGAGGGGCTAAGGGAGGAGGATTGTGAGCTCTGGGCCTACCTGGAACTGAGACCTACCCTCATCTTTAAAACAAACAAATACACAATAAACTCAAGCATATTAAAAAAAAATAGAATAGTACAGCTGGAAACAACCTTAAAAATAACCTAATTCAAATGCTAATTTTACAGATGAGGAAGCAGAGAGATGAGACGGCCACATTGTGTGGTTCTGTGTGTGGGCACACGATTCATGAGGTTCCAGCGCTCCATCTCTCCCTACTGTGCCTGTGAACGGTCTAGCTTCTCCATGACCCCATTCTAACCCTTCTCTGCACTTCACAGTTCAGCAATCTGCCACCATTACCCAGACCAGAAGTGTTTCTGTGTTTACCCCAGCCCTAGTGTTTGCAAGGCACTTTCTGCTCATAGCCCTCATCCCGGTGGTTCCCACTGGTCCTAACTCACAGATGTTGCCTGTTACATTACAGGAGGCTCACTACTCTCTCTACTTCAGCTTGAGGCCATCTCCCCTAAGAACACTTGAATTCCCCCTACTCACGACCACTCACAGCAAAGCCAAGCCTCCCTCCCCTAACATGTCTTTCTCCTCCAGCCCCTTCAGCTTCTACAGTCAATTCCTTCAAATTCATCCCAGTTGGTAACTGCCCATACCCCACCCCTCCCCTTCTCACCTCACCCCCACCCCACCTCTGCAAATTCACAGTTCCATAAAGGTCTCCAGCCTCTCTGAAGCTCAGCACCTGGGCCTCCCGGTGTCAATGCACATAAGCTGCAGGTTGCACACCGCAGCAGACTTTCACTTTTTGGGTTTTCCAGACAGGGTTTCTCTGTGTAACGTCCCTGGCTGTCCTGGAACTCTTTCTCTCTGTAGACCAGGCTGGCCTCGAACTCACAGAGATCTGCCTGCCTCTTCCTCCTGAGTGTTGGGATTAAAGACTTGCGCCAGAGCCTTCTAACACTGGCTCTCACACAGCTACTTCTCCCCACCCAGCCCAGGTATCACTCCATTTCCCTCTAAGTCAGGGGTTCTTAACCTTCCTAATGTTTCTATCCTTTAATACAGTTCCTCATGCTGTGGTGTAATTTTGCTGCTGCTATGGAATTGTAATGCACCTATTTGTGTCTTTCACTGGTCTTAGGCAACCCATGTGAAAGGGTTGTTCAATTGAGAACTGATGCACTAAGTAATGTTCTTGACTCCATCTCAACTTTTCTTTCATCACCTCTTTATTTGTACCCCTGGTTTCTATTTCCTAACGTCAAGTCAGCTCATGGAAAAGTTCCAACTCTTCTACTGCCTTCCATGGAGAGCCCTTGTCTGTAGTCTTTTAGAGCAGCCTTGAGCTCAACACAAAGCGCTTTGCTCATAGCCTTATTACATCCCTCTCATTCCAATGGAAATACTCTCATCGCCATCACCCACAGCAGCAGCAGTAGCATTATTGAGACAGATGCTCACTGTGTAGCCCTGGCTGGCCTGGGAATTTCTTTAAAAACCAGGCTGGCCTCAGACTCAAAGAAATCCATCTGCCTCTGCCTCTGCCTCTGGAGAGTTGGCATTAAAGGCATGTGCGACCATGCCCAGCTATTATTCTCTCTTTTGAGACAGGGTCTCATGTAGCCCAGGCTGACCTCAGACTTGTTCAAGAACAAAAATAGTCTTGAATCCCTCCCTCCATGCCTGGCAGGTCCCTCTCACTATCCCCCCTCCTTTTTTTTTTTTTTTTTAAGATTTATTTATTTATTATCTATACAGTTTTCTGCCAGTGTGTATGTCTGCAGGCCAGATGAGGGCACCAGACCATATGTGGTGATAAGCCACCAGGTGGGTGCTGGGAATTGAACTCAGGTCCTCTGGAAGAGCAGCCAGTGTTCTTAAACCTCTGAGCCATCTCTCCAGCCCCCTCACTGTTCTTACTGCCTTTTTCCCACTGTTTCCAGTACAGCCACCCTGCCCATTACTCTGAATGAAAGAATTTTCTTTCTAAAGTGGGAGTGGTGCATGCCTTGAATCCCAGGCAGAGGCAGGGGGATCTCTGAGGTCAAGACCAGCTTTGTTTACGAAGCAAGTCCCTGGACAGCCAGGGCTACACGATAAACCCTGTCTTCAGAAACCCCAAACAAAACAAAACCAGATCTCTCCCTAATCCTCTGTAATATCTCCCGCACTGTGTTCACCACTGCAGAAACTACTCCTCCATACGAGTCAAGGCATCAAAGTCCCGTTCCAATCCCCAAGCGGAAGTAAGTCTTCACCTGCATGGTGAGACCAAATCCCGGAAAGGATCTTGGAGATTTGCCACTCCTTAGGGTTCTTAAACTCTGTACCATGCGCTCCACTGGCAGGTGAACAAAACCTACCAGCCCCTTTTCAGCTTCAGCTAATTACATTAGAACACAGTTACCAAGGACTGGGATGCAGACAGGCTCAGGGGTTGAATGTATCCTGCTCTACGGGAGGACTCAAGGTCAGTTCAGTTCCTACAGCCACGTCTGTCTGGAAACTCAGTGTCTGCAACTCTAGGTCCGAAGGATCCAATGCCTCCTCCTTTTGGCCTCAGAGTGTACCTGTATTCATGTGCAAATATCCACACAATATACATATGGTTAAAATAGGCTGGGCAGAGGTTGGCACATGTCTTTAATCTCAGGGCTTGGGAATTCAAGGGTGTACAAAAAGAGTTCTAGAACAGCCAAGATGTTAACACAGAAAACCAGTTTCCAAAATAAATAAATAAAATACAGTAAAATCTTCTTTGTTGTTTTTGTTTGGGAAAGGGATTCACTACATAGCTCTGGCTGTTCTGGAAGTCACTACGAGAACCAGGTTTAATAAAATAAAATCCCAGCTGGGGTTGGTGCACACCTTTGATCCCAGCACTTAGGAGGCAGAGGCAGTCGGGGCAAAAATTGAATAAAACAAAATAAAATCCTGAAAAATAAAACAAAGGAGTTGGAAAAGTGACTGGGCAGATAAGAGCACCATTACTTATTAATTTGTTTGTTTGTTTGTTTATTTTCGAGGCAGTGTTCCTCTGTTTGAAAGCCCTGGCTGTCCTAGAACGTGCTTTGTAGACAAGACTGCTCTCAGCTCACAGAGACCTACTCACCTCTGCACCCTGAGTTCTGGGATTAAATTAGAGGCATGCACCACCATGCCCAGCAAGAGCATTGGCTCTTAAGGAACCAGATTGAGCCCTCAGCACCTACCTGGTAGGTAGGGGGCTTGTGACAGTCCATGACTCTAGTTCTAATGTGACAGATGCACTCTCCTGATCTCTGTGGACACCAGGCATGCACATGGTGCACATACATAACATAAAGACAAAACATTCATATGCATAACATTTTAAAAATTTAATTAAGATAAAATACTTTAAAAATGCAGTTATTAAAATTTTAAGCCTAATTTTGTCATCATGGTATATTCAAGAAATACTGTCTCTCCAAAGAATGAAACCCTTCATGAAAACATGTGATTTCTATTCATGAAAAAAAAACTTCATGTATTGCTAAGACAATTACGATTTTTTTCTTCCACAATCACAAATTAAACTGGTTAGTAAGAATAAAGATGTGGGGCTGGAGAGATGGTTCAGAGGTTAAGAGCACTGGCTGCTCTTCCAGAGGTCCTGATTTCAATTTCCCAGTAACCATATGGTGGCTCACAACCATCCTGGTGCCCTCTTCTGACCTCCATAGGCAGAACACTGTACACATAACAAATAAATTAACCTAAAAAAAAAAAAAGGGGTAAAGATGTACAGTCTCCCACTATGTCCACAGATTCCACACGGAGGTCCTTGGAATTCAGGCTCAGATCCCTGCTTTAAACACTTGATGTAGGAATAGAAAGGAACATCAAGGATCCCCTCACAGGTCACAGGCCGGGTGTGGTACACACCTTTAATCCAGAGGTGGGTAGACCCCCAAAACTGTATAGCAAGTTCCAGGGCAGCCTAACGTGTTTCAAACAAACAAAACACAAACACACATGCACGTGCACACACACACACACACACACACACACACACACACACACACACACACAAACATGCACAAAATCACCTCAATGAAAACTTTTGATCTAGATAAAGTAAAAGCCTAAAGAAGTTATGTGACAGTGATTCTCCTAAAGTGTCTTGAACACACTAGACCCATAACAGACATACAATAAAATAGTCTCTAACTGAAGCAGGTATCAAAATTACACAGCAAGATAGTGACAAAGCTGAGACTTGAGCCCTTGAGTTAGAACTGCTAAATAAATGTTTCTTCAACTGCATTAAGCTTATGCAATGCCTGTCTTTTAAAAAAGTTTTACAGTTGCATTACTATGTATTTAGTGTGTCTGTGTGAACATGTGTGTGGAGGTCAAAGGGCAACTTTTGGGAGTCAGTTTCCCCTTTCACCATGTCAGTCCCAGGGATTGAATTTAGGTCTTCAAACTTGATAGCAAGAACTGATACCATCAGCTCTTTATCTCAACATTTGTCTGCCTTTAAAAACCAATGAAGTTCTGGGCATGGTGGTGCACACCTTTAATCCCAGCACTCAGGATCTCTGTGAGTTCGAGGTCAGCCTGGTTCTAGGTCAACCAGGGCTACACATAGAGACTTTGTCTTAAAAAGAGGAGAGGAGAGGGGAGGGGAGGGGAGAAAAGAGGAGGGGAGGGGAGAGAAGGAGAGAGGAGGGGAGGGGAGAGGAAGGGAGAGAGAGAAAAGGAGGGGAGGAGAAAGGAGGGGAAGGGAGAGAAGAACAGGAAAGAAAGTGAAGGGAAGGGAGGGTTAGCAGGGGCTGTGACATCAGGAGTTCAAGGTCATTTTTCATATGTTGATTCTGATACACAAGACTTTGTCTCAAAATAAAAACCAATAAGGGCTGGAGAGATGGCTCAGCAGATGGTGTCAGGTGGATCACAATGGCCTCCACGGTCTTCTGGGTTCTGTGCATACATGCAAGTAATTTTTAAAAATAAAAATAAAATATTTCAGAAAGATAAAATAAAAATAAAATGTGAAAAGCCAATGGAGCAAGCTGAGCATAATAGTTCACACCTTCATCCCCACACTTGGGGGACTAAGGCAGGTGGAGTGCTGGGACTAGCCTGGGCTCCACAGTGAGTGAGTCTGAGGTCAGCCTGAGGAATAGAATAATAGCCTGTTTTAGTTAACAAAACAAAACAAAAAGTTAGTGGAACAATCAATCTCTGTGCACTTTCTCAAAAGTTCTAGGAAAATATACTCTAGGTCTTTGTCATCGAAAAAAACAATCCCCCTCTTGTTTTTAACAGTTGAAATCTCTGGCTGTACAGCGGGCACATCATTTCCTGTCTCCCTTGAATAGATAAATGTCGTATCTCAACAGTCATAATGGGCACCTATTCAGAAATTAATTAATGGTCATCCAAAAAACGTTCCCTAGTTACAATCAGGTGCTTAGCTTACAGCAATCAGCCTTGATGCCACACTGCTCTGAAGTTTCCCGGTACCCTGTGTGATTACCATTATTACTGCAATCTCCATTCGGAAATCAGCAAATCTTCACCTGTGTGGTTTTAAAAAAACAGTGCTCAGTACACTGACATCTCTCAGGTTGGTTCCTCATACACTCTCATCCTCTGCATCACCCCAGCTATGAATGCGTTCATTTGTTCCACATCCAACATAGCATCATGCCTCATGCCAGTCTCTCCTGGTATTTTTATCACCATCTAATGGTTACACATGGCACACCCACACCCACTCACTGTCTATGCTTTCTCATCCAAGAGGTCCAACCTCCAAGGGGAATACTCCAAATCCTCTTGGTTTGAAGTCCCAGCCGGCATTTTCCCCAAAGGGCAGTTTTACTCCATTACTCCCCAGCACCCAGCATCCCATCCAGTCGTGTGGCACACGGCTGAGCTGTGACTGGTACTCCCAGATCCCCAACACCAGCTCAGACCCTCCCAGTCGGGGCTGAGCCTGGTCTTGTCCCGAAGTCTTCTGCCCAGTTTCCTAGGATACTGAGGATTTGCCACCCCATTTCCTTCCTCCATGGCTGTCATGAAACTGCCCTTACAGGCTCTTTAGATGTATTGATATGGTTACTGCCAGCACCTGACACGTGGCTAGTTTGAAGATGGCCAAGCTGGGAGTTTAGAGTATATACACTGGATTTCAAAGACTATGAAAAGAGGATACAAAGTATGCATGGATTAATGCTGAAATGATATTTTGGATGTATTCGATTAAATAAGATTGTTACTCATTGCACTATTTTCTTTTATCTTTTTAATGTAGCTAGAGAAAGCCTTTAAGTTACATATATTAATAAGTGGCTTGCTTGATATTTTTAGTAGTCAGCTGTCACTTCTTTGGGTTCTTTTGTTGGTGTGTACATGTGTGTGCATGTGTATGTATGCAAGTGTGTAAGAGCCTGAGTGTGTGCAAGCACTTGTGTGTATAGAACGCAGTACCTCACACATGTTAGGCAAGTATTCTATCACTCCACCCCTATTGATGCATATTTAATCCTTCCTGCATGTTTAAAATTCTCTCCTCCATATCACTCCTATTAAAAGGCCTCATCAACCCACTAGAACTCTCTCCAGTCTACCACTCTCAGTGCTTTTTCTGTCCATCATTTCTCCACATGCTCTTTTTTTTTTTTTTTTGCTAACCATAGCTTTTACCCCTACACTCAAATTATAACGACGTTCTATTATTTTTCTTCCTCAAATCTCACATAGAGTGACATCTTTCTTAATTCTTAACCAATTGAAAAACTTGCCTGTAATTCCCAAAGTATAGAACTTTTTCATTCTCCAAATTGGCCCATCTTCACTAGAAGTTTTCTTCTGCTCTTATTTAAGATAGGGCTTCAAGTAACCCAGGCTGTCCCCTGACATAATATATAGCTATAGTTGGCTCTGAACCCCTCTTCTGCCAGCCTAGTGATAGGTGCCACCACACCCAGCTATTCTATAAGGTCATTTAAAGGGGCTGGCAACACATTATATATTCAACAAGTGTGAATGAGCCACAACTTCAGCTCAAAGCCACCCACCCGTCCCCAGCAGGAAAGCAGTGCTCCCTCTGTCATTTTAAAGATGAATTCATCTCTGGGGGTCCTGTTCCACGTAGAGTGGAGAACTCTCATTCCCATCCCAAATACTCCGAGATAGTCCCCCACCAGAAGGTTCCACTTCCATCAGCTCAGTTGCCATGTGCTACCTACCATTCCCCGGATGGAATTTATGCCTAACATTTAGGTAGCTGCATTTTTTTTTTTTCTTTCCACAGCCACATCAAGGAAAACACACACCTGGGAAGGGGGTGAGTGGTTGTTGGCAAAGCCTGGGATAGCTGTACTGAGGATGAAGACAGGTTCCAGTCCCTCTGAAGCCTGGCCTCCTTACTGCTCTTCGAGCACCCAGGCTGGGGCATGACCTTCAGCTCAGAAACTGTCAACGCCCTCCCCTCCCAGGTCTCCTTCCCATCCTATTGCCAACACAGCCCTTCCCTGCGCTGTAGCAGCAGTGCACACATCCTTTTCTTGTGGACTACATTTTTTCTAGACCAGGAAATCTGCTCTTCCTCCCTGTCTGTGTCACAGCCTGCCCTCAGTCCCAAAGCCAGCCGTTTCTGCTGAAACTCGACAGGCCGGGCCTTTTTGTGTAGCTCTCTCCCCTCCCTCCTGTGACAGAGCCTTCCTCGCCGCATTCTCAGCCCAGAGTCCCTTTCGCACAGACTGCCCGCTCCCCATTCACAATCTCCGCACCACAGCTTTTCCCTTACTCCTTCCTTCCCAGCACTTCTTCTGTCCCTTTCTTTTGTTGATATATTCAGTTTAATAGCCAATGTTGGGTTTATTTCAGAAAAGAACCCCCATTATACATTAGAGTGCAGAGAAGGGCAGGGGACCCTGGCAGTGTGCGGCCACGAGCTGTTTGTTCCCCATGGTAAGGGCACACCCCCTCAGTTTGCTACACATGTGGGTCCCCTCCCACCTTCCCTCCTGGCTCTGCCACCAGGCCCCGTGGCCTCCACAGCACCGCTTCGGTAGCCAGCCCTCATCTCTCCTGCGTTCGAACTATCCATCCTTCCTTCTTAGGGCCTGCTGCTGAAGTCCATCCTTCACACTCTGCTCTGCCCGTCCTCTTGGCCTGAAAACATTGTCTCCTGTCTCCAGGTGTTTCCCTTCTGCTCAGGGTCCTCCGGGAGGAGCCGCTGCTCTGACTTCAGATCCTCATGTGTCAACCAGTTCGAAAAAGGAATTAACAAGGATGAATCCCCACAGTCAAAATGCCCAGAACCAAATCAACACTAGAAGACAGGCTTCTTGACAGCCCCCATCATCTGAGACGCGCACAGCCCCGTGGGCAGTGCCACAGCAGAAACCTGTCGCCAGGAACTGCCTGCCTGCCCTGGACGCTCTTCTTGCCCCAACTATGGCCAGCCTCCAGACCCTTCGGGTCATTTCCATTGACCAGACTTAGGCGCCGACTGCACAGCAGAAGTGGGCTCACCCTGGAGTGAAGGAAGTTTAAGCTCTCTTCCCTTGCACAGGCAATTTTTCTCAATTAGAATTCACCAGATTGCATAAGCTTCGATCTCAGCTTTCCTTGCTCTGTCTGGATAGGAGAAAGCTTTTTGGCTTTAGGATACTGAGGACAGGACATGAGGACTTAGAGGGAATGGATTCTGACAAGGGTTCGTTTACTACACCGTACTACACCGTGTCTCCGTGGAGACAGCAACCTCCTAGGGCGCTTGAATGACCTGCCAGCTGAATCTTAGGATCCTCAACTCATCTTCTTTATGCCACACCCAACTCTACCAACCTTTAGCATCTCTAGTCCCAGCCTCCATGGTCCAGCACCCTACCTGGTTCCCCAATGTTTAGGTCTAGTCTAAACGAGAATTCAAAAGTGGCCTCTGCTAAGGTGAAGCCACAGGCCCATCAGACCCTCCTTTTACCCTGCATCCACAAAGCCCATGCCCAGCATGTGAGTGCTGAGAGGTCGATGCAGAATGCGCCCCCACATTCTAAACTGACAGTTGCCCCAAAATTCTGACACTGTGGGATCCTGCTGGGACCCTCAGGAATCCCATCCTTGAGAAGAGAAAAACGAAGGAATTCTGAAAAAGACAGGGCGAGGCTTGTGAACTCCCACACGCCGAGAGTAGCAGCGTGCCACCCCGAGAGTAGCAGCGTGCCACCCCGAGAGTAGCAGCGTGCCACCGGCGAGGCTTCGGGTTCTCCGAGGCCAGAGCAGGGCTTTGGGACCTGGAGGTGTTGGGGACTGAACATCGCTCCCGAGCTGGGATCTGGCATTCCAGGGCTCCAAGCAGGTGGCAGGGATTCTGAACTGGTCCCGGGTCTGGGACTTCCTGACGGTCGAGCCCTTGACGGCCCCAGCACTTACCCGGCAGACTCGGGAAAGTCTCTGAGAAGTGCGGCGGCGGGGGCGGCGGGGGTTCAGCCACTTTCTCGCGCGCCGGCAGCAGCTCGTCGGCGTCCAGCGCTCCCTCTGTGCGCCGGGCCGCTGGCTCGGGGTTGCTTCGCGAGGCGGTGGAGGCGGCGGCGGCGGCGGCGGCGAGCTCCGGGGGTCCGTAGTAGGCGTCAGGAGGCTCTGCGAAGCTGGGCAGCGCAGTGGTCAGCGCTACCATCGAGGGCACCGCCTGGCCCAGCCCTGCGCAGAAGGTATTGCTCAGGCGGCCCGCGAATGAGGCAAGTGGGGCCAGAGGCGGCAGGCCGGCGGGCAGCGGCGCGGGGGCCAGCGCCTGTGGCAGCACAAGTGGCCGGTAGGGCATGAACATGGGGTAGCCGGTGTAGAGCAGGTGGCCCGAGCGCGGCGGCGGCGGCCCGATGAGCGAGTCGATGGAGAAGGCGGCGCCCGGGCCGCCGCTGCCCCCGCCGCTGCCCCCGGGGGCGCCGCCGCCCGCCGCTCTCTGCATGGCGCTGCCCGGGCCCGCCGTGCGCCCCGCGCGGACACGCAGGGCTCGCTGCGGGCGCGCGGGCCGAGGTGGCGGCGGGGCGCGGGCTCGGCGCAGTGTGGCTCCGGCGCCGCGCTCCCTCGCTCATAAGGAGGGAGGGGGCGGGCGGGCGGGCTGGGGGTGTCGCCCTCCGGACTCATCCATCTTCCTCAAATTACGCTTCACTTGCTCCCTCCGCCCGCCGCCGCTCCCGGCTCCCGCGACCCGAGCCCCGCGCCTTCCCAACGGCCCGGCCGGCCCGGGACCCCGCCCGCCCCCCGCGGCCCAACCAACTATTATTAATGCAGATTGATGAGGCCGGACCCGCCGCTTTGTGAAAGTTTGCGGCGGGCGAGGAGGAGGCGGCGGCAGCTGGCCAGGTCCCCTCCCTGCGCCTGGACCTGCTACGGGCTCAGCGCTGCTCGAAGGGCGAACCGGGCGCGGTGGGGCGGGGGTGCTCGGGCTGCGAGGACGCACTCCGGCCCGCATCCCACCCCGGGACCCGGGAGCTCTGCGCGGCGGTCCCTAGGAGCCCGGGCCCGGCGGGAGACAGCAGGGGGCGCGCTCTCCGCCCAGGGCTCCGTGCGCGCCTGGGGCCACTCGTGGGTGCCGCTTTCCTACTGTCTTCCCAGCCCTTTCGCACTCTTTGACCTGGACTCGGTTCTCTAAGCACCGATTCTTGCCCCTTCTCCCTTTCTCCTCTGTTTCCAACTTCTCGCTTCTGTGGGAATTCCTGAGTGCCCACACCGGACCAAGTACTTACCCTCTCTTCACCTTTCCCCTCCACCTCTCTCCCACTGTTACCATTCCTTTTTTTTCCTCTCACGCTTCCCTCCCTTTTGGCCTCCTTAATTCCGATTCCTCTCTTTTTTATTCTCTATCCCAGACTACCTTAATCTTATTTTCTCATTCCCTGCCTTTACCCATATCTCTTCTCTGTCTGTGTCAGTCAATCTGTCTGTCTCTGGCGCTTCTCTCTCTCTCTCTCTCTCTCTCTCTCTCTCTCTCTCTCTCTCTCTCTCTCTCTCTCTCTCTCTCTCTCTCTCTCTCTCTCTCTCTCTCTCTCTCCCTCTCCATTAATTTCCCTGATTGGCTCCCTGGCTCCAGCGCGTCTGATGAGCCCTATTCATTCTCGGGCCTGACACTCTCGACCTGCCCTGCCTGATTGCTGGGGGCTGGCCCCAGGAGCGCTGATGAGCCCCAAGGGTCAGTAGCGCTAATTATCTGCTAATTGCAGATGACTCTGCTCACCTCCCCCATTCCGCCTTTACTGTCCCCTCCTCTGATTCCCAGCAGCAGATTTGTCGTTCTAGAGGCAGAAATCATCGGCTTTTGGCTGCCTAAGCACCTCAGGTCAGTGAATAAGACCAACAAAAACGAGTGCCCCAAACTTGAGGTTGCACAGTAAGCCTGGCCGACAAAAAGCGCAGTCTTTGGACTAGGAAACTATTCCGGTGGGTCAGGAAGAGCCTGGTAGTTAGGAGGAGCAATAACAAAGACAAGTTCAATAAGATGCAGGTTAGGGGTGTGAGTGATCCTATCACACAGCTCTGAAGAGCTGCTACAGAGGACAGAGGAGGGCAGATTGACTGCTGGGTCTCAGTGACTTTTGTCCCAGGAGTATTATATTAGCTAGTGAGCAGAGCTATTGTTAGGCTGAAGTGCTCTATGTGCCGTGGGTAGCGCCCTGGGAGAGGGCAGGGTTAAATGAGACAGGTATTGAAGTTGGTTGTGGTATTCTCAGCCTGGGACGTGGAGCAGCAGGAGGATCAAAAGTTCAAGGTCATCTCCAGCTACACATTGAGTTCTAGACCAGTCTGAGCCAAAGGCCCGATCAGCCAGGGCTATGGGGAGGCCCTATGAGTGGAAGGGGGGGTCAGGTCTTCAAAATTCATCAGAGAAACGAATGGAAGAAGGTGTCGTTTCTATGCAGTCTGGTATACTTTGCCTTCTACATTCATCCAGTGAAAACAAGAGGCAAGACTGGGAGAAGATGGGGCTTTAACTTAGGTCTGGGAACCGCACTCACACTAAAGAAGTAGACTACACCAAAAGACAGCTTTCCAAATAACTCTTTGTTGAGTTAACCAAGCCCTTCACAGGACTGATAGTGAAGACCAGATTTCAAAAGCATATTGTACTTAAGAAGGGAGAGGTCAAGTACTTGGTTTGATGGCTTTACAGTGTTGGATACATAATAGAGGCTTATTGACTTGATGAATTATGGAGGGAACTTTGAGCTACAATTACTGCAATTAAAGCTGTATGAGCAGTTTCCGCACCAATCAAATAACACACGGAGAAGAGCCATTTTTAAAAGTAATTGCATTCATTTTTTTGCATAGGTAATAACATCACATAGAACAAAATTTCAAAAGCTCAAAAGGACATATGTTGAAATATCTCTGTCCCAAAGCTCTGACAGTAAAGGCACACTTCTGTAGCACCCTCGCTATGATCTGTTCCACGAATCGGGCGAAGGCCTAGAGATTGAAATAAAGACAAGACAGCAGGTCATTCGTTCAATGGCAATGTCGGAATGCCAAATGCCGAATGCCATTTATTGAGAGGATGGTACGGGCTTAAATACTGACAGCACAGTGGAAAATTACAGGAATTTTAGGCTTAGCTCCTCCCTATGAGGTGTGTGTTGTCACCAGGTGTGTGTTATCAAAGCCAGAAGAGTACCAACAGCCTTGGGGCAAGGAGTTCCAGCCAACAGCGTCAGGCTTGCTCGAGGTGCCTGGGCAGGGGTGGGGAGGGGTTGGGGGGGTGGGAGGTGGGAGGGAGGTGAGTGGGGGGTGGGGGAGTGTCCATGCAGGGCCCTACACACTTCAACAAATCTGCCATTCTCTATGGCACAAAATGGATTGTGCACTCTTTGGGGCTCCAGGATAAAGATCTTCTGGTCCCAAATATATATTTCACCTATCTCGAACCAAGAGCTTATTGTCTAGAACTTGTCCTCAGAGCATTAGACTCAAGCTGGCAAAGAGGCTGGTTTATGTTTTGATACCAATGAATCTCAATGGGCAACCTACTCAGAAGTGATGTGCTGACACACAGGGCTTTGTATTGACCTGGCATGTGTGTCAGATACTGAGCTCTGTAAGCCAGCCCCTTGCCCTGCTGGGGTCATGAAGAGTGACTGCTCTGGTCTTTGATGTTTAGTAGCTAGTATCTCATGCTTAGGGGTGGCTGCTGCAGCCCCATTCTATACCTGCCCTTGCATTCTGGGTGGAACTGAGACACCAAAAAACAAAACAAAACAAAACAAAACAAAACAAAAAAACAAAACTTGGAAGCAAGTTCCAGCCCTCCCTGAGCTGCATGGCCTTGGCACCTCCAACTTAACTTCTCTGTTTGAAAGAGGGAGCATATCATCTACTGTGATTGCTTAAAAACCAAGGATTCCATGGGTAGGATACAGTGTCTTCCAGAATGAATTCCTCCTGCAGGGAACAAAGGGTGAACATACTTGCCTGAGAGAGAAGGGACTCACCTTCCACCCAGTCGGCAGCACTTCAGGACCAAGGACAGATGCTGCTGCCATCAAACCCATCACATTTGAACAAACCTGGCTCTTTACCAGCAGAAAATGGGCACCTTGCTACTGCACCCCTGGTCTTTCCTAAAATTGAACCATGGAGCCAGAGAGATAGGCCAGCCCTTAAAGAGTGCTAGCTGCTCTCTCAGAGGATGTTGGTTCTGTTCCCAGCACCCCACGGCAGCTCTCAACCTTTGGTAACTTCAGTACCAGAGAATCTGACTGCCTCTTTGACCTCCCTGGGCACCAGGCATGCACGTGGTGCACATATGTATATGTAGGAAAAGCACTCATACACATAAAAATGAATGTAATGCAGCTGTGCATGTACTGTGAGTTGGCTGGCTCTCACTGTACATAGCTTTGGGAAATGTCCCTGAACAGGAATTTGTTGCTTTTCTTTTTTCACTTCTTTGTTGGAAATATGGTCTCAAATATGATTATTTACTTATTTTGGTTACTTGTTTTTAAAACAGGGTATTCGGGGAGGTAGCGGGTTGGCACACACCTTTAATCCCGGAGGCAGAAGCAGGTGGATTTCTGTAGGTTTGAGGCCAGCCTGGTCTACAAAGTAAGTTCTAGAACAACCCAGGCTTCACAGTGAAACCCTGTCTCAAAACAAAACAAAAAAGGCAAAACAAAACAAAACGAAACAACCAGGGCTTATGTTATGTGGCCTGGCTGACCTAGTTCTTGCTATGTAGATCAGACTGGACTCAAACTCATGGAGATATCCTTCCCCCTGCCCCCTCGGCAGGCATGCTCCTCTACAAGTGGATAAATAGTTTGATATAATATACCCTTTCTGCTTGGTCTATGTCAGGTTTTATCTTCTGGCCACTCATTTATGTGCTGGCAATTGCACCCAAGGCACACACAAAAAAAAAATGAACAAAGTGTTCTAAAGCCAAAGCCACACCAACAGGTCCATATCTCCGATTCACTCAAGCAGGAGCAAGAGCCTCCCAATGTGGGCCACGTCGGCTTCTGTCCGCGAGTACCCTCTGGTGGCACTAGACCGCAACTACAGTCATCCTGAGGAAGGCACGGAGTGCCACAGCGCCCCCTGGCGTTAGTTAAGAGAGGCGCCGAGGGCAAAGGGACTGGAGCCAGGCAAGAGGTTCAAGCTTCAGAGAGCATATTCACAGTTAAGTGCAGGATTCGGGTGAGAACTGTACACGAGTATCTTGAAGTCTAGTGTGCATGCATGAACGTTTGTGCATCTTCATTGTGCCAGGGCTCTAGAATTCTGTGTATCTATTATGTTGAATATGTGGTGTGTGTGAGCCCACCCGATCACAGGCGGATAGGTTGGTGGTAGGGAGGTCCGCGCCTCCAGTGCAGGGCGGAGTCCTCACGGAGGCGTGAAATTGGTTTGGAGCAAACACATTATGGAAAGCAATTACCAGGGAGAAGTTCTGGGCCCGCGGGACCATCATCCAGGAGGCTGGGGAGGAAGCTCCCTGGTTCGCAAGTGTCTGGATGTCTAACCCCAGAAAGGGCCTTCCTAACGCTGCTGCTTCATTAAGGACAAGGCACAGCCTCTTCAAACCAACCACTCAGCACCACCTTTCTTGTCTTCCCTTCTTGGCTCCTTGAAAAGAGTCCCACAGCCTGTACTTCCCAGGCATAGCAGAAGGACCTCTGATGTTCTAACCCCTTTGCCAAGCCTTCTCAATCACTCCCATCCTCCACACCTTCAACTTTGTATTTTAGTTCACGTGTCCTGTGAGGGTGGTGTGATAGCATCGGCAATTCTCTGAGGGCAGGGTCATGTCTCAGAGCCTCGTATTTACCCCAGCAGTGTGTGGAAGGGATTAAATAGAATCCGTAAACAAGATGCATAGCCAGTTGTCCCCTGTGCAACAAGGTCCTCTTGAAATAAGGTTTCAGATTCATGTACTTCAAATTCATTGGTCCATCTGGCCTTGGAACACTTCTTCTTCAAGATGTCTAACAGGTTAATCTGGCAACACAGACCTTTCTACCTCCCCTGCCTTAGTAATTAGTATCACCACCCACCTAGTTGTTCAAGCAAAAACAAACAAACAAACAAAACAACAACAACAACAAACCAACAATAACAACAAAAAAACCCCAAACTTTGAGACATGCTGGGTGAGTCCCTTAAGAAGTCTGTCAGCGAGCACTATCCATGCCTCCTCTGCTATCTACCTCTCGTCCCAAGATGGCTGCTGTAGCCTCCAAATGGCCTTCTGGATTCTCTAGAATTCCCCCACTCAGACCAGCTGCTGACAGCCAGGCAGCCTAGGGACACTGGCCTAGTTACTCTTCTGCTGTCCCCCACATTCTACTTCCATGCTGGCTCCTCCCTTTCATTCTGAGCTCAGGTTAAATGCCAGCCTCCTCAGAGAGTAGGTTTCCCTGTCACTAAATCCAAAATAACTCCCTATTGCTGTCACATCACTGTTTGCATTATCTTGTACTTAGTTCCATGTGCAGCGTTCTCTTGTTTGCCTAGTGTTTTCAGCAGAGTAATGGGGACAGAAGGCTAGCCTGGTGTCCCCTGCAGCCCTGCGCCTGCCCAGCCTAGAACACAGGAGGCACAGCAGTCATGGGCGTGAACTCGGGACATTCCCTAAGACCCCTCATCTCAGGGACTACCAGGGTCTCCCAGAGAGGTTCCTGCAGGATGGCAAAGGACCTTCTGCAGTGGGTTCCCTGTCAACACCTGGAAATCATCTTCTGGTCCCAACCTTTATCCTTGTAAAGTACAAGCCTTCAAAGCCTGCAGGGGACCAGGCAGCCAGGCATTTCCATTGCTGACGGTGCAAACAAACCCTGGACCGTCCTGATCACACCAGATGCCAGTCGCCATCAGTCCTCTAGCCACGTGCTCACACCTGAGCTCTGGGCTGGCAGATCAGTCCAAGGTGAGGCCAGGAGAGGCCAGTCCCCACCTTCAGTCCACTTGCCTCTACAGCCTTCTGGTCCCGCCTCCAGGTCCCTCACCACGTAGTCTGATGTCCTGTAGCGGGCTGGAAAAGCGCTCTCAAGCCTGGGAATTCTGTCCAGTGACCTTTGACATCAGGCGCTCTGCAGCTGGGTTGCCCCGCCCACTGCTGGCTGCTGAGCCTCCAATTTGTAGGTTCTGGTACTACAGTGTGAGCAGTGGCAAGCCAGTCTATCGTTTCACAGAAATAGAAGTCTGAGTCTAGGGGAGGACATTCTTTTGTTTCACAACAAGCTAATGACACTCGAGAGTAGAACACAGCTCTGGTGACAACTCCACACTCTTGCTACCACAAAGCTATGTTTAAGGAATCAGATTAAGCCAGGCGTTGGTGGCACATGCCTTTAATCCCAGCACTTGAGAGGTAGAGGCAGCTGGGTCTCTGTGAGTTGGAGGCCAGCCTGATCTACAGAGCACATTCCAGGACAGGCTCCAAAGCAATACAAAGAAAGCCTGTCTCCTAAAAACAAAACAAAACAAAACAAAACAAAGCACAGATTTAAAGGTGCTGAAAAGATGGCCCAGCAGTTAAAAGCACTGACTGCTCTTCCTAAGGACCTGGGTTCAGTTCCCAGCACCCACATGGCAGTTCACAACCATCTGTAACTCAAGTTCTAGAGGATCTGACTTCCTATTCTGATCTGCAAGGACACCAGGTGTGTACATGACGCGCACACACACTCAGATTAAACCCCTTACATAGAATAAAAAATAAACAGAGTAAAAGGAGCAAGAAGCAGATAGCAGTGGGCAGTGCTCAGTGACCTGCGCGGGTAAAAACGGTCCTTCTCCTGAACCTGGGCCCATGGTGCCTTCTCTCCCGCATATGTTGAGCCTTTTACCAGGGCAGCCCAGCTCTTCCAGCCCTTGTCCACCAGCTTCCTTTGCTCCTGCCTCGGCCTTGCCCCAACCTTCGGGCCACCTATTCTGACAAGCTCTCACTCTGGAGGCTATTTGTATCTCGCATGAGGAGAAGGGCAAGTTGGCCTGGGACCTGCTGGTGGATGCTGAAGGGAGAGGTGAGGCAGCTTGCAAATGGTGCCACCCATCCTGATTCTACGTGAGGGGGTCACCTCAAGGGAGGTGGAGGCTTGTTGGGGATTGTATCAAATCACATAACTTGCAGACTTTTTTTTAAAAAACAGTCTTACTCAAGTAGCACAATCTGGCCACTTTCCCCCCACCCCTGCCTCTACTTCCCAAGGGCCAAGTTAACATCTGTGCCATTATTCTGGGCTTCAGCCTGGAGATTTCCAGTGCACACACAGGTTTGAATCGGCATCAGCTGGATGCTCATCTGCTTTTTTCTCTCAAGTGTGGATCAAGGCATTGGCTCCCGATTTGAAGATGGCCTTTGTGCTAACTTGAGTCATTGCAAAGGTGTCCCTGGGGGAGTCTGCTTCGTTCCTGGGGCATTGCACACCTGGAAGGAGAGGCAAGGAGTTAAGGAACCCCAGTGGCCCTGGAAGCAGCCCCTTTAGCCCAGAACCATCCTCCAACGCTTTTGTTGTCCCCAAGCATGATGGCTGTCCCCAGAAGCCAGGGCTCACCTAGTAAAGCATATCCTCAAACTCCAGCTGCAGGTAGCGGAGCAGGCAGGATGGCAGGGGAAGCCGAAGCAGTGCATGGGGCAGGCTGCCCTCCAGGTGACATCGGAGTGCACAGCGGCTAAGGTGCTGCAGCGACCTGGGCTGCCTCACCAGGGCAAAGAGGGAAGAGTAGAATCCATGATGCTTCTGCAGATAGGAGGAGGGGCTCAGTGAGGACAGCCTTGGACAACCAGCTCCCTTTTCTTCTAACAGGGACAGACGATGACTCCAAGAACCTCATAAAAACCCTCAGAGATCTCTCCGGAAAGTATAGTTCTCTAGGACACGAGTGGGCTGCTGGGTAATTTCTGTGGAAGACTGACAAGGCTGACCCTTAGGGAATGATGTCTCTCAGGGCCATGTTGAGTGATGGGTTCGGGGCCCTGGACACTGACCTGCATAATCTCAGGTGGTACCAAGCCCTTGGCCTCCTCAGGAAGCTGTACCGCACAGTAGGTGTTCATCAGCACCTCGATGGTTCTTGGGAACGTGCACCAGCGTTCTAGCACCTGGAAGAGAAAGAGACTCATTAGGGAATCCTATCAGACCACGTAGATGATTCATGACAGCTGTAGGGTCAACTTTCTCCCCCAGAAAACAAGGCTTATTTACTTGAAGCTTTTTATTTTTATTTGCTTATTTAATTTTAAAGATTTTTATTTAATTTATGTATATGAATGTTGTGGCTGTGTGCATTTCTGTGTACCACATACATGCACTGCCTGTGGAGGTCAGAAGAGTTATTAGAACCCCCTGAAACTGGAATTAGAGATAGTTGTGAGCTGTCATGTGGATGCTGGGACTCAAACCCAGTTCCTTTAGAAGATCAGCAAGTGCTTTTAACTGCCAAGCCTTCTTTTCAGCCCCTTTTTATTTATTTATTGATAGAGGGTCTCATTATATAGCCATGTTATGTTACAGGCAGACCTCAAACTCACAAAGATCAACCTGCCTTTGCCTCCCAAGTGCTGCGCTTAAAGAAGTGTGCCACTATGGTTGGCAAAAAATTATTATTTATTTATTTATTCATTATTTATTTTGTGTCTTATGTGTGTCTGTGTGTTTATGCTAGTTTGAGGGTGCCAGCAGAGGCCAGAGAAAGGGGCCAGATGCCATGGAACTGGAGTTACAGGCTTACAAGCCGCCCAGTGTAGAGGGCCTTTAGTTCTTGAATGCTGGCACCACAAATTCGCATCCCCGCACTCAGTTTTGAAACAGGATTTTTACAGATTCAGTCAACTCAATGGTTATTAGGGTGGTCTCTATTAATATGGCAGTTATTCTGACATGAAGGACAGGGCTTGGATGTAGCTTGGAAATTTGCCTAGTATTCATGAAGCTAGGTCCGATTTCTAGTACCATATAAACTGTGTGTATAATGCCTGCCATCCCAGGAATCAAGAGATGAGAAGAGGAAGATCCGAAGTTCAAGGTCACCCTTGGTTCTATCACAAGTTCAGGGCCTGTCAGAAGAAAGGTGGCCCCATGAGAACCTCAGAGCAATATGGGGACAAGCCAAGGGGTACCAAGAAATCACCAAAGCTAGAAAGAGGTAGGTGTACAGTTCACCTCCCTTGGAGCTTCCAGAAGGAACCAATCTCTCCAGCACCTCTATTTCCAGCTGCAGTCTTCAAAACTGGGAAGGAGGGCAGCTGTGCTGCAGGTGGCCCAGCCCTGAGGTAGGTCTTTGTTGGAGCAGTGCCAGAAAACCAGCAGCTGTGATTCTAGTGTTCACATGGCTTGTGCCAGATTCTTTTTCTATCACTTTGCAGGCATGGACCCTCAATCCTCCTTTCTACCACTTATGGACTGTCATTGTCCCCAACTTTCAAGTGAGGGGAATTGAGGCTCGGAAAAGTTACAAAGCCATCCGGGTGGTAATGGCACATGCCTTTAATTCCAGCACTCGGGAGGCAGAGGCAGGCAGATCTCTGTGAGTCTGAGGCCAGCCTGGTCTACAGAGCGAGTTCCAAGACAGACTCCAAAGCTACACAGAGAAACCCTACTCGAAAAAACAAAAGTTATGAAGCTTAGCTAGACTGCAGTGCCAGCAGGCGTGGCTGGCACACAGGCTCTTGGCTACCACTGCCCTGCTCTCCCACTGCCTCTCCCGGGCTCTGTCCTAGATTTTTCTGCTGGGATATAGCTCCAGTGGTATAAGGCTCACCTTTCACCAAGTCTTTTGTTCAATTGTAAGTACCATTTAAACTTGGGGTGGGGTGCAGGCCAGTCATCCTGGAGGTGGAGGCAGAAGAGTCAGAAGTTCAAGGTCATCTTTGGCTACACAGAGAGTTTGAAGCCTATCTGGGCTACACAAGACCCTTCTCATAAAACAAAAGCCTTCCCTGCAGAGATGCCTCCTTGGTTAACAGCACTTGCTACTCTTGAAGAGGACCCAGCATCTACATGGCATCTCACAACCATTGTAACTATAGCGCCAAAGAATCCAACACCCTCTTCTAGCTTCTGTACACAGCAGGCATATACATGGTGCACAGACAAACATACAGGCAAAATACTCATACCGTAGAAATGTCTTAAGTTAAAAAAAATCAGATATGGTGGCACATGCCTTTAACCCCAGCACTTGGAGGCTGAAATGCTGTGTGCTATCTCCCTGGGGAGTATTTCCACACATAACCTGCACCTACGCAATCATAGACGCCACTGCATACACTGGGAACCTGGAACCCATGCTCTCAGGTGTGGTGGCACAGGAGACCCTGGAGCCTCCATTTCTTGTCCCATCTCTGGGCAGTGCTTATCGCAGCCACCTCAGCCTAGCCTGCCCATGACTTCATTACATCGCCACTGCTCTGTCCCCTCCCTCCCTCCAAGGAGTCCCCGGGCCAAGTCCCACCCCCAGGGAAACCCTCCAGCCCTCACTGAGGCTGTGCCAGCTGCTCTTGCTGGCCCCCTTTGCCAGCCACCTCACTGTGTACTGGTGTGATTCCTGACTGCTGAGAGCTTTCTCGAGTATCCACCTCATCCTAGAGCACCAGCTAACTCACCCAGAGCACCAATGCGTAGGTCACACCCATATTTCCTACGCTAACCCTAGGATGTAAGGACCACACACACTGTTTTTTTAAAGATGAGGAAACAGCCACAGAAGGTGTGCCCTGTATCAGAGCCTACTCTTCTAATGGTCAACAGGCTTGTAGGCCACTGGCGGGCTGGGCCACCTGGTGTGCACTGTCTGGGAGCCACTGTCCCTCTCTGTGCTACAACTTTCCACCCCCTTCAGCAGAGGCTATGCTGTGCTGGGAACTTGGGAGCCAAAGACTTGCAGCGACTTCCATACAGCCACACAAACAAGTGCCAGAGTTAGAGACCCACCCAGGACGTCAGCATCAAGCCCAAGGCTGCAGTCGTCTGGAGAAATGCTGAAGCTGGCATGTCACAGGGATAGTCTCAGAGTCATCCTTGCTGGGTGGAATGGGATTCTAGAAAAGACTAGAGGGGCTGTAGATTGTAAGAAAGGGACAAATGGTGTCCTTCACTCTACCAGTCACCTTTTCCCTGAGACAGCTAAGGGCTAGAGCAGGCTGGTGGGGGCAGGTGTAGGGGTAGAGGCGGGGGTCTGGAGATGTTTGTCTGCTGCTGTACCAGGTCCTTCCTGCCCCCGCCTGGCGGGGAAATCATTAGCTGTCAGAACCACAGTCAGATTACAGGGAATTGCTCGTCTCCTAATTATCTGGTGTTAATAGGAGATTAATTAGTGTTAATTGTTGATTTTCTTGTATTTTCCCAAAGGGGAGACCAATCTGCCGAACTCTCGGGCTGTTTAATTATTTGGTCTTGCTTAGGAATCCAGACAGATGCTGCTAGGTTTTGTGAGCAAAGAAGAGAGGCAGGGGAAACAGGGATGTCTCAGGGGAGGAGTGCTGGGCTAGCGGGGACCTGCCCATAGCTGTCACCCTCCCAAAAGGCCAATTTAGCTTTGACATATCCCCTTTGAGGACAACTGTCTCCACTCCAGGCCCAGCAGCCTCCATGTTCCAATGTAGCTCAACGTGGCATGGGACCAAGCCCCTTCCCAGTTCACTCTAACCCAGGATCTCAAGTAGAACTCACTTCAGGGACGTTGATCAAAACTGGAAGATGACAGTGAAAAGCATGTTCAGAGGGTAGTGGCAGCTAGCTGGCAGAGGTAGGGGAGGTGTGTCCTAAACTTTCAAAAAGTAGGATTGTGTTCCTTTGCAAATGCTCAGAGCAGATTCAAGTTCTGTCCTCAGGGAGGCACATTTTGCTTAGCTGACCCTGCTGCTATATCAGATCTCTTCAAACTCTTACCTTCCTCAGCTTAGGGCTAAAGAAGACCCGTCCCCCAAGCCCTGGCTGCTCCCCTCATTGGTCCTAGCTCTTCTGTCTCTTCCTATCTTTTGTAACTGTCCCACTGTCCTCAGTCCACTTTCCTCACGTGCACACACACACACACACACACACACACACTCACACACACACACACACACACACACACACACACTCACACACACACACACACACACACTCACACACACACACACACACACACACTCACACACACACACTCACACACACACACACACACACACACACTCACACACACACACACTCACACACACACACACACACACTCACACACACACACACACTCACACACACACACACACACACACTCACACACACACACTCACACACACACACACACACACACTCACACACACACACTCACACACACACACACACACACACACACTCACACACACACACACACACACACACACACACACACACACACACACATACACACACACACACACACACACTCACACTCACACACACACACACACACGCACACACACACACACACATACACACACACACACTCACACACACACACTCACACACACACACACACACACACACACACACACACACACGACTGCTAGTTGTATACCCTTATTCTTAGGTCTCACTTGTTGTTGAATGAAAGAAGAGACTAACCTATCTGCTCAAGTGCTCCAAGTTGCTTTGAGAAGCAAACACAACACAGGTCTAGCTCTCCTGGTCCCCACACCATAATGGCCTTCTCCCTGCTTCAGCCCCATACCTCTGTACCTTGGGGAGTGCCCCTGGCCAGACTCGGACAGCACCATGATTGAGTAGAGCTCGCACCATGTGCTCAGGGCTGTGGGCCAGGGCCGTAGCTGGACCTTGCAGAGCACAGTGCAGAGGTGTATGTCCCCCATAGTCCATGGCATTAGCACTGACACCACAGGACAGGAGCAGCTCCACGACAGCTGAATGACCCCGGCGGCAGGCCAGGTGCAGGGGCCGCTGCTTGTCCTGGTCAGCAGCATCCGCATCTGCCCCAACTGAGAGCAGCAAGCTGCACAGTTGGAAACAGCGGTTGGTGGTAGCCTCAGCATCTGTGGGGGATTGACAGCGGACATCACAGGCAGCCAGCAGTGGCGTCCAGCCTTCAGCATTGCGGGCATCAGGACATGCACCCCATCTTAGAAGCAAGTCTGCTAGTTCCACATGGCCAAGCCGGGCAGCTATGTGCAAAGGAGTCTCTTCTCCATCCTCAGACCGACCATCCACATGTGCCCCAAACTTCAGGAGCAACTCCACACACCTAATCAGGGAGAGACAGTAGGTGAGGAACAATGCTGCATTTCTGCTGGTCTGAGCACAGCAAACTCAGCGGGGACTATGGGAGTCTCATGGCTCTCCTTGTATCCAGGCTTTCCCAGAAACAGGAGGCAGAATCAACAGTGGGCCCTCTGTGCTTGCTCTCCAGCTCCTCAACTCAGGTGATCTCTTGTCTCTGCCTCCAAAGTTCTTGGGTTGCAGGCAGCAACCATCGAAGCCACGGTGTGTGTGTGTGTGTGTGTGTGTGTGTACAATGTGCTTAAAGGCATTAGGTCCCCTGAAGCTGAAGCTGAAGCTGGAGTTACAGGCAATTGTGAGCTGCTTGATATGGGTGCTGGGAATCGAACTCTGGTCTCTGCAAAAACAGTACATGCTAAGCCATCTCTTCAGCCCCAGCATAGCGGCCTTAAAACCAAACCCTCAGGGGCTGGAGAGGTGACTTAGCAAACAAGAGCACTGGCTGCTCTCCCAGAGGGCGCAGGTTAAATTCCCAGCAACCACATGGTGGTTACAACCATCCAAACTCCAGCTCTAGGAAATCCTACAGCCTTCTTCTGACCTCCTTAGGCACCAGGCACACACGGTACACACACATATATGTAGGCAAAACATACACATAAAATAACCTTTAAAAACAAAACTAAATCTGAATTCTTTCTGCAGGGATCATCCCCCACATCCGCATAAGAATATAAGTCACAAGAAGTCACCATGTGGTTGGAGCATGTTCCTTGGATGGCCCAGCCTCAGTTCCTGGTACTCTATTACTCTCACATCCCAGGGGACACCAAAGCTACAAGGACCAGGGACCTTGCACAGGCTTACACATTAGTGAGTGATGCAGCTGATGGGACTCGGCAATTAAGAGCACTGGCTGCTTTTCTAAAAGATCCTTGTTTCCCTCCCCATGTAGAACCACCATGGTTCTACACCATGCATGGAAATTTTATAGTATGTGTATTTGCTGCAATTGCCTATTTAACTTTTCAGTAAGGCTTCTAGATAACTTTAAATTACATCTGTGGTGCACTTGTTCTCTCTCTCTCTCTCTCTCTCTCTCTCTCTCTCTCTCTCTCTCTCTCTCTCTCTCTCTTGTTTTTGTTTTTGAGACAAGGTTTGACCTGAAACTTACACTGTCCTAAAAGTCACTATGTAGCCAAGGACGACCTTGAACTCCAGATTCTCCTGCCTACATGTCCCAGTGCTAGTACTACAGGTGTATGTCACTATGTCCTGATTCACTTTAGATTTGTATTGGATGGTACTGGTATAGAATATTTCTTTTACTGTAATGTCACTAACCCCATGGAATCCTCTGGGGGTGAGTGAGTTTAACAAGGGACAAGGTTCATAGGAGGGGCCCAATGGATGACTTGTCCCTTTCTGCAAGGCATGCAGTCATGAAGGGAGGGCATGAGTAAATGGGGTTTCCAAGACCCCTCCTGCTCAGATTTCATGGTGACTACAAAGTGGTGAGTCGGTCTCATGCTCTCAGGATCCTGAATCACAGGTCAGAATTATTTAGGTCAACAGAAATGAATATTTCCCCATAGAAGATGAATCACAGACATACTTGGATGTGCCAATAACTTTCTTATGAGCTTAAATTTGTTCTTCTGTTGTGCTTGGGATGTGACCCTGGGAAACTTAAGCAAGCACTCCACCACTGAGCCACACCTTTGAACCTCCAGCCCCTAAACCTAGTCCTTTCCCTCCTCAGTATGCCTCGAACTCCTAACCCTCCTCTCCCTCTCTCTCACAATGCTGGCGTTACAAGCATGCACAACAAGGCCTGGTCCTTAAGCTGTTCTTGAGCCCACAGATGTGAGCCCACCCTGCTGATGTGGGAATCCAGCCTGCCATTCTACCCACTGGGATTTACTCAGTCCTTTATAGTCTGTTTGAAGCTACTTGACAGCAGGTTTCCTGAGGATAGAACCATGCTTAACACAATGCCTGGAATATTGGATGGGCAAAGAAAACATTAAAATTTTACAGCAATGCTATCTTCTCCATTTCCAAGCTGGTCAGAGCCCTCAGTGAAGACCATGAGGTTGGGCCCCTGCTCCTGCTCTCCACTCTCTCCCAGGGGAGCAGAAAAAACAAAACAAAACAAAACAAAAAACAAAAACAAAAACAAAAACAAAAACAAAAACAAAAACAAAAACAACAAAAAAAACCACCTCAAGTTGGTGTTGCTACAGTTTCTTAATTGGGACCAATGGATGTCTTGGGAGTAAATGTGTATTGACCCCAGCAGCACATCCTGCCCCCTTGAGAATGAATCCAAAATGAGAGGTCACTCACTCAAGGATATTAGGGCCCCGACAGAGATGCAAAGGGCGTTTCCCGTCCTGGTTAGGCATGTTGGGGTCGGCTCCTGCCACTAGCAGCACATGGACACAGGCAGTGTGACCTGCAGTGCAGGCTTCGTGCAGCGCAGTGCGGCCTCCAGGGGCACTGTCAGGCCTTGCTCGACGCCTCAGCAGCAACCGCAGAACTTCAGTGTGACCACGGCTAGCTGCCACATGCAATGGAGTGGTCAGCTCCTCTTCATATGTCAGAGACCAGAGTCCTAGGAAGAGAGGGGCAGAGGCTTCACATCCCAAGGATGGTAAAGGGCTGCCAGGCAAAAAAGGGATGAAGATGGCAGAGGTGGAATGAAGGGACCCAAAGTTCGTCTGAAGCCTCCCCTCTCCCACTCAGACCCGTCCATGCCCCGCCCATACTCAGAGCACGGATGTTGAAGCGGAAATCTCTCCATTGCTCTGGGTCGCTGGTATCAAAGATGGAGTCTGGAGCCAGGCCAGTGCCGGAGTCTGCGAGGATTTGAGAGACAGAGCCCACATCCCCAGCCACTACTGCCTGCCAGAAGGCAAGGGCAGGTCCTGAAGCCGAGCGGGTGATGATAGGTCCCAGGCCAGGCTTAAGGTCCTCCTCAGACTCTCTGTCAGGCTTCTCCACCAGTCTGGCACAGAGGGTGTGTCTGTCACCCTGAGGCTCTCCCTGGCCCCTGCACTCCTCTGGGGACCAGCTCATGAGCATTCAGGGGAAGGGAGAGGATCAAAGGGGCAAAGGAAGAGGCTATAGGTAGAGAAGATGAAAGGATGGGAACACGGGAAGAGGAGGCAGAGGCCCGGTGTCCCTCACTGGAACCTGACCTGGCCACAATATCCAGTAGGAGCTATTCTGGGATCCACATGACTTCTATCTTGGGCCAAGGTCTAGATTGTTGGGAAAGTTTAGTGTGGGGGAACAGCAGCTGGGGACTTCAACTTGCCCTCAGTCCTTGGAACCTGTGTTCCTGAGTCAGCCAGCCCAGCTCCCATCTCAGGCCTCCCCACCCCCAGCTGCTCCTCACCCCTCTGGTAGCTGCTCCAGCGAGGTTCAGCAGCCCGAGTCTCCAACAGCAGGTCAGCTGTGCTGTGTGTGGGGAACAGGTCCTGTAGCCTTGCCAGGTCCCCAGTGTACAGTGCATTCTGCAGAGCCATGTCATGGCACAGCAGTGGTGACGACCGAGGGGTCCTCCAGGCAGAGTAAGATTGAGCTCTCCAGATCTGGCAGGTAGGGGCAGAGGGGAGGCACCCAAGATGGTGTCTACTGTGGGCAGGGGAGCTCCTTCCCCCAGGCATAGCTGGTTTCTAGGAGAGGAAAACAAGGAGCAAAACTTGAGCCACACTGAAGCTGGACTGCGCAAGCAATGCTGGGTCCCAGCCAGGGACAGCCCAGTGTGGGAGGAGCAAGAGAGCCGCCAAGCCAGCTGTCAAAGGCACTGGCTCTGAGCCCCCATGGAATGCTCCTGCTGAAGAGCAGAGGGGGGGGAGCAACCCCCAGCTTCACTCCCGTGGCTGAATGCCATCAAGGTCGATGCTCTGTCAAAGCCATCGCATCACAGACAGGAAAAGGCTCCAGAGGAGGAGAGGGTGTGCCTAGGGACACACAGGAAACTTGCCCCAGAGCCAGGATTGGATCTAAGGTCCTTCCCACTTGTTACTCGTTCATTCACCAAGCCAGCTCCAGACCTAGTTTGTGACTCCAAGGGAGGCTGCTGATCCTTGTTCCTAGAATACAGACTTCTGCTCCTAAACCCAAAGGAACATCAGAGACTCTCAGGGGTTCTCTGAAAGACAGACTCTGTCCAGAAAAACAGGTCAGTCCTCAGGCAGCAACAGAACCACTCCACACCCATCCCAGCTGCTGTCATGCTCTGATCCTCAATGCTTATCCTAGGTGCTGACCCCCACTCCCACTCCAGGTACCAACTCCCTGCCCATTGCCCATCTCAATGGCCTCCCATCCATTCTTAGTGCCAGCCCCCATACACATCCCAGGCACCAGCTTCCCCTGCCCACCTCAGGTGCCAACTTCACTCTCTGGATGACTCCCAGCATATCCTACATGGCATCTCTACCCCTCCATAATGGTAGTCTTAGCTGGAAGTGATATAGAAGCCATTCAGCCCAGAAAATAGAGACTGCTTTTGCTGAGGAAGGCAGAGATAAAAGGCAAAAGAATGGAGACAGGAAAAGCAAAGACAGCTCTTGGGCTGGGTTCTGTTGAGTCTTCCTGCTGCAGGCTCTGGGCTCTCACCTGGTCTGGCTCACGCTGACTAGGCACCATGGGCACTGACTTGACTTTTCTCAGACCAGTGGTGATATATTATTTATGATTTAATAAAGCTTGTCTGAGGTTTCAGAATGCAAAGCTAGCCACAAGCCATAAAGGTCAGGCAATGGTGATGCACACCTTTAATCCCAGCAGCCATGCTAGCTAGCATCTTTAATCCCAGGACTCAGAAGACAGGCAGATGGATCTCTGTTAGTTCAAGGCCACACTGAGTTATGTGAAATTGATCCAGTGTAAAAGAGAAACAGCTCACACAAAGGTGATCTTAGTGCTTGAGGTATATAAAACAGGAGCTGATATTCAATCTGGGTCATTTTGGTCTCCAGGCTCATTTGGGTAGTAAGTCCCAGCCACATTGAGGGCAGGATTGATTCAGTCTGCGTGGAGATAACAGCTACTGTCTGGCTGCTTTGCCTATCTGATCATCAGCTTGAACCCCAATATCTGTCATTGGGTTTTTATTTTTCCAGTTACACAGACCCTCTCTGTACAAGGTTGGCATGTCTGCCTTCTGAGAGCACTGTGTCTTCTCTAGCCCTTACTGACACAGTAGTCCTAGCCTCTTGAGTTTCCCACCAACTAGGAGGAGTCTTTGCTGGAAAGAGGTTGTAATAGTTACTTTTCTCCTTGCAGTGACAAAACAAAAACAAAAAGCCATCACCACCAACAAAACCCCACACAACAACAACAACAAAACAACTTGGGAAGGAAGTGTTTATTGTGGCTCACATGGCTCACAGTTCAAGGTAACACAGCCCGCATGGGTGTTCAGCAGGTAGGCATCAGGAGCATGAGGCAGCTGGACACATTGCTTCCGAAATCAGGACGCCCAGAGTGAAGAATACTAAAGCCTAGTTTACCTTCTCTTGTGGTTTGCTCCAGTATCCCAACTCATGAAATAGCTCCACACACATTTAGGCTAAGTTTTCCCACCCCAATCAACCCAATCTACAAACTACCTCCAGAGATATCCAGAGACTTGTATTCAAGGTGATTTGAGATCCTGCCAAGGTGACAGTCACTATTAACCATTCACCATCATGGAGGGGAAAAGCACTCAGAGCATTGCCTCTACTGATCTCTCTGGTCCATCCAGCCCCACTTCCATCCCATCCAAGTGTCCCCTCCTTCATTCCCTTGCCCTGTAGAGGCTTTGACTAACATAACTGAGTTCCAGATGGTGAAGACCTTAGAGGATATCCTATCCAACCCCTCCTTACGTCATCAAGAAGGAAACTGAGGCTCAGACAGGTTGCAGAGGGAGTGATTGCCAGTGGGTCATAAGCAGGGCTAACTCTCTTCTCGACTTGGTTTTCTCCCTTTGGATCTTCCCCCTCTGGTCTCCCCCACTCCCACCCCCACCCCCGCCCCCACCACTTAAGTACCTTGAGCAAGTGAAGTAGAGAGTCAGCACAGGAAAATGACAAGATAAAGTCACAGGTGTGGTAGGAGGGGCTCTGGCAGCCTGGCCAGAGGCTAGATGATCAGGCACAGAGGTGAGGAAAGGGGGCAGGGCCCAGGGACAGGAGGGTGTGAAGATGATGAACAAGAGAAGAGAGCCCTCAGGAGCCACCTGGGCCTTTATGTGTCTGTCTGGCCTCTTGAGCCTGGAGGCGCCACCCATCCACGTAGCACACCCACAGGCAGGGGCCATCACCTCCTCCTCTTCTTCTCCTTTGCCAGTCTGGCCTCCTCAGCCTCCTGTTGGTCCTTGCTAAATTTCATATTCTTTTTTCCCAGTGGAGTCTTGAAATACCATTCCTGGGTTGGCAGAGAAGCAGGGATCTATTCGGTCCACTGGTTGCAATCCTCCAATCCTCCTTTCCTCCTGCAATCTCCTCCCATCACCCTCCCAGACTTGTGGGGAGGGTGTCCCACCACAGCAGGGATGTCTCCTAGTTTCTAGGCCATAGTGCCAGCCATTCTCCAGAGGTACATGCCCTCTTCCCTCCACCCCTACAGGCCTCCGTGACTCCTAATGTCAGCCTGCCTCCGGGGATGGTCATGAAATCAACAGTGGCAGCTAGTGCCAGCAGCCCAGGTGGCACTCTGCAGCCTCTGCTCAGGCTCCTACACCAGGCTTCCTGGTGTTACTAGTTCCTTTCCCAGCAGAAACCCAAGTTCCTTTACCCTGGCCATCTCCTGGCAACAGGGGAACAATGGGAGGAGCCCCAGGCACACAGAAGGCTGACTCAGGCTGGCATTGTTGACCCCACGGACCCTGGCCCAGCAGCTTCACCTTTAGGGATTCCTCTTCTTCCCTGTACACTGGATCCAGCCTTGCCAGGTGCGCCACAAACTCAGAGGCAACCAGAGGCCTCTTGGACAGTTGAAGGAGCCGCCTCTCCGTCAGCACTGATTGGATGGCTTGTAGAATGTGACCAGGTGTGTAGCCATCGGACACCCTAGACAGGGCACTAATGTCCAGATTCTGGGTCAGCTCTGTCCCCCGTTTCTCTATCATGCACTTCCAGAGCACTGCAGGCAGAGGAGAGAATAGTGTGTAAGGGTCAGAGAGCATCAGAAGAGCCAGGCCCACAGCCTCTGCCTGTGCCTAAGCAGCTAAGAGGCCCTGGAGAGCAGCGTGTTTCTCCAGGAAGGTATGGGACCTGGGGGTTCCCAGGTGTTCTAGTTACACACCCAGCGTCCTGCCAGTGGCTTTGACACTGAGATCAGGAGCCAGTGAACCTGGCTGCTAGTCTGTGGCCTTTCCAGACCTGTCATTGGGAGTGAGAGCTGAGGCTCAGAGCAGTGGTGGGGGATGGGGAGAGGGCAGGGGCTCAGAAGGGCCGTGGTCCCTGGGTTCCAGGCCTCACCGAAACGGGAAGCATAATCCGGCCGAGGTATGAAGAGGATGCGTTCGTAGAACCTGCACAGACCCTTCAACTCAGCCAGCTGTGGGCGGTCAGTAGTGCCTATCAGCATCACACGGTCACCAGGGCTCAGCTGTCTAGTGGCCTTCATGAGGTCTTTCTTTATTCTCTTTGGGTCCAACTGTTCCAAGGAGGGAAGGTTGTAAGCTTGAGACATGGTGACTGGGCCTGTGAGACCCCTTTTCCTAGAGCACATGGCCTAGGCCAGTTCTGAGTGTCACCGGCCTTTTAAAGCAGGCATGACAAGAACACGGAACATGAGCAAGATGGCAGTTTAGTTTTCAGTGACTTGAGCAGGATCTCCAGCCTCGCCCCAGGCTCTGGCTGCCCACCTCAGCCCTTTCTGCTCACGCTCCTCACCTTCCTTTCTTCCTTTGGAATCTTCTTATAGAAGGTTTTCTCAGTATTTCCAATCCAGATGACGGAGGGCTGGAAGACCCGGGCCACCTGGATAGGTTGGAACATAGAAACCAGGTGTCAGACATACTGGACAAGCCGCATCCCACCGGGTCAGACCCCAGCAGCTGGCCTTGCAGTCCCTAGCTTCTACTTGCTCTCCTCTTCCTCCATCTCCTCCCCACACTGCCCAGCACAGGGGCTTCAGGGGAACCCAGGATCCCACAAGGGTTGCTGGAAAGATGTCAGTACAGGTCCCTGTATCTCAGCGTTCAGAAAACCCACCCTGCCGTTGTCTCTGCCCTGAGAGATCAACCCTTGTGCCGGTCTCAAGGCCGCAGACCTTAAACACAATGTGCACCAGCAGCTGTGCCCCATTTTTTCCGGGGTATTTGCCCATCACGTTGCCAGGTGACAGGTCAAACAAGTTGGCACCGGTTTCTGTACATACTGCATGGACCAACATCTTCTTCCCCATTCCAGAGGGTCCCACCAGGAGGATGGAGCGGACATGGGGAGCCATGGAATGTATGTCGTGGGAGCCTGGGAGGAAATAGACAGGGCTGGGGCCGGCCGTGGACCACAGTTGGGCAGTGGGATGTGGAAGACCCCTAACGGTTCTGCCAAGACCTGGGGCTGAAAGGGTGAGATGCAGATCTGGGCTGTGCTGCCTCCCCCAACACCTGAGTAGCTTTCCCCCGTCTGCAGCAGCAGCCTGCTTAGCACCTCCCATGGTAGGGAACTGTGCTGTTTTCTATACCATACATTTCCACCCCTGGGTTATGGTGGGTGGTGGTGAAAGGCACATGGCACACTGGTTTGGAAGCTCCTGGCCTCTGGCATTAATAAGCTTTCAGGGTTGCCCTTCTGAAAAACTAGACTGACTATAAGATGTCACTTGGGATTGAGCAAGTCATGGACTTACTTGCTCTCTTGGATGGCCCAATCTGAGTAACTGCAGAAGAATCTGTGAAAGTCAGGGGTCTTACACCATTAAGGTTGGGGAAAATCAGGCTTGCACACTCCCCTCAGCCACGCTCCCCTGGTCCTACCCAGCCCTGGTTTTTCACTCCCCTGGGGTTCTCACCCAGCCGAAGAACCCCGTACAAGGCCACGTTCTGTCGAATGTCAAACAGGGAAGGCATGGGCATCTTGTTTGCCAAAGTCAGCATGGACCCAAGATAGAGGCAGTCACCTGTGAGGAACAGGGAGGGGCCACCTGATGAATGGCACAACTGTGGGTGTCTAAAGGAGAGCCCTGCTGGATAAAAAGCATCAGGAGGTGGGGACAAGGGTCAGGAGGCCTCCCCTGGGTGCAGAGGAATAGGAGGGGCCTCACCAATGTAGTCACTCAGTGTCACCAACACATTCTTCTTTATAAGGCCAATGACAACCAGCTCTTCAAATAATGAGTCCACAGACCTGGTGGAGAGTTGTGTAGAAGGGTCCCACAGACATTAGTGGGAGAGGACAAGGGAAAAGGAAGGTGAAGATGGGGGCACTGTAGGCACAAGAAGAGCAGACAAGGGGTCCTCTGGTAACACTCTGTAATCAGAAATGTCACCAGAGCAGCTGGGGCAATGATGGCACACACCTTTAATCCTAGCACTGGGAAGGCAGAGACAGGAGGATCTCTGTGAGTTTGAGGCCAGCCTGGTCTACAGAGCTAGTTCCAAGACAGCTAGGGCTGATACACAGAGAAACTCTGTCTTGATAAACCAAAAAGAAATATCAATCACGCTTTTGGACAGCCAGAATTAGAAGATAAGGTCCCAGCCACCATAGGGGGCAGGTAGGAGCAGATGCCCCCTGTGACAAATGCCCACCAGTCTTTCATGTCTACAGTTTGAAATGTGGATTCACTGCAACCCTCTTCTCCCTCTTCCCAAGCAAAGAATATCTGAACCTCCTTGTGAGCTGTGGTCCTCAAGAAGCTGGCATTATCAGGTAGAAGGCTTCTGGCAGATTCTTTGGTGCCCTCAGTGTGTTTAAAACAGGCACAGATTGAAAGGACAGAGCCAACCAAAGGTTGGAGAAATAATATGTATGATGAATAGTGTAAGTGCGTGTGTGTGTGTGTGTGTGTGTGTGTGTGTGCGCGCGCGCGCGCATATGTGCATACATGTGAACATGCATGCTGAAGTCAGAGGTCAACACCAGGTTACCTTCCCTTGATTGCTCACTCTCTACCTTTTCTCTTTGAGACGGGGTCTCTCACTCTCAGTTTGAAAGCCAATCAATTTTGCTTGACTAGCTAGCCACAGGCAGGCAACCACCAAGCCCAACTGTTTTGATGTTGTTTGGTTGGTTGGTTGGTTTTGATTTTTTAAGATAGAATTTCTCTGTGTTGTCCTGGCTGTCCTGGAACTGGCTTTGTAGACCAGGCTGGCCTCGAACTCACAGAGATCTGCTTGCCTCTGCCTCCTTAGTGCTGAGATTAAAACTGTGCACCACCAACACCCAGAGGTGTTTTCATTTTTAAAGGTACTTGGTGGGCAAGGTTAGGGGTCCAGCAAGATAAAGTAACTTCCCTAATGCCACACAGCAACAGAACCAAGCCCAGAAAGCAGGGTTTCCACCCTGGACCCCCACAACCCCACACAGTGCAAGGCACACACATGCAGCGGGGTCCGCTACCTGTCTGGGGTCAGATCTTTCTCCTTCTTCCTCTTCCCACTCTTCTTCCCAGCTTTTTTCTGGTGGGCAATGAGTGTACAGGTAATCCCTTTCTCTTCCCTGCTCACCCCCGCCCAGGCACCCTCTCCTCCCCAGCCCTCTGCCCTCGTCTGCCTTAGGAGACTTCAGGGGCCTGCCCTCCTCCTTGTCCACCGCCAGGCGCAAATTCTTCAGTTCCTGTCTCATCAGCTCATCCACCTGAGAACATGGCAAGTTGTGTGGTGGCCCAATAGGTCAGAGGGGGAGGGGGACGAGGAGCCTCAGGGGAAGGTCAACATGGGGAGGAGAGGACAAGACAGCCCCATGGTTTCCCACCAGCACTGAATTAACAGTTTGTTCTCCATGACATGAGAAGCCCCCTCATCAGCCATTGACATGGGATGGAGCCCACAAAATAGAATTGGAACAAGAATTCTACCCTTCAAAATGTCTGGGACTTAAGCAGCTGCAGGCTTTATGTGGTCTGCTGGGAGCCATGGTCCTACCAATGACGGGACCGAAGGGTGACATGTCCCTTCCGGAAGTTAGCCCTGGTGGCACAGCCATGGGGTTGGGGTGCAGCATGTCGGCACCATGCCCAACCTGACTGTGGCTCTGGGCCTGTCCCCCTGCCCTCACATCTTTACTGGTCCCCGAAGGGAAAGGAGACACTGGGGAAGCTGGGGATGGTGTGGGTGGTGAGTAGAACCTGGCCTGTGTACCGAGAACATAGGCTCAGAGGATTGGCTGGACGCCCAGGGCGGGGAACTGGAGGGCATGAGTGGGAAGGGTCCGCAGTGGCTGGCATTCCAGAGGTAGGCATTCCAGAGGTGGGCATTCCAGAGGTGGGCATTCCAGAGGTGGGCATTCCAGAGGTGGGTGGGCAGAGGGCAGCAAGCTGAGGGAAGCAAGGGCTGTGTTGCACACCTGTGCCCGGATCTCTAGCTCTACTTCTTTCCGTTTTTCTTCCCGGAGGGTCTCAGAGTCAAAGTTCTGGCTGGGGTGTTTGTTGTCATAGCGGCTCTTCCATACATCTGACCACAAAAAAAAAAAAAAAAAAAGGCCGGAGAGCAAGAGAGAGGAGAGGAGAGAGAAACTCCTAGCGTTAACATTTTTAACATTCCCGCCCAGGCAACCATCACACACTCCTTTACCATCTTGCCTTTCGTCCACCATTGTCACACATATATAGGAGGGCCCTGAGACACACCGTCCCCACGCTCAGCAGAGCCCCAGCCCTCTCCCTTCTTACTTGTGTATTCCTCGTGGCCAGCATTAATTACAGGGATGGATTTGGATGGCAACACTTTGAATGTCACTTCTGGTTCCTGGAATGGAAACTTGACCTGTGCCTACAGGCAGCTAGGAGGTCCTCCCCGGGAGCTGTCTGCAATGATGCCTCAGGCTCTCCCTCCCCGCCCGCCCGCCAGCTCCTCTGCTGGGAGCTAGCTAACCTTCTTGGCCTTTTCATCCTTGAGTTTCTTTTTCTTCTTCTCTCTTTTTTCCCTCTCTTTTTCCTTATTCTTCTCTTGTTCCTTCTTTTTATTCTCCTGGGCCTGTGTCTCCAGTTCCATTCTCACCTGGATCCAACAACAAGCGGGGCTCTGGAGACCCAGAGATTTTCACAGAAACGGGGGAGCCCAACCAAGTGTGGTGCTGGCACACCCAGAATCCCAGCTCTCAGGCAGCAGAGGCAGGTGGATCTCTGTGAGTTCAAGGCCAGCCTGGTCTACACAGTGAAACTGTCTCGAAAATCAAAATGAAACAGGAAGAACCCAAAGCCTGGCACAGGCAGACCTGCGTTCTCACAGCCTGGGGAAAACGCCAGGTAGAGCAGCGGAGTGTTCAGAAATGGTACTGGGGGTGGGGTCAAACAAGGAAAGGACGGCTCGAAGGGCTGTTCTCATCGGAGCTCTTGCCCACTTCCAGGACCATGTGACTCTGGGCCTCAATGGTCTCACCAGACCGTTCCCTCTTCAAGGCCATGGCTGCCTTTGGTCCCATGCAGTCTCTTTAGCCACTCGCCTGTCCTCTGGTCACAGCTGTCTCTGTTTAGGCTGACACTTCCCAATCCACTGCCACATCCTCAGCTCACATTCACTGTTGACTAAATCCCAGGCTGGACCTGCCCCGTCTCAAGAGTACCTGCTCTGGAGTCTTGTCTGCAAAGATCAGGTAGGATCCACCCGAAGCCTCATCTGGATAATCAGGGAACCGACCAGTAAGGGCACTGAGTGGATACAATGTAGTTAGATAAATGAGTAGATAGATAGATAGATAGATAGATAGATAGATAGATAGATAGATAGACAGATAGCTGGGTTGGTAGAGTGATGGGTGGGTGGAGGGATGAGTAGATAGGCACATAGAGGGCGTGGTTGAATAGACAGAAGGAAGGATAAATGGATGGAAGGGCAAAGAGATTTGGGATGACAGAAAGAACAGGTAGTTTAGAATGCTATAGGGCCATTCACAGTCCTCTTCCTACTTTGTCCTGTCACCTTCTTTTCTCAAATGGGAAGTCAGTTGTGGAGATGGTTCTTATAGTGGGGCTCAAGGTCTCGACCAAGAGTGTTAGGAAAAGGTGAGAGTTGATGGAGAACAGGTTGGGGGATGGGTGAACGCGATTCTGGGGGCAATGGAAGGGATGAAGATAGAAGGCTGGGTCAGCTGCGGCAGTGGACACTGACTGGCACTCAATAAACCACTGTCGGATTTGATCCTTCATCTTCTCCTTCATGTCAGGTCCCTCGGTCTCTGTGAGAGAATCGTGGGTCTTCCCTATGGCATCCTGGAATTCCTCTTCCTTTTCTACCTGCCGGGCCCTCCGTGACTCCTCCCCGAGGTAGGCCTGGGTAAGGATGCTCAGGCGTTCTGTCTGGTTGGGCGAGGGGAGCTAGGGAAGGTAGAGAGAGGCCAGTGGGCTCAGGATTTTACATGGGCTGGCTCAGCCCCTATGTTTACACACACACACACACACACACACACACACACACACACACACACACACACACCTGCCCCCACTCATTCCCCAACACATCCACACATTCACCCAACTCTTGTGCACATGCCTTCATGTGCAACGGGCATGCCTGCATCAGGAGAAATTGTGTTTGGAGCTGAAATTTGTCTGTGTAAATTACCCTGGTAATGAGTTTGCTAGATGCATCCAGGCTGCCCCCCCCAGCAACCCTCCCCCTTGAGCCTGGGGCCCCAGCCCCCATGCATGCCCCGCCCGCCCGGCGGCCGAGTTGGCAGCCGCTCTCACAGCCACTTTCCCGCCTCATTGGCTCCCAAATGTATTTTAAATATCACTCTGCGCAGAGACAATTACTGAAAACGCTGAGCTCACACTGTTGATGGGCCCGGGTGGCCAGGCTCATTCCTCACCCACTGCTGTTGCCCCCACCCCTGCTCTCCCTCCTGGAGGGTTCCATTCTGCAACCCCTTAGCAAATCTGTGACCTCTACTCATACTCAGCAGCACCCTAGTACTCATCCAACCTGCACCCCGGAAAAGCCTTCCTCTTAGTCCCTCTGGCCTTGGTCTTGCTCCCTCCTCCCACCCCCTCTGCCAGCAGGTCTCCACAGGATCTATTCAGGGCAAAGCTCCTCTCCCTGTGACCCTTGCCATGAGGGAAGGGTTTGAGAGCAGAGGACACTTTAAGAGAATGGGCTGCTCACCCCAACTAGACACACATACATGCACATCATACAAGGATCTCAACCCCTCCCCAGTGCATGCCCTCATGTGCAATCACACTCAGCAGAGCAGAGAAGCTCATCTGGGTGTCCAGAGCAAGTGGGGAGCCTGCAGTCTTAGCATGGCTTCCAATGGTTCCCCTGAGACTAGAAGAAGGCTGAGGGTGCCATGGGTGCTCCTGCTGGTCCCATTTCTGCAGCCTCTCCTTCCAGCTAGGGCAGGATGCAAGGTTCAGGATGGTCTGTGCCATTATTTTCCTGTCCTCACCCCCACATTTGAGATCCTATGGGATGCCCAGTTAGTTCCCTGTCCTTATGCTTCTTCCTCCCCCGGGGTCTACTGCCTTGCCTCAGTGGACCCTGGGACAGCTGTGCTGAGGATGGAGATGGGGAATGAGGAGCCCTGTGTGGGCCAGGGAGGGCTTACCATGCCAATGAACTCCATCTCCATGCGTCGATCCTGCTCAATGCGTTTCCTCTGCAGGTAACCTTTCCACACCTGGGGGCAGGGACACATGCCCCTCAGATGCTCTCCAGGCCGTGTGACCTCAGGCCTAAGGGGCAGCAGCAGGGGTGTCTCCTGCTGACTGATGTCTCTTAAGGTCTTGGCCCTTGAGGTTAGGGTGGGACTGGAGAAAGGAGGGTGGTGGACAATCATGGAACTGGAGTTACAGATGGATGTGAGCTGCCATGTGCCAAATTCAGATCCTTTGCAAGAGCTGCTGGTGCTTTTAACCTTTCCAGCCTCTCCCAACAGTTTTGACCTATGGGAACTGGGCCAGAGAAGACAATGTCTCTAGGATCTAGGTACAGAGTGGCCAGTGTGCTTTCCTGGTGCCAGGCACATCCATTCCAAGACACCTTTGCACTTGGGCTTACTGAAAGATAACTTCCAGGTTTAGCATCAAGCTGTGGACTCAGACTTGAGGCATCTTCACTCCTGGGATTAATTACTGAGCTCTTACTAGGACAGAGGAGTCTACTTCTCTCTATTCTACCCTGTCTCTGCCACCCAGGGTTACCTTCTGTATGACAATGGCTCCCTGATCCTGACTGAATTTCTGTCGCCCATCTTCCCGAATCCTCCTATCCCGTTCCTCCTCTTTCCGAATCTCTCGCATGAAGGTGGCTCGTAGTCGGCCCTGCCTGGCCCGCTCAGCACTTTGCACTAGAATTAGGGCCTCAGTCCGGCTCATTCCTTGGAAATTCTGGCCATAACAGGGAGAAAAGAAGAAGACATGAGGGAGAGCTTGTCCCCAGGATGGGCAGCTGAGAGATCAGTCACCGAGGATGTATTACCGATACATAGTCCTAAGCGCTGGAGATCTGTCCTGCAAGGTGCTGGAGGGCTCCAGGAAATACAAAGGCAGTCTTGGAGGAGGTTGGGGATTGCCAAGGGGCACTCTGAAGTGGGAGTAGGGTAGGGCAGGGCCTATCTGTCCTAGGGAAAGACGTGTAGGAGCATACTGGCAGGGATGGAGATGTTTGGAAGAGACACTTTTGTCCCTCTCTTTGGTTGTCAGATGATTGAGACAATGAACCCCAAGGAATTGGAATTTCACCCAGGAAGATCATGGGAAGAAAAGGAAAGTGCTGGAACCTACTGCCAGCCCAAGGGTCAGCTTGTCCCCCAGAAAGAGACACTTAGAGTTGTAACCATTTTTAGCTCACCTTGCAGGAGAGACTGGAGTCCAGACAATGGTGATGGGTGGGACTTTGAAGGGACTGCTTAGTTATGCCTACTTCTGGTCCTCTATTTAAACCTGAATCTGGTGTTATGACCGTGAAGACGAACTTGGAATCAGACTCTGTGCCTCTTCCCAAGGTGGTCACATTGAATACATCACTATAAATCTAACTAGTTAGCGGAGGGCACACAGCTGAACCCATCTACTTTGTTAAGGCTTCCAAGACTCAGGTGCTGACCTAAAGAACTCTAGTGATATTACCTCCTGAGACATCAGTGGCTCCAGTCTGGTCAGGATCTCAGCCAGCATCTGCTGTCGTGCCTTCATAGCGCTGGACTGCTCCAGCTGAAAATATTTGGGGATGGGGACCTCCAGGTCTGCCTTTAGCACAATATGGGGAGAGGGAGGTCAGGAATTAGAAACCCAGGCCCTCTGGCCTCTGCTGTGTTTCCAGCCACATCTACACTCCATGGCACCATTTCCCTCCCACATAGAGGCCTGGGATGGGAACTTTATGGATGCTGGTTTATGCCCTGAGTCACCCCTTTCCTACCCTGACCCACACCCGATTGAGATGAATTCTGAGGGTGCCAACCCCAGCCGTGCCTCAGGAGCTCCAGGAAAGCAAGTGTTTGATATGATAGTGCCTTTATCACCAAGACTCCTATGCAGGTACGTGGGATCTTGGGAACCCTGCCCCCACATCCCACTGCCAAGTCCACCGAGAGCTAGCTGAGGAAACCTTGAGGCTCCTTTGGCTATAGAGAAAGGACTGAATCCTGGCCTAGAGCTGTGCTCTGAAACCTGTAGGCCTTGGCTTTGCTCACAAGTCTCTTGGGATGTTTCAAGAAATAAGTGCAGATTTAGCGGGGCTGAGACATTGCTCTGGGCTTCCAACAAACTCCTAAGTAATGACCAGGGACCCACCCATCCATTCATCCTTCCTTCCTTCCTTCCTTCTTCCTTCCTTTCTTTCTTTCCTTCTCTTTCTCTCTCTCTCTCTCTCTCTCTCTCTCTCTCTCTCTCTCTTTCTTTCTTTCTTTCTTTCTTCATAAGTCCTCTGAGACATGGTTTATCTGTGTAACAGCCCCAGCTGTCCTGGAACTCACTTTGTAGACCAGGCTGGCCTCAAACTCACTGAGATTCACCTGCCTCTGCCTCACAAGTGCTAGAACTAAAGTCGTGCACCACCATTGCCCTGCTAATGGACAATATTTTCAGAAGCAAGCCTCCATAAGGTCCTCCTCACCCATCCCCTGAGGTTCCCAGGTATTTTCAGACGCAATGTGAGGCCCCCAGTTCCTGAGAGTCTAAACTTCAACCCTCATCACCCTGCTCCTTAATAGAATCGCCTCTGGTCAAGGCCCACCCATTTCTGACCTATGACTGTAGAGGCCCAACCCTCCCAACCGCACCCTGCCTGGAGTGGCTGCTTACGCACTGGGGTCAGTTTGAGATCCTGCAGCACTCGGTCCAGGCAGTGGGTCTCGCACAGGTCAACACGCACCAGCTCATCCTTGAGCTCCAGCACTCGGCCCGCCACACCGTCCAGCAGGCGACGCAGCAGCCGGCGCTTCTGCGGCTGCACCATCTGGTCGTAGGCCATGTCGAAGCGGCGCAGCAGCCTCAGGTAGTACAGGTAGAGCACCGAGACCCTGTACTGGAAGCTCTGCCGCTCCCGGCTGGGCACGGGTTCCAGTAGAGAGGGCTCTTTCTCCAGCACCTCTTCCAGAGTCACATGGGAGGCCTCCCAGAGGCGTTGGTAAGCTCTAGGGAGAGTGCACTAGCTGTGCGCCTCACCAGCACAACCAAGGGCACAGAGACAGAGCTGCTGCCTTTGGGGGACTGTGAACTTGGGGGACCGGGGGGGGGGGAGTGATGCTCTTCATGGTGTCAGAGTGAATTTGAGTGAAGAGAGGGGCCGCTGGAGAATGAGTGGGCACGGATCTGCCTTGGAGGGCATGACAGTCTGGGAAGTCAATAGCCTGGGCCTGGGTGTTCCTGTGAGGAGGGGCGTCTAGAAGAAGGGAGGCCTTTGTAAGGAAGAGTACTGCCCCATCCACTTTGCAGTAAAGGTCTGGAGCTGTGGGTGAGATATGAGTAGAGCGATGCGTCTGTTGCACAGAGTCCTGGGTCAGGAATGGATTGCCCAGGGTAAGTCTGCAGACTGGAAGCCAGTCCCAGGCAGGTACAACCAGGGGCCATGGGAATGCCCAGACCACCCAGGACCTGCCAGCACCCAGCTCCCTTCTCTGCCTGGGCCTTTCAGGTCAGTGAGGCCTTTGTTTTTGTCCCCTTTAGCCCTCAACTCACCCCTCAGACATGGTGTCTTCACCCCCTCAATGCCCTTTGTGAACTGGTGGAACTGCAGAAGCTATGCCAGGGCTAGAACAGTCTGGCTTGAAGAATTCTGACCCATTGTACCCATGTTCTAAAGCTGAGGGGTGGGGCTTGGAAATGCAGGCTTGGGAACACTTGTCTAAGAAGACATCCCTGAGGCTGCACACTGAAAGGTCCTTGGGCAATGGCAAGGAAATGTCAGGGCACAGTGTGGAACAGCTGACACTTTTCTTGTACCTATCAATAAAGTAACAGTCTGTATTTGATGCCATCTATGTGTTTGGGAGGGGATGGCAGGGTTAGTACATGTTCCAGAATCATCCCAACTTCATCTTCTCATCCAGAGTAAACTTCTGGTGGAATTTTATTATGGTTTCAACCCATTTCCTCTCTTCAGCCTTCTGAGTAGCAAGTGTACAGCTATACACTCTATTAGCTACTTTTCTATTGTTGTGATAAAATACCATGACCAAAGCAACTTTGAGTTATTGTTCCAGAGAGCTACAATCCATAATGGCAGGTCAGAGACTGCAGGCAGGCATGGCAACTTGATGGGAGATGTTATTCTATAAATATGTTTCTCATATTGGTTAACGAATAAAGCCCTGTTGGCCAAAGGGAAAGCAAAATAAGCGGTGCTAGGAGACAAGGAGGAAAGAGGAAGTAGGAAGGAGGAGTCAACATGGAGAGCCCAGAGAGGTAGGACGCCAGCCACTCTGGCCGGTAAGATGAGCCACGTGGAAATACTTAGAATAGTAGAAACGGGTTAATCTTTAAGACAGAGCTAGCCGATAAACAATGATAGTAACTGGCCAACAGGCTTGTATCAAATACAGAGTCTCAGCAAGTTATTGGGGGCTGGCGTGGTGGTGGGACCAGGCAGGCTGGTAAAAAACATACACACGACAGCAACTGGAGCAGAATGCTGAGAGCTCACATCTTTAACCCCAAGCACAAAGCAGAGAGAGGAAACTGCAAGTAGGGCATGGCCTTACACTCTCAAAACTCACTCCCAGTGACATACTTCCTGCAGCAAGGTCACACTTCCTAAACCTCCCCAAACAGTGCCCCCATCTAAGGACCAAATATTGAAATGCAGTAAACTAAGAGACCACCACATACACTATGACCATTCCCTTCTGTGCTTTTGCTCCTTTTGTGGGGGTAGAGTATTGGGAGTAGAACTAGGGCCGGGTACATGCTAAGCACACATTCTGTCCCTGAGCGGCCTCCTCAGTTTGGTCTTTACTCTTGTGTATGGCAGGAGCAGGAAATCTACTGGGTTGTGGTCAGAAAGCCCTGAACTCTCTCTGGGTGTGTGTGTGTGTGGCACTTTTGGGCTTGCTATTAAACAGGGGCAAGAAGGAAGGGAAGAAGGGTGAAGGAAAAGAGTAAGGAAGAAGGAAGGCAGGAAGAGAGGAAGGAAGGAAAGGAGGGAGGGTCGAGGAGGAGGGAGGAGGAAGCAGCAGAGGGACAACTGAAGGATGTTGTTTAGATGAGCTTTTCTATTGTGATAAAACAAACTGGCAGGTCCTGGGCGGGTTCAGGGCTGAGGTGTGCTCCTCACTCCTCATGAAATGCTGCTGCTGGTGCATGAATCATACCTTCAGCATCAACGTGTCAAACTAAGCAGTGGGTGAAGTGGGGAGGAGTGAGACTCAGGCCAGATCCCCTGGGTCTGGGCCTCTGGATTTCCTCTGCAGCTGTGGAACGCAAGAGTGGATGACTGATTCTCAATCTGTGAAATCTCAACACAAGAATCTTAAGACATGAGTAAATATCTGTGATGTGTGTAGGTGCTCTCTGAAGCGGCATGCCAGCCATCATCTCAAGGTCTATCTGCCAAGAGCAAACACAGAAAGTGTTAAATTTGCCTAAGTCAGTCCCCTGCTTGGCTCACTCTCTCCAAACTCAGAGGAGAGTAGCTGGGTCTTTAGGGAATCTGGTGAAAGAGAAAAATATGTATGTGGCAAGCAGAGGTCCAGGCAGAGGGCAGGCTAGTGAAGTCGGTAACTGCGATTGTGTGTGTGTGTGTGTGTGTGTGTGTGTGTGTGTGTGTGTGTGTGTGTGTGAACATTCTTCAAATGTCTCAAAATGCGAAGAAAATTTAGGAACCTCACAAACATCTTAAGTTGAGAGAGAAGAAATTATTAGAAAATATTAGAGGAAAGTTAGAAATCCAACAAGGTGGGCATGGTGGTTGCATACCTTTAAAATGCAAGCACTCAGAAAGCAGAGGCAGTGGATCTGTGAGTTGAAGGCCAGTCAACTAGAACTCACATAGTGAGTTCTAGGCCAGTTTAGACTTCACAGTGAGACTTTGTCTCCAAAATAACCTAAATAAATAAATAAAATAGGGCCTTGTTTGTCTCTTGAGATGCGTTTCTCTCTAGGTTTGGAGCCTGTCACAGAACTCGCTCTGTGTCCCAGATGGCCTTGAACTCACAGATCTTCCTCTCTCCGCCTCCTGAGTGCTGCACCATCACAGCTCAGCAAAATAGTGCTGTTTTGTTTTCTTAAGGTATTTAAGATAGCAGGTTATTTAGAAATTGGTCTAACCTATAGTTTAATACCCATGAAATGTTTTGTATGTGTTATTTCTTTTTGAGGTAAAGTTACATACTTTGTAACTCAGGCTGGCTTGAATTTAAGTCAATCCCCCCTGTGCCTCCTGAGTGCTGGGATTACAGATGTGATACCACTCCTGTTTTCGTATCTTAAAGAGTCAATCTGCAGACTGTGGCTGTAGCTCAGTGAATAGAGATCTTGCCTGGCACACACAATGCTCCACACTGAATAAACATAGCTCCATTGGCGCACACCTGTGATCTCAGCTCCAGGGAGGTGGCAGGCGGCTCAGAGTTCAAGGCTACAAGAAAAGCCAGGTAGTGGTGGTGCACACCTTTAGTCCCAGCGCTTGGGAAGCAGAGGCAGGCGATCTTTGTGAGTTCGAAGCCAGCCTGGTCCACAGAACAAGTTCCAGGACAGCCAGGGCTACAGGAAAAATCCTGTCTCGAAGATCCAAACAAGAAAAAAGAAATCATAACTCAAACAGAACAAAAAATAACAACAGTTATATAAGGCTCTGAGTTCAATCATGTCCCCCCAAGAACAAACAAATAAATAAATCTACATTGTGTCTGTCTCCCAGCCCAGTGGTTGTTACATAGAGTACAGTGACATGGATAAGAGTTGATGGCACACATCCCATTGCCTTAGGGTAACACATCCTAGGGATTGTGGGTCCAGAAACGGAAACAGGATAAATGCAGCCCTCTGGCCCTGCTTCAGCTCACTGTGTTACAAGTCATTCATTTACTGTCACCTGTCACTAATGGCATGTCTCCAGATAGCCTCTGTTTATAAAGTGTGGTGTGACTCCATCTGTAGCTTCAAACACGGAGGACACTGTTGCCTCAGACAACACTGTGGTTCAACACATCCTCTTTTCGAATCACCACTGTGCATGGGAACATATGTCACTTGGAGCTGCTGTACTAGGCGATGCTCTCAGTGCCCTCTGACACAGCATGCTTGGCCAGCTCTCCAGGCAACAACAGACACACAGCTGTCTGGACTTTCCAGTGAGTCAGAGTGGTTCAGTCTGATTGGTCCAGCCAGCCATTCACAAAGTGTGACTCACAAAGGAGTTGTGATGGCTAACCTTGGTTGTCAACCTGGCATGCCTGGGAAGAGAGACCCTCAATTGAAGAACTGCCTCCATCAGATTGGCTTGTCCTCTTGTCTGTGGAGTATTTTCTTGACTGCTAATAGATGTAGGAGGGTCCAGCCCATCACAGGCAGTACTGCCCCAGGACCGATAGGCCTGGGCTGTGTAAGAAAGGGACTGAACTAACCCTGAACAGGACCCTGTAAACAACATTCCTCTGTGGTCTCTGCTCATTCTTCCCTGTTTGGGAGTTCTGTCCTAACTTCCCTCAAGAATGGACTGCAAGCTGTAAGCTGAAATAAACTCTTTCTTCTTTGAGTTGGTTTTTGGCCATGGTGTTTAACACATCAACAGAAAGCAAACTAGGACAGAGTTTATGACCAACCAGTAGCCTTGGCAGATGTGGATGTCAGGCACCATTATGTTAATGGAGGCTTCCAAGGAAAATGGGGATTGAGGCCCTAGTCCTGACACAAAGAAACAGGGATCCACATTTCCATTTCACTTCTACAGTTATGTTTTTGACAGTAGACCAAATAGTGACAGTACTCCCTATGATTACATGGCCTAGTGACAGTTATGGTCATGTTATTTTTTACCAGTTTACACTAACATTCACACAAGAACAAAATTAAAAATTCATATTTTTAGAAATATTATTGTTCAACATGAGGCTGTAAATTCAATTTTATTTATTTTTATTTCATGTGCTTTGGTGTTTTAGGCATGTATGTCTGTATGAGGTTGTCAGATCCCCTGGAACTGGAGTTACACACAGTTATAAACTGTCATGTGGTGCTGGGGATTGAACCTGGGTCCTCTGGAAAAACAGCCAGTGCTCTTACCTGCTGAGCCCCCCAATTTTATTGTTTATTGTGTGTGCCATAGTTAAGCATGCGAAGCACAACTGCTGGAATCGCCTCTTCCCTGCCACTGTGGATTCTAGTTATCAAACAAGTCATCAGGCTTGCAGGCAACTGCTTCTCACTGGTCCCTTGTAGGTCAGCATCTTTAGTTAACAAAAGGGCAGTTACACATGCATTTTTCTTTTTTTCCATTTGTGTGTGTGAATGGGTATGGGTCAGAGGTTGACATTGTCTTTCTCAATTATTCTTAGCCTAATTTTTCCTCTATTTTTATGTGTATGGGTGTTTTGCCTGAATGTGTGTCTGTGTACCACTTGTGTTCAGTATCCAAGGAGGACAGAGAGAGTATCAGATTTCTTTGGTCTAGAGTTAAAAGTTTTGAATTGCCTTGTGAATGCAAAGAATTGAACCCAGGTCCTCTGTAAGAGTAGCAGTGCCCTTAACTGCCAAGTCATCTTTAAATTTTGGCAAATGTATTTATTTATACATTCACAATTTTTTATCATCCTAGATTGTTCCTTTATGTTCTTCCCAATTTCTCTCCCCATCTAAGGCAACTATCCTCACTTCTCCTTCCAGCCTAGTTTTAGCATATGCAATTTCATGCAAATGAACTCATACTGTATATATTCTTTTGTATGGGATATTTTCTTGATTGCTGATTAATGTAGGTGGGCCCCAGCCCACTATAGGTAATACTATCCCTAGTCCTGAGATGTAGGAAAGAAGCTAACTGAACTTGAATCTGACAGCAAGCCAGGGAGCAGAAGTATATTTGTGACGAAAACAACCAGATGCAACACTAAAGAGACAGAGCAGACAGACCAGAGTGCTGGGGCTTGAGAGGAGTTAAGTCACAGAAGTTAAGAGTGCTTGCTTGTTGCTCTTGCAGAGGATCCATGTTCAATTCCTAGTACCATCTGCAGCTCCAGCTCTGTTTGGGACTTCATTTCTCACTCATGTTACTGTATCCTATGTAACAGCCACTGTGCTGGGAGATGGCACAATGCAGATATAGTTTTTGTTTGAAGGAGTGGTGTTAGCAGTGATGGAATTCAGAGCCGTATGCAAAGCTTTCGTTTTTTGTTTTCTTTTTCAAGACAGGGTTTCTCTATAGCTTTGGACTGGTCTCAAACACACAGAGACCCACTGCCTCTGCCTCCTGAGTGCTGGGATTAAAGGTGTGCGCCACCACTGCCCGGCCTTTGTTGTTGTTGTTGAGACAAAAGGTTTCAGCAGCTCAGGTCAGCTTCAATCCCTCATTTAGTCAAGGGTGACCTTGGATTTCCACAGACAGAGTCCTAACACACTTCATCTGTAGCTAAAGCTCCCAATAACACAAAGTATAGTCCTTGACATCAGTACTTCTGGCAAAGGCCATGAGCTCATCTTATCTTGATATGGACAATACTATCCCTAAACTGGGATATGCCACTGTCACAATCCATTGCCAAAAACAGGACAATAGGAGTTAAGTGGACACACCGCTTCCTGGTTTTGTTTTTGTCAGGACTTGGGTCCTGGCCACCATTCTCCTTGAAAGCCTCCATCAACACAGTGGCCCTGACACCAGTATCTCTGCCAAGGTTGTGGATGAGCTGGTCATGAGCATTTATTTTTGCAGGCCTGGGGATGGAACCTGGGCCTTTCTTCATGCAGGAGAAATGCCCCATCATTGAGCTCACCTCAACACTTTTTCTTGAGCCATGTACTTACTATGCAGCTTGGCACTTAGCGGCCTCAGTTTCCTATGTGATGGGTTACAGGCATGCGCTACCATACCAGGCTGGTTTGCTTTCCCTTTCTTTTGGTTCATTTTGCTCATTTGTTTTTAATACAGGTTTCTTTATATAGCCCTGGCTGTCCTGAACTCTTTCTGTAGACCAGGTTGGCCTCCAACTCAGATCTGCCTGCCTCCGCCTCCTGAATTCAAGGTGTGTTCACCACCACCTGCTTTTGGTTTTTTCCTTTTTTAAATTTTAATTTTGTTTCTATTTCTTCTGGCACTTAGTTTGATTTGAGTGGAAATTTTATTCCAAGGTTTTCCTTCTTATTTTTTGAGACAGAGTCTATGATTGAATTTAGGGCCTACCAACTAACTGAGTTAGACTGCCTGGCCAGCAAGCCCTGGGAGTCCCCCTACTCAGAGTCCTGAGTAGGTGAGAATGTCCCTGGAGATGACATTCTATAGGGAGGTCTGTCAGTCAACATGTTCATTCACTTAACTGGAGTGTGGTGAGCAAGTTACTGTCCAGCAAGTACAGCTGTATGGCAGTCACTGCACAGCTGGACCAGGAGGTAGGCGACCTATGGTCAGGGTTAACCACAAATTACTTTGACCTTGAGTAAGACACTTCCCTCTGTGCTTGTCTCTTTTTCCATCACAGGAACTTCTGAACTAGGTGGGGCTCTATTAGATAGATGGAAGGGACCTGATGACAACCTAAGGTGTAAATGGGGGGTGTAAATGGTCAGTGTAAAGTGGGAGAGAAATGTCTAAGCCATTGCAGGAGTCAGAGCTAGCTGGGTGCCTTACCAGCCACTGTTCTGGCCGTTCCTGCCAGCAGGTTGCAGCTTGTCAAGATCTTGGCCATATTGTTATTAGGGTGGCCTGAGTGAGCAGCAACTCTCAGCTCAATGAGGTAACATCAGGCCAGCAGCCACCCTCTCCTGATTATATGCCTGACCCAACCCTTGTCAGGTTTTGAGCTAAGCCACAGGTAATTGAACACTTTGACTACAGAAGCCTGGAACAGCTTGAAAAATACCAATTTTTGGGAAAAGTGGGCATCAAAAATCAGAAACTGGGGAGCGGGGGAGCAACAAATGCCACCTGCCTGCATCTGCCACCACCGCTCCATTTCAAAAAACCTGGTGACATCGCAGCTGCTGTTTGCTTCAAGGCTGAGGGCAGTTCTGAATTTAAAACAAGGCACAGCTAATTTTAGATAATTTGCAGACTTTCTAGGCATTCTTAAAATGGTCAAATTGGTTTTCTCCTGCTGAGTGGGTGTAGGTGACAAATGGGCTGACTGGGTTATGAAGTTGAATACACTTATTTCTCTTCCCTCAGATGCCAAATCCTTCCAACCCTGAGCTCCAGGGGTCCCAGTCTTTTTTGTGGGTAAGTGGTGGTGGTAAAAAAAACAAGACAAACAAAAGCCAGGCTGGCCTAACATTCCCTCCCCCATTGGAATTCCAGACCTGTGCCACACCTGGTTTTTAGTTCCTAATACGGAGTTGGATTCAGTGACAAGTGCTCTCAGGGCAGGCTTACTCAGCTAACAGAGCCAAGTTCTCTGGTGCTCCAGTGGAGCAGACCCGCCAGTCTCAGCTCTCAGTGGAATGGCGAGGTCCCTGTGCTAAACAGCTCTGAAGCCTCATCAGGGGAGGCTAGACCCCTACCACTTCCTAAAGGAATGGACCAAGTCTGCCCTTTTAGGCTGTGGTTAGAGATCTCCCTCCCTTTTGAGTACTTTTGACCTCCTAGTATCCAAACCACAATTTAGTATTGATGTATAGCCTTTTTATGTGTTGCTGGCTTTCCTATTTAACTGCAAGCTCTTGGTTAACACATACTTTTAAAAGGCTGGTGTGCTTTCCAACAAAGATGACCGCTGAGACTTCAGGAGCAAGGGTGGTACACACCTTTGATCCCAGCACTCGAGGCACAGAGACAGGCGGATCTTTGTGAGTTTGAGGCCAGCCTGGTCTACTGAGCAAGTTTCAGGACAGGTTCCAAAGCTACAGAGAAACTCCGTGTGGGAGTGTGGGGAAGAAGCCTGGCTAGTGTAACCTAGACAGAGATAATAAAAGGGCAGGCATGGAGAAGACAAAACAATTTCTGTCATCTGAGGAACTGCAGATGCAGAACCCAGATCCTGCAACTCTCCTGCTCCACCAAATGCAAGTGACACATCTGAGAAACCTGGATTTTTAACAAGTGTTCTATATGATGCGGAGGCAGCAAGAGTATGCCATACTACAGAGTGTAGTTCATGACCTCCTGCTCAGCATCTACACACCAGGAAATTTGTTATGAATGCCAGTTCGTAGCTGCTTCCAGTACTGCCAAAAAGTTGGCAAGGTCCACGTCTGTGACCTGACAAGTCCTCTCCACACCCAAGTCTCATGAAGTCTCCTAAGGAAAAGCTCAATCCAGAAGTAGGAGTGGGAAGTCCATACTGTAGCTGCAGAGGACCAGGCCTCTGCCTTACTAGGGCCCATGGCTTGCTGAGGGGAAGTGAATGCTTACTGCAAGAAGGGAAAGTGCTCAGATGCATAGAGACTCAGGAAGGAGGGACATGGCTTCCTCTTTATTGGACACTTTGTAGATGACAGACAGATCTACAGTTAAATAATTATTAAAATACCGACCAGGACTATGGCCCTGGTCCAGGGCTCCAAACCAGAAGCAATAAGAATGGGGTGATGAGCTGGCAGTGCTCCTCCAACATCACCAAAACCCATAAACTGAGACTCGTGAATGCTTCCAGCACCAGACCAGGGCTTGGGCCCTTGGGTTAACCCAGGGACCCCTGGCTGCATCTCTCAGGGCAAAGTAACCAGCAAGGATCTGGAGGGAACAGCCAGCTGAGTCCAGACACAGACAGACCCAAATGGAAGGAAGAAAATGGGAAACAGACAGGTGCTGTCCAGCTGGAGATAAGATGCAGTGAAGGCAGGCTGAGGGGAGAGGCTGGGGGGCAGTATTGCAGCAATTCGGGAGTGCAGCCCCAGGGTCCTGTCCTGAGTGGAGGGTCAGGTGTCAGCTGGCAGTCTCCAGGTGGCATTCCTGACCCAAGCCTGGCTGAGGGCTCACACGTTGTGGGTCCTCTTGGTGAGCTGGGGCTCCTCATCTACCAGCTTGGATTTGAGATGCTCCTTGTAGGCAAGGATGTCTCCAGGCCACTTAGTGATTGTCTGCTTCTCACAGACCCAAATCTCCTGGGCAACCTGGAAGCAGATGCTAGGCTCAATCTGGCCACCCTCAGCACACCCTCCCCACCACCAGCATGGTATGGGGTTTCTGAGTGAAAGAGCTTTTCCCCTGAGGCTCACCCAAACCCACATCCAGCTTACTCTCTCTGGACATTTACTCAAGAGCACTATAACCAGCATTCTAGAATTTTCCAAGCAGATCCTGCTGTGTCACCCCTCACTATGAGGTCTCCAGCAGGCTCCTGATCTATTTAGAGGATTTATGAGCCATGTGTTTTTCTATGCTAGCTTCTTTAGAAGCTCAGAAATGGCCAGCAGCCTTTCCTCCTCTTAATCCAAACTCTTACTACAATACTTATTTTGGGGCTGAAGAATCTTTAGAGAGTAATGAAAGTCTGTTTTTCTCATTTGAGTCATCTATACCAAGTTAACTATTATCCCCAGAGCCATGAGATCTGGTTGTCACCAGGCCACAAGGACCCAAGCCCCTTCCCTGGATTTAGCAAATGTGTTATGCTCTCTATGTGCCACAACTATGCTTCATACAACTTTCTACCCATTCTGTGCCTCAGGCCACACTCACCTGCTGGATGAGTCTGAAGTCATGGCTGACTAGCATCATACCACCCTCAAACTCATTGATGGCATCTGCCAGTGCATCAATGGTCTCTATGTCCAGGTGATTGGTAGGCTCGTCCAGAAAGAGCATGTGAGGGTTCTGCCAGGCCAACCAAGCCAGACACACTCGGCACTTCTGGCCATCTGACAGGTTCCGGATTGGGCTCACCTAGAGGAACCATGACATAAGAACTTGGTGTTACACCTGCCTTGCAGCATGGGACTTCCCTCTCCTCTCTGGCTCCTACAGGAAGACGCTGGCCAGGCAATTAGTCTTGAGGCCTGGCAAGGGATACCTGGGAACATGATCACTCAGCCTCTCACTATTGGCATGAAAATTCTGGTGATGCTGCAGTTTCATGCCTGCTTTCTAGCTTGTACTCTTAAGCACTCTGGCTTCCCAGAGGTGTGAGGACAGTGTTCCCTGTTCATATGGCCATGCCCTCTGCCCATCTTGGGTCCCTCGTGCCCCTCGTCTCACCTGCTGTTTCCCAGTGAGGCCATATCTCCCAATGATCTTCCTCATCTCCTCCTTTTCCTTGATCTCTGGGTAGCACTTCATCATATATTCCAATGGAGACAGGTCCAGGTCCAGCTGCTCCTGTAAGTGCTGCAGAGAAAGCAAGACCACCACATTTGGGGGAACCTCCTCCCAAAGGAGGCCACTTGGCATGGCAGGGGCCTCCCCTAAAAGAGGCCTGCCTAGGAGCCCACCCAGACCCTTGCTCAGGGTCTAAGGAGCAGGGAGAAGCCGATGTTCCTAGAGGAGAGGTTTCTACCCTGATTCCCAACCTTGACTCCAGGCCTGTACCTGATGGTAACGCCCTATCTTGACATGAGAATGCTTCCGGATCATTCCATCTGTGGGTAGAAGCTAGGAAAGAGTTAAGTAGAATCAGAAAAGTAAGCATGCCAAAAAGGAATCCCAAACAGAAGCACACACATGCACTGGACTCAAGCAACCTCCCAATCTATCTACTTTGCTAACACACAGACTACAATATAGGCACTCTTCAATGTTAGAGGGACTGGGCAGATGCTCAGTGGATTAAGGCAATGGCTACCAAGCTTGACAATCTAAGATGATCCGGAAACCACATGGTGGAAGGTGGGAACTGACATCCACAAGTTGTTCTCTGACCAACACATGGGAAAAGCACACGCAATAAAACACATGTAAAAGCAAATACTTAGAAGACTCCCTACAACAGACTCTCAAGGGAGATGAAGATACACAGCAGTTTACTAGGTGGCCATTAAAGGCTCATTGTACAATACATCAATAAGGCACTTGATGTACATAGGTACAACACACATCTTAAACAAAACTCCAATGTATAGGAGTCTTATAGCCTAACAAACACTGCCCCATGCATGCATTCACATGCATTCTCAGTTATATAGATTCTCACCCACTCAACCTCCGTTGCCTCAGCACTGCCCCAGTCCCTCCAGGTGACTCAACCACCAAAGCATCCATTCATCCCTTCTTCCTTAATGAAGGTACCAGGAGAAGCCCTGAGATTCCACCTTAGCACCATACCTCTCCAGTTAGCAGCTTCAGAAGAGTGGACTTCCCTGCACCATTGGGTCCCACCAGAGCCACACGTGTGTCAAGGTCAATGCCAAATTCTAGATTATTGTAGATGCAAGGCTGAGGTGGATAAAGAGAGAGAGAAAGAGAGAGGAACAAATTTAGAACTTAAATCTACTCTGCCTGGCATGTCAACTCCATAGGTAGAGAGAACGGAGGACAGAATTACTGTCAAACCCACCGCTTCCACCTGCTAAGCCTGAAAATCATTCCCTCCCTGGCAAGTCAGCAAGAATGGAGAGGCTCCCACTGCATGCAAAGTGTACTGGGCCTCCAAGACACACACAGGCTTGTCTCATATGTTCTGGCCTATACTCACTCCGTCTTTTGTGTACTTGAAGCTCACGTTCTGCACCATAATGACAGGTGGTGGGATTTTACCACATGGTGGGAAATAAAATGACAGCGTCTAAGAAGAGAAGGTATTTTCATGTCAGTACTTTTTTTTAAAACCCCGCTTCAGCCACCTAACCTAGCCATCAGACCTTACCTTGTCACTCACAACTCTTTCTGTGAGTCCTGATGCCATCATTTTCTGTAGCGTTTTCTCTTTGCTTTGCGCCTGCCGGGCTAGCTTGGCACTGCCATGGCCAAACCTGGCAATGTAGTTCTGTAAGAGATCATAAGAGGGATTATTGGGGTGTGTGCAAGAGACATGAAGGGGCTTGGAGTGTATGTAGGAAACTAGGATGGGGTTTAGGGTGTGCACGTGCACAGGACACTAGAAGCAGCTGCTTTTTTTGTGTTTTGTTTTTTGAGACAGGGTTTATCTGTGTAGCACTGGCTGTCCTGGAACTCACTCGGTAGGCCAGACTGGCCTCAAGCAGACATCACCTGCCTTTGCCTCCCAAGTGCTGGGATTAAAGAAAGGTGTACACCACCATGCCCAGCCTCAACTCTTAAACCTTGACTAAGAAATGACCTACAATTCTCCCCAGCCCCCATTCCTTCCCAATACAGGTGGAGAACGGCAGTGTAACTTCTCTACCTTCATGTGTGCAATCTGGTCCTGCTCCCAGTGAAACCTCTTCATCTGGTTCTCCTCCAGCTCCAGCCGTGTCTTCACATACTGGTCATAATTGCCCTGTAGGGAAATAATGCCCCAGACAAGGTGGCAGCTTTACCCAGGGCATAGTCCTGGGTTCTCACTCAGATCAGAGGGTGACAGCATCACTGACTGGCTTTTGCTCTAAGTCAGAGCAGTAACAAAGAGAAACTGCATTAGAGCAGCACATGCTAACCTAGAAGCTGGTGTTTATTTCTGCAGTGCTAAGAACGGAACCCAGGGTACTAACTCTAAGCCATGCTATAGTCCAACCATATGTTTATTTTCAATTTTATGCCTTTTACTCACTCAATTAAGCCAAGCCAGGGTCCATGGCAAAACCTAAGATTAACCAAAACAACACAGTGTCTGCAGAAGCCCTGAATACAGCCATGCGGTCACCATGGAGCTCAGGTCCTCAACCACTTCTGCCCACCTAGAGTCTAATGCCACTTATGGATAATAAGGGTTGTCCCCACAAGGAAAAACAAATCACCTGGACTTAGGATCATGTGCAACTGGAGTGCCTAAGACTCAAGCTAGCCATCCATTAAAAAGATCTAACAAACACATTATAGGATATCTATACCCAATGATAATACTGTGCATCACTAAAGAGGCAGACTGTATATTCATCTAGAAAGCAACTACTAATTTTAAAAGTAACTTGAAAAATGTAATTATTAAGAATTACAGAAGAGGGGCTGGAGATGGCTCAGTGGTTAAGAGCACTGGCTGCTCTTCCAAAGGACTCAGGTTCAAGTCTCAGTACCCACATGGTGGCCACAACCATTTGTAACTCCAGTTCCAGGGGATCTAACACCCTCTTCTGGCGTCATGAGGCACTGCACATACAGGGTGCAGAGACACATATGGCAATGAACATCCATACACACAAAGAAAAAAAAACTTAAGATTCTGATTCTAGAAGATTAGAAATAAAGAATGCATCCATATACTATTTCCTACAAATGATTGCAAATACACAGTTTGGGAAGGTGATATAAGAAATTATCGCTGTTCCCACAGTTGACTGTAACTATGAATGAAAAGGTCTATTTTCCCTTTTCTCATCTGAAACTGTTGGAATCCAGGCTGGTATGACCCTTAGACTTCAGCCAACATAAACATAACAACACCGCGGTCATGTAGGTGCCTCACAACACCTGGCTGTATTTTTCACTTAAAAAAAAATTACATTTTTCTTTATTTAGTGATGTGTGTGTGTTCATTAGATTCCCACCATACGCATCAGGTGCTTATAACCATTTCTAACTCTATCTGCAGCGCATCCTCTGGCCTAAGTAGGCACCTGCACTCAACTGCACAAACCCACACACAGGTATACATAATTAAAAATGGTAATAAAAACAAATATTAAAAAAAAAAAAAAGGCACAACAGGCATACTGCTGAGATTCTTATTATCCTGTGCACCAAGCTTTCACAAGGAAAGGCCGCACAGCACAAGAGCTGTAGCAGGACCAGTGTCTTCTCCAGGCACTGGAAGAAGTCAACTTCTTTGCATAAGGCACACACACAAACAGCGAATGAGAGGGGGGAGGGGAGGGGAGAGGTGGGAAGGAGAGAAAGAGAGAAGAGCTGCCAACTGTGGCCTATGGTCAGAAGCAATCAAAGGCTTTGAAATAAAATAACATGCAGGACCTCTTTAATAAAAAGGGTGTTTTGCTATTTAATAACAAATTCAAAGATTTAGTAAGTGCAGGAGCCAAGGCCCACTCACCGTGTAATACTTCAGTTTCTTGTTGTGCATGTGGATGATATTGGTACAGACTCCATTCAGAAAGTCCTGGGAATGTGACACAAGGACCAGGATGCGCTTGAAACTGTAAAGCCAAAGGGTCACACACAAAGGTTGCAAGCAAGAGACTGGTCAAAAAAGCCTACATAGCCAGCCCCATAAAGCCTCTCCCACCCTCACCCTTGCAGCTCCTGCAGCTAGCATTGCATTCCCTCAATAAAGGCTTCTGGAGCCCTTCAGTGGTAAGACAGCCTGAGCCTGAGTCTTCTGCTCTGTCAACAGAATGATTAGAGATGGAGTAGTAGTGAAGTTAACAGTCTGTATACAAGTATCCAGAACTGTGGGCAGGGCCAACACAAACTGATTCAGTAAGAGAAACATGAGGCCTTTCTTTTGAAATAGCACTAAGGTATACCCCACTGTTTCCTTTTAAAGCTGAGACAATAGTCCAAGCTACTCAGTTATTTGGTTATAAAAGAATCATGATCACATTTGTTAATATTTTTCTTTATTACCACATAATGAATTTAAGCATTAGACTTACTTCACATGACTTTTATGTGTGTAAACACATACATAAATACATACATACAATTAAACATTGTCTTTTTTAATTAAGATGTTGTGTTTCAGACATAGGGAAAACAAAAGGTTTCGGTTTTAAAGGCTCATATATTTCAGACTTAAAAAAAAAACAAAACAAAAAAACCATAATAAAACACCAAAACACCACAATCAAACAAAAAGCCCACTCTAACTGCATTTGGCACTGGCTATATCTGGCCTTTCTCTGGCTTCCTTTCATACTCGTCAAGGCACCTTCAGGGCACCTACTTCCTTGGAACTCTGCTACTGACCCCTCAGGGATCTGTGGCTCTCAACCCCACCCCTTACGTCTTAAGTTCCTCTTCCAGCCACACACAAGCATCCAGGTCCAGGTGGTTGGTAGGCTCATCCAGAAGCAGCATGAAGGGTCGAATAAAGAGGGCTCTGAAGGACACAAAAAGAAACAAGAGGCACCTTGAATGACGAACGGAAGGCACAGCTTGCTTGCCACAATGCTGCTTGGGTCTAGACTGAATCCTTAAGTAGCAGGCTTCTTGGACTGCCAGCCCCCAAATCATGACATGGAGACTTATTATGACTACTCAGCCTTAGCTTAAATTTGTCCCACTAGCTCTTACATCTTAATTTAATCTATTCCTCTTCAACTATATTTTGCCTCAGGGCTTTTTACCTTTCTTATATCCTTTTAAAAAAAAATATATATATATATAATATATATATTATTTTATGTGTATTGGTAATTAGCCTGCATATATGTCTGTGAGGGTATCAGATCTTAGAGTTGGACAGTTTTGAGCTTCAAGGTGGGGGCTGGGAATTGAACCTGGATCCTTTGGAAGAGCAGCCAGTATTCTTAACCACCGAGTCATTTCTCCAGTCCCTTTGTTTTCATTCTACATGTACTACTTTCCTGCTTCCTCTGTGTCTGCCTGTCTGTCTGGCAGCTAGATGCCTGGCTAGCTGGCCCTGTCCTCTCTTTCTCCATTGTTCTCTCCTTCACTGAGCCTAGATTCCTCCTTCTACTTATTCTCTCTGCCTGTCAGCCCAGCCTATCTCTCTACTGCCTAGCTATTGATCCTTCAGCTTTTTATTAGACCAATCAGGTATTTTAGGCAAGGTAAAACAAATGTAACACATGTTTACATGGTTAAACAAATGTAGCACATCTATACATAATTAAAAAATATTCTGCAAAACAAATGCAACACATCTTTACATAGTTAAATATTCTATAATACCAATCTGTTTTCTACCTCAGAGAGAAGGGGCTCCATAACTCAGGACTGAAAGGTAGGAAGTGAGTTATAGGAATGTATAGGTAAGAATGAGAAGGCCTTTTGCACCTGTGAGGTTTGAGATAGCAGCTGGTGAGCATCAGAGGCACAAGAGGAAACAAGTTATCAAGGCAATCATTCTAGTTAGACTATTTGATGGAGTTGCCAGACTCTAGCAAGCACCCAAACAAAAAATGTCCTTTCCTTACACACGTAAGTCAAGGAACAGGCTAAAGCTCTGGCTTCCAGACTGCAGTTACCACTCTTGTGGAACTTGGTAAAAGTATTTCTGAGCATCACACTCAAGTTGAAAGTTGTCTGTAAAGCTCCTAAGCCAGCTAGAGCAGCTTCTGGTATCAATGGAACCACTGCACTCCTGTTTTAAGACACAGGAAACTCTAGGCCCATGGAGCAGCCTCACCAACCTGCTTCCCAGGAATGGTGCCAAGCAAAAGGCATCACCCATTTAATTAGTACTATGGTTTGAATACATGCAGACTCCTCACTGAGAGGCATTAAGAGTTGGTGCTTGGCCTCTGCAAGGTGAGCAGAATTAGGCAAAATCATCAGGGAAGAGCCCAATGAGCACACATTTGTGGCTTTCTAAGGAACCAAGAAGGCAGACACACAGACTTCCCTATCTCTCACTACATGAAGCCTACATTACACTTTAGGATTCTAATAAAACTACCATCAGATGAGGCTCCTTGGCTTTGTACCTCCAGAACTATGAGTCTCCTTCTTTATAAAGTGTGCAGCCTGAGATAACTTCAATATTATAATAAAAAACAAACGAATACAACTCAGCACTCTGGAAAGGGGCACTCAAGTAGTGCTGTACTATAGACATTTATTTTAAGAACAGGTTCACCCAGGGGTAAAAAGGACAGTGACATTAGTGCTGTCCACTATTTTACTATCATAAAAATTAGCAGATGAAAGGACAAAAGGCAGGAAGGAGGAGGTCAAGTGAAAGGAAAACTGAACCCCACCATTTTCCCTGAGTCTGCTCAGAGTACTCCTGGATCATGTGCTTGGAAGCCAGCACTGAGCACCTGAGCCAGGGCTCTGTCCCATCCATACCCCCATCCATTCCACATCACTGATGGTCATCTCCTCTGACACATACTGACAATGGTACCTGTTCTACAGTCTTACTAGAGAACATTCTACTCCAAGAAAAGAGGGAAAGGGGGGGAAACTCACCTGGCAAGAGCAACTCTCATCCGCCAGCCACCACTGAAGTCTTTCAGCTTCTTGCGCTGCATGGCAGGTGTGAAGCCCAATCCATGTAAGATCCTTGAGGCCCTCATCTCCGCTTTGTCAGCGTCCAGCTCTTCCAGCCGCTCGTAGAGTTCCATGAGCTTCTCACACTCCGCTGTGAGGGGGCACAGGACCATCAGCTCCCAGAGGGTCCCAGGAGGAAGCCCAGCCCACCCCTGGGTATAGAGCCGTACCATCCTCATGAGCTAACCGCTCGGCCTCTCTCTCCAGCATGGCCCTCTCTGTGTCCACCTCCATCACACACTGCAAGGGTGTCTTTTCACTGGGAGGCATTTCACGAGTCAGATGGTAGATGTCTATGTGCTCAGGGATGGGCACTTCACGTTTCCCAATAGCAGAGAGCAGCATGGATTTTCCTAAGAGAGTAACATAAAGGCATCCAGTCATTTCATCCTCCTTTTGCACTTGTTTCTAAAAGGCCCATTCTTTAACTGCCTTACTTCTTTTCGCTCAACCAAATCCCATTATCCTTCACCCTCAGGATTCCCTTTCTAACTTCGAGTCTTGTGCTACTGCTCCTGTGAAGTCCTGTTTATCTGTTTATTTGCAATGGCTTCACACACTACTCCCCACTCCCATCTCAACTTTTCTAGCACCTTTTGTCAAAAACTACTCACTTGGAACTGCTGTGCCATAAATCCCCTGTTCCTGGCATGTCTGGACCCCCACTCATAGTATTAATTCCTTGCTTTGCTAGTGCTAAATACATATGGAGTGACAGATGAGCCAAGAGAAACCTCCCACTTTGCCCACTAAGGGCCTCACCAATTCCATTTAAGCCAATGAGGCCATAACGACGGCCTGAGTTGAGTTCCAGTTTGGTGTCACTGAGCAGCTCTTGACCATGAAAGGTCAGTGAAAGGTTGATGATGTGGACGTCAGTACTGTTGGGGTGAGAGGCCAGGACACCGGTGACAGCGCGAGCAGCAGCCTTCTTCATCTCAAAGTCCTCTAGCTCCTTGGTTAACAAATCAACTTCTGGAGACAAATGCAGTTTGGGAAGGGGCTGTCAGACAGACTCAGATCTGGGTCAAATAGGCAGATCTCACAGGACCTGAGCTCAGGTCATTCAAAGCAGACTCAAGAATTCCGAGATCTGCTGGGTGGTGATGCACTCCTTTAGTCCTAACAGTTGGGAGTCAGAGGCAGGCGGGCCTCTGAGTTCGAGGCCAGCCTGGTCTACAGAGCTAATTCCAGGACAGCCAAAGCTACAGAGAAACCCTGTCTCAAAAAAACCAGAGTTCCAAGAGCTTCGTGCACAGTGCACATGACAGACTTGCCCAGCGCCCTGCTTGCACAGCTGAGTTTTACTTTGCCCTTTTTGATTCTAAGCTCTCCTGACCTTTTCCCTCCCACTGTGCTAAACTTCTTTACCTTCCACAACTAGCCACAGGTAGGACTCCCTGTGGCCTAACTTGATCATACCAGCTCCCTTCTACAACTCTTATTTTGGACACAATCTTACCACTTAACTCTATCAGTCATTTTTTAACTCATTTTCTATTATTTCTACTCCCATTATTAATGTCATTATGTTTCTTCAAATGTTTTAGTGTTTACCTGTGGTACAAGTCTCTCTCTCTCACATACACACTGCTCAAAACATGATCCTTGCATATGCATATACACTGAGATGACTAAAATAGACATAAATAACACTGCAGAATGGCACAGGGGACAGTAAAAAGGAATACAACCAATGTTAGGTGTCAGGAAAAGGAATTGCCATACTGAGCCAGGCTTTGAGAGTAAATGTCAAATACAGCTTGTACAAACACTATGGTATCAAAAACCGTATGAAAGGGCAGGGTGTTGGTGGCACCTGCCTTTAGTCTTAGCACTTGGGAGGCAGCAGCAGGCAGATCTCTGAGTTCGAGTCCAGCCTGGTCTACAGCGCTAGTTCCAGAACAGGCTGCAAAGAAATACTGAGAAACCCTGTCTTGAAAAACAGAACAAACAATGTATGAAAGGACATCCAAGGGACAATGAGTGTCTACATGCAGCGGGACTGCACAGTTTTCAGTGAGGGAAAGACAGGCATTAAGCCACAATGCTCATTATTCTTTCCCCTTGTCACAGTTAACTCCACAAAAACCTGGGAAGAGGGACCCTCAATTGAAGTGCTCCACCAGACTGGTTTTCTTAAACTGCTAATTAATGTATCAGGTGCAGTTCAGTGTGGGCGTGGCACCTGTAGCTAGGTGGGTCTGGGCTACATGAGAGCTAGCTGAGCAGGCAGTAGGCAGCACTCCTCCACAGCCCTTGCCTTACTTCCCACCTGGAAATGTAAGAGGAAACAAACTTTTCCCTCCCAATTGGTTTCATCATTGTTCTGTCATAGCAACAGAGAAAGAAACCTAAAGAATAAATTTTCTGAAAGTAAACTATGTTTATACTATGAGTATCACAATTAATATGCAGAAATGCTCAATAAATCCCCCAAACATAACAAACCAAAGCCGCTTTCTCAGGAATATTGTATAAAACAATATGTAACAATAAGTTACATATTAGTATAATTACTATAATCACTATCCCTGTGACATCAAGAGTACCATATGGAGGCCGGAGAGATGGCCCCGAAGTTAAAGAACACTGACTACTCTTCCAGAGGTTCTGAGGCGTTCAATTCCCAGCAACACATGGTGGCTCAAAACCATCTGTAATGAGATCTGGTGCCCTCTTGTGGCACGCAGGCATATATGCACACAGAACGCTGTAATAAATAAGTAAATCTTTAAAAAAAAAAAAAAAAAAAGACAAATCACCACCATAGGTTGGAAGGGAAACTGAGGAAAATGATAGGAAGTTTCATGGCATATAAAGGGGCGTGTGTTGGGATTTTTACTTAGTAAAAGCAGCCCAGGCTGGCCTCCTGAGTGCTGGGATTAGGCCTATGCATCTGAATACAATACTCTTCATTGCCTCTGCATCCAGATTCTGATTTTTGGCTGAGGCAACCGGCTCAGGGAATTCACCCAATTCCCCTCCATCACCTGTGGTCTCCCTGCCATTGGCCTCCTCATTTTTCTCCTCTGCCGCCTGAGGTTCTGTGACATTATCTCCATTTTCTTCATGTCCCTTTCTGGGCCGCTGTCGAGCTTTGGCAGCTTCCTTCTTTTTGGCTGCTTTTTTCTTGGCCAGGTCGGAGGGCATGGTGATGAGCTACAGGGGTAGTTACTGTTCTTTCCAGTCTGAAGAAAAGCAAACAGATACTCCAAATTCTAAACTTATTGGTAAGAAAGTCTGAGCCGAAGTCCATCCCTCCTTGGAATTTTCCTATCAAGCTCTGGTGCCCACTCTGCCTCTGCCAACTTTGTCGGGGTCTCTTCACACACACTCGACCAGTCTTCCAGCCTCGTCTCCTCCTTTAGGGCTCGCGCGCCAATCCCCACTGCCGGCCTCACTTGGATGCGCTCTTCCCCCAGGCCCTTGGTGAGGACCGCTCTGCCCCGGTCTCTAGTTTCCCAACTTGGCGCTCGCGCACCTCAGCCGGCTGCCTCCTTTGCTAGTCTTCGCCAGGAGTTGGACCCGGACCTGGTTTTGGTCGCTCCCCTCCACCCCACCGACAGCGGCGCGGCTTCTCCCCAGGAGCCACGCGTCCTCCCCGGCGGGTCCCTAAGGGTCTTCGCGCTCGCTGCCCCTAACCTCCCCCACAACCCGCGCGCCGGCTCTGTGCCTGGGCCAGTTCTTTTCCCTTTCGGCCCTTTCCATCCCGACCCTCATCTCCCTTCCGCTTCTCCTCCCGCTTCCTGCTCACGGGTCCGCACTCTCCTCCCCTCCGGCTCCCCTTCCCCCTCAACTCACGGGGCTTCGCCGCTCGGCCTCTGTCGCAACAGAGCTGCTCCTTGAGCTCCTCCGCGTGCGGCCGGCTCGACAGCCAATCACGGCTCCGGGTGGCTCTTGGCGCGCTGCCGCGAGGGCACCTGGGAAATGTAGTTCTTTACTCGCTACAACCTCGGGCGGGACTGTTCTCAAGAACTACCACGAATCCCCAGTGTTGCGCGGTCCTAGTGACGCTATCAGAAATCGCGAGGCTCCGGGTTGGGGGAGGATTACAGTTCAAGAGTCCTGTCTCAGCAGGCCGCCTTAAAGCGTTGGAAACTGCAAGTCCCAGATTGCTCCTCAGAGAAGCGACTTGATCTTCCAGACAGTACCTACCTCTAGCAGATAAATTTACCCGGCTGCTCAACTGGCTTAACCAGCAGGGAGTGCAACTACACTTCCTAGCACGCATCCGAAGTGAGGTGGCTCAAACAATGGGAGAAGGGAGGTAGAGGTGGAGGGCAAAGGGAGAGTGAGGTGCTGCTGGGCAGAGGCAACATTGAAAGAGAAGTAGCCTCGCAGACCGCACCATCAGAGCTCCATACGAGAAAGTAGCCCCAGTTTCATGGAACCGAAATTGCACAGCCTCGTCCATCGCTGATCAAACTTTTAGAAAGTGAACTTTATGTCTTAACTGAGAGTACTTGGATTCCATCAGAGCCATGTAAGTGTTCTGAAGCGTCTAAAGAAAGCCCGGGGGTGCCGGTCGGTGGTGACGCACGCCTTTAACCCCAGCAGTCGGGAGGCAGAGGCAGGCAGATATATGTGACCAGGCCAGCCTGGTCTGCATAATGTGTTCAGGGTGCCCAGAAAAAAAACCCTTTCTCGAAAAACAAACAACAACGAAAACCAACCAAACAAAATTTGAGTCTAAGTAAAAGAACACTGTAACACGAAATAATAAATGACCCAGAGACTGATACTGGTGTTCAAGCTTTTCAAGTATCTGAAAAGTAGCTGGTCACTAGCTTCTTACCTCTTACCTTAGGCTAAATGGGCTGGTCCTGTCTCCACGAGCACTCACCAAGCCTCAGACTGTAACCTTTCCCCAGCTGTGGCTGGAGAATGAATTCTTTGAGACCTTTCTTATGTCTTAAATACTTCCCTAATGTTGGGATTAATGAAAGGTGTGAGCTATGATTCTTTTTTAGACTGATCCACTTTGTGTAGATCTGGGTGGCCTTAAACTCAGAGATCTGTCTACCTCTTATCCTAGGATTAAAGGTGTGTACCACTACTGCCTAGCTTCTGGCTGAAGGTATTAAAGGTATGTGCCTGGCTTCTAAGACTTGTGGTGACTTTGCTTTTCTGAGTCCTCAGTCAAGCTTTCATAAATTATAAATAATATATCACTACAGACCACTTCGCTGAGTTTACTTATATGAACAATTAGCTGTGACTTGTTTTGTTTCATTTCCTTTGAGTCTCACTGTTTAACATCTGTAACAAACTTAGTGTTAGATACATTATAAACTCCAGATTTGTAGCCTCAAAAACACTGTAACTCTTTTTTGACCCTTGTTACCTCTCCAGGCTCCTGTTCACTGAAGGAAGCAAAAGAAACTGATGCTTCTCTTGAGTGCACTACAGAGAGTGAGTCCTTTTTCCTTATAGTCATCATTTTCCCAAGCTAAATAGAAATTAGGTTTGAAGGTCATTGAGGATGGATCTCATAAGCAGCTTCCTGTGTTTTTGATAACCCATTAATTTTGAGAAAGAAAGCATCACCCAAGATTGAAAAGGATTGCAAAGATTGGAGGAAGGTGAAATTGATGCTTTGTTGAAACCCACTAAGGGAAGTCTATTTTGTTCTGGTAAAGGCTAGCTATTTTTTTATAGACACCCCCCCACCTTAATTCTTTTTAATCTGCTGTTAGATTGTAGTTTGGTTTTGTTTGTTTGTTTGTTTTCTTTTCTTTTTTGGTTTTTTTGAGAAAGGGTTTCTCTGTATTGCTTTGGAGCCTGTCCTGGAACTAGCTCTGTAGACCAAGCTGGACTCAAACTCACAGAGATCCACCTGCCTCTGCCTCCCAAGTGCTGGAACTAAAGGTGTGCAACCAACACCCGGCTACATTGTAGTTCTAACTTTGACCCTGGATGGAAACAAGACTTTCTGAAGGGGAGAGGGGAGGAGGGAAGAGGAGTAGGTGGGGGAGGGGATGTATAGCTGCAATATAAGTAAATAAGTAAGACTTTCTGAACTATTTGAGCAGAAGGCTCTTCAGTAATGAACAAAAATGCACTATTGCCACTTCCATTAAGAGTTAATCAAAGACTGGAGAGACTGGAGAGATGGCTCAGCTGTTAGAGCACTTGCAGAGGATCGTGTTTTGATTCCTAGCACCCACATCAGATGACTCCCAACTGCCTATGGAAACAGTTCCAGGAGATCCAGCGCCTTCTTCTGGCCTCTACAGACATTTGCACACATGTGGTAAATATAGAGATCAGGAGGTATGAAAGGGGTAAACTAAACTCAAAGGCTTCACTTGTAATAATATACACTGGAGAGAAATTGTATGAATAAATGTGGCAAAGCCTTAAGTTCCCATTCAACTCTTATTATTCATCCTAGAGAAAAACCATATACATGTAAAGGTTGTGAAAAAGCCTTCAGAACAAATACAGTCCACCCTTCCCCCAGCCTCTAGTTCTTGTGTTGTGAGCAAAACTCCAAGACAACTTTCCTAGATACTGTGTTTAGCAACAAACCACCTCCAAGAGACAGACAAAGCCATAGAAACCAAAGAATGCTCCCTCCCAGCACCAACCAATGAGAACAGGCTACCTGCAAGTAATAGACAAAGCCATAGAAACCACCAAATGTTCCCATCTGTAGCCAACTAATCAAAAGTGTTAATAGACCAGTTGCCTTGACTCTGGGAAACTCCTCTAATTGTTCCCCAAATGTCAACCAATCAGGAACCAACCCATACCTTTCCCCCTACCTACTGATGTAATTCTGTGATTTTTGCCTTTAAAAATCTTGCAGTAGACAAGGAATTCACCTCCTCTGGTGGCTTCTGAGTCAACTAACCAGTCGAAGTCCCTGTCATGGTTGGATGAAACAATAAACCTTGCTTTTGCAGTTCAGTGGGTCTGTCTCCCTCGTGGTCTTTGGGCATCTTTTTGACTTGGGCATAACAAGGTACACACAAACACACACACAGACACACACACACACACACACACACACACACACACACACACTAGCAGGGGGCCATCCAAATGGGCCTGTTAATGGCCTGGACAGGAAAATGCTCAGGAAGTTGTTCCAGAAACTAGGAAGTAGTATAAACCTGCCTAACCATGTCTACCCCTACCTCTTGAGAAATGTTTTTCCTTGACAGTCCATTGTCCACTTCTGCCTTTGGGGATGGCTTCGTTTTGCTACATGGTAGACTGTCTTCACTACTCTCTATGCCTCATTGGAATTTATAAACAGATGATAAAGACTGGGATCCAAGGGGAGGTCAGAGTAAAATCCCTATAAAAATAAGTCTCAGAAAGCATAGGCTGGAGAGGTTAAGAATATTGGCTGCAATTCCAGAGGTCCTAGCAACCACATGGTGGCTCACAATCATCTGTAATGAGATATGGTGCCCTCTTCTGCTATACAGACATACATGCAGACAGTACATGGAATACATAATAAATAAATAAACCTAAAAAACATAAAAGAGGCCAGTGTTTGTGGTACATGCCTTTGCTCCCAGCACTTGGGAGGCAAAGGCAGATGAATCTCTGAGAGTTCAAGGCCAGCCTGGTCTACAGAGCTAGTTCCAGGACAGGCTCTGATACAGAGAAACCCTGTCTTAGAAAACAAAACGAAACAACAACAAAAACAAAAGACTCAGAAAGCTGAGTTAATCTCTTTCCCCATAATAGAAATAGTTTATCTCCTTGATGGTCTACCAGTACTTGTAGTTCAGATATGTCACTTGACCACCATTGACCGTGTTCCTAGGATAATGTCTACCAGTCGAGTAGTACTATCAGCATCTTAAACACTTTAATGTAGCAAGGAAACTTTATTCAAAGGCCAAGCAATAGTACGGATCAAAAATGTACTGTCATCAGTCTTGACCACAGGGCACATGAGTGAGAAGACACTCAAGAGTCTTGATTAGCTTCCTCTTATGCAGTCTCAGGGAATGGGGCTGGCTACTAAGCGTGTCACATGAATGCTTCTCTATTGTTACAGACAGGTTTGAGTTATGTAAGCTTTTGCTCACTACTCATAACCTTTTCCCATGATGTAACTGACCTTCAAATTTTTATTTGTTTATTATTGTGTATATACCACATGCACATTGATGTCAGAAGACAACCTGAACTGACTCTCTCCTTCCACCATGGATTCCCAGAAGCAAACTCAAGTCATCAAGCTTTGGTAGCAAGAGATTTTTACCTGCTAAGCTATCTTACTAGCCCTTAATATTTTTTTTTTGTGCATGGTGTATGCTCACATGTGTGTATGGGTATTTGCACCCATGTCAGGGAGAGCAGAGGAGGATGTTTTATCACTTTCTACCTTATTCCCTTGACACAGGGTCTCTTACTGAACCTGGAATGAGCTGGTAGTCAGCAAGTCCTATCAATCCTCCTGTCTCCACACCATCTTATAAATAATGATGGAGAGAATAGATATGAAAATTTGGACTTAGCTTATGCTTGTTTTTAACTAGCTCTTATAACCTAATACATTTCTATTAATCTATGTTCTGTCATGTATGCCCATCCTGCTTCCTCCATGTTTCATCTGTCTTGCATGCCTAGATCCTCCTTCCACTTCTCTCTGCCTGGAAGTCCCTTCTATACCTCCTGCCTAGTTATTGGTTGATCAGCTTTTTATTATTACACCAGTCACAGCAATACACCTTCACACAGTGTACAAATATCCCACATTACCATCCTCCATAGCACGGAGGTTACACACCTATTCAACCATGCCTGCCTTTTTAATGAGTTCTGGGGCTTTGAGCTTGAGTCCTCATGCTTGTATAGCAAGTGCTTTTAAATGCTGAGCAATCTCCCTAGAGCCATGCACCTGATTTTAATCGTGTACAACCCCAATTATGCATAGGCATAAAATGGCAATAGGGGATTCTCCTTGAAACTCTAAAGGATACAGTTTCTCCTACTGCACAGGCATCCAAAACCATTTAGGCCAGGTTATCTCTTGTTTTCAGGATGAGTTCCAAAATGTGTCTGAGTAGAAATGGGGCATTATCTAGGGGTCACTAAGAGAAGTAACTTATTTCCATTGTTTGAAGTTGGTGTATCTACAGGCTGATACAGATGGGAGTCCCAGATTTCCAACAGGTGCACTATTGGGAGAAATGTCTTTGTGTGTAGTATAGGCAAGTGGGGGTTCTAGGTTGCCAAGTGAATTGTTAGAAGAGTGAATGGTTCAAACTAAGTGGCGTCTGAGATTGCTGAGACTGTCTCATTACTAATTAAGCTTGCATGGAGTTTCACTACTTAGAAGTTATTCCCTGACTCCTGAGGAAGTTCATAAGGGTGAGGTCTTTCTTATTAAAGAGAACATGTATTGAATTTACAAAAAGAGAGTATTGTCACATTTTCATTCATCATTCATCTTCATTACTTTTTCTTGTCCTACCTCTTAACCCCTTCTTAAGATGGAGCTTTTTTGTTCATTTGTATGTTTTGTGTCATGCTAGGGATTGAACTGAGGGCCCTGTGCTTGCTTCACATATGTCTACCACTGAGCTTCAATCCCAGTGCATGCACACCCATACACCCTACACCCACACCTACCCACCCACTCCCCCTCACACACACAAAACTGATGACTTGTACCTCTGCCTCCAAAATAGATGAGATTATGAACCTGTGTTACCAGGATGTTTTTCAGGGTCTCGTGTAGCCTAATGCTTAAACTCTTCTGTGTCGCTCAGGATGACTCTGAGCTTATTCTCCTATACCTCCTGAGGGCTAGGATTATGGGCATTGGTTTATATGTACTGAGATCAAACCCAGGGTTCCATGCTTACTAGCAAGCCCTGTATTAACTGAGTCATCTCCAGGCCTCCCCCACTCCCTCTCTCTTTCTCTGTATCTCTGTCTAACAGCTCTTTGGCTATCCTAGAACTCTGTTTTTGTTTGTTTGTTTGTTTGTTTTTGGGGATTTTTTTTTATAACAAGACAACTCATAGCTAATTGTCCATAAATAAACTCAGCAAATGGTCATTTTACTTTAGATTCTTTTTTGGTTTTTCAAGGCAGGGTTTCTCTGTGTAACTGTCCTGGAACTCACTTTGTGGACCAGGCTGGCCTCAAACTCACAGAGATCCTCCTGCCTCTGCATCCCTGAGTGTTGGGATTAAAGGTGTTCAGCACCATTGCCTGGCTATGTTTTGTTTTCTTAATGGTAGTTACTCTGACTAGGTGACATGAAGTCTCAGGGTGGTTTGGTTTACATTTCCCTGATGGCTGAACATTTTTTTTTTCATGTACTTATTGTACCACTTTTGAGAGCTGATTGTTGAGTTTACTTGTCTACTTAGTGATTTCTTTTTTTGTTTTTTTTTTTTTTGGTTTTTTTTTTTTTTTTTTTTTTTTTTGGTTTTTCAAGACAGGGTTTCTCTGTGGCTTTGTTTGGAGCCTGTCTTGGAACTAGCTCTGTAGACCAGGCTGGTCTCAAACTCACAGACATCTGCCTGCCTCTGCCTCCCGAGTGCTGGGATTAAAGGCATACGCCACCACTGCCCAACTCAATTCTTTATATATTCCATCTTGTGTCAGATAAATAGCTGGCAAAAAATCTCTTCCGTTTTGCTGACTCTCCCTTCGTTCTGTAATGATTTCCTTTGCTGTGCAGATGTGTCCTAATTCGGTGTGTGTGATCTCACCTGTTAGCTCTTGCCACTATTTTCTGAGCTATGAAGAAAGAACTTTTGAAAAATAAACAGACCATGATATCCAGGTGCTAAGTGCCTTAAAAGAAGTGATTCTACGTACTATTGTAATACCAACGAGGCAGGCTGTCACTCGGCACATACTGCTTTTATGCAAACCCAGCTTTGCCATTTAGAACTTGACCTTGGGCAAAGTATGTACTTTCCTCTGTGGTAAGAATGACAGTAGTACAGTTTTACCTTATATTGAGTAGAAAGATTAAATTAGTCAAGTTCCTAGGTTTCTATTAGACAATTCAGTTCCATTAGGCTTATGTTGTGCTATTCTGCCACTTGTAGAATACTTGTCTGAGGGCCAGGTGGTGGTGGAGCATACCTTTAATCCTAACTCTCAGGAGGCAGAGACAGGCAGATCTATGTGAGTTCAAGTCCAGCCTGATCTGCAGAGTGAGTGGCCAGGACCGGCTCCAAAGCTACAGAAAAACCCTGTCTCAAAAATCCAAAATTAGAGAAAAAAAGAAAAAAGAAAAGAAAAGAATTTGTTTAAGGATAATGGACACTAGCAGTTTATTTAATATAATATTATCAATAAACACTGAGCATCAAGTATGAGCAAAAGCTAAATAACTAAACCCTCTGTATGAAGCAAAGGAGCCATTTATGATTGTGGGTCAAAAACATTCACCCAGGGATCAGGAAAGATGTCTCACTCAGTAAAGTGTTTGCCACATAAGCACAGGACCCTGTGCTTGGATCCCTAACACTCATGTCAAAAGCTGGGCATAGTAGTACTCACCTGTAATCCTAGTACTGAGGAAGTGAAGACAGACAGATCTCTGGGACTCCCTATGTCCACCTGTCTACCTCCGGTCTCCACATGCACAGGCACATATGTACACATACCTGCATAGACACAAACACATGTATCACACACAAATACACACCCCCTCACACAGGAACCTAAGCTTCCTGGGAGCACTGTTTTACAACATATTTCCTCTCTCTCAGCCTTACTTAACATAGTAGTCACAAGCAATTAGGAGGTTACAAGAGAATGCTATGTATTTTTTGAGACTAATAATTCATTATGCTATTTCTATCATCATATTTAATTCCCCCAGAACATTCTGAGGTGGATGTTGTTACCACAGTCTCCATTCTACACATTAGCTCAGGTGCAGTGCTTGTTAGAAAAAAAAAACGAAAAATAAACCAGCAAAAACCACTCCTACTTAGAGCCAGTACAAGGATTTACGTTTGCACCCTTTTAGCTCTATCATCAGGTACCATCAGGTACCATCAGTGTAGCCAATCACAGTTGTGATATCCTATGAGTAAACCGTTGATAGGCAGAGTCCTCTTCAGCAAAATTGGTGCCTTAGAAAACTTGCTAATTGCTTGGATTCTTTTCATTCCCACCCAGAGTTAAAATCGTGTGCATGAAAAAGTGTTGGGGATGAGAGAAGAAATAAAGGCTGAGTGTGAAAGAGTCACAGAAAGCCACAGTGCAGCAAGGACTGATTATTGGTTCACTTTGTCCTGGTTTCAAAGTTTGCATATGGGAAGCATGTAGACTGTCACTTCAATATCTTTTCAGATTGATTTCATGTTGAACTGATATTTTTAGTTATATCTGGTAGTAGTTTGAGTGTGGTTGCCCCCCATAATCTCAGGAGTGGCACTATTAGAAGGTGTGGCTTTGTTGGAGTGGTGTTACATGAACCCATGAGAGTCTGTTAAAGGGTCTCAAGAATTTATAGAATTTATGTAGGCATAAAATGGGGATAAATATTCACTGAAACAAAACAGATTAGACACCACTATGATCCAGTAACTTTGTCTGTCTCCTGCTGTTCTGCCCAGGGTCTGAGAAGAGAGAGAGAGAGAGAGAGAGAGAGAGAGAGAGAGAGAGAGAGAGAGAGAGAGAGAGAGAGAGAGAGAGAGAGAGACCTCCCCTCAGCTTTTAAGTGGTCATATATACAGACAAGACCATGCCCTAGGGTTTGCTGTTCCAAAGGTCATTGGCTAAATGGATTAAAATCCCACGACAGAGTGGGTATGGCCTTGTGGAGGATGTGTGTCACTGTGGGGGTGGGCTTTGAGGGTTCCTATGCTCAGGGTATTGCCCAGTGTCTCAGTTGACTTATTGCATGCAAGATGTAGGACTCTCAGCTACCAGCACCACATCTGCCTGCATGCCAACATGCTCACCACCATGATGATAATGGACTGAACTTCTGAAACTGTAGGTGAGCCACTCTCAATGAAATGTTTTCCTTTGTAAGAGTTGTGGTCATGGTGTCTCTTCACAGCAATAAACATTCTAAGACATATCTAATACAAAATAAAATATTAAAGTTAATTCTTCCTATCCCTTTTACTTTTAATGACCATGACAACATCCAGGTGTGATGTTTGTGATCCTAGCACTGAAGAGGCAGGGCAAGTGGATTTCCATGAGTTCAAGTTCGTGTCATATAGTCAGACTTTGTGTCAAAATTAAAACAGTACAATATTACAGTTTCTTGACCATAACAGAAAAAGTAAAAGTAAATATTGTGTAATAAAATAATATTTCAGTATGCTCAAAAAATGGAGAGAGAATATCATGAGTGTTACAGCACAAGTGCATTCTGAACACTGACATGCATCTCTATAAATGATAAAAGTCCTCCAAAATGGTAACTTGGTATACCCCAAGCCTAACAATCTTCCATCCATGTGAGTTTCTTAAGAATTTAGCACATGGCTGGAGAACTTGCTGTTCTTCCAGAGGACCCAGGGTCTGCTCCCAGCACCTACTTGGCTGTACACATCTATAACTCCAGTTCTAAATGATGTGATGTCATCTCCTAACCTGCTTTGTTACTGGACACATGTGGTACACAGACATACATGCCAGCAAAACAAACAAACAAAAACCCATCAATAGCCATGCACATAAAATAAAAATAAATCTTTTTAAATAAAAATAAATCTTAAAAAAGAATTAGGACATGTTACAAATTCTGCAGAATTGGTTCTCTTTTTTGGGAGGAGGCAAGCCAGGGTTTCTCTTCCTGGCGGTCCTGAAACTTGCTTTGTAGACCAGGTTGGCCTGGAATATTAAAGGTGTGTGCCACTGTCCAGCAAGAATTGGGTCTTTTTTTTTTTTTTTTTTTTTTTTAATAGCACAGGTGCAAGGATAAGAATATTGCAACTATTTTCCCCCCACCTACAAGAATGTTTAGGACATTGAAAGCTATGTGGGATCAGGACAGCTTACAATGTACAAAACATCACACATACAAACATACCCAGGTATCATTTCACAGCAAAATTGCCCCTGTACATTTCCAAACTGCCCTCTAGGTGTGGCGCTGTCCTTCTTGGGAGCCCACTGCCATCTTTTCCTGTAGGCTCACCTTGGGCTGTTTTGCTTGCCCTGGCTCTTGGTCAATCTCCTCCCTCTCTCGGGGACTTCCTGTGCTCTCTTTGCCGGGAAAACTCGGCTTTATGTCTGGATAAGTCTATATCACAAACTAATTAAATTCTTCCTGCTTTGTTTTTCCACTTAATTCTATATTTAGTAGGTGTGTGTGTGTGTGTGTGTGTGTGTGTGTGTGTGTGCGCGCGCGTGTGCGCGTGTGCGCGCGCGTGCACTCACTTGACAACTCGATAGACCCAGTTCTCTCCTTTCACTAGGCGTGGAACTCAGGTCGTCGTCAGTCTTGGTGGCAAGCACCTTCACACGGTGAGTCATCTGACTGGTTCTTAAGTCCCTACTTCTCTGCCTTGAGACTTATGGTATTATGTTACGGTCTATGGCCTGTCTCCAGCAGTTCTCACCGTCTTGGAGCTACAGAATGAATCTGAGGCTAGCCCAGGGCATCTTTCTTTAGCGCTAACAGGGTTGAGCTGAAGTAAGAGAACACCTCTCATCTAGTCGGGATTCACCAACGTTGGTGTGCGGAGACACAGCTTCCAAATCGAGCGGTGCAACAGCAACCATAGAGAGCGAGAGGCGGGAGCGAGGGGCCGGATGTGGTCCCCATAGAGACGGGTGACTGACAGGCAGCGGAAGAGGAAGCCCAGGAAGGGCAAGGCTGTGAGGTGGCAGCAGCAGCAGAGCCGAGCTCCTCGTCCCGCAACGGGGTGGGCTCTTGGTCTCGTCACCCGCGAGGCGGCCCCATCTTCGCCCCGGCCCGCCGTGGGGCTCGGGTGTCCCTGTCGGCCTGATCGCCCCGAGCACCCGCTTGGTCTTGCTCTCTGCCGCGACCTCCTTTCCGCCGCCGGGGCTCGCAGGGCAAACCAGCTGGACGCCAGGCCTCCTCTGCAATCGCAGGACGTAGGCGATTCATTTCTGACTCCAGACGATCGGCTACGATTTGCTTTGGGGCTTCTTCTGAGGGTTGGCACGGGGCTGTGGTTGCCAAGGGACCTGGTAGGGCACTGGCTGGCTCAGGCGGGGTCCTGTTGGAAGGTGGTGAGCCTGTGCTGGCCTTACCAGACCCTAGCGTTCCTCTAACTGCAGCTGTCTCCCGGGTTGCTTTATTTGGTAACCTGTAGCTACATCAAGAGTGCCTATAATTTGTGTCTTGCTGCCTTAGGAAGGTGAACAGCACCTCTTGCAGGACTGAGTGGGATGGCCTGCAAAATGGCTCCGTCAGCCATTGCGCTCCTCTGAGAGGGCCAGCTGTGCTGAGTCACTGTGGCTGTCCACTTCATTTGGGTGGGCAGATGAGTGTGCACCATGAATGGTTAGTGATCTTATATGACAAGGAGGGAGTTAATAGAACTTGGGTTTCTATGACACTCAGGAGCAGGGTGGAAGGAGGCTCTGACCCCTTCTGTGGTGCTAGCCTGCAGCAGTAGGTCAGGAGTCTCTTCTTGGGCCTGAGCAGACATGATGGGCCATGATACCTACAGGCCAGGCCAGGGCGGCTGAGGTGGGGCTGTTGTTTAGATGGTGCATGCGCCTTTTCCTAACCTGCTGCATCGGGTGCTGCTGCCTTTGAATTAGGTTCATGCTTCTGATGGATGTGACCCTTTGGGGCTGGCTTTGACGGTATTGTACCCTCTTTCTACTGGACTACAGACTGCAATCCTAGTAGTGAGTGGCATTGTTCACATAGACATTAAGTGTCGTGCTGACAGGTATCAACACTGTGGCCACTGAAGACCAGGTATAAGGAGTTGGGAAGACTGTGGGGGATGTAGGACCTGGAAGCCAGCACACTTTGCTCCTTTCTCTGTTGCTGACCTCATTTACCTCAGGTTCCCTGGTTAAAACTGTGTGGCTACTGCTGGCCCGGTGCCTATCAACCTACTGACCCTTGAGGCTGTTCCCTGGGGCACTCCATGTCAGGGCCTGCCACCATGCGACTCAGCTCCCTGTTGGCTCTGCTGCGACCAGCACTTCCCCTCATCCTGGGGCTGTCTCTGGGATGCAGCCTGAGCCTTCTGCGCATTTCCTGGATCCAGGGTGAGGGAGAAGATCCCTGTGTAGAGGCTGTGGGGAATCCAGGAGGGCCACAGAATCCAGACTCAAAAACTGGGTTGGACCAAAGCGATGAAGACTTCAAACCCAGGATTGTCCCCTACTACAGGGATCCTAACAAGTCCTTCAAGAAGGTGCTCAGGTGAGGGTGATAAGTGCACAGTCCCCAGCACTGATCCTCATTCTGGAGCTGCTTGCTGCTGTGTTTGCGTTGCTACTAAGTGTTACTTTCCTAGAACCACTTGCTTCTGGTCTTGGTTTGCTCCTACTTTATCCCTGCCCAGGTCTGAGAGTCTGACCCATTGGTGTTGACGTTCACTGTTCTTGAACAGAGCTGTAGCTGCACTAACCCACTGAATAGACCTGAGCAGATCCTGCCCCTACCTGCTTGTGGTCCAGCATCACCTACTCAGTGGGCTCTCACACCAGAAGCTGTTAATAGAGATGAGGAAGGAGTTCTCTCCGCTTTCCCAGTCCCAGCTCGTTCATTCTTGTACTATGTGCTGGGCAAGCTGGCAAATGCTTCCCTGAGGACTCGGGAATTGATCCCTGTCTTCGGATCTCTCCACAGGACTCGGTATATCCAGACAGAGCTGGGCTCTCGTGAGCGCTTGCTGGTAGCTGTCCTGACTTCCCGCGCCACACTGTCCACCCTGGCCGTCGCTGTTAACCGCACAGTGGCACATCACTTCCCTCGAGTACTCTACTTCACAGGGCAGCGAGGGGCCCGTGCTCCTGCAGGAATGCAGGTGGTGTCTCATGGAGATGAGCGGCCTGCCTGGCTCATGTCAGAGACCCTGCGCCACCTCCACACACACTTTGGGGCTGACTATGACTGGTTCTTCATCATGCAGGATGACACGTATGTGCAGGCCCCCCGTTTGGCAGCTCTCACTGGCCACCTTAGCATCAACCAAGACCTGTACTTGGGCCGTGCAGAGGAATTCATTGGTGCAGGCGAGCAGGCCCGGTACTGCCATGGGGGCTTTGGCTACCTGCTGTCACGGAGTCTCCTGTTGCGCTTGCGGCCACATCTGGATGGCTGCCGAGGGGACATTCTCAGTGCCCGGCCTGATGAATGGCTTGGCCGCTGCCTCATCGACACTCTGGGCATCGGCTGTGTCTCACAGCACCAGGTGACAGACCCTTCAAGGCAGTCCCAGTCCCCCAAAGGTTGACAGTGACTCAGTGATTGCTGTCCAAACTGAATTCTCGAGACCATCCTTCTGTCCTTCCCAGATGCCAGCCTGCCCCTTCAGCTCTCCCTTGCTCACCTTACAGCACTGGGGCCATCAAAAGTGCGTATCCTTAGGGACCCCTAAAGCCAGAAAGGTGTTTGAACTCACCACCTCCCACATCCAGTGAACATCACAGTTAAGGACAATGTGAAAATGTTCTAGAGTTGGCCACCCCCAGAGTGGAAAGCCCAGAGGTCCCTCTACTACCCCAGAAAGTAGCTCTGTTCTACTACAGAAGGTAGAGCTTCCCAGATGCAGGCCATCTTCAATACCAGCCTACTGGGAGGGTCTTCTGTGACTATTCTCATTGAACAGTGGCATCCTTGGGGGAAGAGAATGTCCTTAGTTGCCTATTTGCTTTCTCATTCCCAAAATGTGGTCATTGGAAGTAGGAGTGGAGGCTGGGGAGCCACTGCATGCCTGTCCTTTAAAGCAACAGCAGTGGTAGGCATGAATGCTAAGGAGGGCTGAGGGAGCTTTGGGAATAACAGCTTATGTGTGCAGCATTGATTGTCTGATTGGTCCCTCTAGGGACAACAATATCGCTCCTTCGAACTGGCCAAGAATAGGGACCCTGAGAAGGAGGGGAGCTCTGCTTTCTTGAGTGCCTTCACCGTTCACCCTGTCTCTGAAGGTACCCTCATGTACCGGCTCCACAAACGCTTCAGTGCTCTGGAGTTGGAGCGGGCTTACAGCGAAATAGAACAACTACAGGTGAGCTGATGTGGTCTGTGCCTGAGGGCCATGGCGGGAAGTTTACAGAAGCCAAGGAGTCAGGCTTACAGGGAAGGCAGCTGAGTCAGGGGCCAGGCTAGTAGGGTAGACAGAAGCTAACCTAAATGTAAAATCACTGCAGGGACAAGGGACCCTGGGGTCCAAGACATTGTAAAGTAAGTTCTGGGCTGGCTCAAGTGCCCCAAATGTGTAGAGGTAAGCTCGCTTAAACACCCCTCCAGTACTCCTCACCTGAGACAGCCACCCACAAAGTTGGGTCCCAAGCTGCTAGAATTGTCCTAAAAGGTCCAAAAGGTAGCAGAGAGGGGAGTTCTGTAGTGTGGGGGTCTCCAGAGGTGGGGTATAGATAGGAACAAAGGTCTGGTCTTGAAGAGGATGTGAGTCCTGTGGACATGGGAGTGAAAGCATGTTGAGCTCTGTTTTGAGAACCACTTCCCTGCAAAGCACAGGATCCTCCAGGCAGCAGCTGTGTAAGGTGGGTAGTACTCATCTCCCTTCTGCACTGTAGATGAAGACTGATGTGATATATGCAAAGGACTAAATGTTTAGCGAGGACATCTGGAGTCGGATGGGGTCTTAAAACCAGCACTAATGTTGGGTTCATTCCCTACAACCTAGGCTCAGATCCGGAACCTGACGGTGCTGACCCCTGAAGGGGAGGCAGGGCTGAGCTGGCCTGTTGGGCTCCCAGCCCCTTTCACTCCACACTCTCGCTTCGAGGTGCTGGGCTGGGACTACTTCACAGAGCAGCACACCTTTGCTTGTACAGATGGGGCTCCCAAATGCTCGCTGCAGGGGGCTAGCAGGGCAGACATAGGCGATGCTGTGGACACTGCTCTGGAACAGCTCAATCGGCGCTATCAGCCCCGTCTGCGCTTCCAGAAGCAGCGGCTGCTCAATGGCTATCGGCGCTTTGACCCTGCGAGGGGCATGGAGTACACCCTCGACTTGCTCCTGGAAGCTGTGACTCAGCGAGGGCACCGACGCTCCCTAGCCCGCAGAGTCAGCCTGCTGCGGCCGCTGAGCAGGGTGGAAATCCTGCCCATGCCCTATGTTACTGAGGCTACCCGGGTGCAGCTGGTGTTGCCGCTCCTGGTGGCTGAAGCTCCCAACGCCCTGGCTTTTCTTGAGGCCTTTGCTGCCAGTGTTCTGGAGCCTCGAGAACATGCATTGCTCACCCTGCTGTTGGTATATGGGCCCCGGGAAGGCCGCGGGGGCCCTGACCCGTTTCTTGGGGTGAAGGCTGCAGCAGCTGAGTTAGAACGACGATACCCTGGGGCAAGGCTGGCCTGGCTTGCTGTGCGAGCAGAGGCCCCTTCCCAGGTGCGACTCATGGATGTCATCTCCAAGAAACACCCTGTGGACACACTCTTCTTCCTTACCACCGTGTGGACAAGACCTGGGTCGGAAGTCCTCAACCGCTGCCGTATGAATGCCATCTCTGGCTGGCAGGCCTTCTTTCCAGTCCACTTTCAGGAGTTCAACCCTGTTCTGTCACCACAGAGATCCCCCCCAGGTGTCCCTGGGGCTGGCCCCGATCCCCCATCCCCTGGGGTGGACCCTTCTCGGGGGTCTCCAGTCGGGGGCAGATTTGACCGGCAGGCATCGGCAGAGGGCTGCTTCTACAATGCTGACTACCTGGCAGCCCGTGCCCGGCTTGCTGGGGAACTGGCAGGCCAGGAAGAGGAGGAAGCCCTGGAGGGGCTGGAGGTGATGGATGTTTTCCTCCGGTTCTCAGGGCTCCACCTCTTTCGAGCCGTAGAGCCAGGGCTGGTGCAGAAGTTCTCCCTGCGGGACTGTAGCCCACGGCTCAGCGAGGAACTATACCACCGCTGCCGCCTGAGTAATCTGGAGGGGCTGGGAGGCCGTGCCCAGCTGGCCATGGCTCTGTTTGAACAGGAGCAGGCCAACAGCACTTAGCTTCCCCACCCACCCCTGGGCCTGCCATAGCCCCAGGAAGGGCAAGACAAGGTGATGGACAGATGGAGGGCTTGTCACTGTAATTTTTTTAAATAAGAAAATGTTATTAAAAATATCTTCTGCTAAACTGTTTTTAGGTCTAGGGAGAGGGGTAAGAAGAATCTGTGAAAGGGTTGTGGTGTTTGCAAGGTCCCACTGCCTTCCCCATCTTTCCCTTTCTCCCACCCAGTCCCCAATGACCACGAGGCTGCTGTCTGATGAGTGACCTTTAATCCAGTCCTCCCCACTCTGCCCGAAACCCCACTGTGGCAGGGGAGGGAGGCTAGAGTCCAGGGCCTATGCTGGGCAGTGTGGCTGGCTGGTCCACAGTGATGCTTGTTCACGGGCTCCTAGGTGTTGCGCACGACCAGCGATTGCTCCAGCTCCTGCCTGCGCTGCTGGATCTTTAGAGGAAGTGTGAGCAGGGATAGGGTTACAGTGATCCTGGTGAGTGACCAGGGGTACCCCTTCCCTGAAAGAGTCTGGGAGCCAGGAGACTGCTGCATGGGGATATAGGGTGGTGGACAGGTGTTAAGCATAGGCAGCAGCCAAGACTGTTGGAAGGTGAGAAGCGAGGGTTCACTAGGATTGGAGGAGAGGGAAGCCTCATGTTCAAGAACCTCCATTACCTTACAGTAGAAGTAGCGGCTGACAGCTTCTTGGGACCAGGGCTGGTGGTAGAACTCAGCCCGGCGTTCCTCCTCAGGGTTACCAGCCACATCTGTCATTACCTGGGAGGGAGCATGGGGTCTGTCCTGACTTCCCCGGTACCTCACCTGCCTGGGTTGCATGTCCGTCTTTCCCTCCCCACGTGCTTGTCTTGGTGTCAATGCTCCCTGAGCCCTCTCTTCACCTTGAGGTCTCGGCTCTGAGAGCGGAGCAGGTCTTGGACGTAGCCTTTTGGGTCTCTGGAGAAACTTAGCATGAAGTCCCTCTGGATCTTGAGCTGGTTTATGGACTCAATCGTCTCATGGATCTACAGGTAGAAAGACAATAATTTCCACCTGACCCTGTGAGGTGGGAGAGGAATGCAAAAGGAAGAAGGGGGTGGGGGACTCGCTTCTCCCGCGAAGGGCAGTTCCCCAGAGCCCCTGTTTCCTTTGAGCGGTGAGGGGAGGGGGTGGGCAGAACTGAACTTGGAATGAGGTCAGCTTCTCAAAGTGGGAAAGAGCTGTGTGTTCCTCATGTCCTAGGTCCACGCTTGGTCTGAGTGTTTTGTCCTCTCTCTTGGTTAATGTCCCACTCTAGCTCTGGGCTCAGGCCGCACCTTACTGTCCAGAGCGCTGATCTCCTGCTGGTTGGCTGTGGAGAGGAGAAAGCTGCTCATCTGCCCCTTCAGTGGCTCCTCTACCTCCACATCAATGTCATAGCACGCTGTCTTCTTCTGGTCTGATGGGTCCACGCTGCCAGAGAAGCCCAGCCTTTGATGTCCATGGTACACCCCACAGAGGCCCAGGGCTAGGGCAGGGGTGGGTACAGGAGGAGGGTGGAGAAAGCAGGGAAGGCTTTCCTCTGTCTATGGAGGAAGCTAGGCCACCTCACCTGATGACATGGTTGATGACAATTGGGTCAGGGGGCAGCAGCAGGGCTGTGAGGCGCTGGGGAATCTCAGAAAACTTCAAGCGAGGACAGTCAAAAATCTGAATCAGGATTGTTGAGAGGGGGGGTGGTCATCCTTGTGTGTGTATTTGTGAAGAGACAGTAATTTATTTGGTCCCTTCCATTGTGGAAAGACCACAAGAAGCTGAGAGCAAGTCAGATTACTGGGTGATCATGGCAGTGAGCCAGGGTAGAGGTGGAGAAAGAGGCATGCCTAATGGGCAGGCCAGTGTGGGCCCTAAGTATGTCTGTTTGACTATTGGTCCCTTCTACCACATTCTGTGAGCAAATTACTTAACACCTTGGGTCTCAGTGCCCCCCCCCGTCTCTAGAATTGGGGATATTAACAATCCCTGTCTCACTGGTTGTCATGAAGATTAGGTGAATTAGAATTGGAATGGTATATGGTAAGTGCTCAATAAATTCCAACTACTATTTCTACTCAGATTTATCTGCTGTGTTTATTTTTAAATACATTAATAGTAATACTAATAGAATTTTGCCAGATTATTTCTTCAACAATCTGATTTTTCTTAGCTGCCAGATACATCATGTCAAAGACAGAACCAGAGACAGAAAGAATAGCAAACTAAGTTACCCCAAGTCTAGACCCAGGACTGGGATCCTGGGGATCCCAACTCCAAGTACCAAGAAGATTACATTACAGGATGCTGCTGCCCGTTCCCCCAGGAGGATCTCAGATATGTTCCCCTTGAGGGGCAGTGAAATAGACAGTGGAAGAGCCCGGATGAGACCCTGCTCTTGTCCCCAAAGCCATTACCCTGACTGATCCTGGCATTCAGGAACTCAGCAAGAGAACTGGCTACCTTTGAGGGTGCTTCTGCTAGGTCACTGTGCCTGCTCTCTGCGTCCTGGGGCTTAGGACATCTGTTACCTGCTGGAAATATTTGTCTCCATTGATGTATTCCTTGTCATGGGAATCCTGCAGCCGGTTGGTCTTCACATACTGCCACAGTGCCTGGACAATGGCGGAGCGGCTCTGTGTATGCAACCCCAGCAGCCTGGCTAAGCGGGGGTCCAGTTTGAACTGGGGAGGCTGGGAAAAGGTTACCAGGACAATTAGATCAAAGGGGGAAGAAGTGGGGCTCGGGCGTGGGGCTTATGGTCCTTGGCAGCATGCTCCTAGAGAAGGGGTTCTTTGGGTGACATATGCAGATGAGGGGTAAAACCAACCTGATAGTCCAGCATAAGGAGCAGGGTACAGCGTACACTCAAGTCCCCTGGCCTCTTCACTTGGAACCCATCTGTCTCTTGTGTTGTGGGTGTCCGGTGCCACTGCCCAGGAGAGAGCTAGGTCATCTACAGACCCATCTGCACTGATGGGGCCTAGGACTTTAGGGTGGTCCTCATTCCAAATCCGTAGCTCCTTGAGGGTCTTGGGTTAGAGGGAAGGTGGTGATTCAAGAGCAAAGCAATCTGTCTTACCTCAACAAGGTGGTTGTCGGGGCCATAAAGGTCTTTGTCCAACTCAATGACCAAACTCTTGAAGAAGGAAGAGAACTTCCGCTTCTGCTTACTGGGCTGTGGGAAAGTGACAGGGACTGTGGGGGCAGAACAGGGACCATGGACACAGAATGGGCCAAGTTGGCAGCAGGCAAGTGGTATGCTCAGAGGCAGTCCTCGTACTCAGACTGTCCCCAGGTCCACCCTCCCCAGCCAGGGCTGACGACCCAACTCCCAGTACAGACATTTAGTTCTGTCCTTGACTCAGCCCATACCCACCCCAGGACACCTGGAGAGACCTGGGCCAGGACGTACATCATCCAAGAGCTTCCCCTCTACCCGCAGCTCCCAGGAGGCAATGCTGCCATCAGAATCTTCAGCATCGGGCTTCGCAGGGTTAAAAGTATTGGAGATATAAAGGCGCAGCTTTCGCTTTTGCTGTAGAAATAAAGTGTAGCACAGGACAAGGGCTGTGTGCATCCACCCAGAGGTACCCTGCTTCCTCCTCCTGGACAGGGCACTTAGAGCCCTCTTCCTACCCCCACACTAAGGCACCTTCATAGGCCTCTTCAGGGCCTCCTGGATGTCTACCCGCTTCCGCATGATGGTTTGATCCAGTTTCCTCTCGAATGCTAGGAGGTCCATGTAGGCCTGGGACTCAGGGACCAGCTCCCGAATCTGGAGGAGGAACGAAGTGGAAGCAGGGCTCAGACAATCTTGCCATGCAGAATGTGTGCCTTTTCTGTGATCACAGGACACAAAGGACATGTAGGGGAGCTGTTCGATTGATTTCAGGGTGTGGAATTCTGAAAGTGCAGCGAGGACTTGTCCCCACGACTCTATTATATAGTCTCATTGTGTGTAGATAAAGATTGCTCTCCCTCCAGGAAAATCCATGCATCTCATCACCAGGGAAGGAGGCAGCAACCAGCAGCCCAGCAGGTGCCCGTGCCTCCCGCATCTGTCACCTCCCTAAGATAGCTGGGAGGTAGTATTGGTTGCCTCGTGAGCCCCACACCTGCTGCTCTTTCCCATGTCCAGGACTTCCTGCTACCCTCTGTTCCCATCACCTAGCAGTCTCTTGTCCCTTCTTTGTCCCATGCCTTTATGCCTTTGAACTACTGGCATTCAACCCTCTTAACCTCAGGCCCTGTGTTCTGCCCCTCCTCCCTCCATGGCTCTCCAGCTCCTTCTCTTAGTCCCGCCCCGCCCTCCCTTATAGGGAGCCTCACTTCTTAATGAGCTTTTAAAACAAAAAGTGAAAGTGGCTATGATGCTGAGCTGAGCCCAAAGCATCATTCCTGAGGGAGGCTGGCAAGGCGGAGCAGCAGAGGGTGGGGCCGGCTGGGGGCTGCTGTGAAAGGCACTCACCCTTTGAGGGAGGATTTTGTCAGCCATCTTCCTCCTCTTGGCACTGTACATTTTTAAAAGAAAAAACCAGGTTACCATGGCGACAGATCTGGGAGTAACGAGGCCACCTGCTAAATTATCCCGACATCTCCGCCCGCCTGGCTGGGGTTCCCACAGCCTGCTTGTCTGCCCGTCTGAGGGCTACAGCAGTGATGTGGAGCTGATACTTCCCTTGGAAAGCAGGATGACTGGTCCTTTCTCTGGCCTGGGACCTCCCCCCCACACACACCTCATATTGTGCCACATACATCCTCAGAACCAGAGAAATTCTGACTTAAGAGGAACTAGTGTAAGAAGAGATGTTGCCAAAAGATGACTGCAGAAGTGTTTGCAAAAAGCTGGGAGGTAGGGAGGAAAGTAGAGAGGAGGCAATGTCTGAGGACTTCTTCTGCCAAGCAGGAGGTACATGCCCAAGACAGCCTGCGCTCCAAGAAGGGGAGAGATGGCTTTTCCACCTGGTTCCTAGAGCCTTCGTGGTGTGAAGCTGGTGGGACTTGGCACTCCTGCCGCTCTGGGCTTGGAAGGAACTGTTTAAGGGCAGGAGGTGCTTGTGGTCTTGGACCATTTGCCAACCAAGAGACACACCACATTCACAAGGACCCTGAAAATGTGCAGGCGTGTTCTATATGAGTGTGACTTAACACTGAAACCAGAGGCTGGACCTATGGCAGATAGCACCTGTGATTTGGATCCGTCTCAGTTTCAAAAGCATCCCAGAAAATCCTTGGCTGGCCAACAGAGCACACAGCCTAGAGGATAGCTCTACACTGCCCCCATGTGGCATTTCCACTCACTGCCCCCTCCCTGTCCAGAAATCCATTCTATGGCCAGGCAAGCAATTCATTAAAGAAAAAAACAATCCATTCTTAGGTTGAGCAAGCCCCTAATGAAAGGATTTCAAATAATTGTTCACACAAGACTCTTAACTTATACACAACAAATCAAAGAGTTATTTGCTAAACAAGATAATGGTTCACTTTGTAAAAGAATTCATCATGGGATGCCTATAAATGATTTTCCTTGGTGTGTAAAAACTACTTAATAATGAGGTAAAATTGATATTACACCTTGCATAAGAACCCATCTGTTATGCAAAAGGAAGCATGTGTGTTTTGGCTAAATACTGATGCCCATAGGGGTCTTGCCAACAGTCAGCAGGGGCCATGGGAGTGACACCAACTTCTCAGACAAATAAGCTAGTCCAGTGGGCTGGGGGCAGAGCTGGTCCCTCAGAGGGGCTATAACGTCTATCCACACCCACTGCCAAGATAGGGACTGTGGAGATCTAGAGGGGCTCTGAGGAAGCCTGGGATTCCGGGCTCCGGACTAGCAGGGAGGTACCAGAGGACCACACTTTAGAAAACACGCAGCTAAAGCTCAGCCCTCAGTCTATTGCCAGCCCTGCCTCTCCCCAAAGACTGCATCATCCAGAACTTGGGGTAAAGGATGCGAAAAAGGATTTAGCAAGTGACAAGCAGAAAAGCAAAAGGTGCGTGCAGAGAAGGGACACTGACAGCTGACTGTCGTAGCCTGTCTCCACTGTGGGCACACAAAAGAACCAGACCAGTGCCCCCTAAGCACTCCCCAGAGAGTGTCCAAGCCAGAATGACTTGGTCGCTGCTAACATCCTTCCTCAGCTTCCCATACCCATCATTCACCCATCTGGTCCCCGAGGCTTCTGCCTGCCCACCCCTACACACCCTTCCACGCGGGGCGGGGTGGGGGGAGGCACTCACCTGCGGCTCCGCGCGGGGGCGGTGGGCACAGGCTGGCCCTGGCCCTGTGGCTGGCTCTGCCCGGGCGGGGGCGCTGCTCGCTTGCGGGCGGGCTCCATGCCCGCGGGGGCCAGGCCAGGTCGCACGGCGGGGCTGCCCATGTACGGAGAGCCCGGGGGGCCCATGGGCGCCCCCTGGTGGGGCATTCGGGCTCCAGACGGCATCCCGGGGCGCTGGGGGGGTGGGGCGGGAGGTGAAGCAGAAACCGGCGTCGACAGGTCAGATTCGGTCCCGACCCCCAGGCCAGCGTGCTGCGTCCCCGCCCCTCTCCAAGACCCGGGGCTGGTAACCCTGCGCTGAGCAAGGAGTGGGAGTGATTGGTGGGAGGGGCAGGGGCGCAGGAATCTGCGCGGCTCTGGAGGAGGGGGCTCGCAGCCTCCTTGCAGGAAGCTAACTGAAGCCAGGCAATTGCCCAGGGCATAGCCGAGCCTCGGAGCCGTGCAAGGTACCGCAAAAATGAATATTAATGGCGCCTTTCAACCTTTCAAAGGATGTTCACATCCACATGGTCTTGTGCAAGCCAGCCAGAGCAGGTCTTTTCATTCCCAATTGACAGACGGGGCAACCGGGGCTCAAAGAGAAAAGCGACCTCGCCAAGGTCACCCCCTTCATCCTGGCAAAGGCAGCACCTGACCGGCCTTGCTTCCTGCTGCTTTCCTGATTTCCACAACCCGCTTCTGGGGCTTTGTATTTGAGCCCCCATCTCCCTTTCAGTGCCCGGGTTTGGACCCTTGATCTCAATCCCTTCAGCTGACTCCAGGCAGACTTAGCCTGCCTCCTTAATTTCATTTCTCCCAAGGTGATACACGAGGCTGGGCAAGGGTACCCGAGGGTCTGAATTTTTCTGAGTGGCAAGTGGGGAACTAGACTAGAAGTAGGCTGCCAGAGGGCAGGGATGGTTGAAGAAAGCTAGTATCCATTTCTCTGTCCTATCAGCCTACATCAGAGAGATAACCATTCCCCACCCCATCCTAGTAAGGGTAGACATTGGAGGGAAATGAGGGAGGTCGTATTCTCCCCCCCCCCCCCGCCACTATCTCTGGGCAGTCAATCAAAACAGATGAGGTGTAAATGCAAGTGGAGTGTTCCAGAGCCCACTCCCCAGGCCTGGGAAGGCAGTTGAGGTTTAGGGACTAATCAGGAGTAGGAGTGGTTCAGAAGAACAAGGGGGTGATGGGGGGGTGCAGGTCCTCTTATTTAAACACCCTCATCTCAGGCTAGGGATGCAGCTTGGTGTAGTGCTGGCCCAGTACAAGTGAAGCCCAGGTTTCAGTCCCCAACACCAAATAAACTGCACATGCTGGCACGCACTTGTAATACCAATCTCAAGGTGGAGACGGAAAGATCAAGATCATCCTCCCTTATTTAGTAAGTTCAAGGCCATCCTAGGCTACAGGAGACCCTGCTTCAATACATAAAGACATATTTAAAAACAAAAAACAACTCCTCATCTCACCCCAGGACCAAGAAACCCCAGCCTCACCCCCAGGCTCCCCCCTGCCCCCACTGCTCATCCTGAAGGTCTCCACCCTCTGCTACCAGCTGTCCCTGCCCATCTCTTCTGCAATGAAACTGGCCAGTCCCTGAGTTTGCCTCCCCCAAGCCATCTGACTCTGTCACTCATACCGCCAAATGCCACCAGGGTGGGAGCTCAGGCCTAGCCATTCCCCACTGCTATTAGGGGCCTTGACACTCAAGACCTGACCCTCCATGTTGGTCATATTCAAATCCATAGGGACAGTCTCATCTTCACTGCATGGGACTCTTTAAAGCAGCTCCTCCAGGCAGCTAGGGTAGGACTGGTAACTCCACTAACCCACAGGACTGCCTTGGGAATTGCACCCCAGAGACCCCTGCCACAGGGAGGCCTTCCTCCCTATCAGCTGCTCTCCTGTTCATCAAAACCACTGACACTGTCTGGTTCGGCCCTGAGAGGCACTGACGTCACGCGGGTCAAGAGTTTGGGAGCCCTTGCCTCTCTCACTGAGAAGGTGTTTCCTGGAGTCACAACTAAATTTGGCCATAGTAAATTTGACTGATTCTTCCCTCCATCACATATCCCCAAGCTTGGAGCCCCTTACAGCCAGGCTCTCCACTGACTCAACTCAGCCATCTACCTCCTTAGGTCCCTGGGTACCCTGGGGTTCTCACGTGTCTTCACACATCTGTGGCAGGACAACGGTATGGTGTTACCCCTTTGATCTCTACGCCCCAAGTCCCCAACTCCATCCCTTCACACCTTTGAGGTATTAAAGTCACTAACTTCTGGTGGCTGAGCCTGCCAAGGAGTTCCCTGACCCCTTGAACTTGGGGTCCATCTCTCAAGTAGGCCTCTCTCAGCTCTGACAGCAGGGCCAAGTCCTCAGGACCCTCCTGCTAGGATGCAGAGGTTGCTCAGCCAGAGAGCTTTTGCTCTCAGGTGCCTCCAGGCTCACCTGCTCCTAGTTCCTCAGACCCAGTCCGAGTGACACTGTCCCAGTGGATGAACAGGACAACAGGCAGCCCAACCCTAGTTGTGTGTTCCAGTAGCCACCCCACCCCCACCCCTGGGCAGGGGTAACACCTGGGCCCACCAGTAAAAGAACGGACGACAAGTCGGCTACAGAGGGGGCCCACCTCTCCGGGGACACAGTGCCCACATCCCACCCCTTGCCCCTGACAAGAGCCCAAGCCGACGCCTGTCTTCCCTGCCACCGCGCGCCCATCCCCAGCCGACCGCTTGGCGACGTGTTCGGATGCCAGGGCGCCGCCAAGGTCCCAGGGTTGGGCCATGACCGTGCGCCCCCCAACCAAAGGGGTGGGAGAGCGGGAGCGCGCCGGCGGCCCCTCCCGATCATCCCTCCATTCAGCCCGAGCCAGCTCGCTCACCCTCCCCCGCTAACTTTCCCCCACTCACCACCCCATGGACCAGAAACTCAAAAAGTTTGCTTTTCGTGGCTTTGCGCGCCCCTCCGGCAACTTCGTCCGCGGCCATCGGGGTGGGCTCAGCGGCTCCTCTCACTCTCTCTCTCTCTTCCTCTTTCTTTCCCTTTTCTGCCTTTTTTTCCTCCAACTCTCCCCTCTGAGTCCTGCTGGGCTCTCTCACACTTCTACTCGAGCGGAGTGGGGAGGGGGCCCCTTCAGGGCTGCCCTGACGGCCCACGGCCCACGCCGCCGCCGCCCGCCCGCTGCCGCCGCCGCCGCCGCGGCTGCCGCATTCCTGCACTGATAAGACAGAAATAGTCCGGCGGCCCGGGGTCTGCCTGCGACGCGGCGGGGACAGAGCAGCCCTCCCGAGCACCCCGCGTGGTCCAAACGGCGCAGATAAGCGGCAAGACAAGTCGATCCGCCCGGAGGCTGTGGGATGGGCAACGGCGCAGCGCCCAGGCCGCCGGAGGCCCGCCGGTGGCGGCTCGGGGAGGGAACAACTAAGGGAGGTGACAGGGGGCTCGCCGGCCACCCTGCCTTCTCCACAAATAGTTTCTCGGTTAGGGAATTCGCCGGCAGGGCCAGGCAGAGAACAGGCAGTTCCAACTTTCTTCCCCCAAGTGGCTCCTGCCGCATTTCTGAGGCCCTTTCCCCAGGGACCAGGCAGGCCAAGTAGGGAAACATTTGCTGGAAGGAATCTGGGGGGAGCCCGGGCCCGGGAGGAGGCCTTGCTCCTGTCCCAGGGCCGGCCGCGATGGGTGTGCCTGGCTAGGCGGGCTCTCGGGCGTCCGCAGATGTCTGTGCCCTTGTCTCGCACACCCTGTGTCTGCACGCCTTTGTGGCACGGCGCAGTGGCTGTGGGTGTGGATGTTTATGTGCGTGCACTGACAAACGCCGGGTCTGTGTGCTTTCCTCCACAAGAGCCGCCGTGCCTGCGCGCGTGCGTGCGGGGCAGGACACGGCCTGTGTCTTTCAGCTCTGTGGGAATCTATTTCTGGGCTTGTGAGTCTTTGTTTGTCTCTGTGTGAGAAAGTGAGGGCAATAGGGGAAGCATTTCCAAAAAGGGGGCATGGATTGGGCTCACGAGAACAGGAAGAGTAAATGTGGGGAATGGTGCTGAGCCAGGGTGGGTACTTGGGTGGACAGAGGGAAGCAACCAAGGCTTGATGGCTTTGGCATGGAGACTCAGGGAGGCTGGGGATGGTGAGGTCCGCTCCAGGACCGAGGAGAAAGCAGGAGTGTGGAGTGGGAAGATGAGGGAGCCCTGAAAAGGACCCTATGGAGAGAACTGGCCGACCCCCGGAGTGGAGAAAGAACAGAAAGAAGGCGGCAGATCGTGAGATCCCCAGACTGAACTCAGGCCCCGCCCATGCCAGAAGCCACGCCTGTTCCCACCTTCTGGAGGAGGAGCCCGAGGGCTTCGGGACGACTAAGGGTCACATTTATGAGCTTCCTGGGGCTGCAGCTGTCAGGATTCAGATGAGGGAGGGGCAATGCCTGAGGGGATTTGTGGGAACACTTTAATTTGAGCCCTGAAGACCCAGCATTGCACGGAGGGGTCCTAACCTTTGGCCCCTTGGAATGTCTCCTTTGGCCAGGACAAGGAACAGAGGGAATATTCTTCCAGGAGTCTCCGGCCGGCACCTTAGTTTCCTGTAGGTCTTGCTAGTATGTTTAGCTGTCATCGCCCCTTCAGGTGCCCCTGTCATTGTGAAGGGTTTAGACAGAATGTCTTGTTCAGAGGCTGTGGGAGACACAGGGTGAGCTGACCAGCAGCACGGGTCCATTGCTCACCTCCACCCCACCCCACCCCACTCATCCTGTAAGGCTCCCATTTGCGCTCTCCCTTTAAGGCCCAGGCCAGACCCTGCCACCTGCAGGGAATTTTCCTGGCCTCGCTCTTGGGAACACATTTAGGTTTTCTCCAAATGTCCAGTATCATCTGTCTTGCCCATAAACTGGGCTGGACTAATGCCTCATGTGCCCTTTGCTTCAGGCGCATTTGGGTTTGTGACTCCTGAGGGCAGAACCTTGGCTTGGGCCCATGTTTTCCCTACGCTTGAGTACAGGAACTCCATAACATCAAAAGCTGAGAAAATGTGCAAAGCCTAGTGGGCCAGTGGATACAGCTGGTGCTCTGGCATATATCTGCAGATTTCAGCCATCACAGCTACCCCTGCCTCTAATTCTAGCAGGGCCTGGGAAACCCCAGGCCTCGAAGGTTCTGGGAGTGGGGTACACACCTCTAGGCTTTAGGAAAAGCTGGGTGTCTTCAACTTTTAGAGCTATGTCTTGGGAGAAGATAGTAGGTGGACTTGCATCTCAGCTTTGGGGGTATTGGAAGACCGAAGGAGGGGTACCAGATCTGTGAGGTAGCTGAGAGATTACAGGGGTGGTCTTGGTGGTGAAGGAGATATGGGAGATGGTTTTATCAAGGGTTGAATGCAACCAGTACTAAGGAGTTGGAGATAGATAAGGCCCTTCTGGAGCCACCCGTCTAGGTAGGGGTATCATTATACTGCCATGGCTTTACAACCCCAAACACATATCTAGGGACACATATATGACAAACGGTCACAGGGACAAGGAGCCACATGGATTTGCACATACATGTTGACCTCCCCCACCGAGATGCTGGAGTCACAAGCCAGCATACACATTAACATGCTCTTCTATCAAGTTCAGTGGGGGGGGGGGGCTCATGGCCAGCGAGCCCTCCTCACAAAGGCTAGGGTCCCCACCAACTCTGTGCCACCAGAGCGCTAGGCAGCAACTTGCTGCCCTCGGAGCCTGCGGAGAGCCCGGACTTCTTCCAACCCTACAGGGCGCAGGCCACACCCGGGCAGGCCTGAGAGTGTCTGGGGCAAGGGGAGGGCGGCCTGCACGGCGGCCTGGAGCCGGAGTCCCCCCTGGCGTCCCCCCATCTCTCCTTCCCTCGCAGAAGCACGACCAGCACCAAAAGGCAAAGCGCCGCTCCCCGCGCAGGGAGCGCGGCGCCGCGGCCCGCGGGATGGACCGACCGCCTCTCCCCCCACCGTGCGGAGCGAGCGGCCGCAGCCGGTGCTCTGGGGGCCCGGACCGCCGGCCTCACCGCCCTCCCTCTGTCCGCACCGGTCCCCAGCCCGAGCATGCGCGCTGCGATCTCCCTCCCGGTGAAGGTCAGCCCAGGGCCCAGCTGCAGGACTCCACGGCGGCCAGGGGAGGCGGAGAAGGGAGGAGGGATGCGGGAAAGAGACTTAACTCCTTCTCTGCGGGAAGATGGCCACCTAGACCCAGTCCGAGCCTAGAGTCTTGTGCTCCCTCCCTCAGTGGAGGTCCCGATTGGGGACAAGGAAAGGTGGGGGGAGTTGAAGAGGAGGTGGGGAAGGGGGAATGGAGGGCTGGAAGAAGCAAGGGAAGCTGGCTGGGAGAGGAAGGGAGGGAGTGGGGGAGGAACAAAGGAGAGAAGAGGGAGAAAGGACAGCTTGCCAGAGAGACCCCTTTCTCTTATCAGCTTTCCCTATACCCAGCAGTAAAACTTCACTCAAAGGAATACAATTACCCTGCTTTTATCGGGGGAGGGAGGGAGTGTCAAGAGAGACCCATTAGAGTTCTCAGGGCCAGGCCTCCTGATTTTTGTGACCTGGCCCATCCCTAACCTAAGCCCACAACCTTCTCCTTAGGTTGCTAAATCCTGGGACTGGGACGTGGCAGGGGATCCAGAGTCTGATGACTAAGGTCCAAGTCCCCAAGGAACTCTGGCTAGAACTTAGGGCCTGGCCCAGTCCCTAAACATGGTAGAAGGACTACTTAGCCTCTGAGACCCCAACAGCCTCTACTCCTACCCCACCTGAGAAACTCAGACACAGTCTTCCTGGGGTCCCTGTGTGTCTTCTGTTAGTGCCAGGCCACACTTGTGCCCAGCACACAGTCTGCTGCTATAAGGGGTCTGTCTCTCTGTGTAACTTTGCCTTCTGTGTTTTGCACGCGTGTACACACACACACACACACACACACACACACACACAGAGAGAGAGAGAGAGAGAGAGAGCAAATATGAAAGAACCAAAAAAAAAAAAAAAAAAAAAAAAAAACAAAGAAAAAAAATAGGACACCAAAATAGTTTTGTGACCTTGGATAAGTTGCTGTTATCTGCCTGCTCCTGCTTCCTCAGGAGTAACAAGAGAGACTTTACAGGGATTCCAGGGCTTTTCCTGCTTAGAGACCCAAGATTCCACAGACAGAAAAGAACTGAGGCACACAAGAGGGGAGGGGGTAGGGGGGCAGAAAGACATGGAGACACAGCCCCACAGCCAGTGGGTGCTGCTCTGAGGTCTGGGCTGCTGTTACCCACTCCTCTGTGAAGTCCTCAGGGACACCGGCCTCCCTCCTTCCTTTCCTCAGAGTAACACTATGCCCCTTGCCACACCTCATTTGTGCCCTCAACACCACATACCACACCATGGGCCCCTGCCCTGAGGGAAAGACCTTACCGTGGGGTCCCCAGGGTCCTGTGCCGAGGGCAGGTACATGATAGAGGTTAGCTGAATGCACAGGTCCTCCTTCCTCTCTGCCTGTGTGGGTTTGTTCAGTCTAATGGGATGCTCCTTGACACCCCTCCCACCCCCACACACCGCACACACAATGAACTGCAAACATGGGGGAGCTGAGGCTGCTGGTCGCCGGAGGAGGGCAGAGCTGGCCTCTGGGGCTCTGAGCATCCCGCCGGCCTAAAGGGAAGGCACGTTTTGGATTCACAGCCAGTTTTCTTTCATCCCCCTCAAGGCCTTCATTAATTAGGTGGTCTCTTGGAGCAGGTCACTCCGAATAGCTTAAGAAGCTGTAAAAAAAAAAAGTAAATAAATAAAAAGGAACCACCCAAGCTAGGTGCCCACTTCTCTGAAATTTCTCCGGCAGGTATGTAAGGCCATATTTCTGAGGGGTCTTGAAGGGTGCTAGCCCACTGCACCCCAGTGTGGCTCTGCCTGTAGGCAGGATTGCATTCGTGGTTGAATTAGGCAGTACTGGGAAGAAAGAATATGTCACACAGAGTCACCCCACCTCCTCCTTGATCAGCACCTCACAGGTATGGCTTAGATATGAGAAAGCTTCGGACAAAATTGCAGGTGAAGGTGAGGATGAGGCATGGCCTAGATCTGGACACACAAAACTGTGAGTTTTTCCCTCTCCTCTTCTGGAGTTGGAGCCAGTGGTGGCCCTCTGGGCCCATTCTGTGGAGCAGTCCATCATCCCCAGTAGAGCCCCTCTCACCCTCTGAAGCTACTCTCTGTCAACCTCACATAGCATCCAGGTGCCTGACACTTTAAGGGCGTCCACCACTTTATGTGCCAGACTTGTTGACTGTTTCACCTGTCTGCAGATGACACTGGCATCCTCAGTGTTTGTTGCTAAGAAGTTGAGAACCCAGATTCAGGAAGAAGTCCAGTGGTTTCCTGGAGGTTTGATCATGTCCTTAATTCTAATACTGTGTCCCTAGGAATGCCCTGCCCACCCTGGGAAAAACACCTGTCTTGATCTCTGGCCAGAATGCAATCTGGTTTCTCACTCTCTCCTGTTGAACTCTGGCAATACAAGGAAAATACAGAGTGATGGGAATTGAACCCAGGGCCTCATGTATGTTAAACCACTTCTCTACCACCAGGCCACACTGCAGGTCAACTTTGTTCCGTAATGTACCATTTGTTTGACTATACTTCTTGACTATCTTCTCTCCTTTTCCCACCATCAATGCCTCTACCAAACCCTTCCTGCCAGCAGACAACAATATTGTTTCTCCATCTGAAAAGGACTCTCCTCACCCTACTTCACACAGTTGCAACAAAACTTCTCAAGTGTATATCTGCATTTGCTATCTTTACTTCTCCTTGAACTCAAATTCTAGTGGATGCAGACCCTACTGAGAGTGTCCCTGTCAGGAACACCAGTGGCCTCCACATTGTCCAATGCCACCACCGATCCGCAGGCTGTGTATCGTCCTGTTCCTCATGTTCTCATGGGGGACCAAGAGAGAAGGGCTCAGCTCCTAAAGCCCTCCATCAGGTCTCACTGGTACCACTGCTGCCATTCCCTAGGTCAAAACCACAAGAGCTAAGTGGTCAGCTTGCCACCCTGCTTCAGCCTGCTGCAGACACTGCAATCAGAGAGTTGCCCTAAACAGGCACTCAACACAGTGGGCTGCATGTGTGTGTCCATGTACACATAGGAAGAATGGGAAAACAGTGAGGCTCGAGACTTCCCACAGCTGCAGCATCTCTAATAGTCAAGAACAGGATGCTGCCATCCATCAGTAAAAATCACAGTTGATAAAAGAAACCAAAACCACAAAAGGGATACTTGTGGTGGGTGCGTGGGCTCCCCCACGCTTCCCCTCTGATTTCCAGTAAGGTGAAAGTCCTGCAGCCCCTCCCCCACCCACACTCTCCGCTCTGGCCACCTGACTCTCCCCTTGTGCCTCTCTGGAACCCAGGTACTTTTCCAGCCTCACTCCAGCCTCTTCTACCTGAGGTGCTCTTCCTCTGCTGCCTGAGGGAGGGCTCTCACCTCCAGAAGGTCTGTTCTCAAGCACACACAGTTTGTTCTCCTATTGAAAACTGTAAGTAGTGTTAGGCTGGGCATGAGGGTGCACACCTTGAATCTCAGCACTCAGGAGGCAGAGGCAGGAAGGTTTCTATGAGTTTCTGGCCAGCCTGGTCTACACAGTAAGTTTCAGGCCAGCTACAGCCCACAGTGAGAGCCTGTCTCAAACAAAATAAAATAAAAACCTGTAGCACCTATCTGAGGAGATTATTCAAGGGGAGAACAAACCTTGATTCAGGCACATCCTCTGCCTGTGCACTGTGGCTACGCCCACCTCTACCCACTATCAATAAATACACTAATTAAATAAAGGAAACCCACATTCCTCTCTTCCCTCTAAGCCCCTTACTTCTTTTACTCTGCTCAGTCCCCTCAACAGTACTTTAGACCTCCTCCAGTCTACAGAACCCCCTCTTGATTATACTAATGCCTCTCTCCCCACCTTCACCCCACCACACACACCCCATTAGGTTCAGGCTCAGTTTTCTATCTGTCTTGTTTGCTTATAACTCTCAAGTATCTTGGACATATCAGAGGCTGAAATCTAATCAAAGGTGTAAATGAAAATGCCCACTCCAGTCAGTTCGGGATCTGAAGCATGCTTGCATGCTGGGTAAGGCTCCCATCTGAACCAGTGTTATCTCAGTGATAACAACACAGCTTCCACTTCCTCTTCACTGTTGACCAAACACTTTCACACACATTACCTGCCTGGTGCTCACAGACACCTCAGGCCCCTGCCTGAGAGGATTTCTAGTCAAAAGAAGAAAGGTGTTCTCAGAGCCATGTGGCTTACCAAAGTCACTGTGCTGTTACAGACCTGGCCTGCACATCAGACCTCTGATATAGAGGTCCTTGGGTCTCCCCTTCATCCCAAGCTGCCTCCCCAGACTCTCCTGTGGAAGGCACACCTGTCCAGGAGTCACAGAGTTACACACGGGCATTCCCACACTTCCTTCCACACACTGCCTTGTTTATGAAGGGTGCCAAAGGGCTGGGAGATGGCTTAGTGAGTAAATGCTCCTCATGCAAGTATAAAGGTCTGGGTTCAGATCCCCGGAACATGCACAGAAGCCAGGGCCCAGTGAAGTCCATCTGTAACCCCAGCAATTGGGAAGCTGCTGGAGCTGGTGGCCAGGGAATATAGACAATCAGTGAGTTCCAGGTTCACAGAGAGATTTTCTCAAAACTAAAGTGGAGAGCAACAGAGAAAGACACCTGACTTCAACCTCTGCCTCCACACACACACGAACAGGTGAGCTCAGTTAGTTGCACAGCAGGAACACAGCACAAACATATGTGCACACAAGTCACATAGACACAAGAGCTAGTTCCAGGACAGCCTCCAAAGTCACAGAGAAACCCTGTCTTGGAAAAAACAAAAAAACCCAAAAAACAAAAACAAACAAATCACAGACACCCCGAGAGAGAGAGAGAGAGAGAGAGAGAGAGAGAGAGAGAGAGAGAGAGAGAGAGAGAGAGAGAGAGCGCACAGTGCTCATGAAGGAAATCAAGACTCCTGGAAGCCTCTGCATTAAAGCTGATTTACCTTCAATTATCTCTTTTTTTTTGTTTTGTTTGTTTGCTTGTTTGTTTGTTTTTGAGACATGGTTTCTTTGTGTTGCTTTGGCTGTCCTGGAACTAGCTCTGTAGACCAGGCTGGCTTCGAACTGACAGAGATCTACGTGCCTCTGCCTCCAGAGTGCTGGGATTAAAGGCACCACTGCCCTGCTCAATTATCTCTTAAACACACCCCAAACTCAAGCACATTGTTTCAAACATTGGGAATATAAATCTTCAAAGAAGTACCACCGAGGTGTCTAAGATAAATGTCAATGCACTTATGGCAGTCTCCTTAGCTCCTGTGTAAAAATCTTTGTTAAATTTGGAACAAGCCCCTTGTTATGTCCCTTTTCTTGAATTATGGCTAGACCTATGTGTGCATCTGTATAACATGAGGAAGCATGTGCATCAATTATCATGGCCACATATCTCCCTGCCCCTCACCTTAGGCTGCTCTGCTTCAGAAGCTTATTGTCCTCAGGGCACCCCACCCTTCCTTCCTGACATCACTTGATAATCATAAGTTTAGGGAACTCAGGGTCTCTACCCTGGCCCTCAATAGGCTGGCTTATGTGGAACAGACTATGGATCTCTTCCTCCCTCTCTCTCCCCCTCCCCATGTGTTTGCATGAATACTGCATGTTCATGTGCATGGGTATATGCTGGTGTGCATGTATGTGGAGGCCAGAAATCAACTCAGGAACTGTGTATCTTGGATTTTTAAAAAATCATTTGGAGCTTGCTGATTAGTCTAATCTGGCAAGCTAGCAAGCCGCAGAGAGGGGCCTAACTCTCTCCCCAGCATTAGGATGGTGTGTGCTATAATGTTCAGGCTTTTCACATGAGCAAGAGATCAATCTTTGGCCCTCATACATGCACTGTAATCACCAAATAAGCTATCTCCATGGTTTCCCAGATTTTGTGTGGAACTTGGTGAAAGTATATAGGGTTGAAAAGCAATAGGGACTGTCTGGCATGTCCATGACCAAGGATCTCACAGTTGAGTTCTGCATCTCCTTGTATCTCCAAACAGTATAGTCTAAGAGTGAGCAGAAATAAGTACTCCTGGGGTCAAAGGCTCTGGTGGCAGCTAAGAAACCTCCCTGAGCCAGAGGGAGGAAACAGGCTAGGACTGTCTTCAGGGTCTAAACCAGCTTGGTATCCCACACCTGCCCTCAAGTACCCTTCTCTATGACACTGGTGGCAGCTGGTAGCAAGCAACAGGCCTTGCTCTTAGAATGGCCCTTGCTTGGTCACTCTGACTTGGCAATCAACTGTCTGGGGTCAGGGCTTTGACAACCTGGCCCCACTGCCCTGTCATCCTCTATGGTACTAACCCACTGTCCTGGATGGAGTCTCTGCAGGTAACATGGTGTGATTTTCTGAGATGAGGCTGTAAAACATGTTTTCTCAACTTTGGTGCCATTGGCATTTGGGGCAGGATGACAAGCATAGCCTCTTTAGCACTGAGCTATACTTCCTGATCAGAGTGTCTTTTTGTGGTAGCTCTCCTATGCACTGCAGGGTGTTTGAGGCATTCCTGCATCCCTGGCCTCCAGCATCTTCTACTAGACTCATCTGTGTTTTGTGATCAACAAAACAGACACTGACCCCTGTCTCTGGAATGAGGGACTGACCCAGGATCAGCTCTACAGTGGTGTCTTGGGGTCACATCTGGTTCAGCACTGAGTTCTTTGACACCTCTGAGCATCATTTTCCTTATCTGCAACACAGAAAGTTCTGTCTTGACTCACAATGGCTGAGATTACAGAGAGATCCAATGCTTTACCGCAGACATAGCTACTTACTCTCTTAGGCCCCCAGTGTCACTGCCCTCCTGGGTTGCCTCTATTTCATACTGCAGGCCCAGCTAATTCTGCTGCTGGCTGACCCCTGCTAGGCACAGTGGCAGCAAAAGACCCCCAGAGCCCCTCAGCTTTGGGGAAGAGAGGAGAGTAGGAAGGCTACACAAATGCCCTGGAGGGAGCATGTGAGAGATTGGTCAGGGCCTCTAGAAAATAGCCAGGCAATTACTCAGGATAACTAATTACGCTAGGCTCTGGGATCCCTGGGGAGTTTGGACTTTCCCCAAATCCTTGGACACAGCCCTAAGAGAACAGCTTAGGGCTACACCAGTATGCAGATGGGTCACAACATGGGAAGCCTGCAGCCTACACCTGAGAAAGGCTGTGCCAAGGGGCTGCAGGAAGGAGACAAACTCTCAGGAGCCACATAGGAGTGTGTGCCCTGGGCATGAACCTCAGACAAACCCACAAGACCAACAGTCCAAAGTTGGGATCAACAGCAGAGGCATCTACATAAAAGCTGTCCTGTGAACTCAGTGTGCCCTACTGTACACATGTGAGCAAGTGGCCATGCCAAGAGAAGCACACCCCACACCTCTGGGGACCTCTGGAGTCCTTGAATGGACAAGACGGGTGGAGGGCTTAGTGCCAGGAGCCTGTTCAGGCTCTGCAGAGAAAACAGGGATACAGCATCCAGACAGGTGAGGCTCAGAAGCCATCTTGCCTGCACTAGGTGTGGAGAAAGCCCCATGGGGATGAGGTAAGCGTGGGTAGTAGAATACCATGGCTCTGCACACAGAGAGAGATACCCTTCTTCTGGGAGAGGCGTGGGGATTTGGGCTTTATCTTGCTGAGCGTCTTACGAATGATGGGATGAGAACAGATGGCAGGTATCCAGAGAGCTTGGTCAGGACTAAACTAGTAAGAATTACAGCGGACACACAGGCATCGGCTAAGTCAGGAACAGAGCCTGCCTCTAGTTTCTTTTAGTTTGTTTCAGGTAACCCAAGTACGACGAGAAATCTCTATGTAGCTGAGAATGACCTTGAACTTGTGATTTTCCTGCCTCTACCTCTTGAATGCTAGGAGGATTATAGCTGTGCACCATCAAGCCTGCTTTTGAGGTGTTGGGGCTTGAGTCTGGGGCTTTGTTCCTGCTAGGCAAGTATTGTACCAACTGAGCTATAGGCCTCTTTGCATCCAGTCTGAATTGCAGCCTTAAGGCATAGGCACATAGAAGTGGGAGGAGGGAGTGAAGATATCCCCAAATACTTAATTAGAAAACACGTTCGGGGGTAAAGGCAGGAAAATCAGGGGAACAAAGCTAACCTCAGGTACAGAGCAGGCTCTGTGCCTGGGCTACATTGTACCCTGATTCATGAAAGAAAATAGCCGAGGGCAGGGGCTGTTGCTTCAAATCATGGCGGAGGCTATAACTGCAATTTCAAACCCAAGTGGGAGCCACAGACAAGAGGCAATGTATCCCTGCATTCACGCAGTCCCCTCCATATCTCGGCTGCCAGTGAGGTCACTGCAGCAGCTCTCAAACATCCCACATCCCATGAAGCCATGTGTCTGTTTCCCAAGTTCTACCTGCAGGAAGGTCCAATCTCCCCTCCCTTCCAGTTCCATTACCTGGTGGCAAGCTGGCTGGTTATCTCAGGCCCACACCAGGACCCAGCATTTCCCATGTTTTTCTGTTATCATTAACATCCTCTTCTCTGCCGCCCTCATACCCACCACAGGGTTAGGGTTAGGGTTAGGGTTAGGGATAGGGTTAGGGTTAGGGATAGGGTTAGGGTTAGGGTTAGGGTTCTGTCTCTTCCTGATCCTCCAAGTCCAACTGTATCATCTGCCTACGGCCAGTCTGGGCACCCTCATCTCTTCCATGGCCCATCTCTCCACCCCATCTTTCTCCAACTTGTTTCTTATACCATGGCCAGATCAATATTTTAAAAGGTGTGACTGGGAACACAGTACATCCTTTTTAAAAACTGACAATGGTTCCCATCACACTAACCAAATCCAAAGTCCTTGTCCAGTTCTCCAACTCATTGAGCCCCTATTCCCTCATGGGCCTTTGCACATGCATAATCAGCTCTCTATGGCTGAAAGTCACACTCCTGAAGACAAATTTGGTTCAGGAGCTGATACCAGCTCCAGCCTTGGGCAGTGCCCTAGAATGGCAGCAGTGTTGGCCACAAGGTAGGGTGGAGTAGCATACCTCCGTAGCCTGTCCCAAAGCCCAAGGCATGGGACAGGGTCTTGAGGGTGAGGGGGTCTGCAATGAAGTTTCTAAGACAGCCTGGGCTGACATCAGTGGCAGTTCCTAGGGTACAAAGAAGCTATCATCCCCTAAATGGCCTTCAGTTAGCCAGCCCTCCCAGCCCTCTGTGACAAGGAGGTGGCATGAGTGAATGGTGACAAGAGTGAAGCTGTGTCCCCACCTCTGTTGAAGGCAGCAGCATTGTTGGCTGCAGTGTCTGAGCTGGGGGATCCTCAGGAGAAGCAGCACTGAATGCCAGGGTAACTGGTGTCACATGGGGTTCTGCATCTTCCCACATGCGGAGGCCTGGGGCTAGCAGGCCTCCAGGATCTCATCCTCCAGCACCCCAGTAATCGCAGTGTGTCCATTTGTCCCTCAGGCCTTAGTTCCCAGATTTGAGCCCCAGTCACTTCCCCATGGTACTAGTCCCAATACTGAAGGCAGCTATCGAAGCTCCCTCCCTTGCATGGATTGAATAGTGAGCCCGTAATTCTGGACATGTCCAGTGTATCAGAATGTGAACTTAGAAAGAGATTCTATGGGACCGGAGAGATGGCTCAGTGGTTAAGAGCACTGGCTGCTCTTCCAGAAGACCAGAGTTCAATTCCCAGCACCTACATGGCAGCTCACAAATGTTTGTAACTCCAGTTCCAAAAGATCTAACACCCTCACACAGACACATATGCAGATAAAACATTAATGCACATAAAATAAAAAATAAAATAATTTTAGAAAGACAGACAGACATGACTCTGGTGTAATCACGCGTCACAGGTAAGGTCCTGATCCACTATGACCAGTGTGCTCTAGGAAAGGGCTCAGGGCAATGTGCACAGAGGGGTGTGAAGAGCTACAGGGACCAGTGGCCCACAGCTATGGCACACTAGCTCACGCATACATAGTTCACCCTTTGGCTGGCTCCTGAGCTACACTGCCAGTCCGTTTGTGTCCCTGACCTGGAACCTGAGCATGGTGTCTATTCTCTGGAAAGCACTGAATGTCATACCTTAGACATGTACATCCTAGTAGTGCATCCCATGGCAGCACCTCAGCATGTGAATCTGAGTATTCCACACAAGTGTGGAATCACATGAATCTAAGTCTCAATTTCTTCTGCGTGAGAACGGGTGTACCCCCACCTTGCCTGGGTCAGTGTGAGGAACAGTATAAGCGCATGGCATGGCATGAGAACATTGTCTTCAGGGCACAGGGCCATCACTGTGGCAGCTTTTCATGCTTGGGACTCACACACCCCATAACCCCATGAGCCTTGAAACCTCACACCCTTTCTCCCTCCTCTTTCCTAAACACTCGCCCACTCCATGTGTGTGAAACAGTCCCTGGGGCTCAGAGACAGAACTTTGGTTATTCCTGCCATCTTGAATGTTGGGAGAGTCAGCTCATTGCTCCACTGGTTGGGAGCCTCTAGGATCCAGTATCGATACAGTTACCATCTCCAGCTGTGTGCCATTCACAAGTCTGAAGAAATGTGGCAACTGTCTCCAGCCAAATCTTTGCTCATCTAAGTCTTTACATTAGTATTGAAAAGGGACAAAAGGAGGAGAAAGTCCCTTTACAGACTTCTCTATGCCTACTGGACTTCATTTTCAATTATTTTTCAATACATACATACATACAATTTTCACAGGATTATTAATGTTATTTTGGTTTTTCGAGACAGGGTTTCCCTGTATTGGTTTAGAGCCTGTCCTGGAATTCACTCTGTAGATCAGGCTGGCCTGATCCACCTACCTCTGCCTCCCAACTGTTAGGTGTGCACCACCAGTGCCCCACCTTTTTTTTTTCAAGACAGGGCTTCTCTGTGTAGCCCCTGGCTATCCTGGAACTCATTCTGTAGACCAGGCTGGCCTCAAACTCACATAGATCCACCTGCCTCTGCCTCCCGAGTGCTGGGATTAAAGGCATGCATCATCAGGATCCTATTTTGTAGTCCAGGCTAACCTTGAAGGTTTTTTATTTATTTTTATTAATTAATTAATTTATTTTTGAGACAGGGTCTCCCTGTGTAGCCTTAGCCTGGGACTCACTATGTAGACCAGGTTGGTCTGGAACTAACATAGATCTATATGCCTGTGCCTCCTCAGTACTGACAAATCACCTTGAACTCTTGATCTTCTTTCCTTAGTCTCCCCAAATAGACTTAATAGGAGCCACCATGCCCAGATCATCTTTGTTCTTAGCAAACAAACTGATAATAGTAACATCCAGCCAGTGTTGTGCTTGAGTCTCAGCTCTGGCGGGACTGCTTATGCCACTGTAACCAGCAAAGGACACAGAGTGGGCTTACTGAGCACATTTCCTGCTTAGGGCTAATGGTTACCTAGTCGCCAGCACACCACCACATCCATCCAGCCCTCCTTATATCATACCCTAACTACATTGAGAGAGCTTCATCAGTGGAAATGCACTTCTGAGACAGCTGATTTGGGTTCTGGGCTGAGGGAGAGAAGAGATGACAGGTGGTAGGGCGAGGGGGTTTGAGTGTTGCTTTGGCCACACAACATCTTTCAAAAATATTTATTTTTGTATATACGTATGTATGCATGCATGCATGTGCATCTCTATGTGTCTGTGTAAATGTGTGGGCATATATGTGCAGATATGTACACAGAGTTCAGAAGAGGGCATCAGGTGTCTTCCTCTATCATTCTTCATCTATTCCTTTGAGGCAAGGTCTCTCCCTGAGCCTAGGACTTGTTTTTCTTGGCTAAGCTGGAAGCTAGTCCACCTCAGTGATCCTATTGTCTCCATCTTTCAGTGCTGGGATTACAGGCATTCATGGATGCCTGGCTTGTTATGTGAGTACTGGAATCTGAGTCTGGTCCTCATGGAGTAGCAAAAGCTCTCAACTGCTGAGCCATCTTTCCAGACCTCACACTGTCTGAAATCTTTATTTGGTGCTACTCTTAAAAATTTGGGAAATTCCACCGGAAAAGTCAGGTCTCTAGAATCACTTAGAAATTTAGTGACATGGTTCCTGAAGTCAACCAGTCCAGAGGGTAGAGGAAGAGTTGTTCCTTTCAGAGAGGCTGGTTCTTCTCAAAGGGACATATTGTCAATACTCCATATTGCCTCCCCATTCCTTATTTTAACGGTTGCAACCCAGATGCCCCTGGGGGCCCAGCTATGATTATAAGAGAGTGGTCTGGGCTTAGTGTGAGATGATAAGTAACATTTAACTTTGAGCCCCAGTGTTGTTAAGGAAGAAGGGCTGGGGTAGAGAGGGGCTATACAAGGAAGAAGGGCTGGGGTAGAGAGGGGCTATACAAGGAAGAAGGGCTGGGGTAGAGAGGGGCTATACAAGGAAGAAGGGCTGGGGTAGAGAGGGGCTATACAAAGGTTGTCTGTTTGTCCTTTTGAGGGCCAGCACAATTTGGGCACAGCATGGCTTTGAGGGCCAGATGTGGTGGAGACACCCTAATTGGAACTCTTACCCTGGCCACTGGGAAAATATCTTAGAATTTTGAGCCTCAGTGTAATTGTCTTAAAAGTGCTGGCAATTCTAACCACATTTACACCATAGTGTTTTGAGGCCCAATTAAATTAGGAAACAGTTTTAAAACCACCAAGACAGTCAAATAACACCAGCTGCAGTTGCCCACCCAGCTGCTGAACTCTACTTCCTGCAGGTGCCTGGGCCCCCTGCTCCCAGGGCCCAAGTGCGGCTGAGGCAGCAGGCAGGGGCTGGGGAGCCTCAAAAGCTGGGCCACTGCCCCTAGAGGGGTACTTTCAAGTGTCTCAGGAGCCTGGGGCTGGAACTCAGTCGGTAGAGTTCTTGCACAGCATGCACAGGGCTCTGGGTTCAAACCTGAGAACGGCATAAAGCATGACTGAAATGCCAGCATGTGGGAGGTGGAGGCCAGCAGGTCGGAAGCTCCACACCAGTCTCAGCTACACATCAAGTTGAGGCTACATGAAACCCTGGTTCAAAAAAAAGTATATCGGCAAAGAAAGTGTAGGGCAGTGGTAAAGAGGGGAAACGGAGGCAAGAGAGGGCCAAAAGTCACAGTGATGTTCCTTGCAAGACTGGGGTAAGTTAAAAGAAGAACTATTTGGGGATTAGGCATGTGACTCGGTAGTAGAGCGCATGTCTGTAGTACGCTCATGACCCCAGCTCCAATTCCTAGCACAAGCAAGACAAAGAAAACCTCTACGAAAGACAAGTCCTCTCCAATATGCAGAAGGAATAGACTGGGAGGTGTTGGCTATAAAGTGAACTAAACTAAGATCAACCCCTATGAGAGCTCAGGGGATAGGACAGTATGGACGCCATGAACAGATGTTGGGGCCTGGAATGAAGGGAGCTGGTGCTACAGGGCTTGCAGATGACACCTGCAAAAAGCAGGGCTGAATATTTACCCCAGCTGACTAGTCATCAGGGTGCTCCCAGCTAGAGTTTCATGCAGAGTGTTCTGCACGCATATGCAGTGAGTCCTTACAGAAAGAAAGGCTTTGTGATCAGTGTTGCAGACAAGATGCTTTGGAGAATTAATGCCCCCACCTCCGTGTGTGTGTGTGTGTGTGTGTGTGTGTGTGTGTGTGTGTGTGTGTGTGTGTGTGTGGTGTTTGTGTGTGGGGTGTGTGTGGGTGTAGGTGTGGTGTGTGTAACTTACTATGTAGTACATTATGCTAGCCTTGCACTGAAGACTGAAGGTATGCATCTCCATGCCCAACTCAGGAGGCAGCACAGTCTTCTAAGATAAGTCTGTCCAGCCCTCAGGGGCCTCTCTGGAAGGGCAGAACCAACTGTTCCTCAGAGGAGATGGTGTGTAGGAGAGCAGTGCACAGGAGCTAGGAGCAGATAAGGTCTACTCTCTGCAATCCCAGAGGTCCAGGCCAAAGTCAGAGGGAGGGAAACTCTCCATCCCCATAGCAACATTTGAACATGGAATGAGTCTGACTGTGGAGAGCCATCCTGACAGAGGGAACTGCAGGAGACACAGTTGTTAGGGCTCAGAGCACATGAATGGTCAGAGGGGTCAGACAAGGCCAGACAAGGCCAGCTATACCCAGAGGGACCTCAGCTCCTCTGAGTCAAGGCCTCCTTTGCCTCACCCCCCACTGTCTCATTCATCTGCTCCTCATTCCAGGAATACTTTTCCTACTATGCAGAAAAGCTCCCATGCTAAGTGCTAGCTCTGTGAGCTGTCTGAGTGGCGCCCCCAGCCTTTGGGCTTTCTTCAGAGGAGTCTGAGTGAGACAAGGGTAGTGATAAAGGGGGAGTTACAGGGGAAACCCAAGAAAACAAGAACAAAAACAAACAAAAACCAGGCAAATGTACACTGTAGCTCTTTAAGGAACACTACACATTTTAGCAGGTGCTATGAGACTTAAGTGGGACTTCACTTCCAATCAGGGATGGGAGGGAGAAAGTCTCTCTGAGTAACATGTAACTGAATTTAATTGACCAGGGCAAGGGATTAAGGAAAGCTATGGAGGCAGAATAGCAAGGAATGGCAAATTTAAGGTCATCTTGGGCTATATGAGAGTCTGTCTCAAGGTGAAAAAGAAGTAGATGGAATGGGAAGATAAAAGCCAATAAAAGAGGGCTGGAGAGACGGCTCAGCAATTATCACTGGTGTTCTTGCAGAAGACCTGGGTTCAGTTTCCCGTGTCCACTTGGTGGCTCACAACCATCTCTAACTCTCTTTCCAGGGGCTCCAACACACTCTTCTGGCCTCTGTGTATACCAGGCATGCACACATACATGCAAGCAAGCAAAACATGCATACACATAAAAATAAAAGAGCATGGTGACTGTCCTGAATGGCAGATTAGGAAGAAGATGATATGACAAATGTCATTCCCAGGTCTGGACTTAAACACTGACATCAATGTCTAGCAGTGTGACTGGCCCCACGACCACTGCCAAGGAGACCCTCCTCTCTTCAGGTGTTCACAAGGGAACTTCCATTCTGTTCCTCAGGAGATGACCCTGGATTAACCCTTCCAACTTTCTCTATACCCCTCTTCCCTATTTGATAAGGAGGGGAGGGGCATAAGGCTCATTGACAAGCCCATCAGGGGGATCTTAGGGCAGCTTCTCTACGGTCAGCCCTGCTCTTTTGGGGAACCGGTATGGGACAGGTCATTTGCTCCTGTTCCCATGCTCCAGGTACCTAAGCCTCAATCAGGAAAAGGTGGCCATCCACACTCAGGCCTCATGGTCCAGCCTCCTCCATTGGTCTAGCTTCTCTCAATTAATGAGTCCCTGGACTCTGTCTGGGTCTTAGAGGGTCTGGGTTCTGTAGGGAAGGAGTGTGCTTGCCTGGTCCTCCTTGTGCCTCAACTTACCTGCTAGACATGTGATGATCTTTATTTTCTAGGAGACGGCCTCACCCCAACCAGGAGATGGTGACTCTGGACTTACCCTCAGCTTTAGACTAACCTTCCTCTGCACAATGTGTATCGGATACATTGTGTCAAAATATTAACATATAGTCACACATATTAACTCAATAATTATTTCTTGAAAGTAGCAATCCCTTCTGCTAGTTGCTCTAAATTTAAAACAAATAGATTTGATTTTAATGTGTACATGGTTTTTATCTGCATGCATGTATATATGTGCATCACATGCATACCTGGTACAGATAGAGGTCACAGGAAGGCAGTGGATCTTCTGGAATTAGAATCCCAGAACAAAACCTGGGTCCTCTGCAAAAGCAACAAATGCTCTCGCCCTCTGAGCCATCTCTCTAGCCCTTCAGGTTAGGCACACTGCATAAAGATCTATATGGCCAGGCAGCGTGACACTTAGTCCATTCCCCAGCCCAAGGAAACTCCTAGGAAACATTGAAAGACTTATCTCAGCTTTGTCACACTGTGTTCTTTATATAACCCAACAAGAGGCAGGTCAGAATAACAGTGATTTGATCAAGTAGTTGGGTTTTCGCTTAAGGAAGGGTAAACAGGTTAGCAGAACCACAGGGGTTTATGCGTACACTAGCCTTGCTCTGGGCCACAAGGCATTTCCCTTTCTGTCTACCCTCAGTCCCAATTTTCCCTGCATCATTGACCTTGCAAGCCCCCCCCCCCCCCCCCCGAGCCCTTTCTGGAACCCAGTAGAGTGGAAGTACATCTGCCTGAGGCACCTTCTCTCTGCGTCTCTACACTCCCTGGGAGCACAGTGTTCTTCCCTCAGGGCCCCAGAATGTTCTTTAGTCTGTAGAAATGGTTCAAATGGGAGTCAATCCAAGTTTGTAAATTCCAGTAAAGGCATGTGCAGAACCATGCTTGGGAGGCGCATTCTCAAATTCCCTAGAACTAAGTTTAGGTCACAAGGAAACTGATTTCACAGCCGGGAAAGAAGGGAACAAAGTGTGTATTATCTCAAATGATAGCACAGCTCGATAAGATCCCATAAGATCCCTTGTGAGTTCCCCAGATTTTCCCACATCCCTCGCCATCAAAGGTACAAGGGACAAGAGCCACAGACCCTAGTATACACTAGCAGCAGGCAAACAGGAGCTTCAGGGTGGCCTCTGTGTTTATTTCTGAGGCTTCAGAATCCTACCAAACCCCAGAGAATACATCCCAGGCCGTGACACCTTCAACTCATTACCTTTGCCATTTAAATCTCACTAACACTTGCAATGGCACATCAAGTCCTTGGAGGCCAGTGCCCTGCAGCAGCTGCATACCCAGCCACTGTACAGCCCACCATTGAGACACAGATGGGCTTGTGAGCATCCAAATGCCTGCACACGTGCCCTGGCTACCAAAAGCCTACCACCAAGACGTGTGAGGGTTGATTTCATGTTCACGTGACTTTCAAATCAAATGCCAAACAAGCGCCATGCTTTGCTAACTCTGGCAGATGGGGGTGGGGCTTCTGGGCTCTCCAGGGAGCATCTAGTGACCTAGGGCCATGTTGGGACCAGTTATTACTGCCTCAAACCCCAGTTTTCTCAGGATTTCTTTCTTTCCCCCACTGCTCAGCCCTACAGTGAGATCATGTCCTTCAGGAGCCACCTGTGGCTGCTGAGAGCCCCTGGAGGCTTTTAATTCAGTGCTCCCCTCATGAGCTGTGCTTAATGGGGCTTATCACAGGATGGGCAGTGTCTGTGTACTTGCTAACGGCCTCAGCAGTCCCCCATCCCCCACCTTCAGTGCTCCTCTGACTAACTAGAACTTTCAGATGGGGAGCCTGAGCTTGTTCCAGGACAAGCCTGCTGGATCTACCTGCACTCCCATCTGCTCTGGGAATCTTCACTACAACAGTCCCCACAGACGTAGGAGGAGGTCCCCTTGTCACCTGAGGTGCTGGTGAGGTTATGAGGAAGGAGGTGGGAGTCCTAACCTTTCCGTGGGCAACAAAAGTCTGGGACTCCCAGTGTGGGGATGGGCATGCCCATACCATGCTTGTTTCAGGGCTATGGGTACCACATGACCTGCTCATAGCACCATACGGCTCTTACACTCTGAGACAGGCCAGGTGTGTGTGTGTGTGTGTGTGTGTGTGTGTGTGTGTGTGTGTGTGTGTGTGTGTGTTAGGGGGTAAGAGTGTTAGGAACAGCAGCTGGCCAGGGCTTCTTCTTGCTCCACTCTGAGGAAGTAGAGGCTGACAGCGGCCTCACTGCCTACACATCCCCACAGTGTGAGGCCTTCTGAAGCTCTGTCCTCCAAAACCACTTCAAGCTGCATGCATTCAGAGCTTTCCTGATGTCCCCTCCTCAGAGGGCCACACTGATGCACTTCTGTTAGCCCCTTCCCATATCCAGCCAGGTTCTTGAAAAGTGATCTTTCTTTCCTACACACTAGCATGTCCCTCTAGACAAGTTGGAACTGGTGTGAGACTGCCCAAAGTCACCCTCCTCTTTGACTGGAGAGGAGGGTCCAGCTCCTGTGTAGCAGCACAACAGTACATCCAAGCTTGAAGCTACTACCGCCCCTGTCCACTGTGACCAACCCCATCTGGGGCCTCTGAGGGGCTCTGAGAAGTCTGCTCAGCTTGTCTGTAGGTTGCTGAGCTGAGCAAAAAATGTGTCAAGGACCTTCAGATTCCTCCCAGATAATGGGGCTCTGGGTGAGAGGAAGGTATTGAGACCACTGGGAGCCATTTGCGTGAATGGAGAGATGTTATTCATCCAGCTGCCGGTGGATACTGGGAATTCAGAAGAAATCAGATCCATAAACCCTTTTCATATGAACTTGTTTTCAATTAACTTGTTCCTGGATCACAGTGGCTTTGAGAGGCAGAGTCTAGGGATTCCTAAGGAGATGAGGGAACACTCCTAAGAGGTAGCACAGATATGGTGGAAGGTACTAAACGACAGATACCATCAGGGCCAGGAAAGTGCCCCATGCTGGGAGGGATGCACAGAGGCACTGTGTGGACACTTGGGACCAGTGGGGAAGTGGGAAGACAGTTAGGGGTGGGGAGCAAGGCACGGCCGGGGCCTAGAGCTGGCAGACTTTGGCCAAAGCTCCTGCTCCTAGGCTGGCAGAGAAGAAAGCACCTACCTGTACCACGGTGGCTAGGTGTTGAAGACCTGGGGTCATAGATGTCAAGGTCCTGCAACTGGGGAGTCATCCAGTGCCCCCTTGGTGCCCTGGCCCAGAGCCTGCCACACCTGTAGCACCAAGGGCCATGCTGGTGAGGGTCTGAAAGGAGAGGGCTGTGGGAGGCCTGGCCTGGGCCCTGAGCCCTTAGGGCAGGCTCTGAAGGACCCTGGAGGGAGGCTATATTGCAGGCCTCCTTTCAAAGGAGGCCAGGAGGTCTAAAGAAGAATATGGGGAATTGTGCAGAAGGGGCCAGGCCCTGGGACCAGCACAAGCCAACCTGAGGCTACAAAAACTCCAGGAAGAGCATAAGTGGGAACAGTGTGCCTGACACACATGGAGGTGCCCAGGGCAGAGAACTTCAGCCAGGAACTGAGGCCGCAGCAGAGACTGACCCCAACAAGGGGAGGCAGATCTGGGAGGTATGGCCAGGATTATATCGAGCGAGAGTCAAGACAGCCCCAGGGTGAGCAGGTAGGTGGTCACCTGCATTCAATCAACAACTTGTTCTAGACCTTCTGGATTCACCCCAGGTCCTGTGGCCTCTCCCTCCTGGGAAGAGCAGAAAGGTCCCAGCCTTGGGGCAAGAGAGTACAGTTCATGGGGTGGGGTGGGGAGCAGGTATGGGAGTGGTCCAAGAACATGCCGAGTATATGGGTGGAGATACGTTGGCCAAGGGTGGAAGATGGAGCTGAGGATGCTGAGGTGGGATGTGGGGCATGAGATAGGAGAGCCAAGAGGGTCTGAGGTAGACACATGTGAGGAGGAAAGGCTACAATCTGAGACTGGGGGCAGGAGCTGTAGGCAGGTGAGGACAGACGGATAACTTGAATGGGAGACGGATGTCCAGGAAGGAGGGTAGCAAGTGGAGTATGAGAAGGTGCCAAGCAGTGGGCAGGAAGGAAGGTGCCAGGTAGGGAAGGAGTGAGAGGATGCCAGATAGAGCGAGTGGGAGAAGGCTGCCAGGAGACCAGGTGGAGAACGTGCTAGGCAAGAGGGAGGTGCCAGGCAGTGGGGAGGAGGGTGGTGCCAGACAGGGAAGGGAAGGTGCCAGGCAGCAGGGTGCCAGGCAAGGGCAGGGGGAGGGGACACAGGTGGAAGGAGGGTAGGAAGGTACCAAGTAGGGGTGAGAAGAGAGGGTACCAGGTAGGAATGAGGTGTCAGAGATGGGGCTGGGTGGGAGTTGGCTCGAAGGAGTAGTTGAAAGAGGTTCTAGATCAGGGAGAGTGCCAGGCAGAGGTAATGAAGAGAGTCAGGAGGGTGGGTAACACCAGGAAAGAGAGAAGGTGACAGCAAGGAAGAAAGAGGATGTCAAATAGGGAGGGGGGAACTGCCCAGGTAAAGGAAAGAGGCCAAGCAATGGAAAGCAGGAAAATGCCAGGTAGGTAGAGGAAAGGAAGCCAGTTAAGAGGAAGGGGATGCCAGGTGGAGGGAAGAGGGATGCCAGGTGGAGGGAAGGGTGCCAGGTAGAGGGAGGAAGGATGCCAGGTAGAGGGAGGATCAGGGATGCTAGGTAGAGGGATGCCAGGCAAAGAGGAAAAGGGATGCCTGGCAGGAGGAAGAGGGATGCCAGGCAAGGGGAGGAGGGATGCCAGAGAGCAGAAGGAGGGATGCCAGGCAGGGAAGAGGGGGATGCCAGCAGAGGCGAGGCAGCACTGCCAGCAGGGAAGGCGGGGGCGCTGGCGCAGCGCGGCTGGGCGGCGTGTTTGCCTAGGGCCGCGGGGGCTGCGCGGTGCGGGTCGCTCACCTGTTCCCTGGGGACCCCAGCCCCGGAGCGCGGCTGCCCGCCCTCGGCTCGGAGCTCCGGCTCGACTTGGCGCCTGCGCTGCTACATCCTGGAGCTGGGGAGGCGCAGGGAGCGTCTGCAAAGAGCTAGACACCTAATAATGAGTTAGGGATCGGAGTAAGAAGCTTTGCCCCATCCAACAGTGAGGTGATCTTCAGCTCTGAGCCCTGAGACTGAGCCCTTGCCAGACCTTGACCCATCCATGGTGAACTTCAAGCTTGTGCACAGATATCTTGGAAATGCACCTGTGCACCCATGTTTCACAATACACTCAAAACACTCTGCTACTTCTCACTTCATACTAACCGTCTACCCTATGGGCATATACACACAGCTGTGTGCTTAGACACAGGGGAGTACTGCAGATGTTCCCTCCCCTGTGGAAAAGGCTGATGTCAAAGCTCTACCTTGCTCTCTTAGATTTGCCTCTGCCCTGGAGGTCTGGCCACTCCACTTATGTGATGGTCACTTCATAATCTAAGCCCTGAGCCCTGCCTGGCTGTGCTGTCCCTGGGCATGAGCAGAGCTCTTCCTTCCTTCCTTCCTTCCTTCCTTCCTTCCTTCCTTCCTTCCTTCCTTCCTTCTTCCTTTCCTCCCTCCCTCCCTCTCTCCCTCCCTCTCTCCCTTCCTTCCTTCCTTCCTTCCTTCCTTCCTTCCTTCCTTCCTTCCTTCTTTTTTCCCTCTTATTGTCTTAAAACTTTAATTGTAGCTGGACAGTGGTGGCACACACCAGAGGCAAGCTGATCTTAGTGAGTTCGAGGCCAGCCTGGTCTACAAAGTGAATTCCAGGTCAGCCAAGGCTGTTACACAGAGAAACCCTGTCTCGAAAACAAAAACAACTTTAATTGTGAAAAAATAGACATAATCAAAACATAACATCTTTTTAAAAGATTTACTTTTATTGAAATTATATGCATGTGTATAGGTATGTGCACACGTGTAAAGGTACCTCCAAAGGCAAAAAGAGGGTGTTGGACCCCTGGAGCTGGAATTACAGGCAGTTCTGAGCTGCCTAACAAGAGTCCTGGGAGCTAAACTCTAGTCTTATGCAAGAGCAATACATGACTTAACGGCTGGGCTACCACTTTACACACAAACACACACACACCACACACACCACACACACCACACACCACACGTGCACACACACCACACACACACACCACATACACACACACAGACACACACACACACACACACCATGCACACACACACCACACACACATACCACACACACACACACACACACACACACCACACACACACACCACACACACACACACACCACACACACACACACCACACACACACCACACACACACACCACACACACACCACACACACACACACCACACACACACCACACACACATACCACACACACACCACACACACATACCACACACACACACACACACTACACACACACACCACACACACACACACCACACACACACACACACACACCACACACACACACACACACCACACACACACCACACACACACACACACACAGAGACACACACACACCACAGGCACACACACACACACCACACGCGCACACACACACACACCACACACACACACACCACACACACACACCACACACACACACACACACACACCACACACACACACAGACACACAGACACACACACACACCACACACACACACACAGACACACACACACACACACACACCACACTTTTTGGAGACAGGATGTCATGTGTCCTAGACTGACCTCACATCTGCTATGAAGCAGAGGGTGCTCTTTAACTCCTGCTCCTCCTGCCTGTACCTGAGAGCACAGCGCCGCCAGCACCCTATCCCTCTGACCTTTGACTGTAGGCTGTGGCACGGCTCTTCTGTCCTTTACTCAGAGCTGGTAGGAAAGCTATCCAAGATGGCATATAAGATGATGAATTTGGCACCCTGACATATCTGAGTGGGTCAGCAGGGAACAATGTGAGAGGAGCCAGTGAGATTGCCACGATGCTCACAACCTTGAGTGCAAATTACTCTCTGTGTCTCTGCCTTCTGGGCAGGGACTCTGTGATGGAACCAGGGAGACATGTCAGCCTGGGTTTCCTGACCACACCTAACACCTGACACCGAGTAGGAGGCAGATTCAGGGAGACAGTGCCAGCACCACACCCTGAGATGATGCCTGTGCTAGGTCGCGGCAGCTAAGCAGGGCCAGGCTAGTGGTGAACTATGCTACATTCAGGGTGAAATTGTACCCAGAAACACTACTTTTATAGTTAGAATTTGGAAACAATCTAAATTTTGTCACCACACAACAGATCATGTCAGCTGAATGACAGGTGTAAACAGGTGCCTGGAAGATAAATTACTTCATTCTCTCTAATGTCATATATAAGAAGATATATACTGATCCAGAAGGATCTCAGCTACAAGTCAAGGGAAATCAACACAGACAGGACAACTTGCAAAGAATACCGGCATCTGAGAGTGTGAGAATGTACAAGCGTATGTTGTGTGTACAAATGGGCACAGGTGACACTTGTGTGCTATGTATGTTTGTGTGTGTATCACATATAGTCTGTCTGTATGTAAAGCACTACTCCAGAAAGGTGAGTCTCTCACTTCCTTTTTTCTTTTTAAGATAATCTTTGCTTATGTTTTATTTATCTATTCACTTATTTGTGTGTCTGAGTGCATGTGTCAGAGAATAACTTTTATGAACCAATTTCTCTCATTCTACAATTTCAGTCATGGGCTCGAACTCAGGTCATCAAGCTAGGCAGCAGCAGTCTACCCTCTGAGCCATCTTCTCTCTCTCTCTCTCTCTCTCTCTCTCTCTCTCTCTCTCTCTCTCTCTCTCTCTCTCCCCTCTCTTTTCTTTCTTCTGAAACAGAGTCCTATGTAGCCCAGGCTGAACTCAGACTTGCTTTGTAATAGAAGATAACCTTGAACTCCTAATCCTCCTGCCTCTATCTTCGGAGTGCTGGGATCATGGCACACATCACCAAGACTGGTTTATGCGGTGCTAGGGATTAAACTCAGGGGTTCACACTGGGTAGGTGCGCACTCTTCTGGCTGAGCCACATCCTCAGCCTGCAGTTCTCACTATCAGTGAGGCACAGTCTACAGGCTTTGACAACTGTGTAATGATATGCGCCCACCACTGTGGTGTCCTGCAAAGTGGCTTCACTGGCTTGAAGCCCTGCCCCCATTCCATATATTCACCCCTCTCTCCCACTCCAAGCCCCTGGCAACTGGGGATATTTTACTTTCCCAGAAGCCACTGGTTGGAATCTTATAGCACAGTGCATTCCTGGACTCTTTCATGTCACAATGTAAGTTTCAAAGTTTGTAATTTTTTTGTTTATTTATTTATTTATTTATTTTAGATTTGAATAAGATTCCATTTCACCTACCTCTGAAATAATCATTTCTAAAATGTTTGTTTACCTAGTTTTCTGTGTAACTACCATCAAGTCAGTTCCAAAGTCCTGGCTGACTATCAGGGTCCCCTGTCACCACCATCCTGGGAAGTGCCTCTACCTCTCTTCTGTCCATTCAGTAAAAGAGAGTGGTACCCTTATCAAGTATCAGGTATTGTTTTAGAGTCAGTGACTGAGGTACACTGGGAACAAAATGAACTGAAGAGTTTCTGCCCACTTGGCACTTAGCAGATCAGAGAGGGATAAAAGGCAAAAAAACTACGTAACTTGTCCACTGTGATCATGCAAGACTAGTTCAGCATTCAAAGCTCAATCCAGGGGATAGGGATAAGTTAACCGACCAAAACTACAGATGTGTTAAGGCCCTTTGGGAAAGTCATACTTTGTAAGCTAATTTTAAAATGTAAAAGAAAAAAAGGAAAAAAAAAAAGTCAGGCATGAAGGCACACATCTCTAATCCCAGCACTCACAAAGAGATAGGTGGGTCTCTTGAATTTGAGGCCAGCCTGATCTACAGAGTGAGTTCCAGGATGATCAGAGCTACACAGAGAAACCCTTTCTCGAAAAACAAAGATATATTCATATCTCATATATTCATTCATATATATATATATATATATATATATATATATATATATATATATGAATGCAGGTACCCTGCATGGATGGACAATGCTTTCCCCAAAAAACATAGGTTATTAATTGAAAATGTCAGTGTCAGGCATGGGACACCTCCCTATGAGGCCAGAGAAGTTCCAGAAACACCACTCTTCATACAAACTATTGCTGTTACTCTTGGTTACCCACTAGAAATAGATGGTAAGACCCTATTTCTAAGGATACTATACATTTAGATGCAGGACATAGAGAAATCAAGATAGGCTTGACCTGAAAGCATCTTCCCTGCTGCTGGCTCCCTAATGCTGGGAGGTGGTATCAGGCCACTGTGGGAGAAAAAGTCACCTAGTCTTACATAGCAGTGAACCCTGAAGGCTCCACCAACTACTGCCAGGTAAGAGGCATATACCACTGAGGCATAGAGGTTATGAAGCAACTAATGGCTTCCTAATTGTAATTGCAGCTTGTTGCACAGGAGGGAATTCACACTTGGTAAAGCAAACCCTGTCAAAATCTCATGGCGGGAGAGGTCATAGGTCCTACATAGGAGAGCCTACTGTTTTTTAAATGGACACAGGATCAAGCTACCTTATCAATACTTACATTTATGTCCCTGTATTAATGCTGTTCTCAACATCAGTTAGCAATGGGCAGCAATCAATGTAGAAAGTCATAACTGGTCAAGGAGCTGAGAATAAGTGACTATTGCATGCTCAGCCCTAAAGCTGAGATGTATACCATCACTACCCCAGCTCCTGTGACATTACAGAAGAAGGGGTGGAAAGAATGTGAAAGACAGAGGATGCGGAGGAGGCCTCTGAAATGCTATCTTCTGGTCATGACACCCTATTGCATCTGTGAACCCCCTGAAGCTATTTGTTACCTGCACAAACCAGGAGCTCAGTCAATATTCCAGCAGGCAGCACTAGCTGAACTCAGAGAGAGACAGGACATGAGGACATGTTGGGAAGTGCCAGTGGTGTGGAAAGGGGTATTGGAGTTGGAATGGATGAAGATGTATTGAACACATGTATGAAATTGTTCAAGAATACATAAAAGATATTTTAAAAACTCAGTCAATTTGATTCATCATAGTAATGAGCTAAAGAAAGAAAAACTGAGATTATGTCAACCAATGCAACAATATTCAACATCCATTTACAGTAAGAATGCTCAGAAAAATGCAGGAAGAATACAATTCCCTCAACTTCACAAAGGGCATCTACCAAACCCTACTAATTGACATCACCCTGAGCACTTTCCTCCCAAACTATGGGAACACGGATGAGAATTTCATTACCTCTGTCCAGCACATTGCCAGTGGTGGCACAACACAAGATGGGAAAAGAGACAAAGACCAGGCCAGGAAGAAGAAACAGAAATGTCTGTCTGCAGGTGACAGGAGTGCACAGGAAAGCCCAGGAGGTCTGCAGAAGGCCTAACCGGAAACTCAGCAAGATCCAGGACATGAAAGCGTGAAAAACTCACTTGCAGGCCTGTGCCCCAGGAAGGACAGAGTGGGTCCTGGAATTGAAATGGTAATTCCACCTTGAATTGCTCAAGATGATGAAATACTTCGTGCAAGTCTGACAGAACACACACAGGGCTTGTCCCTTGACAGCTCTACAGCACAGTCTAAAGAAAGCGCGGAGAACCTCTGTGGAGCTGGATCGGGAGACTCAGTGTAGGGAAAACTTTGATTGTTGAATCTGATGCTGATACACAGGCTTTTTTTTTTTTTTTTTTTTTTTTTAAAGACAGAGTCATGTGTAGCGCAGGATAATTTGAACTCCTTGGTTCTTCTAAACCTCTCAGGTACTGGGAGTATAGACACGTGCCAGCACACTTTGCTTACCTCAAATCCTGTCAAAAGCCCGGCAGATATTCTTGTACAGGAAGAGAAACTTGCTCTCAAGTGTGTATGGACAGTCAGTGAAGGGGGAAATGGCTCCACAGTCAAAAGCATGCGTTGCTCTTTCAGGGGATCCAGGTTCAAATCCTGGCCCTATATAGCAGGGCCATCTTTAACTCTAGTTCCAGGGGGTCTGATGCTGTCTTTTGGCCTCCGTGGGTACCAGGAACGTGCATGATGGGCAGACATACATGTAAGCAAAGCATCCATGTACATAAAATAAGAACAATAAACCTTGAGGAAAAAAGAAAGACAAATAACTATTATATCAGTGAGATGACTCAGTGAGTAAAGGCACTTACCCTATAGGTTTGGCAACCTGAACTCAATTCCTGGACTCTAAGTAAAGGTGGAACCAACTCTGCAAAGTTGTCCTCTGACCTCCATGTGTGCACCTGCCACACATGTCCACTTACATGTATTATGTACACACACATTAAATAAACATCTAAAAGAGTAAAATCAGAGGGCTCCTGCTACCCCATGCTAATGCTTATTGCTCGAGCTTCACCATCAGAACCCTGGGTGATTGGTATGGAGGTACACACAGATGAACAGAACAGAGCAGAGAGCCTAGAAACTGACTAGCAAATATGCCCACCTGAGCTTCCCAGGGGTAAGTGATCAGCCGCAGAGAGCTGGAGTGAGCATACACCCAAAGTCAAGAATGACCCCTCAAGTTTCTGTAAACTCTGAGCTCGTTTATTCTCTCAACAGCACCTTCTGAGATCAGGGCTCTGAAGAATTTCTAGACTTGATGATCGGTTAAGTCTGATTGACAGACAGATTCATTCAAATAGAAAACAGGAGACAACAATAGCTGTTATGTATCAGACAGGAGACTGCACTTAGGATACATGAGAGCTCTGTACTCAGAACTGAGGGGGACACTGTTGATGCCCATAAAGATGGCTGCACTCCACCTTGGCTCAACTGTCCTCAGCAAGTCATAAGACCTAAAGGTCAAAGGTGTGGCTACGGTAGGGTGTTTGTCTGTCATTCTAAATAACAACAAACCTGATCTGAAATGTGGCTACTCCTGACCCTCAAGGCTAGGGAACCAGAAGTTGAATCCAAGGTGTGGTTACTGAACCCTTAGAGAAAGGAGGAAGAGAAGTCCGCTTGCTCTGTGTACATGATACCATGTTCCCATTTTTGGTTAAGGTATATAAGAGTGGTGAAAAATAATCTTGTGGCATTTCAGTATTAACGGAATCTTCCTTCTGATTTTATTCTGTGTCTCTGTCTTTTCTTTATCGTCTATAACTAGCCTTTCCCTCATCCATACACCCCCACTCAGGTACGAACACAGAGCTGCTCGGCTGGTTCCCATTGCAGCCCCACAAACACAGCTTCCGAAATGGACACACTTAGAAAATGAGTAAGAGAGACACAGTCACTTCCCGGCATGGTGACAGAAGCCTGTGCACACCTGGCAGAGCAGCCAGACTGGCAGCTAGTGCTGGTTGAATGTGGAAAAACCATGCCACCACGTCCTCCAGGTGGGGATGTAAATGTCAAGAAGACTTCAGGAGAGAGTGTGGTAGTTTCTTATGACTAAATATTACACACAAGTATTTAGTGTGTGCAATCCTGAGCATTCATTGTAGAGGAATGAAATCTCACGTTCACCTAAAAACCTGCCTATGAACATGTTCGCAGCAGCTTTCTCCAGGATAGCTCCAAACTGGTGAGGAGCCAAGAGCCCTTCAGTGGAAGAATAGCTAAATGGTTGTAGTTGCAGACTGAGGGCCATTACTCAGCAATAAAAAGAAACATTCTACTTCTACACATAGCTAGGCAGGGGAATCTCAGGATAAATGAAAGTTTGTTTCAATCTTTTGAGTTATTGGAAAGTGAAAAAAAAAAGAAAGAAAGAAATGAGTAAAAAAAAGTTACACAGTGCATGATTCCAGTTATATATAACATTCCTGAGATGGCAAATTATAGAGATGGGAAACAGGTTAGTGGTTACCAGGAGTGAGGAGGGGGTGGAGTGGGAGGAAGGGGGAAGGAATACTGGAGAAGGAAATGCTTGTCCTCTATACTGTTGATCTGGGCTGACTATGGCTCCTGAAGCGTTGCCCACATTCCAAGGCCCAGAACCTGGGCCATCTATTCTGGAAAGGTCTCTGACTTGTTACTAAGCTAAAGTCTGAAGAAAAGAGGACCCTGTCTTACCATCCTAAGTGTCCTTACAGAGTGAGCAGAGGACTGAGGGGCTGACTCGGTTGGCAAAATGTTGCCTCACAAGTACAGGTACCTGAGTCAGACCCGAGGATTAATATAAAGATCAAATGTGTGGCACACACTTGTGATCCCAGCAATGGCAAGATGGAAGGCAACGGGGGAGTGGATCCCTGGAGGCTTGCTGGCCAGTAAGCCTAGACCTCCTTTCAAACAATAGGTGGAAGGGTACCTGAGAAATGACTCCCAACAGTTTCCACACACAGGTACTCACATGCACACAGAGTGAGGTAGAGGGAGATCTCTCTCTCTCTCTCTCTCTCTCTCTCTCTCTCTCTCTCTCTCTCTCTCTCTCTCTCTCTCTCTCTCTCTCTCACACACACACACACTCTCTCTCTCTCTCTCTCTCTCACACACACACTCTCTCTCTCTCTCTCTCTCTCACACACACACACACACACACAAGCAGAGCACAGCAATGCAGCAAGCCTGAGGATGAAAGAGATTCTGCCCTCAGCCCTCTGCAGAAAGCATAGCTTTATCTATACCTCAGTGTAGGGCTCTGGCCTCCAGCTACCTACTTCATGGCCATCACAGAGCCATGGGGAACTAACTTGAGAATATGGTCAGTATCCTGCTTGAAATATATTACAGTAGTTTTGCAAGGTGTTACCTTGGGAGGCAGTGAGTAAAGACACGGGATCTGCTCGTGTTCTCTCTCATAGTTACCTGTGAATTCACAATTATTTCCAATAGAAATAATAAAACATCCAATAGAAAATGAGCCAAGGGACTTGTGGGTGTAGCTTAGTTGGGAGAGTGCTTGCCTATGTGTGCAGAGCCCTGTGCCTAATCCCCAGCACCATAGAAACCAGCTTGATTTTACACATTTGCAATCCCAGCACTCCAGAGGTAAAGACAGGAGAATCCGAAGTTCAAAGTTATCCTGGAATACTGTGAGTTCAAAGCCAAGGCCACCCTGAACTACATGAAACTCTGTATCAAAAGCAAATGGGAAACTCTGTATCAAAACTCTTTATCAAAAATAAATGAGGAGCTGGAGCATCGGCTCAACAGTTGGGGGAACTTTCTGTATTTATGACTATAAGCTCAACAGTTGGGGGAACGTTCTGTAGTTATGACTATAAGTTCAACAGTTGGGGGAATGTTCTGTAGTTATGACTATAGGTACTAGAGCTCGGATACCAGCACTAATGTAACAAATTGAGCATCACATATATGTCTGTATCCTCAGCTCCACAGTGACAGAAACAGGATAACTGGGGCTTGCTTGCTTCCTGTCTAGAGGAGAAGTAGGAGTCCCAGGTTTAGGGAGAGACCTTGCCTCAAAGAAATAGGTGGGAAACCATAGAGGAGGACACCTGACACCTTTTCTGCCCTGATATGTGTACACATATGCACATATCCATCAATCAGTAACCTTAAAGAGTAATAGGTAAACAAATTATAAAACAAGGAAGGGAAGGGAGGATCTTTCTCCTCCTTCTCATTTTTAGACAAGGTCTTATCATGTAGCTTTGGCTGGTCTGGAAAATGCTGTATAGACCAAGCTGGCCTCAAATTCACAAAGATTTGCCAAGGCAAGTGCCAGTACACTGGGCTTGGGAGAGGAAGATGTTAACATGAGTTAGGGAAGAGCTATCAGTACAGGTTTCCTGGTGCACAGGGTTTGGTGTCTATGGATGCCAGAAGAAGATGTCAGGTTCTCAGGGGTTGTGAGTTGGTTTATATGGTGTTGGAAACTGAACTCCAGGTGTGTATCTCAGGTTACCCCAAGCTCACTAGGTAGCCCAGGCTGGCCTTGGGCTCCTGATCTTCCTGCCCCAACCTCCCCAAGGGCTAAGATTACAGATGGGCACCGTTACAGTCTGGCTAGGTATTTTTAAAATAGGAAGACTGGTCTGGGAAGACAGCTTGGTGGGTACAGCACTTCCATGCAAGCGTTAGGACCTGAGTTTGAATCCCCAGCACCCACAGGTAGAGCAGGGGGGGTGTAGTGGCATCTTGCTTTTGTCAGTGAGCTTGAGATGGTGGCCACACCCTGTGGGCATGGCTTCCGGTGTTCAGGCGTGACCCTTCTTGGTTTGTAGTGAGAGGGTGAGAAAGAGCATTGGAAGGGCAGAGACTGCACCTTCTGGAGCAGCAATACCACAGCAGCTACTTACTATTTTTTTCCCTTTGAGTTTTTGAGACAGGGTCTCTCCTGTGTAGCTTTGGAGCCTGTCCTGACACTCGCTCTGTAGACTGGGATGCCTCGAACACACAGAGATCCACCTGTCTCTGCCTTCCGAGTGCTAGAATTTAAGGTATGTGCCACCATTGCCCAACTTATTTACTATTATTTGTATAAGTGCTTCCCTAATAAACACCTGTTTATCATTTATCAATCCCACCTTCAGTTGGCGCCCACCTCCTAATGATGTTGTCATTGGCCAAATCCAACTAGAAGTCAGAAAAGGAGTGGCCAAGCAAGGCACTGCAGAGGTCTATGTCTGGCAGCATATGACAGGAGAAGGAGAGGGGGTTACCACACACACACACACACACACACACACACACACACACACACACACACACACATGTGTGTGCCCTCAGCCTGGGGCCACCATGCACCATTTCCCCAGCCCTTTCTTCAGTGAGTATCCGTGTTCGTGAACAATGTTGCTGTGGAGGATTTATTGGGAAAAGCTACTCTTTCAGCTGGCTGCCATCCACCTAGCCTGGTTTCTACACTCTTATGTCAGCGTCTACAGTTGGACTTTACCCTCTGTGGCAGCCCAGGTCCTCATGTCCACAAGCTGTGGATGGTCCTGTTCCTTTAGGAGATACCACATTTCCACCCTGCCCATTGTTATTGGAAAAGGAGAACATGAGTCTTCCAACCCCCACTCAGCTTCAGAAGTCATTCCTCTGGAATTGGAACCCAACTGCCAGTCCAAGGAATGTCTAGGCTGTGACTGTTCCAGCTGCAGAAAAAGCCTGGACTGGCCAGTAGGAGACCTGCCAATTAGAGGAGGCCCAAAGTGCATTCACTCTACAGAATCATTGAAATGCTTAAGACATGAGTCTCGATTTGATTTCAAGCACCGAATAAACCAGGCATGGCAGTGTACACCGTAATCACACCACTCAAGAGGCAACACAGTCAGAAGTTCAAGGCCATCTATGACTGCTTTAGGAAATCCCAGACCAGTCTGGGGTAGGTAGGTAGTAAATGTGTGAATTTTACTTGCACCATCATAAAATCTGGAATTTTAAAATCAGCTATACCTCTTACACTAACTAAAACCAAGAAGCGAGAACAAGAGTGCCTAGCAATGGAGGGTGAGCTAGCATAGCCTTGCACACGGCACTGCTAATGGGAAGCAGAAGCGACCAGCATCTTTGGAAAAATAATCCTGCAACCTCTCGGTGGGCACCTGCCTCCCACTTATGACCCAGGCATCCTACCCCTATGTGTTTACCAAGACTTCCCAGGGAATGTGCCTACAAAACTGTGGAAACACAGCCTGGGAAGAGCTCTATAGTGTAAGAAATACACTTGAGCACTGTCTGAGTTTCTCCTGAGTGGGAACCATGTCTTTGGTCATTTTTATGGGCCTTTTTACAGGGCAGACACCTCAGCATGGGCCATTCACCAGAGATCCCAAAGAACAGGAGTCCAAGGTCGGAGCTTTCAGCCTGTCTACCTGGCTGGGCCTCCTTCAACAGAGGGGGCTGGAGGGCAAACTCTGAAACCCGGAGACCTTGGAGCCTCTAGGTGTTGGAGGTGTGGCTTGCACAAGAGTGTGCAAGCCCCTCCAGACCTCTCCCAGCCCTTGTATTGATGGGCTCTTTTCCTGGATACCCATCCACACCCATCTTTGTCTGTTGATTGGAGTCAGGGTTTTGCTGTATAGCTCAGATTAGCCTTGAGCTTATCACCTTACTGTCAAGTACGAGGATGCCAGTTTCAGCCAGGTCTCCTATTCAAGTGAGCAGGTGTAAGTAGACAACTTCCCCAAGTTCTGTAAGTTGTCCCAGCGAATTAGCCAATGGAGCAGGGCAAAGGAGAGATGGCTTATAGCCAGTCAGTCAGAGCTCAGATGGAAGTGACAGCCTAGAACTTCCGATTAGCATCGAAAGTAGGACAGTCTCCTGGGACTGACCCCTCAAGCCGCAACCTCTGACACTGTATCCTGGCGGATAATATTTGCTTCCTGTTGCAAAATAGAGGAAAGAGTTCATTTCAGCTTATGGTTTGTATAGCCCACCAGGGAAGGAAATGCAGGCAGGAACTCCAGGCAGGAGCGTGGGGACAAGAACTGATGCTGCTCACTGGCCTGCTCCTCCTGCCTTGCTCAGTTTGCTTTCTTCCACCATCCGGGATCCCTGACTGGAAAGGCACTGCGCATAGTGGGGTGGGCACTTCCCCATCAATCATCTATCAAGAAAGTGCCTCCAGAGGCTTGTTTAAAGGCCTCAGCAATCGATGTTCCCATTTCTCAGATGACTCTGGCTTGGGTCACGTTGACAGAAATCTAACCTGGACACAGTGTGGACTGAGTTCAGTTGGAGGATCTTTGAAGCTGCTCAGAAGAGAACTGCCCAGTTGACAAAGAAGTTGACACAGAACTGCCCAGTTTGCTCACAGAAGTTGTAGCAGCTGACAAGATAGAGAACAGCAGCGTGTTTTTAGCCCAGACACCCCTGGACAGGAAAGAGGGTGCCGCTGGCATGCTGGGCCGTGGAGACTAATCTACAGCACAGCAGGACTGGCCGCTGGCATGTGTGCTCACAAGAGGCTGTGTTTTCTGGGAAAGTGCAGCTCTGGCCCACAGAGCAGAGTCCAAGTTTCAGGTGAGGAAAGCAAGAGTTTTTAAAATGGTTACAGTGTGGAAATGCTGGATGAGGTGTTCCTACCTCCAGCCTTGACCCTTTGGCCCCTCTGGCTCCTAAATGGGCGTTTCTGGTGTCTCCTCTTCAAATCTCAAGCATGTCTACCCAGGATTAATCTCACAGCAAAGGAACGAATGTCTCCTGGGATCCCTGTCCATGAACACACTGGGAACTCTGCTGTGGGGAAAACAGCCAAGCTCCTTGGCCATTGCCCTTAGATTTCTATTCATCCCTGAGGAGATGGGCAGTGTAAGACCAGTGGATTCCATGGGTCTCATTGCCACATGCAATTCCCCATCATGAATTCTTTGGTTGGAGACAATGTGTGGGTTACCATGACAACATATAGGGCATTTGAAAATCTTCAGATGGTGATGCTGGCAGGAGCTGTGTAAGTAGGGAGAGCAAGGATGCCAGCTGCCTTCATGAGGGAACGATACAGCCGCAATCAGCCTGTCCCTGGGTGACTGACTAGCCTCTCGCATGTAGAAGATGCAACATCAGGGCTCAGTGCTGACTTCTGCACACATGCAGCCTTCTGAGAATTTAACAGTGATACCTCTGTAAGCTTCAGTGAAAGGGTCATGCCTGGAAGGCTTGGGGTGATGGAGAACAGTCACAAGACAAAACTGTGAACTCATGAGCCTGGCTACCTACTTCAGAGACCTTTCCTGCAGTGGGTGCCACCATGGAAACAGCACCCAGGTATTTCCACAGGACATCTCCATCCACATGCAACTCTCTGCCACCCCCAACCCCAGACTTGCTGTCTGCAGCCATCTAGCCTCAGAGTTCCTGATCATCATGGCAATCTCCCGCCCACTACTCTGTAGAGCCACACCCAAGCCCTCTTGTCTCTAAAGCAAACTATCACAGTTGTGGCAGATTTTTCACAACAGTTTCCAAGGAGTCCTTCCCTGTGGGCATGCAGCTATATGTTGCAAAAACAGTTGGGCTTCCTCCTCTGCTGAGTGGGAACTCCCCAAGAAGCCAGGCTGTAAGTTGAGGAAGAGGAAGGTATTGTCAGGGTCTGAACCACTGGTTCAGAGGACCAGATAGACTCGGTACAGGCTGAGCAGTCCTACCCCTGTGGTACTTGCAACTGCAAGAACTCTGTTCTTATAGGGTCAGGGCTCAGATTTCCCCACCAGCCTTTCCAAGGCTCATTATTCTTTATTACATGACCATGTTTCCATCTGGCTCCACTTTGCCCCCCCCCCCAAAAAAAAACTATCCTATTATCCCCTGGAATGCTGTTCTGTTTGTAAAAATTCTGTTTGTTTTTATTTAAAATCTTCATGGGTATGGTGGCACCAGTCTATAATGTTAGTAACACTGACTGAAGGCTGAGGCAGGAGGATTGCCTGAGCCATCATAAGCAATATGATATTTTTCAATTATTGCTACAGGGTCTCACCATATATTCCTGGTTGGCCTAGAGCTTACCACGTAGGCCAAGGTGGCCTTGAGCTCACCAAGATCTGAGTGTGCTGGAACTAAATACATGTGTGACTATATCCAGTCCTTCTGTTTTGTTTTTGTTTTTGTTTTTGGAGACAGGGTTTCTCGGTATAACTGTGGCTGTCCTGAAACTTGCTCTGTAGACCAGGCTGGCTTCAAACTCACTGAGATCTGCCTGCCTCTGCCCTCCAAGTGCTGGGATTAAAGGCATGCATGAACCACCACTGAGCAGCTATCTGGCCTTTTTTATTTATGCATTTTCGTTTTTAATTTGCCTTTTATTCTTGCAGCCCAATGTTTCCTCTCCTTGGGCTGTTATTTAGATCTCTCTGACTTTGCCTTTTGGCAGTAAGCTACAGTGGAACAGGGTGTGGCTCCCATTGTAGTCATTCTACTTAGATGTTATATAGGACTTCATATCTTTCTGCTGCTTCCTATCTTTCTCCGATTTAAAAGTTCTATCCTTCTCTTTCTGTGAGTGTGAGTGTGTGTGTGTGTGTGTGTGTGTACATGTATGTAGATACTGGAGATTAATTTCAGCTGTCTTCCTTAGTCATCTTATCTTGCTTTTGAAAACAGTGCCTCTCACCGAACCCAGGCTCAGTGACTGGCTAACCTCACTGGCCAGTGAGCTCCAAGACCCCCATGTCTGTTCCCCCAGCACTAGGGCTACAGATGCATGCCTTCATAGCCAGCTTTTATGTGGGCACTGGGAATCCAAATCCAAGTCCTCTTGTCTGTATGGCAGGCACTTAATTAACCAACTGAGCCATCCTCCTGGCCACTATCCTTGTTCTGAAAATCCTTGACCACTCTTTCTTTAGATGCCACTCCTTCATTGTTCTTCTGCTCTGTCGGGGACACCAGACTTCCACTGGGTCCATTCATCTCTCAAGCCCTTTTCTGTATATTATTTTATTTAATGTGAACTGTGCATCCATGCATGTGCTTACATAGTCATGTGGAGGTCAGAGGAGAACTTTCAGAGTTGATTCTGTGCCATGTAATTCTGGGGATGAGACTCGGGACACCAGACTTGCACAGTGAGGCCTTTTTACCTGCTAAGGCATCTCAACATCCATCGTGTCTGCATCTTTGAAGTGACTATGTCTTGCATACTGACCTACTGTTAATGAACAAATTTTCTTATTTGCTCCTCTAGTCTACTATGCACTCTCTCTTCTCAAGTCTTAATTTCAATCATTATATTTTTCAGTTTATTAATTTATTTAATTCACTTTTTGGTATGTGTAGTATTTTTCTAATAGCTTTATTGAGAGATAATTGACATATGCCAAATTTCAAATATTTGAATCTATAATTTGATCATTTTTACCATCATCAAAATCAAGATGTTGAATGTATCCACCATCCCCAGAAGATTTCTTATGTCTTTTGGTGATCCATCTATTCATTCTCCCATCATTTCCAGGCAGCCATTGAATTATCATTATAGTAATCTAAATTTTCTGGAAACCAAATCACCTAGTATTACTCTTCATTTTGCTTCTTTCACTGGACATTGTTTAGGAAGTTACTGTGTAGTTGTATCAATACTTTTATTTTTTTTCTTTTTTTTTGTCTCTTTACTTGTATTTTGGTTTTTCAATACAAGGTTTCTCTGTGAAACAGTCCTGGCTGTCCTGGAACTCACTCACTCTATAGACCAGGCTGGCCTCGAACTCACAGAGATCCTTCTGTCTCTGCCTCCCGAGTGCTGGGATTGATTAAAGGCTTGTGTCACCACTATCCGACTAGCTTGCTGTTCTTGTTGCTGATTAATATCCTGTATTTGTCTTTTGATAGAAATTAGAATCACTGTTAGTTTAGGATGATTTTAAAAGAGTTGCTGTGATATCCTCATACAAGTCTGTTTGTAGAACTATATGTTCACGTCTCTTATACAAATGCTTAGATGTTAAACGGGTGGGTCACATCATAGGTAAATGCTGTTGTTTGAACCTAAGATGTTTTCAGAAGTTTCGTACAGTAAAGGCTCTATTGCCAGCTTTATGGCATCATAAGGACTCTGACCTCATCAGGGGGGACTAAGCCATTCATGAGTTCATAGTTAAGGGGGCTGTTAGATGGTAAGGCATAGTTGGAGGAAGTAGGTCTCTGAAATAGGACGGACTCTGAAGGGCGTCTCTTGCCCTGGCACCTTCCTCTCTGCCTCTGTTTCCTAGCTGTTATGAGGTGAACAGTTTTCCTCCATCATGCCCTACCCCCAGGATGCCTCAGCCCACTACAGGTGTACGAACAACAGTGTCTCTGGCCATGATTAAGTCTCTGAAACTGGGAGTCAAAAGAACCTTTTCCTCTGTTAAGCTTCTCCTGTCAGGCATTTTGTCATAAAGATGCAAGTGGCTAACAGAGTGTGTACCTCATCTTTTCACAAGCCACCAAGCTGTTGCCCAGTGTCACCCCTGCACTGGTAGTGTGTGGGGGGCCCCCTTTGCTCTGCACCTGTGCCAACAGCTGCTGAAGTCAGTCTTAGCTGTTTTTCTACATGGACAGTGATAACTTGCTTGGATTTAATTTTCATTTTTCTTGGTGACAGGAAATACTGAACATCTTTTTATATATCTGGACAGACATTTATTCAGATGTTTTCTTCTCTCCCTTCCCCCTTTAAGAATGTGTCTGGTGCCAGGCGGTGGTGACACACGCCTTTAATCCCAGTGCTGGGAAGGTAGAGGCAGGTGGATCTCTGTTGGTTCCAGACCAGCCTGGTCTACAAAAGCTAGGTCCAGGACAGCCTCCAAAGCCACAGAAATCCTGTCAAAAAAAAAAAAAAAAAAAAAAAAGTGTGTCTGGTAGCATCCAGGCACTGTATTTGACAAAGAGGCGGTGGGTGATACCATTTCCTAGTGTTGCAGTGGCAGGCAGACAGATGGGATATGGTCAGGTCATCCTGGCCTAGTTAAGGATGGGCTTCAGGCTTTGGGCCGGCTGCCCCTCGGTGTGTGCGTACTCCTATATTGCAGTCTCCCAGCATCCTTAGCTGGAAGCCAGTGCTAATTAGAGATTTCTTTTTCTTTAAAAAATTCCGTGTGTGTGTGTGTGTGTGTGTGTGTGTGTGTGTGTGTGTGTGTGTGTGTGCTTATACAGCCATGATGCCTCTATGGAGGTCAGAGGCCAACCAGTGAGAATTTTCTGTTTCTCCTCATTCTATGTGAGTCCTGGAGATCAAATTCAGGTTCCTGGGCTTGGTGACAAGTTCCCTCACACACTGTCTTACCAGCTGCATTATCCTTGTTATCACTGTGACAATATACCTTAAACAGCAAGAAAGCAAGCATGTATTTTGGCTGGTGGATTCAGAGGTGTCCTCCATGGTCCCTTAGTTGCATCCTTTTGGGCCTAATGTGAGGCCGATCACCCAAGTGATGGTAGACAAAGCAGCTCACATGGTGTTGACAATCTTTCTTCTTTCCCCCACTTTGCCCCATTTATGTCCCCAGTCTACAGGATGTTGATACCTACATTTGTGGCAGTGGTTCTCCCTAAATTAACCCTTCCTGGAAAGGCCCTGACCCAGAGAACTGCTTCACCAGGCTCAAGCCACTGCAGTCGAAGGGCAACATCAACCACCACAGAGCCATGGGGGTTCACACCCTTCTGCCCAGACCTCTCATTCCGTAAGACTGCTGAAAAGAGCTGGGCGTGGGGGCACACCCTTTATCCCAGCTCTGTGGAGGCAGAGCCAGGTGGGGCTCTCGTTTTCCAGGACGGCCTGGTCTGCACAGAGAAACCCTGTCTGGAACAAAACAAAACGTGCTGAAATGGCTGCTTTCAAGCCACTAAATTTGGCTTTCTGAAAGTGGGAGCCAAAGGAACCCCACCCCACCCCACTCCCTGCAGCCTTGAGCAATCCTTCCCCAGTTACGACCCTCGAGGTACCTGCTAACTCTGGAGCCACCTCCATCTACTCTCAAAATTCCTTGCTCAGGCTCTTGGGCCCCCTAGTGGCTCCCGTGGGAGAAAGTACAGTGCTCCTCTCGCCTGGTGTCTCACATCTTAAGACTGCTAAAATGAGCCCTGTGGCTTTAATCCCAGCACTCAGGGAGGCATCTCTTGGGAGTGATTAGTTACCCTGGGATGGACCCTGTGTCTTTATATTTTTTTGTTTTAATTTTAATTTCTTTTTCCAGGGCTAGGAATAGAACCCAGGGCCTCACACATGCTAAGTAAGTGGCTTACTGCCCAACTAATATTCTTAGCCCTTGAAAGAATGATTATGGATGAAGAAGTTAGTTGGTAAAGTGTTTTACAGATAAGGACCTAAGCTTGCATCCCACAAAAAAAGCCCCGTGTAATCCCAGCACCAGGGAGGCAGAGATAAAAGGCCTCTGGGGCTTGCTGGCTAGCCAATCAGCTAGCTCCACATTTAATGACAGATCTTGTCTTATAAAATAGGGTAGAAGTCAATTAAGGAAGAAGCCTATGTCAACCTCTGGCCTCCACACACTTCTCCAGAAGAATATCTATATGAGACAGGGTCTCTCTATATAGTTCTGGATGGCCCCAAATTCACAAAGATCCTCTTACCTCTGCCTCCTGAGAGCTGATTAAAGATTTGCATTACTTCACCTAGCCCCGCTTTTTATAATATATTTATAGGACTGGAGAGATGGCTCAGCCATTAAAGGATAGGCTCACAATCAAAAATATATGTATAGTCAAGTCTGGGAGTGTAACTCAGTCGATAGAGTATTTTCTCAGCATGCACAAAGCTCTGGGTTTGACCCCCACCACCATCACCACACAAACCAGGCATGGATACAGTACTCCAAAGGTGAAAGTCAGAATGTCAAGGTCATTCTCCACTTTATAAATTCAAGTAAGTTTTTGTTTGTTTGTTTTGGGGGATGTTTTGCTTTGTTTTGTTTTTTGTTTTTTGAGACAGGATTTCTCTGTGTTGCTTGGAGGCTGTCCTGGAACTTGCCCTGTAGACCAGACTGACTTCAAACTCATAGAGATCTGCCTGCCTCTGCCTCCCAAGTGCTGGGACTAAAGGTGTGTGCCAAAATTCAAGTAAGTTTAAGACCAGCCTGGAAACAGGAGATCCTGCCTCTACATAAATATTTCTATATTGCCATCATAATGTTGCTTTAATAAACCATGCTATTTTCTTATTTTCATCAAATATGCAATTTTTAAACATCAAATCACCTTATGGATGATTTGGTTTATTTACTCATCCATTTATTTATTTTGAGACTTGTATTCCTGGTTGGCTTCTAACTCCATTTGGAGCTGAGGCTGACCTTGAACTTCTGATCCTCCTGCCTCTACTTCCTCAGTGCTGGAATCACGGGCATTTGCTACCACACTGGCTTAGGCAGTGCTGGGGCTAGAAACCAGGGCCCCAAGCACACTTATCAAGCACTCTACCTCCTGAGCTGCATCCCCGCCTTCTTTCTAAAATTATTTTTTATCTTATTTGTTTTCAGATAGTCTCACTCTGTAGCTCAAGCTGTCCTTGAACTTGAGTCAACTCTCTGCCTGAGCCTCTATGTGCTGGAATTACAGGCATGAGCTACCATACTCGGGTTGTAAATGTCTTTTTTTAGGCAGTTAGGGACACAGGCAGGGCAGGGTATCTGCAGGCTAGACCAAGCAGATGGAGGCCAGCAGCCACCGGGGAAGGAGCAGTCTCCACAGCAGGACAGCAGCCTGGAAGTCGTGCCAAAGCCCCTGAGAGTGTGCATTGTGGGCTCTGGGAACTGGGGAGCGGCTGTTTCAAAAATCATTGAGAGCAACACCAAGGACACGAAGAACTTCGAGTCCACGTCAAGATGTGGGTATTCGAAGAAATGGTCAACGGGAGGAAACTCACAGATATCATTAACATTGACCGTGAAAACATGAAGTGCCTGCCTGGACACAGGCTGCCAGAGAATGTAGCGGCCACCCCGAGCCTCAGCCAGGCTGTGCGTGATGCGGACCTGCTGGTTTTTGCTTCCCCACCCCAGTTCCTTCGAACCATCTGTGATGAGATTGCCAACATAGTTCCCCAAGAGGCCCTGGGTCTCAGCCTCATCAAGGGCATAGATGAGGGCCCTGGGGGCCTGAAACTTTCTCTGACATCATCCGAGAGAAGGTGCACATAGATGTCAGCGTGTTGATGGCGGCCAACATAGCCAATGAGGTGGCCGAAGAGCAGTTCTGTGAGACCACCATCAGCAAGGTGCTGCAGAACGGCCTTCTTGTCAAAGAGCTGCAGACCCCCAAATTCCAAGAAGACTCAGACACGATGGAGCTGTGTGGGGCTCTAAAAAACATTGGTTGGCTTCTGTGACAGCTGCTGTCATGAAGACAGCCCCAAGGCCGCTCGCTGTCATCCACCTGGGTCTCATGGAAATGATTGCCTTCTGTAAAGGCTAGGTGTCTATGGCCACTTTCCTGGAGAGCTGTGGGGTGGCTGATCTGTCAGTACCTGCTATGGGGGACAGAGCCACAAGGTAGCCAAAGACGATTGAGGAACTGGAGGAGAAGCTCAATGGACAGAAGCTGCAAGGACCACATACCTCTGCCCAGGTGTACCGCATCCTTAAGCAAAAGGGGCTGCTGGACAAGTTTCCACTGCTGGCAGTTGTGATGGGATCTTCCATGAGGGCAGAGAGTCGCCGAGGTGATCTCATGTCTGCAGAACCACCCAGAGCTCAGGTAAAGGGAGCAGGGCACTGGCCAGCTCCACCTTGTCCATCTTAGGATCACCTGGAAACCAGGACATAACAGTGAGATGTTTGCCTGGCTTTCTCCCATCTTGGATGTATGTAAATTACTATGGCTTCATTTTTGGGTCATGAGAGACAACTCATTGGCTGATGTACTGGGTAACAACTACACATACACAATGAATGCGAAAAAAACAAAGCAATATATATATATATATATATACACACACACACACACATATATATATATACACACATATATATAGCTTGGTAAATTGAATCAGGATTCTAATAAGGTTTGGAGTTGTTTACCTTGTGTATGTGTGCACATGTTTGTGTGAGGAAGCATATCGGTTGGCCTTTGTGGATGGGATGTGTGTTTACATGCGTGCGCGCGCGTGCGCGTGCGCGCGTGTGTGTGTGTGTGTGTGTGTGTGTGTGTGTGTGTGTGTGTGTGTGAAGAATTTGGGACATCTGGACACATCAATTTTATGGCTTCATTTCTGTCACGAGAGACATTCATTGGCTTGTACTGGGTAGCAGCTACACATAAACAATGAATGTGAAAAATGTTCCCCTGCCTTACTGGTCTCCCCACTCTAACCCATATCCTCCCTGAGGAAGGACATCTTCCCTGGAGGACTCTTGTGTGATGTCAGCAGCGGTGGGAACTCAGCAGTTGAGCCATTCCTTCAGTGTTTGAGTTGTATTGTTCGTTGTTGTCAGCTTGACACAAACTAGAGTCACCTGGGAAGAGGTAACCTCAGCTGAGGAGTTGCCTCTGTTGGATGGGCCTTTGGGCAAGTCTGTAGGGGCATTTTGTTAATTGATGATTGATGTGGGAGGGCCATCCAGGGCAAGTAGTTCTGGTTTATATAAGAAAATAAGCTGAGCAGGCTGTAAGGACCATGTCTTAAGCAGTGTTCTTCCATGGTTCCTGCCCTGACTTCCCATAGTGAGGAACTGTAATCAGGACACATAAACCGAAGAAATGATTCCATCCATCATTTGGTTCTGGTCAGTGTTTTATCACAGCAACAGAAAGCAAACAAGGACAGAAATTGGTACCAGACACTATTGCTGTGACAGACCCGACCACGTTGTTTTGGGGAGAATGGTGGAGGCATTTGGAACTTTGGGCCATTGAGTGCTCAGAGCTTAGAAAGCAATGCTGAAGACAACAGAGGCCTGCATGTGACAGTTCAAAGGGAAGCAGAAACTCCATTGGGCTGCTGTGTGATATTCTGAATTAAGAATCTGAGGTTCCGGCCAGGCAATGGTGCACATGCCTTTAATCCCAGCACTGGGGAGGCAGAGGCAGATAGATCTCTGTGAGTTCAAGGCCATTCTGGTCTACAGAGTAAGAACCAGGACAGCCTCCAAAGCTACAGAGAAACTCTGTCTCAAAAAACCAAAGAAACCCAACACAACAACAACAAAAAGAATTTGTGGTTTCAGTCAGCTTGCCCCGAGTCAGCTGTGATTGACAGGAGACCAGCCCGATGGAGAGAAACTTTTGCTTTACTGGGACCATCAATGCTGGCTAGTTGGGGCTAAGAAATGTAGCAAGAAGGGACGGGCATCACTGGGTAGAATCTTCTGAAAAATGCTTCTTCAGGGTCAGCACCCAGATGCCATGATCCAGAGGGGGCCAAGGCTGTGTCTCTAGCTAGCAGCGCAACTTGGTAAGGTGTGGGAGTCTCCCGTACACTATCGGTTCTGAAGATGAGAAAGGGTCATGTCGAGTAGCTCAGGCTTGGCATCATGTGGCAGGATCAGAGTCCCTGAAGAGACCAGGAGAGGCCATTGGTGAGTACAGTGGAGAGCCAGCATATTGTAGACATTAGCACAGGAGATAATCACCAAGGATGGTGGCAGGTGACATTTGTGCATGCTACAGGGGGCAGCAGTAGAGAGGTGGGGCTATCCAGATGTCAGACACTGAACTGTTTAAAATGTTTAAAATGGCTGCTTTGATCTCATTTCGACTGTTCATTCTTTCCTCCTAGAATAAAAAGTACATTAACCTTTTTATTTAATAGGAGCCCAAAGTTAGGAGACTTTTGGTATTTTAAGAGACATTGAACCTTTATAAAGTGTTGAAATTTTTAAAGACTTTCTTTTTTGAGACAGGATTTCCCTGTGTAGCCTTGGCTGTCCTGGACCCAGACTCAGTAGACCAGTCTGGCCTCAAACTCAGAAATATGTCTGCCTCTGCCTTCTGAATGCTGGGACTAAAGAAGTGTACCACCATGTCCAGCTTTTAAAGTTGGACTATGTTTTTTGTTGTTGTTGTTTGTTTTCTTTCTGTTTTCTTCTTTTTAGTTTTTTGAGACAGGGTTTTGTGTGTGTGTGTGTGTGTGTGTGTGTGTGTGTGTGTGTGTAGCTTTGAAGGCTGTCCTAGAACTAGCTCTGTAGAACAGGCTGGCCTTGAACTCACAGAGATCTGCCTACCTCTGCCTCCCAAGTGCTGGGATTAAAGGTGTGAGCCACCAAGGCCCAGAGGACTGTTTTTTATACTGTGATAGTAACATGAAACATTGGGGGTAAACAAGAAAGGAAATGTTATAGTTTAATAGTGATATGTCTGTGTGCTAGCTGACAAGGAGTCAATTGTACTGGTTATTTTTTTTTGTCTATTGAACACTTGGGGAGAGATAGCCTTAATTAAGGAATTGCCTCTCTAGAATTGGCTGTGGGCAGAGTATTTTCTTGGTTGCTGGTTGATATCAGAGGTCCCAGCCCACCGTGGGCTATACCCACCAAAGAGATGGTCCTGGAGTGTATGAGAAATGAAGATGAGCAAGCTATGAAGAGAAAGTCAGTAAGCAATGGTTTCTGCTTCTGCTCCTGTTCGAGTCCTTGCCCTGATTTCCCCTCATGACTGACTACAACTATAAGCCGGAATAAACCCCTTCCTCCCCAAGATAATTTGGCCATGGTGTCTATTCCAGCAATAGAAAGCAAACAAGGACAATAGTCCCAAAACTTTGATGGCCTTCTCAGCTCTTTTATTGGTATTAGAGAAGGAGGAGGCGGGCTCTCACCCCAAGCTGTACCAAATTATTTCCTAACCGTTTTATCCTAGCATGCCAGACCCACTGCCACACAGCATGATGTGGTAAGTGCCTGTAGGTGGAGGAGGGGTGGGTTGGTGTGGTAACAGATGGCACCTCTCTGTAGCTGTCCTTGCAAGTAACTGTTTCTCAGGCGATGAGATAGCTCCCACCCCAACAGTGAAGCTTCACCGGTGTCCATCAACGCACTGTGGCCAGGCTGTGTTGATGAGGAACAAGGGAAGGAGGTGTATTGGTTTAGTGTTTGGGTATCTCAGTCTGGCACACTTGGGCTTCAATATCAACTTCACCGTTCACCACTGAGCCATCTACACCCTGAGCCAGTCACTCACCTCTCCAGAATCTGCTTCTTGTGGTTCCCAAACACACCAGGCCAACAGCATGGACCTTGCCTAGGCTTGGAAAAGGGTGTTTGCAGGCAGGATTAAGTTATGGTTATTAACACACAGGGAGACTACTCTGGATTGCCCAGGTGGGCTCTACATGTCACACAGAATGGCCTTGAAGGAGACACAGAAGGGGACTCTCTCTCTCTCTCTCTCTCTCTCTCTCTCTCTCTCTCTCTCTCTCACTCACTCACACACACACACACACACACACACACACACACACACACACACACAAAATGTTGGAGAAAAGGTGCTTATTTTATTTTATTGAATAAGTAACAGATATTTACAGATCAAACAGTGGGTAGTTGCCTAGGCTGAGGTTAGTCTTTCCACTGTACTACTCTGTCTGCATATATATATATATATATATATATATATATATGAATTAAAAAAGAAAAGAAAGAAAGAAAAGGAGAATTTTTCCATTGAAAGCAATACCTCTCCATTCCAGGGAAGGGTTTGTCTAGGATGGCGGCAGCCGGCTTCGCGGGCTCTGGCGCCACCTGGCGTCCACCTCGGGAATAACTCCCTAGGGAGTTCCAGACCAGCTTGTACTTTTGGGTCTTGCACCACCCAAGAAGGGATGCTCCAGCCAGCCTCAGGCACTCTTGGTGCTGTCTGCCTCTTTGGCATCCTAGCCCAGTCGCGTTCTCCCAGGGCACGAGTCTAATCCTCAGACCCTGCTTCCCATCGGTACCTTCATAGCTCTTTCCACCTTACTGTCTGGGAATCTGCTTTTGAGAAGATCTCGTTCAGCTTAGACTGTGGTTCCCTTTCACGGCCTCCAACTCTGCAAGTTTGAAGGAGACAACAGCAGAAGATACATTTGTGATGCACAAATTGGAGTTTTGTAAACAAGGATTATTATTTTTAAAATGGGAAATAAAATTAAATAAGACATCTACACAAATATACAAAAATTTCCCAGTTATAGATTGAAAAGTCCTAGACAGTACTCAGTGAGTAAGAAAGACCCATGATATGGCACGTGACAATGGCAATTTTGGGTAGTTAGGAAGGACCTGCATGTGAACATAGTGCAGAGTGCTAGCTGCACATCCTTACACAGTCTGGACAGTGGCAGATGCATCCAGCATGGCTTCCTGTGGGAGGGGAAGCAAGCTAGCTTGAAGAGTATGGGCCCATGGAGAGCAGGGCTTGTATTGAGCCCAAGCTGAGTGAGTACTCAGCACGCTCTGAGTCAGGAGACCTTGCTGACCAAATAGTGTTCCAGCCCAGGAAGGTGGGGCCTATCACTGGACCGGTTCAGATCCTTCTGTAACAGCCAGGTTCCTTATCTAGGCTTCTACAGGGAAAACAATGCCCTGCTCCTGTGTTCAAGCTGAGTGTTACACCACAGGCAAGGGCCTCAGGCACCAGGTACAGCTGATAAGCAGGCAAGGGCCTTTTTCCTGCCTGCTTCCTCGAGAGCGAAAGGGTAGAGCACCCTGACTAGGGGCTCCCTGAGACTCTCCCTGATGTCTCTGATACAAACTAGATCTTGGCATCAGAAGGGACCTCAGAGCCACTAACCAAGCAGAACCAGTGAAGGGATAGGATTGACCAACAGTTCCTTCCATAGGACAAGTGGTTTTCAGAGCCCACCCATGAGATGCTCACATCTGAAGGTCACCTGCTAAGTCCTGGAGCCATTACAGGGTGAGAAGCAGTTGTGGAAAGAGGTGAGGTGTGTGTGTGTGTGTGTGTGTGTGTGTGTGTGTGTGTGTGTGTGTGTGTGTAAGGGTGCCATTTGCAGACTGGGAGTTGACAACTGTGGATAGATGTGTTTTAAGCTTGCATGGAAGGGTGATCTCAGGATGATCACTGATTCTCCAGGTCAGGGCCTCAGCCCCAGTCCCTCCCAGAGAGACTCAGAGCTGAAGTTCATCTGCCTGAGTCTCCACTTGGCGTGACAATTGCTGGTAAGTGGGGCCAGCAGTAAATGCGCTTGGGGGCTGGGTCAGCTCCTGGAGGCCGCTGTGCCTGGCTCGTGCCCGTCCTTCTGTGGCCAGGTACTTTGTTTTAAAAAAGGTGTTGGTGTGTGTGTATGTGTTTGCATATGTACACATGCCGGTGAGCATGCATGAATCGATATATCGGTCCAGAGGTCATTGTCAAGTGTCTTCCTGGTCATTCTTCACCTTGTTTTTAACTCTTAAATTATTATTATTATTATTTGTCTGTGTGAGTGTGTGCATGTGGGTGCAGGTGTTTGTAGAGACCAGAGGAGTGAGATTCTCTCCAGAGCTGGAGTTACAGGCAATTGGAAACCACCAATGCAGGTAGTGGGAACAGGACTTGGGTTCTGCCAGAACAGTGTGTACTTTTGACCTCCAGCCCCTTTCCAGCTTACTTTTGGATCTTTCACCTGGAACTGGCTAATTTACCTAGACTGGCTGACCAGCAAGCCCAGCAACCCTCCTGTCTCAGCCTTCCTGGTGCTGGGAATCTCAGGAGTCCTATACTGGCCCATAGTCAGTGTAGATACGGCGTCTGTTGAATTAGAACCCAAAATTGCCACACCATGGTCTGGGCACACTGTGTTAGCTTGCTTTCCATTACTGAGATAAACACCACGACCAAAAGCAATCTGGGAGAGGAAAGAGTTTATTTGGCTTACAGTTCCTGATCACAGGTGATTGTTGAAGGGAGTCAGGACAGAACTCAAGGCAGGAACCTGAAGGCAGGTACTGAAGCAGCGGCCATGAGCCAGTGCTGCTTCCTGGCTTGCTCCTTGTGGCTTGCTCAACTGTTTTCTTATAGACCCCGGGACCTGCAGAGGGGTGGCACCACCCACAGTGAGCTGGGCCCTCACGCATCAATCATTAATCAAGAAAACCCTGCAGACTTGCACACAGGCACTCTGATGCATTTTCTCAATTGAGGCTCCTCTTCCCAGATGACCCCAGCCTGCATCAAGTTGACAGACAACAACCCAGCATAGCACCCCTGCCCATCTCTGAGAAAGGACATTATTGCTCCCCCCTAGCCCTGGCCAATTTCATGCCATTTGCATCTGCAGCCTTTTAGATTATTTAACTTGTAAATTTCCCGAAATAATTCCAGCTCCGTGACTCCCAGAGTCCTGATTGCAAGCATTTAATTTTTTTAGTATTCTGTGCACTGTGTGGGTGCCACCTTCACCGGGGCAACCAGAAGGCACAGTGAGCGTAGATAGGCGTTCATGGCTTCTCTCATTACTCTGTCAAAATACCCGACAAGAGCGACTCAAGGAGAGGAGGGTCTGCTTGGGCTCATGGTTAGGCATACAGTGCCCCACAGCAGGGCGGCAGGAGCCTGGAGCCGGGTCACCATGTGTCAGAGCAGAGAGAGATGAATGCAGGCGTTCAGCTCACTTCCTCCTTGTTGCCTTTTATTTATTTCCTGTTGTCATTGTGGGACCTAAGCCCATGTCTTCCCACCTCAGACAAATCTCTCTGGAAAGATCTTCACAGACAGGCCCAGAGGTGTGTCTGAAGAGTCTCTAAATCCAATCTGGTTGACAACAAAGGTTAGCCATCATGGGGGTCCTCCCACTCTGTCCTTGGGACATCTGGCAAGCTCCTTCTATACCATTGTAGCCAGAGTGGTGCCATCCCTCCCACTAGGTTCAACTACTGCTCCTCATCTTATTAGTAAAGGCTACTTCATGTGGCCCACACTTCCCAGCTCCAGGCCCCATGGGACAATCAACCTCTCATGTGGAACAATGACCAGCCTCCCCTCTTTCCCAGCTTCATTCCAACCCTGGTCTTGGGCAGGCAGATCAGTGTGGAAAGACAAACAATAGGGTGTTTCCACCTTTCCTTCTTCCCCCATGACCGTCCTGGGCAGCAACAGGGTCCCCTAGGGTATTGTGCCCCAAATCTCCAACCCCACCTCCACACCCATGGTTCTAGTTCTGTGTTCTGATAACACTGGCTCCTCCTTCAGGCCTAGATGGAGTCACCAAGTCCCAGGGGTGACTCCCAGCCTCTCTAAGTCCCCAACAAATGACCTCAGACTTAAGAGTATCCAGTAATTACTGTCTTGTGCTCCCAAGGCTTAGGAGGTCAGGAATTCCAAGAGGGCAGAGGGAGGGGCACACTGTCCTTGCTCTGCCAGGATGGAGATACCTGGGAAGACTGGAAGGGGAATGTGTCTGTGTGTGTGTGTGTGTGTGTGTGTGTGTGTGTGGCTGGGAGCACGTGGAACCATCTTCTCTCACATATGGTCTGGCAGCTGGGCCTGACAGTCAACCAGAACCCTACATATGGTCTCTTCACAAGCTCCCTGTGTACCAGCTGGCTTGGGCTTCCTCACAGCCTGGTGGCTGAATTCCCAGAGATAGGGCCCAAGCTCAGTACTGTGGGAGTTCGTGTGCATTTATGCAGCAGCCAGGGGGCAGTTACTTGGTGTCCGTCCCATTGTGTCTGCTAGGTCCAGGGAGTCAGGACCGCTACTGTGGTCACTCAGACATACAGGGTGCAGCCACACCAGGAGCTCAAGCCTCTTCCAATCATTTGCTCCCAGCTTTCCTGTTTTGTGGCTGCTGGGGACACCAAAAGGGCGGGTTTCTGGCATTTTCTGCTTCTGGACAGAAGTTTGCCTGAAGAAAAGATTTCCCTAGATCTACAAAGACAGTTGTTGGATGGCAGAGAAGCTGCAAGTGCTAGGCCAACTCTGAGCCCAGAGGAAGGAGGCCAGAGAGAACCCATTGCCTTCTGGCTTGTCTGTGGATGGTAATGTGGGGACACCACACCCGCACCCCTTCAGCAGAGGGTATATTAACGGCAGTGTGTGCTTTTCTTTCTTTTTCTGAGACAGGCTAGCTTTCCTGGAACTTGCTCTGTAGATCAGGCCTTGAACTCACACAGCTCTACCTTCTTCTGCCTCCCGAGGTTTTTCTTTTCTTTCTTTTTTTTTGGGGGGGGGTGGGGATCAATAAATATTTATTAAGCAAAGTGAGCCATAAACCATAGAAGCCAGGCACACACCTTTAATCCCAGCAGCCAGAAGTTAGGTGGTAGTGGTACTCTATTTTTCTTCTCTTTTTTTTAAATAAGGAGATTAATTGGATGTGTAGTTTCATGAGCTCAAAGGGCTACAGCTGGCAATGGCCTTCTTGTTGGCAGAGTCCTGAAGGGCTTCCTATGCACAGCAAGGCAGGATGTGCTGGGGAGTTCTGGATTCCCTCTTTTAACCCATGTTTTTCTTTCCCATGTTTTTTATTTTTATGGAAATGCAATGTTTTATAGAACTTTAATATTGTCTTTTAACTGCTGTTTCAAAATTTGTTTTGTCCCAAGCAGTGGTGGTGCATGCCTTTAATCCCAGAGTTCCAGGGCATCCTGGTATACAGACTGAGTTCCAGGACAGTGTGGGCTACATAGTGAGATCTTATCTCAAAAGAGAAGAACAAAAGAACTTGTTTTGCAATGTTTTAATAAAATAGTCCAAAATGATAACCTTTGGGTATATATCAATAATATCTCTTTTTATCATCTTTAAATCCAATTTGAGATTAATAAGACCTGAGATAGAAGCTGTGAGTCAGCAGAGCTGATTCTGACAGAGTCTGCTGGTGACAGAACCTTTAGCTCTTACAGATTGACCCAGGGAAGTGATGAGATTTAACACAAACAGTGAAGCGGCTCTGGAGGGTGTGTTTTTTGTTTGTGCGTTTGTTTTTCTTGCAATGCTGGGAACTGACGGATTGTTTGAGTCACTTGAACATGAAGCTAGAGTTTGAGATAATTGTGAGTCACCTAGTCAGCTTAACTACAGGAAAGGGATGCCTCCTTTAATTGTATTTAAGTTTTTGTGTGTTTGTGTGTGAGCATATGTATGTGTTTATATGTCACAGACAGAGAAGATTGAAAATGGGATTGAAGGCATGTACCACCACTGCCCAGCCAGTTTCTTCTTTTACTTAAGAATGTCCCAGCACTCAGAAGGGGCAGCTGGGTCTCTTTGAGTTCAAGGCTAGTCTGCTCTATATAATAAATTCAATTCCAGGACAGTTAGGACTACCTAGAGAGAGACCCAGTCTCAAAAGAAAGAAAGAAAGAAAGAAAGAAAGAAAGAAAGAAAGAAAGAAAGAAAGAAAGAAAGAAAGGAAGGAAGAAAGGAAAGAAGGAAGAAGAGAGAAGAGATTTTGGGCCTGGAGAGATGGTTCAGTGGTTAAGAACACTGTCTGTTCTTCAGATGGACTCAGGCTCTCATCCTAGCTTCACCATGGAGGCTCTACAGCCATCTGTAACTCCAGTCCCAGGGTACCCGATGCCCTCTTTTGGCCTGTGAGGACACCAGACACACAAGTGGTGCACAGACATACATGCAGGCAAAACACCCAAACACATAAGATAAAATATAATATAATATAGTATAGTATAATATAATATAATATATATATATATATATATATATATATATATATATATGAATGACAAAGACTGAGGACCCCATGCATGGGTTGCCTGGCACACAGTAACTACTCTGTAAGTGCGGTCTGTTGTATGGATGGTGGATGCATCAGGATGGAGCTGGGTGTGGAGTGTAATTTTCTCTTTGGTTCTGTTTGCTTTTCCCCTTCTGATGCTGCATGTGTGTGGTGTGGGCAGTGAACTGTGATAGTCAGCTCAGGACAGCTTAACTGATCCTACTCAGTTAGTGTTTTGCAAATGTACCAAGAATACACCAGCAAGGGTTTGGCTTGCTAACTGCTTCTCTTGCGCAGTGAGCCAAGATAAATCCTGATGCTCACCACCAGAGAGAGTCCTAAACCCAGGATTATTCTGAAGTCCCTGACCAGAATGTTTGGCTTATTTTACTTTTTAAAATTGAAACTATATTTTTCCCCTCAAATAATAAATCCTGATTACAGAGTCCTAAACCCAGGATGATTCTGAAGTCCCTGACCAAAATTTTTGGCTTGTTTTACTTTTTAAATTTAAACTATATTTTCCCCTCAAAAGACTTTAGTTTGCAGAGCAAGGATGTAGGAAAGAATAAGAAAAATAATTCTTACAAGCAGAATATAGAAAATCATAAAGAATGGGCATTGACATGGGAGGAAAGAACAGAAATTATGAGACTGAGAAAGGTTACTATGGTGATGGGGTAATGGTTATATGCTAGGCTGAACTTGTTAAATGGGGCTAGTTACTGAATCATCAAACCTTTGTGGAATAACTGAAGGCTCTAAATGTACAGCCAAGAGAAGCCAGAGTATGAAAGAAGTTTCTCCCAGGTCTTGGCCCACAACAAGGAAATAGAGCCCCAACCCTGGAACAAATAAACAACACTGTTTGGGTCACTCCTGGCCAACTGACGGTCTGGGGACTTTCCAAGTCATTCTATGGTTTATCCTTTGAATAAGAACAGGTCACACATGGGTGATCTCTCAAACATGAGATCATACTTTGTAATCAATCACCTTGTGCCCTGTGCATGTATGCTGATTTGTGGGTTGTCTCTATAAAAAGGAGCCTGTACTTTTTGGGGGATGTGCAGCTTTCCCCGAGATTGCTGTCACCCGAGTGCACTTGTTCAATAAACACCTCTTGCTTGTTGCATCTCCTGGTTTTGGTGTTTGTGTCGCTGGGGCTCTCCCACTGGTTCATCAGGACCCCAGAATTAGTGGGTCCAACACCCTCAAATAATAAATCCTGATTATGGTTTCCCCTCCGGTTCCTCTCCACCTCCCCTCCCGTCTGGACCCACTCCACTCCCTTTCTGTCTCTCATTAGAAAACAAAACAGGTGCTGGGCTGTGGTGGCACACACCTTTAATCACAGCTCTTGTGAGGCAGAGGCAAGTGCATCTCTGTGAGATGGTCTACAGGTGGTCTACAGAGCTAGTTCCAGGACAGGCTCCAAAGCCATATGGAGAAACCCTGTCTCAAAAAACAAAAACAAACAAACAAAACCAACCAAACAACAACATCAAAAGGCAGGCTTCAAAGGGATAATAATGAAATAAAATAAGATAAAACAAAAGGTAACACATTGGATTTAAACAAAACAGAGGGAAACGAGTCCAAGAGAAGGCAGAAGAATCAGAGAGCCACTCTTTTGCACACTTAAACTGGAAGCCATACATACATGCAGAGGGTCTGGTGCAGACCTGTGCAGACCTGTGCTGCTGCTGCTTCAGACGCTGTGCTCACACGAGCTTTGCTCATTTGACTGCGCGGGACTTGTCTTCTTGGTGTCCTCCATCCCCTCCGGCTCTTGCACTCCTTCTGTCTCCTCTTCCACAGGGTTCCCGGAACTCTGAGGGGAGGAATTTGATGGAGACATCCCATTTAGGGCTGAGTGTTTTAAGGTCTCTCACTCTCTGCATAATGTCTGGCTGTAGTTTTCTCTATTTGTTCCCATTTGCTGCAAGAGGCAACTTCTCTGATGGTGGCTGAGCAAGGTACAGCAGAATGTCCTTAGGAGTCATTTTTTTTTCTCTCCCTGTTTTCGTTTGGTTCTTTTTTTTTTTTTTTTTTTTTTTTTTTTAGAACAGTAGTGTTTGATTTTACCCTAGGTACCTGGGCTAGTCTCAGGTTCTTGGACACCCAAGTAGAGTTGGGTATGGGTTCTGAAGAAGACATATATATCCAACACTTATTCCCCCATGAAGTCTTCTTCACAAGCTAAAATGGCAGCAAAAGATGCAACTCCTAGGTTACTGTAAATATGAATATTTTAAATGAAACTATTATGTAACCCATGGCTATGCTCAGTGAGAGTTAACTATCATTGCTATCTGATACCTGGAGGCCCTTAGGCGGGAGGATGTTTTGAGTTCAAGGCTGGATTGAAATACATAGCAAGACTCTGTCTAGGAAACAACTCTGTCTAGAAATAAAATTACATGAGCAAGCTCTCTTCTGGCCATTCTTTTTCTCTCCCAGCTAACTTGTTCTCCTGTCCATTTTTCTCATATAATTTCATTTGAATGTGTCTAGCATTTGATTAGTCTCATGATACCTCTAAGCAACAAAAATTTTGGTAAATTAAAATTTCAGGTAAGGAACACAGGTAAGGAATCCTGTGTTCACATATCTACTAAAAAGTTGTCTTTGAACTGAGTTATCACTATTATTAATAATGAGTACATTGTTAAAGCAATACAGGGTTGCAAGAAGGCTCTAGGGATAAAGAAGCTTGCCACCAAGCCTAGAAACATGGGTTTGGTCCTAGGGACCCACAAGAGTAGAAGACCTTCATATGTGTGTGCACCCACTCACCCCACACAAGATAAAAAATAAATATGAACAAAAAATAACTGTGTGAAAATGCTTGCTAAGCAATTAAGTGTAAAAAGTAGCATTTTATTCTTTATTATTTAAATACTTCTCTTGATGAGATAAATAAGGTTTTGTATTTTTCAACCAGTTTATGTATCTCTGTGCTAGAATATTATGTATTATACATTTGTTCAATTTTTTTGTTTTTGTTTTTGTTTTTTTGGCTTTAAAGATAGGGTTTCTCAGTGTAGCTTTGGAGCGTATCCTGGAACTAGCTCTTTAGACCAGGCTGGCCTTGAACTCACAGAGATCTGCCTCCCTCTGTCTCCCGAGTGCTGGGACTAAAGGCATGTACCACCAACGCCCAGCTGAAAGCACACTTTTTATGTATTAATTTTAACCCTCCTGTTTTATCAGAGCATGCAGCACTACTCATAACCAATGTATAACAAAAAAAACAGATATGGTCCCCTACACTGTCCAGAGATGGCTTTCTGGGCCAATGCTCCCCCCAAATCTGCACCTCAGAAAGAGCATCAGAAGCAGTTTGGGGGGCCGCATCCTACCAGCTCAGCCCAGCAAGCTGGGGTTGTGACAGAAGCAGGGTCAGCTTTTGTTTTATAGTGTACCCTCTGGTAGGTCAATCATGTCCGGTGGCTGTCCCAAACCTAGGTGTATGTAGTCAGCACAAGTTGCTCTCGTGCTTTATAGACGGTGAAGGCAGAGGAGGGGGAGGAAAGATGGTGACGATAATGACAACGCTGGACTGGAGAGCTGGCTCGGCTGTTTAAAGTAGTTGCTGCTCTTGGAGAGGACCGGGGTTCAGTTCCAGAGACCCACATGGTGGCTCTCAAGTTCAGTAACTCTCTCTCGTCCCAGGGGACCTGGGACCAGGTACAAATTCAGTGCACAAACACACAGACATTCACACACATAAAATTTTCAAAGGACTCACTGTGAGGAGGATCTGGGAAGACCTAGCAAAATATTAAAATTCTCCAAGAATTAATAAACATTGCATATATTTCAAGAATCTACCCAAGCTATTGGACCAAAACCTAGAGATTCAAAACTAGGGTACAAAATTTGAGGGCCGTGAGTTTCTGAAAATGATTCCCCTTTATGTCACATGTGAGGCTGCCCAGAACCTTCTAGAACTTTACCAACAGGAGCTCATGACCCAGCCTCCTGGAAATGTTTCCTGGATCTTCCTATCCAATTTGTTCCTAACTTCTCAGCCTCTGCTGGAGAAGATGCTGGAAATCATGAACTCTCGATCAGTCAGAACAAATCTCCCTCATAACTTACTCCTCTACCATGCCATTTCTGCTTCCTCTAAACACACAAGCAAACGAGCAAACAAACAGAGTTTCTCACTGTGCTGGCTGGTCTTATGTCAACTTGACATAAGCTAGAGTTATCTGAAAGGAGGGAACCCCAAATTGAGAAAATGCCTCCCTGAGATTAAGTGATGGGCATTTTCTTAAATAGTGATTGATGGGGGAAGCCCCAGCCCATTGAGGGTGATGCCATCCCTGAGATAGTGATCGTGGATGCTATGAGTACGCAGGCTGAGAAAGTCATGAGAAGCAAGGCAGTGCGTAGCACCCCTCTGTGGCCTCTACATCAGCTCCTGCCTCCAGGTTCTAGCTGTTTGGGTTTCTGTCCTGACTTCCTTCAATGAAGAGCAGTGATGTGTAAGAGTAAACCCAATAGACCTGATCCTTCCCAGCTTGGTTTTTGGTAATGGTGTTTTGTTGTAGCAATAGAAACCATAACTAAGACCCCCATTCTCCAGCTTACCAACGTGGCCAGACTGTCTAGCCAGCAATTCTCCCGGGACCCTGCTGTATCTGCCTCTCCAGGGCTGGGATCACAAGCATGTGCTACCAATTGGGAAAGGGAGTGGACGGGCGTTGCTCTGTTTCTACTACTTTTCCTATGGGTTCTAGAGACTGAACTCAGGTCTTCCTGCTTGCACAGCAAGTTACCAACTAAGCCATCCAGAGTACCATGCTCTTTGCTTTTTTTTTTTTTTTTTTTTTTTCTTCACCCTGAGGTCTCTCTGTAAAGCCTTGCCTGTCCTGGAACTCATCATGTAAAACAGGCTGACCATGAACTCAAGATATCCTCCTACTTCTGCTGGGATTACAGGTGGGCACCACCATGCCCCATTCTCTTTCAGGGCTTGCTACAGTTGGTGAAATGGACCTTATTCAAAGGTGGCTGTGACAACAGGTACAGGGATGGTCACAGTGGGATCTCGCAACAGGGAGAGGATTCTACTTCAACTTGAACCAGGACAAGTGGGAGTGATGGAGAAGGAGGAGATGGAGCTCAGTGGATGAGAAATGAGCAAGGAAACGGGGGGGGGGGCGCGGGGGTGTTGAACTAACCAGAGGGGATTCTGGAGTGGACTGAGTGATGAGATACTGGGGTGGCCAAACTCGCAGGGCTTCAGAGTTTCACTAAGCTGATCTCACAATAGTCTTGCTCTCAGTAGATTCTACATGGACTGAGAACAAAGCCCAAAGTTTCTGAGGTTCAGAAAGTTCTCAGGAGACAGGATGTTTTGTCACAGAAAGTCCTGGAGAAAGGATGGAATCCTTCTCAAAGATTGGTGTGATATTCAGCTTTAATCATCAACTTGGTGCAACCTACAACCATCCTGGAAGTGTCTCAGTGAGGGATAGTCTGCACTGGTTTGGACTGTCAGGGACCTTAACTGATATGGGAAGACCCAGCTCACAGTGGGTGATGCCATCCCTCGGCAGGGACTCCTGAGCTGTATTAGAGTGGGGAAACTGAGTTAAGCACGGGCAAGCAGGGTGCACACATTTCTTTCTGCTCATTACTTCGGATGTGTTTGACCAGCTGTTTGAAGTTCCCGCGATGACTTCCCCTGAGTGACAGAGTGTAACTTGGAATTGTAAGCCAAATAACCCCTTCCTCTCCTATGAAGCTTTTTGGTTAGGTTGTTTTTATTGCAGTCATGGATATGAAACTAGGACAATGAGTACAACTGAAAGCCCACCAGACCTAAAAACCTGATTCATCACACAAATTGCCTCCTTAATTGCCTGTAATTCTCTTTTATAAATAGGAAAGTCAAGATGGGCTTTACTTTTTTAAATCTGTTTCCTCTTCTATACAAAATTGACTTTTCATACAGCCTAACCCAACATGACAGAATCAGCTATTGATGGAGACAGATAAGCAGAACACTCAGTCATTTTTCTTTTCCTTTCTTTCTTTTTTTTTTTTTTTTGAGCAAAAATCAACAGAAGGAAAAATTAAACTTGCCTAAATTCCTTATTTACCACTACAAAACCATGTTCTTTCTTCCTTAGATCTCCATGTAAAGCTTTGACTCTCCTGGAACTCATTGTGTATACCAGGCTGACCTTGACCTTCAGAGATCCACCTGCTTCTGCTGATGTGAGGGGGTGGGGGTGGGGGTAGAGAGGTACAGCTAAGAGCACCGGCTACTCTTTCAGAAGATCCAGGTTCAACTATAGCACCCATATAGTGGTTTATAACTATCTGTAACTCCAATTCCAAGGGGTCCAATACCATCTTCTGGCCTCTATGAATACTGCACCTACCCATGTATGGTGCATAGACATACATGCAGGCAAAATACTCAGACATGTAAAATAAAATTTTTGGGTTAAAAAAAAGCACCAAATCAAACCATGAGTGTTTCATTTGAAGAAAGTTCAGTTGGAGCCATTAAATATCCACTTTAGAAAATCTGTCAGGCAGAATAGTTTATGCCTGTAATCCCAGCACTTAGGAAGCTGAGGTAGGACTGATCTGAGTTCCAGGCCAAATTGGGATACTCATGAATTCTAGGCTGTCCTGTCTCAACAGAAACTACAAAATCAGGTCCCTCACAGACCTGGAGGGTCAATGTCAAGGCCCCAGCAGATTTGGTCCAGGGAAGGCTGGCTCAGACTTCACAGGTGCTTCTTGCTGTGTTCTCACTGACTGGCATTAGGAAAGTGTCCATCTCAGGCCTCGTGTACACATGCCATAATTCTATTCCTGAGAGCACAGCTCTCAGAATCCAAAAGTCCCCTCTCAATATCATCACCTTGGTTGGGAGTGTTTTCAAGAGGTAGGGTGTAGGAGACACTTGTGCTCACAGATAAACACTAGGGAAACTAGGAATGTTACACTCCCAGGGCTATCTCTCCAAAGGGAGAGATGTATAACCCGTTTCCTGCCTAGAAGACTGGAAGCAGAGGTAGTTAATAGCCTGGTGATCTTTGCACTATTGATATGACCAAGATCACACCAGGTCCTCCCCCAGACATTTAAGATGTCACATGTAGTCAATCTGTAGAACCCATCTTTATGGAAGAGGTCACATGTACTTTGTAAGGAGTTTAATGTAAACATGCCTTAAACTTTATTGTGCATACAGGGTTGAGTTAATTATCACCAGGAAGCCTTTTTCCAAAATTGTGCTGTGCTTCAATATGCCTAAAATAAATTGCCAGGTGGTGTCAGACTCTCAAAGTTTGAACCAATACCAGCTACTGAGTCATGCTGAACCAGATTTTCTTCTTGCCTCTGCTGGTCCTGGTGTTTGCAGAGTGCCCCCCCCCCACTGTATGGGGAGAAAGAGACACAAACATTGCACACATATCCCTGTCCCATATCCAAATATGAGCCATTCCATGAGGGCTAGGAACTGAGCTGTGTCCTCTGCAAGAGCAGCAAGCACTCTTAGCTGCTAGACCACCTCTCCTCTCCATCCCTGTGGTCAGATTGTTATTATATGAGCGCCTCCTTCTCATATGAGCCCAGATAAAAAGGATGTTTAAAAAAAAAGTTTTCCTTTGCCTGCTTACCTTCACTTTTTTTTTTTTTTGGTTTTTCAAGACAGGAGTTTCTCTGTGGTTTTGGAGGTTGTCCTGGAACTAGCTTTGTAGACCAGGCTGGTCTTGCACTCACAGATATCTGCCTGTCTCTGTCTCCAGAGTGCTAGGATTAAAGGTGTGTACCACTACCGCCCAGCTTTACCTTCACTCTTACTAGGAAATTCTTCTACCTTATTGCTCCCTCTGCTGCTGTAGCATTCCTTCACTGATATCAGAACCTAACTTATTTGTCTTCCTGTATGGACTGGAGACCAGTCCATACAGGAAGCCTGCATGCAGTACCAGAATGGGACTGCCATGGTATTCAGACTAATGGACTGAGCAATGACTGGGTTTTCAGCCTCCACATTGTGAGACAGCCATGTTTAAACACTACCCAGAAAAGATTATGGAAGCCTATCTGACAAATCCCCTTTTTAATAGATAGTCTTCTGTTTGTTCTTCCAGATAACCCTGACCAGTACAATGTTTTGAAGAAGACAATGATCAAGACACAAACAAAAAACAAACAAACAAAAAGATGCCCAATGTCTACAGTCAGTAAGGAAATACAATCAGAACCACAGCGTAGTACCACTGCTTGCTCATGAGGATGGCTAGAATAAAAAAGAAAGATATCAGCCAGGCATGATGGTGCACACCGTTAATCCCAGCACTCAGGAGGCAGAGGCAGGTGGATCTCTGGGAGTTCAAGGGCAGCCTGGTCTACACAGAGAGTTCTAAGACAGAAGGAAATCCTGTCTCAAAAAGAAAAGAAAAATATTGCTGAAAATGTGGAGAAACTGGGACACTCCCACCTTGAGCATCACAATATAGAAGAGAAGTTACCATGGACGATGGTGTGGCAGGTCAAAAGATTAGTGTGTGGCTGGGGAGATGGCTTAGTTGGTAAGAGTACTGTTTGTGAAAACAATGAGGCCCAAGTTTGAATGCCCAGCATCCACATAAAAGCCTGGCATGGCACACTTGCCTATAACCCAAGCACGAGGGATGGAGGTGAAGAAGGAGGATGCCAGGAGCTCGATAGTCAGCTAGCTTAGTCTAAATGGCAGGCTTCATTCTCTGTGAGACTCCCTGTAATGGTTAGTGTGAACTGCCAACTTCACAAGATCTAGAGTCACTTGGGATATGGGCCTCTGAGGATGCCTGTGGAATATCATCCTGATTTTATTCATTGAGGTGGGAGGCTAACCCACCGTGGGTAGCACCAATCCCTGGCTGGGACCCTGGACCGTATAAATGGAGAAAGGGAGCAGAGCAGCAGCAGGCATTCATTGCTTTTGGATTCTTGATTGTGCATGTGTGGTGGTTTGAATAGGAATAGTGGGCTGGAGAGATGGCTCAGAACAGAACTGGCTGCTCCTTCAGAGGTCCTGAGTTCAATTCCCAGCAGCCACATGATGGCTCACAACCATCTGCAATGAGATCTGGTGCCCTCTTCTGGCTTGCATGCATACATGCAGACTGAACACTGTATACATAATAAATAAATCTTTTAAAAAATTGGAATAGTCCACATAGGCTCATGTGCTTGAATTATTGGCCCTCAGAGAGTGGCACTATTAGCAGATGTAATCTCATTAAAGTAGGTATGGCCTTGTTGGAGGAAGTGTGTCACTGTGGGGATGGGTTTTGAGGTCTCATATGCTCAAGCTAGGCTTAGTGTGGCATTTACTTCTGCTGCCTGCAGATCAAGATGTAGAATTCTCAGCCACCTCTCTAGCACCATGTTGACCTGCATGCTGCCATGCTTCTCAATACAATAAGAAGCCACCCCCAATTAAATGTTTTCCTTTATAAGAGAAGCCATGCTCATGGTGTCTCTTCACCGCATTAGAAACCCTTACTAAGCTAGTATGAAACATGTCCAGCTGCTTCATGCTCTTGCTGTCTTGTTTTTGTGGTCTGTACTGAAACCCAGAATAAACCACTTCTTCCTTAAGTTGCTTCTGTCAGGTTTTCTTCTTCCTTTCTTTCTTTCTTTCTTTCTTTCTTTCTTTCTTTCTTTCTTTTTTTCTTCCTTCCTTCCTCCCTTCTTTCCTTCCTTCCCTCCTTTCTTTCTTTCTTTCTTTCTTTCTTTCTTTCTTTCTTTCTTTCTTTCTTTTTCTTATTTTTTTTTCAAGACAGGGTTTCTCTGTATTGGTTTGGAACCTGTCCTGGAAATCACTCTGTAGACCAGGGTGGCCTCGAACTCAGAGATCTGCCTGCCTCTACCTCCCGAGTACTGGGATTAAAGGCTTGTGCCACCAACGCCCAGCCAGGTATTTCTTCTTTAATTACAGCAACAGTAAAAGAAACTAAGTCTCTCCGTGTCAGAAAATAAGATGGAAAGTACAGCGGGAGATGCCCAAAATGCTCCCTTGGCCTTCACATGTTTACACATGTGATTAAATGTAGGGTTACCATATGACCCACCGATTCCATTCCCAGACAGACACCCTAGGGAATGGAAAACCCTTTCTCAAGGAAAACTTGGACAGTAATGCTCACAGGAGCATTCCCAACAGGGGAATCCCAGAGTCTCTGAACCGTTGGATGGGTAAACAAAATGTAGCATGCTGGTACAGTAGAAATCATTTGACACCAAAAAGGAATAAAGAATCAACATGAACTAAAATGTGGATTACCTTTGAAAATGTTCAAGTCAATGAAAGAAGTTAGTTGTAGAAGATTATTGTATGATACCATTTGTTCCTTTGACACAGGGTCTCCCCCACATAGCTCAGGGTAGCCTCAGACTTGAACTCTACCTCCATCTCCCAAGTACTGGGAACACAAATATGTAGCTGGTTCTGTGTGAGATCATTTTCATGAAAATAGAAAGTAGTTTAGTGGTATTAAGGTCTGGGAAAAGGTAAGGGATGAGCAGTGTTTGAGCTGGGAGAGTAAGTTCCATGATGCATTTGGATTTTTGTTGTTGAGACTGGGTCAAGCTGCCCTTGAATTAGAAATCTTCCTGTCTCTGTCTCCACAGTCTGAGAGTATAGGCAAGTGTCCCCATGCCTGTGGGATCAGGGTTCATTTTGAAAGTGATGAAATGTTTTTAAAATTTGTGGTCATCGATGGACAACTCTTCAAATATACTGAAAAATCACTGAATCACATAACTCAAATTTGAATGTTTAAGGTATATGCATTATATCAAAGTAAAATTGTTTTAAAGCTGGAAATATATGCTACGTTAACCTCAGGAGAAAACCTTAAAAGCTTGTACAATAACACCAATCTACAGAAACACAGCCTAGTGGCTGCTGGATCTTTGGGAGAAAGGCATCAAGCTTCACTTCACTAAGTCTGTTACTTAGTTGCAAAGAAGGAAAGGTAAAAGGCCTTCACGATTTGTTTAGAGTGGTAACAGTTACAGATACTATTTTATTGTGTTAACTTTCAGTTACTTATGTTTGGTACTGAATGCTGTGTCAGTTTTTGCAGCATGACAAATTCCTTGCAAATCCAAAGCTGGTAATAACTTGTTTAGCTCTAGATTCAGAGGCCAAGCATTTCTGGACTGACTCAGTGGGTCTGTGCTGGGTTCTTCCATGCGTGCGTGGGGAACGGATGCTGAATGATCAATGTAGCTTCACAGGCTCTGATAGTCGACAAACTCTTTGTCGTGGTTCCTGGGCTTTCCTCTGGTTGTTTGTGTTCCTGCAGGCTAGTCCAGGCCTACTCACACAGTCTGCAGCAAGAAGGGGCTCAACACCAGAGCACTGCCCCGTTTCTCATAGTATTGAAAAAAGGCCTCTTTTTTTATTCCTGCTTGGATTATTTCCTCGCCTAAACTTAAAAGACACATGCCAGCTTGTGTATTCATTGGTATTTTTCACAGCGCAGAGGTCCATAGATACTGTACTCATGATGGCAATGGCTGGAAACGGGTAGCAGAACAACTGGAAGAGGGGTACCTGGGACCCTACCTAACTTCACCAGGAGGAGAGGGGGACCACGGTGGGATTGCAGAGGATGGTGTGAGGATCCTTCAATTTAGAGGGATGCCCCCCACCCCAGTCCTAGTGGAGGGAAGACGGGAAAAGGTGCAGGAAAACAGGTCTTGCCCTACCTTCTGTCAAGGCTTTTGGAGAAACAAAGCCAAATTCAGTTTCCTCTGACCTCAGAAAAACTAGATCTGAGAAAGAGGTCTGAGACCGGGTGCCTGAAGCGCGACTGGGCTCACACCGCCACAGCAGCATTCCTCACCACGCCCCTTGACACCCTCGGAAAACTCTCCCTCCCGTTTTAGCCCCGCCCTTCCACCTAACAGCTCCACCCACAGGCCCTCCCTACCTCCATCTTCGCCCTTGCCCAGCTCCATGTTAGCCCCGCCCATTACGTGCTAGCCCCGCCCACGCCCGCGTCTTCCCTTCAACTCTCTTGGCAAGCTCCTCGGCTGTACCCCCGCATGAAGCCCCGCCCACGACCCGCCTTCCGGACAGCGCGAGGGGGCGGGGCGGGGCGGGGGCGGGGCCGGCTTCACCCGGAATGAAAACAAACGGCGGCCTCTGCGGCATCCGGGCACTCAGCAGGTCGCAGCTGGCGCGGCGGTGGCGCAGGTGAGGCGGCTGTGGGGGGAACCGACCAGGGCCTGGGCCTGGGCCTGGCTGCGCCACCGGCCCGGCCGTCGGCGCGGTGGGGGCGGCCGGGTGGACGCCGCAGTGCAGGCTCGGGCGGGAGCGGGAGGAGGTCGCCGCGGGCCTGAGGGAAGGGACAGACGCTGAGCGGATTGCCAGGGGCGGACTGACGTGCGTGGACAGCGGATCGTTGTGGGTGAGAACGCGACCTCTCTGGGCCCATACTGTTCTCCCTCCTCCCCTTGCTCTTAAATACGAGAGGGAACGTGCTGGATGTGCGCGAGTCTGTAGGCGATCTGGCAGAAGTGAAAGTGAACATTTCAACGTCAATCCCTAACGTTTCACTTTCGGTTCTGAGCGCTGATATTCAGGACTTAAGTGCTTTCCACGTTATGATGTGGAACACCCAGCAACATGCGCAAAACTTGGAGTTCTTCGGTTAAAACGGAAAACTGGGCTATTTCTTCCTTTTGACTTAACACCTGTCATTCTGTTGTCTGTAACCAGAGTCTCACTCTAATATAATAGGTATTGCTCTGGTTGTCCCTAGTTCTGGTGTCACAGGCATGCAACAGTAAGGCCGCCGGTGGTGGTTTAATTGTTTTAAACGTTAAATCTTATTATTATTGTTGTTTGCTTGTTTGTTTTCCAGACAGGGTTTCTCTGTGTAACAGCCCTAGCTGCCCTGGAACTAGCTCTGAAGACCAGGCTGGTCTTGAACTCACAGAGATCTGCCTGCCTCTGCCTCCCGAGTACTGGGATTACAGGCAGGAGTCACCACCGCCAAGCTAAACGTTAAATCTTAAATTAAACCAGGCATGGTGGCTCACACCTTTAATCCCAGCACAGGCGAATCTCAGAGTTCAAGACCAGCCTAGTTTACATACTGAGTTCCAGGACAGCCAGAACTAAGTAGTGATACCCTGTGTGCTGGTTGGTTTTGCGCCAGCTTGACACAAGCTAGTCATCAAGAGAGAAAGGAGCCTCAATTAAGGAAATGCCTCCATGATAACCAGCAGTAAAGCATTTTCTCTATTAATGATAAATGGGGGAATGGCCCAGCTCTTTGTGGATGGTGCCAATCCCTGGTGATCCTGGATTCTATATGAAAGCAAGCTGAGCTAGCGAAGCCATGGGAAGCAAACCAGTAAGTAGCACCCCTCCATGAACTGTGTGCATCAACTCCTGCCTCCAGGTTCTAGCCCTGTTTGAGTTCCTGTCCTGACTTCCTTCAACAATGAACAGCAATATGGAAGTGTAAGCCAAATAAGCCCTTTTCTTCCCAACTTGCCTTGTGGCCATGGTGTTTCATCACAGTAATAGAAACTCTAAGATGCCCTGTCTCAGAAAAAAAATATTATGTTATGTAGTCCTAGCAGCAGTGTTGGAACATAGATTGTGATAACCTTGTTTCCTTTTGTCAGACAGTGGACGGGTTACAGTCTGGAAAGCTGTTTTCAACCTTTTAAATAGTTGGGTGCCAGTAAATTATCCTTGCTACTTTCCTTATGAGGTGCAGTGATCTTTTTCTCAGAATTTTTGTAGATTTCAGTTCTGTGTCTTGTGGGTTAAGTGACTATGTTTAAAGCAAATGCTCCTAAGTGCTCATGTGTCTTGCAGTGACTAAAAACATACATGGCACACACACACACTCACTGTTCATTCCATTCCACACCCTGATGACCTGTTTCTCTCTGACAGATCTGAACATTCTTTTAAAAGGAATAATGCTTATGTTATCACTTGACTTAAAATCTGGTGAACTATGTTTAGGAAGCTGTAGCATATTAGTCCTCCATAGGGAAAAAAAGAAATGTTGAAGTTATATTCATTCATACATTTTTTTCTACTCTGAAATTTATGTTCATTAATAAGGAGTGAGTGCCAGGTGTTGGTGGTGTATGCCTTTAGTCCCAGCACTTAGGAGGCAGAGGCAGAGGCAGGTGGATCTCTGTGAGTTCCAGTCCAGGACAGACTCCAAAGCAATACAGAGAAACCTTGTCTTGAAAACAAACAAAAAACAGGGTGAATAACTTCATCCTTTGTTTGATTTGGCAAACCTTGAAACACTTGAGTACACTTCCCAGCTGCTGCTAGCTCTCAGCAGCCTCATCCACCCCTTGGAATAGCTGTGCTGATGTGGGATGCACCATAGTTCCTATGTAGAAGAGAAAAGTTACATGCTGAGGACATGCAGCAAGGGATTGAGACAAAGTACAGAGTTTATTTTTGTTGGTAGATGTCCCATGCCAGTTCTGGTACTGGCTCATATTGTGATTTTACAAACCTGGAGCCTGGGGTTTCCCAGTTGTAAAATGAACTAGCCACTGTTAGACTGAATAGTAGATGTGTATGTGTTATTGTGCTCTCAAAAGTGCCAGTGAAAACAAAAACAACAAACCTTGTGAGCCAGGTGTGGTGGCTGACGCCTGTTATCCAGACACTATGGAAGATAAGACAGCCTGGGCTACAGAGTAAGACCTTGTCTCAAAACAAAAATAAAACAACAAAAAGTTAAATAGTATCTGTGCTGTAATTTTTTAAAATTTTATTTTATTTTTTGAGAGGCTGGCCTAGAACTCACATTATTTCTGCCTCCCAAGGGCTTAAAGGTGTGTGTCACTACACCTAGCTAACTCTTTAATTTCCAAAGTTCAATTATATAAACATTTATTATTGATAGTTCAAACTAGCTTTTCTTTATGCTTGATTACCAGAGTGCGTAGTCTTTGGTTTTGAGTTAAAGCTTCTGAAGTGTGAGAGAATTTACAAGCTACGTATTAGGTTGCTTAAGGGATTTGTCTTGTCTTAAAAAAAAAAAAATCTTTTTTTAAATGTGCATGTGTGTTCTGCCTGTATGTATGTCTGTATACCAGAAAAGGCCCCTGGGTCCCCTGGAACTAAAGTTACGAATGGTTGTAAGCTGCCTTGTGAGTGCTGAGAACCAAACCCAGGTCCTCTGGAAGAGCAGCCAGTACCCTAACCCTTGAGCTGTCTAGCAAGCCCCTTTCCTTGGCTTTCTGAGAATAATAGCAGGATAAGAAATGGAGAGTAGGGCACAGGCCTAGCATGTGAAATACTGGGGCTTGTTCCCTCCTTCCACAGAAAACAGGAGTGTAAACTACTACTTGCTACATATTAGCAAGTTTGCAATAGCCATTTTAAGCTGGGTGTGATGACATTCGCCTTTAGTTCAACCCTTTAGTCCCAGCACTAGAGAGCTGTTGGCTGGTGATCTACAAAATGAGTTCCAAGACAGATGGCTACACAGAAACCCTGCCTGCGGAGGGGGGGGGGCAACAACAAAAGAAACATTTTATATTGATTTACATATAATTAGATACAGTAGCTTAGGTAAACTGAGGGAAGCACAGAAGGGAACTCCACTTTGCAGAACACCTCTGGGTATTAGGTAATCTGTAAAGCATTTTAAAATGTGATTTATTGATTTACAGTTTTGCTTTCAAGGATGGCCCAGAAGAAATATCTTCAAGCAAAATTGACCCAGTTTCTAAGGGAAGACAGAATTCAACTCTGGAAACCTCCATATACTGATGAAAATAAAGAAGTTGGTTTGGCCTTAAAGGTATTTTTCACGTATGTATGTATGTATGTATGTATGTATGTTTTTCGAGACAGGGTTTCTCTGATTTTGGAAGCTGTACTGGAACTAGCTCTTGTAAACCAGGCTGGTCTTGAACTGCCTCTGCCTCCTGAGTGCTAGGACTAAAGGCGTGCACCACCACCACCTGGCTGGTATTTTTCTTTTAATATGTAATTCTTTTTCATAGTCATAACTTTTTTGTACTATTCTGAAGTCACCAGAAATTATGAGGCACAGCGGTGAAACGTTTTAGAAGCACCAAAGCCTTTAGTAATGAACAAATTTAATTTTTAATTTTTAAAAATTTAATTTTTTTCAGCACTAACGGTACAACCCAAGGCTTCATACATGCTGGGCAAGCTCTTTACCCACCAAGGCACACCCTAATCCTGTTACTGGCATTTCATTCTTAAGAGAATGTTACCTGATTCCCCAGGTAGTATATTAGTCACCTTAACCATAACTGGGGCAGATTAAGTTATAAAGACAAAAAGGTTATTTCAAGTTCCTCAAGCTTGGGTGGTCCTTAAGCTTGGGACTTTGTCAAGGGTGGCACATTGTGACAAGCCTCAGGGCAAAGAGGAGGACTCTGCTGCCAGTCCTGTCAAGTACAGCACACACACTCATGCCTGGCATGTACTATTTCATAATGAGAGCAAATTACTACAAACTAGCCCTGGTTAGGCTAGGGTGCTCCAACTTCTCTAAAATAGTTTATTGTGAAGTAGTGTGTAAGCCAGCAGCAACCTCAGTCTCCTGCGAACCACTAACCAGGCATGAGCCAAACTCACAGCTCGGCATATCACCCAACCACATCTCAGAGCGTCTCCAGTGGTGAAGAAAATTGCTTACTTGAACCAGGAAATTGAAAAGGAATGATGTGGCCAGTCGGTCCTGTAAATCCCCTTGTGAGCCTTACCCTCAAGGGCCTTCCTACCACCTGCCAATAGTGCCACCCTGGGCATTAAGCCTTTAACACAGAGCCTTTGGAAGATACTCAAACCTTGGCATGTGTGTGGTGTGTTTCATGCCATCTGAACTTGCTCACTATGGTGTCTGGGCTTGAGAATTAGTGAGACATAATAAAGACACTGACCTTATCTCCACTTCCTAGCAGAGCTAACATCAGGAGGGTCTTTCATCCTAATGAAGCAAGCATGGTGCCCTAGTAGCTTGGGAGAGGGATGGTGGCCAGAAAGAAGCCTTGATTAAAAGCTTGACACTTTGTGTTCTACCCTCCAGCCACAGGAAGGGAAAGGGCTAATCATGGCTTTCATCACCAGTGGCCTGGGATTTAATCAGTCAAGCCTGATAGTAGGTCTCCATTACAAATATGTAAATGATGAGCTTCCAAGATTCCTGCTCTAAACAAACAGGAGCTGGGAGGTAGCTCACTCTCTGAGGCAGGGACTCCCCCAAGGGCCCTCGCAGGCCTCACTGTCCTCTGATTCCTATTCCTTGTATAGCATTTGTGGTTCTGAGTCATTGTAGCAAATTGTCAAATAAAGGAACCCTGTATTTGGTAGCCAGTCAATGAAAGTAACCTGGAGACTGCATGCTTGGCACCTGGTGCCAGACAGGGTGCACCTGTGGAGTTGAAGCCTAGGCAGTGAGTATCAAGGACAAGTTGAACTGTTGGCTGAGTTAATTTTAGAATTACCAGCTGTGGTAGTCTGAATGTAATTGACTCCTATAAGCTCATAGGGAGTGACACTGTTGGGAGTTTATAGCCTTGCTGGAGGAAGTGTGTTACTCTGGGGCAGGCTTCATTTAGTGTCACAGTCTGCTTCCTGTTGCCTTCTGATCAAGATGTAGCCAGCACCATGTCTGCCTACATGGCACACTACTGCCCGCCATGATGATAATGGACTGAACCTCTGAACTGTAAGCTGCCACCTCAATTAAATGTTTTCCTCTGTAAGATTTGCCATGGTCATTGTGACTTTTCACAGCAATAGAGACCCTAATTGAGATACCTGCTATCAGGAGAGAAAACACTTTTCCTAGGTAATTAGGGTTTTGGTTGATAGGTTGGTTGTTTTGGTGTTTTACTTTGGCTTTTTTGTTTGTTTGTTTTTTTGAGACAGAGCTTCTGTGTAGCCTTGGCTGTCCTGGAACTCAAGCTATAGACCAGGCTAGCCTCCAACAGAGATCCACCTGACTCTGCCTCCTCCTGCTGGGATTACAGGTGTGAGCCACCACTGCTGGACTTGTTTTGGCTTTTTGAAACAGTATTCATGCAACCTGGACTGGCCTCAAACTCCTTAGGACCTTGGACTCCTGATCTCCTTTCTCTGCCTCCTGAGTGCCCAGATTACAGAGGTATTCTACCATGCTCAGGGGTCATTAGAATTTCTAGAAAGAGATTCTTTGTACATGTACTTATTTTTGTGTGGGTCAGGCACATGGGAAATTGGAGGACAACCTGCAGGGGTCAGTTCTCACCTTCTCCATGTGGACTCTGGAGATCAAAAGGTCCTCAGCCTTGGAGGTAGGGACCTTACCTGTTGAAGTCCTCAGCCTTGGTGACAGGAACCTTACCTGTTGAGCCATCCTATTGGCTCTGAAATTAATTTTTAAAGTTTTTTATTTTTCAAAATGTCATATGTTTTGTAGTGATAAAAGTGATAATGTATTTCTGGGTTAAAAATAGAGTTGAGCCTATTGGTACACATGAGAAATCCTAGCTGAGGCAGAAGGCTCACCAGTTCAAGGACAGTCGAACTGTACACAGTCATGCCTTCACCACTGGGGACGCTCTGAGATGTGGTTGGGTGATATGCAAAACTGTGAGTTTGGCTCATGCCTAGTTAGTGGATTGCAGGAGACTGAGGTTGCTGCTGGCTTACACACTACTTCACAGTAAACTATTTTATATGGTGATATCTTGCTTGTACAAATAAAACCTTTCTGAAGGTCAGAGAATAGAGCTTGTCACTAGCTAACCATAAAGGTCTGGAGGTCTGTACAGACAGATAGGAAGTGAGACAGCAGGGAGGAAACAGGATATAAGCAGGAAGAAATAAGAACTTGTTCCTCTTGTCTACTGAGATGCTAAGGAGGTAAGTTGTGGCCATGGCTTGCTCCTTCTCTCTGATCTCTCAGCATCTTCCTCTATATCTGACTCCAGGTTTTTATGACATAGATCAATTTAGAACTCCATTTACAATTTTAGAGAAGTTAGAGCACACTCTAATCAAACCAGGGCTAGCTTGTAGTCAGTCATTTGCTCTCAATATGAAATGGTACATGCTGTGCATGAGTGTGTGCTGTGCTTGGCAGGACTGATAGCACAGTAGGCTTGTTCATACCAGGATCACAATAGACATGCAACAAGGACATTAAAATAGTTACTTTCATGTCTGGAGAGATGGCTCAGCGGTTAACAGGCTTGCAGAGGAACACAGTTCAGTTCCCAGCACCCACATCAAGAGGCTCACAACTGCCTGTAACTCCAGCTCCAGGGGATCTGTTGCCCTCTTCTGGTCTCCACAGGCACCTGCATTTGCATGTATACATACACATATAAATAATGAAAATAAACCTTTCTAAAACAGCCAATTCATCACTGGGTAGAAGGAATTTTTTTTAGTTTCATTGTGCATTGTATCTTATGAGATGACTAACTTATATTTGGCCCATTATTGATCAAAGAATAGTTATGTAGCACATGAGTATTCTTAAATACAGAAATATAAAGAAGGCAGTTTTATAAACCAGATATGGTGGGCATGCCTGCAGTTTTAGCACTCAGGGAGGTAGATGTTTAGCACACAAGGAGGCAGGAAGTTCAGAAGTTCAGGGTCATTCTAGGCTGGCCTCAAATTATTTGAGAATATATGAGATCCTATCTCAAAGAACATATTTTTAAAAATATAGTATTATTGGTATTGGTATATTTTTCCCATCTTCTAATGACTATTTAAAATATATTATGAGTAGGATTTTCTCACACAGACACAGACAAACACACACACACACACACACACACACACACAAAAAAAAAAACAAAAAAAAAAAAAAAACAAAAAAAAACAAACCAAAGGGCTGAAGAGGTGGCTCAGTGGTTAAGAACACTGGCTGGTCTTCCAAAAGCCCTTAATTCCCAGCAACCACACGATGGCTCAATCATCTCTTCTGGCCTGTAGGGATATATGCAGGAAGAACACTGTATACATAATAAATAAATAAATCTTTAAAAAGCAGAACAACATCAATAAAACCTAATAGCTAAATAGAAAAGAAGTTATTAAATATCTTGACCTCATATAATTTGAAAAATTAGATTTTTTTTGTTTTAAATTTTTTCCCATCCAATGAATACTTCACTGTTTTAAAAAGTTTTTTATATTTATAACATTTTTACTGCATGTATGTACCACATGTGTGATTGGTGCCCTTGAAAGTCATAAAGAGGGAAGACATTGGATTCTTTGGAACTGGAGTTACAGATGGTGTTAGGAACCAAACCCAGGTCTTCTCTAAGAGCAACAAATGCTCTTAATCACCAAGCTTTTACTTGTTGAGCATCTCAGTGACCCTAGTTCACTGCTCCTTACAGTATTTTATTAATATATTAAGGTCACAAGAGTCCCAGCCCTCCTTTCTGTCCACCAGTTACTCTCACTGTGCCCACTAAGCCTGTTTTTATTATTTGTAAATGCTTTAATTTCTCCTGACTCCTCCCTGAGAGCAAGATTGAATTCAGTACAATGGGGGCCTTCACTTGTCAGAGCCTTCACTTGCCTTCACTTGTGTTGCTTTGGGGAGTTTTTCTTTTAATACTTTTGACTGGCATTCTACTGAGCTGCAGTCTCTGTTTCTCCTCACAGGATCTCGTTAAGAAGTACTCTGACCGACTGGAGTGCTGTGGAAACGAGGTGGAAGACATAATAGAAGAAATCCGCCGCAAAGCGATTGAGCGAGGCACAGGAAATGAACACTACCGAGCAACCGGGATCGCCACAATTGAGGTGTTTCTGCCTCCGAGACTCAGGAAAGTGAGTAACTGTCCAGTGCACATTGAGACCAGCTTAGTGCAGCACTCAAGTGTTTGGTTTGGTTTTTTGAGACAGGTTCTTTCTGTGTGGTCCTGTTATCCTGGAACTTCATATAGACCAGGCTGACTTTGAACTCCTAGATCCTCCTGTCTCTGCCTCCCAAGTGCTAGGATTAGAGGTGTGTGCCACAGTACCCAGTGAGCTGTTGTCTTTGTAAATCTACAAACAGAGTGCTTAAGGAACTCCAGGTGTTGGATGGTGCTGATGCAGACTTACCTGGCACATTTAAGGTAGGCTTATTCTTCAAGACATCAGTCACTGAAGTGTGGCATGAGAGTACACCAGGTAAACTGAGGCAGGAGATTCCTGGGGTTCAAGGTCATCCACTGCTACATAATGGGTTCAAGGCCAGTCCAGGCTGCATGAAAAACATGTCTTGAAAAACGAAACAGTGTCCCATGGGCCAGTGAGATGGCTTAGCAGGTAAAGACTCTTATTATCAAGCCATTAGGGATATGTTCCTCAGAACCCAAATGGTAGGAGAACTGACTCTTAAACTTGTCTTAAGATCACAAGTGCTTCATGGTATGACAGTGCTAAATAAATAAATGTAATTTTAAAAATTAAAAGAAAAAATCCCCTCATGTACAGAGCTATGTGTTAAGTTTGTACCCTTTCTAGTTTAATGCCTATACATACTGAGAAGCAGGGATGGAGAGATGACTCAGGTTAAGAACACTGGCTGTTCTTCCAGAAGACCCAGGTTCAGTCTCAGCACCCACAGTACAGCTCACAGCCATCTTTAACTCCAGTCCCAGGGTGGTCCAGTGCCCTCTTCTAGCTTCCCTGCACAGACATACATGCAGGAAAATAGATTTTACATTCAGTAAAATGAACGTAGAGGAAAACAGAGCCCTGTGTAGTAGGACACTCGTGCAAGAGTCCATCCTCTCCTATTCTGATGGGTGGAGGGTAGTCAGCTAAGTGCTGAACAGGGCTGAGCTGACCCAGGTGTAGCCCCTTGGCCCAGGGCCTCGTCCTCAGGTAGTATGTGTCAGCATGTGTTCCTGGCAAGCTCTTTGCAGCCTTCTCAGAACCAAACAATGCTGACCATTCTCAGAAGTGAAAGTGGTCTCAGTCAGAAGGCCTGGGCAGTCAGTCTATGGACCTCTGACAGTGGAACCAGGATGTATCCCTGCGGTACAAAAGGACTTTGGGAGCACATTCCCCATGGAGGGATACTCCCTTAACCTAGAGAAGGAGGGCCTAGTCCCTATTCCTACATGTGGAGTGGGGGGGGGGGAGGGTGGGATGGGAGGGTGGTCGGGGGACATGGGAGGGTGGAAGAGAGAGAGGGACGGAGGGACGGAGGGACGGAGGGACGGAGGGACGACGGGACGGAGGGACGGAGGGACGGAGGGACGGAGGGAAAAAGAAGATAAGAAAGGAAGGGACAGGAAGAAGGGAAGGGAGGGAGGGAGGGAGGGAGGGTACGTAGAAAGTAAATCAAGACACCTGTCATCAGCCTCTGGATTTCACACACATCACACATTCACATCCACAATAACAGGTATTTCACATATGAAATATAAGAATAAACTGAATGGTGAGTATTCACAGTAGCACCACTCACGATGGCTAAGATGAAGACAGCCTAACTGCCATCAGTGGATATGAGGATAAACACATATACCCATGTTGCAGAAGACAGCTGGTGGTACAGATACATAACACATTCAGAAAAGGCCCTGATGCTATGTGGTCTGCTTCAGTGAAGGGTCCAAAACAGACAACTTTTTTTTTTTTCTTTTTTTTTAAGACAGGTTTCTCTGTATTGCTTTGGAGCCTGTCCTGGAACTAGCTCTGTAGACCTGGCTGGCCTCAGATTCACAGAGACCCATCTGTCTCTGCCTCCCAAGTGCTGGGACTAAAGGCATGTGCCACCAATGCCCAGCTAAAAGCATATAACTTTGTAGACAGAAAACGAATGGTTGTAAGGCTGGGAAGAAAAGGGTTGGGGTGTAGGGCATGGTGCCTGCTGACAGGTGATGAGTGGGTAATGTTCAGAAATCCCATTAAACATTTCCTTGTCTTAAGATTTTTATTTTTAATTATATGTAAGTATGTGTCTCTGGATTTGTGTATGTAAACAAAGTGCCCCCAGAGGCCAAGAGTAGATTAGACACTCAGGCTGGATTGTAAGTTGCCCAAATTGATCTTGGGAAGTGAGCTCAGGTCCTCTGTAAAAGAAGTACCTGCTCTTACCACTGAGCCATCCCTCCAGTGTCATGAACTTTGATTATGATGATGGCTGGCCATGTAACAGGTCCCACTGAGCAGCCCTACCTATTGCACTCCAGGGACAATCAGGTCACTGTCAGTCTGTGCTGGACAGTGTCCAACATGCTTCTCTGAACAGGCAGTGCTTTGTCCTTAAGTAGAACCTGAGTTTACATCCTCACATGCAGGGTAGCAGTTCAAAGAAGTGCCACACTTAAGTGCATTTTGTTTTGTCTCTTTGAAACAGGACAAGAAAAGCTTATTGGAGACCCACTTGCATGTCACTGGTAGAGACCTGAGGTCTAAGTGAGTATCTGAGCTATGTCTTCCAGCAGGTCTGCCCCTCTTGCCCTGGCCAATTGAATGCTCTCAAGCTGTCCTGTAAGCTAGGGAGCCAGCCTGTTCTCCCCCTTACAGCTGAAGAAATGAAACCTGGGTGGGATAAGAAAGAGGTCATGCTGGTTTCACATTGCTAGGGAAGAGGCCTGCTCAGAGGAGCTTCTTGAATGCTGTACAGATTTCAGAGGGTTGTGGCTTCTTAGGGTCCACAGAGGAGGTGCCCAACTTGTACCTGAGTGAGTTGCTGAGGAATGGAAGCAGGAACCATCCTTGCACTGAGCAGAGTACATGTTTTATAATTCCATTCTTTTTAGCACTAATTGCTTGCTGTAACCTTCAACAAAAGCCAGCCAACCCAAGTGTTCTTCAGCTGATTGTCTCATTTCTTTAGCTTCCGTCAGGGATGCTGGAGAATGAGGAAGCATCACACATTCAATTCCTACAAGTAGACAGTGCTATAGGACAGCCTTAGTTGCAGGGTTCTCAAAGGATGCTGAAGAGTAAGACTCAGATGGACAGCCCTATAGTCCTCAACTCGGAAACAATTTTAGAAAGGGCTTGGCTCACAGCTTCCAGCAGCCACCCACTGTACCAGCTTTATTATAAAGTCATGTTTATAGATCAGTAGGTGAATAGCCTGCATGTTTCTGAGTAAAAAGATATAAAGTGGCCATTGTGATCTAAGTCTTCATAGTAGGTAACAAATAACAGATTTGCTTTGCTGCAACTTATACTGTGTTTATTTTATAGAATAGCTGAAACTTTTGGATTTCAAGAAAATTACATCAAGATTGTAATAAATAAGAAACAGCTTCAACTAGGTATGTCACAGCAAAGAATGCATCTGATGTATAAGTAGTGACTTTCCATTTTTTTATATTTTTTTTTCTCGCTTTTCCTCTATTGAAAACTCCCTGGCCTTGTTCCATTTATTATCCAAAGTCAATTATGTTAAAAGTGTACCATAATGAAAATGTAAAGCAGAAAAGAACATTCCAATAAATATTCACAGGCCTGCTCTGGCTAGTGGAGAAGAAAGATGTTTATTTCAGCCACACAGAATGTTCCAGAATGGAAGTCTGTGCTGAGAGGAGTACCTGGGTTACTCATAGTTCTCTCTGTGGGAAAAGAGATGACCCTGAGAGACAGATGGACAAGGCCACGTTGGAGCACTCTACTAACAGCCAGCGAAACTAAATGTGGGGTAGAGGCCTTTCTGAATGTAGAGAGCAATGGACCATGTGAATCTTCTAGCCATGAATTTCAGCCAGGGAAGACAATTTCATCATCCAGGGACAGTTGCCTTTGTGAGGAGACAATCTTGATTATAATTAGTTGGGGTGGGGTGGGGGCTGCACTCCTATAATTTACTGAGTCAAAATCAGTGGCTGCTGAATGCAAGACAGTCCCCCATCACAAAAATCCCATGTCACAGGCATCTGTCCAGGATGTTGAGTGCTGCTGAGAAGTCTGTGATAATGAGCCTTGTTGAGTATGGAATTTGTCCTCAGAGAAATGAGAGTTATTGATACCGCAGAGTGGCATACAGGAACATTGTGGTTTACAGACCACTGGCTGTAATCTGCAAGCAGGCATGAATGGAACCAGAGATACATTTTGAGAGTGCAGTTGGCCCATGAGGTCTCATGGATCTCCAGGGAAAGTCTCTAGAACCCCAAGAACCTAAGTTCTCCTTCCTTCCTTCCTTCCTTCCTTCCTTCCTTCCTTCCTTCCTTCCTTCCTTCCTTCCTTCCTTCCTTCTACTTTTCAAGACAGAATTTCTCCTTGTAACCCTGGCTGTCCTGGGATTCAATCTGTAGAACTCACAGAGGTCCACCCACCTCTGCCTCTGCTGGGATTAAATGCCTGTGCTACCACCGCCTACCTGAGGACCCAGTTTCTATTCCTAGCATCCATAATCATCAATAACCCCAGTTCCAGGGCATCCAGTGGCACATGTGTAGTGTACTTACACATGCAAGTAAAATATTCATATACACCAAGTAAAATAAATATAAAATAATGTGGAGAGGGTGTTAAGGAAGATACTTGATGATGACCTGTAACCTTCACACCCACTCCTCACAAAAATCTAGTGGTGGGCTGGATGGTGCACACCTTTAATCCCAGCACTCAGGAGGCAGAGGCAGGCAGATCTCTAAGTTCAAGGCCAGCCTGTCTACAGAGTGAGTTCCAGGATAACCAGGGCTACACAAATCCTGTCTTGAAAAAAAACAACAGATCTAGTCAGGCAATTTTCTCCCTTGTCACCTCCTTTCTCCAGACGGGTCTTGACTTTTGTATTCGAATGTTAGAATGGTTGTCATTTCTGAAAAAGAAACACAAGGAGAGGAACACTGCAGAAGAGTGCAAAGAACAGAAATGTAGGGAGGGTAGGGCCCTTATAAAACACCCATCTGCTGTGTGTAGGTGTCTATGGGAGAAAACCCAAGCTGATCCTCAGCCTTTGGGGATAGAAGACGATGTTAGTGTCCGTCTGTATGGACTTAACTTTCTTCTTTTGTCTATGTGTATTTCAACATCTTGCTTTTTAAACTTCTTTTAAGGATTATTTATTTATGTATATGAGTGCGTTGTCCTCCTGTAGGTCTTTAGGACAGAGCATCAGTTCCCATTGTAGATGGTTCTGAGCCACCATGTGGGTGCTGGGAATTGAACTCAGGACCTTTGGGAGAACAACCAGTGCTTTTAACCACTGAGCCACCTCTCTGCCCTCAACATCATTTTTACTAGGTTTGTTTGTAGTGTTTGGCTAACCTATTCACTGGACTGGCTACTCCCTCTTGTTCTGATTCATGGGTTTCTATTCTTGTCTTTAGTTCTACTCATTATAAGAGGAAACTGCATCCTAGAAAAGCAAAAGCTGAGTTAAGTCCGTGGGGTGGAAGGCCGGCACCTGTGGCCTGTGCTTTTCACCATAATCAGAGCTGGCCTTGCTGTTGATAACTGCACTGTGGCTTGAGTTATTTCTCAACTAGAGGCTAACAAAGTTTGTGTAGTGGTTACACTTTTGCTTTCCATTTACTGCCTGGCATAGTGCTCTCAAGTATTTGTTTCTTTAGTAGGGTGAAGAGAAAGAAAAAAGGAAAGAGTGAATGTGGCCTACTGGTCTCCAAGTGTGAATGCAGGTTTTAAGAATTTCATTTCCCAGGCTGGTGAAGTGCTTCAGTGACTACAGAGCCTGATAACTTGAGTTTGGACCTGGGGTCCCACATGATAGAAGCAGAAAAGTGGCTCCTTCAATTTGTATACACAAACACGCACACACACACATGCATATACACATATGCACACACACATACTCAAAAATAAACAATAAAAAAGGACTGCATTTAGTATAGGAAAGTTTGTGTGACAGGCAATTCTGCTGTTCCCAGGGAAAAGCCTTGAAGAACAAGGAGTGACTCACAATGTGAAGGCAATGGTGCTAGAGCTGAAACAGTCTGAAGAGGATGTGAGGAAAAACTTCCAGGTAGAGGAAGAAGAGCAGAATGAGGCTGAACTGAAGGAGAAACGCATTCAGAGGACCAAAAGAGGGTTGGAGATCCTGGCAGAGAGAGGTACACAGAGTTTTGGCTTGTCACCTCCCTCAGATACATCAAGGCAGCTCACAGATAGAGTACAATGCTTCTCATGGGGTTCTTTTCTACAGTATAGCATCCCAAGTGTTGTCACTGTCACTGCTGTTCAACTGTGAGTTAATGAGATTCCTATGGCTTTGTTGCAGCGGAGATGGTGGATCCGGAAACGATGCCTTACTTAGACATTGCAAACCAGACAGGCAGGTCAATCAGAATTCCCCCTGCTGAAAGAAAAGTAAGTACAGGTGTGGGAGGCTTGCTGGGTTTTCAGAACAGATGGATGGAGTCAGTCCCAGAAGCTTCTTAGAATGAAGAGTTCTGACTAGAGATCAAGTTCATTTGAAGGTTTCGTTTTTGTTTGTATCTTTTTGATATTTAAATGACAATTTGGAGAAAGCGTCACTATTTGAATTAATCTGTTTAAAATGAAGAATTAAGGGCTGGGCAGTCACCTGGGGAGGCTGGGGGGCCAAACCCTCATTTAGTATACAGTCTAAGCTATCGTAACATTTTGAAAATAGATATGCAGGGCTGGAGAGATGGCTCAGAGGTTAAGAGCACTGGCTGCTCTTCTAGAGGCCCTGATTTCAATTCCCAGCAACCACTTGGTGGCTCACAGCCATCTGTAATGAGATTAGGCAGAACACTGTATACATAATAAACAAAAGAAAATGGACTTGGAGGGTCAGCAGATGGCTTTAGTAGGTGAAGGTGCTTGCTGTCAAGCATAACAACCCAAGTTCCATGGTAAGAAGACTCCATGTGTGCTGTGACACAAATGTGCATGCACACGTACACATACACACAGATACAAATAAATGTAAGAAAGTTATCTTGGAAATTCTGGCATTGTCAAACATTTCAGAAGTGTGTGGTGATACTGCTTGTGAAGGTGGGGGGTGGGAGAGTGACACGGGAGTCTTGATAAGATACCCCAAATCAAAAACCACAACCAACAATGAGTGTTTAATAGGCTCAGTTACTCATTTGGACAATCTTGCTACTTCAGGCCTTCACCTCTACAGTCTCTCCTTCAGCTTGTCATAGGCCCACACTACCATACCTGCATACGCCTTAGAAAGTCCATAACAACTGTTCATCCTGTTTCGCTAGTCTTGTGGAAAACTAGAACTAGATCTAGACCAGCAGGTGGTAAAAACAACAGAAAATACCCTGATAAAAGTTGATGCTACTGGTGATGTCAGCTATATTGTCTTAAGAACCTAGCTTCAGGGCTTCCGTGAAAAGGAAACTCTAATTATAACAATTAATTGATTTTTCTTTGCCTTGTTTTTCATTAGAGCTAATATGATTTTTAATTTGTTTTATTAATGCTTTTCTAATTTTGTTTGAAAGCCATTTTAAGAATTTCACATTCTTTTCTAGGCCCTTATGTTAGCTATGGGATACCATGAGAAGGGCAGAGCTTTCCTGAAGAGAAAAGAGTATGGCATAGCCTTGCCATGCCTTCTGGATGCTGACAGGTATTTCTGGTAGGTATTTTTGTATTCAGCAGGTAACTGGTGTAAGTGGGAAGCCCAAGATGCTCCTGCCTATAACTTCAGACCGATTTTCGCCCCACAGTGGTTGCTGGGGCCTTAATGAGGAGTTAAGGCACACACCTGTTTGTGGGTGTTTCCTCATTTGTATTTCTAGGTGACTTACCCCCTCCACCCATTCATTTTCACCCTAGTGTAGAGGCTCTGCACCCCCCCCCGAGTATTCTGCCACCAGAACTGTCCATCACACTGCTCCCTCTCTCTCTTCTTCCAAGTGGTGTTGGTGCAAATGGTGATGAAGCACACTGCAAAATGTGACACTGTTGCTCTTGTGCAGTCACTGCTGGATTTCTCTGTCATTTATGCTGAGGTGCAGTGTTCACAGGAAGAAAGTCCATGCCTGGCTCCTTTTACCTTATTTTGCAGTTTTCAGATTTTGTTGGTTCCTCAAAGGTGACCAAACTGAGGTTTCCTATTTTTTTTTTTTTTTTTTTAATCCATCAGTATTAACTGGTGAAGCCAAGAGTGAATTTCTACTATCTCAGTATTTGAAAGGTTGAGACACAAGTTATAGGCCAGCCTGGGCTACCCTGCAAGCCCTTGTCTCCAGGGGGATGGACACGCACGCACACAGATACAGATGTGCTTTATACACCTGTGTTTAGTTTCTCCATCTCTGGCTGGCCCTTGTGTCCTTTTGCCCTGCTGCGGTAGTCTCTTGAGTTTCCCAGGGTTCTCAGATCCTGTTTGTGGAAATGGTGCTTAGAGAATGTAATCCAGGCATGATGAATGCTTGAGATAGATAAAGTTGGTTCTGGGAAATGGTCAATCAAGAGTAAACAGCCTCAGTATGGACTTTCTGTTTGGTGAATTCCCATGACAATCATCTGTATGTCAAGAAATGAATACAGATGTTTATGATAATTTTCCAGCTGCAAAGGCCAATACTGTTGGATCTTAAGTGTATAAACCTCAGGCTAACTTATACAAAGAAGAGATTTATTGTTCCAGATGTTTGAAGGAGATGGGGCAAGGCTGGGAAGAATGAGGTGATCTGAGCTTCAGGGTCTTGCCTTGTCTGTCTCTGCTGCTTCATCTGCTTCTTTCTTCTCTTCTGATACAATGCTGGAGACTGTAAGCTGAGTCCTTAAAATTGAGAAGAGTTTTCATGTCTGTGCATAGTGGTTATTACCTTTTCCACTACCTAGTTAGTGGGAAAGATTTCAAATATGTGTGGAGGGAAAGTCTGCTGTAGTAAACTTACACAGGCTCGTAGTCTGGCTTTAGTGCGTGTCAAGAAATAGTTGGTCTTGACTCTTCTTTGTGAGCCTTTTCAACCTTTTCTCCCTGAACAAGTCACTTAAATGAATTTCAGATCTCAGATCCCTCAGTAAAAACAACCATGTCATCAGTTCATGATATACCAACATATCATTAAGTAGCAAGTGTAATAAATGTTAACTATTAGTTCCTTCAAAATTTCATCTTTCCTTTATGGTCGTGACTGCACAAGGTGATCAGCAGAGAGAGAGCTGCTGGTTCACGGCGTTAGAGGTTAGCCTGTAAGCAGCCGCCCGTTGTTTGGCCATGGCCCTCTGTCTCTACTACTTTATGGTGCAAGTGTGTGGCTGAGGGACTCAACTGTTCATCTCAGAGAAAGACCACCCACTCACAGTTCCCTTCAAGGACACCACACAGTGACATAAAACCTCTCACCAGGTACCTCCTGTAAAGGATTTATCAGTTCTTGTGTAACTGTGCTTATGCCCAAACTATTATACACAGGCCCCTGGGGTGTTCCCAGATACAATGGCAGAAAGTTGCCTCTTTCCTCTGGGGAGCTGTTCGTTCTAGTCAACCTATCTGTGTCCTTGTGTAATTTCTCTTCTCCACGAGGAAGCCGGCTACAGCAGGAGCTCCAGTGCTGATGGAGAAAACCCTAGCATTCCATTTTCTTTCCTGGTCTCATTCCCCTTCTTTCCTCAAGTAAGCAGAACTTTGTGACTTTTTACCCATGTACAGTGGCTAGTACATGTGTGGGTATGTGGTACTAGGAATCAACCAGGTTTTGTACGTGCTAAACAGATGCTTTACCACTGAGCTATACCATATACTCTTTTCCTACTTGAAACTAAATGTGAGAGTTTTGTTTTCAGCCAGTATGGAGCAACAGGACAGGATTTACTCTGTCATGTGACAGACCTAAAAAGCCTGGCAACAGGAAGAAATCAGCAGTTCAGGCAGGCAGGGCCTCACCCTGAGTTGAGGTAGAGCTAAGTGTCCAAGCAGCCAAGAAAGTGCCTGAGGTTCTCTTGAGTCTCTATGGAGTGAGGTAACCAGCACACACATGGAAAGAAACTCACCACTTCTGGGTAGAGACCACTTAAAAGAAGTAGCCGGTACAATCCTTGGTGCCCACAGAGGACCAGGAGCAGTTTGTGTCCCCACCAACAGAAATAGAGAACTGTGTGGTCACTGGGCAGCACACAGTGCTTTTGGAAGGGTATTGTCTCAGCAGAAGCCCAGGCTGCTGTGGTCCCATCCAGCCTGGCCTCAAAGCTTTCCGTGAACAGCAGGCTTCAATTACTGCTTTCATATAACCCCGATGTATCCCTAACAAGGCTCAATATTTAGTAATCAAAATAAACAGTGCCCAATTACAAATTTATAGCCCATAGTGAAATGAAGAGGGCAGTCAGCAGAAACAGCTCCAGAAACTACACAGGCTGGAATTAGTTGTTAAGGACACTGAAGCAACAGCTGTATTCCTGTATTCAAGGAGGCTTGAGCAGCTGAGGTAATGGCATGGGAGATATGCAGAAGACCTCATTGGATCCACAGATAAAAAGTAGATTGTGTCCACAAGGGGAAGAACATGGGGTACAGAATAAGCGTGGCCGAGAAGAAGCATAGTAAAAGTGAAGAAAGGGCAGTAGAAATCTTCTAACTTGACATAACAGATTGTTAAGAAATGGGCAAAGGCATTTAAAACTATACCAAGGCACATGATAGCCTTCTTCCTAAAAAGCAATAATAAAACAAAGAATGATCTTTAAATCAACTTTTGTTGGAAAAAGATACTTAGATTTAGCTTATCATTCTCTTTACACGTTACTTATACTTACTAAGACAACATAAAGAAATTTTACTGGGCTGAACAGATGGTTCAATGGTTAAGAACATTGACTGGCCCAGCAAAGGACCCAGGTTCAGTTCCCAGCAACCACACTGAGTGATCCACAACTGCCTGTGACTCCGGTTCAAGGGGATCCAACACCCTCTCTGGTCTCCATAGGCACTGTATAGACACATATATATATATAAAGGCACACATACAACACACAGAAGTAAAAATAAAAATTAAAAATTCTGTTAACCAATCTGAAGTCCAGTTAACTTTAGTGCTTTTGTTTTAACACTGTTTCAATGTGAAAATTTGTTGAATAGTGAGGCTTTTAAAACTGCAAACCAAGTCATTATTAATAGAAATGTACTGTAAAACACAGTTATATACTAGGTTTTTGTTTTTAAACTTTCCCTCCCCATTTGATAAGATCAGGTTCAAATTTAGGCTTATCAGTTTTAAAACTATAGCATGAAGATACTGATTTCTTTTTTCTCTCAGTAATTTATTTATTTATTATCTACTTATTTATTTTAAGGCAGAATCTCTTTATGTAGTCCTGGTTGTCCTGAACCTCTAGTGGACCAGGCTGGCCTCAAACTCAGAGAAATCTGCCTGCCTCTACCTCTTCCTCCTGAGTGCTGGAGTTAAAGGTGTGTGCTACCATGCCCAGCTTGATTTCTTGAAATTAACAGAATAAAACATACCAGTCTAAAGGACTTGGGCTTTGATATATTTTTGGTTTTGTGTTTTGACCACACATCTATTCTGTCCCGGGTCATGCTATTGATTTTATTTTCGACTCAAACAAGGCCATTTATGTTCTTGTCTTTACTGAAGGCATTGAAAAATCCTATCATAAGCCTCAGAAGTGTGACAGAGTACCCATTGCATTCTGTGAATGGTTCAACATGTCTGTCCTGGAACTGTACCTGTCAGAGCATCTCCCTTGATATGAGAGCAGACCTCCACCTACAGCCTCTCTGCCTCTTCTCAAAGTCAAATTTCAGGCTGAGATGCAGGTTTTAAGACTCCCTTTCACTGGTCCTGCCTAGGCCTGTGTACATATGTGTACATGCAGTGGCATGGCATGTATGTTTTAATGGCATTCATAATGAATAGGAATATTAGAAGAGGCAGGAAAGAAAACATTCAAAAACACTGTTCTGTATGTTCTTGCCATCACTGGACTGTGTATAGCTCATGGACTGGTGACAAAATCCATTTGATTGGGCTCCTAGCTGAGCACATATTAGTGACCAAGGCAGGAAGCTCCTATTTAACAGCATCCTATTGGAAGTATGTGGGTGAAGCTTTGGAGTTATCTGTGTGGACTGTGTAGTTGCAGATTTCCCCTGCCTTGAGATCTAAGTCTGCACTATGCAATGAGTGTAACACAGCTTAAAAGTACAAGAAAATAAACAGTTCATGGCAATATCTTCATCCTTCCCCTGTGTCTGGCTCAGCTTGTCCATGGCCCCTCGAGTCAGCTTGGCAGTTAGCCTGGTGTTTTCCAGACTTTTCCCAACAAGAAAGTCCCTGGGCATGACTGTGTTGTCATCAGCTGAGGCATTTTCAGGAAGCTGGGGGGTTGAGGTTTCTATAAAGTTATGTGTCAACCTTCCTGCATGTTATACTCTGCCAGGGACATTTTAGTGATAGGACTCCAACTCCTGGTGTGGAGAACCTTGTGATGTTGCCCTAATTGGATCCTCAGCATCAGTGTCCCCAAAGAAAAAGACTCCTGTGTCTTGGTAATTGTAATTCACAGCCAGGATAGGAAGCCACTATGTCCTGGGCCAGATGCCACAATGCTGCTCTTGAGAACCCTAATTTCTCTCTATATATTCAAATGATTCATATTGTATATAAAGGTCCCATTAGTTAACCCTAGAAATGGAACAAGAGCTGAGAAGCTTTCTGGGACCCCAAGGGCTGAAGGGCTTCATTGATGGCTTCCTTCTCTTGCAGTGAGTGCAAAGAGCTGCTGGACACCGTAGACAACTACGCGGTTCTCCAGCTGGATATCGTATGGTGCTACTTCCGCCTGGAACAACTGGAGTGTCTGGATGATGCAGAGAAGAAGCTGAACTTGGCCCAGAAGTGCTTTAAAAACTGTTATGGAGAGAACCACCAGAGACTGGTCCATATAAAAGTATGCAGCTGATTAGTTTTTTGAACCCACTTAGGGGCACATCCATTACTGTCCAGATATGGAAATTGCTGCCAGAGGTGATTCATCTGGGCAGCAGTGTAATATACATATTTGTAAACCAAGACTTTAGCAGGTATTATTTTATTTGTTTGGTTTGAGACAGTCTCATGTAGCCCAAGCTGTCCCTGAATCCCCAATCCTCTTGCTTTCAGCCTCTAGAGTGCCGGGATTATAGGGATGAACCACCTGGGCAGCTGGTGTCACTGCTTCTGTGGTGGCTCTTAAAGTCAGTTTACTAATTATAAACCAGAAGAGAACCAATGACTCATGTGTGGCCTGTAGTGGTGGAGACAGGTGTTCTGACTGGCTCCTTCCATGTGGAAGAGGTACTGCTTGGGAATGTTCCCAATGACAGTCACGATGCCCTGAACATTCCAGTGCTGCCATTTGCACCTGTGGAGAGAGGAACAGATACAGCAGTGAGAGTGCTACTCTTCCATTGGAAATAAGACGGCTTATTCTTTTTCTCCCAATAACTTCAGGGAAATTGTGGGAAAGAGAAGGTGCTATTTTTAAGACTCTACTTGCTTCAGGGGATTCGAAACTATCACAGTGGAAATGGAGAGGAAGCTCGGGAGTATCTCAACAAGGTAAGAAAGGCCGCTGGGGCTGCCCTCACCTGCACCTCCGTGACTCATGCTCAGGCTGACCCTTTGGGTCCCTGCACCTCCCTCCCATCCTCTCCCTCATGAACAGTATGAACACTTGCATCTGTGTGGTTCAGGCAAAATGCTACACTGGGATACTTCAAAATGATAGTGGCTTGAATTGGGTCAAGTTTTTGCCCTGCTATCTGCCATCTTGAGGTAAGCAGGCCAGGCCAGAGCTCTGCAGGCTTTGGCTCCTGCTGTTCCTGCTGGTGCCTGTGCCCCCAGCAAAGAGGACCAGGGAGTCAGAGCAGACCTATGCATGAAGAAGAGACTGCAGTTGACACAGAGACCACCCAACTAGTTCAGCTACAAGGGAGAGTGATAGATGCTATGTGCAGCTCAGATTCATGGATTGCTTTCCCCTTTGTTTTGAGATAGGGTCTTGTTCTCAGCCCAGATGGCCTTCACCTCCTGATCTCTGGGATTACAAGCATGCACCACCACAGCCAGCTAAACTCAAGGAACGTACTACAGTTGCTCTGGCACTCAGACTGTCTACTTACGCTATATTGAGGATTGGTTATGCAGGCAGAGCTGATATTGTCTGTTTTCATTCCTGGTAGTAGATTGTTTAGACAAGCTCACTTCGTCAGTGTCTCACATGCAATAAGTCACATTGGTGGCCTAATTTCAGGGTTTCAGCCCTGCTAAAGCTTTGATGTTGCTACTGATGAGTCTTCTGTCACTTCCGGTTTGTAGGCGCGCCAGCTTTTTAAAGAGCTGTACATCGATCCGTCAAAAGTTCACAACTTGCTGCAGTTGGGGTTCACTGCCCAGGAAGCGCGGCTCGGCCTGCGGGCTTGTGATGGGAACGTGGACCATGCAGCCACTCACATTTCTAACCGCAGAGAGGTATGTATTCACTTGAGCACCCGTGAGGCTTGGGAGAAACAAAAGCAGTGCAACTTCTTTTCTCAACTGGGTAGGAAAAGACTGGAGAGAATTCCAGAAGAGGTGTTAACAAGAAGGGACTCACTCAGATCAGGGCAGGAACGCATTGCCTTCCCCATTTTTTTTTTTTTTTTTTGAGACAGGTTCTCATGTAGTCCAGGTTGGTGTCAAGCTTGCTGTAAAGCCAAGAGTAACTGCTGGCAAACAAGTATCTACCAACAGGGCTGTATCCCCATCAGACTGTCTTACTCTCATCAGTTTTGAACCAGGTGGCAGGTGACGCTAGCAGTCTTCTCTCAGGGATTCCTGTGTTACCATATTGTATTTCTGGAAGTTATTCAAAGGTGACAGTACACAGCCTGTGAGGCCACTGTGCTAGTTTAGGATTGCCTTCTTGCCTGGGAACATGTCAGATCATAGAAACAAGATCTTAGAAGCTGCAGTAATTTATAATAAGTGCACAAAACAAAGCTTTAGAATTCTAGAGTTGGAAGGGATGGGCCTTGTCGTTACAGTTAATTGTACAGCAGAGGACCTGAGGTCCAGAGAGAGCTGGTGATAGCTGTCAGTCTTCTCTTAAAGCTGGCAGAGCCTGCTAGGGCTTTCCAGCCAGATGCTCTTCTTGTGTGGACCCTGTTTCCCAGGGTGACCCTGAAGCACAGCACCCCATGGGCCACGGAAGGGCAGAAGACAGCACTCACTGTGAGAGTGGACCCATGGGTTAGTTGTGTAGTGACCTGTCAGCAGGGCTGTTGGAATGTCCCCCTCCACAACAATCAGTCCTCAGCTGTTGCTCTAGTCATGGTCCCTGGGCCTTGCTGAGGAGTCAGGGACAGGTCAGGCAAAGCTGGCGCGGTACACTGCTTAGCTCAGTACAGCAGGAAGCATGCTTGCTGACACAGCGATTCCACTGCCACCAACACAGTTCAGTGAAAAGCCTGTTTTCAAGTGAGTTCTTTGAAAATATGGTGTAATGCTTTGTAGTTCATAAGTCATTCTCAAGTGGTGACATCATCTGCTTGTGCCCGTGGCTCTTGTGATGCCACTGGCAAAGGTGGTTCTCATTTCCACCTTTGTCCTGCCTTTGCAAGGACAGGGTAAGCTTGCTGTCAAGCCCAGTAGTATAAGTTTTATCATCTGGGCCCATGTGGTAGGAAAGGTTGTGTACACACACACACACACACACACACACACACACACACACACACACACACACACCTGAGATTTAATAAAAAATACTACAGAATTGTTGAGTACATAAGACACTGGGCCCTAGCACCACAAATATAAATGAGTGTGTATACGTGTATCTGTGCAAACCATACATATATGCACTTCTGAATTAAATTGTGATCTTTAGAGAAAAAGCCCTGGAGAGAGTGATTATGGTAGAATATTATTTTAAGCTGTGTGACTTTGTTTATACTATATTTGGTCTGAAACACTTGGTGATCTTATTAAAGAGCTGAATGGCCAATAGGGAAGCAGAGCAAGGACAGGTGGGGCTGGCAGGCAGGGAGCATAAATAGGAGAAGAGGGAAAAGAACAACCTGAGAAGGTGAGGAAGACACCAGGGACTGGCCACCCAGCCAGGCATGGAGTGAGGAGGAAAGAAGAGCGATGGAAGCCCAGAGGGAAAAAGTAAACAGAATAAGAAAAGCTGGCTAGAAACAAGCCAAGCTAAGGTTGGACATTCATAATTAAGAATAAGCCTTCATGTACGAATTATTTGGGAACTGGGTGGCTAAAAAAGGTCAAAAGCCAAAAGAGTAAAACCTCACATTACAAGTGATAGGTTAGGTGAGTTGGTGGTCACTCATGTTGCAAAGGACCTGGTTTCTGTCTCTGTCCCTCCCATTTGTGTCATCTGATCACACCCTGAATCCCCATCAGTCCTTGTGCTTCTTGCTGATGAGCTTGCCCTTGCTGATGAGCCTGCGGCTGCGGTGGGAGCTGGTGGGGCAGATGTTGGGAAGACACTCATAATGGGCCACCGCAGAGGCACTCCTATGGGAGCTTAAAGTGTGAGGTGGGAGCTGCCTCCGCACAGTTCCTGCAGCTCTGAGTTTGTCACAGGACTAAATAGAGTATGTCTTTCTTTCTCCTGATGTTAGGGATAAAACCAGAGTGGAATGCTAGGCAACCACTCGACCCCTAAGTCATATAAATCCTCAGGTAGGTGACCTTCCACTCAGGCAGGAAGCTCTCCTGCCATGATATTGGAGCTGCTTGCCTGTGGGGCCTCCAACACCTCAGCACCTAAGAACCTGCTTGTTCTTATGCTGGGTGCTTGGCTTCATGAGGTGCTGGGCTGATTCTGTGTTTGCACTCCTGACCTCAGAGCCCAACCCTAACCCTGTCCCTGTGCCTCTTGCCACTTTTCTCCGAAGGGATAGGTAGAGGTCCCTTGTTTGGTAGTTCACCAGCCCCGAGACCTTGAGAACCCTGCAGAACCCCAGATTCTTGCTTGCCTCCATCCCTAACTCAGGGGAACTTATTTTCCTAAAGGAATTGGCCCAAATAAGGAAGGAAGAGAAGGAGAAGAGAAGACGCCGCCTGGAAAATATCAACACTTTGAGAGGAATGGGCTACTCCACACATGCTGCCAAACAGGCCCTTCACCAGGCCAGAGGCAACCTGGACGGCGCTCTGCAGGTACGCTCCAGGCTTACCTGAGCAGCCGGCTGCACCCATGGCCGCCTCTAGGCTGACTCTGCTTCCACAGCCTTTGTATAGATGGGGCTATGAGTGAGTGCAGTCAGTTCTGCCATTCTCCAACAACCAGAGTGATGGCCCTAGGCACCTGGCCTGGGGCTTCATGTGACTAGATCTAATGTCAGTGTCCAACTGTGCTGTCCAACTCGAAGGAATTGGTCACATTTCAGTGTAAGTTTTTGAATAAACTTTGCTTTTATATCTGAGGGGTTTTTTTGTTTTTGTTTTTTTTTTGTTTTGGATTTTCAAGACAGGGTTTCTCTGTATTGTTTTGTAACCTGTCCTGGAACTCACTCTGTAGAGCAGGCTGGTCTCAAACTCAGAGATTCACCTGCCTCTGCCTCCTGAGTGCTGGGATTAAAGGCAGGCACCACTACCACTTGACTAAACTTTTGTTTTTATTCTGGTGGTTTTTGTTTGTTTGTTTGTTTTTTGTTTTTGTGGTACCTCTTGCCAAAGGGGATTTTTAGAGAAATCTCCAAAGTAATGGAACAGCAGTAACCTGGCCTGTCTTGGTCAAGAGGCACAGTAAGCTCTGTACTGCAGCTAAAACACAGTCCTTTAGTGCTCTTAAATGCTGCCCTTAGGTGCCACAGATTTGTGATAGACAGAGATGGATGACAGGGGCAGGGCAGGAGCTGATCCTGAGTAGCCGCCCTTTGTGTAGGGGGACAATATGTTTGTTGGCCTGGAGCTCTTGGGCTGGGAATGTAGAGCTGGGGATGGGTCTGGACAAACAGGCAGGGTCAAGGTCACTGTATACTACAGGCAACAGTCCACCTGCACCCATCTTTTTCCCTATCCTCTGCTTCAGAAAGCCCCACTTTCTCCTCTCTCTCTCTCTCTCTCTCTCTCTCTCTCTCTCTCTCTCTCTCTCTCTCTCTCTCTCCCTCCCTCCCTCTCCCTCCTTCCCTTTCCCTCCTCTCCCTCCCTCCCTCCCTCCCTCCCTCCCTCTCTCTGTGTGCATTTTATTTTTTGAGACAGGGTCTCACTGTGTAACCCTAGCTTCCTGGAACTTGCTATGTAGACTAGGCTGGCATCAAACTCAGAAATCTGCATGCTTCTGCCTCCTGAGTGCTGGAGTTAAAGATGTGCACCATCATGCCCTGTTCATATATATTTGAAATGTGAATATAATATGAATATAGAGCTTGAAGTTTTGTATTAGACAATTATGAAAAGCACAAGAAAGTCTAGCTCTCTGAAGAAACCAGTGAAATTCAACATTTTAAGTAGGTCATGCAGCTGGGCAGATGTCAGTTATAAAGAACTGAACCTTGCAAGCATGAGGACCTGAGTTTGAACCCCAGAGCCCAAGTAAAAATGCTAGGTGTGGTGGGGCACACACCAGTACTGGAAAGGTAGAAACAGGGTCCCTAAACTCACTCTGCACATTCCACTATAACACCCTGCACTCATTTGGACAGGTGTGAGCTGTGTGTCTGCATGTTAGAGATGGTAGTCTGCGTGGCTGGGAGCTTGGGTGAATAAAGGTTGTTCTTATGCTTTCAGATTCTCCTCAGTAACCCCCACATGTGGTGGTTACAAGATTCAGACCCTGAAAACCACAGCCGTCAAGCAAGTCCTTCCCAGGAAAGCATCGACCAAGTAAGTGACAGGCATTGCATCTTATTTTGGGCAGTGCTGGCTGGGTTGAGTAGGAGGGTGACAGGATGACATGTGTCTGCTTCTAGGCTTTATTTTTAAGCAGGGCCTGCCGTCCCTAGGAGAACCTCAGATATATGTAGTGGGGTGGATGTGGATAAGAGGGCTCTGAGTGAGGGGTGCTTCTGTAGAAGAGAAAGTGGATGGGCATGGTGGAGCACACCTTTAGTCCCAGCATCTGGAGGCAGAGGCAGGTGATCTTTGAGTTCCAGGCCAGGACTACATAATGAGATTCTGTCCCCTGAAAGGAAGAAGACAGCAGCAAGGAAGATAACTACAGTAGGAGGTACCCATTGCCCTCATTTCTCAGCTGCCCCTTTCCCATGCTCTGCTGGCAAATCAGTCCTATTTCTCTGCCTCTGTCCTAAGGGTGGTCACTGTGTCCCATGAAACTCAGCCTACCTTGTGCCTCATGAGACTTCATCCACTCTTGATACCACACTTTAGCATACCCCACACAGTGTGGCTGCTTTACTTATGGTACTCATAGATTTTTATGACACTAGCTTTCAGCCCCAGGGTGGCCAGTCCTGAGGTGAGTGCCTAGCATCTGTTGAACCCAGGTCCTCAGAGCCCTTTCTACATGGCCTGGTGTCTTCTGGGGCTGAAAAGGGACTTGTCAGAAAGGCCATAGGATGCATACAGCATTCTTTAATTACACTTATCCAGGAAGCAAAGTTGTCTTAGCTGTGCTGTGAGGTGACAGGAGCATGGATGTGGTGATCCACGTGGCAGTATGAGCCGAGCTCATGGTCACAGTCTTAACGGTGTGATCTCCCCCAGCTGGTGTACATGGGTTTTGACACAGCAGTGGCTGAAGCCGCACTAAGGGTGTTTGGAGGCAATGTCCAGCTGGCAGCTCAGACCCTTGCGCACCATGGAGGAAGCCTTCCTCCCGACCTGCAGTTTTCAGGAGAGGACTCCTCCTCCACACCATCCACATCCCCATCTGACTCTGCAGGTAAGTCTGGGGTCTGGATGTCTCACTGATGGCTGCATTCTGCTGAGTTTGTGCTAAAGGCAGCTGTAAGCCTAAGGCAAAGGCTAACCTGGAGGCTGAGGAGGCATCCCCAGAGTTCTACCAGGACAGGGTAGCTAACCAAAGGCACAGTTAGGGGCATTTCTTCTCCTGTGAGCTGCTTATCTCTGGTGTTTTCATGCAGGAACCTCTTCCAGTGCCTCAACAGACGAAGACATGGAGACAGAGGCTGTGAATGAAATCCTGGAGGACATTCCAGAGCATGAGGAGGACTACCTAGACTCCACTCTGGAGGATGAAGAAGTCATTATTGCGGAGTACTTGTCCTACGTAGAAAGTATAAGGTCTGCGGCAAAGAACAACTGAACAGAAATAAGTGCTACGTTTCTGCCTATAAATTCTGTCGTTGTGAATGGTCGGATGCAGCTCTTCTTTGCGTTCCTCTTGCTTTTCAACGATGTTGCTCCAAGTAGGCTTCTTCCTCAGGTACAGGGACCTGGCATAGTGAGGAGAGGCTTTGTTGGGGTGAGGACAGTGGAGGAAAGGGAATTAATTCCCTGGGTCTGCTGTTCCCCTTCTGCCTCCAGGTCTGCATCCCTGACTCTGCCCTGTTAGTTTTCCATCCAGATCTGGGAAGCAGAGAGGACCACGGAGGAACGGGAGTCTGTCCCCTTCCCTCCTCTCAGCTAGCCCTCCTTCCTGTGCACTTGTCCTCCTCCCCTGTTGTTGAAACTGCCCACCTCCGCCACTGCCTCTGCTGTGCAAGCTCACCTCAGCCCTTGCTCACCTGCCTCACCCCTTGACTCTTCATTCCAAGTGCTGTGGGCACAATGAGATGTAGGCCACAATCCCATATCAAATGGTAGCAAATACCTTGATCTTGAAATGTCAGTGTTTTGTGCTCTTAGATCAGTAAAATCTGTACTTAAAATTCAAGATTGCAAATCAGAGTTTCTATGAATTCTTAATTCCTCATACAAAATGAAAGTCTTTTATTAAGTGGAAGTTTTAAATGCTAACCAAAGCAACTTATTTTTAGTCACCATTTCTAGACTGCTGTCATAGAAAACTCACTGATAGCCGTGAGACCTCTGAGACTGAGATGTTGCTTTCTCAAGTCTCTTGCTGAATTTTTCTATAGCTGTGTCACAGGACTGTTCCTAAAGGGGCATGTCAGCCTTTGGTTGGTTCTTCCTGGGTGGTATAGACCAGATGGGTAGCCTTCTGGCACGTAGGGAATGGCAGCAGCCAGATGTGGCATGGGTCAAGTGCGTTCCTGAGACCCTCTCATTACACCTGAAGTCTTGACTGGGCAAGTAGAATTGTTTTGTTTTGTTTTGTTTTTTTTTTTTTTTTAATTATACATATTTGCCGTGCGTTGGTGGCTCACACCTTTAGTCCCAGTACTTGGGAGGCAGAGAAGCAGGCGAATCTCTTGTGTGTTTGAGGTCAGCCTGGTCTACAGAGCTAGTTCCAGGACAGGTTCCAAAGCTACAAAGAGTAACTCTGTCTCAAAAAGCAAATGTGAGGGGTGGGGAAAACATGCCATAGAACAAGTCTGGATGATCAGAAGAAAACATGTGGTGATTGGTTCCCTCTTTCATCATGTGGGCACCAGGGTTGTCAGGGTTGGTGGCAAGCCCCATTCCCTGATGAGTCATCTTGTTAGCCCTTGCTATTCTTTGGAAGTAGATAATGCTGATGGGAATAAACGTGGAGAATGCAATTGAATGTGTCAGGCCTAGCTGTAGTGAGTCACCTCCCAGCTGTTCACATTTTCACTCCATTCTGAATGTTGGGACTGAGTAGAGTGTCAACCCTCAAAAGCAGCCTAGAGGCTGGGGTGTGGCTGTGCAGCAGAGCCCTTGTCCGGCCTGCATGGGTTACACCTCCAGCATCAGCAAGGTTCAGCTATGACCAGGAAGGAACAAGTCCCATTGAGGGGCTGTGAAGCAGGCCACCAGAGTGTGTGTCTTCACAAGTGCAGGGCGGGGCAGGTTGCCTTAACTACTGGCCAGCCACACACTAAAAGGAGTTCTTAATTGGTCTAGATAATATAAGGCCAGAGTCAGATATAGAGGGAAATGCTAAGAGATCAGAGAGAAGGAGCATGCCATAACACACCTTGCCTCCTAAGCATCTCAACAGAGAAGAGAGTGATTTCCTGTTTCTCCCTGCTTATATCCTGTTTCTGCCCAGCTATGTCACTTCCTGTCTATCTATACAGACCTCCAGACCTCTGTGGTTAACTAGTGGCAAGCTCCAGTCTCTGATCCTCAGACAGGCTTTATTTGTGCAAGAAAGTTATCTTCACAAAACATGGTCTTGGGTCTGATGCCAGCTGTGCTTTCGGATTCCCTGCTGTTTAAATGTTGCTGGAGAATACTGAAGGCCAGGGCATCAGTGCCATTCCAGCAGTCCTAACTGCATGTGTCTGCTGCAGAGATGCACAGCGTGTGAGTGGGCCATAGACAAGCAGGGCCAGCAAGATGCCCTTGCCTGGATAGGGTATGGCCATAGGGGAGAGCTGAAGGTAGGGTGGAAGGGGGTGTTTGTGTCAGAATATTCCAGAATGAACACAGGTTCTGTTATGGACAGGGTAGGAGGAAGAGACAGGTGAGTGACTGATGAGTTGGAAGGAGGAGGATGGTTCTGGATGCATTATGAGTATGTTGGGACAAAGAAATAAAGAGCCTGCTGAGACTTCTCACAGAGCCCCAAAAACCAGGTGCCTGGAGGTGGCAGAATACCCAGAGATTAGATGACCAGGGCAGGCTTGTAGCATGCTTATGGGAGATGGAGTCAGCCTGAAGTCATTGATGCTGATCACTTCACTTGAAATTGTCATGTGTTGGTAAAATTGCCATCCATACCTGTTTGTTCTCCTGGCCAGGTATCTGGTAGAAAGTTCTGTTCTTCCTGCTGGCCAGCTGAACAAGTAAGCACCCTACCACTGAACTACAGTCCCTGTCCTGGTGTGACAGAGGGTACCCCTGGCTCAGCATTCAACAGTACCATATATAAGTAGTCCACAGGTGTTAGGGAAAGAGTATAGACATCCTCATGTCCTCAACGCCGAGCCAAGGTCGCTATGCTTTTGAAGTAGAAACCCAATTGGTTATTCTGGGTCAATGCAAAATATCCTAGTGTTTTTCCAAGAACACTTTGCAAAATAGTATTTTCCTTAAAAACACACACAGCAACCTGCCACTGACATCACACTGAGGGAGGCTCCCAGCTGGGACCCATGCTTCTTATGTCATCCCTTCTGGCAGGGTCCTCTCTAGCAGAGATCACAAACAGTTTAGATAAAAAAAAGGCAGGGAACAGGCAACAAACGGTTGTATCAGTACACACCTTTTACCCCAGCACCAGAGAGGCAGAGGCAGAGGCAGGCTGATCAAGGATAGTCTGGTCTAGAGTGTGTTCCAGGACAGCCAGGGCCTCACAGAGAAGCCCTGTCTCAAATAAATAAACGAATAGATAAAAGATTTATTTTAAGTTGTGTATGTGTCTGTTAGCTATGTGCAGTGTGGGTGCAAGTGCCACGGAGGCCAGGAGGGGGCGTTTTAGGGCCTGCAATTACAGTGTGTGCTCTCAACCGTTGAGCCATCTCTCCAGCCCCCACTCGCCTGTGTCCAGTGCTGCCACCACATCTGGCACAGTGCTGGCATTTCTGCACAAGATCAGATGGCTCTACCCAGCTGTTCAACACCGCAGCTTGACAGAAAACCCCTGGATTAATGTCCAAGGCAGGAGCCTCCTGTCAAGCAGGCTGGTTGAAGAGATGGTTTCTTGCTTCCTGGCCTCTCCCAAGGCCTCTGCTGTATAAATGCCCTCTTCTCAACCAGAGGGCACAGCTGTGGCGTAGACCTCCAAAGGAAGCCAAAGAATGACACCTAGAGCACTTTGAATGACATGTATTTGAGTTCTTCAGGAGGGGCCCTGTGGCACACAGCTTGCCAATATGACATGACTTTTGTAAGCAGTCCCATTTCCTCAGCAGGGAAGGACAGGCAGCACAGGCTTCAGCTGTCAGAACTGGAGGCAGGCCAGCTGAAGTCCCTGCCTTGACCAGAAGAGTCCAGGTGGCAAAGCCTTGGTTCAGGGCATGGGGAAAGGCACCTTTCACAACAGGAAAGGCCACGAGGGCAAGTGCATGCCCTGCCACAGGCCACAGCATCACAGAGTGCTTGGGGACACCAAGAACAGAGACAAGCCAGGACAAGTTTTCAGCCCTCTCCAGGCTCAGGCTGGCTGCAGGGACACCGGCGCTGCACAGGCCACTTTGTTGCTAAAAAGGCGTGACAGGCTGCGCTTGGCTGCTGGCCTGCGTGGCAAAGGTGGCACTGACTGCAGGCCACGTACATCCCAGAGGCGCAGAGCACCATCATGAGATGCAGTGTAGAGCACCTGGCCATGCACCTGTGGGCGGGTGGGACAGATGCTGGCGTGAGCAGGCCTTTGGAGTCTCCTCCTGTGGAGGCCCCTTGCTTCCCTGGGGCAATATGGAGCTGGGCAGGGAGAGTCCTACCTGGAGGCAGTTGATGACAAGGGTGTGGCCCCGGAACACCCTCTGCAGGACTCCGGACTGGGCATCAAAGGCCCGGGCGCAGGCGTCCCCACTGCCTGTGAACACTGTGGAGACAGCAGTGCCCTGGACCCTTCCTGGCTGCCACCCTGCCACCTCCCCAGGAACAGGACACGGTGAGAGGGAGGGAGGGGTGACATCCACCTGCCCCACAGAGACACCCTAAGGGTCAGGTAGGAAACATCTGGAAGCCTGTGCCTCAAGAACCCCTCAGGGGTTCCCTGCCTCAGATTTCTAGGACACTCACCACATCCTCCAGGGTCTGTCTCACCCGCCCTCACCTACACCCAGGGCCAGCCAGAGCCCAGACCCCATCTGATGCCCTCCTTGGGTTTTTCTCTGTCATAACTTGGCTTGGTAGTGTTCTGGCATCAAGGACACCAGAGCCCCTGGAATCCTTGCTGAGACAGGGCTGAGTGCCACCACAGTTTCTGGTGCAATGAGGGAGCCCATGACTCCTTTTTAATCGGTACTGGTGAGGCTGGCGATGAGGGACTCCCCCAAGTGGCCAACTGTGGGAGTCCAGAGGTTCAATTACCATCCCACACTGACTTCCCCAGAAGCTGCGCCCTGAAGAGGAGGCCTGCAGTTCACATGGTGGGTAATGCAAGAAGCATGGAGACAATAGGGGCCTGTTAGTAAGCAGAGTGGCTGGGGCAAGGGGTAACTAGCTCCAGCTGGGAGGTAAGGATGCTGGGCCACACACCCTTCAACACCCCTAGTGAGAGCACTCCTGGGCGTCAGTTCCCAGCATTCCTACTTGCTTAGTTTTAACTGTCAACTTTACACAACCTAGAATGACCTGTCTCGGTGCAGAATTATCTAGGTCAGGGTGGCCTGGGTTACCACTAGGGTGGATTGTTAACTGAGGCTGGAAGACCATGATGTGGCAACATCATTTCATGGGCTGGGCCCTGAACTGCATGAATGAGGAAAGTGGGCTGAGGGAAGCAGCTAGCAGGCAGCATGGATGTACTTGCTTCTCTCGGTCCTTGACTACCCATGTGGTATGACCGGCTGACTCAAGCTCCTGCTGCTATGGCCTCCCTGCAACCTGAAGTCCTAAGACAAACCCTTTCCTCCCCCATGCTGCTTTTTGTTCAAGTGTTTGTGATAGCAACAGGAGAAACCCCAAGGCCACCTTGTATCTGCCTCGTTAGGCCTGGCTAAAGTCAGCGCCTCTAGACTGCCCCCTGGTCTTTGGTATCTACTTCTTACACTTTTCTGCCTTTGTCTGCACATATTTCTTTTTCTTAAAGCTTGAGGGTACACAGGGCCCCAGGGAGGGAGTTTCCTTGCTGGGTTTCCAAGGTTTCTTCCTTGCCTCTCTCCAAACAACCCAAAGTAGCAGGGTCCAGCCCTGTGGGACCATGGAGCATCTTGAGTAGACTTGTTCAGGAGCAAAGCCCATTCTGTAGCCTTGTTGGCAAAAAACCAAGAACCAAGCTGTGTGATCATGAGAGGGGCCTATGGAGAGTGGCTTCAGGACAGCTGTGCCTGTTGCCACCAAAGGGAGGGGGCACAGAAGGGTACCTGACAGTATCTGAGGGCTAACCACTTTATGCTCAGTTAAGAGAGAGAGGTTCCTGACCAGGGAGCAGCGCTATGCCCACACTAAGGCTTGGACATGGGAGGAAGGAAAAACAACTTCTGCATGTCAGGCACACTCTTAGGGCATACTGGACTCAGCTATCCATTTTCTCTTCACCCAGCATCTCCACATGAGGTCAAGTTCATTTTCCACTGGGAAGATGCTCATAGGCTCAGCTCTGTGGGAGTGTAACATCTGCTCCTGCTAGGGGCTCATGGAACTAATTAGGAAGGGGAAACCCATCAGTGAAGCTGAGGAGAATGTGGTATGACCATCTGGGACCTAGGAGACAGAAAGCGTCTCCCTACCGGACAACCCATTCACCTTGGGACACCACCGAAGTTAAAAGGTAGTTGGCTCAGTGACAGCAAACCATGCAGGCATGGGAGACAGAAGAGACAAACCAGGAGAGAAAATGGGGTGGGCAGTGTCGGAGCAGTTCACTTACAGGTGCCTGCGTGGTACTTGAGGGCGCTCACACTGTGTCTGTGTGCCGGGAACGTGCGCACTCTCTCCCCAGTGTCAACCAGCCAGCACTTGACAGTCCTGTCTGCACTGCCCGTGTACAAGAGCCGGCCCGTGAGCTGTAGGAAAGGCAGGAGGGTCAACCCATTGGCCTTGATGGCCAGGCAGCCCTCAAATCATTATTTACCAGGTGGGAAGCACTGGGAAAGCAGGGCGACCCCAAAAGTTACTCCCCAGCACCCACTGAAGAGCCAGCCGGTCAGTGCTGGCTTGTCTCTCCCTCGGTGAATATGGGCCCAGAAGGCAAAGCGGCCTCAGCCCTAGAAAGCCCTGCAGACCCCAGGCAGAACTCTGCAGGTGCTAGACAGAGCCCCTCAGACCTGACACCCCCAGGCCCCATCCAACCCTGCAGACCCCAGGCAGAGCCACCCTCAGAGCCTTCCACCCGCTGTCCCTCTCCCCAGGCTCATTAGTAAAGCCTTGGTCCCCAGCTGAGGACACTCATGAGAGGGAGCAGAGCCTCTAGAGACTCGGAGGACACAGGGAAGCCGTGTCACTAACTGGCAAGCTCAATGCCCAGGCATAAACAGAAGCCCTCTGCCAACACACTATCCTCACCCACAGCAGTGCCCCCCAGCACTTCTGCTAAGTCACGCTCCAGGTGAGGGTCAGGTCACTTCCACACTCAGCCCCTGAGGGACTGAGAAGGCTATTGTCACCAGTAGCATTTGTTAGGTGAGAGAACCGGTGCCCAAGACTATGAAGGCTGACAGGATATATACAACCCCATATACAGCAGCAGAGGCAGTGTGTTCAGACCCTCGCCCTGCTCCTAAAAGCTGAAAAAGTCCTGTCTGTAGGGGAAGAAAAGGTTCCTGTCACCAGAGACAGAAACTCAGCTCAGGAAATACAGACACAGGTCAGGCCTTAGGGGTTTTTGTTGATGTTTATTTTTGTGTGTGTATGTATGTGAGTTCATATTCTCTCTCTCTCTCTCTCTCTCTCTCTCTCTCTCTCTCTCTCTCTGTGTGTGTGTGTGTGGGTGTGTGTGTGTGTGTGTGTGTGTGTGTGTGTGTGTGTGTGTGTGTGTGTGTGTGGGTGGGTGGGTGGGTGGGTGTGTGGGTGGGTGGGTGAGTGTGTGGTCACATATGTATATCAAGAGGCCAGTGGTCAACCTCTGCAGCCCTCAGGCATCCTGGGCAGCAAGCCACAGGGCTCAGCCTGCCCCTGCCTCTCCAGAGCTGGGATTCCTGGCACCTGCCACCACAACCAGCTTTTCTACATGGTGCTGGGGCAAACTCAGCTCCTCAGTCACTGCTGTGCCACTATCTCCCTTTGCATGCATTTTCATGCCACTTCTTCAGCAGACTTAGTGTCCATTTTCCTGGCAAGATCTGCACTGCTGAGATCCAAATGTATCTCTCACAAAGCTTTGGCTGAATACTTTCCCCAGTACAGGAGGAGTTTGGGGGTGGGCCGGGGCCAGGTGTATCGGTACACACCTTTAATCCCAGCACACAGGAGGCAGAGATAGGTGGATCTCTGTGAGTTCAAGGCCAGCCTGGTCTACTAGAGTTCCAGGACACCCAGGAGTACACAGTGAGACCCTGTGTCAAAATAAACAAATAATGAGTGTGGGGTTGGGGGTGCCTAATAAATGGTGTTTAATGCGCTGGTTGTGATGTTGCACGCCTTTAATCCCAGCACTCAGGAGGCAGAGGCAGATGGAGCTGAGTTCAAGGCCAGCCTAGCCTAAGAGTGCATCTCAGGACAACCAGGACTATACAGAGAAACTCTGTCTCGAAAAACAAACAATTCCACTTGTGAAAGAACTAGTAGACTGATGTACGATGGACGGGCGCTATGAACTAAGCCAACGAGGGCTTGATGCTCTGAATGGTTTCAAGCTGAGTCCCCTCTTCCCTTCCACCCACAATTGGACATGCAGTTTGGCAGCAGCTGGACAGGCCTCACCTCCAGGCAGATGACCGAGCCCTGGTGCTCCCGGAAAACCCGCAGCTGCTCCCCACTCAGGATGTCCCAAGCACGGACGGTGGCATCGGTGCTGCCTGTGAAGGCTGTGTGGCTGGAAACATCCAGCACCAAACACAACACTGCACCTGTGTGGCCCCGAAGTGTCTGGTGGCAGCAGCCACTGGCCACCTGCCACACCTTGGCTGTGTCATCCGTGCTGCCGGTCACTAGGAGCCCGCCACCCATGGCGGCCCCCAGGCAGGGGTCACTGGGCAGGTCCTCAGGGGCAGAGTAGGCTAGTGTCAGCACACAGTTGCGGTGGCCCCGGAACTCCTGGGACACTTGCCCTTTGTCCACAGTCCATGCACGTGCTGTCCGGTCATAGGAACTGCTGAAGAGCTGGTCATTTGCAACTAGGATCCTGTGGGTAAGAGGGGAAGGGGTTGAAGGGGTCCACCTGGTCCTCACAGGCACTGAAGCTGACACAGCTTCCAATCTCTGTCCTGCTCTATACTCACTTTCCAAGGTCTAGCTCAAAACACCACATGTCCACCGTGTCTCCCCCTCAGCCACTCCTCTTCATTCCCAGTTCTTCCCTCTGTGACAAGCCTGCAGGCCTGACCTTTACCCTAGCAGGGACCTTGTCTCTGGTGCATGGATTCGTGTAACACTGTATCCAAGTCAGATACACAGGAGGAAGAGTGGACGCAGGGCTTTCTGTTTAAAATAGGAAAAGCCCTTCAGGAAGAAGCAGAGATAGAAGGATTGCCTTGAGTGCAAAGCCAGCCTGGGTTCCATAATGAGTTTGAGGGAAGCTCAGGCTAGAGAGTGAGCCCCACCTCAAAAAGCCATGACAGACTGGCTCTCTTAAGTTGCCTTTTCTGGGGGTGGGGGGTGTCAAAGCGATGAGAACAGTTTGTGACAGTTCTCTGGTCAGCAGCCTGAGGACAAGCTGGTCATCTGAGAGCATCTAGGCGAACTCTCACACACCTAGGTTGGCTTCTGACTAATGCCTCGGTTTCTGTTTTTGGTAAGGCAGTTTGTATGTATATATGTGCGTGGGGTGGGGGGTGAGGGGTGGGGATTCTGAGATGGTCTCCTCTAAGCCAGGCTGATCTGGAGCTCATTCTGTAGCCCAGGCTGACCTTGAACTACCTCAGTTTCCCAAGTTCTGGGACAACAGACACAAGTTACCTCACCTAGCCAACGACAGATACCTCATTGGGGAAGGCTAGTTTGAACTGTGAGAACTGAGTGAGTTCTCCTTCTAGATATACAATCTCCTGCCGACACTTTCAGCCTGTTGACCCACCTCTGATGTGGCCTCTAGAGCCAGGGTTAGCTTGAGGAGCTAATCTGCCTGCCTGGAGACCCACACAGCACTCAGACTCTCCCGGCTGCAGCCTGTCCCCTCCTCTGTGTCCACACAGAAAAGCCCTTGGGTCTTTCCCAAGTAGGGCCCTTCCTATCAATGTGACTTTGAGAGTCTCTATGCTAGGCATCTACTTGGGACTTAGGAGCCCAGGGTAACTATCGTATGTCATAAAAATAACATCAAGTTGATCTGGCCAGCATACCACTGCTCAAATCCAACCTAAACTCAACAAGGAAAAAAAATTCAGATCCTGAACAAGGCTGGGAGATCTTCAGCAGCCACACGGAAGGAAGTTTGAAAATACCACACCGTGTATTCGCCAAGCCCTGCTCTACCATGGCTGTCATGTAAACAGTCTCCTCTGGAATTTGCTCCCATCAGTAGGTGCTGTGGTTCCAACACTTTCCCACACCCAGAGGGGCAGTGAGGGGTGTGGCTCCCAGAGGGGTACACACTAATGTATGTGAATGATGCCTCTTTCCCGTGCTCCTCTGCTCAAACCCCCTGCGGCCACAAGCAGTAACTACACTGCTCAAAGTCAGTGCTATATTTCTGTCTTCTGGACCCATGCCACCAGACTTGGCTGACCTGTTCACGATGGATGTGTGCCCTCGGTACACCTGCAGACACTGCCCGGTCCTCACATCCCACCTCCGGATGGTGCAGTCAGCACTGCAGGTGAAGGCAGCTTCATCCTCCAGCTGGCAGAAGGTCACATAGCTCTCATGACCTACAGCGAGAGGAAATGTGAGCAGGCCAGGGTCCAGCTCTTGTTTCCCTGTATGTGCAAGCAGATAACTGAGAGCTGAGGAGCATGAGCGTCTGAGGCAAGTCTGGAAGAGACCACCCCTGCACTCTATCCCACAGACGGGGATAGGCAGCCCAGGCTAGGCTTGAACTCACAATTCTGCCTCAACCTCCAGGGTGCTCAGGTCCCAGAAGTAAATCACCACGTGACTTTTAAGTCTCTCTCTCTCTCTCTCTCTCTCTCTCTCTCTCTCTCTCTCTCTCTCTCTGTGTGTGTGTGTGTGTGTGTGTGTGTGTGTGTGTGTGTGTCAGATGTACACACACGTGTGTGCAGGTGGCCTGCTCTCTTACTCTCTGTGTGTTCTCATAGTCTCTCACTGAACCTGGACCTAGGCTGAGGATGAGCCCCAGTTATCAACCTGTCTCCATCTTCCACAGCACTAACCACAGTAGTTTGCAAAAAAAAAAACCACCCTCAGCTTTTGACAAGCACTCTCCAGGAGACATTTCCATGTAGCTCAGGCTGGCCTTAAACTCCTGATTCTCCTGAGATTACCTCCCACCATTGGGATTAAAAGCATGTGTCACCACACCCACATCTTTAATCTCATTTGACAATTTCCATTTCATAGTGGGGTCAAGCAGACAGGAATTTTAGCAATCTCTCAGGAAGCTGATTTACTTTTTTTTTTTTAGGTCCTGGGTTAAGCTTAGCTTGGAAGAGCTTGACTTCCGGGATTCTAAGAATCAGAATTGTAATAAAAGCTCTCCTGGGAGAGCGCATGCCAGGCTGCTCTGAAAACAAAGCAAGAATTAAGTAAACCCTTAAGAAACAGCAGACTGTGTTTCCCCAAATACACAAGTTGATGGAAAAGCTGAGGGCAAATCTGTTTGGCAAAACACAGCCCAGAGTTTTGCCAGAGTTTATAAATATTTCTCAAAGTCAACAAACTTCCCTTGAGACCAGTCTGCCTCACTCTCCCCAAAGCCTCTTAGGAGCTGAGAAACCCAAGCAAGGCAGCCAAGGTGTGCCAGGCCTACCAGTACTGGCATGGGCGTGGCTCCAGGCCCCCTGGTGACTGTGTATGGGAGTTACCTCCCACGCCCCTCTAATAACCCTGGGTGGGCGCTGCCACCCATGGCCCCTAAGGACGGTGAGCCAAGGCTGGCTGAAGCCCACAGCAACTGCTCCAGCAGCGTCCAGCAACTGCTCCAGCAGCGTCCAGCAACTGCTCCAGCAGCGTCCAGCTGCTGACACCCCATCCACACAACGGGTCAAGTGCAGGAGCGAACCACAAGTTGAAGGATGAAAAAGCGCTTGAGAGCCACGTGTAGCTATGGAGCCACGGCACCCTGATTTTGTGGATCCTCGGTCAGCGCTGCTGACCACCTGAGGTGCGGTGGGCGGCTTTATGGCACGTTAGGGAAAGTGGGACTGAACACACAAATGAAAAGTGGCAATAAACGAAAAGAACCAGTTTTCAGTGCAAAACACCCGCGCCTCTGACTACAAGTCAGGCTGACCTCTGCCCTCTGCAGCCAGACACTGAGCCAAGTGACGCTCCTACAGCGCCCAGGTCTCTACTAAAGGCAAGCACCAATCCAGTCTCTATAGCTCACTCCCCATTCAGCAAACGCACCCGCTTGGGTCAGAGCCTGCCTGCAGAGGGCCTGGACTCTTGCACATCCCCCAAATCCCCACCCCACCCCTCTACACTGTAACCAGTGACACCAAAAGACAGTTGGGCCAGACCCAGGGCTGGTAGGGTCCCCACCGAGGGTGAGAGGAGCCGTGTCTGCCAGCTCTGAGCCTATCACATCCAGGGACCTTGGCTTTCAGCTGTTGGAATTGTGCAGAATAAGCAAAAAATGCTGAGCTTAAAGTAAATATTTTTGAAGGGATAAAGAATGCAGATAAGACGTAGTTATTGCATGCAGAGGAGCAGCCCTGGGGGCTCCTGCTGAGGCAGCGGTCTTGGCCTCCTCGGGCACTGAGGGCTTGCCAGGATCTGCTGTTCCCTCTGCACATAGGAAAAGTGGCCCAGGACCCAGGGTTTCAGGGAACTCCAACCACAGCAAGCATGAAACAAGGCCTTTTTCCCTTTCAGTGTCCCAGGGTCACACAATAAAGCAGCTGGCTACCCCAACTGCCACTTGGTGACAGGGGTGGCACTACCCTTAGAGTGCAAGCAGGTGTTGCGATTTGTGGAGAAAGGTCACTTGTCAGGTGGCCCCTGGCCCTCCCACTTCCAATGGATCTCACACAGTGGGAGACTTAGGGCCGGAATGTCTCCCTGGGCTCTGACACAGAGGGCTGCCTCAGGCTGGCTGTGGCCCCAGAGGAACTTTCTCCACAGCTGTCACCAGGCTGTTGTAACTGCGTCTCCCGTGGGAGAAGTGATAAGCCAGTGGCTCTACTCTGCATTTACACTCTGTCCACTTGGTATTGTTGCTTTCTTAGATGCTTATGAGTTACCTACATAAAGGGAGCCAGGAGCCTGACTGGTACAGCCCTTCAGCAGATGACATCTGGCACTCAGAAATGCCACAATGGACATTGTCAAAAGCACCAGGACTCATGGTCTATCTGCCGGCTGTCACTCAGAACTGAGAACCACATCAAGGGCTCCTGATTTCTGTGTGAGAATCCATCCCATATGTCCCCAGTCATCCACCATCAGCCATGTAAGACAGGGCCCACTCCTTCAGTTGCAGCCCAGCTATAGCCCTTCCCTCAGCCTTATGCACTGCTCTGCCAGCTGTCCCTCACCCTTCAGACAACAGGGAGCCTACCACTCCACCAACAGTGGCCTCGGAAGTGCTGTCACTGAACAGATGACATCTTCATGGAGTCCTTCTTGAGCAAATATTGATTCGCCTGTGTTAGGGCTTTCCCAGCACTCATCTGTGCCCTGTTAGGGGCTGGACAGACAGTTCAGCAGCGAAGAGCACTGGCTGCTCTTCTAAAAGAACTGGGCTCAATTTCCAGCACCTACACAGCTGCTCAAAACTGTAACTTTAGTCCCATGGGCTCTGACACCCTTTTCTGACTGGCAAAACATTCACACACATAAGATAAAAAACTAAAAATAAATTCGAAATGCATGAGTTGTTAGTCACAAGAAAAACAAAACAAAACCAAAAAATGGGTACCTCATCTCCTCATTCAGCCCCTATTTACATGTGTCTTTTTTCCATGACTCTCTCAAGGTCAGCAGTTAGCACTTTGCTTGGGCCCCTCCTCTGGAGCTTGCAACTGTGAGTGGCTCAGAGTATGGTGAGGCCAAAGAAGGGATGGAGCATCTACAGTGGTCTAGAACCTTCAGGCCAAGTCCCTGACTCAATCAGGGACCAAACAGGGCAACACAGATATCCAGTGTCATCAAAGACATGGATATTCCACAGAGGGAAGAATGAGGCCTGGAGACCATTACCATTCCAGCATTCCCTTTCTCCAAATAACTGCCAATCAAGCCTTTTTCACCAGAGGTCACCAGCTGCTTCTGGAGTCATCCCTTCTAAATGTGTGTGTCCACAGCAGGAGGCCTGAGCATTCCAGTCCCATTGATGCTGCTCTGTAACTCTTCTGAGAAAATCCTCCAGTGCCAAGAGCCTCTGCTGTGAGAGCTGATAAAGAAGCCTGAACACATGTTAGAGTTGCCAATCCCAACCACACTGCCCAAGAAATCCAAGACTGCCCAGACAATAAGCTTGGTTCCAAGGCCTTTGCAAGCCTAAGACTGCACAAGGGTTCAAGCCCTCCATAGGAGCAGAATGATACCTGCATTCACAGGCAGTACATAGGGATGAAGCTTGCTTCTGGATGGCCATACCACCAGGGTACAATTTCCCTGCAGCAGGACCCTGAGCAGAAACAGTAGCCAAAGCAGTGGGCTGCTGGGACCAACCTTGGACAAGTCCTCTAGTTCACTCCCACTTTGGGGATGCTGAGGCTACGCTCACCTTCAGGCAGCATCCAGAAAACGCAAGACATTCTGTATCAATAATTACATCTGCCTTTGTCCATTTCTGGTTCCTAATCTGGCATCAGTGGGGCTTGCAGCTAAGACCACTAACTTTTTCCAGAGGACCTGGGTTCAATTCCCAGCATTCACATGGTGGCTCACAACCATCTATAACTTCAGTTCCAGAGTATTTGATGCTGTCGTTTGGTCTCCTTGGGTACCAGGCATACAGTTGGTGCACAGACATCATATAGGCAAAATACCCAAACACATAAAGTAAAACTTAATTGGGGGGAAAAAACTGGTGTTGATTCTAGTTTATGAAGTTTAACCACATAATAAGGTATATAATATGTCTTAATGAAACAAGCATTCTTTACTAAGTAGGTGTGGAGGCATATACCAATAATCCCAGCATCTAGAGGAAGGAACATTAAGATCACAAGTTCCAGGCCAGCCTGGCCTACACAGTTCCAGGCCAGTTAGAGCTAAACAAAAAGACATTGTCTCAGCTGGGGCGCTGGTGACATATGCCTTTAATCCCAGTACTCAGGAGGAAGAGGCAGGGGAATTTCTGTGAGTTCCAAGACAGCCATGACTACACAGAAATCCTGTCTTGAAAAAACAAAAACAAAACCAAAACAAACAGAAAAACAAATGTCCCCCCCAGAGGAGACACTGCCTGTAAAAGCTAATAAAAAGAGGAGGGGGGGGCATGAAGACAGCCAAGGGCTTGCATAAGGACCTGAGTTTGAGCCCCAGCACTCATGTGAAAGCCAGGCATGGTGATAGGTGCTTGTAATCCTAGAGCTAGAGAGGTGGAAACGGTATATTCCTTAGAGTTAGCCCAGCTTACTTGGCAAGTTCCGGGCCAATGACAGACTAACCCTCCCAGGCCCCCCACGAAAAGCAGGCAGTCAGTCCCCCAGGAACACCTAAAGTTAATCTCTAGTCTCCATACCCAGGTACATACACTTGCACTCATGTGTGCCATACACAAAAGTCTCTCTCTCTCTCTCTCTCTCTCTCTCTCTCTCTCTCTCTCTCTCTCTCTCTCTCTCTCGTGTGTGTGTGTGTGTGTGTGTGTGTGTGTGTGTGTGTGTGTGTAAGCAATCCTACTAATATCTCAGGAGGAAGTGTCTGGGGAGACCTTGTTTTTCCTGGGGGTTAGGGATACAAACAGAAAGATACCAAATAACCACATTGACTCATGCAAACTCAGCCATAATCAGGATCTTATAGCAGAAAAAAAAATTTGTCTCTTTTGTCCTGGCACAGTTTGAATGCTAGAGTCTTAACGCTGGTAAGAACAGCCTTGGTGGGTAGTCTCCAACAGTTTCTCCCTCAGTGAGCCTGCCCTCTACTGGGTGAGGTCAGGCATCCCTCAATGGAAAGTTGTGTTGGATTGGGTGACGGGCCACACAGCCAAGAGGGCCACTAAAGCAGGTGTGGAGTGCTATAGGTGCCAGTCAGTTGGTTCAAGGGTGGGCCCAGGAAACTTGGCAAGACTCCAGAGCTGCCTCGGAACAAGCCACTGGGCCAGACCCAGCCGGAAACCCAGACTCTCCGAAGAGAACCCTCCCTGACAAACAGGAGTACCACTTGAGTCACAGGCACAAGCTCTCTGCAGGCTAGCTGTGCACTTCAGCCACCAAGAGCCTGATCAAACAGCAATGGGAAACACCAGCCACGCCTGGCATGGTATAGGGACTCAATTCCAGGTATTCCGGAGGTGGAGACAGGAGGATCAGGAATTCAAAGTTACAAGGTGAGTATGCTAGCTAGTTTTATGTCAATTTGACACTAGCTGAAGTCATCTGAGAGGAGGGAACCTCAATTAAGAAAATGCCCCCAAAAGATAAGAGTGTATGCAAGCCTACAGACTTTCTAAGTTAATGATTGATAGGGGAGGGCCTAACCCATTGTGGGGGTGCCACCCCTGAGCTGTTGGTCCTATGCTCTATACAAAAGCAGGCTGAACAAGGCATAGAGAACAAGCCAGTAAGCAGCACTCCTCCATGGCCTCTGCCTCAGCTCCCACCTCCAGGTTCTTGCCATGCTTGAGTTCCTGTGCTGATTTCCTTCAGTGATAAATGCCAGCCTAATAATCCCTGTCCTCCCCAGCTTGCTTTTGATTGTGTCGTTCCATTACCACAACAATAACCCTAACTAAGACAACAGTTTGAAACCTGAGGGTGACATGAAACACTCCCTGCCTTAAGAAACCAAAATCTCAGCACTCGGGAGGCAGAGGCAGGCCGATCTCTGTGTGTTCGAGGCCAGCCTTGTCTACAGAGCGAGTTCCAGATTAGGCTCCAAAGCAATACAGAGAAACCCTGTCTCAAAAAACCAAATAGAAAAAAAAAGAGAAAAACAAACAAAAAAGAAAAGAAAATGAGAGAAACCAAAATCAAAGCCAATTAAAGCCAGGTGGTGGTAGTGCAGACTTAATTTCAACACTCAGACCTGGGAGGTCTCTGAGTTCCAGGCCAGCCTGGTCTACAGAGTGAGTTCCGGACAGCCAGGGCTACACAGAGAAACCCTGTCTTGAAAAATCAAAACCAACAACAACAAACCCACAAAGAAAAAACAGGGAGAAAGAAAGAAAGAAAGAAAGAAAGAAAGAAAGAAAGAAAGAAAGGAAGGAAGAAAGAGAGAAAGAAAGAAGAGTCAAAATCAAACAAAGAGTCAGTCCCAGGCCTAGGAAGCAGCACCGCTGAAAACCCCAACAGTCTTTCCTTTGGGAAACAATACATGTTTTACTTAAGCTGAGGGCTCTCCTATATGGGGCTGTCAGTGAGTGCTGGCTGTGTGGGGAGGAATGTGGACCAGTTTGTAGCCAATTCCCCATCTTCACTCCAGCTCCCAAGTGCCTGTCAATCAGACGCTCCTCCCTGTGGGGCCATGAACTAGCTACCTTATACAGTTTTCACTTAATGCTGATAGTGTAGGAATGAAGCAGTTTTAAGGCTAACATTCTATCTTGCTGGAAAGGCTTGAGCCAGGCCACCCAGCATTTGCTGATCATGGTGGAAAAGTTGCAGATAAAGAGCATACCTTGTGCAAAAAGCTTGGCATGCCTCAAGTCTGCACCTACTGCAGAGACCAACAGCAGGCCTGAGGGACTCCACAGAGCAGCGTGGGGAGCACCCAGAGAGCACAAGGCTGCCCAGAACGCGCATAGCCTATAAATCCATGGGTGAATACCTGAGACACAGTATACACTTGTTTGCATGATATACCTTGTTTCATTTGAAATATGCAAGATGGACGACCCCACTTCCCAGACATTTGAATCAGTCCTCCCCTTTCTTCTGGCCATACCTGAGACGAAACAAAAAAGAGCTGGGAGAGGGGCACTTGAGGGAGAAGTTCAATCTCAAGGATGGCCCTCAGCCCTGGACAAGTCCCTAACAAGGTGACACCAGCTCTGCCTCTGGGATAGGGTCACGGTGTGAAGATAGCCACAGCGGCCTGGATTCTCAACAACTTCTATTACAATGGCCCGCAAGTACAAATGTCGGCCAAAGATTACCAGGTCAAGGAGTGAGGCAGGAAATATTCTTTAGGATATGAGCACGACTTCTTTTTGTTAAAAATTGTTCTCATAGATTTTGATGATTCCTCCCTGGAGTAATTGGGGGGGGGCATGGGAGGATGGGAGGGAACTGAGATCGGTATGTAAAATATTTCCTAATTTAAATAAAATTTAAAAAGAAAAAAATTGAAATACACCCCCCAAAAAAAACAAAAAACAAAAAACCCGTTGTCATGATAAGGATTGAGTGGAACTGGTTGACAAAACGATCTTAGGGGCGCATTAGGGTGCGCGCCCCATGGTCACCCACACCCAAGCGCCCTCGGACTGGTCACCGTGCCCCACCAAGAGCTCAAGGGTTAGGTGAGCTCTCCGATGCGAAGAAATTAGAGCTCTGCTCTTCCAGAAGAGGACTGCAGGCCGGAAGAATGAGGTCCCCGGTGCAGGGCAGGTGAGCATGAAGAGGCTGAAAGGGTCGCGAGTACGCGCGCCCGACTACCTTGCAGGAGCGCGCAGCACTGGCCGTCCACGGTGCTCCAGAGGCGGGCCGTGCCGTCCTCGCTGCCCGTCAGCAGGCGCTGCCCGTCGGGGCTCAGACTCAGCCAATTGATGCCCCCGCGGTGGTCTGCACAGACCCTCAACGCCGACCCGCTGCTCCCCATCTCAGGGTGGGGGTAAAGAGGCGCTGTTGCCGGCTAGAGAGCAGTGCTCCAGCGTCCGCTTGTGGTCCTGGCGGGGCCCAGACGGACAGCGGCCATCGTTGGGGGGAGGGTCCTGGCGCCCCACTCCTGCACAGGCTCGTGGTGTGGCGGGGATCAGGGACTCTGACTCCACTGGTATCCTCTGCTCCTGCGGCTCGGATGCTGAGCTCCAGGTGAGTCCTCCCCTCCTCTGAACTGTCTCGGGGTGCAGGGGGGCTCCACCTCTGCCTCGTTGTGAACCCACAGGGTCTGAAGCCGGCAGAAGAACCGGAGAAGCGGAGCGCGGAACAATACAGTCCAGCTTGGCTCCTCCTCGGAGACCACCCCTCAACCTGTCCCCTCCCACTTCTCCGGCCGCACGCCAACCCCCAGCCCGGGAACAGAACTGGGATGCTACTCTGGTCCCCGTTTGGGGACCGTTTCCACGTGCTTCACGTGCGACCCTTTCAGCTGTCTGTGCTGAATTCTGCTCTGCCACTTCAGTTGTCCCTGTTCCCAGAGCCCAGAACGAGGAAGAGGTGGACCGAAGAGCCTGGAACTGTAGGGGGACCCCCGATGAAGAGAAGGTGCTGGGGAGCCCCAAGCCGCCCTCCCTGGGGAAGGACGAGCACACACCGAAGTCTACTTTGGATTGGGCAGAAGGCTGGATCCCGGCCCTTGGGTGTGGGGGCAAGCTCAGATGGGGAGGTCAGGTTTGCCCCTCCCACACCCATCACCACCCCACCCCCTACGCCCTCAGCAGGGCGCACGCCTCTGAGGTCCCACTGAGGTCTGGAGGAATCCTACACCCGGCCCACAGCCCTCCCGGAGCTCAGTCGGCTGGTTCCTATTAGAGCAGTTCCGGGTGTCGACTTTGCTGGGGAGCTGGAAGGGTGACACCCCCCCCACTCGGATCCTCCAGGTCCTAAAGGTAGCAGGGTTTCTCGAACCCTCCAGGGCTGTTTTTGGAGTTCAGGGACAGAGGCAGGAAAGCGATGGTTTGGGGGAGCCAGCCCTCTGGGTAATGAGATGACCTGCCCTGCCCACTCTGGCTGACCCTGTTCAGTTCCAAGAAAACCTCAGAATGGGTTCTATGGAACAGCTTTATTCCCCCGAGGAGCGCAATCAAATAAACGCATTTTTCCTCCCCTGAAACTTCCAAATCAGCTTAGACTTTTTCTGACACTGAAGAGCCAGCAGGGGGTGTTAAACAGTGTTTTGATGGGATATCAAATGTGGAGGCAGGAGACTGCTGGTGACCACAGCAAGGGTAAGGGACTCAGGAGCCAGGGTGACTCCACAGGCCTATCCTGAGTTCATCATCCGGTTGTGAAGACTGAAGGCCGGTGGCTGGCTGGCTGCACAGGTGAGGTCTAGGGGCATTATAAAGGAGTTGGGGAACAGCTGTGGCTAGGTGGTGGGAACATACTCACTGCCTCAAAGAGCTTGCCCAGCAGTGAATCAGGCAGGGTAGCCATCTCGGGGGGGGGGGGGGGGGGAAGCAGCCCGTCCAAAGGGGTCACATGGTATGAGCAAAATGGGACTCGTAAACTTCTGGTTTGCCCACTGGTCCCCAGGAAAACATCTGTTTTCCCCAGCCTGCAGAGGAACCAAATGCTATCAATCCCAGAGCCCACAGATTACTCTGCTGAACTTTGCCAGTTGCTCTATCCAAGATGAAGAGTTCATATCATTGCTCTCTTGAATTCTCATGGTTGAGCACTTCTGTGGATGTTAGAAGTTCAGGGACACAAAGAAAAAGGTCACCATTCCAACTGGAGTGTCTGGACTTCACTCTCGATCAACAGGCATACTGGGACAGAGTGAACACACGAGATAGGTGGGGTCTGCTGGCTTAGGTCGGGTCTTACTCAGCTGGCTAGTCTGTAAAGATCTGGGTCATGGGAAATGGAGACAGAAGGGAGAGAGGGCCCTGGTGTGTAGAGACCAGTGGGCCTTTGGGTAAACAAAGGTTTTACTGGGTGGAGAGGATTAGAACATTCACATGAAAGTCTAACAAGGTGGGGAAGAAAAAATTCCTTAATTCCGTGTCCTAAACACAAGTTTTATAGTATTTGATAGAAAAGGCTCATATTTGACATTTCTTCCTGAGGAGTTGAACACCACGAACGTCATCCCTTAGGGAGGGAGGGTCTGTACCCAGCAGCTGTGTGGTTGTGTAGGGAGGGAGGGTCTGTACCCAGCAGCTGTGTGGTTGTGTAGGGAGGGAGGGTCTGTACCCAGTGGCTGTGTGGTTGTGTAGGGAGGGAGGGTCTGTACCCAGTGGCTGTGTGGTTGTGTAGTTTCTGTATTGGCTGGGGTCACATCCCTTCTTTTTCCTTTACAGAGTAGCTGGAAAATCCAACAAGATTTTCCTGGAGGCAAGGCCAGTCAAACACAGCATCTAGTTCCTCTGAGCCTGGAGCAACAATCTAGAAGCGACAAAGCTTGGGCTCCAGAAGCCAGGTAGGGCTGCAGTACAGCTGTCCTGGTGTGAGTGTGGTCCCAGGCCTCCAACCCCCCATGGGAGCCGGAAACCCTGTGTGCTCTGAGAGCTAATCATTTGCAGAGCGTGAAGCACCATAAATAGAGGAATGGGGAGTGGTGAGGGAGGGGACAGTCACATCCAAGAGGCAGAAGGAAAAGGCAGACTGTTCAGAAGAACCCTGCATCAATGGAAGTGGCCATCTGGTCCCAGGGAGTGCCCATCCCCAAGGCCACACAGATAGTGGCAATGTCCACCTGTTGGGAAGACTGACCCTCTGGACGTTATGAAAAACGTCTAGAATGGTGATACTCTCAAGATAGGAGGTAACAGAGGGAACCATCTTTTGAGGGTCCCTGTCATGAGCACACAATGTCAGAAACATAAAGAATAAATGCATTCATGTCTTCCCACAATGAACTTACTGAATTGCAATAAATTCACATGCTTGTAATTTCAGTGGAGCAGTTTGTCAGATTACCCATCCCACCACACGCTCCTTGATAGTATTGAGTGAGGCAAACACAGGCTTAATTATTAATATTAACTTAATTATTAATATTAATTTTCAGATTATATAATACACATAGTAAATGTGTGTGTGTGCATGCATTTACATGGGTTATAGAATGGATACAAAAGGGTTAAAGAGGCAAGGCCTTTCGAAGAGGCCTGAGATGCCAAAGCTGGGAAACTGATAGCCATATTGACTGTGCGAGGTTAGATATCAAACCAGCTGGCGGTCTCCCGAGAAGGCCTGCAGCTATTATTGTAGCGTCTAGCTGCAAGGCCAGAGTTGAGCTGTAATTGACAGGGCAGGACTGAGCACCGAGTGTAGGTGGAAGGACAGCAGATAGAGAAGGATGAACAGCAAGAGGGAAAAACCAGAGCAGGCCGTGTCAACAGTGGGGGTTGAGCTGAGCTGAAGCTGCCTGCCTGCCCTTTGATGTACACATCGGGAGGCCAGATGACAGGTGGGCCTGTTTCCAGGCCCCAGTGACAGAGTTATACCTTTGTCTTGTGTGTTCAGTAAGTTCTAGGGCCTGGTTTTCCTGACATGGCCTTAATATGCTCAGCAGTACTACTTTACCCAATAGACTCATACATTGGCCCCTGTCTCCTCCCAGAGTGCCATTTTTCAGTGTGTATCTTGTGGGTTGTGCCAGCAGATACACAACCATTCTCCTTTCAAAATGGGACTCAAACTGCTTGTAAAAGGGAAGTCTGAAAAACCATTGTTTTACATAATATGGACTAATTTAGGGCAGGTCCCAGCTGGATCTCAACAGTACCCACAGTGTATTGTCCCCTATTAGCCTTGTGACAACTGTTCTTACTCTTGTGGTACCAGATGGCTTACTGGGGGTGAAAAGGACCAGTCATCGTCATCTTCCCTGAGTACTGACTGTGTTCCGGGTACTGTGCTAAATACTAGTTTTGTCAAGAAGATGGAAGCATTCCCATTTGTGAGCTCTTACCGGCAGGAGAGCTCAGGGCCTCCAGAAGGAAACTGGAGGCCCCTGTATGATTCCCACCATGCCTAAAGTGCATAAGCCAAGAGATATTTTAGAGTTGGGGCTCATGGCAGCACAGAGATTGGCTGGGCAAGGTGGACTTGATCTAGAGGGTAGGTTTGCGTGGGGTTAAATAGAGCTGAGAAGGGACTGGTAGAGGGAGAAGTTGAATGTACAGAGGAGAGCAGAGAACCCTGAAAAGGAGAAGGAGACAGAGCAAAAGGTGAGACTGGCCTTGGGCAAAGAGACCCTGGGGTGAGCGTGAGGGGCAGGTGCCACACCAGCCCCAGTGGAGACAGTGTAGCAATGGCTGAGAGAAATCTCAACGGCTATGTGTCCAGAGGTTCGCACCACAGGTGGTTACGCCTCCTGGGGAAAAGTGGTCCAGGTCCCTGCAGGTGCTTGCTTGGCTGGCTGTTTGGAATGGGTGCTAGATGTGTTTTGTGCTATGATAACAATATTGCCTTTTATTCATGGATATTTTAGCCTGTAGCTCCACTGTTAATTCAGAGATGCCTAGAAAACACTTAGACATAGTTTCAGGAACTGAAAGAGATACAGATCAGCAGTCAATAGATGGATATTGCCCTCTGTGCCTTCAGATACAGATCCTAAGGTGCCAGTTGTGACTTCAGATGTCAGCCCAGGGCCTGATAAATCAATTAGGACTAAGGCTGTAAGAAGCAGCCCACGATGAGACCCTGCCTGTAATTAACCCACCCACAACAAACCTGCTGTGGGATTCACAACAATACTCTAATTTGGGATCTTAGAGCCCCTAAATCAATACTATAAAAGTTTACTATCTAGAGACAAAGATTATTCTCTAAACTCAACAAATCAAATCTCTGATACACTGACCACAAGCAGGCCAAAATAAACAGAGGCTCTCAATTATGCTCTTGCTTAAAAGTATTTATGATCTCATACTTCAAAGGGAATTGATGACATCTATAGAATGCCTGTTTATCTTTAAACTGTGACCAAAGATCTGTTCTTTGAACTCTCTGTATAAAAAGCTGATATTTTGAAGTAAACTTTACAGCAGTTTGCAAACCTCCTCAGGTGTGCTTGTGTGTGTCTGTCCAGCTGAAGCCACTCCTGACCTGGTCATCCGAGTCTTGGTCTCCACGAAGACCTGTTACCCACTGAGCAGTCTGCGGCAGGCAGGGATGTCTGCTACTGGAGTTAGCAGTATCAAATGAAGCCCTGACTGCAGGTACACACAGCTTCATATGTTGTTCTTTACTGTCTACATGTGAAATGTAAACATGTTCTTTTGTTTTCCTTTGGCTTTTGGCTTTTCAAGACAGGGTTTCTCTGTGTAACAGCCCTGGCTGTCCTGGAACTCACTTTGTAGACCAGACAGGCCTCGAACTTACAGAGATCCACCTGTCTCTGCCTCACAAGTGCTAGGGTTAAGGGCATGCACCACAACTGCCTGCTACACCCAGCTTCAACGTACCAAAAGGACTGATAGAAAAGGCTGAAAGAAAGAAAAGAAAATGCCCCACAGACTTTCCCATATCCCATGTGTTGTGGGATAATATTTTTGTACACTGTGAAGATGTGTCTCTGCCAAGCCACCTTCTGATTGGTTTAATAAAGAGCTGAACAGCCAATAGCTAGGCAGGAGAGGATAGGTAGGACTTCTGGGAAGAGAAAGGAATTGGGGGCGGGGAGAATCAGAAAGAGGCAGGGATTCACTAGTGAGGAAGTTGAACATACAGTATGAAAGAGAGGTAATGTGGCAGGATGTAGTGGCAGAACACAGAGTAATATAAACGGGTTAATTTAAGTTTTAAGAGCTAGTTAGGAACAAGCCTAAGCTAAGGCCAAGCTTTCATAATTAATAAAAGTGTCTGCGTCACTGTTCAGGAGCTCACAATCCAAAGAAAGTCTGACTACATGGAGGCATTTCTCAACTGAGGTTCCTCTTCCCAGATGACTCTGGCTTTCTATCTGTTGGAAAAGAAAACAAACAAACAAACAAAAAAATAGTTAACCACGACAAGAGTGAAGAGTGATGGATAAGTCATACAAGATTTTCTTTGGGGGAGATAAAATGTTCTAAAATATCCATTTTGATGGTACATACAGCTGTGAATATGCTCTATACTGCTGGACCACACATGCTACAACATCTCAATAAAGATATTTCAGACACATGAGATGCCAGTTTGCTTCCATCAGGATGGTCATAGTTTAAATTGGAGAATCCCAAGTGTTGTCAAGAACACGGATGAATTTGGAACACTTATGCTGGTGAATAGTGCGGCCACTCTGGACAAGTGTCTTGTTCCTTCACTGAGGCCAAGCACCTGGACTCTGCTGAACTGAACACATGTGTCCAAATTCAAACACGGACATGAATGTTCCCAATGGCAGAGAATAAAACAACTCAGGTGCACACGAGCAGATGGACAGATAAACAGATGCCGTATCCACACAGTGAGGTTTTACTCAGCTAGAGCCAGGACAGAGCATCATTCTGTGTGATGGAAGCCAGAGTCAATCCACAACTTTGATCCCTTTCAGAGGCAATGTCCAGATGCAGGCAGACAGCAGGCTAGTAGTCGCTAGGAGCTTGAAGGGAGGTCTGGGTCTTGGCTGTGTAATGTCCAGAGGGTATCCCACTAGGGTGAGTTCTGTACGAACAGTGGGCAAGGCTGATGACATGGAGAGTAAGCTTAATAATGCTGAATAAGCACACGGTAAAGTGGCTGTAATGGTAAATTTACTCATATGGATTTTATTTTAGCCCAGGCTAGCCTCAAGTTCACTATGTAGCCTCAGATAGCCTTGAACTCCTGATCCTCAAGCCATTACCTCCTACATACAAGGATTACAGGTGCACCTTCACACCCTGTGGACGTGGTGCTGGGCGTAGAACCCCGGCTTCCTGAATACTAAGCAAGCACTCTACCAATTGAGACACACCTCTGGCCCAGCTGTGTGTATTTTAATGTGTATATACACCAACTTTTTAAAAGATACTTAATGACCAAAAATAAAAATAAAAAAGCCAAGCAATGGTGGCATACGCCTTTAATCCCGGCACTCAGGAGGCAGAGGCAGATGGATCTCTGTGAGTTCAAGGCCAGCCTGGTCTACAGAGTGAGTTCCAGGACAGGCTCCAAAGTTACAGAGAAACCCTGTCTTGAAAAACAAAAACAAAAAGATGTTTAATGAACCTGCTATATTATTACTATTACTGAATAATCATCAGACTATTAAAATGAATGTGTGGAGGGGACGGGGAGACAGCTCAGCTGCTAACAGCAACTGGAGGTGGAGACAGAGGGATTCCCTAGGGTAGGCTAGCCAGCCAGTCTGGCCAGATCAGTGAGCTCCAGGGTTAGTGAGGGTCCCTGCTTCAAAGTGAAGCGAGGGATTGAGGAAGGCACTCAGTGTCAGCCTCTGCCAATCCCATGCACGTGCACATGTGCATACTCACTTGCACAGACCTGTGCACACTCGTGTGTTGGGGTCTCTGCATGGCAGGGAAACAGTCCATGTGAGGGAAGACTGAGGCTTGGGTCAGTACCACTTCTGTGGGTGCTGGGTCCAAAACTTCCAGAGTCCAACCAAGCAGTTTGTTCATTTATTTATTCAGATTTTTTGAGACAGGGTTTCTCTGTGTAACAGTCTTGGCTGTCCTGGAACTCTCTTTGTAGACCAGACTGGCCTCAAACTCATGAAGATCTGCCTGCCTCTGCCTCCCAAGTACTGGGCTTAAGGTGTGTGCCACCACCACCCAGACCAAGCAGTTTATTTTTCTTACATATTTAAACACAACAAAACTTTGGGGAAAGGTTTCCAGGAGACATTTATTATAATAAAGCTTCAGGGATGGCTACATCCTGTCCTTGCAAAGTAACACCTGTGCCTGTCACCATAAGGATGAGTCCTGTTGAATGGTGATAGTACTCGGGCAAAGGCCTAGAGAGGAAGGATTTGTAATAGGCATAAGGATGGAGTCTATTGATGGAGGATGTGAAATACTCAGGACCTCTTTCATAAGGATGGGTTCTATTCACTGAGAGACAAAAGCTCAAAATTAGGGCCTGACTTTAATCCCAGTACTGGAGAGGCGGAGGTAGGAGGGTCTCCGTGAGTTCAAGGATAGAACAAGTTCCAGGACAGGCTGCAAAGCCACAGAGAAACCCTGTCTCAAAAAACAAACAACAGACAAAGAAGATTAGGGCCTGAGGCATGCTTAGGATTTGGGGCATTCAGGTGATGGCTGCCTGCATAGATTAGTAAAATGATTGCCAATTTATTGGACAGCATCCACTCCAGCATTCTGAGTGAAAAGACATCATTTTCTTTCCTTGGGGGTGGGGGTGGGAAGCCAGATGGTGGTGGAGCAAACCTCTAATCCCATTTCTAGAGGACAGAGGCAGGCAGATCTCTGAGTTTGAGGGCAGCTTTATCTACAGAATGAGTTCCAGGACAGGCAGGCCTGAATAGAGAAACCCTGGCTCAAAACAAGAACAACAACAAAAGTCCAGTCTTCTGCCTATGGCCACTGAGGGTCCTGCTGGGCGGGAGAGCATATGGGCACAGGGCCGGCTGTCTAGTCTGCACATGCGCAGGACTCTCTGTGGTCACCCCACATCCGGCCCTGGAATGTCAGCCCTTTCTGGGTCTCTGACCAGGGCTGTGTTCTGTAGATAGCCAGCCAGCTGGCAAACTTCCCACCACCCACCCCAGATTCCCCTTTATCTTGTGCAGCCTCTTCCCAGGGACTTCCCAGAATGCAGAGCTGACTCCACAGAGGGCTGCAGCACTTCCAACACATAAGCTGAGCTCCCATTTCCAGCCAAGAGGCACTGACCAGGACCTGTTTGCCCCACTGCCTCCCACCCAAAGCAACCAAAACGAGACACACAAAACACACAGAAAAGTTGTTTTCAAGACACAAGACAACAGGCAATGGAGGACAGTAATTCTGAGGGATGGGGAATTGAGGTCCAGGCTACCACTGGGCTGGCTCTCTGCCCTGAGAGACTTCCAGACCACAGAACAGGAACAGGGACCCTGCAGAGCCCAGAGGGACTTCCTGAGTGAGGGAAACAGTATTTGGGGCAGTGAGGCGGCTGCTGTTGGTAGGACAGAGCAGTGAAGGGAGAAAGCCCTCAGGATCCCTCTCCAGCAGTTATTATTAATTATACTCCATATGTTTAAAAAGTTACTCAGGGTCAGAGGGTCAGAGTGCAGCTCAGTGACCAAGGATGTGCTCAGAACACTCAGGGCTCCAGGTTCAAACCCCAGAACCCCATCCTCCCTCCTTCCTAAAAATACTGAAAATATTGCCGTTCCCAATTGAGCTAGAGATGGTACAGGCCTTTAATGCCAGCACTTGGGAGACAGAGGCCAGCCTGCTCTACAGAATGTGTTCCAGGACATCCAGGGCTACACAGACAAACCTGTCTCAAAAAAACAAGACAAAACAAAACAAACTTGTCTGAAATTAAGCAATAATCCTGGATGGGGTCGACACTTGATTAGATGTAAAAGAATGTGAACTCAAACACAATACAATGCAGAAAATGAGACATACTTTAAAAAAAAAAAGTACAAAGGGCCATTAAAAATACAGTAAATGAAAAGAAAACCAGTGACCTAAAACTACTTCAACCAGTGTGAAGTGTGATATCAGAATCTTAGGAGAGAGAGCAGAGGGAGGGAAAACTGTTAGAGGAATCGGTGGTGGCAAAGTACCACAATGGATTATGAAAATCCAGAAATCCGAAGATCTCATTGAACCTCAAGCACAGGAAGCCAGGAAAATGGGCCAGCAAAGCAGCTTACAATGGAAGGGAACCAGCTGCCAAGCCTGATGACATGAATCCAGTTCCTGGGACTCACATGATGGAAAGAGAGAACAGACTAATATTCACTCACAGACACATAAATACAAGTAAGATTGCAGCTAGAGAGATGGATCAGCTAGTACAGCATTCACTGCTCTTGCAGAGGACCTGAGTTCAGGTCCCAGCACCCATGTGATAGCTCACAACTATCCATAACTCTAGTTCCAGAGGAACTATGTTCCTTTCTGGCCTCCATGGATACCAGGCATGCATATAGCACATATACACACATGCAGGTAAGATATTTATACAATAAATAAATAAATAAATAGATGCATAAATAACATTAGTTTTCCAAGATGGCGCAGCAGGTAAAGGCACATGCCACCAAGCCTGAAGACCTGAGTCCAGTTGCTAGGGACCACGCCCACAAGCTGTCCCCTGACCTTTACACACATATTGTGGCCTGCATAAACCCACCTCCAAAATGAATAAGTGCTTTTTTGTTTGGTTGGTAGTTTTGATTTGGTCTGTTTTTCCAAGAGACAGGGAGGGTTTCTGTGTATAGTGCTGGCTGTCCTGGAACTTGCTCTATAGACCAGGCTGGCCTCAAACACAGAGATCCACCTATCTGTGTCTCTGTCAAGTGCTGGGACTAAAGGCATGAGCCATTGCTGTTTGGCCAAAATAAAATGTTTTAAATTTTAAATAAATCGTGGCACAGATCAGGCTTGTGATCTCACCTGCAGATCTGGGGCTGGAGAAGCAGAGGCAGGGGGCTCTCTTATAGATTGAGCAGCCTGATCTACATAGTGAGTACCAGGCCTGATGGGGCTACACACTGAGACCCTGTCTCAATAAAAAAGGGAGACAGGAAACCATCACCACAATCCAGACAGTGAACGAGTGACTTCCAAGTTATTCCTTCTGAGAATTTGTTTGTTTGTTTTGTGCACATCTGCCAAAATACACCCGAATTCCACCCCAGGCAAAGGTGTCCCACCCTCTTCATACAAACCCATCAGATACAGTGGGGCTTTTGGTTATGTGTAAGAGAGTGTGTGCCAGTGTGTACATGGGAAGCTGTTATCGTGTGAGTGTTCACGTGTGTTCATGCAAAGTGAGAATGCACTTCTGTGCCTGAATGAATGAATGCCACGAATGCTCCTGTGAATGAATGCTCCTGTGAGAGTGTGTATAAAATGCATGTGTGGACATGTTTGTGGGCGTGTGCACACTTCTTGAGAGTATGAAAGTATGTTTGTGTGTGTGTGTATCTGAATATTGGTGTATTTTATGTGAGTGCATGAGCACATGTGTGTAAAGTCAAATGTGTCTGAGTGGGAGGGACTAGGAGGAGCCTGCAAACTGTATCTGCTTTCCCTCATTCCAGAAGCTCTCGCTGCCCACAGAACAAAGCTGTGGCTTGCTCCCTGTGGGGGTTCTGAGCAGAGCTTCATACTGCTGGGCTGCTCAGCCTACACAGGCATTTTTCCTCCCTGTGCTCAGGGTTCTCTCTGCTGGAGCGAGGCCGGAGAGCCACCACCACCACACCTGCTTTTTGCGGCTCCAGGCATCACAGACTTGGGTGGTAGCAGCAGAAAGCTGAGCAGGAGCAGGAAAGGGGTTTAGAAGGCCATCCAGGGCAGGCAAGGAGAGTGTTTGGTGACACAGAGGATAAGGGAAGGAGACCATCAAAGCCCAGCATGGGTGCTGGTAGCCAAACTCAGGGCTTCTGCACGAATAGTCTGTTCTTACCTACTGAGACATCTCTCAGCTCTGGTAACTTTCATCTCGGACAGAAAGTTTTAAGAACTCTGTGATCTACCGCAGAGTTTTTTTGTTTTGTTTTAAATTGTGTATGATATGTGCATGTTCATATGTGTACATGTTTGTGTGTGAGTGCCAGTGTACACATGCCATAGCACATGTGTGCAGGTCAGAGGACAGTGTCAAGTGTTGGTCCTCACCTTCTGTCTTGTTCAGTGCTGTGTAAACCAGACCCTTGAGCTTTGGGGGCTTCTCCTTCCTCTGCCATCCATCTCCCTGGAGGAATGCTGGGTTACATCTGCAAAGAGTCTAGCTTTTGCACATGTTCTGGGGTTCCAGACTCAGGCCCTCATGCTTTCACAGGAAGCACTTTACAGACTGAGCCCCCTCCCCACCCCACTCTGAAGGAGTCTTTTTGGGACTGAACTCTGTCACAGTCTGCACAACTTAAGGGGCAACTGGCTGATGGGAGGTGTCATTCTGTAAAATGTATTTCTCTTATTGGTTAAAGAATAAAGCACTGTTGTCAAATAGGAAGGCAAGATAGGCGGGACTAGGAGAAAAGGAGGATTCTGGGAGATGTAGTAGGAGAGTCAAGATGTAGAGACTTTAGGGAAGAAGCTCCCACCCCCTCTCCAGTAAAATAAGACCATGTGGAAATACTTAGATTAATAGAAATGGGTTAATATCTAAGACAGAGGTAGCCAATAAGAAACACTAGTAACAGGCCAACAGCTTTATATCTAATACAGCGTCTCTGTGTGTTATTTGGGACTGGCGTGGCTGTGGGGCCAATCTGGCAGGAAAACTGCTTGCAACAGCTGGGCAAGCAGCACAAAGAAGCAGTACACACCAACTTTGCTATGCATCACAAGATCCCCAGAGCATGGTGGCAGCTTGAGCTCCATGGGACAGTGAGTGTGGGTCAGGACACCTTTGCTTCACCCTGGGATGTTCAGAGATTAAAGTTCAAATATGTTCTAACACACTAATAGTTTCATATAAAACTGGCTGGCCAGCAAGCTTGGGAACCCTCCTGTCTCCACATTCCCAGTGCTGAGATTATAGACATACATCACCACACCTGGCTGGAGACATAAATGACTTCTTGGTTAAGAGCATGGCTGCTCTTGCAGAGGACCTGAGTTCATTTCCCAACACCTGCTTTGGATGGCTCACAACCATCTGTAATTCCAGCTCCAGTGGGATGGGGGGTGGCTTCTGGGATCTGTAGGCATCTGCATTTATGAGCATGTTTGCACGCATTCGCGCGCGCACGCGCACACACACACACACACACACACACACACACACACACAATTAAAAATAAATGTTTTTTAAAAAGAAGAAAGCAGAGGCAGGCAGTTCTGTGAGTTCGAGACCAGCCTGGTCTACAGAATGAGTCCCAGGACAGGCTCCAAAGCTACACAGAGAAACCTTGTCTCTGGAAAACCAAAAATAAGAAGAAGGAGGGGGAGGAAGAGAGAGTTTATTTTGCTCACATTTTCAGAATACAGTCTATCATTACAGGGAAAAAACAGCTGCAGCAGCTCTAGGCAGATGGTCACACTGTATCTATATCCTGGACTTGCCACACACCACATTCCTGAAGTATCTGAATGTCTTAGTTCATGATTTTCTTTTTTCATTTGCTTTTTGAGACAGGGTTACTCTGTGTAGCTTTGGAACCTGTCCTGGAACTAGCTCTGTAGACCAGACTGGCCTGGAACTCACAGAGATCCACCTGCCTCTGCCTCCCGAGAGCTGGGATTAAAGACGTGTGCGACCAACGCCTGGCCATGTATGATTTTCTTGGCACAATTAGGGGTCTTCTCCAGGAGAGAACGTGACTTGATAGTCAACTACTCGCCTAACCTGGCCCTTTCCTGCTACTGCTTGAACCTTTTCTGCCCCAGAATCCTCTCCAAAGATGATTTTATTTTATATTGTTTTTAGATAGTGTTTCATGATTTATTCCAGGCTGGCCTCAAACTCATGATCTTCCTGTCTCAGTTTCCTGAGTCCTTGAACTACAGGTGTTCATCAAACCAGACTCTCACATCTTACTTTTTTATTTTTTTTCTAGACAGGGTTTCTTTGTGTAGCTCTGATCATCCTGAGGCTGGTCTTGAACTCAAAGATCTGCATGCCCCTGCCTTCTAAATGCTGGAACTGAATGTGCTCACCATCATGCCAGGCACATATCTCACTTCTTAAATACATAGTGCTCTCTGGCCTAAGGGAGAGTCCAGCTCTCCCTTAAGGTGCACTTTGGGGGGAGTGTGTTGAAGCCTGAAGCTGGAGAAAGCTTCCATTAATAGACAGTGCCCATTCCTTTTTCTGTTTAACTCATTTACTTTTTTATTAAAATTTTCCCATACAATATTTTTGATCAAATTGTCTTCCTTTCCTCAACTCAGTCTTATAGAAGAATGAGTTGCAAATGATATATAACATCATATTTCATGAAGTATGTGCTCTGACACATGGTAATTCAAATATGCATGCAGACACACACACACACAGTGAGCAGGAGAGAGAATGAACATGTAAAATATCAAAGATTGTGGCTGTTGGAACCCTGCTTTATGCTGACCCTGTCCCCTGACAATAGGCAGGACACACCAGCATTCAGGCAGACACTTAGGCAGCTCAAAAGACCCTGTGTTGCATGGCCACATCATGCATTATGGGGGCTGCGTATGTACATATATGCAAGCTTCCCCTTTTAAGCCAGCACCTCTACCTGTTTGCCCTTTCTTCCCCTCTTTCTTCTTCCCTTCTTTCCCCTTTCCCCCTCCCCCATACACTCCCCTGCATTTGTTGAGTCTCTGGTTGTGCTCTGTGTACCTGTAACTGCAGCAAAGAACAACAGGGGCCTGTTGTGTCCTCTGTTCACATGGATCAGAAACTCCAGGGCACTTCCAGGCCACCCCTCCCCAAGCCTAGCACTCACTTCCTTGTGGGACAGGGGTCTAGAGCTCTCTCTGTGGGGTTAGGAAGTAGGGTGGACAGAAAGGGTCTCCCTAGCCACTCTCCTAAACTGCTTGGGGCCTCAATCTGAGTCCTACCTAATCTTTTGATTTGTTTGTTTTTGTTTTTGTTTTGTTTTTTTGAGACAGGGTTTATCTGTGTAACAGTCCTGCATCCTGGAACTTGCTCTGTAGACCAGGCTGACCTCAAACTTACAGAGATAACCCTGCCTTTGGGATTAAAGGTGTGCACCAATACCACCTGGCGTAGTCCTACCTAATCTTAAACCCTGTTTGTTTCTCTTGACAATGGCTGCACCCTCACACCCAGGGTCTCTATCCTTACCCAGGGAATGTAAACCTGGGGTCTAGTGGGTTAGAACACTTAACCAGCTGATTTAGTAGCACCGACCATTCAGACTGACCATGCTTTCAGCAAAGGGCTGCATACCCACAAGTTGGATCTAGGCTTGTCTCCCTGGATCCACCCCAAACCACATCTGTCAGCAAGGATTCTCCAGGCACACACTATAAAGGGGCTGCACACTTGCAGGCTGCTGACCCTGTGCACCCCTCCCCCCCCACACATGCAGAGAGATCACAAGGAAAGGTTGCAGCTGGTTTCCACAGGATTGTACACCACAGACTACAAAGCAGGTCCACAGGCAGCAGGGAAGCAAACAGCCTCTTTATAAAAACAGTCATGGTACAGAGAGGCTCAGTGAGGATGGAAAGTCACTCCTGTGTCTTTGCTGACACCAGACCATGCAGGTATCAAATATAGAGTCTCTGAGTGTTATTTGGGGCTCACATGGTGGCGGGACCATGGCGGCAGGACCAGCGGCAGCCGGCAGGAAAAACCTGCCATAACTTAATGGTGTCAGAAGTGGGATTGAGAACTTTCACTTAAAACTTAACAAAAGCTTAAAAAATAGTTTTTAGAAACAAGGGAACAGAGACTAGCAAGACTTCTTGGTAGCAGCATTTACTCGATTGGATTTGTTTTGCTGTAGACAGAGATTTGCACGGCTCCTTTAAGGGAGATTTCCAAAATTAGCATAAGCAGCAAAAAGCCTCCTTGCTTTTAAAGAGCTCTGCTAACAATTCATTGGTGTATACATGAGCTGCAATGGTTTACACTGTGTTTTAAAAAATACACTGGCTTGGGAGAGAAAAAGAAACAGGGTACAATGGTTTAAAAAAGAAAAAAGAAAATAGAATGGCTGGGTATGATGGAGCACACCTTTAATCCCAGCACTCGGGAGACAGAGGCAAGCAGATCTCTGTGATTTCAAAGTAAACCTGGTATGCAATGAATTCCAGGACAGATAAAAGTTACACAGAGAAACCCTGTCTCAAAATATGTAAAAATAGAAATAGAAGAAATAGAGTAATAAAAAAGCCACATAAAGATGGATAGCACAGAGAAATGATGGATACTATACGCGATTCTGTTGTCTTTAAATTGTTTGACTGCTGAGAAAATAACAACAACTGATAAAAGAAATGCTACTGGGTTAATTTAATTTATATATTTTAAAAATGCTTTGACTTCAAAATTTAAGCCTAAGGACAAGTTACTGGGGAAAAGGATTTCTATTTTTGTTTCCACAGAAAATGAAAAGCTGTGGATTCTTTCCAGACTTAAGTGGTTTGATCAAGCCAGACCCCCTGAAACAGTGCCCCAGATGATCCAACATTCAAAGCAGTTGAAACAAAGCCTTGCAGACTACAGCCAAAATGTCTATGTCTTCTTAGGATCCCCCATGACAGCGCCCCCTACCAACAGGAAGTAGTTTGGAAAGAATAACACCCAAATTCCCAAATATTGTTTATAAAGTTTGTTTTCATTTAAATGGGCTTGGTTGTAAATGGCTATAACCTCAAGCAATCTTTTTAAAGGTAAAAAGGGAATTATTGTTTAGATATGAATACTTTGCTTTGGAATGGATTTTCTTTTATTGATACAATTTAAGGTCAATTTTGTAATATGTATATTTCTCCTCTTGTTTAGGTATTGTGTTTATATAGCTCCTTGGAAAATGTAATGTATAATTTAGTACAGATTAGAGAATTACCTATGATAGTCAAAACTTGGAGTTAAGTTAGGATTTCTAGATATACAGAGATGTATTTGAGATGAATAGGCATTCTTCAAACCTTTCAAAGACCTACAGAATATGGCATTTAAAATGGTTTAGGGTTTTTCTTGAGAGTGAAGTACAACTGCTCTTGGTAACACCACCTACATCAGAAAGAAAGATGGACATCGAAGAAACGCGTAATGAAGTTTGCTTCTAATATGGCAAGACTAGCCATTTGGGAAAGGTACTGCTCTTCTGGACTGTTTGATTTTATGTTGTAGAAACTGGACATGCAGGACCCACAAAAAGGTGACTGCTGATGCAAGATGGACATTGCTACAGGATTCCTGCTTCATGGAAGAGACAGCCAGACAGTTTACAGGACACAGAGAAAAATGACTGACAAACTGCCAATACAGGTGGACAGTTTAAAGTTTCTTGATTTGTGTCTGGAGACACACTATGGCCTATTGGGCTGAAGATGGAACATTACAGAAGAACTTCGGGTGACTGACCAGGCAATGAGTTGTCTCTGTCATTTCTAGAGTTTATATATTATCCTTCTGTGGTCTTTGAAGGAGTTGAAGACAGATAGTTTTGGTTATAGTTTTCCTTAATTAGGATTAAAGATAAGTTACATATAGGACTTTAGACTCACAAAGATAGGATAGATGATATTTTCTTTAAGTCTTACAAAATGTTAATGGACTAAATATTGTTAACTGTGATTCTTATTTGATAACTGTTGTATGTTATATTTTGCTATGTTAAAGTTAAACCCCTTCTTTTATTTTAGACAGAAAAGGGGAGATGATGGGAGATGTTATTCTGTAAATATGTTTCTCATACTGGTTAAACAATAAAGCACTGTTGAGCCAATGGAAAAGCAAGATAGGCAGAGCTAGGAGATAAGGAGGAAAGAAGAAATAGGAGGGAGGAGTCAAGATATAGACCAGGGAGGAAGGAAGACACCAGCCGCAGCTCCCGGATAAGATGAGCCACATGGAAATAATTAGATTAGTAGAAATGGGTTAATAATTAAGACAGAGCTAGCCTATAAACAATAATGGTAACTGGCCAACAGGATTGTATCATATACAGAGTCTCTGAGTGTTATTTGAGGCCGGCCCACCCGACCAGTGGCAGGCAGGCTGGCGGCAGGCTGGCGGGCTGGCAAGCCGGCGGGAAAACCTGCCGTAACAAGCAGGGCTTGTGAAAATTGAGGTAGGCTCAGGTATCAGGTATCCTCACCTTGCTCTACAGTGGCCTCACTGGGCCTCCCATTGAGGTTCCCCTGCAGTCAGGGTACCCTTCCCCAGTTTCTGATCAATGAAAATCACTGAGATCAACCAAACGGTGACAGACGAGACCAGGGCTGTTCCAGGCACACCCAGGGCAAGTAAAACCAGTATATTGTCAGGGTCAGGAAGGATCTTCAGTACCTCAATTACCTGCCAAAGGCTCTGAGGCTCTGAGTACTTCAGCAAGAAAAGTGAAGCTTTTGTTCAATGCAAACTTCACATAGTATCAAATCCACCACGACTACTGTGGCTGAGTGTCCTGCTCAGTGACAGGGGAGCTGTTCACACTGCTGTGTTCACATTGCTACCACCTGAGGCCAGCACTGTGTCATCTCCAGCTGGTATGATTGCACATTTGGTCTCCATCTGGTGGCACTGTTTTGGAGAGAAGTAGAATCTTTGGAATATATTGCTCTCAAATATAGGTCTCCAGAGCAAGCCTGCGGGCTATGTATCTCTGATCATAGCAGGGTTTCCAGCTTTCTTCCCCATCTGACGCGGTGTAAAAAGCTGCCAGTCTGGCCACTCTGATAGACCATATCCTCTGACACCATGAGCTCAAATAAATCTAGAAGTTGCTTCTGTGGGTATTTTGACATAGCAGTGAGAAAAGTAGTCAACACACCAGTGAGAACTCGGAGGTGGTTTATTATTTATTTTACAGTGGTGGGGCTTGAATTCAGAGCCTCACTCATGGCAGCCAAGAGCTCTGCCACTAGCTACACCCTCAACCATGAAGCTGGATTTAAAAACCTGTCTTGTCCCACAGTTTTCTCAGTTGAAACACTGCTGAGGTTTCTAGAAGGAAGCAAGGACACTTGGGACTTCTCTTTGATCTGAAGGCTTTCCAGCCAAGGAGAGGCCAAATAGGGCACAGCTGGAGATCAGGCAGAGGGAGGCCAGGGAAGGGAGGGGACAGAGACTATAGCATAGTCCTGGTATGGGCTGAAAAGCAGGGAGAGACATACCACAGAGATGGCTAGATGTCTGTGTGGGCATCAAAACAAAGGTTTTCCCTGTGGTCTGACCAGGCCCGATAAACAATGCCTGAAGACCCCTGATCAGCAAGAGGTCTGAGGAATGGTGAAGACCCAGGGCTGAGGACACAGGAGGTGGCTCTGAAAAGACCCAGTTTTCCAAACCACGAGTGGAGACAGAAATATGAGAAGCATGTGCTGCACTAAGGGCTCTCATCCTCGGTCCATCGACCCCCTGGACGGACTTCAGATAAATTGCACAGCTGCCCACAGGCTCTGTAATGGGAAGCTTGTTTTTCTTCTTTCTGACCAAAAGCAGATTTGCTGACAGATTAGCGAGCAGGGGGCTGGGGTGACAGGGAGGTCACCCAGGAGTGCAAAGCTGTGTGGAGCCTTGGATCGCCCTAATGAGGTGCTCTGTTCCTGAGAGCTGAGGAGAGGCTAGTTCAGGAGGAGCGCCTGGGACTGGCTTAGGCTGCTGGGTCGGCACAGTAGTTTCCATCTGGCTCCCAGGAGGAAGCCTTTCCCCACAAGGGGGACGACTAGCCCCCTGTGCACCTGTGGGCACTGAGGCACAGAGTTCAGAGTCCTGCTGGGACCCAGCCCTTCCCACCGACCCACACCCCACGGAACGCACCCTTTCGCCTTGTCTGGGCACAGCGTTCCATGGCAGTAAGTACATGCACTGTCACACACCGTCATCCCTCCTCATAGGTTGTTTGGCTTATTTGGTTGTGTGTCGTTTCTTGCTTTTTAGGCAGGGCCTCACTCCTGCCTGGTCTGGAACTTGCTATGCAGGTCAAATTGGCCTTGAACTTGTGGTGATCTATCTGCCTCTGTTCAGGAGTATGAGTCTGTATCATCCCACCTATTTTTTTTTCATTAAAAAAATCCTTTATTAATGGTTCAAAATTTAAACACGATCTTGGTTCTGATCTGTGATACATGCAGGTCCTGGATCACACATTGTGGAGTCAGGGAACCAAACACAGAGGCCAGCTTGTCAGACTCAAGGGAGAATGTCACCTAAAACCTGGTTCAGACTTGGTCTAGACTACATTTCCCCACGCTGCATCGCACTCATTCTTTGCACTTACGCATGTACAGAGCATATAACAGGTAAGATTGTGTTTATTTCATAGAGTAAGAAGAGGCTTCTGATTTTTTTTCCATGTTCATGTCAAATATGTCAATACATGCAATGTGTGCTTCAGTGTAGGGACAAAGGGTCTGAATCTTGCTTACCGTGTAACCGTAAGCAAGTTACTTGTCTGACTCTAACTGCCTTCATTTGTCCAGTGATGATAACAAGCACTGGTGTTATTGTATATGCTAAGTAAAGCTGCATGAATCATATCTACCTCAGAGCCTGGTATAGAGTAAGCGCTCAATAAATGCCAGCCAGACTGTGCCCTCCTCAGAGGTTTTGGTGGGGGTGGACAGCTGTGGCAGGGGAATCTGTTTTGCAAGGACAGGGCCCTGGCCTCCTCCAGGAAGGCCTTACTGGCAGCTGTGCTCACCCATGGAGACAAGCTGGCCAGAGCTCTCTCCTACAGAGTTCAAGGCTGTGGCTGAGAAACGCTCAGGCTAGACTCTAAGCAAACTCTCTTCCCAAGGGGGAGCAGGACACAGGAGAAGGTATCTGGCCTGTTGCTTGTTTTCTAGTACTTTCTTCAGGTCCTTGCTTGGAGAGTCAGCTTGGGAGCTCTCAGCTCATTCAGCTTTAGTGGCTTCTCCGTGGGTATGCGGTGGGAGGTGGCAAGTCCTGGAGACACAAACTCCTTCTGGGGGCTCATACGGCAGAAGGTGACCCTGTGTTTCTCTGCCAGGCCCAGAGAGAGCTTAATGATGCTTTGTCTAGAACAATCCTCTACTATCCTGGGGTGACTCACCCCTCGCAGGACATTTCTGAGGGTCACTCATCTTTGCTTCCTGCCCAGCTCCTGGTGTCAGCATCATCCTGAGAGAACTGAGTGATCTTTAATGGCATTATTTTTTCCATTTCTTTCAGTGTAGGGAGGAAGAGATGGCGATTGGGCAGGACAGGTGGGAGACACTGGGCTGGGAAGGCTTGGTCAGCAGGCAGGGGCAGGTAACCCGGGCCACCATTATATCTGGAAAGTTCCCTTGCAGAGACATACTTTGTCTAGTGCCTGGTGACTCTGGTAACTCTCTGGTCTTGGTTCCTTGCATTGCCGGGGCCTAACTCCGCCCTTCCTCTTTCACCTGGCTCCGCCCCTCTCTTTCACCTGGTCCCCTACGCTCCCTACATCAGCCCCCTCTCTTCCCCTGGGCCACGCCCCACTCTTTCCCCGGCCCTCCTCTTCTCCCCGCCCAGCCCACCCCTCTTTTCTCCGGCCCCGCCCCGCCCCTGCTCTTCTCCCCTTACTCCCCTCGTCCTACTCTTCAAGCCTCACCACGGCCTGGCCCCTCTTCTTCTCCCCAGCCCCGCCCCTCCTCCTCCCCCTGGTCCCGCCCCTCGCCCCCGTCTTTCGCAGCCCCCCAACTCCCCGCCCTCCTCTCGGGTGGGGCCCCGAGGCAGAAGACACCCAGGCTGCGCCCTGCTCTCGGGCGCCCTCTTGTGGCCCTGGGCCCCGAGGCTGCGGCCGCTCTAGCGAGGCTCTGAGAGCGGAGTTGGTAGGCTTCGCTCCACCATGCTTCCACCTGCCGGGCTGAGGTCCCCAGCCAGTGAGCGACCCAGAAAGTACTCCGAGGCCGGCCAGCAGTCCGCTTTCAGGATCTTTATTGCCTCCGCAGGCCGCACGTCCCCAGGAGGGACTAGAAGAAGTTGAGCACCCTGCGGAGTGACTGCACGCGTGCGCTGTGGGCCTCCCAGTCGGAGAAGCTGCGGAAGTCGCCCCTCTCCACCACGTACATGCGGCCGCGGTAGTTGGGCTCCTCGTAGAGGACCCACCTGAAGGCCAGGGGAAGGGCAGGTCAGTGGGCAGCAGCCACTTGGGCAAGCCTCCTCGGCCCCGCCCCTCTGTCCTAGCTGCACACAGGGTGGGACAGGAACGGGACTGCCCAGTATCTGACAAGGGCCGGAATGACTTGGAGATGCTCTCTGCCCCATCACCCTCCCAAGGGCCATTTGCACCCAGGCCCTGACAGGACTACTGACATGAACTGGAGACCATTCCCACAGTGTATCCCGTGAGCCTGTGCTCCAGTGCAAGTGCCCTGTGCTGCCTGCATTGTACAGAAAGGAGCTGTGACCGCCAGGGCGCAAGGTCTAGCAAGGGCACCCTTCTGCTGGCGGTGGTGCACCAGGCCTCTGGACATTTACAACCCAGAGGCTGTGGTAAAGGTGAAGTACACCATAGGCCAGGGGATCAGGAAGACTGATGGAGACGATCAGGAGGGTGGTCTCTACCTGGAAACAAGTTTAAGGAAGAGATTCTCATCAGAGCCTGGACCAGCCCTACCCATCCTGTCACCTAGCTTTCTTACAACCACAGCGACCCCCCTCCCTGACATTGCTGTGGTCTAGTCCTGCCCTATTCTGTAGTGCCCTGAGCCATCTTGGAGTTCTCATGGATGTCCCAGAAGGAAGAGGGAGCTGACTGGCCATGACAGCAACTCCTCTGGCTCCTCACCTGCAGCTCCCGAGGGAAAGCAACAGAGGAAGGCATCTCCGGAATACAGTAAGAATAATTTCTAAGACTTCAAAAGGTCCTCCTTTAAAGGTTCATGTCAGCCCAGTCTGTTAGAATGTTGGGAGAATGTCCCCACTTTCCCCTCACATGCCTTCTAGGACATAGATGAGGGATGGTTCACTCTTGAGCTGGTATGGAACCCAGCTCACAGGAAGTGGTAAAGGGGCCCTGCCTCACTGCCTGCCAGATCCCAGGGACCCGAGGCCTCACCATCTGGGAAGCTACTTCCAGACAGGGGTTTATGTCATAGAAGAATAAAGGTCATCAAAGACAAGCCAAGCACACCTTGAATCCCAACACAGAAGCCCACCATCTTGTCCTCCACCTCTGACTATTGAGCCTGGTTTCTCCCAGGAAAGTGGAGATTAAAGATTATATGCCCCAAGCCTGGGTGTGGCGGCACATGCCTTTAATCCCAGCTCTTAGGAGGTAGAGGCAGGTGGAACTCTTGAGTTTGAGGCCAAAAGAATGAGTTCCAGGACAGCCAGGGCTACACAGAGCAACCCTGTTTCATAAAAACAAACAAACACAAAACAAGAGGCCCTCCAATCACAATCAGAGTTCTCTCCTGCCTTCCCTCTCCCTGGGTCTCCAGGGTGGGCAGGAGGATTATGTCTTGGGTCTTAGAACATCTTCCATACAGACGTATGCCTCTGGCCCGATGAGACACAACTAGCCTGCCAATTTCCCAAGGCAAGTTGCTTTGTACTCCTGCCCCTGTGCTGGCAGGCATCATCAGCTTAGGGAGCCAAGGTCAGGGATGTGGGAGAAATGATAACTACAGCTCTGCTGTGAGCACACACTGTCTTCCTCCGTCCCTCCCTCCACCCCTCACGAAGGGCCCTGATCCTGAGCCTCGGATATCCAGAAGGCACGTTTCCATGGGAACCAGGGAGGCTGGGATCCCATGGGGCTCTTGTGCTGAGGGGGAGGCTGAAGGGTACCCAGCTCTACAGTGGGAGGGGCTCCACCAGGCTGCAGTCCTAGCAGGGCCTCTGCTGTGGGAAGGATGGAGAGTCAAGTGCAACCTCAGTTTGTGTTTCTGTCAAATGGTGGTGAAATTTCCAGAAGGAGTGGAAACCAGTGTGGTGCAGCAGTGTGTGTCCCACGCACAGGTGCACAGGGAGCTGCCCCACGAGGCAAGCACTGGGTTCTGACAGCTGGTTTGGACTGGGGAAGACAGGTCCTCTTATCCATTCTATGAGAGCTTCTTGAAGCCATGTCTTTAACAAGCTGGTGTGGGTTGTGTGCCACTAGGCAGAGACATCTAAGGGGTCTGGGGTCATCTCAGAGCAGGTGGGGCTGGTGTGGAGCTCTGTACCCTCTCAGTGGGGGCTCTTCCAGGCAGTCTAGACTTCAGTCTTGCAGTGGAAATGGTCATGATTAGTTTCCTAACTGCTCCTTTCCCTGAGGCCCATGACCCTCCTGAAAGCCAGATGACAGTAGCTTTCACTACTTGCCTGGAGCAGGTGAGGCAGATGAAGGCCTGTGGATAAGGAGTACCATGCCCTACCACAGGTCTGGTGCCTACCCACCCAACCACTCTGTCCGGCAGCCCCAGCTGTACTCACGCTCCGTCCCCATACACCTTGATAGCGTTGACACAGCTCTTGGCCCAGCCCCGGCTCTGAAGGAAGGGGCAGTCTTCCACGAACTCCAGGCACTGGCCTGTGAAGTTGCAGCCCTCGAAGATGTCTATGCGGAAATGTTCTCCATGCTGCAGGACCCAGGCAGGTGGGGAAGGAAAAAGGAATACTCCAAGTCTCTCCTCCCCGCGCACAGGTGGGAAGGAATATGGAATGACTCCCAGCTCTGGGCTGGACTGGGATCCAGTGAGTACTCCCCATGCGAACATGTGCACACACACACACACACACACACACACACAGACAGACAGAGAGAGAGAGAGAGGGGGGGGGTTTCTTCCATGAGATGTGGTGGGGGAAAGGGTTCTATTACTCTAAAAACCTAAACCACTGAACTGGTCCAATCTCCTCATCTCCTCCTTTTACAACTAAGAACCCAAGGTCCAGTGAGGGCAAGGCTGTTTAGAGGCCAGCACATTAAGACCAGAGCTGGGAGTCACTGGCTTCCTCCAGGCATTCCACATGGGGGATTCATGTCCCAGCTTTGGCATATGCACCCTTGGTTTCAGGCCACAGGCAGGCTTCCAAATGATAATATTTTAGAAGTGTAATAGAACCCTTTATGAAAACACTAAGCCAAGACATCTAAAACAATGACTCTCATTTGTTGAGATCCATGCTGGATTCAACATCATAATTCACTAGCACCAGAGCATATATCTCCCTGTGTGATCCCCTCCCCCAGTGCCCAAAGGAGAGAGGAGGCCCCCTTCCCATTGGCCAGGTTCCTATGAAGCCTAGGATGGCTCTACAAGAACAGCCTTCAGAATATGTCTTATGTATTTTTCATATAAACAGCATTATGCAGGATCCAGAGCCAACCATTCTAATGTCTCTCTCCAAATGCCCATACCCTGGCAGAGACACCAGGAAAGCATTCTTCCACTGGAACGTGCCAGAGCCCAGCTGATTCTGGAGAAAAGAACAGGAGCCCCGTGCAGAGTGGCGCCTATCCGGACTCCTCAGATGTTGCCCTGTGCCTGGTGAGGCATCCGGGATGCCTGGCAGGTAGACATTCTTTTGAGAGCTGCCCACATTGGTTCCCAGAATCACCTGTTAGGGAAACACTTGGAGCAGGTCTCAGACCTGTGACCTGAGGGCCTCACTCCTTAAATCCCACTCTAAGGAGACCTGAGAGAAACTAGACAGAAAGCATCTTTTTCTAGGGGGAACAATGCCTCTCATTTGCTCTCCCTACACACTCCAGGCCACAGCTGTACACAATAATCATCTGTGCAAATCAAGAGCTTTGTCCCCGCAGGTTGTCACTGGTTCTGCTGGCACGTTGGCCACCATTGTTCACTCTAAGTTCAGAGTGTTGAAGGCTACCAGGAAACCTGCATGGGCAGATGCTCAGCTCAAGACAGCTCTACCTTGTGTGTGTATGTGTTCGTGTACACTGGAGTACACCCAGGGGCATGTGTGAGCATGTGGGAAATATTGGGTTTCTTCCCCAATTAGTCTCCACCTTACAAAGAAATTTTGTCACTGTATTGTGTGTGTATGTGTACATGTGTGTGGAGATCAGATAATATTGTAGAGTCTTTGCTCTCTCCTATCTTTACATGGATTTTGGGGACCAAATTCAGATTTGTACATCTTATCTATTATGCTCTCCACTTTCTTTTCTTCTTTTTTTAGAGTCTCCCCCTGAACTGGAGAGTTCTAAATTTGGTCAGTAAACCCCAGGGATTCTGATGTGCTGGGGTTACATACAAGTGAACCATCACTTGTATGGCTTTTATGGGTTCTCGGGATCCAAGCTCATGTCCTCATACTTGTGCAGCAGAGACTTGACAAGCTGAGCCGTATCCCCAACTCTTCATTTCCTTTGATGAGTGCATTCCTACTCAGTGACAGTCCAAACACATTTCCAGCCTTTGAAAGTTAGCTACATGCTTGGCTTAGAAGTCTAAAAGGCTCCCTCAGCAACTCCCAGAGGCTCTTGTGTTCTGTCTCCTACCCCTCATGGTCCTCAAAGCATCTCATACTCACAACAGTGGGTCTAGACAGGGTTCTCTCAGTTTTTAAGACTTTATTGTTGGGAAGTGCCATGACCTAAATGCCAGGGCCACCTACCACTGCTTGACCTGGAAGTTCCCATCCCCAGATGGAGTGACTCACTCACCATGCCCACGGGCCGACAGGAGCCCATGTGGTCATTGTGGCCATTCCAGCGGAAGAATTCAGGATAGTCACCGTGCTCCAGGATGAACTGCTGGCCTCGAAAGTCAGGGTGGTCAAAGCAGACCCAGGCTCCACTCTCCACACGGATGGAATTCACTCGGTTCATAAAACCTCGGTCCTGGAAATTGTCACAGTCTCCAAAGACTTCTAGCTTCCGCCCTGTGAAGTGCTTGCCTTCATAGAGAGTGATCTGGAACAGTCAGATGAGAACTTGGGGTCAGGGTCCCATCTGACCTACATACACACAGACACACACAGACATAAACACACAAACACACACACACACAGACACAAACACACACACACACACTGACACAGACACAAACATACACACATATAAACATGCACACACAGACACAAACATATACACATACACACACAGACACAAACACACACACACTGACATAGACACAAACACACACACACTGACATAGACACAAACACACACACACTCTGACACAGACACAAACACACAGACAGACACACACACAGACTCTCTCACACACACACACATACACTCACACTCATACACACAGACACAGACACAAACATACACATACAGACATGCACACACAGACACAAACACACACACACTCTCTCTCACACACAAATGAAAACATACACACATAAACACATACAGACACACACACAGGCTCACTCATGGGCATGGGTGTACTCAGCATTTGTTTGTTGTTATATTTAACACTCATAATAGCATTAAAGGACATTTTTAAGGCATAAATTTCATACAGAAACATTTGTCATAACTCAACATTGATTTTTCAAAAACTGAAGTTTCTCATACTGAAATTCTGATCCCTCAATAACTCTGGGTCTAAAGAACCGTGGTCTCAGAAAAGACTCTGGGTCAGGAGCTTCTCTGCATCTGGGCCCCACATCCTCAGTGGAACCCAGACTTGCATCCCTGCTCATTGCAGTAAATGCCTGTAACTATTTGCTGATGGGGCAGGGTGAATGGGCAGTAGCCGACCAACAGGCTGATGCCAGACATGGCTCCATGGGCCCTCAGTGAAGCAGACACATGGCCCAGCCACCTGTGGACAGGGTTTCCCCTTTGTCTAGGTGCCCACTTAAAATCCTGTTTGTTCTCAGACAGTCACTGTATTTGTTAAACTCCGCAGCTGATTGTCTTATATATAACACCCGCGATAGAATTAAAGAAAATGTTTTCTGAAAGCATAAATGTCACTCAGAATAAGTCACCATAACTCAGCATTTATTTTTCAGAGAGTAAAGTTTCTAATACTAGAACTCCTCAACTGGAGGGGAGGAATCTGTGGAAGCCAGAGCAAGCTTTTCCGGAGAGGGCTAAATGTCACTTACCTCCTTTTCAGGAGAGGGCTAAATGTCACTTCCTTACCTCCTTGCCTTTTCTATCTCCCACCCCAGTCCCCCCCCCCTTTTTGAGACAGGATCTTAATTATCCCAGACTACCCTTCAACTTATTATGTAGCTAGGGATGACTTTAAGTTTCTGATCCTTCTGCCTCCACTTCCTGAGTGCTGAGAGTACAGCCAGGGCCCCTGGGGCTGCTTTGTGCAGGGTTGGGAATGGAACCCAGAGCTTTGTGCTTGTTAGACAAGCAACTGAGCTGTAGCCTGAGAGCTTTTGTTTTTCCTTGTACTCTGAGTAATTGACAGGTGCCAGACTTGAAATTGTATGAACCTCTTGGCAGTTCAGGCACAGTGTCCCATAGTAATAGACAGCTTATAGTGACACTGCCAGGTTGCCATTGTCCCAAACTAAACAGGTGAAGCAACCATAGCCACAAATCCACTTTCCATCGTAGGAAATCCAATCAATCGCTCAATAACTCTTTGGGACTCAAGAACTATGGTCTCAGAAGGAGTCTGTAGGAATGTAGTCATATCACCCAGAAACTGTGCTCACTCCAGTTTCTCTAACGTTCCCTCCTCTTCCAGAGGACGCAGTGGCGGTCTCTGCCCCTTGAGTTAGTGGGGATGGATGTTGGTGAACCAGGGAACACTGATTGCCGTTTCTTCCTTTTCTGCTCTGCCATGATAGAGCTGTTTGTTACTGAAGCACATCCCAGCCCAGTCCCCACCACTGATGCACAAGCTGGGAGGCCTAAGAGGTCCCGGAGTAGTCAGGACCCAGACACCAGAGGAGGGCAAGGGTTAGCCATATTGGTGGGTGCCCTTCCTGCATAAGGCGGTTCCGGTTAGGGCCTCCGGGAAATCCTGGGAGATCTCAGCATCCAAAGAATTTGGAGGTTCCCTTCAATCTCCACACAATCAAAGCACCAGCCTCAAGTCAAGTGGGGAGAGGAGCCCCCTCGAAATCCCCCAAGTCCCATAGGGAGAGAAGATCTCCTGGTGCGGGGCAGCAAAGATCACATTTTGGGCTCCTTGTAGTAAAGAAAAGACTGCAGGAGATTCTGGACCACAGGGGATATCAGAGATTCACCACTCCAAGTGAGCAGCCTGCGGCCTGACCACGCCCCTCCTGTCTTGGGGATCCCACAGAAGAGACGGGGGGGGGGGGGGGGGCTTTCTATTCCACGAACTCAGCCAACAGGCAGAGGTCGTTCCATCTCATTCAGAAATCAAACCAGTTTTGCTTGACTTTGTCAGATCCAAAGAGCTTCTGGGATCAGTTTGCACCCTCCCCACGCGCGGGGGGGGGGGGTCCCGAAGCCGTTGGCCGCACTCACCTTCCCGGAGCGCTGCGCCATGGTGTGTCGCTGGCCGCATCGGGACCCAGTATATACTCTGTGGCGCCTGCTGGCTCAGCGCCGCCCGGGACAAAAGATTTGCTTGGCCCGGCACCCGCGCGTTAGTGCTGTCGGGCGTGCTAAGCTGGCGCCATGACCTGTCCGCCCACCCAGTGTTACACACAAGTGACCTAGTCTTCAATGCCTCTGGATCCGACCCCTCCTGCCCAGCCCACCGCTGCCCCGCTGAGTCAGGGCCTCAGCACCCTGGCTTGGGAGGATCCCCTCAAGCCCTTGTTTCACATCGCCCCCCCCCCCCAGCTGTAGCTCAGTCCCTCTGCCCTGCAGCTCTCACCTTTCTCATCTGGTTGCAGTCTAACACGGTTCCGCCTTTTATTTTTATTTATTTCTCTGGATAAAGGATGGAGTCTAGCTTTTTAAGCTTGCCTGGGAGTGGGACAACAATAGCCCTGAGGACTTCTTTGCCTGGTGCTGGGGTATGGGTTCCCAATCTGTTCCCACCCACACTTACTCCCCCTGCCCAAGATCCCAGGTGACACCTGCCTTGACCCCTGCTGCCTGAAATAGGGGATCTACGGTACTTTGAGTCCAAGTGGTCAGTACCGGAGCCCTAACTATAGACCACCCTGGATGCCAAGGATCTGTTTACGAAGCAACACACCCACCGACCCAAAGTGTAAGAATTTGCCAGACCCACGGGTATTTGAAGCATATCATTGACGCCTCAAGAGTAAACACAAACTGTTGAGGAACTGAGTTGGTGGCCCTGGGGACAGGCTCTTAGATCAAAGGAGAGAGAAGCTCCAGGGGGCTGAAGAGGCCCTAATGAGCCAAAGAGCCGAGGAGACTCTGGGGAATATTTGTGGGCCACTCAACTCTGCTGCCAGGAGGGTACTTTCACCAGTACTGTACAGATAGCCACAGGGTCAGACCCACAGAATCCCAGGGCAGTGAAGGTCTCTTGATAATGCTCTGGGAAGTCCCTCAAAGTAGACAGGGAACCACACCACTGGTGACCCCCACCTGAAGCCTGTCGCCTTCACCAGCACCCATACTCCGAAGCACACCTCACGGTGTTCGTTTCTGGCTACTGGTCTTGAAGGCATAAAATTAGAACAGTATTCTGCCAATCTAGAAAAAGTAGTGTGTGTGTGTGTGTGTGTGTGTGTGTGTGTGTGTGTGTATGTGAATATGTTGTGTGTGTGAAAATGTGTGAGTGTATGTGTGTTGTGTGTGAAAATGTGTGAGTGTATGTGTGTGTGTTGTGTGTGAAAATGTGTGAGTTATGTGTGTGTGTTGTGTGTGAAAATGTGAGTGTATGTGTGTGTTGTGTGTGCGTGTGTGAATGTGGTGTGAGTGTATGTGTGTGTTGTGTGTGCGTGTGTGAATGTGGTGTGAGTGTGTGAGTGTGTATGAGTGTGTGTGTGAGTCGGGGACAGCCTCTGCTGTCAGTTCTTGCCTTCCACCTGCTTTGGTTAAGTAGGGTCTCTTGCTGCTGACCCAGCAGCTTCTGGAAATTCTCCTGCCTCTGCCTCCTCTCTGGTTGTGGGAGTGATGGGTTTACAGGTGATCTACTGGCTTAATGTGGGTTTGAACTCAGGTCCTTATTAGTCAGGGTTCTCTAGAAGGTAGAACATATACCATGATATATATATGATTTCTTACACTCTTACACTGTCTGGGTAGTCCAACAATGGCTGCCTACCTGTTGGCTGTTCAGCTTTTTATTAAACCAATCACAATGACATATCTTCACAGTGTACAAAAAGATTATTACACATTTCACCTTTTTTGTCAAAATAAAAAGGAAAAGGATTTTAATTCTAACACAGTAAAACTATATACAATAAGAACAATTATCAAGTAAGAATTGCATTTACAATGCAATTGTATTTGACATATTTGGAGAAAATACCTCATTATTTTTTCTAACTTGATGAGTCCAAAGCTCTGAACCTAATTTCCCTTCTATTGTAACTAAGGAAAAGTGCAGCTGTAACTACCTAGTCTTCAACTCCATCAAAGACTCCAGCAGAAGGATATAATACAATGTGAGTAAACAGGAAGTACAGGGGCAATGCCACTTCCAAACCTACAGAAATGACAGACCTCTGGCTGCCTGGATAGTCACCCAAGGTTCCTTTGTAATGTTAGAGCGTTCGACCTTTAGCATACAGGCCTAGAGTATCTAGTAGACTTTTCTATGAAGCAGGGATTTTGAAGGACTGTCCCAATTCACCTTGACAAAGTTAGACAGTTTTTCCTTTGTGTCCTGCTTGTCCAGCATACTGGCAGAAGTCAAGGCAAGAGCAGTTTCTTGCCCAAATAGCTAGTTTTGCTGCAACGAAAGAAAACTCCATATGGAGGTTCTTCAATGCCCATTATCCTTTTATGAAGTAGATTGATGCTCCCAGAAGCAGACATGTCTCACTGTCATGAAAAGTCTTATGTTAGTATAACATTTTAAATGCCATATTCTGTAGGTATTTGAAGTGTTTGAAGATCACCTATCTACTGAAAATATATCTCTGTTTGACCTTTAAAACGCACCTAATATGACTACAAGTTTGATTGTTATAGGTGACTACTAACTTGCATTTTGTTATTATCATAAATAGTAATAATAACTATCAAGGAATAGAAATTTACATTACAATGTTATATGAGCTGCACAGGTACAATACCTTAAACAAGAGTAGAAACACATGTGTAATAACCTTAAATTTGTATTAATATACAAAATTCCATACCAATGAAAAATATTTCAGAGTAGTGATTGTTTAAAATTAGACTTAAAATTAGATCCACCCTTTTTTGTTTGTTTGTTTGTTTGTTTGTTTTGTTTTTCAAGATAGGGTTTCTCTATGGCTTTGGAGGTTTCCTGGAACTAGCTCTTGTAGACCAGTCTGGTCTCGAACTCACAGAGATCCACCTGCCTCTGCCTCCCAAGTTTTGGGACTAAAGGTGTGCAACACCACTGCCCAGCAGCAATCCACCCTTTTATTCCATCATTTCTACATTACATCTCCCCATTTTCTCTTCAGAAAGAGATCCCTGAGTCTAATCTCCTTTGCTCAGTATCCTCCCTGACCATGACCAATAACAATTTGTAACCAACCCCATTAAACAGTGACAAACATCCATAACCCATTGATTCACCAAAAACCATCCACCCCATCTTTTGGAAATGTGGTTGTTGTGTTCTCTAGACAGCTTCCTCTTGTCTGGAGGTGCTGACATATTTGGAGGACCCTGAGAAAATTAGGATAATGGTCAAGTCCTGACTGGAATAATCTGTGAGGCTGGACTATCTCACCCAGCAGCCTTGAAAGCTGTTCTGGATGCAGAATTCTGAGGAAACTGCAACAAAAGCACTCTGAGAGACTGAATCACCTGGGCTACCTGTTTTCATTGGTGTCTGGTCCTCTTGCTCTGAAAGCACTTAAACTTTCAAAGGTAACATACATATATGTGTTACGCACACTTTCCCACCAGCCTGGTCCCACAGCCGCATCAGACCCAAATAACACCCAGAGATACTGTATTAGTTATAAAACTGTTGGCCTGTTGCTAGCATTTCTTATTGGCTAGCTCTGTCTTAGATATTGACACATTTCTATCAACCTAAGTGTTTCCACGTGGGTCTTTTCTTACCAGAGAAAGGGTCCAGACCTCTTCTCTCACAGTCTACATCTTGACTCCTTTCTACTACATCTCCCAGCCCTGCCTATCTTGCTTTCCTATAGGCCAACAGTGCTTTATTCATTAACCAATAAGAGAAACACATTTATAGAATGACATTCCCATCATATATGTATTAATACATTTATGGACTGTGTGTTGTGCACAAGCTGGCCAAAGGTGATTTTTTTGTTTTATGTTTGAGCAGGTAAAATATATGCCACCAATCTTGTAGTTTTTCTATGTTTATTTCTTTATGTTTTTATCCAGGATTTTCAGGGGTCTTCCCCAATCAAACCTGGTATCTATCAACATTGAGTGAATTCACAGCCTTTTGTTTCTATGGAAACAAAAGCATATGCTCTTCCCCCAAAATAACATATTTTTTGACTTGCATATTGAAGTTAAAACTTTTTTTTTTTTTTTTTTTTTTTTTTTTTGGTTTTTCAAGACAGGGTTCCAGGGTTCTCTGTGTAGCTTTGGAGCCTGTCCCAGAACTTGCTCTGTAGATGAGGCTGGCCTCAAACTCACAGAGATCCACCTGCCTCTGCCTCCCAAGTGCTGGGGTTAGAAACATGCACCACCACTTCCTGGCAGCAATCAAAATATTTAAAGTTTAAAAATATCATACAGGATCCAGACTCTTTGTGTATTTCCTGTCTCTACATATCTTTTCTTTTACACTTTACTTTTCTCTTTAAAGACTTCTTATTTGTAAACTATTTTCATGACTGTTTATATTCTTTTTCTTAAGCCTAAGCACATTGTTAAATGCACTATAATCTGTTTTACCCTTTTCTGTCTGTCTGCATGAGTAAAACTTTAACCTGCAGCACAGTTCAGCTCATGGTGCGCTGCCAGCTCAAGCCCGCAGGTTTCTGCCAGGCGACTTGTCTCTGTACTGCAGCATGCATGAAAGACTGCAGAACTAGAAAGCCTTGTTTAGCATTTGTGTTTGGAACATTTTGTAAAGAGTTTTCTCATGTCTTATGTAGAAATACGTGTCTGGATGTTGGACACTATTTGTAGCAAGTCTTTCTCTGTCCTGCCTACCAGCTTCTAATATTGTAGAATATTAGTAAAAGATGTGATATATTTGTTTATTCTGAGGGACAGTTGTTTAATGATGCAAAAATGTGTTGCATTCTTTTGTTGTATTTGTTTAACTATGTGAAGCTGTGTTACTGTGCCTGCCTAAAACACCTGATTGGTCTAATAAAGAGCTGAATAGCCAATAGCAAGGCAAGAGAAAGGATAGGTGGGGCTGTCAGGCAGAGAGACTAAATAGGAAGAGCAATCTGGGAGAAGAGAGAGGAGAGGACCAGCTACCCAGCTACATGGCAAGCCACAGAGAAAGAAGAAAGGTATACAGAAATAGAGAAAGATAAAAGCCCAGAGGCAAAAGATAGACAGGATAATTTAAGAAAAGCTGACTAGAAACAAGCCAAGCTTAGACCAGACATTCATAAAAAAAAAAAGAGTAAGACTGTGTATTTCGGAGCTAGGTGGCAGGCCCCCTAAAGAGCCAAAGCATTAAACAAATAAACTACAAGCTCCCAAATCATGACATGGAGACTTATTATTAATTATGAAAGCTGGGCCAATAGCTTAGGCTTGTTTGTAACTAGACCTTATAACTTAAATTAACCTATTTATTAATTTACAAGCTGAAACATGGCTCATGGCTTGTTACCTTACACCTGATATCCCACATGTCATGCTTCATCTGCATCTGGGTGGCAACTCCACTTCCTTTTCCAAGTGTCTTCTCTGCCTCAAATATCCTGTCTAGTTATTGGCCATTCAGCTTTCTATTAAACCAAATCAAAGTGACATCTCTTCATATTGTACAAAAAGATGATCCCACCACAATTATCATGTGTAGGGCTGGGGAGATGGCTCAGTGGTTAAGAGCACATACTGTTCCTATCACCCACATCAGGCAGCTCACACCTGCCTATAACCTCAGCTCCAGGTGATCTGATACCTCTCTGACAGCCCCCAATAAATAATAATAGTTAAAATTTCAAAATAAAAAGGTTAAAAAATGGTAGTGTTTTTTTGGCTCAGTGATGCATCTCTCTTTAACATTGACCAATATTTCATTATTCGTCTGTGACACTGCTTCTTATTGCGGTCTGTGCTGGTGTAATTCAATACCCAGTGTGGGTAATTTATTAATACAAAGAGCAAAGATTTGTGTGTTGGAGTTCTGGAGGCTCCCAGCATGCTCAGGGCAGGAGAACAGCCTGAGCCTGGATGCTTTTGGGGGCAACCCTGCAGCTCAGCAGGGAGGCAGCAACTGGCAGCCTTTGAGTTAACTGAGGTTGGGCAGGAATGAAGGTTGCTCAGCGTGTGCTCAGGGCCTTCCAGCCTGGGTATCATCAGGGCGTGGTTACACGAGTGAATGAAGGAATAGACACGGCAGACATTTGCAAGCTCTGCGGCCAGGATCATGCTCTAGAGGGCAGGCTGTCTTAGCCAGCTGGGAGCCTTGTCCCTGACACATTTCCACAGTCAGCCACATGACCCCAATTCTAACGCAGAGAGACAAGCTCGAATCTTTCTCCAAGGTTAGGGGTCAGGCACCTGCAGAAATGGACATAGGACTGACTTGTCACTGGGGGTGTGGGGGGGTGTCTGATGTGCAGTCTTGGAGGACAGTGGTTATTACCCTTCCTATACCTCCTACACTGCAGGGTTTGAGAAATGACAGGTGCTGAAGTCTGCCCCCTCGTGGTGATCCCAGCAACTACACCACAGGGAAACTACAATGGTGGGAGAATACCAGTCTGTCAGCCTGTTCAGCATCTTTCTGTCCTTCCTTTCCTCACTCCTCCCTCTCTCCCTCTCTCTCCCTCTCTCCCTCTTTCTGAGACAGGGTCTCACCATGTAACCCTGGCTAGCTGGAGCTCATTATGTAGAATAGATCTGATCTGCCTAAGGCAATGGTTCTCAGCCTTCCTAACACTGCAACCCTTTAATACAATTCCTCATGATGTGATCACCAACCATAAAATTATTTTTGTTGTCAGGCATTGATGGTACATGCCTTTAATCCCAGCACTTGGGAGACAGAGGCAGGCTGATCTCTGTGAGTTTGAGTCCAGCCTGGTCTGGCCTGCAGAGGGAGTTCCAGGAGAGGCTCTAAAGCCACACAGAAACCCTGTCTCAAACAAAGCAAAACAAAACAAAACAAAACAAAACAAACAAACAAAACAAAAGAAAACAAAAATTTTTGCTACTTAATAACTGTATTTTGCCAGTTATTAACTGTAATGTTTCCGATGGTCTGAGATGACCCCTGTGAAAGGGTTGTTAGATTCCCAAAGGGGTCACAACCTACAGGTTAAGAACAGTTGAGTGTGCCCAGGGTTCCTTTTGATCACTTTTCATTTCTGTCTCTCTGATAAATCCATGCAGACATCTTGGGCTTTAATTTGCATGTAAGGCACAGATTTTGAGGTCAGCCTGTGAGTCATTATCAGATGAGAAAGTGTAAACTTAGAAGAAGCAGAGAGAACTGGAGAGGCAAGCTCTGAAACAAGAGCATGAATGGATACACTTGTGTCTTCCTAACACAGACACACACTGGAGCAACAAGAGCTATAATTAACCGCAGAGGCAGAGGCAGAGGCAGAGGCAGAGGCAGAGGCAGAGGCAGAGGCAGAGGCAGAGGCAGAGGCAGAGGCAGAGGCAGAGGCAGAGGCAGAGGCAGAGGCAGAGGCAGAGGCAGAGGCAGAGGCAGAGGCAGAGGCAGAGGCAGAGGCAGAGGCAGAGGCAGAGGCAGAGGCAGGAGTTTTGTGTTCAAATCCTCACTCCCCTACTTGTTTGCTGAGTAACCTTGGGCACGGTGGTAGTCTGAGCCTCATTCTGCCCACCTGTAACATGGAGATATCAACCCCAATCTACAGGACTGCTGGGAAAATCATTAAGTGTGCCTTAAGTCCTGGTCAATGCAGGACCTGAGGTGGTGGCTCAGCACTTGGGAGGCAAAAACCCTCCCCAGGCTCCAGGATCACTGAAAGACCCAGTCTCAAAAACTAAGAATGATGAAATAGGTGGTGGTGGCACACCCCTTTAATCCCAGCACTCAGGAGGTAGAAGCAGGAGGATCTCTGTGAGTTCAAGGCCTTCCTGGTCTACAGTGCTAGTTCCAGGACAGGTTCCAAAGCAATACAGAGAAACCCTGTCTCAAAAAGAAGAAGAAGAAGAAGAAGAAGAAGAAGAAGAAGAAGAAGAAGAAGAAGAAGAAGGAGAAGGAGAAGGAGAAGGAGAAGGAGAAGGAGAAGGAGAAGGAGAAGGAGAAGGAGAAGGAGAAGGAGAAGGAGAAGGAGAAGGAGAAAAAGAAGGAAGACACTTGATGTCAATCCTGGTCTGCATGGGCATACACATGTAAACAGATGTGTGGGCACACATACACACACATGCACACATACACACGCACACACAAATGCACACACACACACACACACACACACACACACACACACACACACACACAGTGCAACTTTCACTGGCACCCACACCAAAACTGAAACTGGAAATTCAGTCCGAACTTCCTATTAACTCTTTCTGCAGTCACCCCCCCTTTTTTTTCTTTTTTGAAGAATGGATAATATTCCACATACGTAGATATCATTCTTCTTATATGTCATTGAGGAAAGCCAAGGCAGGAGTTGAGGCAAAGACCCACGAGGAATGCTACTTACTGGCTTGCTCACCTTCAGCTATCTTTCTTACAGCCCAGGTCCGCCTGCCTAGGAATAGTACTGTCCACAGTGGGCTGGGCCTTCCCACGTCTATTAGCAATCAAGCAAATGTCCCAACGACTTGCCTACGGGCCAGGAATAACTCCTCAGTTGAGAGTCCCTCTTCCCAGGTGCATCAAGTTATCAACTATGATGAGCCATTGCAGGTGGCTCCCAGGTCTGAGCTCCTGTGGAACTGAGTGCTGTATGAACCAGAGTGTGAATCATCTCAGGGACCCCTGGGAAACTGAGCATCAAAGAAGAGTAACATCAAAATAAAACTATTCCAGATTGTAGGACCACTTGTACTTAGCACCCCCAGACTGTCACTAAATGCATCAGAGAAAGAAGTACATGAGAGCGAGCCCAGATGGAAGAAGTGGGATTTGAGAGACAATAGCTCAGACAGTGATAAAATATGCTGGTTACAACTGGCTGGTGCAGCCTTTCTAAAAAAAAAAAGTGTGTTCATATAAAAGGGAAAATTAAAACTATGGGGTCTAATAAACCGCAAGGGAAAAGTCTTCTTTAGTATGTGGTGTTGTGGGGGTATCAAACTCAAGGCTTTGGTGTGCAAATGTTCCCCACTAGCCTCCACCCCTAGCCTCTGAAATAACTAAGTTTCTAAATGCAGTTGAATGTGAATGATGGAACCTTGAGGGTTTCCACAACAAGGACTGGATTCCAAATGCAAAAGAGACTTTATAGATGCTTTTGTCAGCCAACAAAACAAAGACCCAAAAAACAAAAAACAAAACCTCAGGACCAGTGAATGTCACAATGGGGAAAGGAAGCTGCCACCCAGCCTGACCACCGGTGGTGGAGTGAATCAGAGTGGTCACACGTTTGATCACATTTGCATGCTTGGTCCCAGACAGTACAACTGTTTGGGAAGGATTAGGAGGTGTGGCCTTGTTGGAGAGAAGGACACTGGGTGTTTCGAAGTTTCAAAAGCTCACCCCATTCCCTGTTAGTTCTCTCATAGTTGTGAATAAAGATGTGAGTTCTCAGCTACTGCTCAAGCGCCATGACTGCTCCCCCACTGCCAGGCTCCCCATGATGACTCCAGCTAAGCCTCTGTAATCCCCAAAGAAACATTTCCTTTTAAGTTTCCTTGGTCACAACAATAGGAAAGTAAGACACCACCTGAGCTGGATCTCTGGGACTAAATGGTGGAAGGGAGAACGGACTCCCGACCTTCTGGCCGCATAGGAGCACTGTAGCATACATAACCCCTGGAATATCCAAAACAATAATAAATAAAAAGATAAATAATAATATGTATTATTGTAATAAAAAGATAAATAAAATAAAATGTGTTATTTGAAACATAGTCTTGCTGTGTAGCCCTGGCTCACCCGGGTTTCTCTATGTAGACCAGGCTGGCTACAAACTCATAGAGATCCACTTGCCTCTGCTTCCTGAGCGCTGAGATTAAAGGTGGGCATCTCTAAGGCTGCCATAAAAAAGATGACAAATTTTGGAAGGCTCTTGGCTACCAGACAGGGTCGGCAGTCCCTTTGGTGTTGTGTTTGGAACCTGGAACCTCTCAGAGCAGCCCTTGAATTTATCACAAGGATGCTATAGGCCCACAAATGACTGGGAAATCAAGGGTGCCATGCAGAGTCATTCCCAGGGTCTGAACAACCTGGGCAAATGTTTTTTCTTACAGGGCCATAATCTATATGAACAATTTGAATCAGCATGACAGCATCACCCTTGTGTCCCAATCCTGGATGACCTAGAACTTGGTCAGTGGATGGGCTGCCTTGCTAGTGTATCTTCCTTGAATGAGCCGTAGGGCCCAGTGAATCCTGTAGGAGGACATAGAAGTATCCACGCTCCCTGAGGCATCTAGTTAGTGCTCACCACCAGGCTATGTGGGGTGAGGATCAGAGAATGCTCACAAAACCCCAATTTAGCTCAGGGCACCCCACCTACTAACACCATCAGCCTCAGTTCAGCAAACAGAGGGGGACTTGGAAATTGGCCAACATGGAGGGGGGGGTTGGCAGCATGTGGAGGTGGGGTTCTGGTTCCCGAGGCACAGGCACAGTACTGGGCTTCGGCAGAACTGACTCAAGATCTAGCACAACCATGTCTCAGGAGGGGCAAAGCCAGGGCTGCAGGACCATGGCAGGCACTATGTCTGACAGAGGTGTCCTTGGGGCACACTGACACTAGGTAGGAGAAGGGATGAGGAGAGTTGTTATGTCCAGCTGTGCCAGATCACATATGTCCGTGGTCTTGGCATTGGGGAAGGGTATGAGATTTTGAATTAAAACTAGGTTATGGTTAATGCTTCTCCACTGAACACGGAACACATCTGCTAGGCAGGAGTTCCTGCCTTGATCAGAGCAGACCAGTGGGAGGCAAGAGGGACACTGGTCTGAACTCTCCCGTCAGGACTATGTGAGCCAACGGGAAGAGGCATGCCTGGAAGAGAGAGTGCTTCCGGAAGCTTTGGGGAGGGGATGCTGGCAGAGAAGCCTGAGCACTCAGAACTGCCATCTTCAGACAGAAGGCACCCTCCTCCCCTCCTAGATTCAATGCCCCCTGGGCTGGAGATCCCAGCCCCTGGCGCCTTCTGCTACATGGCAGCTGAGGGCACAGCCTCCTGTGGAGGAGAGGATTTATTTGCATGTGGACTGACTGGCAGAGGCATTGCCCCACAATGCTGGTCTCTTCCAGGTCCTGGGGCCTCTTTTTATATCACTTTCTACTCCAGACTTGGAGAGGGAATCAGGAAGGAGGAGCACATGAAAAGTACCACAGTGCAGCAGCAGGACATGGAGCCCAGTGTCATAGGCAGCATTGGAGAATTCAGAGCAAAAGCTGAGCCTCTGGTTGCCCCACTGGGCAGAAGTACAGAGACGTAGAAAAAGAAATCAGGGTGCTGTGTCTTTAACAGAGGCAGCAAAGTACACTCAGCCATGTCTGTCTGGCGGCAGAGCCACCAGATGGGCGAGAGGCTACAGACACGATGTATCAAGGATAACTGGTAGGAAATCCCTTTGAAATTTAAAGAGGCTGGGCAGTGGTGGTGCATGCCTTTAATCTAGGCAGAGGCAGGTGAGTTCTGGTCTATAGAGCTAGTTCCAGGACAGCCAGAGCTGTTACATAGAGAAACCCTATCTTGAAAAACAACAAACAAACAAAAAGAAATTTAAAGAAAAAAATTTCATTAAAAATTGAGAACTTAATTTCCTCAGGGTGACACTTTAATCCAGTTTAAGAGATAGCTACATTTCTCAGATGCGGAAGCAAAGGGGAGCAGATTGCACAGCTGGCAGCCACAGCCAGCCCAGGTTGCCCTTCACACCAGGTGCTCCAGAGAGAGGAGAGGGGAGAGGGGAGAGGGGACAGGGGACAGGGGAGAGGGGAGAGGGGAGAGGGGAGAGGGGACAGGGGACAGGGGACAGGGGAGAGGGGAGAGGGGACAGGGGACAGGGGACAAGGAACAGGGGAGAGGGGAGAGGGGACAGGGGAGAGGGGAGAGGGGACAGGGGAGAGGGGAGAGGGGAGAGGGGAGGGGGAGAGGGGAGAGGGAGAGGGGAGAGGTAGGAGCCTGGGGCAGCTCTAAGCATCACCTCAATGCTTTTTGCCCAGCAGTTACAAGTGCAGAGGAGGCTGTGCTGGGCAAGCTCCTTCATGACCTAAGAGATGCAGACACACACATGTGAAGGCAGCTTGTTAGCTGCTTCCCCAGCAGGCTGCTGGAGCATTTCAGGGTGAGGATGCTTGCCTCATCATCTAGGCCATATAGAAAGGCTGCCTTACCAGACTGACAGTTCATAGGCAGTAGAGATGTACAGGCGGGCCCTGCCCAGGCCTTTGGGCAACAGAAAGAACTGTGTGAAAGGTCTTGATTACTGAGACAGCAGTATTTGTAATCTATGCTGTCTCTTGTGAAAGTACACAACATAAAAATCATAGAGCCCTGGGGCGAATGAGGGCTCAATGCGTCTAAAGGCACTTACTGTCAAACCTGATGACCAGGGTTTAATCCTCAGAAGCCCTCAGTGGAGGGGTGACCCAACTCCAGAAAGTTGTCCTCTGACCTTCATACATGCAAAGTAGAAAAAATGTAACAAAAAGTTACACTAAACAAGAAGATCAGTAACATGCACTGTAGTCCTCCCAGCTAGTCCAGAGGCTGAATCTGAGCTGGGTTCCTGGCCAGCTAGCTGTTTGATAAACCAACCAATCAAACCTGTGGGAGCTGACAAGGGACTTTCAGCATCATCACTCTACTCCTACCCTGATGATGAACTAAGGTCTTGTCACCACAGCTTGCCTAAGTTGGTGGCCCTTGGCTGGGACACATTATACTGAAATAGCCATTGGGGACAGTTCTGAAGGCCAGCAGGTCACTTGATGAGTGACTAATGGATTCTTGTGTTTCTATTTCCACTGCAGCAGAGTCTGGTCCTTGATGCCATGGGTAAGACTGGAAGAAAGGGTTTTTCTTAGCCTTTGTAAGCTTGTGTGGAGAGGCCATTTGTGGGTGTGGAACTTGAGAGTGAGCTCACATTGCTGTAGGAAGTCTGGAGTCACCCATCACGCTTTGAAAACTAGTGAGGACTGAATTCTGATGAGATCTCAGGATGACCATCAACAGTCACCTATGAACTATGACTGTGTTTGTCAAAGGCTCTTGAAACGTTCAGGCTTGCAGACTTCTGATTGATAGAGTCCCCAGCACAGTTTTATGGAGAAAGAGCAGAGTTCAAAGGATTTGCCCAAAGGCACACACCAGATGCAGAATTGGGGTACTCTTAGTCTAGCTGCTAAACTGAGGTGCCTAGGTGTCCGGCTCAGTTGTATTCAAGCATGGCAAAGTGAAAACAATAGCTAAGAAGGGAGATCTCTGCCCTTAGACCTTTTTGAACTACAGACCTTGCCTGGTAAATAGCAAGAGGTTATCTGAGCCCAGAATTCTTTCAGCCTGGTCCACATCAGCTGCAAAAATGGGAGGCGGCAGGAAGGAGGGCAAGAATACACCATTTTACTTCATGCAAAACCTTCCCCTTGCCAGGTTGGTGGCCCACACCTTTAATCCCAGTACTCAGGAGGCAGAGGCATGCAGACCTCTGTGAGTTCGAGACCAGCCTGGTCTACAGAGCCAGTTCCAAGACAGACTCCAAAGCAATACAGAAAAACTCTGACTCGAAAAACCAAAACCAAAACCCAAAAACCTTCCCTTTGTGAGATGGAAAGGAGCTAATGGCAGTTCCGGAATGTTCTGAAGAATGTTTTTGCAAGGCATTCAGCCCCAAAGGTGCATTACGGAGCTGGCCTGCCAACAGCCTGTTCCTGTAGAGACACTTATTTCTCAGGCCCACAGGCACTAAGGACTTTTGGGAGGACACCCTCTTCAGAATAAGCAGTAGCAGCATATTCTGGGTGTCCTGCCTACCTTTCAGAACTGGCCCCAAAGTAACCTTCCTAGAACTCTAAAATGAACAATCTGTCTCCCTGCTATGTGCAGAGTGTTGAGAAGTCTGGCCAAGTGGCTGTCAGTGGGACTCTCCAGAGCCTGGGAGCCTCAAGACTGCCGTAAGAATGAAGACGGCTCCATAGGAACAAACACGTAAGAGAACTCATCAGAGGTCCTGTTCCATAGGAAATACTAAGTACCCTACAGGCTGAGACAAAGGACCACTAGACAGGAACTGCAGCCTACACAAAGAACCAAGGATGTCTGCAGAAGTGTGAGACAGGGGCGGGAGAGACAGCTCGGTAGTGAAAAACATACATTGCTTTTGCAAAGGACACAGGTTTGATTCCCAGCATACATAACCATCTGTAACTATAGTTCCAGGGGTGTCTGATCCTTCTGGCCTCCATGGGCAATCACACACATGTGCACATAACAAAACTTTAAAAACAGGTAAAATGACAAATGGGTTACCTTTTTTTTTTTTTTTTCAGTGCCGGGGATTGAACCTAGGGCCTTCTGTACAGGAGTGCTTTGTTCCATTTTTTGTTTTGCTTTTAAGACAGGGTTTCTCTGTATAGCCCTTGCTGTCCTGGAACTCTATAGACCAGGATGGCCTCGAATTCAGGGATCAGGCTATCATTGCCTCCTGAGTTCTGGGATTAAAGGCATGCCAACACATCTGGCTTTTGTCTCCCATATTTTTAATAAAGGCATTTAGTATATGAAAGTGTCATTTCAGATGGTAGCAGCAGAAACAAGGGTGAGTGAATGGAGCTATACACACAGCTCGCTTCCATTAACTACTGAAACCAAGTTGGTGTTAGTATGAGTTGGAGTGTTAGGGTTAAGATGCTACATGTGATTTTCAGGGTAAGTGGAACTACAAAGAGACAATGCAGGGACTTGAAGCAGTTCAGTGCAAAGTGCCTGTTTCACAGCTTCAAGTGTGGTGTAAATGAGGCAGAATGGGGACACTGATCCAGTGACAAGGGCCATACTTGCAAGGACCCTGGCTATGACCAGCTGTCTGACATCTGCTGTTCTGGATGAAACACCAGGGCGTGAGCAGAGCAAGGGCGCCCCAGGTGAACATGGAAGCCTCTAGAGAGATAACACTGAAGCCTAGCAGCAGTGGGAAGGGCACACGCAGGTTATAGGCCTGAGCCTGCTTTGGGACAGCAGCAAAAGCATACTTGGCCTTGATGGTTAGGCTGGACTTGGCATCATTACTGGTGAAGGATTCTGAGAGGGAGGAACTGTTTTACCCATGATGGCACTGCCTGTGTAGTAAGTTGGAGGGTGTCAAGTTGTCAAGGTATCATAAGTTGACTGAGAGAGTAGGACAGAGGCTGTGAGCACCCGTGAAAAAATGTACCACTTCCTGAAACAATGGAGGCAGACCACAGTTTTGAGAAAAATTAGTAATGACATGTTAGGTTGCTGGGTTTGGTGACACACACTGCAGCACCAGCACTCAGAATATTCTATGTACAGACTGAGTTTGAGACCAGCTAGGGCTGCATACAAGATACCCAAAATAGAAACAACAACAAAAGAAAACACACTAGAAATGCCCTTGTAGATAAACCTGCAGAAATGATAGAGACAGAAAACTCATAAGAGTTTTTCCCCCTTCTCTTCATTTACTTTTATTTTTATTATTATTATTATTATTTTTTTTTTTTGGAAATAATGTCTCCTTCTCCTCTTTTTTTGGAACTATGTAGTCCTGGATGGCCTCAAACTCAGAGGTTCTCCAGCCTCAGGCATCAGTTAAAACTATGAAGAAATAAAATCAAGGCAAAGGGTGAGGGCTGGAAAGGCCCAGGGAGAGGTTGAACAAAACCGCCGACAAGACTAGTGGACCAACCAGTCACTGGAGGACAGCAGGAAACATGGAACCACAGACCAAACAGATTCAAACACAGCAGCAGAAAGTATGCAATGTGACCATGAAGCCAGTAGAACACATGGGCGTCTAGGGCTCTGAGGCTCTGAGCATCTTCTAAGGAAGCATATGCAGGGAGCTGGAGAAGAGCTGTCAGACCGTGGAGGACCCAGCAGATGGCTGGCTGCCTTAGCAGAATCCCCTCATGTAAATCTTATCTTGTAATGTGATTTTACTTGCATTTTGAAATTCAATCGAGCTGTAAAATATTTTTAAACACAAACCTAGTTTTACATTTGTGCTTCCTGTAGCTCAATGAATCTAAGATTACTTTCATGTGCTACCAAAATAAACTTTACCTTTTGTGACACAATATCCAGAGCACTCCAAATTAGCTAAAATGGTAGGCAGAAAGCCCTAGGAAGCCTAATATCTCTGTCTCCCCAGTACTGGGATTATGTTTTTGTTTTTTTTTTTAATTGTTTTGCTTGTATATGGGAATCCGATCTTAGGTTCTTATGCTTGCATAAGCACTTTACCAACCGGGATTAGCCATCTCCCTAGTCCTTACAAGACATCTCATTTGTAAGAGCTGCAATGGTAAATGGTCTTGTGCAGTACCTTCTGAGGTAAGTATTTCATTTAGTCAGCTGTAGCATATACTTGGTATTAGAAATGGCCCTGTGAAATTTTAACTGGGAAGGGGCTCTGTTTACAAAGGTAGCTCACCTTCCCTGCAAAGGCTCAGGGGAAATTGTGCAAAAATGGGCAGAAAGAACATAAGATGGGAGGATGCTGTGAAATGCTGTCTTCTAGGCATGACATGGTCATTGCACTCATGAACTCAGTGCACTACAGCCACCTACATAAGATCAAGGTGGTAAGGTTAGTTAAGATTTCAATAGGCAGCAGTACCTAGACTGGAGAACACGATGTAAGAGGGATGTGTTGAAGGTGTCTGGGGTGGAGTGAGACAAATCATCAGGGGTGGATAGACTCAAGAAACACTGTATATAAGTATGGTATTGTCAAGGAGTAAGAAAAAACAAAAACAACTCGGAATAAGAAAAAAGCACACTCAGTTCTTAAGTCTGATTCACTGAGCAGGTGGAAATGGGCATGCTATTAGAATGCCAAGAATCCCCTTCTTCAAGCCTCATCCTCACAGAGCAGGAGAAATAAGGCCTGTAGAGCCCATACACTGGCCTCTGCTAACAAAGCCCCACCCACCATCTAAACTGACAACTAAACTGACAAGTGTGCTGGAATGATAAAAGGCATCCTTCCTTCCTTCTTTCCTTCCTTTCTTCATTTTGCAAGACAAGGGTTTCTCTGTGTAGCCATGGCTGTTCTGGAACCCACTCTGTAGACCAAGCCATCCTTGAACTTAAGAGATGTACCTGCCTCTGCCTCCTAAGTACTGGAATTAAAGATGTGCCCCACTACACCCAATTTAGACATATTTTCTAAATCCTGCCTTTTCCAATGGGACACCAAGCTAGCACAAGGATGGATGAAATGTGTCTTCAACAATTAGGAAGAGAGTGTAAACAATGCTGTTAGGTAATGGTCAATCCTCCCCGCCATCAGCTCCTACCAGTTTAGGACCTGTGTGGAAAGGACAGCGCAGACACAACTGAAGAATAATTCTGATCAAAGATGCCCAGGCCACTCAGCTTCTCTGATCTGCTAGAATCCATCCCTAGCATCTACTGGCAACACAAGTACAGCCCTTGGCTGCTAGCCTATTGGCCAGAGGCCACACAATCAGCAAGTACCTACCCTGGTGGCTTTGTTCTCCTTGAGTTCTTGGAACCTATACAGAGCCTCCTGAACCCAGGAAAGAAACTCCCAGAGTATGATGTCTTTTTTTTGTTTGTTTGTTTTGTTTTTCCATGTAGCTCTGGCTAGTCTATAATTCCCTATAAAGATCAGGCCAGCTTTGACCTACCTGCCCATACCTCCTGAGTGCTAGGATTAAAGATGTGCACCATTATACCTCATTTCACCCCACCATGGTTCCTGCTTTAAAAGCCACATCATGTAGCACAAAACATTAAGGTTTGCAGCTATTTTATTTACAAGTATACATTTAACACAATGAAATAAACACTGATATATTGAAGCCTAGTTAATAGTAGTGTAACATGTCTATCATTTTGATGATTACATTATTTTAAACAACAAACTACACTGAAAAATTAATGCCGATAAAATTCTTGGTCATAATATTAAGAAATACAATATATAAATTGAAAATATGATTGTTTAAAATTTGAAAATGGAAGTGAACTCATTTGGACAGAGTCAGACGTTAACATAATCTGAAAGGGGAGGACCTCTGACCCAAATGACATCTTTCAGGTTAACAGAAGAAAACAGAAGCATAGTTTTATCTTCAAGGATGATGGGCAGTTTGCTTCTTCAGGTGGAATAAATTCCCAGTGTCCTCGGGTTCTGTAGCAGAATCGTCACATCACTGAGCATGAAGACTTTCCTTGTGAAGCTGCCCCATCAATCTTTTCTGCTTCCAAAATTATCCTTTTAAAAACATCAACAGCAGTCTGAAGAGAAGGCGAAAACAATGACAGCATTAGTTCTCAGTGGACTGGTTGTGGCTCATGACAGCCTCCTTCCTGAGGAGGGAGTCACTGACCTGTCCTCAGGCCCACATGGAGGTTCCAGGACAACGGCGGTTGGAGGGTTCCCAGAAGCACCACAACCCCAGGGCTTTCTTCACAGCCAACTAGCATCAGCTTCCACTGTGCTCTGCCCCATACACTCCCATGGCGCTCTCTAGGTATTTGGGGCCCTGCTCTCTTCTGGCTTCTTTCCCTGTAGATGCCCTTCTCTCTGCTTCCCCAAATTCCCAGCCTTGACTCTCTGCGCACCCCACATCCCTGGGCTGCTTCTACAGCTGCCTGCAAACCCTCAATCACACATGTTCATTCTTCCTAGGCACCTTGCCACCAATTAAAAACTTGTCTAGCACAGTTCTAGTAAAACCCTCTTCCCAGTCCTAGTCTCCTCTCTAGTGACTGTCATCCCAGTCTTAGTTCTATGTCAAGCACTTAATTTATGTGACCTACCACACTAACCTCCTAGCTCAGTCCTCACATAAAAAGCTAAACCCTGAAGGCCTGGTGTCTTACTCCTTTGGTATTCTTCCTGCTCTGTGGCTAACCACTTCTCTTCATTTCTCTGGGTTAGCTTTGGTCTCACAGTACTGAACCCCTTTACTCAGAAAGTGTCTGTTAACATGTCAGCACTGCCCAAGGGAATACGTGCCCTGCCTGCTCACTTTGGAGCTATAGCAGGAACACTGGGGAGGTGGGGGAAGTGGCACACACACAGACCTGACACCTCTGACCCTGTATAAAGTGACTCAGCTACAGTCCCCAGCCTACCTCAGAGAAGGCTTTGAGCCCTGGCCCTCTCATATCTTTCTTCCCTGACCCTGGCTGACGGTTAAGCATTGCTCTGTAATTCACTGGGAAACAGAAGTTGCTTCTACAAGAGAACGCCATGCTCTCCTCCATCACACCTACTTAAATAATATGGACTACCAGAGACTGCAAAAACACAATGAAGGCAAGATGTTTTAAGTCTAAGGATGTCCTGTCCATGCTTAAAGGACCGGGAGAGGTTTATGTGGAGTGACTGGAAAGCACAGCACGTGCTAGGGCCTTGCATGCACTAGAGGAGGCTGAAACGTGTGGTTTGCTACTTGAAGTAGATCCGGTAGCCAAGGGGAAGAAGAACGAGGGGATGGAGGTAGCAATACAGCACAGGCACCATAGGTCTGGGCAAAGCAACAAGCTTACACCAAAGCTATGACTAAACAACAGATAAAATGCCAACTGGAGGAATGTATGCTTGTAACTAATGAGGCTGACACAAAATTAATTTTAGAAACTATATACCTGATTTTCTTTTGCAGAAGATTCCAAAAAAGCTGCATTCCAAGATTCTGCCAAAGCTTTTCCTTCTTCATAACTGATCACCCTAAAGGGAAAAGAAAACCTTGTCTCTTTGATATGTAAAGCAGCTACAATTATTTATCAAGTAGGCTCCACTCTGACCCCTCTGCTGAGAAGCAGACCACGTGTTTCCCTGCCACTATCAGAAGTGGCAGGAGCACCGAGTCCCGCCTGGGCTGGGAACAGAATGGACAAGTCTGCAGGGTCATCTACGTGCCAACGAGCTCTTTCAGTTCAGGGAAGTGACTGCTTTCTAGTACTGCAGCATCAGTCACGATAGCCATGCCACAGTGAGGGTTTAAGCAGCCCAGGGCCCAGGAAAATCCCACTAGGCCACAGAAGAGCAGCCTAGGCTATTCTAGGCTCCTGCCCCTGTTCATCACTGTGATCACAACCAGCACACAAAGGTACTGTATGAAAACGGAACAATATCTGTCTTGGTAACTAACACCAAGAGAATTTCCCAGTTTGCTCCTCATTCTAAACAAGTGTGGCATTTGTACTGCATATTGCTTCTGCTGCACAGTGACAAACAAAAGTTTGGCCATGAGAAAAGAATTTTAAAATGGTATTTTGCTAACTAAATCTCCTTAGACTTAAGAGCTACATACCTTTCCATATGCAGGTCCTTCTTATTTCCAACCAACATAATAGGTATCCTATTAGAAGAAAGACAAGAACAGAGGTAGGTCAGGTCCAGCCTTCCCAGCTCAGGAGATGCTAGTACACATTTCTAGAGAAGAGAGACAGAGCTACTTACTGCACTTTCCCCACCATATCCAGCAACTTGCCGTGGATAACTTTAATTACTTCAAAACTACAAAACAAAAGCACAGGAGCAGATGCCATTTTAACAAGGAAGTTCAAGTGAGAAAAATATAGTAAGATGACACTCCATGACCCTTATTGAGACTATACAGAGAAAGATAGGGTATGCCATTTAAGTCTAGCACCAGGCTGACAAGCCACAACAACGTGGGCTTGATCCTCAAACTGTGTCCATTAAATGGAAATCTGTAGACTTTTCTGAGAGAATGTTCCCTAGAGGTCAGTGCTGTTTGCTTTCCTTTCTTGTGTTTGAAGTAGTCTTGATGGGATTTGCTACATAGACCAGGCTTGGCCAGTTCTGTCTGTCCCTGCCTCCCCAGTGCTGGCATTAAAGGCATGTGACCACAGCTGGTTCCCTCCTTTTTCTATGAACCATCATTCACTGGGTGATGCAAAACCTTGACTTTTACTGCCACCGATATGCTGATGATCTTTAAACATGTCACAGTGATCGCCACACCTCTGACCACTGGCTAATGGCACAAGTCACTCCCATCCTCTTCCAGAAAACCTGCTGTGAGCATCAGCCAGCACATGCTGCATTACTTTGGAAGCTGCTCAGAACCAGACAGCCTTCCACTGCTCTGTAGTCCCTTGGCCCAATTCTGTGCTTCTTCCTATGGCCGGCTCCCACCTGGATGACCCCAAGCCCTAACTTAGCTTCCTTTCCTTCTGTCCCTTGTCCCCTATGCTGGGCCTCCAGCACTGCCAGACCATTCCACTGAAATGTTCTCTCCCTTGAGATCCTTGAGCATGCTCCCTTACTTATTTCCAAGTCTTTACTTTATGGGTTTCTTTCCTCAGATTTATTTTTAAGTTATGTATATATGTGTGTGGGTGTCTGCATAATCTACAACAGAGTAGTGGAACCCCAGGAACAGAAGTCACAGGCTGCTGTGGGCTGCCCAATGAGTGTTGGGAGCTGTACTTTGCAAAAGCAGTACATGTTTTCTAGCCTTCAACGGCTCTTTTTATACTTTTCTCCCTACATAACCCCACAAGCTTCCACAGCTCTCATCCCCTTTGATTTTTCTATCACAGTACCACTGTCAGGGACAGATTGAAAATTAAACTTTACCCCATTGAAGTTCACCAACAGGATAGTGCACCCCCATTTCCACAGCTGTCCTTGGATCCACAGTTCCCTTAGCTTGGTTGCATTTGCCTACACTGAATGAAGAGATACAGTAGCTAGCCACATGAGACAGTTGGGAAGGCTGGGACTGAGTGGGAGCTAGTGGGAACCAGCGTTCTCTGTAGTAAGTGCACCTCCCTGACACGTCCTGGTGAGAGCTGGCCTAGTGACTGCCTAACAGTGGCCACAGTACAGCAATGGTATTGGGAACCAGGGAGGCCAGAGCCTAACTATCTTTATTTCCATCTTGCTGCAGAAACTGATTCATTTTGTGTGCTTGTCCTGATGGGGAAGGTTATTTAGACAAATGGATGACTTTCACCCAGAAAGAAAATAAGAGCACCATCCAACACTAAACCCACAGGACAAGCCTGGAAACATCTTTCCCTAACCAATCCTTCTGACAAGACTGAAGCTGAAGACCCAGCTAGCCACACCCACATGCTTGTGCCAGGAAACAGATCTGTGTACTGTTTTAAGCATCTACACTTTCAAGTAGTTTGCTATACTGCAGGTAGCCATGTAGTAGGCAGAATTTCAATTAAAAGCAAACCCAGATCCTTATCTGTTTCAGCCTCACATGTGCTGAAGCACATGCTACTGTGTCAGCCCCGATAAGCACTGTTTTAGACAGCGCCTACAGGGCAGCTCACAACCACCTGTAATTCCAGTTCCAGGGCATTGCACACATGTAGGGCAAACACATACAGAGGCAAGACACCCATTATATAGATATATTAAAAATAATAAATGTTTTCAAAACTTCCAGTTGAATTTTTAAAAACAAAAGTTTTAAAGTCAGGTATGACGGCCCATGCCTTTAATCCCAATACTCAAGAGGCAGAGGCAGGAGGATCTGTGAATTTGTGGCCAGCCTGGTCTATAGAGTGAGTTCTAGGATAGCCAAGGTTACACAGAGAAACTATGTTTGGAAAAGCCACCACCACCACAAAAATAAATAAAGTTTTATTAATATAACTCTTGGATATCCATAAATCTTGTGTATTCAGTGTTTAGAGTTCTAACACATACACACATACATGCACACAAACACACTTTTGAGTCACTAAAGGTATTCATTAAGTAATAGTTCAATCTAGTCATAGTGACATATGCCTATAATTGCAGCTCTTGGAAGTTAGAAAGATCAGGCATTCAAGGGCATTCTCAGCTATACAGTGAGCTGTAGGCTAGTCTCCGTACTTTAAACCCTGTCTCAAACCAAATCAAATAAATAAAAAGTTTTTAAAAAATCGCCACATTATTGCTGCAATCATTATTGCAGCAAGAGAAGGTGGTCAGAACCCACAAAGAAACAACATGCACACTTTCTGGGTTTGCTCTGCATGACCTCTCTCTCGCTCTCTCTCCTCTCCCCCCACCCCCCTCTGTATTGCTCTGGAGCCTGTCCTGGAACTCACAGAGATCCATATGCCTCTGCATCCCAAGTGCTGGGAGGTTTGACACCATGGTCTTCTCAAATAGTTAAGATCTTTGGAGAGCAAGTTTCCATAGTTTTATTTCTTAGAATTGTGCATGTGTGTGCCACTGTGCATGTATGGAGATGACAGCACAATTTTAGAGTTGGTTCTCTTCTACCATGGGCTCTTGGGTCCGAACTCGGGTTCCTTTAGCTTGTGCAGCAAGCACTTCTACCTAGTAAGCCCAAGTTTCCCTATTTTTAAAATAGGTAACAATAAGTGTAAAGTCAAATGCTACTTCTAACCAAAATATCATTTACCTGATACACATAAATAAATAAATGAATGAATGAATGAATGAATGAATGAATGAATAAATAAATAGGAGAAGACAACCTAATAGTGGGCATCAGCAGACCTTAAATTTGGGGCCTGACTCCATAAAAAGAAAACACTAGACGAGAGCCAGCATTCACTGTTCTGATTCTTGACTGGACACAATGTGACCAGTTATCACAAGCTCCTACTATCATTGGATGAGGATTCCCTTAAACTGTGAACAAAAATAAACCCTATCTTGCTGTGTGTTGTAGTGTTCACCTTTAATCTCAGCGCTCCTGAGTCACGGCATGTGAGTTTGAGGCCAGCCTGGTCTATGTATGAGTTTTGGGATAATCAGAGATACAGTGAGACCCTGCATCAAATAAACAAATACACTACTGAACAGATGAGGGCAAGAATAACGTATTCTTATTTCAAAAATTGTTGTAATTAATATATACATATACATATATAAATAAATAAAACAAACAGAACTAAATCTTTAACTATTTAGGCTGTTCTTGAAAATTAAAAGATCATCTGGGCATTCTGACAAACCCTTTAATCCTGGCACTCCAGAGGCAGAGGCAGGTGGATCTCTGAGTTCGAGGCCAGCCTGGTCTACATAGTGAGTTTCAGGACTAGCAAAGCTACTGTGAGACCCTGTTTCAAGAAAAAAAGAAAACAAACAAACAAACAAAAGTCCCAAATTAGTTAAGCAGGACATGAAAAAAATGGTTCAGTGAAAGAAAAAGAACAAAACAAAACAAAAAACCCAAACCAAACCAAAACAAGTTTAATAGCATCTTCTTGGATATCCCCAGAGCTATTTCCACATCTCTCAATTGTTTCTCAGGAACATGGAAATGGCCAAGTTCGTTTTGACCGGCAGTACCTGGCTTCCAGTTACACGTCAAAACCTCAAAATATGAGCCCCTGCCATGGAGAAAAATGCAGAAACACACACATACAAGAGGAGACAAAAAAAAAATCACTGAAAACATTTAAGCAATAACCAATTCTGTTACTATTAATACTGGTATAATCCTTTAAAAATGTCTATGCATAGTAAATAAACTCAAGCAAGCATCTAGTCTTACCTTTTGATTGATGTAACAGAATACACAAGAATATAACCATTAATATCTATGGAGTATGTCTGAGGAAAAATGGAATATTCATCCTGTGGGGGAAAAAATTAATTTCATTTGAGTAGTCTTCATACTGCAAAATAAACAATCTTTACAAGTTTTTCCTGTATTAAAGAGATTAAATAAAAGAAAACAAAGTTCTACATGTCAGCCAGAGCTATATAACAAGACCCTGTCTAAAAAAAATGTGTTTGATTCATGAAGAAAATCTTCAAAGTTCCTAAGACTAGTGTCATGATCTTAAGAAAATACGCAGGATCATGAAACAGTCAATAATTAATGCCCAGTTAACATTTAAACAGACTAATAAAAAGAGAATTTTGAGAAAGGAACAACCCTGCAGACATGTGAACGAACCCATAAAGCTACAGTAATTAGCTAACCCTCACTGGCTTATGAATGAACAAACAGAAAAAATGTAAAAAGATGCAATTACGTATGGGAATTAGGTACATAATAATAGTGCCCTTCAAATCAGCAAGGCTAAAAAGTAACACAAAATGTGCAAATACAAGTACAGTGCCTTCTTGGGATAAGTTGGTTCTCTTAATTTGTACTTCAGCAAAAATGTACTCTATACAGGAATCAAAGATCTGAAGATAAGAATGGCTTGGCTAGTAAAGCATGAGGAACTGAGCTGAGATTTCCAGCACCCACAAAGAAAGAGAGAAAGGAAGGAAGGAAGGAAGGGAGGGAGGGAGGGAGGGAGGGAGGGAGGGAGGGAGGGAAGGAAGGAAGGAAGGAAGGAAGGAAGGAAGGAAGGAAGGAAGGAAGGAAGGAAGGAAGGAAAGCCCTAAACAAAAGAGTGCATCTGTAACCCCAGTGCTGGTCTGTGTGTGGAGACATGCAGATCATTGGCTCACTGGCCAGTTTGTTGAGGCAAACAGATGAGTTCGAGATTCAGTAAGAGACCTCACCTAAAAGACAAAGTGAAGGGCAACACCAACCTTTACATTGTGCACATCTACTGTAATGATAACTGGGATGTTCACAGCAGCATTGCTATAGAAGCAATCAATATGTTGGCAAAATAGATCAATAATTATGATAGACAATAGCTATCATATGATCACTTTTTGTTTACGAAATAACCTCCATAATGGGTATCACTTTTGGGTAAAAAAAAAAAAAAAAAAAAAAAAAGGAGAAAAATACTGTACTTGCATATTTATCATGTATCAAAGTAATGGTATATAATACAGTGTTGTGCCTTAATAAGTTTTATTTGTTTTTTGGTGACATTTAATTAAAAAAATTTTAAAAATAAAATTTTTTTTCAAGATAGGATTTTTCTGTTGCTTTAGAGCTTGTCGTGAAATTCACTTTTTGACCAGGCTGGCCCTGAACTCAGAGATCCACCTGCCTCTGCCTCCCAAGTGCTGGGATTAAAGGCCTACACCACCACTGCCCAGCCACTCTAGGTTTTTAAATACACTTTTCTATAGTTCACATTTTTTTGTTTTGAGACAGGCTCTCAATGTAGCCCAAATTTGGCCTCAAATTTGCAATGTAGCCAAAGATTAATTTGAACTCCTGATATTTCAGCTTCTACTTCTTCAGGGATCAGGGTTATAGGCTTGAGCTAGGAACATAAATGCTGAGAATTGAACCCAGGTTCTCTGGAAGAGCAGCCAGTGCTCTTAGCCACTGAGCATCTCTCCAGACCCTTGTGCTTAGGAATGCCATATAGTTCAGATTACTAAAACATTTCATCTCAAAACCAAACCAAAATATTTCATGCACATTTAAACTAAGCAAGTTATATTAGTCATGTTCATCAGCTGAGCAATTAAGCCACAGTGACAGTGTGTAAATGTACTATAATGACATTTTGGTCAACAATGAACCACAAGGCAATTATAATTGACTGGAAAATCCCAACTGCCTACTGATGTTACTATTGTAGCCTAATGCAATACACTCTATTTGTTGTAGTGCTGAAGGTTTTAGAAGACTGTACTTCTAGTGGTATGAAAGTATAGCACAATTATGTGTAACATCTGCACATTTATTTTACTTAAGAGGCAAGGTTCACTATCCTGCTTCAGCCTCCAGAGTGTTGGGATTACAGGTGTGATGTATACCACTATTTCCTGCTAGATACAATACATAATTCCTTTAAAAAAGAAATTAAAAACATTAATTTATTATTTGGATGTATGTTTCTATGCATCACTTGTTTGCAGGTACCTGCAGAGGCCAGAAGGTGTCAGATACTCCATAAATGGAGTTACAGGCAATTGTGAATCATCCAATGTGGCCATTGTGGCCATAAAACTCAGATCCTCTAAAGAGCAGCAAGTGCTCTTAAGTACCAAGCTGTCTCTCTAGCCACCAATACATAATCTTGACAGCAATGGTGAACTCTGTCCCAATGTCCTAGTTTTCAGAATGTGTCCTTGTTATGGACACATGGTCCTGTTTGTATTGATATAAATTACAAAGTAAAAAGTAATTGCTATTTATTATGAATATTTATGGTGTACAATATTTCCTAAAATATGAAGACTACTGTGTAAATCTATTAGGTAATGATGACTTTGAGATCAGATCTTGTTACATTTTTCAGGCTGGTCCTTAACTCTAGTGGTCCTCCTGCCTCAGCCTCTCATGCAGTCGAGACTACAAATGCATACTAGTGAGCCTGGCTACAGATTATTTTTAAAGAATGTGTCTTTTGGGAAGCTAGGGAGCTGGCCCAGTGGTTAAGAGCACTGGCTGCTGTTCCAAAGGACCCAAGTTTAATTCTCAGTACCCACTTGCCAGTTTACAGCTGTCCTAATCCCCAGTTCCATGACCTCTCTCTTCTGGCCTGTGTGTACTGCATGCACGTGGCACACAGACATTCATATAGCAAACATCCACACATATAGTAATAAAACTAAAAAAAAAAAAAAAAAAAAAAAAAAAAAAGTGTTTTTAATGTCAGTCCTTACTATTTACTACCAGCCTCACCCCTAAAACTGATTATTCTGAAGCCTGAGGCAGGAGATTCACTCTCCAAGTTTTCTATGCAGCTGGAGATGCCATGTTTCACTGCTATGAACTGCACATTGAATATAATCTTTCAGAAAACATTAGCAAAGATGAGAACTCAAGATCCTGTCAGTTTTATTGTCTGCATTATCAGACCATTTTAAATCACTGAAGACCGATGCTAACTTTATATTCATGTTTAGAGCAAAGCAGTTCCTTAGAAGAAACTGGCCTGAGGGGACATCAAGCCTACAGAAACCTCAACCTAACCATCCTGTGCAGGCTGATACAGGGAAAGCAGTAGACACAGCAAACTCATCTTTTGTCTTCTTGACACTGGATAAATAAGAATAGCCAGGACTCATCAAAGTCTTCTCCTCTCCCTCCCTCCCTCCCTCCCTCCCTCCCTCCCTCCCTCCCTCCCTCCCTCCCTCCCTCTCTCTCTCTCTCTCTCTCTCTCTCTCCCTCTCTCTTGAAGCAGGTCTCAAACTCACATCTACCTCTGCCCCTTGAGTGTTAGAATTAAAGGTGTATGCCACATGCCCCACCTGACTCAAAGCTTCTTAGTGGGGCAACAGACTTAGCTCCCACTTTCCAGGGGCTTAAAAAGATTCCAAAGATACAAAAGCAAATCTGAAGTCCAGGTGATGTCACAGTCCCGCTCTAAACATCCTAAGTTTAAAGCCCGTTTACCAACATCAGCAACTGTCTCTCTCACACTAAATGTGTCTTCTTTCAGGAAATAAATTGTCTGTTCAACCATAAAGACAAAGAGAAGCTCCCAAAATGGACCCAATTCCTGCTCAGGGATCTCCCTCCCCGACGAGTTCTTTCTAAGAGAGTCATAGTGTCTATGTCAGGGGCTGTTAGCATCTTTTATCTTAGCAAGATAACCGCACATTCTTTCAAAGACTAGGATGGGTCTGTGGGAATAGAACTGCTAGTTTCTGATTGATTACACATGCCCCACCACAGTTCAGCTATTTCATGTTTCACACCCTCCTTCTATCATTACTTCAAAACAAAGCAGAAGGAACTCATTTCTAAGCACAGGACATGCCCCATTATTTTAGGTCCATTTGAACATGCCGAGGTTCCATTAAAAAAAGCCTCCATTCAACATTGCAGAGATTGGACCGCTCACAAGGCCTGCTGGCCTAACTCTCTGTAACTATGTGCTGCAAGGGCAGGAAAAGTCAGAGTCAAAGCCCAGCCTCTTTATACTCCCCACTCTCCAGTGAACTGGAACACATTCAGTCTAACAAAATGGTTTCTAGAAAAGGCAGGACCGGTGCCATGGAAACAAGGCAGCTAAGTTGTCAAAGGGCTTTTCTGTTCCCTGGAGTATTCTTATTTATTTCTCCTTTGTCCCCTGTCAGTAGCCCCAGCAATGTATTCCATACATCACTGCTGCACTGATTAACCTGAGTATCCTTTTCTCTGTGCAGGGGGAAATGGAAGAATTGATTTTGGTAACTACTCCTCATATCAAATCAACAGTTAAATCTGATCACCATACAATCTAACCAATCTGGTGTTTTCTAGCTCAAGAAGGCCTCATAAGAAGAAGTGAGCTTTACCACTATTTTTTTTTTTTTTTTTTTGGTCTTAATATAGGAAAATATACATTATGGAGGGCCAGAGGGAGGGAAGTGATAATTCTTTAATGCATAATTAAAGTTCAGAAAACCATTCTTCTGTAGTGAGTTGTCACCCTCACTCTGATAACAATATAGTTCAAAAACAGTTCTGACATAGAAAAACAATTCCTCAGAGATGTGCCATGTGGTCATACAAAGCCCAAGATGACAGCACATTCACATTCCACCATACTCACAGCCCGAGACCAGAGTGTGTGAGGCATGCTGCGGGCAGGATGTTAGACCTGCTACTGCAGGCGATCCTCAGTCACTTACCTGCCCAGCTGTGTCTACAAGCTGCAGATGATACTCTTGCCCATTTACTGTGATCAACTTTGTGAAAGCTACAAGGAAAGAGAACAAAAGACTAGTTTAAATACATTAACTCTGAATTATATACAAATAATCTTTCCAGAAGTCCCATTAATGGAAAACGAACAAGCCTAGAATTGTACAGACTGTCTCCTTCTTCCATTGGACTACTATGAACTGCTGGTGAAAATCAAGCTTAGAAAAACTGCAGTCAGGCAATAATTCACACCCTATAAAAACAACCTGACTGTTCTGTGGAGAGCGCTTCCTCTTAGGAACAAGTGAAATACATTATGTAAAGCCTCAAGTCTAGAATGAACCAAAACCACAAAAATCTCCCACTAATTCATAGGAAGTCTGGTGTCAGAATACAAAGAACTAGTATTAATTGAAGTGCTAAGAAGCTCTAGTACATTAAAAAACAAAGAAACAAAATGACGTTACTGACAGGTAATGTGGCAATGGAACACATGTTCTCGGAAGAAACAACCATTCTTTCTCAGCTTAAAGACCCAGGCTATTTGTCACAACCTTATTTCAGTCAGGGTTAGAAAAGTCAGCTCAGAATTTCAAGGGGACAGGCTTCCAAACACAGGACTAATCACAGTAACAAACTTCAGTATGTGACCATCTGGAGCCCCACAAGGAAGTGGGGCAGATTTCCTTTGTGTCAGTGGTCCCAGCCATTCCCTGGCTGGCTGTCCTGTACAGTAAATGCAGGCCTACCTTTCCACAGAAGAAAGTTGCCCCAGTGTGAGTCTCACAACCAAAAGCAAAAGCAAGAGACAAATGGAGTTACTCAGAAAACCAAATCACAAATAGGTAGGCGATCCATGGAGACACGGGTGCTTGAGGAAGGGGGTCTGCACTAGCTGCTCCTACATGACTGCAGGTGATGGGAGGGTTACAAGGACTGGACATGATCCTTGTCTGTAAATGGCCACATTAAGAAAATAGGTAAGTCAGATGAAGACTGAACAAGAATAATTCAAACTGGAGAATATCCAGTATAAATTCACTGAGAGCTGGGTGTAGTGCCACATATGTTTTAAAATTCCAGTGTTTGGGAGGCAGAGGCAGGCAGATTAGAGACCAGCCTGGTCTACATAACAAATTCCAGGCCACCTGGAGTTACTCAGTAAGATTCTGTCTTAAAACAACAATAACTCACTTATTCTATAGAAGTTCTACTCTGACCTCTGACTTAGGGTCAACTAGCAGTGCAGGAACTTTCAAATCACTGTCAGGCAGGAGGCTGTGACATATACCTGTGAGAAACTAGAATTAAAAAGTCATGTTCCAGGCTTGATGAGAATTATGTAAAAAACACTGGTGAGTAGAAAAAAACAACTATACTTACTTAAAGCTAAGTAGCTGTAGTTGTTATGAAGTGTGACAATTGTTTTGACCAGATTACTGGGACAAAAGTTCATCTATTTACAACTACCTCCTGGGTTCTACTGTACTGGCAGCACTATTCCACATGCTCCAAGTCTCTGACCCTGAGCTGGTGTTTCAGTGAAGAAGGGAGACCCACGCAACTACCACAGAACCTGGGATTGTGTCTAGGAAAAGGCACCAGGCAGAAATTTTATTAAGCAAAAAACAAAACAAACAAACCAAAGAAGTCAAAGGGGAAGGGAGAGGATAATGGAGATGAAAATGACCGATACATTCTACACACGTAGGAAATTATCAAAGGAAAAATAAAACCATTAAGGCAGTCAGTCTAATATGCTAGCAATGTTACGAATAAGTAAAAGTGAGCACAACAAAGCTGTGCATGGTGGCACCCACCCATCTAAACATTCAGGAAGCAGAAGCAAGAAGACCACAAGAGTTCCAGACCAACCCAGGCTACATAACTAGACTTTCTCACATACTCCTACTCTCTCCCCACAAAGATATAAGAATACTAGGTAAAGTCTGAATGTAGATTATAGCTATTTACCAGTGAGGTCTCATACTAACAAAAGTACAGGTTTTTTAAATTTAGGCATTTGCAAAGTAAGTCAGTGTTACCAAGACATGTTAAGCATCCTTAATTCATACCCACAAAGAGATCTATCAGCAAGCCATGCTTGGTAAAACTATGAGACTCTCCATTTCCTAACTACAGCCAGGAAATGATGGCACACAACTTTGATCCCATTATTCGGGAGGCAGAGGCAGGAAAATCTCTATGGGTTCAAGGCCAGCCTGGTCTACAAAGCAAGTTCCAGGGCAACTAGAGCTGTTACACATAGAAATCTTGTCTCAAATAAAACCAACAATTCTAACTACAAATGACAACGCCAACCGACCCTGAGATGGCACTAGTGTCATTTGTAAACAGTATCCTCCAAGTTTAGTACACATCACGTTATTAGGTTAACACTACAGAACAGATAAGAATTTTATCTAAAAATAAATTTTAAAAAAGGAAAGAAAAAGAGAGAAAAAAGAAAAGACACAAAGTTTTGCTAAATTCTTCTATTATCCTAACTATTGAAAATGAGAGTTCCAGAACTTTTGTGTTTCACAGTGATATGTCACAGAACGTGCTACCACTGAACACTTGCTATTAATAACCTATTTTGTATAATAAAGGTAAATATAAAATAATTACTAGATTATTTTCAGATCTTAGATTCAATTGGATCAACCAACCAACCAACCAACCAACCAACCAACCAACCAACCAACCAACCAACCAATGGGTGAAACCAAGTCTCAATATGTAGCTCTGGTTGGCCTGAACCTTTCTGCTTTTTCAAGTTCATGGCTATTCCCAAACAATGCTTTCTTACCAAATATTGGAGGAATGGAATAAAGGTTTCTATCATTAAGAATATGAAGGTATAGTTAATATTACTCAATGACAAAATATGCCCCCATGAAGTCTCAAGGGATATTTAATTTGATAAACATTTCTGCTCCAGCCTGTAGACTTTACTGAGTTGAATAATCACTATGAATTTATCTTTACGATGATAATGTCTTTACTGTTGAACACCAAAATAGAAAAACCCAAAGGCACAATAAAGTGTTATAATGACAATCATAAACTGTCAAGTTGGGAGTGATAGCCATGTGCCACAACTCCTAACTGCTCCAAAGAATCACATGTAGAATGCAATTAGCTAGGAGGTAGAGATCAACTTGGAAACCAGGCAATAAACACTGTGAGACCCATCATACAACACATTCACTCTCTCTCTTCTCTCAGTTAACACCCCCATCCCGAAAACCCAAACTCCCACATTTCCAGACACATGCTGAAACTTAAATTCATACTCTTCCCACATGAAGCTTTTTTGGACTACATACTCTCATTCTTATTGAGAGTCAGAGTCAAGCTCAGGAGGTGAAGGCCAACACCGTAATTATTATGAACCTAGCCATTAAATCTGCTTCCATCTAGCATGCTAACGATATACTCCTGTTTAAGAAGTATGTATGCTTCTGGTGGCAAGTTTGGTCTCCGGTGCTTCACACCCTGGCTCCAGAGTCTACCAGGGGCTCTAATAAAAAAAAACAGCCTGTAAAAAAGAACAGCCTGAGCGTCCAACAAAGCAGATTCTCTGGTTATACTGATGACCAGCACAGACCCTGAGCATCTTTAAGATTCTCCAAGCCAACAAAGTAAAGGCTGCGGCTGGTTCTGGCTGTGCATGTTCTTCCCTGAATGTGATAGAAAATGCAAGTTAAGAGACAACTTCTTTCCAATGCTGGAGCACCTGCTGTGATCCCAGAATAGCATGCTTCCTAGCAGACTCTTTCAAGTCTTTAGGACCCAGAGAGCAGGGTGCTCCTCAAGGCACAAGGTTTTCAATCTTTCAAAGTTGACATCCATACAAAGGGCTCCTCTCCTACTGAATGGAATGGTGGGGGTAAAAATAAAACTGCTCTCATCCCTTTTCTTGAAGCTGACTCTATATATGAAGTTCCAATTCAGAACCAGATTCCTACTGATTGGGATATAACTCTCTACATGTCAGAGGACAAGATCACTGAATAAAAAAGAATTCAGGGTACTCTAAGTAAAATCTCTGCAAGTTCTCTATAACTCCCCATTGGAGAAATATAAACTTAACATATTACCTACTGCCACCCAAACCTTTAAGACTACAAATAATGCTTTCTCAGTGGCTAAGCAGTTGAAAACAATACTCACTGTTTTCTATGGTTGGATCGTAGGAGTCAACAAATTGGCCTTCAACAAACTGAATTGTCAATGAGGACTTCCCTATAAAAGAGAACAAACAGACAAACAGAATTATTGGCATATGGAGATAAAAGTAACTTATAAAAAAGCCACTCTAGGACTAGAGGGAGAGCTCAGTGACTAAGAACCACCTGAACAGAAACTGAGTTGGATTCCTAGTACATGCTGGGTGGCTCATAACTGCCTATAACTTGGTTTCCTTCCCATACACATAATAAAAAATGTCAATAATTAAAAACATTATAAGCAGGCCAGCAAGTGGGAGGCAGATGTATCTCTGTAAGTTCGAGGCCTGCCTGGTCTACTGAGCGAGTTCCAGGACAACCTCCAAAGCTACAGAGAAACTCTGTCTCCAAAAAAAAAAAAAAAAAAAAAAACCCAAACCAAAACAATAGCCAAACACTGTAGTAGTAGTGACGTATATTTAATTCATTTGCTTTATATGAGAAGACCAATAAGTTCAGCTGTAACAATACAAACATTTTTGGAACATTCACAAGTATTACTCACCAACAAGCACATGGGGTATTCAAGGGAAATTCTTTAAATAAAGGAACGGGTTGGAGAGATGGCTCAGTGTTAAAAGAGCACTGGCTGATTTTCCAGAGAACCCAGGTTTGATTCCCAGCAGCTACTTAGTGGCTTACAACTATCTGGAGGTCCAATCCTGGGGACTGGATACCCTCTTCTAACCTCTACAGGTGGGCACCACATATACAGATGGTGCGCGCACACACATACATACATACATACATACATACATACATACATACATATATCACTCCTACATCTAAAAATGTATATCTAAATAAAGAACTCAACGAACAAACAAAAATAGGAAGGGGCAGGTGCAATTCTTCCATTTCAGTAAATAACAAGTTTGTTTTTTGTGTATGTGCGCATGCACATGACCTGTGGAAACCAAAGGATAGTCTTGGGTGTTGTCTCTCAGGTGCTGTCTGCCTTTTCCTCTTTTTTTATATTATAGGCATTCTTACTGACTGGACACTGGCCAGACTCTACCAGTCTTCCACCTGCCTATGCCCAGGATTACAAGTGCTGCCTTGAAAACAAAACAAAACAAAAACCCCAAAAGTGTGGGTGCTATGGATCAAACTGCAAGAAAAGTACTTCACCAACTGAGCTGAGCTGTCTCCCCAGATTCTCCAATTATATTTTTACTGGTGTACATTACTGAAAAAAACATGTACAAAAATTGAAAATATATATTCAAACCTCCTTTCACTCTCATCCTCTCCTATTTGCTGGCCCCCTTTCCTCTTAAATACTTCCCCTTCTATTTTCATGTCTGTTTTAACAAAAGATTTATTTTATGTATGAGTACTATACCTGCATGTATGCCTTTATGTCAGATAAAGAGCATGAGATCCCACTATAGACGGCTCTAAGCCACCAAGTAGGTGCTGAAAATTGATCTTAACTGCCGAGCCATCTCCCCAGCCCCTTTCATGTCTATTTTTTTCTTTCTTTCACATTGATTTTTAAAATCTACATTTTGCAGAGAAGAGAAAATAATATTTTTTAAAGGTTTTCCTTTTGTGTTTTGTTTTTTTTTTTGTTTTGTTTTTTTGTTTTTTTTTTTTTTTTTGGAGAGAGGATTTCTGTGTATCCCTGGAAATTCTGGAACTCTCTTTATAGACCAGACTGGCCTTGAACTCACAGAGATTCATCAGTCTCTGTCTCCCAAGTGCTGGGATTAAAGATGTGTGTCACCACAGCCTAGATAATTAATTGCTTTTGAGACACTGTCTCTCGAAGGCCTTGGCTGGCCTGGTATGCAGAGGTCTGCCTGCCTCTGCTCTGCCTCCCTTCAGGGTACTTCCTTGGTTAAAGGCATAGCCAAGACAGGGTTTAAGTCTTTGCTGTCATTGAATTTACTTTGCAGACCAGGCTGTCCTCAAATTCAGAGATATCTGTCTGCCTCTGTCTTCCAAGTGCTGGGATTAAAGGCCACCACTGCCCAGAGGTTTTTCAGCTTTTAAACAGTAATCTAAAATAAACATTCTATTTAAGATACTCATCACAGAATCCCATTCCAATGGTTTGAAACAGACTTATGGATACTCAAACAAATACTATTTTGAATTTCACAGGATCATCAGTACAGAGCCTGTATGTTTACAGATCAAGAACTAGAATTCTACCTTCTTACTCCGCTATCTATTCCCTTAGTATCACCTGAAACACATTAGAACAGGGCCCATAAATGGTGAAGACAAACAATAAACTGTCATCTTGTTCATGTCACTGTCAAACTCCTCTTTCATGTCCTCAGAACAGTATCACAAGTGTTCTACAAGCTTTCCAGGTTTAACTCCAGCTTCAGAAGGTATTTCAACTCCAGCCCTACACTCTAGGCAGGGTTTAGTTTGTGCTCCCCAAATCAAACTCAGAGTGGCACAGCTCACAGGCTGAGAAATGACTTCACACCAAGGAGCCAAATCATGGAAATTAATTCATAAAAAATAGCACCCACCCACTAGAAGACAGAAATCCTCCTGGTTGGGATTCATTTACTCCTCACCAGCAGCTCAGTCCTTACTACAATCAGCATCAACTCCCAACTTCACCATGACCCATAGAACCAGACCTGCCAACCGAGTCCAGTTTCCTGAGCTCACCTTCTCAGGTCCAGTCACCACTGTTCTGTTTGTGCCAACCTCCTGCTGCCTTGTCCTTTTTCTTATAGCCATCACCACTCCCAGATTTCTGAGTGTATGACTCATTCTTGTTATTCTGTTTTGAGCACAATTGTCAGTTCCACAGGGAAGCCATCCCCAAAACCACCCTACCTAAGAAGCACCTGTTCCCTAACAGTCTTTGAGCTATTTGTCATCTCTTCTCACCCCTGGAACAATCACCATTCGTTCACTGAGATCGGCCTGATACACTGCTCAGGCCTCACATCTCTTCCATTAAGATAGTTTAACAGAACAATTTCATTAGCATTTATTGGCACTAATCATGGGTCAGTCCACGATATAATAGCAGCTCAGGACTGTGCCTAAATGAGACCAAGTTAGATATGCTATCAATAAAAAAGAATCTGACGCAAATTTTAGCTACCATTCCAAGTAACAAAGACAGCAGGGGGGAGTGGCGCGAAATCCCTCTTATGTAAATAAAACTGAGAAATTAGAAAAAAATTCTTTTCTAAGAAATTAATTTCTAGGTTCAGAACCAGGGCTATGAGTTGGCCCACCCCAACATCCATCCCATCCTATGAAATGCTGGAGCAGGTGAAGGGGCTGGTCCTGTAGTCCCAAAGTCAGACACAGGACAGCAACAGGTTAGCTAAGGAGTCCCAGTGAAGGCCCGATAGTGTAAGCAGAAACCAGAGGCCTCAAACCAGACCACTGACTTATTGCAGTGAACATACTTGCAAGTAAAAATATATGAACCAACGAGTATACAGCTTTCCATGATGAGATTTTTCTTTTCTTTTAAATTTGATTTTGTTATTTCTTTGTGGGGACGTTTTAAGGGCAAAGGGTGGATGCAAATGAATGGGGATATGAGTGGTATCAAGATGCATGATGTGAAACCCACAAAGAAACAATAAAAGTTAGTTTAAAAATTAATTTATGTATATGAGTATTTTGCCTGCATGCCTTTCTATGACTGCAGGTCTGAAGAGGATGTTGGGTCCTCTGGAACTAGATTTACATGTAGGTGCTGGGAATTAATTTCTTCCTCTAGAAGAGCAATTAGTGCTTTTAGTCACTGAGCCATCATTCCAGCCTTCCACCAAAAGAATATTCTTACTTATGTATCTCTACATCTGACACAACTAATTAGAAGCCGAATTAGAAAGAATGAAGAGAAAAAAATTAAAATTATATTTATTAGAACATGCATTTATGCACACATGTACTCAAGTGCTAGAATGCACATGCCAGTGCTTGTATGGAGGTCAGAGGACAACCTGGGGTAGCTGGTTCTCTCCTTCTACCTTGTGGGTCCCAGGAATGGAACTCATCTTGTCAGGCTTGGCAGTAAAGTGCATCTACCTGCTGAGCCATCCATTCTGCTAGAGACCCTTCTTAGGAGCTTTGAAGGGTATTTTAGATCCTTCAAGAGATGGGATAAGTGAGGGGCAGTCTATGTGCTTCCTAAAAAATGAAGGAAAGAAGGCAGAGAATGTTGTTTCCTCTCTGAAGTTAAATGCTCAAGAATTACAAACTAGTAACACAGATTGCATTTTATTTAGGTTTTTTAAGTCCATCCCTACAATCTTTTTTAAAATCTCTGTTTAGACTATTTTATATACCATGTAATTATTAATAGTAGTTTTGCTTGCCTTTTTTTTTTTTTTTTTTTTTTTTTTTACTTTTACTTTTTTAATCCCAGCCTTGGGAGGCAGAGGCAGGCAGATCTCTGAGTTTAAGGTCAGCCTGATCTACAGAGAAAGTTCTAGGACTGCCAGGGCTACACAGAGAAACCCCGTCTCAAAAAGCAACACAAACAAACAGATGAATTACAAATTAAATGTTTTGTTGCTGCAATTTTAGATGTAAGTCTAGATTAAAAATAGTGGTTATGCATACCTGTAATCAGCATTCTATAGGCTGGGGGAGATGGAAAGAGATTTCTCACACACACACACACACACACACACACACACACACACACACACACACACACACACACACACACACACAGGTCAATTACTGTCCTCCTAAGTAGTCAACTAGGTAACAGAATTTAAACCCTTACTCTTTAAGGGTGCTAATTGAATTTCTTCTTCCGACTGGCCCCTGGAGGAAAGGTATTACTCATTAGCAGAAGTGAGGCTGTGAGCAGTTGGGTTTCCCTTGGGTTTCTCCTCCCTTGGACTTGCCTCCTAAGGGGGAGATTACTAATTACTGAAACCTAGACAGGAAGGCTATACTTAGCTGTTCAGCTTTCTTCATTAGAAAGTGGAACACTAGACAAGTGTCACTGAAATCTTTACTAGTCAACACAGAATAGTGATCCATATCAATAAATCACAACACGGTGTTCAAGCACTCTCAGCCCTGCTACTGTACTCTAGCTTCCAGGGAGACAACTGAAACAGCAGTCTGGCGCTTATGAAAAGTCAAGTTCTGTGTGCTGTATGTTAGCAGTTACTAAAATCAAATTATATCCTTCACCATGACCACCCTTTATCAATACCCCTCACCATACCTGGCATTTAATTTGGCTTTTGTCTCTAGCAAATATAGGTCCTGAATACACTAGCTACTTGCGAAACAAAAGTCTGCAGAGATGGTCATGCTGTAAATTTGTACAATCTGAGAAGAAATTCAAATTCAAGGTTTTTGTTTTGTTTTTTAAAGAAATATTACAGGAAAACAACCCAAGAGTGACCTGGAATAACAGAAAAGGAACGCATGTATTGACAGACGCACAGCCAGAGGTAAACCATTCAGTAACCAACAGTGCACATTAAGAGGCTTGAGAAGAGCCAGCCCACACTCACAACTGGCTTCCACACACTCCTTTTCTCAACACAACTTTCTTAATTTTAAACACCACAGAAAATTATTTATTTTTGAAATTTCTCAACTTTTATTAGGCAAGATCAGAGGATCACATTGGTTTGTTCATTTGTTTTGCCATAATAAAATAGCATTATAAGATTCCACTTGATTTCCTCTAAAGGTGTAGGTTCAAGGTTGTCCTCGAATCTCATGCTTTGTGATTATCATAAAATGTACATCATTTATATAACTATATAACTGTTTTCAGATTAATTTTTAACTTGTTTTTATGCTTCTTCTCCTAAAAATATAGAACTACTCAAATACCTCCATTTTCTTACCTAGCATTCCTTACTAGAACAGTTTACATGTCACTGGTTCACAGGGCAGGGTTATGTTTTTGTTCTACTAATGAGGTGATCATGTCATCAGGTAGTAGGGTATCCATCATAAACACTGTATTAAATCTGGAACACAGTCACTCCAGAACATAATGACTCTTCTTTCAGGTGCTGGGGACTGAACCCAGGGACACTAAGGACAAATTCTTAATGCTGAGTGACAATCTCACTCTATCCCCAATTCTTAACATTTGGGAACAGTAATGTCCTCTACAAACAGCTGCAGCAAAAACCCAGCAGTATCATCTGTAATCTCATCTCTACAGCACTCTGGTTACCTGCCTATCTCCTGGACATGCCAGGAAGAAAGTACTGGTCACTGTGACCCAAACTACTGTCCCTGTACCTCAGCATCTGCTGGAGGCTTGTCAATCAGAATTAGGCACTCATTCTGCCAGCATACCCTCTTTCTAGCAGCTATCACCTCATCCAGGCCAACTCTGAAGCAATGTTTTCAAAGTGGGGGCAGTGAACCACTGGGCCATGAGACTGATTTACTGAGTCACGACCTACATTGTTTTCTTAATAAATAGGAACACTGGCCAAGAATTTAAATAAAGGTTTTCAGTTTTGAACACATTTATAAGTCGGTGAGAATATAAATTTTATGATTACAGGTTGCAGTTGAAAGGGCAGAAATATACTTCTAGCGAGGGGAGTTCCATGGTGTAATGGTTAGCACTGTGACTCAGAAATAGTCTGCTGTAACCATGACTCTCAATTTTTAACCTCTACAGGTTTCACTTCCTTTAGCCCCAAGATAAATAATTTCCTTCTACTCTTTTGTCAGAGGCCTCTAATTCCCCCTTTCTTAGCCTTCTGATAAACCTGTGATCCTAATCTAGTCGACTACTATTGTGAGCCTGTTCACAAATCTTTGGTCCTTACATTTTACAAACTAGGTCTTCTCTAGCCACCTCTATAGCTCCCTTTTCTTCTGCACTCCTCAACAGGAAGCTCTAGTACAGGAGTATCAGTGAGTGTCTCCCTGTGTATCATGACATTGTGCAACAAGTTGAACTAATATCTAAAGAGTTCCCCAACATGCTGATTCCTACCAGCAGCTCAGGGTATAAGCATTTAAACCCGTAGATATAGCCATAATTATAATGTGCCATGACCCCTGAGATACCCAGGACATTCAATCTCTTGATCACTGCTATCCTCCAGGTACCAAGATTAAGCACTGTTTTTGGAGTTTGTGTACTGGAAAGCTCAGCCAGCCATCTGACATCAACTCCACCAACTCAAAGGAAGAGGCTGGCAAATTACCCTTAGAGAAGCTGTTCTATCACCCTTGTTCTCTATCTAGTTCCTCTCTGTCATCCCTAAAACATTCTCTTCCTCAAATAGTTCTAAACAGATTCTCTCCTGGTTCACTCTACCCCATGTAACTTGTTCCAAGTCTGTCTTTGAAATATTTTCAATTCCCAGGGAGTACACCTATTTGTGGTTCTATCTGCTTCCAGAGCAAAAGATCACCTTGCTAGGGGAGTGCAGCAGCTGGGTGGTGCATTGACCAAGAAGAATAGAACAGTGCACAATAGAAAAAGATCTTAGCTACTTAAAACTCCACGCCACTAAACCAAATTTAATGACTCATGAAAATGTATGCTCATCTGTGTGTCCTGAAGAAAACAGACCATAATACTCGATGAAAGGTATACAGGTTCTGGTTGAAAAGCCTTGAAGAAAAGATTAGATAGAAATAAAAACTACAAAGGCAATTGAGGAGAATTAGCTTTCTAACTTCAAAAAAGAAATCAGCAAAACAAAATCTGTAGATCAAACTGACAGAATAGAACTGCATCAAAAGGATGCAACTGAGGGCTGGAGAGATGGCTCAGAGGTTAAGAGCACTAGCTGCTCTTCCAAAGGACCCAGGTTCAATTCCCAGCACCCATCTGGCAGCTCATAACTGTCCATAACTCCAGTTCCAGGGGATCAGCACCTTCACACAGACATATATGTAGGTAAAACATCAATGCATATAAAATAAATAATTTATTTATATAAAATAAAATATTTAAAAAAGTATGCAACTGGAACACACACACATACACACACACATACACACACGCGTGCACGCGAGCACACTAGAATGTCTGAATATGTGTGTGGACAAACATCCCTACAAAACTGCAATTCTGTTTGTTCTCTCTGGTTATCACATTTGCTCCAACCTTCACTCCTGGCTTTAGCAGTTATAGTCAGAAATGCTTCTGCAGCAAGTTAGCTCACAAAACATCTACCTTTCTCTACTTCTACTAGCTGTATTTTATAGTTTCAAGCTTGGAAACATTTCATCCTTCTATAAACCTTTAAGGTCTTTATAAAAGCAATAGGAACTGGCTCTGCCTACTAATAACTGGCTTGAGAGGAAGAGCCAGTCAGAAATCAAAGGAGTGTGTTCTTGGAATGTTGGAGGTAGGTATGGCATAGGTAATAGGACAACCCACCCCACCCCACCCCACCCCAACAAGAACCAAGTTCCTCACTAGGGATAGAAGGTAGAGAGAAAGGCTGATGATAAAATAAGTAAGATGAGGGTAATCTGGAGGAAGTAAGAAAAAAAACCAAACATTATGAACCTCAACCTACATTCCTAGACAAAGACTCCATTAATAAGACAAAACAGTGTGATGGTCAATTTGATGGTATTTAAGTCACCTAGAAGACACAGCTCTGCTTATTTCCATGAGGGTGCTTGAGAGGTTTAACTTGCATGTGTGCAGCATCAACTCATTGGCTGGGGTCCTGTGTAAGGAAAAGGGCAAAGCCGTGCTAGCACCAATACTCATCTCGTTCTGCATATTGACTACAGGTAACACAACCAGCTGTCTCACATTCTCTCCCTCCCTTCCACAAAAGATTATGTCCTTAAATTATGAGCCAAAATAAACCCTTCCTTCCTCAATTTGCTTTTCCTCAGGTAGTCACAGCAGTAAGAAAAATAACCAATACAAACAGCCATCAAAATTAACTGCCAAAAACAAACAATTAAGTGTTAAAAAAAAAAACCCTAAACTTTGAGTCCCCTGCCCCCAAATAAATTATCAAAGCATTGCTTCTGTTTTTAAAACTTGTAAGGAAAAAAAAAAAAAAAAAAAAAAAAGCCAAGGCATAGTGGCACACACCTTTAATCCCAGCACTCAGGAGGCAGAGGCAGTGGGTCTCTTGAGTTTGAGGCCAGCCTGATATACAGAGTGAGTTCCAGGGTAGCCAGGACTACACAGAGAAACCCTGAAGGTGGAGTGGGGCACAATAACAATAACAAAAACAAAACAAGATCTTTCATGATGACTGAGGGGCTGGAGAGGTGGCTCCGCAGTAAAAGCACTCACTGACTCTGCTCTTCGAGGACCTAGGGCAGGTTCCATTCCCAGCACCCACATGATGCACACATGCAAACAAAACACTCATATACATAAAAATAAATGTATCCTTGGGGCCAGGGAGACAAGTATGTGCCCTACAAGCATGAGGGCCCGAGCCCAGCCAGAGCTCATATGGAAAAATCGCATGTGGTGGCATGATGTGTATATAGTCCCAATATTGGAGAGGCAGAGACAGGCTGCTGGCCATAGCTAGCCCACCCAATCTATTTGGCAAGCTCTAGGGGAGTGTTCCAAACAACTCAAACAAACCACAAGGTGAATGGTGCCTAAGACATGACAGTTGAGGCTGGCCTCTGGAGTTTGTGTGCAAACAGGCCTTTTTTTTTTTTTTTTTAAATTAAAAAAAAAATATTTTTCATTTTACATACCAACCCTAGATCCCTCTCTTCCCTTTCCCCCTTCTCATCCACTCCTCAGAGGGGGTAACTTCCTTGGGGAGTCAACAAAGTTTGGCATACCAAGTTGGCGTGAACCAAGGCGTCTTCTGAACCAAGTTCTTTGCCTAGCACTTGATATTAAAAAGATACCAATGCAAGTTTCAAGTAAAAATGGAGTAATTTTGGCAATTTCCATAGAGCAAAACTAAAATCAACCCTATATGACAATCTTGTTCTCCATTTCTAGGAAGCCATTTACATTAACACTGGTTAATGGCAGCTCGATGGGAGACAGGAGGCAGATAACACAGATGAATCAGGTTACAAAAACAATCTGATCTCATAAACAATTTAATTATAAGAAGCAGAACAGTGAGAGGAGGTTTGGGATTTGAACTCAAGATTATGGTATGAGTCCCAAAAGATGAAACTTAAGTTCTACAGGTCTCAAAATCCTCAAAATATGGTAGTATCATTATAAAGCATAGAAACTACCACATATTCAATATGTGGCTATTAAATTATGATCAATACAACCTGGGAGGGGAAAAAAGTCTGTATTCCAGGGACAGCTATCAAGCTAAGAGTAGTATTGGCATTAGACAGGCATTAAAGGAGGAGAGTTCAGAAAAATATCCATATACAAGTACAATCAACTGATTTTTAGCAGAAGTGCAAAGGCAAGTCAAAGCAGAAAATACAGTAATTTCAACACATGGTACTCAAGCAACTGGACTTCCATATTGACACACACACAAAAATAGTAAGAGACACAGAGAAACCTGAGCTTGTCTGATGATCAAAAACATCATAAATGTAAACATAAAATGAAAACTATGAAACAACCTTTTTGTTTGTTTTTTGAAAAGAGTTTCTCTGTGTATCCCTGGATGTCCTGGAACTCAGAGAGATCTGCCTGCCTCTGCCTCTTGAGTGCTGGGATTAAAGGAGTGTGCCATCACCAGCCCAGAGAAGATTATAAAAAAGGAAATCCATTTGAATTTATCAAAATTAATTGTGGGACTGGGGAGGTGGCTCAGCTGGCAAAAAGCACAAGCTTAAGGACCCGAGCTCAGCATCCACGTAAGAAAAGTTGGATGTGGTGGCTCACAGCTATAACTTCAGCACTGTGGAGGTAGAAATAACTGGATCCCTAGGACTTGCTGGTAAGTTAGTCTAGATGAACTGGTGAGCTCCTGATTCAGCTAGAGACCCTGCTGCAAAATATGAGCTTGAAGGCAATCAAAGAACACACTCTACATCAATTTCTGGTCCCCACTTGCACACCTACACACACACACACATACACAGCTCTAAGACTCTTATTAAAGGAATGGAATGAAAACATAAGCTACGGACCTGCAGCGAAATACATTCAAAACATTCAATGTGGAGTAACTGCAGAAACCAGCAAAGTAAAAAGGGACGAGAGAGAGAGAGAGAGAGAGAGAGAGAGAGAGAGAGAGAGAGAGAGAGAGGGAGGGAGGGAGGGAGGGAGGGAGGGAGGGAGGGAGGGAGAGAGGGAGGGAGGGAGGGAGGGAGGGAGAGAGAGCGTGCGCTGGGGGAGAGGGGAGGCAGGGTGGTGGTGGTGTCAGGAGCAATAGAGAAGGCTCAAGTGAGCTGAAGGAGAAAATGGCAAAAACAGAGGAAGGGAAAGGACGGACTCTAAATGGGAGGTAGAGGGAGATAAATGCAGGAGAGTAAAATAACAATAAGGATGCCTCAAAAAACCATGTCATAAGTAATCATACTGTTAACTATTTATCTAAAAATGTCTATAGTACAAGTGAGTCAGTATATAAATATACATATATACTTTAAATGAATATAATTTCCCACTGACAATGCTGCCCCAAAGATTCATAGAGCATCTAACAAAAACCAACACCAGGCACTTCAAAGCCCCCTTTTAAGCTGTTAGTCAGAGATGCCCCCTGGAGATGGAAGGTCAGTCCTTATTGCTAATGATACCATGGATTTCAGACACTGGGCCCAGAGGCCCCAAAATGGATTTAATCACAAAGCCTCCTTCCCTGAGGACTATCTTTCATGTATCAGAAGGTACCTTGCAAGCTTCCAAGAAGGGAAGTAACCAACAGTTCTACCCAGCTATGATGCCTATGAACCACAATAGTGACTAAAATTGTACCATGACCCTCAGAGTGCAGCAGTGGCATACATTATTTGGCAGTAACCAACAGCTCTGTAATTGGATTTAAGACCTGTTCAATGGGAGGGAAATCGTGCCTGGTTACTGGTTCGTGAAGTCATGAATCTTGGAGAACTTAATCATTTTACTAAGCCAGCTAAATTCCTCAGTGTATCCCTTCTTTATGTGAGTTCTAGAGATTGAACTCAGGTTACCAAGCTTGTGGCAAGTACTTTACCCACTAAACCATCTGGCTGTTCTTCTTACCATGAGTTGAAGGTGCACACACACACACCAAGAGTCACTAAGAATACATTTTGAAAATTATGTATCTATCTATGTCAGAATCCTCATTTTAGAGGATGCTACACAGGAACTAATGTGTATTTTGGCAAAGTGAACACCAAGACTCTTAACATGAGCACCATTACCAGCACAGGATCTGATGAAGGCATAGGAACAATGCAAACTTTTTCCTGTTTTTTTGGCCATGCAGCCCTGGCTGTTCTTAAAACTCATGGGCATACTGCTTCCCAAGTGCTGGGATTACAAGTGTATACTTACATACAAATACTACTTTTCTGTCTTCTTTTCTTTCCTTTCTTTCTTTTTCCTTCTTTTTCTTTTTTGTTTTAAGACAGGCTCTCAGGCCCAGTGGTGGTGGTTCACACCTTTAATTCCAGCATTTAGGAGGATGAGGCAGATGGATTTCTTTGGGTTTGATGACAGCCTGCGCTAGAGAGTTCCAGGATAGCCAGGGCTACACAGAGAAACCACGTCTCAAAAAATAAAATAGAGGGGGCTGGACAGTGGGTCAGTTAATTAAGAGCACTAGCTGCTCTTCCAAAGGACCTGGGTTCAATTCCCAGCACCCACATGGCAGCTCACACCTGTCTGTAACTCCAGTTCCAGGGCTTCTGACACCATCACAGACATACATGCAGGCAAAACACAAATAAACATAAAATAAAAATAAGTTACATATTTAGAAAAAAAAAAAACAAATACAGGGTTTCACATCAGTCTCACCTTAAACTTACTATGTAGCTGAGGGTGACCTTGAATGTCTGATTGTTCTGCCTCTACCTCCCAAATCCTGGGATTACGGTCATTTATTATCACATCAGATTTTTTTTTTCTTTTTTCTTTGCATGATGCTGGAAGTTGGAGTCCAAGGTTTCATGCTGCTTAGGCAAGCACTCTAGCAACTGAACTATATCCTTAGCCCCAACTGTTTTAACAGAAAACTCACGTGAGACATTGTTTTATTAGAGTTTGCAAAAACACTTTCACATGAATCATCTCACTTGTTCCTGTGAGTTAAACAGGGTTGACATCATCTTGCTCTTTCTCACACCCATTCCCAAACTTTAAAAATAGATACTGACAGAGGATAAAAAAAAGGCGCGGGGGGGGGGGCGGCTAAGATGTGGTTATTATTTATGATGAATACAAGGCAGAATAAGTAAAACTCGATCAAAAAATAAAACAAGAATATATTTAAGTGTATTTGCATCAATCACTGAATTACTGAATGAGGAATTTTAGTAATTGTCAGTGTTATTAAACTAGAGGAAAAAAGTGGTGCTTAGGGAGGCCAGGAAACTGATTCCCTCAAGACCTTTGAAATAGAATATTCATCTTCTAGGATGACTTACAGATAAAGCCAAGGGGCAAGACAAACTACAGAAAATTAAGTATCAGGCAATGAAGGAAAACAAAGAAAATCCTGTATTTGGTCCAAAACTGGTGGGCAAACTGGGATATAAGTGGGCAGGGAAAAAAGGGGGGGGGGCAAAAAAGAAGGGCTGAGTTATAAATTAACTCAGTGTGAAAAAATGCTTGCCACCAAGCCTGACCACCTGAGTTCCATCCCTGTGACCCACATGGTATAAAGAAGCAACTCTTTCAAAGTATCCACATGATCTCCACATGTATGTTGTGGCAAACGTGCAGGTAAAAAAAAAAAAAAAAAAACAAAAAAAAAACCAGAATTAAAGAGCATACAATTTAGGATTGCCTAAAATATACATGTAATAGCTAATATATTTTCAAAGAAATTTCTTCAACTGTTAAAAATCTATACCTAGTTTATTCCAACATCAATTCACTTCTCAAGATACTTTTGTTGTCCAGTACTATTCAGGAGCCATACACGGACATCGGTTATCTGAAACATAGCAGGTACTGTGACATATACACATTAACAGTTTGGAGGTTAAACATAAAACAATATTTTTAATATGTTGAAATGATATTTGGGTATATTGAGCTAAATTAAACTTCACTGGTTTCCTTTTAAAGTGGCTACTAGAAAGTCTGATATTATCTGTGCTGACATTTTATCGCTCTTGAGCAATGATGCTCTGTATATAGCCCTTAGGGAACAGGAGTACACTACTTGTATATACTTGGCTAAATTTTTATAAATTAAGCTCCAGAAGACAGACAGGCAGATGCTTAACATCCCTGCTTGGCTGAGTCAGCAGCAGCATGTCCACCTGGACTTTGCAATGTCACTTGTCCCTGGTGTGACAAAGAAACAACCAACCCAAAGTGAGAAGGGATGTTGGATCAAACCCTTGGTTGACATTAAGGAATCAAGAGCAGAAAACATTAGTTCCCAGCATGGCCACTTGCCCCAGAACTGTGGGTTCATTGCTAGGGACTCTATAGCCAGAAGCCAGGCAGATGCAAAAATGAATCTTATCCAGCCTCTAGCCAAGGTCCTGTCAGAGATTTTTTTCCTTTCAGTCAAAGGCAACACTGCCAACATACAGGTTATACTAATAGTCACCACCAGAGACTGATCTGCCTCCAACACTGCATTGGCCCACAACTTAATCTTTCCAATTCTACTCTTGCTTGCCCTACCTTCTTCTCACAGAACAGATTTTTTTTCTGAAGATGTAAAACAATTATGGACCAAGAGCCAAATTTGACTTAGAATCTGTTTAGTATTTATACAACCTATGAGTTAAAAGCAAGTGTGCATGTTTTCTACCTTTTAATGGCTATGGGAGGGAACAAATGGGAACAGGACACAACAACTAGTATTTTCTATCAGAAAATCAAAGATAAAATTCCAATTTCAAATCCATGATATAGTTTCATTGGGACACAACTACAGCCACTTGTTAATATACTGCCTTCCTCTGCTTTTACATTATAAGGGCAAAGGAGAGCAGTTGCAACATGAGGCATCTGACCTACAAAGCTTGAGATAATTTACCACCTGGCCTGCAAGTCCACAATTTCAGGTATAGCTTCCAAAGAGCCTCCACTGTAGGCATTTAATTGACACTGAAGATTGAGAAGAAACTCTATCCACGGATCATTTTGCCTGAATTGGTTCACAGAGAAAACAAATCCCATAAAAATTCCCAGAAAATGTTTCTCAACTTATATGCTTAGGTGACTTTTTTTTTTCCAGGGACATTTTCATGTAATGTAAATTTAGATTATGCTGGCAGATTGAATTTTGTAGGCCTTCTCTCTGTGGGAGTATTCTTTTTTTTTTTTTTTTTTTAAAGATATATTTATTTATTATGTACACAGTGTTCTATTGGCATGTATGCCTGTTGGCCAGAAGAGGGCACCAAATCTCATTACAGATGGTTGTGAGCCACCATGTGGTTGCTGGGAATTGAACTCCGGACCTCTGGAAGAGCAGCCACTGCTCTTAACCTCTGAGCCGTATCTCCAGCCCCAGTGGGAGTATTCTTAATGATGATTTGATTCAAAACTTTGCCCACCACATAAATAGTAGCACTAGGCATTCCTCTTCCTACCCAGGATCATAAGGACCAGAGCAGTTCTTGAAATCACACTTAAGAAACTTATCCATAGGGGGATTGGAAAATGCAAAGTTATTTTCCCACTTCCACTCATGCCATGAAGATTAATCATCATGAGTGAACTTCTGGTGTGTGTGTGTGTGTGTGTGTGTGTGTGTGTGTGTGTGTGTGTGTATGTATGTATGTGTTTTGGCAAGCTCTGATTGTGTAGCTCTGGCTCAGAAGTCACTGTGTGTGTGTGTATGTAGTGTGTGTGTGTGTGTGTGTGTGTGTGTGTGTGTGTGTGTGTGTGTGTGTTTTGGCAAGCTCTGATTGTGTAGCTCTGGCTCAGAAGTCACTGTGTAGATCAGGCTGGCCTACCAAGATCCAACCGCCTGTCTCCAGAGTCTGGGATTAAAGGTGTGCACCATTACACCTGGCACTGCTGGGCATATCTTAATTCAGTTACTTATAAACATTGTGACCAACAAAGAGAACCTATAGTTTAACCACTTTACAAGAAGTCTCATTTGAGATTTAGACCTTAAAATCTGCCAGGGAGGCTGGAGAGATGGCTTACAGGTTTAGAGTTAAAGGCTGTTCTTTCAGAGGTCCTGAATTCAATTCCCAGCAAGCACGTGGTGGTTCACAACTATCTGTAATAGGATCTGATGGCCTATTCTGGAATGCAGGTATACACACTGAGCACTCACACATAAAATATAAGTAAGTAAAATTTAAAAACCAGCCAAATATGAACTAACAAGACAGGGCTCAGTAGATAAAGGTGCCATGCCAAGCCAGTTGACCCAAGCTCCATCACTGGGACTTACATGATAAAAGGAAAGAAACTGATTTCCTTAGGAGACACAGGCACGCATGCACGCGCACACACACACACACACACACACACACACACACACACACACACACACACACTCCTGCTAAACATCAACTAGATACAGTTGCATAAAAGGCATAAAGCTTAGAACACTATTTACTTTATAAAATTATATTAATAGTAAAAGCCAATTATTTGCATCCTGTTCAAATGATGTATTATGCCATGTAGTTAACATTCAATTCTTTTAACTTTGAAAAAAGCTTATTTTAAAAAATTGTTAAAATTTTAATTTATATTTCAATATCCATCAGAAGTCTTTCTGCATATAAGTACAACAAAGAGAGATGGCAGGTAGGGCTCAGTGACATTGCAGCTAAGAAACAAAGCCATCAAGACACAGTTCATTCTATCACGAGCTCAACACTCTGCTCAAATTATCCACAGGAAGATACAAAGGCTAGAGGCTTCCTGTTCTGAGCTAATACCAATTTAGATATAAAACTCTGAGCCAGCTATAGTGATGCATACCTTTAATCCCAGCACCCAGGAGGCAGGCAGATCTCTGTGAGTTCTAGGCCAGACTTGTTTATGTAGTAAGTTCCAGGACAACCAGCACTATGTAGAGAGACCCTGTCTCTAAAATAAAAAAATTTAGAAAATCCCCATGCCCTATAGTGAACTTCAGAAGCCCAAGAAAATGTAGCAATTTTGAAATGTAATAACAATATTCAAAGCACTTTGTGTCTTGAGGTCCAATGAAGCAATTCATGTGATCTAAAAGTCCTAGTTTGCTCCTGTTTGATTGAGAAATCCTGAGAAGCCAGATGGAAATGGTACTTGCAATCCCAACACTTGGGGGACAGAAGCAGGAGGATCTCTGTGAGTGCCATGCCAGCCTGGTCTACAGAGAGAATTCCAGCAAAGCTACACAGAGAAACCCTGTCTCGAAAAAACAAACAAACAAAAGAACAGACAAAGAAGCACATTAATGACTTCCTCTACTACCACAGGTAGAGGCAGGTAAATTTCATTTTGTGATACAGCTGCTATTTTTATTTATATAGCACCCTCAACTTTCAGTAAGGCTTGTAATTATAAACATCACATACTGATTGTATGCTGTCACCAGCAATTTTATTTAATATTTGGGAAACTTCACTATTATCACACACAGAGACAACAACACATCCAAAAGTACATCACAAGAGACCATGGAAGGTGGATACAGAGATTTCCTTTTGCAACTCATTGCTTACTACTCAGCATGACTGACTTTTCAAAAGTTCCTTTGAGGCCCTGTAGCTTGTGCCTTCCCAACTTCATTTCTTACTCTCACCTCATTATGCTTTACCACCCCCAGCTTCCTTCCGTTCTCAATCATGCCAAGATTTTATTTGCCTCACTAAATCCTCCTTGCCTCTTACAATGAATACTAGGGTAGCTCTTATACATATCCTTGCAAATCACATACAATGCACCCACTTTTGACTTCATACAACAGAGAGTAGCAAGATCCCAGTCCCATGCCATCAGATATGGTCTTTGGAGACGGACGTTGGTGAAGCACGCCTTTAGTCCCAGCACACAGGAGGCAGAGGCAGGTGGATCACTGTGGAGTTCAAAGCCAGCCTGGTCTACAGTGCGTGTTCCAGGACAGACTCCAAAGCAATACAGAGAAACACTATTTCGAAAAAACAAAACAAAAAACAAACAAACAAAAAAACGTGGTCTTTGGATTTCTGGAACCATCTCCAGGATTCATAAGGTGGAAATATCACCAATCAACCACTGCATTATGTTCACATTTGTACAAAAGATGAAAATGCAGTGGTGATACCTGTGTGGACCTCCCTCATCAGGCACCAAGACAACAGGTACAAACTTGTAACATGAATAATAAAAGCCCAGAGGTTTTACTGGGGTTCAAGTGAAAGATCTGAGAAGCAAATGAACCAAGCCACTAGAGAGCTCTTACCACTACTACCAAGGCTGGAGTAATCCTGTCCTCAACATGGTTAGAGACTAATTGCCTGAGAATGAATGCCAGGTCTGAGACCCTGCTCCTGTCTTAAATACTGCTCTAGAGCTGGGATTAAAGGCATAAGCTATTTCTCTTTTAGACTGACTCACTCTCATGTAACCTTTGGTGGCCTTGAACTCATAGAGATACATCTGCCCCTCTTTCCTGAGTCCTGGAAGTGTGTGCCACTACTGCCTGGCCTCTATGGCTGTGGCTAGCTTTACAGTTTGATCTCCTGGCAAGCTTTATTAGACCATAAACAATGTATCACCACACAAATCAAGTAATGAATCACTTTATTATCTATCACCACATTCCCACAAAGGGAAAAGGGGCCACTTTCACTTACTATGCCCTGTGAGAACACAGTAAGAGTGATTAAGTTTACTGAGTCTTGACCCTTGCACAACTTTTTAGTATACTCCAATAGGGTCAACAAGATGGCTCAACAGGTAAAAGTGCTTGCTGTGCAAATCTGGAGACCCATGAGAAAGTGGAAGGAGGTAAGAGACTCCCTGAAAGTTGCCCTTTGACCCTGACACAGGAGCTATGGTAGGTGCACTGCCACACACAGCAATTAATAATTATGCATGTCGAAACAAAGTATCTGAATAGGCACTTCTGCTACACAGAAATATGACTGTCTCCAAGACAAGTATGGGATAACCAAGAGACATCTGCACCAGCCACTTTATCACATCTTTTTTATTTGGAAGAATGACAACAACCATTTGTTCGAATTCAGCAGGTTTTTGTTTTGTTTTGTTTAAGACATTAAGAAAAGAAGATCTTGGAGGAGGCAGGAAAGTTTACTGAAAGTTGTATCCTAGCCTGAGCTAAAACACTATTTCCCTACTGTCCTCCCACCCTTCAGGGTGGGGAACCCAGTTTACCAAGTCAAGTAAAAACTGGTAGTGCAATGTCAAAATTCCAACTGTTAAGGAAGAAATAAGAATTTTGAAAAGCTGCCTTCCCAGACCTCTTTTAGTGGTACTAGGAATTAACATAGGGCCTAGAACATGCAAGGCAGAAGCTCTACCAATGTTCCTGGTCTGTTTTTATTCTGGAGTTACCAGGGCCAGCCTTAGAACTTGTGATCCTCCTCTCTTAGATCCCAAGTAGCTGGGATTATGGGCCTGTACAGTCCCAGCCTGTAAAAGTGTTAATTTTTTTTTTTTAATGTTATGTGGGAGTTTTGCCATAAGAGGTCACTGAATCCCCTTGGAATTGGGGTAAATAGCCTGTTGTAAGCTGCATGTGGGTGCTGGGACCTGGAGCCAGGGTCAGTGTTTTTAAGCACTGAGCCATCTCTCCAGACCTTGGAAAAAATAACTTTTAACAGCACTTTAATACTTAAGATTTCTTTGTGATTGGTATTAGCAGACACTGTTATCTACTGAGGTTTAGTGCATACTAAAGATACACTACCATCTCAAACAGCTATTAAAAATGTACCCCATTTCAACTATTCATCTGTTAAAAGCAGATTTTCACCTCATACTGAAATGAAATCTGGAGTAGATAAAAATTCACTGTTTTTAAAAAATTAATTTTTAACAGATTCTTTCATGGGGGCTAAAGAGATTGCTCAGTGGTTGAGAGCACTTGCTGCTCTGAAAGAAGACACAGGTTCATTTCCAGGCACCCACACAATGGCTCATAATCATCTGCAAACAATTTTGAAAAACAAAAACCTCAAAGATTCCCATGTCCCTGTTGACTGACAGCACAGTAATGTAAAGGAGACCATGGGCTGAGGTGAGGACAACAGATCAGCAAGATCAGCAGAAGTTCGGAAGCTCTCAAAACAAGCCCTGAAATCCATGCACCTTCCATTTTCCACTAAGGAATTCAATGAGGAATAAGCAGTCTCCTCACAGGCTGAGACAAGTTGTGCCCTTCTCTCACACCACACATATTATTCTCAAGCAAGTCATAAACCTAAATGTGGGAGCTGAATATAAAATGTTCAGCACTCAAGCTACACTGTTTGCTGTGAGTTCCCTGGATATGACATCAAAAGCAAAAAGTGCAAAAGGAAACAGTTAAACTGGTCTTTAAGCAAGGCGTTGGACCCACTCAATCCTGAGCACCAAGGGAAAAAAAGTGGAAACACAATTTCACTACCACAGACGGAAGAAATTGTTTATAAATCATACATATTCTTGAAGCTAGGGTGGCTACAGCCAAGCACACAATGGTAAGGATGGAGACAAATACCAACCCTTATACACTGTTGCCAGAAATATAAAGCAAGAGGTTAAGGAAAAGTTTGACAGTTCCTCAAAATGTCAAACAGGTATTCCACATGTCCTAGCAATTTCATTCCTAGGAAACAACCAGGAGAAATAAAAACACAGAAATATTTTACAGGAATATTTAACACCATTATTTGTAACAGCCAAGAAATGGAAACAATTCACATATCTAACAGGAAAATATAGTAAACTCATATTAATGGAATATTAATAACAAAAAAGAACAAGGTAGTGTTATATATACAATATGGATGAAGCATAGAAATAACCTACATGAAAGATGTCAGTCACAAAGTGCCATATGTATATTATGCCATTTACATGAAATGTCCAGAGTAAGTAAGACAAATTAGTGGTCGTCAGGGGCTGAGTGGTGAGAACTAAGTGTTATGAGCACAAGATTTTTCTGTACTTATGGATATTTAAAACATGGACATCACAATTGGATCCCAGAATTTATGTGGTAGAAGGGAAGAACAACTCCCACAAGCTGTCCTCCAACTTCCACATGCCTGACAGAACATGCTCTTCGACATACACGAAAATTGGAACCATATAGAGATTAGCATGGTGCCTGCACAAGGATGACACACATTCGTAAAGTGTTCTACAAAAAAAGTTATAATGTTTGGCCATACAAAATCAGATTCACAAGTGTGAGCCTTTCCTATTCTCTCATGCAGAACAATGAATAGGACTGATTAAGTGTCACAGAAGCGGCCACTATTGGACTACCTTGCTCAGACGCATGCTACTAAGTACACACTAATTTTATACATTGTTAGGTTTTGTAATGTTTAAAATGTTTTGTAGTGTTTAAACCACAATGTCTTAAAACACACATACACTAAACTTTTTGTGTGGTATACTCTGTGTGTGTGTGTGCACAGAAGACAGAAAAGATGTTGGGTGTTTTCTTCTATCACCCTCCACCTCTAGACAGGGTCTCTCACTGAAACTGGAGATATCCATTTTTTAGATAGGCAGGTGGCCAGCAAACCCCAGCTATCTTCCTATCTCTGTCCCCACAAGCACACTGCCTTGCCCAGCTTTTTACATGGGTTCTAGGATTTAAACTCAGGACCTCACAGTTGCACAGAAAATACCTTTACCTACTAAGTTATCCTCCCAGCCCTCACCACAATGTCTTAACAGATTATGTCAGAAAAGGACAAGATAAGTGCAATTGTGTTCTATTGAGAACTATTAAACGTATCATGATATCTTTCCTTATAAGACCCAACAGCACTGGATGAGTTCTGACAAGATAATTACATCTACTCTAAGTGACCTGCTATTCACCAGACCCTTTTATTTTATAAACTTTCACATTCCTGTGATCCCATTCTTCTTACCAATATACGATTATACCCAGCAAAGAAGCTTTTGGAAAAATGGTCTAATGACAAACCAGATTACTAAAACACTGGAAGATATCACAGAGAAAGACTACCAGATTGAAGACAGTCTACTTTTCCAGCGTTTTGATTGGCTCCTCACTATTAAGGACTCCTCAGCTCTAGGAGTAACAACTATGAGGAAGCTGCTACATTTGGCCACCACCAAAATGAGCACAAAGGACCTCCCTAAAAGCTAGACTGGATTACAGGTGACACAGAGGTATCATGTCCTTAAAAATTTCCTTACTGCAAATACCAGAAGATCACAGGAGGCAAGCTGCACAATTTTCACTTCTGGTATGTTTTATCATCAATCAACACAACTACTTAGAAATACACACACACACACACACACACACACACACACACACACACACACAATCTAGAAACACTGAAATTTCTATACTCTGGCATCAAACACATTTCTAAGTTCTGAGAAGTCTGAATAGTGGGCAATTCCTGGAAGAGTGGCTAGCAAGTTCAATCATGTTGGCAAAAGGCCAACCTGACTCCTCTGCAAAGACTCCAGAAACTATAAAATATTCCTGCTCTTATGAAAGTAAACTAAAGCCAAATGCAACACTGGCAGTAATATAGCCCCTCCACAGTATCTTTTACTATAATCATTGTCCTCGAAAACAACTATTGAGCAAACAGTAGGCTATGGAAATACACCGAAGGCATTGAAAATAAGTCTAGCACTACACTAACAAAGAGAAGACTAGAGCAAATGTTTGTGAAGAAAACACTGAGAACACACCTATCTCAGCCCTGGTGGGGCTTTCACAGGAATACCAGTCTGGGTTACAAAGTGAGTCAAGGACCACCTGGGTTACATAAGATTGTGTCTAAAATAATCAGAATGACTTTCTATTGGACATAAGTTCTTTAGTAAAGGAGACAAAACACTGGACTTGTTTAAACCTATTGCTATTTCAAAAGTTTCAAGAGAATAAAATCCAGACCTTTAGAAAACTGGTAGCCCAGCTACTTGTGATTTATGCCTTGCTCATTCAGGATTGCTATCTTCATTGAGTTGGCACTCTATATTTATCTGATTTGAAGGCGCTCAATCAAGAGCCAGGTTATGTCATGGGTCCTTTCTCCAAATTTGGAGGGAATTCAGAAAACAAACAACAGTATGGTGATGCAGAGAACCAACGTTAGATTAGGCGTTCCATACTGGTGTTTAGTAAATGGTCTCAGAGACACTGAAACCTCAATTCTGCATGTTAACCATAGGGCTGCAATTGTTAAGCAGTCACCTACTCTTCTCTACCCCATTTAGTACTGTACCCCCATCTCAAACTGTCTCTAATCTTCCATTCCCTCCCTAAGGGTTTTCTCCAGCTCTTAAGGGAGAGATGGTGAAAGGATGAGTAAGTAAGCAGCCCAAGACTTATCTTGGTCAAAGAGCACAGACCCTGGCATCAGCAGTGGAAAGTAGAGGTGAGAAAGCCGAATGGAAAGCCTAACGGGGAGTCCGTCCAGTGGGGAAGGCTATCCTATGATAGTTACTGCCACTACCCAACCTACCCCCCCCCACTGGCTTCACCACTCCTCCGCGGTCCCTGTCAAGTGCATTTTCTGGAAACAGTTACACCTTTCAAACAGAACTTAAAGACGAAGGCGAAGATGATATTCTCGGGCTTCAGCCGGTCAAAGACAATAAAGCCTCACCCTGCAGCATAGCTAAGTTCAAACGTCCTGTTTCACGAGATGGACTGAATGCTACTCGTCCGACACCATGATCACTCCCCACCCCACCCAGGCCCACCTCTATTCGGCAAAAAAGGTGACTGCTAGATGCAACTTCAAATGTATGTCTTATCGCGTGGTGTTGAGGAAACAAAAGGACTCTGAATTACTCCAACAGTCTGGTTCCGAGTGCCTGGCCTTGTTTCTCCCCAAAGAAAAATAGGACACTGAGAGTTCGGAGATGTCTTTTTTGCCTTTCCTAAGGTGGCCGCCAGCAGCTATCTAGCGGGCTTCTAGGGGCTCAGTATTGGTTTCTTCGAAGCAGAAACTTGCCCTCCGTGGCCAATGTCTGGGAAGTTTCCCCCTTTTCTTTAAAACGTTTAACTTCTCTACAGATGGAAAGGAGGCAAGGAACGGTTTCCTTTGTTGAAATGCCCGGAATTAGTTGAACTGGGGGAGCAGGTGGGGAAAGACTGTGCTTAGAGAAGGTGGGACAGATGCGGGGAACCGATCAGGCTTCTCCGGGCCGCCTCGAGGCCTGCGGTCCCCGTCACCTGTCCGTCCGCCGCGCCCGGGGACGGGGTAAGGCGCCGCCACCTCCACTCAAAATGGAGGTTATGAAATGCGCGCCGCCCGCCCGCCCGCCCGCCCGCCCGCCACATGGTCGGGCCGCGCTAGGGCTCAGCCCCCGGCAGCGCCGGAGCAGCACTCACCCACAGACCGGTAGCCCAGGATGGCGATCTTCCGGGACTTGGACTGCGGCATCTTGGCGGCCTACTCAGCCCCGGCCCAACCACATCAACCGCGGCGGCGGCGGCTCCTCCGGCTCAGACTCTCGGCGGCGGGTGCGGCGGGGGAACGCGGCATACAGAGCGCGGCGGCGGGCGCGGCTGCCTCTCGCTGGCTCGTCTCTAGCTCGCTCAACCGCCCGGAACCGACCGCGGGCCCTCCCCCCACAACACAGCCACGTGACCGCGCGCCGCCGCGTCAGCGCCGCCTCCCGCCGCCGCCTCCCGGCCCGGAACGCGCGGGGGTGCGTCGGGGGAACGTTTTACTTTAAAGGGAAAACGCGGAGACGCCCCAAGGCCCCCGGAAAAGTCACGACAGAAACTCGCTGCGTCATGACCCTCCCACCTACTTCCGCCGCTTTTTAATTACGACAGTCCTGCCCGAGCTCTGACTGGACATCTCCCAGACAGCTGCGCGATGACGCAGTGGAAACTCCGTCTGCCATTGGGGATTCAGAGAGGGCGGAGCCAGGGAGAGGCGCCGCTCCGCGAGGAGCTAAAAATACCCTTTGGCTGCGATTGCGCCGCTGAGCGCCTGCGTGGTTCGAAAGCGTGGCCCTACCGGCGGGCGGGCGGGCAGCTCCTCAATGATTGGCTGATGTTGTGCTTGGGGCGGAACCAACAGCGAGAAGCGCGGTGATTGGTGAAATGATGAGCCGTTGGCCGACTTGCGTCTGCCGGTCCTTAAAAGTAGCGAGGCGCGTGTACGTTGGCTGCCACTTTTCTTGGTTCTTGTTTACCTTTTAAATGACCGTCCTGCCATGTTAGCGTTAGTCTGGGCTTGATGTGGGTGGTGACTTAAGCTTTGTTCGTGGCTGAGGGACTGTGGGAAGAGTGGAATCTATGCCGATCCCAAATGTTAGAAATTCCATTAAAAGCAACGTGAGCTGGCCGGTCCTGGTGCGGACCCAAGCCACCCGCGAGGATCACCTAGCGTGGAAAGGCGCAGGCGTGGGAGCCCTGCTGCCGGATTAGCGCCTCTTTCACACTGAACACACAGAGGTTATTTCTGGAGAAAACGTGAAAACCAGCCATTGTCAAGAAGGCTGAGGGAAAGCAGGAGACTTCGCTGTCTGATGTGGGCGGCCACGCCTGAAAAGGGAAGGCTGGCATATTTTCCCCCAAAGGCGTACTGGCAGAGAGCCCCATGTCTGGGGAGAACTAGAGAAGAGGATTTGGAACATCCTCATTGTAAAGATTCAGGCATTATGCTGGCCTGCCCCTGTCAGCCCAGGGTTTCATGACTGCTAGTGCAAAGGACGCCTTTAAAAGACAGTCCTCTGCCCACTTACACTCTCTTTCCCTCTCCTTCCTGTTGCTCCCCTGGGGCAGACAGGACTTTTCCTGTTCCTCTTCGCTCTGTCTCCGTGTCTCTTTCTCTTTCCTCCTCTCGTTTCTGTCACATATACACACACACACACACACACACACACACACACACACACACACACACACCCACACCATGAATTCCACACAAGGTTCCCCTTGTGCTTTATCATAACATTTATGCTAAAAGTCAGAAAAGAAAGACTAGGCCTACTTCATGGAAGCTCAAGTTGAAAATTAGGCCTGGAAATGAAGATATCAAGAGAGAACAGCACGCTTGTCCTTATTTTTTTTAAGGTATCATGTAGTCCACCTGGAATTCTTAAGAGATGCACCTGCTTCTGCCTCCCAAGTGCTTGTGAAAGACCATCAGAGCGTGGACCTTCACGCTCCCACTCAGGAAAGGCGACACCCTAAGTCACTCACGAGAAGCCATCTTGATGCAAACTGCAAGAGGACTTTTTTATTCCAAGTGCACTGGGGTCCACAGTCAGGCCACGCTGGAGTAGAGGACTGAGAACCCCGAGTGCAGAATTGAGACTGCTTTTATAGGGTTACAACAAAGCCCGCACATTGTAAACCAATCATCTCCTAGCATCAAGAGCCCGCGTGTGTGGGCCAATCAATTTAAACCATTTTATAGTTTTTAGACCAATCATCTTAAATCATCCAAGCCCACACTTTATAGACCAATCAGTTTTCTATAGCCCGGGAGATCTGTATTTGCGTGGGCTCCTAGGTGGGGTGACAAATGGCAGTTAGGTTAGGTCACTGGAGCAGGGGTTTCACAAGCAGTTTACGAAGTCAGATAAGCTGCAAGGAGTGTGACCTTTTGCCTATTTACTGGCAGAGGACAAAGTCTGGAATTTGAGGTTTTTAGGGCTTTTTAGATAGTATTTCTAAACTTTTAGCTTCCTGGGGTCATTGGAGAGTGAGGCTGTATTTTCCAACCTTTTACTTGGATTAAAGGCTGACCCACCATTTTGAGTTTGTGAGTCTCCTGTTTTTACCCAAGTGCTAGGATTATAGGCGACTAACACATATTTATTTGGTGCTAGGGATTGAAACCAGGATGTACATTAGGCAAGTACACAGACAGCTGAGCTACAGCTGTATTCTCCTTAGGACTATTTTAAGTATTTTAAAACAAATTCAGTTACGTGTATGGTATCAAATGCCCTGATCCACTAGTATTCTTGAACCAATAGCACTAAATTCTTTGGCAAATGTAATTTAGGGTTACCTTTAAAAAAGTGTTTAGCAAGATGACTCAGCCAGTAAAAGTACTTGTTGTGTGAGTCTTACAACCTGACTTTAATTCATGGATTCCAAGGTGGAAAAAGAATTGACTCCCAAGAGTTGTCCTTTGACAAATTATGCATCCAATCTATTTTATGCACACATGGGCACATACATACAAATAATAATAATAAACCAGCCTGGTCTACAAAATGATTTCCAGGACAGCCAGGGCTGTTACACAGAGAAAACCTTTCTTGAAAAGACAAAAGAATATGTATGAAATTGTTTCTTATGGGAAATCTTGACATTAACTGAAGTAGACACCTAAAAGTTTAACTGTTTTGTTTAAATACTTGATGAGAAAAGAGTGGAGATGAATTAGATTCACCATAATCTTGGCAAAAGTCAAATGAGACTAATTATTATGTTCAAAATCCAACAGTGCTGATCCAGAGAAACATCTAAGCCATTTATGTGGGCAAGTTGCTGAAGCCAGAGGGTCAGCTCTTACTTCTGTGGACAGAGAGAGAGGCCTCCTCATCAGGGTGGTCCTGTCTTCAGGATGAATGCCATCTTGGGGAAGGCAGGTATAACATGAAAATAAAGACCCAGAGACAGATATTAGGGTTCAGGCTTCAAGCTGAAGATCAGAAAACCAAAGCAGCCAAGCCACTAGCTCTTCTACCTTAGACTGAAAGGGCTGATCCTGTCTCCACAAGCTCTCACCAAACCTCAAGTGCTGCCTCTCCTCAATGTGGCTGAACAATGAATGCCAGCTCTGAGACCCTATTCTGGCTTAAATACCTCTTGTAAGTCCTGGGATTAAAGGTGTGAGCTCTATTACTCTTTTAGATTGATTCAATCTCCTGTAGCCTTGGGTAGCCTTGGACTCAGAGAGATCAATCTTGAGTGTCTTGAGTCCTGGTTAAAGGCATGCACCACCACTGCCTGGCTTCTATGGCTAACTAGAATGGCTGCTTTGCTATTTTGATTTCCATTTGCTTTAATAAATCATAAACAATATGTCACCACAGGCAGGTCCTCTGACTTTTACTGGGAAGAAAACACTGCCTTCTCAGTAGGGGCTCAATGCAGTCAGTGTGCCTCCTGAGGCATGGAATTGACAGGGTGCTAGAGAAGAGAAAGTAAGGGGCAGTTCTGATTCCCTAGAGGACTTATCAAGGAGCTGAGAGGACATGTCTAGGCTATGCAGCCACTGTGAACTTCTCATTTCATTGTGGTTTGACTTGAGTTCCCCCCAAAACGGCCTGTGGAGTTTAGTCCTTGTCAGAACACTCTTAGTTGGAATGGGACTACTGCAGGCATAATTAAGATGAAGTCACACTCTAGTGACTCCCAAGCCAGTATTGTAGTGAGTGACCTAGAGGAGAAGACACAGACACAAGGGAATGGTCCATGTGACAGAGACCAAAGTGGTCCTGGGATTGTGTGAAACTGGAAGAGGTGAGGGTGGTTCTACCAGCACCCAGGTTTCATACTTTGATCCTCTAGACTCCCAAGAAGAAATTTCCACTGTGTTTTTGTTTGTTTGTTTGTTTGTTTGTTTTGTGTTGTGTTGTGGTTTGGTTTTGGTTTCTTTTTTTTTTTTTTGTTTTTGTTTTTGTTTTTGTTTTTTGAGACAAGGTTTCTCTGTGTAGCTTTAGAGTCTATCTTGGAACTAGCTCTTTAGGCCAGGCTGGCCTTGAACTCACAGAGATTCACCTGCCTCTGCCTCCCAAGTGCTGGGACTAAAGGCATGTACCACCAATGCCCAGCTCAAGAAAAATTTTTCATTGTTTTAAGTAACCTAACTGACAATATTTTGTCACTGCAATCAAAGGGAACTTCATCCACCCTCCTCAGACTGCCACCAACTTTATTCTGAGTTTGAATGTGGTTTTCAGGTACTGGAGATAAAGTTTATCTCCCCACAGACTACAGCTTCTAGCTTTCACCAAGCTGACATGTACAGAGCCAGGCTATGGGGGTGGTTGGCTCAGTGATTAGTAAGATGACTGGGGCAGAAGGCATAGGGCTCACCCCAAAGAACCTGGGAGATGTTCAGGGAAACCCAGGAGGCTGTTCCTTGCTTGTGGTCCAGTGTGGATTATATGTGTCCTTTAAATGTGCCTTAGATGTCGAATTTAGTCACAGTTATTCATAAGCCACTGAGAGATATAATTAACATTTGAGTCGCATAGTCAACACTGGCTCAGCTTATTTGAAAGGTGGGCTCAGTATTGAATTTCATCTAAGCCATTAGGCTGCAGGGAACCTCTGTGGGGATGCAAAAAAGAAAAATGAGACCATTTTTCAAATGTTTTTTTTATCTCACCACAAAACAATCAATCTTTGTTGATATATACTATATGGACTCCCTCACTTGGACAGGGCATGTATGTAACAGGGCATGTATGACCTCAGGGAAGTAATGGCAGTTCCTTCACTGTTAGGATCTCAGAATGTTGGGTGTTCTTTCTCCCCATCTCACAATGGAGGCTGACTGTCACTATCCATGATTAAGTGTCCATTTTCTCTCCTGTTCAGTCTGCACTCCGGGTGCCTCGGGGGTCCATGCAGGGCCTTACAGGTCCCCCTTTCTTTTAATATAAACTAACACCTGTCTTAGGTGACAGAGGACGTCAGCATAATTCCTTACGTGTCATTGGAGAGGTCGCCCAGGCCCGTAACCCCCCTGTCTTAGGTTGGATATTTGCCCCCGCTGCCTTACCCATCTCTGGTGAATAGTTTGTCAGCCACACATGGGCAGAGGCATTTTCTCTTGAGCCAAAAACAGTAGAGTCTGTCTTGTTTGAAAGTTGGCCTGGGCCTGTCTAATGCTGTGGCGAAGTAGCACCAAGTGCAAGGGCTACGAACCCCAGTGACAGAGATTGCCCAATCTCTAAATAATCTGCCTGCGAGTTGAAGTCTTGTAAAAGGTCTTCTGCACTGGCAAGTGGTACTCAGATTTCATTGATGTTAATGGCCTGCATGGCTAAAGCATGTGTATAATTTAAAAACTGATCACTCCAGGATTCCTGGAGGAAAACGATGCAATAACACAGATATGTATAAAAGACAGAGAACAAGAAGCCATATGAGCATCTCACAAAAAATTCAAGTGTTCAAATAGGAGGCTAGTTTGTAGATTTAGTTTAAAAATGCCAATTTGTACTAGATAATCAAGTGTGTTTTTGGTGGCTAAGGCTTCAGTCAAATCACCTGATAGTTGATCCACTGTGCTTGCAGTATTTACAGATTGGGAGCGGGCTATTGTAGAAACTGTTACTTCAGTGGCAGAGGTGGCACTGGAGCCATGATCCCGAAATCTCCTTTCCTCTCTGCTGCACACCTGGGGTACGTGGCCCACGACAGCTGTTACTTCATATGTCCAGCAGCTAACCAGTCAGTAGACCTGCTGAGAACAATTGAAGCTTCCTCCAAATTTAGTAGCATTAATTACAACAAAAAGAAGGGAACCAGAATACAAGTGCCTGAGATGAAGGTGAAATTCTTGTCCTTTGGATCAAAGTGTAAATTTATAGCCGCTTGACCCAAACTACAATTAGTGGTCAGGAAAAAGGGCCACATAGAGCTACTCAGACCCAGCAGCATCAGAATGGGTAGATTCTTGATGAAGGCCCATTGGACCTTCTCATTGGTTGCTACAATCATGGGGCTCCCCATATTGTGACTCAGACGCTCAGGCACCCAAACAGAGTTATCTGCATCTTGTGGAAAGATACAAACCAACCCTCGGGCCCACACTAGAACAGGGTCGGGGCTGCACCATTGTCCAGTAGTGACATTCTTCCACATAACTGAACCATAGTCAGATGATTGAGGGCGCCAATGCCTGTCAGCCGCAGATTGAACAGTACCATCAATAGTTAAAAAATTTAAAATATAAAGGACAAGAGAAAGGTGATTATGAGGAGACCCTATAAATTCCCCCTTTTTTGTTTTATGAAGATAGGCTTTAATTGTGCAATGTGCACACTCCACCATGGCCTGACCCTGAGGATTGTAAGGGATACCCATCTTATGTGAGATTAAAAAAAAAACAAAAAACAAAAGGAGTTGAAACCCTGACTAGTATAAGCAGGGCCATTATCAGTTTTTAATTGTCTGGGCATTCCCATATAAGTAAAAGCTTGTAAACAATGGCTCTTAACATCCTTAAGACTTTCTCCAGTATGGGCAGAGACAAATATGAGATGAGAATGGGTATCCACAGATATATGAACAAATTGTAGGCAGCCAAAGTAAGCAACATGGGTAACATCCATCTGCCAGATATCAGGTGTGACACCCCGGGGGTTAACTGCAAGGTGTGGAACAGGTAAGAACTCTGCACATAGGGGACAATTTTAGCTATATTAATAGCTTGGTCTCTAGTAATTTTAAAATGGAATTTAAGTGACCCTACATTAAGGTGGAAGATTGTATGAGCTTTGCAGGCTGCTTCAAACCAGATTCTCTCATTATCATGATGACACTATCTGTTTTAGGATTACAATCAGCAAAGGTATTTCCTTCACTCAAAGGGCCAGGCAAATCAGAATGTGCTGGGAGATGTCCTACAAAAATTGGGTGAGAGCACCTCCATAATAGACTTTGTATAGCTAGTAAATGCTCCTGTACACAAGAGACCAGAGCTATGTAAGTAGCAGTTTCTAAAGGAGCCAATATATGATACATATATTTACTGTCAGTGTATAAGTTAAACAGCTCATCAGAAAAATGTTGAAGGGCTAATTGTACTGCAGCTAGTTCCGCAAATTGTGCAGATTTCACTTGTAGTGCAGAGCATTTAATAACAGGAAAGGAAACAAAGACTGCACAATCATTTGAGGAGCCATCTGTAAATACATTGCAGGCCCCTTCAAAGGATTTTGGGAAATAATCTTGGGGAAGCACACAGGGTGATTATTTTTTTTAAATGAGCTAATTTATTGGAAGGAAAATAACTGTCAAAGTGGTAGGGTGTGGAACACAAGAATTGTGACAGCCCTCATCAAATTGTTGAAGCCATTGTATCTGTTGTTGAATATAGGGAGTACCAATTACATCAGGGATCTTGCAAAAAACTTGAAGACTCATTTTGTATGCCTTTTGAATAATGCAAAGCATTGCCTGGGGATAAGGTCTAACTGTCTTTCCTGGGGATGCATGTTCATGCACCTATAATATAGGACCAGTTTGCCAAAACACCGCAGTAGGGGAATATGCTGAAGCAAAAACTAATAACATCAAGTTCTGAGAATAGTCAATATAATTTAAGTGTGCAGATTGGAGGCATTTTTACACAAGTTGTATGCATTCTCGTGCAGCAGGTGTTAAGGTGCGGAGAAGTGAGATCAGAATCTCCTTGTAAAATATCAAATAAGGATCTAAGCTGCCCAGTGGTTAGGGCCAAACTAGATTGAACCCAAATTATATCTCCCAATAATTTTTGAAAATCATTAAGGGTGGTCAGTCTATCCAGACTTAATCTTTTGAGGACGGATACCAGAATATAAAAATTGATGGCCCAGGTATTGATAGGGAAATTCTTGTTGCACCTTTTCCGGGGCTATTCTTAAGCCAGCTAGTTGAAGATTATGTTGCAATTCCCCAAAAGCCTCATTCACTTCCTTAGGATCCGGGCTGGCTAAAAGAATATCATCCATATAATGTATAATATACAGGGATTGAAATTTCTCCCTAATGGGGGCAATGGCCAAATATACATAAATTTGACAAATAGTGAGACTATTGGCCATTCCTTGAGGCAACAACACCCATTGATATCTCTTATAGGGCTCTTTAAAATTAATAGAAGGAATGCTAAATGCAAATCACTCACTATCCTGAGGATGCAAGGGAATGCTAAAAAAAAAAGCCATCTTTTAGGTCTATAACTAATAAATGATAGCCTTGAGGAATACCTATAGAAGGTAAGCCAGGTTGTGTGGCTCCCATAAATTGCATACAATCATTAACAGCTCAGAGATATTGTAGAAGTCCCCATTTTTCAGATTTTTTTCTTTATAACAAAAATTGGAGTATTCTTTGGAGAAGTGGAAGGAACAATATGTCCTGCTTCTAATTGTTCCTGTACAAGTTGATATGCAGCCTGTAATTTCTCAATAGATAAGGGCCATTGCTCCACCCATACTGGGTTATCAGTTTTCCAGATAATAGAAATGGGAACAGGCTGCACAGCAATAGCCCCCAAGGAAAATTTCCTAACACAGAGCCATCTCCGGCTCTTTTGATAATTAAATTTTTGAATGCAACAGACTGAGTGTCACCTTGGAGGAATTTACCCAGTCCTCTTCCTTGTACATAACCTTGGTTGGCCAGCACATTTTTAACAGGCTCAGTAGTAAGGACTGCTCCCATGGCCCGAAGCACATCTCTTCCCCAAAGATTAACAGAGATATGATTTAACACAAAAGGTTGGAAAAGATCTGTATGTCCTTCATCATCTGACCATTTAAGAAACTGTGTGCTTATAAATGAGTGGAGGCTGGCTGGCTGCTATTACTGAGGAGTCAGCTCGGGTGTCCCCAGGTCCAGAAAATCATCTATCTTGTATGGTAAGGGTGAGCATGGGGCGCTGTTTAAGACTTGATACCCAAAAGGCACCCATGAAGCCTGTGGATCCAAAACCAGCAGATCCCCTGATGTCCTTTAAAAAGGGATTGTTGGTTTTGAACATAGGGAGAAGAACCAATTGTGCTATCCGAGCACCCTGTGGTATCATTAATACCCCCATTTCTGCCCTAACCATGATTTTTATTTCTCCTTGAAAATCTGAATCTACTACTCCTGGAATAGCTCTAATTCCTTTCAACAGGGCACTACTGCGTCCTAACAATAGCCATATTGCTCCCAGGGGAAGAGGCCCAAAGACTCCTGTGCTTAAGGCTTGAGTGCCCATTTGTGGTGTTAATATTGCTCGGGTGGCGGAACAGAGGTCCAATCCTGCGCCTCCTGGGGTACCTCTGATAAGGTCCTGGACATAAAGGGGTTTCTCTGAGGGATCATCTGTATTGGGTGGGTTACAGGTTTACCCATTGCCCTGTACACCTGGGCTTGAGGGGCCCGAGGTTGGCCCCCTTCCCATTTCCTGGAGCTGGTAAAAATTTACCGGGCATCAGTTTTTGACCTACATTCCTTGTTCCAATGGTGACCCTTACTGCAATGGGGGCAAAGCCCTATCCTAGACCTCAATTGCGTTGTCACACTCTGGGGGCAGTTCCTTTTGAAATGCCCTGGTTGTCCACATCCAAAGCAAGCCTTTGCCCTGGCTCCTCCATTGTTCCCACCTCTTTTCATAACTGAAGCAATAACCTGAACCATAATGTGATGACCATCTGTGCCCCTATGTATGTGTATATAGTCATTAAGATGTTTGGCCTTATGGGGACGTAGAGCGTAGAGCCTCTTTACAATACTTGTTTGCATTTTCGAATGCCAATTGTTTAACTATGGGCATGGCATTTTCAATATCACCAAAAATGGACCAGCCAGCTGTAGGAGGCAGTTTGCAAATTCTGAATAGGGCTCAGACAGTCTCTGCAATACCTTACATAGTTGATCTCCTGCAGTCTTACTAGGCAGGGCTTTCCAAGCTCTAGTAGCAGCAACAGCAATTTGTGCACAGACCGCTGGGTCAAAAAGAATTTGAGGTGCAAGGGTAGCATACTGCCCAGCGCCTGTGAACATATCTAAATTCCTAGCAGGAAATCTGGCAGCAGCATTGCATTGGGCGATTTCCTTGCAAAATTCTTGAAATTCGCCTCTCCAGAGCAAATAGTCACCTTCATTCAGCGTGGCTCTACAGAGCTGCATCCAATCACTAGGGGTGCAATTTAACGCTGCAAAAGACTCAAAAATTGTCTGAGTAAAAGAAGCATGGGGTCCATAAGCAGTGGCAACCTCTTTAAGCTGTTGTTAATGGTCTGGGCTCCCTAACCCTGTTATCCTGAGGATCCACTGTCTCAATCACTGGGAACACTTGTCTTTTTCTTTTCTAACACTTATTAAATCTTTGATCGCTTCCTCTAACCCTTGAGGTGCAGAGGCCCTACTAAAGGGATCACAAAAGGGATTGTGTGGACGGCATATGCACTCATCAGCTTCAGTTACAGTTACAGTTTCTTGTTCCCTGATCAATTGCACAGATTCTAAATTGTGTATTTTCTCAAAAGCCCTATTCATCTCTGCCAACTGTTCTTTTACTGTAACATTGTTGCTCAGAAGCGCACTTTTAACTAGACACCAAAGGGAAAGGGTGGCAATAGGGAGCTTATTAGGCCCCTCTTCTCTATAAGCCTTTTGGAGGTCTCCTTTTACCTGTTCCCAATTGGGGATGTTAAAGCCTCCAGAGTACATAAATCAGGGGCTATGTTCCTCTAACATCTCAAAAAATTCTTTAGCTGTCTCGGTTTTAATCCTGGTGCCCTGCCTTTTCAATAGGGCCATTAATTGCCTGCTGAGCATTTCCTTAGAGTTACTGGCACCCATCCTTCAATACACCCTCATCACTTACTTTTGCCAGCCGGCCTCCGACGGTGATCTCTTAGGTGATACTTTCTTTCCTGATCTCGGTGGGACCTCCACTTGTAGCACCTGAGCTGCGATCTGTTGTGTGAATCTGGCAAAGGACTAGAGATTGAAATAAAGAGACAAGATAGCAGGTCATTCGTTCAATGGCAATGTCAGAACTCTGAATGCTGAATGCCATTTATTGAGGGATGGAACGGGCTTAAATACTGACTTACAGCACAATGGAAAATTACAGGATTTTTAGGCTTAGCTCCTCCCCACAAGGTGTGTGTTGTCACGAGGTGTGTGTTATCAAAACGGGAAGAGTACCAACAACAGGTTTGGGAGTTCCAGCCAACAGCTTCAGGCTTACTCAAGGTGCCTCGGGGTGTCCATGCAGGGCTCTACAACTGATGCCATGTTAGAGGCAACAATATGACCTTAAAACCCAGCACATAAGGCCAAACACTTGCCAGAATGGGAACAGAGACCTAGTACCTAGTTCCAGGAGGATCTCCAAATAAAATGTTCCTAAATGTACTAACCTTGCTTTTGGGCTTCTGTAGTTCTGTTTCTTGCTAACTGGAGTGTATCAACTAAAATGCAGTGTTTATGAATAAAAGACAAAAAGCTGTAAAGCTCTATCTACACTGTATGATTTGGGAGAGTCCCCCATGCAATCACTAGCTGGCTATAAGGACTCCCTTTTTGGCTTTAAAAAAAGGTGGCCTCTGGTGACTTTACCTTGCAACATTCTGGAAGCCCCAACAAGATCCCCAGAGACTGAGATGCTGAGACACAGGGGGTCTTGGATCCCATCTGGGACAATATTGGGAAAAACAGACAGCTCCTATGGGGTGCACTCCCTTGTCAGGGTTGATAAAAATGGATCTATTTCATCTTAAGGCCAGAGAGTTCAAAACTATCCTTAGTCTTCCAATGTTAAAGTCATAAGACCTAAAGGTCTAAGGTATAGCTACTGTAGGATGTTTGGTTTTAGGAGTAGATGTCTTCTTATCTAAATAACAAGAGACTTGGTCTAAGGTGTGGTTACTCTTAACCCTCAAGACCAGATAACGAGAGATTTAGTCTAAGGCGTGTTTACTAAATGTTTGGAGAATTAAGGAAGAAAGTCTGTTTGTTCCTTGTATCATGATACAGAAGTCTTTTGCCATTTTCCCTTTTTGGGTTGAGGTATATAAGAATGTTGAAGAATAAACTTGGGGTGTTCAGTATTCACTGGATTGCCCTCCTGACTCTATTCTGAGTCTTTTCCTTTGTATCTTTGCCTGATGTTTCTCAGTCCACACCCTCCTCTCAAGTATGAACCAGGCAAGTCAACTGGATCCATCTGAAGCTTCCCAAGACAGGTTCCCACAGATGGCTCCTCAACACGGGCCACAAACAAACACAGCCTCCTACAGATTAGCTCCACAATGTGGGGCTACTACAGATGGCAACTACACACCCTGAGACATTCCAGGGCCCCATGAACTTCTCCCGTGTCTAGTGCTACTGCCCAAGACACTCCAGATGCCTTCTCCCTAAAATAGGAAGTTACAGAAAGTTGCCTGAATCTGTCACCTCCAGAACTAAGTCTGTTTATAGCACCTTCTGAATAAGACACTCAGGAAAGGCTGGACACAGCTCTAATTCTGGTGTCTGGAATCCACATGAGATGTCCACATGAAACTCTTGGTTTAGGTCTTTTTAAAATTATTTATTCTTTTAAATTTCACTTTACATCCCAATCACAGTTTTCCCTCCCATACTTCCTTGCCAGGTATAAGTCTTCATAGCATTCACCTCTGGTTGTCTTTGTTGTTTGCCTACAGATCTTTCTGTGTGTTCCTATAAGTTCTGTTGGTCAGGGAAACAGATCTAAAATAGGAATGGGAGTGAGTAGTCCCAAGATGACAGGTGAAGTGCTAAAACACCCTGAGGAAGGTTGTGTGGACAAGGACAGACATGGTGTCCATTTCTCACCTAGAAAACTCCAGACCTTCTGTGAAACCATTTGGTTTTCTTTTGCAGTATGGTAGCCCAGTGATGGATCTCTGAACTCTCAGATGATCCAGGATGTCTGGAATGTGGTGTTCAAAGACCTTGCCATCCTGTTCAGTTTCCCTATATTGACTAATGACTTTTTCTGGTTCATGACCTAACCCCCTGGCTTAAGACTTGTGCACTCCTGTTGGGAACCTAAATTGTCTTGGTTCAGCCAGGTTGCCAAAGAAACCCAAACTTTCTTCTAGTATCAATCCTTATTTTCCTTATTTTCCATTTGATTAACTACTCAACATTTTCCATCATTGCTGGACCATTAATACTTTTGTTTCTAACCCTCATCTTGCTTGCTAAACCCAGTGAAATTCTGTTATTATGAAAAAACCCAGTGAATTCTGTTAAACTGTTAGTGCTGAGGGGAAAATATAAGCACCTGCCCCAAGATGACTTATGCCCCTTGAACCAGTGAGGACTGTAACAGGCCCTACACCAAGTACAACTGACGCCATGTTAGGAGCACCATTACAACCTGAAAACCTAGCATATAGGCTTCAACACCTGCCAAAACAGGAGCAAAGACCCAGTCCACTGTTCCTGGGTGGTCCTGGAATAAAAAGCCCCTAAATGTACTAACCCTGCTTTCTGGCTTCTGTAGCTCTGCTTCTTGTTAACTGAAGTGTGACAACCAGGATGTGGTTTTGTGCATAAAAGAGAAAGAGCTGTGAGGCTTGGTGCTGCATGATTTGGGTGAGTTCCTTGTGCAGCCACCGGCCATCAATAATGACTTTCTTTTTGGCTTTAAGAGTTTCCATGTGAGTGGGGTGGTGGTAGAGCACACACCTTTAATTCCAGCACTCGGGAGGAAGAGACAGGAGATTCTCTGTGAGTTCGAGGCCAGCCTACAAAGTGAGTTTCAGAGCAGGCTCCAAAACTACACAGAGAAACCTTGTCTTGAAAAAAAAAAAGTTTCCATGTCTGTTTCCCTGTCTCTAGCGGACTACCTTGAAACATTGTGTCATTGGTTTCCCTTCTGTTCTTTTTTCTCTTCTATTCTCCTGTGTCTTATTTACTCGGAGATTCAACTTGTCTCTCTTTTGATTTGAGAACTTTCTTTATTGTGTATTTATTTGTTTGTTTGTTTGTTTGTTTGTTTATTTATATTATTATTATTGGGTTTTTTTTTCCGAGACAGGGTTTCTCTGTATTGTTTTGGAACCTGTCCTGGAACTAGCTCTGTAGACAAGGCTAGCATTGAACTCATAGAGATTCGCCTGTCTCTGCTCCCAAGTGCTGGGATTAAAGACATATGCCACCAATGCCTGGCTTGTATTTATTTTGTTAGATGGACTATTAGTTAAAGATGTGTTACATCTGTTTGTGCTGTGGAACATTTGTTTAATGATGCAAAGATGTGTTGTATTCTTTATGTTGCATTTGTTTAACTATGTGAAGCTGGGTTACTGTGCCTGTCTAAAACACCTCATTGGTCTAATAAAGATTTGAACAGCCAATAACTAGGTAGAAGATAGAAATATGGAGGGCTGGCAGGCAGAGAGAATAATATGAGGAGAAATCTAGGCGCTGGAGAAGAAAAAAGGAGAGAGAGCAAGGATGGAGAAAAAGAGGAGAGGAGGGCACCAGGGGCCAGCCACCCAGCCAACCACAGAGTAAGAAGGAAAGAAAGACATATAAAATAAAGATAAAAAAACAAAACAAACAAACAAACAAAAAACAAAAAAAAACTTCAGAGGCAAAGCATAGTCAAAGAGAAACGAGATAAGAAGCTGATTAGAAACAAGCCAAGCTAAGGCTGGGCATTCATAAAAAAGAATAAGTCTCCATTTATTTATTTGGGAGCTGGGTAGAGGGCGCCTAAAGAGAAAACAAAGCAAAACAACACAACAACCAACAACTGCAATATTTAAAGCTATAATTCCTCAGATGTTGCTTTGATGCTGTTGCATGAGTTGCTGTGTATTCATTTTCATTCAACTCACGATACTCTCTATTTCCGCCTTTGATTTCTTTGACAGGTGGCTTGTTTAGAAGTTTTGTTTAATTTTCATTTGGGTCCTCTCTCTTTATAAATAATCATTTAAAAATGCCATGCCATCGTTGAAACCAAATAGTGAAACAAACTATGAAGCAAAAAGCAAAGCAAAACAAAACAAAACCCAAACCAAACCAACCCAAAACCAGATGGGGCAGAAACTGGGGGCAGGGGCAGGGCAGAGGTACTGTTAGTTTCTTTTGGTCAGGATATGTCTGAGGCTTCCATTTGAAATCCAAATGGAGATGGCAAGCAGTATCAGGTGTAAGACTCAGGAATTCAGAGGAGAGCCATGGTGTGCGTCAGAACTTTCAGCAGTAGGTCGGTAGGATCACCTACCTGGAACTGGGTAGGATCACCAAGGGAGAAATAACAGACAGTGAAAAAAATTCTAATGAGGGACACTGGAATTGGAGAAATGTCAGAAACCAGAAGGGGCCAGTATAGAGGTGGGAACAAAGAGGAGTGTTCTGGAAAACAAGGGCAGGGAGGGACCAGGTTGGCAGGCTAAGGCACAGGAGACTGACAAGGGCCACTGGGTATAAGCAGAGGTCACTCATATCTGATTGAGCTCTTGCTGGAGGGGTGGGACCAGAAGGCTGGCAGGAGTGAAGATAGGAATGGATCACACATAGGAACCTATTCACTGGAGTTTTGTTGTAAGTAGGACTAGAAAAATGGGAGGCTGCTAGGATGGAACATGGGAGTCAAGAAGAAAAGTTTTATTAATTAACATATTTGTCATAGGGTATTTCTAGAGGGGAATTTTTCTAGAGCAAATGACAGGGGTTCTATCTATATAAAACATTAGTTTAAATATTTTACATTTTAACATTGCTGGGTGAATTTTGGTAGAGGTTTGCATAAAGAGGAGGGGAGACCTCGGAATATAAGAGGATCAGATCTTAAGTCTGGCAAATCAAGGTCTTTAATTAAAAATATTTTATTGTTTAATTATGTGCATGTGTCTGTGTATGGCCATACACATGAGAATGGGCACCTGGAGAGGCCAGATGAAAGTGTTGGAGCCCCTGAAGCTTGAGTTATTGTGGCTGTGATGCATGCACTATGGATGTTGGAAACTAAACTGGGGTCCTCTGCAAGAGAAGTATGTACTTCTGTTTCTTCTTTTTAATATTTGATATTGTGCTGGGCAGTGGTGGCACACACACCTTTAATCCCAGCACTCGGGAAGCAGAGGCAGGAGGTTCTCAGTGAGTTTGAGAACAGCCTGTCTACAAAGTGAGTTCCAGGACAGCCAGGACTGTTATACAAAGAAACCTGTCTCAAAAACAAAAACAAACAAAACCAAGGGGAAAATGATATTATTTTATTTGTCAATAATATTATTTTATCTTGTATGTATGTATGTTTTACCTATATGCAAGTCTGTGCACCACAGATATCATGCCTAGTTTCCAAGGGGGCATTAGAGTCCCTGGAACTGGAGTTACAGACAGCTCCGAGCCACCATGCAGGCCCTGGGAACAGAACCCAGGTCCTCTAGAATAGCAGTAAGTGCTCTCAGCAGCCAAGCCATCCCTCCAGCTCCAAGTCTTCATTGTCATTTGTGTCTTTTATTTCAGAGGTAACATTTTCCTTTCTCCTCTAGTTAGATGCTCCTCATACCCGGGGAGTATTCTGTATGTATATATGAATTTGATTTATGGAAGATTAAAGGTGTTTGAGGGATATGATTTTCACTACCAGTATTAATTTTTTCATTCTTTAAAAGTCACTGAGACAGGTGGTGGTGGCGCATGCCTTTAATCCCTGCACTTGGAAGGTAGAGACAGGTGGATCTCTGTGAGTTCAAGGCCAGCCTGCACTACAGAGCTAGTTCCAGGACAGCTAGGGCTACACAGAGAAACTCTGTCTTGAAAAACCAATCAACCAACCAAACCCAACAAACAAACAAAAAATAAAAGTTACAGAGAATTCCATACATTTTGATCTTATCTGTCACTGGCTGCTCCCCCTCCTCCCAGACCCCTCTTCCACCCGGTCCCCTCCCAACTTTCTGTCCTCTTTTTACATTCCACAGAATCCAATAAATACTGCTCACGTGTGTGGGTGTAGGGCTGTGTACTGGAACATGGGCAACCTTCCGGAGACCACACTCTGAAGACAGCTGACTCCTGCCCCAGCAGTCTTCCACTGCCCGTAGCCCTCGGAGCCCTCCCCTATCTCTACTGGAATGTTGATAGGCTTGATCTTCTGCCAGTTTTATTTATTTGTTTGTTTGTTTGTTTAATGTATACAGTGTTCTTTCTGCAAGTATAACCTGATCCCGTTATAGATGGTTGTGAGCCACCATGTGGGTGCTGGGAATTGAACTCAGGACCTTTGGAAGAGCAGCTAATGCTCTTAACCCCTGAGCCGTCTGCCTGTCTTGTGCCAGTATTGATGCAGACAACCACAGCTGTTGCAAGCTGATGAGTGAAGCATCCTGTCGCAGCCAGAAGACCCTCTTCCAGCTGTCCTTCACAGCCTCTGGCTCTAACAATCCTTTCCCCTCCTCCCAGATGTTCTTCCCTGAGCCTTGGGGACAAGGGGTATGACTACATGTCTCATTTAGGGTACATCTGCTGTATATTTAAAAGGAGCTTGCACACATGTTTGTTTTAAATGTCTTGAGGTGCTGGGGCTGTGGTTCAGTTAGTAGGGTGCTTGCTATGTATCCTCTACTACATAGTTTGGGGCCAGCCTGGAACACCTGAGATCTTGTCTTGAAAAAAGTCTTCAATATCTTAAATACTTTGGATTTGCTTCCAGCTCAATGAACAAAGTGCTAGAAGTATGTAAATTGTAAAAAAAAAAGGGGGGGGCTACCAAATGGAACTCTTTCTGAAAAGCAGTGGCTTCACACAAAAGTCACATAAAGGTGAGGTGTACTGTAGCTTTCAGTGTAGTCATATGGTCACAAACACAAATACAGCTAGGCACACTCTAATCCCAGAACCCAGGAGGCTGAGGCAGGAGGATTCTATGTTCTGGTCCAGCCTGGGCCACATCAAGAAACAAAATAAACAAATATATATATCCAAAACAAAAATAAGCAAATACAATTTAATGTCTGTTTCATATATTGAAATCTATCTCCTGTGGGATAGTATTTGAAGGTGAGACCTTTGGGAAGTAATCAGGTCATTTGCCTGGTAGATCCCTGGTAAATAAGATCAGTGCCCTTATAAACATCAGGGGGTGGGGGATGGGGGTGGGGTGGGCTTGCTATCTTTCACTTAGGTAAGGTACAAAGAAGTCAGCCATCTGTACCCAGATCAGGGAACTTACCAGAACTAACCATGCTGTATCCTGACCTTGAATGTTTAGAAGAGACCATATCTCACCTGGGTGTGGTGGTGCACATGAGTTCTACCAGCCAGAGATGCATAGTGAGACCCTGTCTCAGAGAGAGGGGGGAGGGAGAGGGGAAGGGAGAAGGAGGAAAGGAGGGAGGGAGGGAGGGAGGGAGGGAGGGAGAGAGAGCGAGAGCACATATCTCTTCAGATTTCTGTTATAAGCCATTTAATCCATGATTCTTTGTTATAGCTATTGGTGTCTGAGATTGGAACCTCTGGGTTGGCTCTTTATTGAGAGTGTATAGGTTACTTTTTGTTGCTGTGACAAAACACCATAACCAAAAGCAAGTCAAGGAAGAAAAGGTTTGTTTTGGCCTCTGACTCTGGAGGGTTGGAGTTCACCAAGACAGGAAGTGAACAGTGGCAGAAACAGGAAGCTGGGTGATCACATTTTCACCTACACACAGGAAGCAGAGCAAGGGAACAGCAAGAAGGGTGAGGCTATATGTTCTCAAAACACACCCCAGTGAAACACTTCCTCTTGGTAGAAGGCTGCACCTCCTAATAATTCTGTAACCTCTCCATGTGGGACCCCAACTGGGTACCCAAGTATTCAAATACATAAGCCGATGGGAGACATTTCTCATTTAAACAACAGATGGTGTGATGCTTCTGGCCTTTCCCTGTCCCCTTTCAGCTCAGCATGATCTTGACATTTAGCAGAAAGACAAGTAGCAACAATCCTTGGAAAAATCACAAGCTGGAGGCAAAGCAGCCTGATTGTAAATTTGGAAATTGTGGCATATTGCTCCTGACCCCCAAGAAAAGACTTTGCTAGCCAGGCGAGGTAGCTCATGCTTTGATCCCGGGGATTGATCCCTTGGCTTTGAGTCACACTTGGAGGCTGAGGCAGGAGTACTCCTTCCTTCTCACTCAAAGGCAGCTTGGGTTCCAGGCTAGCCAGTGGAGGGTTTTATTTGCCACAAAGATAAAACACAACCCCTTAGTTTCAAGACTTTTGAAACACAGGCTGTGCCTTAATCACTGTGTGAATTGACTGGTAATATCATGGAAATAGCATGACTTCAGTGTAGAACAAGAACTCCTGGATTTAATATGCTCTGGGACCAGTGAGACAGCTCTGTGTGTGCAAGCCCTTATAGTGCAAGCTTGATGAGTTTGATTCCCAGAACCCACAGAGGACAGAGAGAACTGGTTCCTGAAAATTGTCCTCTGGTCTACACACACACACACACACACACACACACACACACACACACACACACACTCACACACACACACTCACACACACTCACTCACACACACACTCACTCACACACACACTCACTCACACACACACTCACACTCACACACTCACTCACACACACACTCACTCATACACACACACACTCATACACACATACACACACACTCACTCACACATACACACACACACACACATATGAACATGAACACACATACAATAACAATTATAATAATAAGAACTGAAAAAAAGGTCCTGCTCAGTCACTAAACATTTGTACTCTTGCACAAGGTATTTTAAGTTTCTGCATCTCTGAGGCAGCTGTGAGGACAGGGAGATATTGCCACACTTTCTGTGTCCTTCTCCTTCTTCCCTTTCTGCCTTCCAAATTAAATGCTGGCTGTGTCCTTGGTGTGACATACAACATATGATATGGCCCCAAAGACAAACTTTCTTCTTAACTTTCCCTTAAAGTTGCCCTGCATGTTTACTTTCCTCTGGACCCTTTTATTTATTCTTCACTGTGGCTTCTCCAAAAGCTTTCACACCTAGGAAAAGATCAGCTTTCCTTCAATGGCAAAGGGGAAAGGCTAGCTGCCTCTGTCTTCCAAAATCAAAGCAAACCAAATACCAAAATCACAAAAGGAGTCTCCTGTGTTTCCCTGAATTAAATGCTGTCCTGGCGGGTAGCTCCAAAGCTTGACCTTCAGGGAGGAGGCCCAGAAGAAGAGAGAACTAACTATAGTAGTAAGAGCTGAGAGAGGGACAGCCAGCTGGAGGCAGCCCAGTGGCAACTGTCAGAGCAGCTCTTGGCTGCAGGAAGCAAGTGGACTGGTCAAAGGCAGCTGCTCGAAGACTAGGTGGGATCTGTGCAGAGCCAGCTGTTTCACAAGTCTGCATTGTCAGCTGGATGTGAGCACGACCACGGCCAGGAGCAGACAAAGAACTTACCAAACAGGCTGGAGATTATACATACATACATACATACATACATACATACATACATACATACATACACACACACACATATATATACACATACATATATGTCCAGATAAACTATTACTGTGTGTGTAAGAAATTTTGACTTTTAGTTTTACATTTTTACACGGTCTTATTTAGCTCATGTTGGCCTGGAACTCAATGCCCTTAAATTTCTGAATGTCCTACTTCCTCCGTTCAAATGCTGGGATTAAGGTGTGGCTGGTTTTATGCAGTATTGGGATTTGACCTAGGAATTTGTGTATGCTAGCTTCCTAAGCACTCTACCATCTGAGCTATACCCTGACCCTTGGCTGCTAATTCTTTCAGGTCAATGGGTCCCTTGTGGTGGCTTATTTCTGTGGTTTGTCTTGTTCTGTGTGATGTCCCTTTTCAGTTCTATCCTACAGCTGATTGTGTCAGAGATGGTTTCCTGAACTAATGGCAGCCAATTTCTTTACATGTGTGTGCATGTAGTGTGTATGTATACATTGTCTCTTTACACACACACACACACACACACACACACACACACACACACACACACACACAGAGTGTATATGCATATACACACACATATATTGAGAAATGATCTCCCTATGTAGGCTAGGGAAGTCTGGTATTCACTATGTAGTCTACACTGGTCAGGAATTTATGGTGACCTTCCTACCTCTGCTTCCAGAGTGCTAGGATTAGAGCAGTGTGTCACCATACCCCATAAGGACAGCCAATTTGAAAGTTGACCTGTGGCCTACTCAGCTTTGCTCCAGCATATGAGCTGTGTTGGCTGACACAGGATCAGTGAGTTCAGATTTGCAGAGAAATGCAGTGGTGGGAGTGAACAGTCAGCCACAGAAGTAGGGTGAGTGTTAATAGTTTTTCCCTGCTGGTCTGGCCCCATCGCCACGCTGGCCCAAATAACACACAGAGACACTGTAATAGATAAATTCTGTTGGCCAGTTACTAGTTTCTTATTGGCTGGCTCTATCTTAAATATTAACCCATTTCTATTAATCTAAGTACTTCCACGTAGTGTTATCTTACCAGAGAGAGGGGCTGGAGTTCTGCTCTGTCTTCCATCTTGGATCTCCTCCCTACTACCTCCTCTCTCCTCCTAGTCTCCTAGTCCCACCTATCTGGCTTTCCCGTTGGCCAACAGTGCTTTATTCATTAACCAATAGGAGAAACGTATTTACAGAATGACATCTCCCATCAGGTGAGAGGTGAGGGACACCCAGGGAGACATAAGTTAGGAGGTGGCAGCAGCCATGCAATTGAAAGAATATCCACAGGAGAGTCATGCAATGGGTTGCAGAGGAGTGAAATTATGGGGTACACTGGCCACCTGCTGCTGTTCTAGGGAGACCCCAGAACAGGGCAGAAGAGCTATGTGATATTCTCTCCCTTCTTAGGCTATGTCCATGTGGCAAGTGTCGTGGTCACTGTTCTAGTGCTGTGAAGAGACACCACGGCCAAGGCAACTCCTAGAAAGCATTTAACAGGGGACTTGCTTATAGTCAAGAGGGCGAGTCCATGGTCATCATGGTGGAGAGCATGGCAGCAGGCAGGCAGGTGCTGGAGAAGTAGCTGAGAGCCTTACAACCAGGCAGAGAAAGAGGAAGAGAAGGGGGGGCTTGTATGTGGGGGAAGACACAGAGTGGGGGCATGCAAACCCCTGGCATGGGCTTTTGAAACCTCAAGGCCCACCTCCAGTGACACACATCCTCCAAAAAGGCCATGCCTCCTAACCCTTCTAACCCTATCAGACAGTCCCTGGTGACTGACCAAGCCCGGGACTATCTGGGGGTGGGGGTGGGGGCGGAGCATTCTTGTTCAAACCAACACAGCAGGAGAGTGGTGAAAGTAAGACTCCCAGCCTCCTCAATCTGCTACTTCTTGTGTGTAGGGCACTGCCATGAAGGCCACCAGCTTACAGCTATCTCTCCTGAGCGAGGGAACAGGCCACCCCTTTGCTGACCAAGGTGGCTGCTTGTATTAGTCAGTCACGCTTGAATCTTGGTCAGTATTAGCACTTTATCAGAGTTCATACTGCGTGTGAGGTGTGGGGGCCAACTCTTCTTTTTTCCTTTTCTCCCTCCCTTCCTCCCTCCCTTCCTTCCTGTCTGTCTCTTTCCCTCCCTCTCTTCCTCCCCCCTTTTTGAGACAGGGTTTCTCTGTGTAGCCCTGGCTGTCCTGGAACTTGCTCTGTAGACCAGGCTAGCCTTGAACTCACAAAGATCCACCTGCCTCTGTCTGCTGAGTGCAGGGCTAAAGGAGTGCACCACCACTGCCTGGTGCAACTCTTAACAGACAGCACAGCTCTGGGAGAGCAACTGAACCTATAAAATCGGAGGATGGACCCATTACTTTACCTTGTGTGGTGTCTCCAGTGTGGGAGGTGGTGCCCAGGGCCTCTCCTCCTGCTGAGCTACACCCTTAAGTCCTCTATTTCTCAGAAATTTCCTCCCTCCCTCCCTCCCTCCCCCCCTCCCTTCCTCCCTCTCTCCCTCCCTCCCTTTTTTTTTTTTTTAATCAGAGAGAGTCTCACAATGTATTCTTGTCTAGTCTGGATTTCACAGAGATCCACCAACCTCTTTCTCCCTGGTGCTGGGATTATAGGAGTTATGGGAGTACACATGCACTTTTAATAACTTTTAATGAACTTTCATGTTCAGAGCTGAACAACTCTGGCTTCTAAAAGGCTGAATGCCAATCATTATTGTATTCTATTTTTGAGAAAAAATATCATGCACTCTAGGTAGGCTTTGAACTCACTCTGTAGTTGAGGCTGGCTTCAAACACTTCCTCCTTCCTCCTTTACCTCTCAAATGCTGGGATTATGGGGATGGGATGCCACACCCAATAGAAGCAGAATCTCCCATTAGGCCAGATGAGCATTTGGAATTTATAGAAAAAGCTTTAGAGTAAAGGCAATAAAATCTGAACCTTTTCCCCACTATTACTTTAGTAAACTCAAAAGACAACTCCCATGATTCTCTCCTGAGAGACCCTTATGAAAAGGCTGTCAGGCACACATATATCTATGAACCCTCCAAGGTCAAACTGGACCAAGCTCAGAGGTGAGGTTTGGAGTCAGAGGTGTCCAGGGAGTCCCTCACCTGTTTGGTCAGTGAAAGCACAGCCTGGAGGCAAGAAGGATCCAGGTCCCCTCCTTTCTTCTTTCCTTGCCTCTAACTTGTCCTAGGACTTCTACCCATCCTACCCACGTGGGCTGGGAAGCCAGGAGTGAAAGAACATGCCTCCTTATGGCACAGCCAGCTACTGGTCTCTTATCATAAGGAATGCAGCCACTACCCACTGCTGGAGGGTTCAACCCCTTTCCCAACAAAGGCTATTTCTGGAAGACTCTCATTAGGTGTAACTTGAGCCAGACACCATGCCTGTCCTGGAGAGTGAGCTTGGTAGGGACTGGCCTTTGCCACTGTTGGATTGTGACGGTTCTGTAAGTGATGCAGATACTTCCCAGAGTGATTACATCATTTCTGAGGAATGATCGTTTTATTCCAGACTTCCCTGGGTCTGCTCTTGGTGCACCCATGCTGCCTGCTGTGTGAATCACCCTGCTAGTGGAAACCCAGGAGTAGATGAACTGAGCCTACTTCTCAACAGTTTCAGTAGATGTTAAAAAAGGATCAAAGTCTTCACATCATAGCACAGTGACCCAAGGGAGTGTGTTCCAAGACAGGAACAATGGAAAGATTCAATTTCCAGGGTTCCAGTTAGTTGCCACCTGTTCGCTCTGTCCTGGATAGGCCTGTCTATGGATGTCCCCAGGCTCACTGTAGGTTACATTTTTGTTCTAGGAGTGGAAGATTCCAAGCACCAGCCGGAAATGTGATGGATGGGAGTTGAACAGACCTAGAGTTTTTGGCTTCCTCCTTTCTGTCTTCCCTTCTGTCCACAGTTTCAAGCCTGTGTTGGGAGGGTCAGAATACAGAAACATACTGAAGTGGTGGGAGCAAGCCTGCTCACAGACACCCGCACTGGTCGCCAGACTTTCCGAGAGGTCACTTGAAGTCAGGTTTTATTTTGAGGGAGAGTTTCACAAGAACAAAGCTGAGAGAGCATTGGTAAGAAATACCGTGCAGAAAACCTGCTATGAGGTGCTGTCAGAGCAGCACTAAGAATGTAGCTTGGTTGGGTAAGCACTTGGCTGGCAAGGACAAGGTCCTGGGGTTAATTCCTAGCACCTCATAAACTGAGTGTGATGGTGCATGTTTATAACACCAGCACTGGGGAAGTGGAGTCAGGAAACAGAAGTTCAAAGGTGAATACTTTTGGCTGTATATAAAGTTTGAGGCTAACCTGGGATATATAATACTCAGCCTCACAAAAACAAAAAAAATCACCACCAACAACAAAACCCCCAGAATTCTCTCCAGCTATTCACAATGCTCTTTTGTGGGAAGCAAACACAGGGGCTTGTGAATGCGGGGCAAACACTTTACCATTGAGCTGTGCCCCAACCCTCAGCACACATCTTAAAGAGCCTCTGGATGCTAGAAAAGAACTTTAAATAGCCTAGCAGTATATGAGGGTTTCATTGGTTCTATTTATACAAAATAAGTTAAACAAAAAGACCTCCAAGATAAATCACAGCCATGTGGGCTATCCTAATGCTTTCTTGTGGTAATTGACAGATTAAATAGTGTTTAAAAATTGATAGGGCGAATTTCAAGATTCCATTATTTTTTTCTGCAGTGTAGTATTCCATTGTGTAGATGTGCCACATCTTCTTTATCCATTCTTCAGTTGAGGGGCATCTAGGTTGCTTCCAGGTTCTTGCAATTACAAATAATGCTGCTATGAACATGGTTGAAGAAACCCTCCTGAATGAGGTAACCCAGTCACAAAATGAAGAGCATGGTCCGTACTCACTCATGAATTTTAGACCTAGAGCAAAGAATCACCAGCCTATAATTCACACCACCAGAGGAACTAGGATACAAGGTGTATTCTAAGAGAATCATATAAGGTCCCTCACAAAGGGGGGAGGGATAAGTTCCCCAAAGCACATGGGAAGTGGGAGGGGGGTTAGTGAATGGAGAGAGAACTAGGAGTAAGAGAAGGGGAGGAGAGGAAAGCACGTGTGACTAGGAAGATTGAGTCAGGGTAGGATGGGGGGGGAGAGAGAGAGAGAGAGAGAGAGAGAGAGAGAGAACATAAAAAAGAGAGCCATTATTGGTTTGAAGAGAAAACTGAATATAAGAAAGATCTAGAGACCTACAAGACTGACTCCAACTAACAATTTGAGCAACCATGGAAAGGCTACCATAAAAGTCCTTCCCTGATAGTGAGGTCAACAACTAACTTATCCACCATCATGGAGCCCTCATCTAGTACCTGTTGGAAACAGAAGCAAACACCCATAACTAAACACTGAGTAGAACTAGAATCCAGATGCAGTGAGAGAGGACAAGACCAGGTTGCAGAAACACACAAAGACAGCTGACCTGAACAAGGAGGAGCTAATGGGCCTCCCCCCTCTTCCCCCGAGACTGATAGCTGGGAATCCAGCATGGGACTGATTCAGACCCCCTGAATATGGGTCTCAGCTGGAAGGCCTGAGCAGTCTGGGGGACCTCAGACAGTGAAACCAGGATGTATTCCTGGTGCACAAAAGGACCTTGCGGACACATCTCCCATGGAGGGATACCCCCTTAATCTAGAGACAGGAGGGAAGTCCTAGACCCTACTTCAAATGACTTGACAGATTTACATGACCCCACCTGGATAGCATAGCCCTACATGTGGAATGGGGGTGGGGGGATGGGAGGGGAGGGTGGTCAGGGTACATGTGAGGGGGGAAGAGAGGGTAAGAGGGAGGAAGGGAGGAAAAGAGGGAAGGAGGGAGGGAAGGAGAGGGAACTGGGATCCGCATGTAAAATAACAATAATAATAATAATAATAATAATAATAATAATAATAATAATAATAATAATAATAATGAAATTGATAGGGCTAGGGAAGATTTGAACAGTAAAGGCAAAATATAAATCAAACCTGTAATGGCCACCTAGACAGCACTGCACTCAACAAGTGAGGGTACATTGTCAAGTAGATATTAAAAATGTATGAAAACAGACATCATCCAGACTAGGAAGCAGGCTCAGATTTCAGATTTCCAAGGGTGCCTGCCACTGACCACATTCTTTTACCATATGCAATTAAGTTAGAAATCAGTAACAAAAGCAGAATGAGAAGCCCTAGCTTGTAGAAGAAACTATCTTTCTACATAATTCATGGGTGAAAAATACTCATGAAGGGAATTGAAGATACCTAGACCTGAGTGATGTTATAAATGACTGTAGGAAGTCAAAGTTGATGGCCCATTGAGAGGGAACTTCTGAATCTCAAGTCTGAATGTTAATGAGCTTGGCAACCTCTTTAAGAAGTCAACATGGGGACAGGACCATCTCCAAGAAAACTGAAGGTAGGAAAAAGCTGAAATTACAGCAGCAGAAAGAATGCCAACAGCATGGGGTTTGCTACCATTACATCAGGCTCTCACTATGGTTGTAGCTGAGGCCTGTCTCAAGCTTGTGGTCCTTGGGCTCAGTTTCCCAAGTATTGGGGTTATAGCTGTATGCTACCATGCTGGCTTTGATATTACTAGTAAGGCACAATGACAGTTTGGGCTTTTGTTTTGAGACAGAGCCTCATGGAGACTAGGATGGCCTAGAACTTACTGTATCCATGAGGCTCGTGTTAACTGGATCCTTTTGCCTTTACCTCCCAAGTACTTGGATTATGCTGGCTTTGGCCTTGCTCTGGATTCAGTTTCAAGAACCTGTTTCAGTGAATAAGGTGGAGGATCACTGAAGAGGGCTCCTGACCTCCTTCAGCCTGGGCTCTCCACACACTAATAACCACACACACATAGGGATTGGCACACACACACACACACACACACACACACACACACACTATAAAAAGGAGACTGAACTTGGTATGAGAAGATTTGATTTTTTTAAATTTTATTTTTTTAGATTATTTTTCTCCTTTTTAATTCCTTGGCAATTGTATCATTTTGCATTCTGGGTCAATGGCGCATGATCAGGGAGGGCCTGGAGACATATAAGATGATAGCTGGAGATTTCCCTCGTGACCACATGTCTTTCCCTCAGTGACTGTGTCCCTGAAACAACAGAGGCCTGCAGGGGTTCCAGGCTGCTGACACACCTTGCAGTCACTTTACTTTTTGACAAGGTATCTTTGGGTCATAGTGTTAATTTCACAGAGGAATGGAACATTTTTAAAGACAATTTTCAAATAAGAGAAAGCATGTGCTCTTTTAAAAAAAATATTCACTTGAAGTAGGGGCTACTTCAAATGACTTGACAGATTTAGATGATCCCTCCTGGATGGCATCACCCTACACATGGAGGGGGGATATGGGAGGCGAGGGTGGTTGGGGTGCATGTGAAGGGGGGAGAGAGGGAAAGAGGGAGAGAGAGAGGGAGGGAAGGAGGGAGGGAGAGGGAACTGGGATCGATATGTAAACTAAAAAAATAAAATAATAATTAAAAATTAAAATGATAGGAAAATGTTCACACTTCCTACAAAGACTGCCTTTGTTTGCTTAAGTATATGGGCCAGCTATTGCAGACTAAACAGAACTTTCTGGTACACACGTATCAGCACCATTATGAAGCTATTAATCACCAGTTGTTAAGATGTTAGAAATCTGGGCCCGGGAGAGGGTCAGCTTGTGAAATGCTTGTGAAAGTGGAAGCTGGGTGTGGTGATGTGTGTGTGAAACCCCAGCACTGGGGTGCAGAGGGTCCCAGGGGCTCATTGGCCAGTCAGTAAGATAGACACAGTGGGCAGTGGGCTCAGTGAGAGACCCTGTCTCCAAATGTAAGGTGCAGAAGTGATGAAGGAACACACTCCAATGTCAGCCTCTGGCTTCCACACCTGCGCAGGGAGTGCCTGTATGGACACACATGCATACATCACACATAAATACATTTTGCAAAGTCAGAAGTCTGTACAGTGGTTATATTTGAAGGCCCAACTTCTCTTTAAGTGAACTAATAACATCAGCATATCCAGTTTGTAATAAAAACTGTATTTCCAAATGCTAACAAATCTCTATTATTGAAAGGAACCTCAAGTGTCTATTTTTAACTCCCACCTATGTTTTTTAGAATCTTAAATAAAACTCAATTTATAAGAAAAGTAAATTGTTTCCCCTGTTTTTTTTAAAGGGGGGTGTGTGAAACATTATAAAGGCACCCTAAAGAGGGTGTGTGTATAGGGGGTATGATGGTGGTGGTGGTGGTGGTGGTGGTGGTGGTGGTGGTGGTGGTGGTGGTGGTGGTGGTGTGTGTGTGTGTGTGTGTGTGTGTGTGTGTGTTGCATGTGCCTGGGTGGAGGTTAAAAGACAACTTGCAGGAGCTGATGCAGAGGCTATGGAGGGGTGCTGCTTACTAACTTGCTCTTCATGGGTTTGCTCAGCTTGCTTTTTTACAGAATCCAGAACCACCAGCCCAGGGATGGCACCACTCACCATAGGTTGGGCCTTGCTCCATCAATCACCAATTGAGTAGATGCCTTACAACCAGATGTTATGGAGGCATTTTCTCAATTGAGGTTCCCTCCTTTCAGATAACTCTAGCTTGTGTCAAGTTGACATAGCTCTCATGGGTTGGGCTCCTCCTTCTGCATTTTCTAGAGTTATGTCTAGTTGCTTGAGCAGATTCAAGTTTGATTTTTATTTTCTGGTTCATAATACACGACAGATTTGACCACGTTTGACCTGAGTGAGGTCTTCCTCTACTGCAGGATAAGCCATGAATGACAGCTGCTGCCCCTGCTCTCCTGGCAGTAAGCCTGAGTTGGGATGGGATTCGTTTCTCCACCACAGGACTTTTTGCTTACCTTGTTTCATGTACACGTCCTACTTCCCTATAGGAGGAGGCATCATTAACCCTACTGGACAGACCTGGAAACTGAACTCAGAGAAATAGTCTGCCAGAGTGTTGACTCTGTGATCCTGTGAGACAGGCTTAGAAAGCAGAAAGGTTTTGAGAGAACAAGGCCTCTAGCTAGCTTCCTTGTAGAACCATCCTTCTTTTTGTTTTGGCCCGAAGATGGGAGTGACTTGTTTTCTTGATAAAGAACTTATGATGTATAAACTCAAGTGATACTGAAATTCTACTCTCAGCATGGACTTTTTTTCCCAGTATTAGTACACAGCCTCAGGGAAGCGATGGCCCCAGCGGTGGGAAGAGAGACTCCCAGCTGCTGTTCAGGGTCAAGGTGCCCTTTGCTGACTCACAGGTTGTTTCTATTATTAAGATTTGGGTTTTGATTTTATTTGTTACCCTCTCCCCAAAGGTACGCATACATGCCAACTTTGCAAAAAAGCAGCTAACTATGCTGCAAGGGGAGACCTCTGTATTAGCTTCCTGGGCTGCTGTAATGCTGTACTCCAAGCTGGGTGAGAGGCTGCAGTCTGAAGCCAGCGTCTGCAGACTCCCAGGGAGGGTCCACTCTGCCTTCCAAGCCCATGGGCACTGTCAAGGGTCTGGCTTTTTTGGCACATGGCTACATCACTTCATCCTCTGCTGACGTCATCACATAACCTTCTCCCTGTGTGTCAGTGTCCAGATAAAATAAGGACACCAGTCCTATTGGATTGGTGCCAACGTAATGACCTCATCTTAACTTGATTCCTCCATGAAGACCCAGTTTCTAAAGCAGGTCAGTGTTGCCAGGTAAGTCAGACACAAGGGTATCAAAGAGTCTGTTTGGAAAGGCAGTTCAATCTACCACAGCCATTTAGGACAGGATGTTGTGACCTCAACCAAATCATTAACATGAGGCACCATGAAGATGGCATGTGAGGACAGACTTCATACAGAGGTGGGTGCAGCGTGGTGGGAGAGAAGTTGCCTAGTGTGTGTGAAGCCTTGGGTTTTGTACCAGCACTGAAAAAAAAGGAAAGAAAATGAGAGTGCTTGCCTAGCATACAGAGTTCTGGGTTCAAGCCCCAGCACTGCACAAACACACCTCTTTCCCAGCACTCAGAGTTAGACTGGAGGATCAGGAGTTCACACTTCTCTTTGGCTATGTAATGAATTTTATAGCTCAACCTGGGCTACCCAAGAGCCTGTCTCAAACAACAGAAAAGTGGGCTCTTTAAATTGACCCAGGTGAGACTCAGAGTTATTAGCTAGCAGAGGTCTGAGGCCAGAAAGGCCTCACTCCTTAGGCCCTTGCCCTTGCCAGCTGGCTGAAATACTTCTGGAAACTCTCCTCATGTACTGGTGTAAGAGCAGCTCCGGGGATGAGGACTATGCAGAAGTGTCAAGTGCATTGGGGCCCGAGGGCCACATCACAGGAGAGGGCTGGGAGGGAAGGAAGCTGCTCTTAGGAAGTTGCCTTTGGCCCTGTGTTGTCAGGTGTTTCTGATCAGCTGAGCCAGGGCTGGGCTTAGAGAAGGAGCAGGGCTGTGCCAACCTCAGGGCTGGCAGCATAGCCTGTCAATATCAAGGGACAGAAGCTAGAGGCTTATGTGAAAACTTCTGCAGCAAACAATATGTGAACCAGCCCATCTAGACTGAACACACGAGTACATGTTCAAAAAATGAGTGTTTATTTCAGAGGACTCTTGAAAGCCTTTCCAGAGCAGATGTACTGGGCATGAGGGGGCTCTGCTTCTGGTTGGAGAAAGGTGGGTGCCTGTATGGACTGACACATAGGATGATTGCAGAGGCAGGAAGGCCCAGAAACTGGGATGGTGACAGACGGCTGCAACTGTCTTACTGCAGAGGGTCAGGTGAATTTTATTTTTTCCTGAGACAGGGTTTCTCTGTGTAACTTTGGAGCCTATCCTGGCACTCACTCTGTAGGTCAGGCTATCCTCAGATTCACAGAGATCCGCCAGCCTCTGCCTCCCAAGTGCTGGGATTAAAGGTGTGCACCACCACTGCCCGGCTAGGTGAATTCTTGATAGTGGCAAGTAGGGACAAACGTGGGTTTTTGTATTCCTGGTTAAAACATATCAGAAAAGGTGAGGTAGGGAGGTAGGGCAGTGTCTCCAGATGCTGCCTAGTGGTTTTTTTTTTTTTTTTTTTTCCCTGATTGAACCAGGCCTAGGGCTCTGCAACCTAGGACCTGGCACCAAATAAACAACTTTAGAGAGTATATGGCAGGTTTGTCCAAGGAGGGATTGAGTTTTAGGACTGTTCTGGTAGCTTTCTGATGTTTTGTTACTTTCTTTCAAGTATTAAGCTGCCTCTATTTCCAGGGAGGCTGTGTGTGTGCTTGTCATTTATTTGGCCAACTAGGAAATCAACATCTTAGTGCACAAACACACACAAACACACACAGACACACACAAAATCACTCTGTGTGACAATTCTTTTTAAGACAGGGTCTTGTGAACCTTGGATTGCTCTGGGAAGGGGAATTAGATGAGACCTCCTGGGGAAACTAGGGGTGAAGGGATCAGTAAAGGAGAAGGACGGGGAAAGATAACAAGAGGGGATGGGATGATTGAGCATTCGAGGGGTGGAAAGGAAGAGCAGTAACTTGATAGAGCCACTAGTGGGTTAGGGAGAAACCTGGTGCTAGGGGAACCCCCGTGAATCCACAAGGATGACCCCAGCTAAGACCCCTAACAACAGTGGAGAGAGAGGGTACCCGAACTGGCCTTCCCCTGTAATCAGATTGGTGAATACCTCAACTATCATAATAGAACCTTCACCCAGCAATTGATGGAACCAGATGCAGAGATCCACAACCAAGCACCAGGCCTAGTACCAGGAATCCAGTCGACATGAGGGAGGAAGGAATGTATGAGCAATTGAGGTCAAGATCATGATGGAGAAATCTACAGAGACAGCTGAACCAAGCTCGTGGAAACAAATGAACTTTAGACTGACAGTTGTGGAGCTTCCATGGGACCAAACTAGGCCGTCTGTATGTGGGAGACAGTTGTGAGGCTTGGGCTATTGGAGGTACTGCTGGCAGTAGGATCAGGATCTATCCCTGGTGCATGAGCTAGCTTGTTAGAAGCCATTCCCTATAAGGGGATGCCATGCTCAGATTTAACACAGCAGGGATGGGCTTGGTCCTGCCCCAACTTAATGCACCAATTTGTGTCGACTCCCCATGGGAGTCCTTACCTGCTGGGAAGAGTAGATGAGGGAGGTGGGGGGTGGGAGAACTTTGGTTGGAATGTAAAATAAAATAAAAAAATTTACAAAACAAACAAACAAACAAACAAAAAGATGGGGTCTTGTTACACAGTCCAGGCTGGCCTTGGACTGAGTAAGTACCTTTACTTCCTGAGTGCTGCAACAGCAGGAGCCTGCTGCTATCCCTGACTTATGTGACAAATCTCTTTTTAAAGATTTATTTTTATGAGTGCTTGTCTACATGTAAGTGTACTACAGGCAATACTCAAAGAGGTCAGAAGAGAGTGCTTAATTCCCCAGGAGCAGGAGAATGGTTGTGAGCCACCATGTTTGTTCTGGGAACTGAGCCCAGGTCCTTTGCAAGAATAGTCAGTGCTCTTAACCCAAACCATCTCTCCAGATCCTGGTGTAACAATTCCTAATTAAAAATATGTTCATATTTAAGCTGGGTATGGTGGCAAAGGAGGCAGAGGCAGGTGAGTCTCTGAGTTTGAGGCCAGCCTGGTTTATCAAGTGAGTTCCAGGACAGCCAGAGCTATATGGAGAAACCCTGTCTCAAAAAAAAACTCAAATAAATGTTTATATTTAATATTGGAATTCACAAATTAAATCTTTTTAAGTTCTCTTCTGGGGATAGGTAAAAGGGAGACAAAATGTAAGTGGGAAACTCCAACTGGTAGGTAGGATTTATTTTAATTTTCAATCTGGAAAAAAAAAACCCAAGAAACAAAACTCCAAATTCTGTTCATACACACACACATGCACACACACACATACATATAGTGTCGACATTTTCAGACATTGTTTTCCTTCAATTGCAAGACAATACTGTTTTATGTGTCACAATAAAAGTTACAAGCGTCTTGTCTGCGGTCACACAAACATCATGAATTTACATTTCAAGACACAATAAAAAAAAAGACATCTTCTGGCACATCATCCCTGCGACCACGGCCCGTTTCCATAAACATTTAAAAAACCCAACAGTGGCTGTTTGGAAGGTGTAGCCTTTCCAGATCCAAACTAAAACCATGAGAGATTTGCCATTTCAGAGAACAACCAAGATTTTATTCGTAGGTTTGGTGAAGTTCATTCACCAAAAAGGTGTGTTTTAAAAAAAAAAAAAACCAAAACAAAAAAAACTGCATGAGTGTAAAAATAAATAAATCATTGTTGCCAAGCTAGCCTCACTGACAACGGTAGCCAGAATAGGACACGCACCACTGGACCCATCACCTCCCATTTTCAGTTACCTATATTAAAATTACAACTTTTCAACAAATCGAGTGAAAAGAAGGAGATGGGGGTGAAAGGTTTGAAGAAGTTCACATTCGGGCTGGCTGTCTCTTCAGCAGCACGCTGGGGTGTGCGGCAGCGGCGGTGACATATTGCGTGTTTGGACTTAAGGCACCGTGATCTGGACATGCCATTCACTCACTTTCAGTCACCTGCTCCATCCCAGTGACTTCTTTGAAATGAAGAGTAGTACTAATTTCAGGACACAGTGCACTTTAATGACAGACAGCATTGAAAATCCCTCGGACGGGGGTCTGAGGACAGTCTTTGAATGCAAGCCTGAATCTTCTTCAAGCACATACAATCTTTTCCTATGCTTACAAATCACTGGAAAAATACCCATTGCCAAACCCTGATATACATTCTTAGCCATTTTATTTTCTTCTATTGCAGCCAGTGTTCATGAGGCAAAACGTGACCCCGGGACTTTGTTCAAGTTCTCCTGTGAGGGCATCTACAGTGGTCATTCCGCCTCGGTCTCCTTCTGCTTGGCACCTGCCAGGACGGAAAGCGGAAGTTTCAAGCTCATGCTCGTGGCAGCGTTCTCTGCACCAGTCAATCCCACCCAGCCTGGCAGTGGCAAAGGACAGTCAGAGGCTTCCAAATAGAGAGAGCTGGGGGAAATGGTTGGCTACGAGAGCCCTACCCCCGCCCACCATCTCCTGGGCTCTGATCTGTATCACATCTTGCCATTCTAAATGTCAGATCCCACTACTGAAGAAGTAAAAATAAACAGGCAGTTATTTCAGCTGCCATTCTTACGTATCAAAACACTGTAACACATCTAAGGACAACTGTGCACAGAAGATACAAGTCCCTGATGGTGATGGTGTCACCTGGGATGGTAGGCACAGGCACAGCTACCGAACTACCCACAGCACCCCCCTAGCTTTTTTTAAAAATTTGTCCGGGTGCTTTGCCTACATCTGTATCTCTGCACCATGCCTGTGCAATGCTGGAGGAGGCCAGAGAGGGTGTCAGAGTTTCTGGGATCAGTTATAGACAATTGTGAGCCGTCATGTGGGTGCTGGGAATCAAACCTGGGTCCTCTGGAAAGAGCAGCTGATGCTCTTAACCTCTGAGCCATCTCCAGGCCCTGGGCCTTGGTTTTCTGAGGCAGGATCTTGCTAGGCAGCCTGGCCTCTGCCTTCAGAGGACTGGGATTTACATGAGCATTCTGTATTAGGCTACACACTTAACTTTGGAAAGAGATTAACAACATTAGAAGAAGGAGCTACAAGCTGTAGCTAGCACTGCCAGATTGCTTCCTGGTGGGTGCAAGTGCAACAGAGGCCCACTTGAAGTGCTGAGTTCCACTATGTGCTGCTGCTAAGCAGTTTGAAAAAGGAACACATGTTACTGTACTGAGCAAGCATCCATATCAGTGCAGCTGTGGCCACATCTGCTGAGCTGCTTTTCACTGTGTCACAGTGGCTGTGCTTCCCTGAATGGGGACCCATAGACCCCAGCGTGCTGCTCACTGAGGGCAGGATGCCTGCGTCTTCACTCATGCTCTGTTTCCATTGCTTGGCATGCTGGGAGGGAGGCAGGCTGCAGAGACCACTCATTCAACAGCTAAAGACAGGAACACCAGGCCGGAGAAACGGCTCTGCGGTTAAGAGCACTGGCTACTCTTCCACAGGACCCACATGGCAGCTCACAACTATCTAACTCCAGTTCCAGAAGATCTGATACCCTCATACCAATGCACACAGGTAGGGTAATTGGGACTTGGCTTCTTAGTTTCCATGTAAAGCATCACTCTCCTGATCTATAAACACACCAGTTACCTTGCAAGAGAGAGCATCCAGAGCTCATGAGAGCTCTGCTCTAGATAGTAGGAAATCAACATTTTCCTCAAAGAACCGTTAATACAGACTATCAACAAGAACTCCAACCCAGCCACCCCATTTTTATGACAGGGTTTCTATGGTAAATCCATTCAAATGTCAGCTGTGAAAAAGATTTCTGCACTGTACCTACAGGGATGTGAGAGGCAAGAATGATTGACAACTTTGGAAATACCAAGTTTAGATGGAAATCAACAGTCATACCCAGTCTGCTCAGGCCTATGTTGAGACACCAAGGCTCAGGGAGGTGTCTTTACCCTGGGGTTCTTCTCAAGGGGATACATGAGGGCCTACACTCAGCTCTGCTGAGGTGACTGCTTGACCGAGTCCAGGGCTGGTTCTGGAGAGGGTACTACCCACCTGTGGGGATGCATCTTCACACACCACAGCATTCTCATTTGCATGGGAGTGCCTGTGGTTCTGCATGCTTGGAAATTCACTTACACAAACCACAAGCTACAGCTTAACATGACTTCCCAGGTTTGCCTGAAATAGAGTGGCGCTATTCACTTTCAGGGCTGTGTGGTACTCCACAGGATGAGGATCCCAGTTTTCCCTTCCATCCTTTGAAAGTTACTAGGTTATTTCCAACTTGAAGGTCGTGGTGGTTTGAATGTGAATGGCACCCAGTTGGTACAACTGTTTGGGAAGGATTAAGAAGTATGGCTTTGTTTAAGGAGGTGTTTCACTTGGGGTGGGCTTCGAGATTTCAAAAGCCCATGCCACCCCCACCCCAGGTAGTTCCCTCTCTCTTTCTGCCCATTTGTAGATCAGATGTGAGCTCTCAACCACTGTTTCAGCACCATGCCTGCCTGCCACCACGCTCCAGACCATGATGGTCGTAGACTCACCCTCTGAAGCTGTGAGCCCCAATAAACTCCTTCCTTTGTAAGTTGCTTTGGTTCTGGTATTTTTACAGTAATAGAAAAGTAACTAGGATAGGTTTATAGTATCGGCATAAATCATTCGTCTGATGCCTGGTTGTTCATGATTGTGAAGCTCATTGTGAATTTCAGCCAATCAGTCTGAAAATGACTACAAGAGTCCCATCCACAGACGTGTTTTCAGATTCAGCACTCGGCAGGTGGGGCCCCACATGAACCTCTCTCATAACTTCTGCATGCTGCCACTGCTGCCCAAGGTCCCTTTGAAGGTGACTCTTTCCTGTGGTTGGCTCTGTGGCTTTTGCATCTGGAGAGTCAGGCAGTACTGTATCGGTTGCTGGGGACTCTTATGGAGGGTAGTTTTAGGGAACAGACTAATTACAAAGCTAGCTTTAGCTGAGATTGATTGATTTCTGAACTAAAAAAAAGCAATACCACAATGGGTACATAATTTAATGATTAACTGCTAGAGTTCAAAGTATATGCCACCTATTGTCACATCTGTGCTGGGTCTGTGACCCTGTGGAAAAAAGCTGGGGCTGGAGAGGTCGGGGAGGGGATGCAAAGAGAATGTGAAGGACGGATGTGGCAGTGTTTTAAGGCCTCATCAGGCCACCTCTGTGCCTGTGCCTTCCATCCCCTCCCCCCCCCCCCGGGTGCTTTCTAGAAACTGCTCACTCAAATAGAACATTGGAACTTCAAAAATGAAAAGGAAAGACAGATTCGGTCTGTAGAGCAGCGCATACAAAGTCCTACTGTGTGGGAGGGAGGAAGGCAGGGTGTCTTCAACACCGCAGTGCCTGTCCTGGAAACCTCAGGTAGAAACAAGTCTGTCCGTCAGTCTGTCAGTCTACCTGTCCCACCCACCTATCTTTTTGAGACAGGGTCTCTTTATGTAATCCTAATTAGCTTGGAGCTCACTGGCCTAGCTGGCCTTGAGCTCACAGAGATCGTCCTGTCTCTGCTTCCCGAATGCCAGGATTCATGAGATACTGTGCTGGCTTGAAATCTGTTTTTTTACCTGCAGGTGTGAGGATCAGAGCTTGCAGGATGTCTGATAGGGAGATAATACCCACAATACTATCTGCTTCATTCACTACCACCAGCCGATGGACCTGCAAAGAGAAAAGAGTCCAGGTGTGAGTGTGTGTGTGTGTGTGTGTGTGTGTGTGTGTGTGTGTGTGTGTATGTGTGTTGTGCATTTGGCATATGGGCATATGTGGAGGCCAGAGGTTGATGTCAAGGTTGGTTTTTGTGAGACAGGGTTTCTCTGTATTGCTTTGGAGCCTGTCCTGGAACTCACCCTGTATACAGGTTGGCCCTGAACTCTGAGATCTGCTCGTTTCTGTCTTCTAAGTGCTGGGATTAAAGGCATGTGCCACTACTTTCCAGCAGCCTCACATTTATTTATTTATATTTTATGTGTATGGGCGATTTGCCTGCATATATGTCTGTGTACCACATGCATGCAGTGCCCTTGGAGGCCAGAAAGAGGGTGTCCGATCCCCCGGAACTGGATGGTTGTGAGCAGCCATGTGTGTGCTACGAATCCAACAACCCAACCTGTGTCCTTTGGAAGAGCAGTAAGAACTTGTGGCCTCTGAGCCATTCTCCAGCCCACCACCATCACCACCATCATCACCACCACCATCACCACCACCATCACCATCATCATTTAGATAGAATCTCTCACCCAACCTGAAGCTTGCCATTTTACTAGACTGGCTGGCTGCTGAGTTCAGGATCCACCTATCTCTGCTCCACCAGAGCTGGGGATACAGGTCTGTACTGCTGTCCCCATTTGGGGGGGTGATGGGATCTGAATTCAGGTCCTCATGCCAGCACAAGTGGACAATTTATCTACTGAGCCATCTTCCTAGTCCACATGTGAAAGTTTAAATTAAAAATATTTTAAAATGCATGTTGGAAAAAAATGGAACTCATGCCATGATTCAGTGACCACAGCTAAGGAGGGGTTGCACAGTAGACAGTATGCAGAAAGGTTTGGGCCCAGAGGTGAAATGTAACACCAATTTTTTTGACCATAGTGAGAAAAATGAGCCAGCTCTGTTTGCTGAGATTTCAAATTTCAAAATATCTATAAAGGAATCATGCAGCTCAAAATGAACAGTCTTGATCTGTGTGTGCACGCACATGGTGGGCATGGAGGCCAGAGCTCTGCCCACACCGGGTGACTTCCTCTGTGCTTCTCCACAGGGTTTCTCCCTGAACCCAGAGCTCACTGACTCAGTAACACTGGCTGGCCCGCAAGCCTCACAGATGCTCTTGCCTCCCTAGCACCACTCCATATGGCCTTTTACCCAGCAGCTGTGGATCAAATTTGGGCTCTTGTGTTTGGTAAACATTTTACTAAGTGGGCTATCCCTGCTGACTCTACTCCAGTCTCTAAATTTTAATACTCCATCTCAGTCTCTTGTAGCCAGTAGGTAAGGAAGTCCAGAAGGTGGTGGGGACTAAGGGCTGGGTTCTCTGTTCCTTTCGTCTTTTACTGTGGCTTTTCTGTGGCAATTCATGTATTAGTGCTGATATTCCAGCACTGTGGCAGCAAAGCAGGTGTAATAACCTCTACTGTTCTCACCAACATCTTCTCAGGAGGAACAAAGAGCTAGAGGAGAGAGCACATGGGTGTGGAACTCCCTGTGACTCTGCCTGGGGCCAAGGTTACCGGGGAGGCCCTGAGGCCGGCCAGCCTTAGCTCCTGGCACAAAGTGTGGCACAGGGAAGAGCTGCAGAGGAGGACGCCCATGTGTTTTGTCAAAGGATGCTTTTGATGCCATAACTGACTTTAGGGTTAAAAAAATAAGTTACTCTGGTCAGTCAACTTACATTTCTTTACAAAGTTTCTTTAAAAGTCTTTCAGGTCCCTCAGTAACCCTGTGATAAAAGGCAGCACTGTAATTGCGATTTAGGATAAAATGATGATCTACTGTATCTATTTTTATTATGTTGTCTGAGAAACTTTTAAAAAGTCATCTTCTTGTCAAACAGGCTGATAGTGACATACATGCTCTGGCTCTGGGGGGAGTCATCTGGTGGAGGAATTTCAGTAACAGACAGAATCAAGATAGGCAACTTGAGAAAACAACTTATTTACAACCTCGCTTCCCTTCACAGCTTTTTTCAAATCACAGATTTCCATGGCCTCCACCACAGCACAGCAGAGCGTGGGAATTACTGGGCTCAGTAACTGGTCTTTTCTCATGGTGACAGACTGCTTGTGGTTTTCAACACTAACACTCTCCTACACAGGGACCTATACTTCTCACAATGGATTCCACCATACACATGCCACTGTCATCACAGGGAGACACACACCTTTCTAATTCCTGCTTCTGGCCTATGGAGTACACTCATGAGACGTTAGAGCCTTCTAGAAAACAAGATGGATGTAGCACAGTTTAAGAAAGGGGAAGATTGACTATTAACATACTGTGCTAAAGAGCAATGGAAACAGCTGGGGAGAAGCTGAGGGAATGAGCTCAGATGCCACACGGAAGCTAGACTGTGGGATGGCAGCTGGATTCTGTAGGACGGACACCAGACTCTGTAGGACAAAGCCTTGGCTGCACGGGGGCTCAGAGGAATTCTAGCAGCAATGGCTCTCGACGCAGCACATGACCTCAGCAGCATGTGTAGTGCACGGCTGTCACGGCACATGCAGTACGTGGCTTCGGGAAGTTATGGTTGCCTCTTAGGGGCCTCAAAGCATTTTGTCTCTTAGCTTACACCCTGTATTTATAATACTGAAATAGACTTGTCATTAGGAGTTCATTTTGCTTAGTAAGGAATGTTCTGGAAAGAACAGAACTGTATCCTTCAGTCCTTGAGAATGACACTGGAGGAGGGACAAGGGCACAGAGGATGCCACTCCTAGCCCTGTCTGAGAAGAAAGGAACAGTTGTGGGGACGAGAAGGTGGATGACACATACTACAGTGACCTTTCTTCCTTCCTTGAAAATTCCACAAACAATAAAGTCCAGTCAGTGTGGGTGGCTGCTTGGTCTGGGAAGGCCCTACAGTTTACCGTTCACTTCAGCCAGGCACAGAGAGGAGAGAGAAAGGAATTTAACTTTACGAGGTTTTGTCTGGGGTTGGCTCGGGGTAGATGTCACACAGCCTGATCTGTGTTCACTCACAAGAATCCACATAAAGGGGGAGGAGAGATCTGACCCCCACGTACACGGATGCACACACACACAAACAATTCAAGTTTCATTTTACCTTATCATTCACTTTGTTAAAATAACATTGTGTATTTTTGCCTTGAATTCACAGATACTCTGACTCTGACAGGATGTATTAACTAAAAGCTCCTGGGGGCAACTTTTGTTTTCTCAAGTGTACATTTTTCATACTCTGAAAGTACCTTGTAGGGGGCTAGAGAGATGGCTCAGCGATTAAGGACACTGGCTGTTGACCCAGAGGACCTGAGTCTAATTCCCAGCACCTGCATGGAGACTCACAGCCATCTGTGATGAGATTCGGTTCCCTCTTCTGGTGTGCAGGCACACATGGAGGCAGAACACCGTATACACGATAAATAAATCTTTTCTTTTTATGGTTCTTTTTAATTTTTTAAATTTATTTTTTACATTCCATCATAAATAATTTTTTTATTTAATAAAAAAACAAATAAGAAAGTACGTTGCCAATATTTTCACTCACAAAGATTCACCAAATTCAACTCAACTCAGCAAGCCTTCACGTCTGTGTCAAGCACGCCTATGCTTCAGAACCCCTGGACTCCTGGCAGGGCCGTGCCTCAGCCTCACAGTCATGCACTCACTACTTGCTGTGCCTGCTGGCGGCCAGCGCCTCTCACCTCGGCTCTTACTATCCTGTCCACGATGGTCTCCAGCGTTTCCAGCTTGCTGCACTTCACCACACCCTCAAAATACTGTGAGCGGTGCTGCAGGGCCTGGGTCACTGTGATGTCTAGGTTATTGTATGTTTTCTCAGCAGCAAGATTCTGTGACAGAGTCAGTCAGAGGAAAAAAGTTACCTTCTTCATTTCCATTCGGATGAATGAGCAACCTGATTTTGAGAAACATTAACATGGGATTTGGTATCAAGAGTTCTTTTCTCGGCTAGTATCACGCCATCAGCATGGTTGTGTCAGTCATACCAGGATACCATATTACTAGGTGTACTATAATGGAAAAATGTAAATTTGTTGTGTTGGTAGTATGGGGGATTGAACCCAGGACCTCATGCAAACTAAGCTACTGAGCTACTGTCCTAGCCTCCCCCCATCCCTCTCTCTCTCTCTTTTTTTTCCCCAGTTTTGAGCCAGGTCTTCTTAAGTTACTCAGGCTGGTTCTGAATTTATGGTGAAATCCATTCAGGCCTTGAACTTGCAATCCTCCTGCCTCAAGCTCTTGAGTAGCTGGGACTACAGGCTTTGTCACTAGGCTTGGCAGATAGATGTTGTTTTTTACATTTAAAAGGATTTTTATTTTATATTTGTGTGCATGTGTCCACACATGTATGTCTGTTTGTGTATGAGTGCTTGTATGTATGTGAGTGTGAATGAGTGTGAGTGAGTGAGTGTGTGAGTGTGTGAGTGAGTGTGTGTGTGTGAGTGTGAGTGTGTGAGTGAGTGTGTGTGAGTGAGTGTGAATGAGTGTGAGTGTGTGAGTGTGTGTGTGTGAGTGAGTGTGTGTGAGTGTGTGTGTGTGTGTGTGTGTGTGTGTGTGTGTGTGTGTGTGGTGCTTACAGAGGACAGAAAAGGACATCAGATCCCTTTAAGTTGCAGTTCAGGTATTTGTGAGCCCTCTCCTATGACACTTGGACCATCATGTACTCTTTCTTTTCTTCTTTCATGTGCATTGGTGTTTTGCCTGCATGTATGTCTGTATGAGAGTGACAGGTCCCCTGGAACTGGAGTTACCAGGCAGTTGTTAGCCACCATGTAGGTGCTGAGAATTGAACCCCTGGTCCTCTGGAAGAGCAGCCAGTACTCTTAACTGCCGAGCCATCTCCCTAGTCCCCCATCATGTACTCCTAGCCACTAAGGCACCGCTCCAGCTCACATGCTAAATTTTGACTGTTTCTATAGGCTCCTCCCCATTTTGTTCACTGAGGCTCTACACCACACATGAGCAAGGTCTCCTGAGAAATGAGCTAATCCTGAGAATGGTAAGATGCATGGACTATAGGGATGGATACGATGCACCCTTATCAAAAGCCCAGGAACAGCCGAACATCAGCACACACTTATACAATTCATTGGTACATCAGTGAGTATTAGAGATATCATCACTGTGAGGAGACGGAAATTCTCCAAGACCCTCACTCAAAAGGTCAGAAATGGTTACACCTGGGAATAAATGACTCAGTCTAATTTCAGTTTTCATTTGTTTAGAAATGCACTCTAAATGACAGGTTTAAAAACATGAAAAAATACTTACAATTACATCAAACTTGGAATAAATATCTACAACTTTTCCTAAAAATGGAAACATATATTAGAAAAACATTTTAGGAGCAAAACAGCAACTCATTAAAGAATCAGTCTTAACTGGGTAACTAATGTGGATTAAACAGTGTTGAATAAAACAAATGGGCTTATTTAAAAAAGGACATGAAACAGCATCTTAATGGAGACAGGAAACTAAGCCCACTTAACATTCTCATTCTCCTGATTGCTGACTGTGGGAACTGTATCCCAGCATTCACTTCTGTGCTGTCTGCCCATTTCCCACTCCTTCTGGTCCAGGAGCAGGGTACTCAGCTTTGCCAGATGGCCTCACAGACCTGACTCATCCACCACAGGCAGCGCTGATATCCGTCTCTCCACAAAGATGTTCAAGGCTTTGATGATGGGAGTGTCTGGGTGAATGAAGGCAATATTGTGGTACGTTCCTATTCCAAGTTCATCCAGGTTCTGCTTCATGAAGGCAGGCTTTGGCATGTCAGACATCTGAGCAAGGAGAGACATGAGAATGTTCTAGAACCCTAGCAAACCCCTTCAATGCTCAAACATTTAGATCTTTGTTCAACAAATTAAAGGTACTCTTTCCTAACTGTCAGCTTGGTGTCTCATTGTTATCAAGCTACATCACAAATGTCTCAAACCAGCTGCTCTACATATATCCTTCCACACATAAGTGATTCTAAAAATTCATGTTTTCCCTTCTCTTTACACCAAACAGTGGGGTAGAAGCTGAGATGGACAGATCTGTCTGGGAAATGAACCCTTTATTCTTACTGATGTCCCATTCTGCCCTGGGACTCGAAGTGACACTGAGCCCTGTTATGTGCAGACCCCAGGGCTGGCTGGCTGAGATCAAGCTGCTTCTTGTTCCATCTGACAGCCACAGCCTGCACTCTCCCCAGAGGGATCTTACAGAGTAAGCTAGCTGAACACAGCGGAAGGAACCTGAAAAGATTAGCTTCCTTTTCTGACTGTTTCAGGAGGAGGGTTAAATCGGAAGAAAGTCTAGGACCAGGCTGGACTACAACAAAGTGAGGTCTATGGTTTCAAAGAATCCACCTTTTATAAAGGGCATAGCTGACGTCATCTTCCTGCTGCTGTACCTTATAATTATCAGGAAAAGATGAACAATTAGAAGAAACAAAATGTTCAAGTCAAAGAGTTCATCAATATTCAAATCATGAGATTCCTAGAAATTTAGAGAAAAAAGAGAGAGAGAGAGAGAGAGAGAGAGAGAGAGAGAGAGAGAGAGAGAGAGAGAGAGAGAGAGAGAGAGAGAAAGACCTATTAGGTCATCCAATCCATCTCAATACAGGATATTCCCGCTTTTGACTGCCTACTTCTCAAGTGCCTGAAAGGGTCTCACTATCCTTTCTCAGAAGGAGCCTGAAAACTCAGTAAAAACAGGCTATGGTGTTTCTTTATTTAAACCATGTATTTTTATCTGAGATGGCTGAATATTCTGGCTGCAAGGCTCTATCTGCCATATTGGTCCAAATATAAGGCAAACCCCTTCCTCTCTACAGACTAGATGAGTGGCACTACGAATAGCATTAGCAACACCAACTGGGCAGGCTGCAATAAAGACACCCTATGCAAAGCTCCCAGGATAGTGCCTGCCAGTGGCCAACTGTCACAGATGGGTTCTAGGGGGCTGAGCTGCCAGCCTGGCCCCTCCACTCAAGCTCTTGGTTCCTATGATGTCTCAACATGAAGGCTGCCTCACTCCACAGTTACCAACTGATGAACAAAACTCCTCGCTTTCTTCCTAGGTTGCTTCTAAATGTCTTGGGCTTTTTGGCAAATCATTCCTGTCCTGATTTCTTAGCATTTACTCAATCAGGAAATGCAACCTGTCTTTATATGCTCTATTAAACTACATGACCAGCTGACCAACGATGTCTCTAAACCCTTGACACCTCTGTAAGCTCCTGACCTTGCAAGGCTGCCTCCAGAAGAGCAACTTGCATGCCATGCCTGGTGGGAAGCTTTTCAGTGTGTTTTCTTTAGAAAGGAAACAAGGACCCTCATGACTGAGGACTTCAACTCTGCATTTAGCACAGGTGATGGGGGAGGGGCAGGGAAACCTCCTAGCACATTACTGCACCAGTGGAGCCTCCTCTAATACTACCCATCCCAGAGGTTGTGAACACAAGCATCTTACTTGCCTTGGGATTCTCTGGCCGCTGTTGCAGTCCAGAATGAGACAACTCCTGGGATGGTGTTTTTTGCTCATGTTTCTAAAACCACGACCTCAACAAACACAGCATGAAGCAACTTCTACCTAAACCCTGGCGCCATCCAGCTGGTACAGTAGACCTTAATGAGACTGACCTAGAAACTGCTTTAGCTGCCCATGCACAAGAGATGCCCATCTTCAGGGGGCATTCCCTGTTTCTATTACTGTAATACTTGGTCTAAGAGAGATTATAGCATTTGAGTGGGCCTCAACTTAGAGAACACACAATGTGCACAGTAGTGAGCTGAGAAACTGAAATGTTGCAAAATGGAGACCTTGGAACTAATGGTTTCTTCAACCGAGAACAACAGGAGCCCATTTACTTGATGTAAGTGACAGTCAATGCAACTGCATCTTTAGGGACTACTTACAAAAAGCTGGAGGAACTTGAGGATTCTTTTGTGGGTAAGTATATAAAGTGCATTCCCACTGATAGGGTCAATAACTGGCAATCTGTGGATTTTATTTTTGATCAACGAGTATACAGCATCGAAGAGGCTGTGGGAAAAGCCATTAGAGTCATTAGGAGGCTTTCAAGGAAAACCAGAAAGACTGTGGACCACCCCTGCTTTACAGTATTTTTACTGCTTTATACCATAAGAGGTTCACTGGCTTAAAATAGTCACGGCAAAGCTTTACTTGGGAGCTCTCTGTCCATCTGTGGCTATATCTCAAACTCAAGAGGGAAACATGGATCTCCAGCAAGGCAGGCCGTTCATGGTGTGTCCGGCGCGTTTGTTTCAAAAAGGCAAACTTTAAGCCTTCCAAAAAGCCAGCAGTAACCTCAGTGATCTCAGCACTGAGGCTGGGTGCCAGACTCCCAGAGTGTCTGCCTGCCCTGCCAGCCCACCTTAGGGAACTGCCCTGTGTCCTTATTACCCTGACTCCAAGAAGCCTGTGGGGTGTATCTTCCCTTATAATCCGGAAATAAGGTAACAAAACAAAGTGCATTCTCTCTATACGGCTCTTGGGCTTTAAAAAATGTCTCCTTCTTTGTCCGTTTTGTGCTGAAAGCCAGAGGCTGAGTCCAGCACCTGCTCTACCACCAGGCTGTATCGGAGTCTGGCTTCATCCTTCCTGCTCCTTCCAAGGATGGCTCAGGTCTGGACTGAACTCACTCTGGGAACATTTCACTGCGGCTCCCAGGACCTAGCCTCTCACAGCGAGGGCTGGGGTCAGGGGTGAAGCCCTGAGCTCGGTAACTGTAACAGGATTCCTTTACTGATGCTGCTAGAGGCGAACTGGATCTTTAAAACTGGCCTGGGTGAAGCCGGGGTGGGGGTGGTGGGGGTGGGGTGGGGTGATGGGGGGTGGTGGGGGTGGGGTGGTGGGGCATGCCTTTAGTCCCAGCACTTGGAAGTTCAAGGCCACTACTAAGCTACACAGAAAAACACTGGGGGGAGGGGAGGAGACACAAAATGAAAAACAACAACAAAACTGGTCTGGATGATCACCCTCATAGATGGTTTCCAATCACCTGGATCTATATGGTGGGTCCATCCCTCACCCTCCTTCCTCTCTTAGGTCTTCTTAGTTGTCCAGGATAGCCTTGTGCTTGCTATGTATATAGTCCAGGTAGGCCTCAAACATGCAATCCTCTTATGTCAGCCTCCCCAGTGCTAGGATTCCACCATGCCTGGCTTTGCTGTGGTTTCCAACATCTCTCAACTTCTGGCATACTACTTGGATTAGGAGGCTGGCCCTATCTAAACTTGTCTGTCTACTTCTAGTTACCTATATGGCAATAAAAAGGACTTGTCTGTCTACTTCTAGTTACCTATGTGACAATAAAACACCTACATTGCAAGAATGTTTTCAAAGGGGGAGAAGAAGCTTCCATGTTTACCTTGCATCTGGAGAGATATTCACCAAAGGCTTGAAGGTTTCTTGTAAGTACAACTCTGCATTTGTAGAAGGGAAACACAATTAGTTACAGATCTGCTGTGCACAATGCTGTTTTACATTACAATATCCTCCAGTTTATAGGCAATAACTAGACAGACTGAAACACAAAAGATAATTTACCCTAAACTAAGGTTACACAGTCAGGGTTATTTTAAGCAGCCTCAACTGTTCTCAGGTCATCGTCTTTGGAAAATAATCAAATACAGAAAAAACCCTGGTATTTCCAAAGATGCTGATAACACCAGGAAATGCTCTGATGTGGAGCAATGAATGGCAGCAGAGGCCACTGGGTCCTATCAAATCCATACCACTCTGAAGAAATCAAACATTTACAGACTCCTTTAGAGCAGACTTTCATAAACTGGGAGAGAACATCATTCTAAGCAATGTAGTTCTTCAAATGACCTCATTTTATTTCTTTCAACTGATGCTCTAAACCCAGGGCATGTTGGGAATCTTGCCAGCATATGCACATTTTCTTTGTAAAGAAATCAACTGTAATTAATTTGCTTTGCTGAGGTTTGCACACAGAAGGTATCTGAGACCATCCTGATATTATTACACCTTCAAACTCGCCTGTGTAAATATACCTAAACCATGGTCAATGGAACGTATACAGCAGAATCTGATGAGAAGTGTCTGTCTTGGCATTGTTAGTCATGTCACTGACAGGCCATCTGGATGCCATGCTGACTTAACTCATTTAGCCTGCCTTGATAAAGGCATGTTCAACAAAACACATCCTTCCACAAGATTTCAAAATCATGTGAAATGAAGAGGGCCTGCAGAGATCTGGAGAACTCAAGGGGAAGCCATGATTTCTCCGCTACCCTTAAAAGCTGGTCGTCCTGTCAAGCACACGACAGAAACAAAACCAGATTCCTAACACCTAGCCAAGAAATGTCCTGCAATTGGTCCCTCCCCTTCTACCCAGGCTCTTCCTTGAGCATGAGGCCAGGGCTCTAATGCTGTGATCAGTGTGGGTCCTTTGACTCATCCCTGCCCACTGTGAGTCTTTGAGATGACAACCTTCCCATAGTGGAACAAGGGTTTAAATACCGGTCCCACTGTAGGCAAAAATAACAAGAATGTAAGGGTGACTTCTGGTGTGGCAAACAGAGTCCTTTTGTATGTACTAGTGTATGTATCTGTGTGTATGCATATTTGTATGTGTGAGCCAGAGAATACCTCAGAGGCTCTCCACCAAGTTTTTTTGAGACAGTCTGTCCTTGGCTCTGGCTGACCAGTGAGTCCCCTGAGATTCACCTGTCATGGTCTCCAGTGCTGGTAAGTGCATACTCCCATGCTTGGCTTTTACGTGGATTCTGGAGACTGAGCTCAGGGCTTGCATAGCCAGCACCTTTCTTCCCAGACTATCTCCCCAGCCCAGAAGCTCCTGCAATGGCTTTCTTGTTATTCGGTTCAACTGTTCAGGTAGAATTTCTCTTGCTCTGCTTTTGCTGAATTGTTAAAAGAATGATTTCAGTTTCTTGGAGCAGAAGCTTGCTCTGGGCCACACTTAGGCTATGGTGACCATATATCTGAGGGTGAAACTCAGTGGTCACATCACTCATCTCCACAGCCTCAGGCCTAGTGGAGTAAGGCCACGCACGAGTGACAACAGACAAAGTTAGGGGGGAAGAAAAGTGAACAAGAAACAGAGTGTCTTAACTAGCAGGCTGTAATCAGTGCAGGGAAGGACCTGAGACATTTGCACAACATTTTCTCCAGCAGAGAAGAGTTTAAGATCTGGCTTACCCCTCCACGTTTCAATCTTATGTTCCTCTAATTCATAAATCTGTACCTGCAAATAAGAAAAATCCTTATCTACCAGTGTTACCATCCACAGGGGCAAGTAGCTACACTCCTGCTCTTCTGTTTATAATTAGAAAATAGGGGACACAAGGAGATGTATATTTAAAGGCCAAAAAAATTTAGCCTGTTTATCCCTCCCTCCCTCCCTCCCTCCCTCCCTCCCTCCCTCCCTCCCTTCCTCCCTCCCTCTCTCCCTCCCTTTTTTTCCAGACAGGGTTTCTCTGTGTAGCTTTGGAGCCTGTCCTGGAACTCACTCTGTACACTGGGCTGGCCTTGGATTCCAGAGTGCTGGGATTAACGGTGTGTGCCACCACCACCACCCAGCTTCCATTTTTTATTTAATAAACAACCACAGAGATTTGCTATATGAAATCTGCTGTTCTTTATCACATACATAACACAGATTATTAAAGTCTGATAAAACTTCATTTTTCTCTAAGAATACTTTTTAATTAAAAATTTTGAATAAGCAGATAAAAGTAATAGGTTTCATGGTGGCACTTCTGTTTTTGTATGTATGTCTCTATACATTGAGTCACCCTTGCATCACTATGTTCCCTTTCTTCCCACAAATGGCCCCTCCTCCTGTTTTTATGTCACACATAATCCTTTGTCCTCTTATTCCCCACTCCTACCCCTAAGTCCCTTCCTCCCCTCCTCCCCTTTCTCTTTTTTCTTATTTTATTAATTTATTTTTTACATTCCAATTCCAGTTCCCCCTCCCTCCTCTCCTCCCCACCATGGTCTGCTCCTCAGAGACGGTAAGGCCTCCCTCCCCTTCCTCCCTTTTCATAGTCTACTTTCTACTTTCCTGTCCTACGTATAAAGATCTTCCTTCTAGATTTTTCCTCATGAAGAAACTCATTTCTGTATTTTATGTAGGAATTACAGCCATGTGCCATTCAGTGACAGTTTGATCAAATGATGACTGTCAGAACACACAATGTGGCCACCTCAGTCTGAGTAAAACATTTTGCTGTGTTTACACAATGGGGTCACTGGATGACACACTTCTCAGGACACGTTCCCTTGTCAAATAATGCACACTAGTGAACAACTGACTGCCACCTTAAAAACACACTAACTGGAGAAACGTCTGCCCTTTAGATGCCCCAATAGTAGAACTAGTAAAATCAAACAGACAACTGTCCTCTCCACCACAGCAAACAAAACCAAACCAACCAGTGTTTGATACAGGGCAGACTGGGATTCAATTCAAACTGCCCCGCTAGAATATCTGGGCTAGCTGCCAGGGAGGCTGTCACCAACGGCATCCAGAACAGTCTTTTCCCAACTTGGCAGCAAAGAGTAAGAGCTGAATTTCTTCAATTGTGATCTGACTCTTCCTAGTTTCCTTATAGTGGCTATATAACTGTGAAGGAGGGGCTGGAGAGCTCAGCGGTGGAGCCTTGCCCAGCAAACTCAATGCTTTGGGTTTCCCTCCAGAACTGAAATAAGTAAGAAAAATAAATCCTGGATGGGTGATGAGCAACTTTCCAACTCCATTCACAACAACAGGCCTGCAAAAAGAAAGCCCCTCCACCACTTTATCTCTAGGGTGAGGCCACAGGCCAACCACTAAGAGGAAGTGGGGGGAGGCACCGCCCTTCCTGATCCCAGCAGAAGCTGGTACTGTGCAGCTAGTCATCAAGCTGCAGGAATTTATACACATCAGGGCCCTAAATCAGAATAGATATAATTCTGTAAGCTGAATAAAGAAGTTACTACCTTTTTTTTTTTTCTTTCCTGATACCTTTTCCAAACTTCAAATAAATGATGTGAGGCCAAGTTTACTGTTTACTTAGAAGTCTTAAACATACTGGGAAAATCCACCCCATCCTAATCAGACACACACAATGAGATCTCCGCTACTTACCATAGGTGATTTATAGTATCTGTGCAGTATATTTATGAAATCTGTAATAGTGAGCATTCCTAGAACAAAGAATCACAGGTTAAAAACAAAACTAAGGAACTGTAGAGATGGCTCAGTGGTTAAAACACTTGCCACCTAAGTGTGAGGATGGGAGTCTGGATCCTCAGTGTAGTGGCCCAGTTGCAATTACAGCCTTATAAGGCAGAGACGGGATCCCCAGGTGAATCTGCAGTGTTTACTAGAAATTCTTGTAAAATACAAAACTAAAAATCTCAGGCTCATGTAGTGATATTTTGTTTGTGCTTTTAACAAATAAAGCTTGCCTGAAGATCAGAGTGTGGAGCTAGCAACACTATTTAGGTATAGAGGCCAGGCAGTGGTGGCACACAGCACTGCAAGACACATCTCCATGAGTTCAAGGCCACCCTGGGCTACACAAGATTGAATCAATCTAAGAGAAATAGCTTACCCTTTTGATCCCAGCATTAGGGAGGTGGAGACAGGAGTGATATGGCTGGGCAGAGAGGAATATAAGGTGGGAGGAGACAAGAGCTCATTGAATTTATAGAGACAGCATTCAGTCTGAGGATTGGGAGGGACAGGATCGCCCCATTGGTCTGAGCCGTGTGTAGAGGTAAGAGGTCTCTCTGGTGGCTTGGCTCCTTTGCTTTTCTGATCTTCAGTTTTAATCCCAGCATCTGTCTCTGGGTTTTTATTATTTGTGGTACATGCATTTCCTACACTAAACTAGAAATTCAAACCAAAGCCTGATAGACAGTATGGAATCTGAGCATTTGGCAATGAAGAGAGAACTCACCAACATTCATAAAATACCACAAAGAATTGTAGCTGCATGTGAATGATTGTAAGTGCTTTGGCAGTAGATGTAGACATTCCCTAAGTGCTATAAAGATGGGACCTCTGAGGTACCTGGACTGTTTTCTGAGAAGCATTCTGAACACAATGGGTTCAGCAAAGAGCCACCACTCACTGAAGACCTACTATGTGTTGGAAACTGGAGTTGTGAGACAAAAAGAAATGTTTTCTATAAGAACATTATAGGTGCCAGGTGGCGGCGGCACACACCTTTAATCTCAGTACTCAGGAGGTACAGGCAGGAGGATCTCTTGAGTTTGAGGTCAGCCTGGTCTACAGAGCGAGTTTCAGGACAGCCAGAGATAGAGAAACCCTGACTCAAAAATCAAAATGACAACAAAAGAACATTATAGTCTAGAGGGAGAGCAGACTGAAGTAGTGAACTTCAGAATAATGTTCTAAACACTAGAGTAACAGCATCGTCAGGCTGTTATGTCTGGGGTCAGATGTGATAGGGTTTACATAGTTGGAAGGCATAAACCCTTTTCCCTTTCAGTGCTAGGGTCCCGCCCAGGACCCTGCACATCCTAAGCAGGACCTATGACACTGACTGACAATCCTAGCTCTTGGCTATTAGAGGCTGGAATTTGCAATTCCCCTGCCTCTACATCTCAAGTGCTGGGATTACAGTCATGTACTCCCATATCCAGGGCTTAGCGAGCATTTCTAACAGCTTAATGATTCGCCAGACGTTGATTATATTCACATTCTGATGCTTGCTGCTGGTTACAGGCTGATAATCAGTGACTGAACAGAGCCAGCACACACCCCAGAACAAGTGCCTTGAGCTCATCTGACCACATCTGGAGGGATTTTGTTCCTTGAGCAGTTAAAGACACAAAACCTTCAGAATGCTCAGACTTGCTAAATTAAAAGAATACCTTCCAAACAAATAAGCACTTGAAAAGCAAAAAGACTGCACTAAGGTCATAACATTGGCTTATATTCACTAATGGTCTGGTCTGGTTCAGTATGCAAAAGCCAGAATGTTCTTCAATTTGGAAAATGTCTATCAGGCTGAACCAGCAGGGATGGGGAATATGGAGCACTCTCGGGGAAAGCTAGTCTTTCACAGACAGCCTTCCTAGCCCTGTCACTCTGCAGGGAGGAGGTCCCCTCTCAGACCACCTTCCCTATCCTGCCACTCACCTACAAAGCTCTGCTTTTTACTTTCCCACAGAGGCGCTGCACGGACTCCGTTAGCTACTAAGGCAAAGAAGGCCTTTTTGACCTGGAGAGAAACCAGAAACAAAACATTGTTTTAAAGTGCACATTTCAGGAGGAAAAGAATTAAGGTTTCAACCGAATCTTACCAGTAATTATTGATGTAAATCTGATAGGCTACAGATACCATTTGTTAACAAAATGGTTTTTTTTTTGTAGCCTATAAAGGTATTTAGGTGTGTCTAACCCTTTGACATTGTGACATGGACACTTTCATCTTCACAAAGCTCACATCTAAAGCAGTGCAATCAAATTACAAACAACAACAACAACAAAAAAATCACAAAAACCCTTATGTTTTTCTTTTGTATGTGTTAGGTGTAGGTGTGCATGAGTGTGGGTACATGTGTGGCGGTCAGAAGACAACTTCATGTGTGTCCATGTCAGTCCTTGCCTTCCACCTTGCTTTGGGATAGGCTATCTTCTTTGTTGCTGGCTGCTGTATACACCAGGCTAGCTGACTGACAGGTTTCCACAGCTCCTCCTGTCTGTGCCTCCCATTGACCTGTAGGAGCAACAGATTACAGACACATACTACCAAGGCCATTTGTTTACATGGGTCCCTGGGATTTGAACTCAGAGCCATCTCCCTAGTATATTCAAAGCAATATACTCTGGGTTGCACGGGGCCTTTGGGGCTGCAGGCTGGCCACACCTGGTAGGGGGAGTGCAGATTATTTTTTTTAAACTGAAAGGTAATTAACTTTAATTTTTTTTGGCTATAACTAAATATTCTTGTATACATAGATTTTCTATAATTAAAATCATACAAAACAATTAAATATCAGCTTAATGTCTTCCACGGGTGATTGATAATTCACCTGAAACAGTTATACTGAATTATTTGAAATAATTGGTCATTACATTGGACATCACAACAAATAACATGTTTCCCCCCCCCCCCCCCCAGATGAGAAAGGCATATAGTTATAGCTGCACTTTACAACATGAGGGACAAACAGGGGCCCTGGGGTCGTGACAGTGTTGGTGCTGTTCCGTGTGTTAACACACAACACTTTGTTCTGCTCTAACACACACCCTGAAGGGTTCTGTAAGGTGTCACCCTTAATTGATTACGAGCCAAAAGCTCGGGGCTGAAAATAATCCTCTAATCAGCAAATGCAAACAAGGAAAACATTCTGTGATCATTAATAATTCAAGGAATGCAAATAAGACATTAAAACTTTATTCAGAGCTGCTTGCTGCAGCTTGGACCCTGGAGTGGTTCTCCTATGTGGAAGGAAGTTACACCACCAGGGGTGTAGCCCTCAAGAGGCCATCGGAACTCTATGCCTCTTCTTCCTTTCTTAAGATAGGGTCTCCCTGTGCAGCTTAAGCTGGTCTGGGTTTTAGGATTCCAGGTAGTTCACCAATCCTGGCCCTTCCCCTTCTCTCCTATCTCTTTGCTTCTCACTACCATAACAGGCCTCCTCCGCCACCTGCTAGCACCATGCTGCCATGGTCCCAACCTAATCAGGAAGAGTGACAGTGGGTAGCAACCTGGGGAATTTCCATAACCAAGCTCTTCCCTTTAAAGTTGTTTATCTGGGGTATTCTGTCTCAGTTAAACAAACATGCTTTTAAGTCTCACCTAATTATTTTATTTTATTTTTTTTACTACATTCATTTATTGTGTGTGTGTATGGGGACAGTTCATGCTAGTGCACACGTGGAGGTCAGAGGACAACTGTGGCAGTCAAGTCTCTCTTACCACATGGGTCCTGAGGATTGAACTCTGGTTATTGGGTGTGGTGGCAAGCACCTTTCCCAGTGAGTACCTTATGGGCCTACCAGCACTGTTTTAAGTAATGTGTGCTGGATAGTTTTATGTCACCTTGACACAAGCTAAAAAAAATCTGAGAGAAGAGAACCTAAGTAAGAAAATGCTTCCATAAGAACAGGCTGTAGGCAAGCCTGTAGGGGATTATAATGATCAGTGGTTAATGGGGAGGGCCCAGCCCATTGTGGGTGGAGACATCCATCCCTATGCTGGTGGTCCCCGGTTCTACAGGAAAGCATGCAGAGCAAGGCAGTGAGCAGCACTCCTTCAAGGCCTCTGCATCAGCTCCTGTTTCCAGGTTCCTGCCCTGGGTGTGCTCCTGTCCTCACTGCTTTCAATGATGAACTGTTATATGGGACTGTAACAGAAATAAACCCTTTCCTCCCCAGTTGCCTTTGGTCATGGTATTTCATCACAGCGACAGTGTTTAAGTACAGCTTACATAGAGAATCACAAAACCACTCCTACTATTTGTATTATAGCTTGTTTCTATAGAATTATTTTTGGGAGTGGGATTCTTTGAATTAAAGATGTTCAATGTGGTATTATGCTTGACATTAAAAACTGCAAAAACATTCACCCAATTCACCCAGCAGAAGAAAACTATGGAAGTAGGAGCTTAATTTTTTTTTTTTTTTTTTTTTTTACAAAAAAAAAATTATGTATGTAGTAGTTTGCCTACATGTACATATGTGCACTGCATGTGTGCAGGTCAGAAGGGTGTTGGCTCTCCAGGAACTGGTTGCAGGTGATTGTGAGCATGTGTGGGTGTGCCATGAATGTGTGTGTGAGAGGCTCCGTTCTTGATGCCGGGGGAGTCACCTCCTTTTCCTTTCCTGTTCTCCACAGGGCTGCCAACATCACAGAGGGCCTGGTAATCTCCACCATCTCTTATTGTATCAGGATGTGATTCACGGGGCAGAAATCAGACTCAGTTGTGTTCAGACATTTCAAGATCTCTAATTGATCTTCCTTTACTTATTTTACCCCTTCCAATTTGTGTCCCTTTTCTTTGACAATGAAAGCAGCGCAGGCTGAGGAGAAAGGTTCCACTTTCTCCAGCCCAGCAGGGCCCTAATCTTGAGCAAGGGACCAGTTCTTCCTTTTCTTCATGCCTTGAGAATACTGAGTTCCCTATTTTCCTTGTGCATAGTAATGTTTACCTCAATTAAAATTATCTTGTGCACCCCTCTTCTTGCTACAGACTTCTATTTTATTTTGATGACATCTATGTGTGTGTATTTAACCTCCCTACCCCCCACTCCCCACATACACTTTTGAGATGGTCTTGCTATGTAGTTCTGGCTGGTCAAGCATTCACTATGTAGACCTGGCTGAACTGAACTTTCAGCAATTCTCCTGCCTCTGTCTCCTGATTTCTGGGACTATAGGTTTGAACACCACATTCCGGAACCTTGACCTTTCTTTCCTGATGGGCGATGTTCTTCTGTATATATGTCTGTCCTATTGGTTGATGAATAAAACACTGATTGGCCAGTAGTAGCCAGGCAGGCAGTACAGGTGGGGCTACCAGATGAGGAGAATTCTTGGGAGAGGAGGCAGAGAGGAGAGGCAAGGAGACTCTTGTAGCTGGCAAAGAAGTAACATGCTGGATTACAGGTAAGCCACAGCCTCATGGCAATGCATGTTTAATAGAAATAGGTTAATAACTAAGAGAGAGCTAGACAATAAGAAAAGCTTAAGCCACTGGCCAAACAGTTTATTATTATATGAGCCTCTGTGTGCTTACTTGGGGCTAAAGGGCTACAGGATCTGGAGGGACAGAAACGCCATCTTGCCACTGTGTAAGAATCACCTTTCTTTGCTAGAAACCCCATGACAAGTTTTCTTTGGTGAACATGAGACAGGCCACTCACTATTCTCAAGAGACTCCCAGTTAGCCTTGTCACCTTGTTTGGGACAGGTTTCACCATGCCCTGTTTCCCACAGCAGGAAATAGCGTCCATACAGAATGAACTGTAACATCTTGCTATCTTATATCTGCAGAAACGTGGAAAGAATGTGTGGGAACAGGCCAAAAGCAACTGGACACTCAGCCAGTGGAACGGACTGCTACAATGCTCTGCTGTGCAGCTAGAACAGGCTCTAGCTGTCCAATGGCCGCCTAAGTTCAGAGCATGTTAAGTGAGACTATGATGCCCTTACTCCTGTAGGACAACAAAGACAGCACCACTGGCTGAGCCCTCCAGGGCAATCTGCATGTTCAGCACCTGAGGGCATACTCTCTTTGAGCTGCAGAAGAATGCATGTGCCGTACCTGGGGGCAGTGCTGTGTCACCACGCAGACAGTTCCTGGAGCAGCCTTGCTGGTTTTCATGGGAATGGTATTCCGGGGCAGCAGAAGGCCAGTTCAGGTAGCCTTCAAGGGCAACCACGAAGGAGTGGCCATTAGAATGATCTGCCTCCACAGGGATCTTTGGTGGCAGCTAACTGATTAGTGTCCCCAGGAATAAAACGGACCCAACTTTCTCATTTTATTTTAGCTACTTAACAAGAACTCTATAATGGCCAAAAGCCTGACTTGAGTCATCAAACAATGGGGATCCTGTCCTTCAGCCTGGGCCACTTTCACACACAGAGTTCCCCCGCTCAGTGTCCTCCCCACAGGAATTGCAAACAGGACACAAGGAATTGGATATTGATTCTGACCATAAAATGCCATTCCAGTCCTCTAGTCAGGGTGGGGGCTCTGCATATCAGGTAGCAGGTAGTATGTCAGCTTGAGCTCGGGTCACCAAAAGCACAGCAGGGATGCAGGCTGTGGCTGTCTCCTCTGATCCTGAGTGTGTGATCCTAACTCGGTGTAGAAACTCTCTGGGGTTTGTTGACTTCAGCTAAATAGGAAGCTTCTGGGATTCCTGGCTATCAGGTTAGCAAATGACATAAGGAGAACATCCCTGGGGCCGTGCAGAGGTTGATGTGCCTGTGGAAGGACACTACCTGCTACCACAGGACTCTGAGCGACTTCCGGAAGCTACGCAAAGTCATTGCTTAGAAAGCTGCACAATCTGTAACAAATCTACACCAGAAAAACATACTGATGCAGCCAGGTTGTCCCTTGTGACAATTCTTTCCATTTGGAAAAGTTCACTGCTGGGCTCTGAGAGGCACTCAACAACTAACCACTGGATGCCAAAAGACCATGCAGCTCAGCCTCAGCACCCCCCCCCTCCGACCTCTGAGCTAGCAGCTGGCGTAGATGGAGACAGTATTAAACTTAGGGGGTTGCTCCTTTGTTTCAGGGTGACACAGTGTGCCAGTTCTTCAGTGCTCTTGCTTGTCAGAGCTATCCTCGGCCTTGGAGCACCTCCCTTCTAGACTCCTTGGAAATGGCTACCTGGTTTACCAGATCCATCAGTCTTGGAATACTGTGTTTATGCCGTTCTATACCCCCTTTTAGAAACAGAACAGACACAATTTTTCAACAAACTTCTTCCTTTCTCCTCTCCCCTCTGTTGTGGATTAATCTTTTTGCACACTGTAAAGATGTGTCACTCTGACTGATTTAATAAAGAGCTGAATGGAATGGCCAATAGCTAGGCAGGATTTCTGGGAGGAGAGGATGCTGGGAAGAAGGTGGAGATGCTAGGTGACACAGAACAAGCAGGATGGGCAGTACAAAGATGAGGTAATAAAGCCACAAGGCAGAAACTCAATTACTAGAAATGGGTTAAGTTATTAGAGCTGGTTAGAAACAAACGTAAGCTAAGGCCAAGCTTTCATAATTAATATGTCTCTGTGTCCTTTCTTTCTTCTCTTTCTTTTTTTTTTTTTTTTTTTCTCTCGTGAGCTGATGGCCCAAAGAAAAGCCTGACTATATCCCTCTTATCTCAAGTAGCCCAGGCTAGCCCCTAACTTACCATGCAGCTGAGGATGACCTTGAACTCTTGATCCTCCTGCCTGTAACTCCCCAATGCTGGGACTGCAGGCACGCACCACTCTGACTTTTTCCTTCTTCTTAATGGTGACATGACAGTACTATGTGACATGCTCATTTTAGAAGTCATTCACTCAACAGACTCTGGAATGGGCTCTCAGGCTGTTCTGCCACTCTGGACTGTCAAGGACCACTGCTGAGTGTTCATCGAGTACATCTTTCCCTTGGCTCTAACCAACACCAACATGCTCCGTTTCCTTGTTCATAAATTCCAGCTCCCTCCAAGCTCAGACACTACAGGATAAGTGGCTTCTGGGACGGGATATACACATGGCTTTGGTTAACTGCAGAAATGATATTTGCTAAATTATTGACCTTGGGCATCCGGAAAGCATTACATTTTCCACATATTACTCATCCTGGCTAAATTCTTAATTCCAAAGAGTGTCAAGCCCAGGGCACAATAAAATCTAGGTAAACAGACACTCATGCTATGTAAACATAAAGGGTCAAGAGCCGCAGCTTCCAGAAGGAATTGGGGGGGATGGGACACAGGGGTGAGGGTATAATGGACTGGGCCAGCAGTTTATTTTGGGCTAGGAATGTTTAGATTTTTTCTTTCTGATTATTCAAGACAGATTTTTTTCTGTGTAGCCCTGGCTGTCCTGGACCTTGCTTTGTAGATCAGGCTGGCCTTGAACTCAGAGATTTGCCTGCCTCTGCCTCCTGAGTGCTGGGATTAAAGGCGAGCATCAGCACCATCCTGCAGAATGTCTGTCTAGTTATTTAAACACTGAAATTTGTAGCAATGGCTGTAGAGAAGTTTCTTAGAATGACTTTTTAAAATGTTCAACTTCCCTATTTATTGTAGCCACGTGTTTGCTTTCTGTCCTATGACCAAGAATCAGGGAATCCTAGGGGCTTACAGGGCTTAAAAGGAAACCTGAGGGTTAGTTACCTGGTTCAATGGGAATCTACCAGCTCTTGGGTCTTAACAATTACAAAAAAAATTGCATTTCCATAAATTTACAAAAACAAAAAAACAAACACACAAACAAAAAACACCACACACTTCCATCCTCCCGTTGGTCCCATGTGGAGGGACAGAAGGCAGGAAGAATGGCTCTGAGAACCTGGTGTTTCCTCTAAAGTGTAATATATGGGAACAAAGATGTGGTAGGTGAAAGGCAGCTGGGCAAAGCAGGAGGAGCCTGAGAGGCCTTTCTGAGGGCAGCTCTGGGTGCACAACACAGAGGCTGAGAAAAACTTGGGAGCTCAGGGTTCCACTGGGGCTCAAGCTGAGGCTGCCTCCTGCAGGCTGTTGTTGAAATCACACCCTTCCTTTGGGGTTTTTCCTGGGAACACATCTGTCATTAGGCACTTGCCCACAAGTTCTTGGCTCAGTATCTACTTCTTGGAACACAAATGAGGATAATCTTACTTGGTGATGTGGTGCATCTGTGTGCATGTATATGTTACACATTTATACATTTTATGCACTGGGTGTAACTCGATTATTACACTGAATATATAAATACAGAATGTATATTCAGAACATATAAATTAGAGTTTTCACGTGCCATACTGATAAGCCATATTGATAAAAAATAAGCTCCAATAAACACAATTTTAATAGTAAAATAATAAGGTTTAAATTTTCTGCTGGAATAGACCAATAAAATCTTTTTCAAGAATTTACCTCAACACCTTTTCTAATATTAATCATAAATTTACTTAATAACTAAGAAAAACAGGCACCAATGGGGGGGAACACAATTTAGTACATATATGCTTAAGCTCCGACCCACAGCAGACAGGTCTTGGTTCCAATTCCACACTTTACCACACTTGTTGGGGGATGAGGAATTTGTGGATTAAACTTTGTATCAGTAGAATGCGCTCGTTCCTTATGAAGTTACCATGGGGATACAGATAAAACCTCAGCCCAAGGTCTGATTCTTGGAAAGAGCTCAGCAAAGATCGCTGCCATTGCTGGACTGAATCCATGCAAGCAGCTGCCCCTACAAGCTATTAGAAGCTCATGGAAGCAGGATGTACTCACTTGCAATGTAGTGTCAAAGACAACAAGTTTTGAACTGGTTGGAACGATGTCATAACACTTGTGTGACCTCATGAATCTCATATAAACACCGCTTTCTGAGTCTTCTGCTAAAAAGAAAAAGCAATGGGTCAGTTATAATGAACAGCTCCCTGACAGAGAAAGTGTATACAGAACACCCACGTAATCCTTGATGAGAAGAGGGCACCCACTCTTGCTGATTCTATTCAGATAGCTCTGGAAGTTCTTCCTAGTTGGTGTAATAGGACAAGATGAGAGAGGCCTATAGATTGAAAAGAAATCCCCCACATTATTTGGAAAAAGTAAAGAACCTATCCCATATCTAAAAGAAAGAAATGTAGCAAAGTTACAAATGAAGCACCATCTCCAGGTCTTGAACTGTTTAAACACGCTAGCTGAGGATAAGCCATCCTGCCAGCCAACCATGGAGCGCCCTCCTCATGGCTCCTGCTGTGCGTGTTTTGGCTGTGGAGTGAGCTCCCCAATCATAGCTAATGTTGTGTGGAAGAACAAGCAGGTTTACCTTCCAGCTCTGAGCAGTTAACCACACTTGCTGCTCTTGTACAGGACCTGGGTTTGGTTCCAGCACCCAAATGGTGTCTCACAACCATTGCTATTTCTAGTTCCTTGAGATCTGACACCCGCTTGACCTCTGCAGGCACTCCACCCAGGGAGTGTATATACATAAATGCAGGTAATAAAACGATCTTACTTTTAAAATGAACACTCAAAGTAACACATCTCCCATCACCTCTCCTAGTCCTTTGATTTGGCTGATTCCCACTCCCTTTTCCCTATCTCTACCCCTTACTGCCTCCAGTGAGCAGACAGGGCCCAGTGTGGCTGCAGAGACACATGGAAGTCTCATCGTCTTTCCGCAAAGCTAATGCGACAGCCCATAAGATCATCACAGAGTGGGTGCTCCACCCCTACTTTGCCTCTGAGCAGGGCAAGCAGGAAGTCTCAGTGGCTTCTTCCTCTGAAGGCAATGGTCTATTTTTCTCATCAACTTTCACTTTCTATCTTGTTAACACTGATTGTACATTCTAAACCCTATTTTCCTTGCTGGGCAATTTCTCTGAATGATGAGACTGTTACTCAAGTAATTAATTAGCTCAGCTTACAAACTCCTACTGCATATGGCTTAGTGTAGGTTCTTTCCAAAGCTGGCTCTAAGACCAAGGGGCAAATGAGACAGGGGAGGAAAGAGAGAAAAACCCTCGAAATAAGGCTGTACCCATGAGCAGGTTACAGTTCAACATAGCTGGAGGCAAGGATGTGATGGGAGAGTGCTCTGAGAGGCTGGTACCGATCTGACTTACTGCAGGAGAGAGCCCCCATATGCCTTAAGGGTCAAGCGTTATTCCTGGAGCAATGCCTGTAGTTTTTTCTGCCCTGAAGCATGAATACCAAATGCCTAGGGTGAACTAGGAGGACAGGGGTTATAGAAAAAGACCGTGCATAGATCCTGCCATCTGTCCCACAGCTCCAGTGTCAGAGGCTTAGACTACCATGCTCAGACTCTCAAGCACACCACCCAGAACAAGGTGTGGGCTTATGAGGGCTCAGAACTGCTGATGGCTGAGGGCATGGGTAAGTGAGTCAGCGTGTCGCTATTTCTTCTTGAAATATTTACCACAAAATGGAGTCCCGCCCAAGAACAGCAACACTAAAAGTGCTAGGATAAAAGCCAGGAAGGTTCTGTCAAGGGGGCCATGCAAGGGGACCAGCAGGCAGCATTGGAACTCATGGGACACAGTGGTTGGCAAAGCCATGCCTGAGTGAGCCTGGGAGAGGCAGAGCCCCGAGGACCTCATGCGTCACTGAGCATGGCTCTGACTGTTGCCTTTGTGGTCACCACGCCCCTCATAGTGTAGAGTACTGAGAACTCTTAGGGGCTTCTAACCCCTCACTGGGCAGTGTCACTGGTACTTGCAATAATAGTAAATGACATTTTTCAAGCCTTGCTGCCGGAGCAGACTAGCGATTCAATCACCACCCTTACAAAGAATTCAGATGTGTGGACTGTTAATAAAGTTAGGTTATGGTGGTTTTGTTAATGGCTTTGATGTAGAAAATCTTGGGAAACAATTAAAGTTTAGAAAGGCACACTTGTAATGGTTGGGCAAGGAACTTACTGAGCTCAAGAAATAAGACCAAAGACAGCCCGGTTATTAGTAGTTGGCGTGTCTTTCTTGCTATAGATGGGTTGGTGATCAAAAGTGGTAATTAATTCTTTGTACCCATTTCTGCCCCCAGCTTCCTAATATAAAAATTCCTAATGAATGGGTATGCACCCCAAAGGATTCATAGTAGAGGTCACTGATTGTTTTTCATATATCAAAGTTTAGATTTATGATTATTTTAAGATTTCTTATAAGATTACCTTTTGAGTAAATAATAAAGTGATTGATCCTTTCTTTGTAACCACAAAATAAAGCCTGCCAGGAAAAGAAATGGCTGAGAAAAATACCTGGCTTGCTTATACCCTGTTAATCTGTAACAAGTTGGTTGGACACAAACGTATGTGGTTCTTGGGTATAATTTGTTTTTCACCTGTATTATGTAAAACATTTACTCATGTAAGGAATAATATGGAAGATTTTGTTTTTTACTTGTATTCATTGTAATCATTCACTTAAAAAGTACATTGTAACTGGATTATAATTTCTATACTGCTTGGAAGATTTTGCTGGGGTATATAAGCTGTAAAAAAAAAAAAAAAAGAACACACAGAAGGGATACATCTGGATAGAGGTAAGAAAAGAAATAGAAAGAAATAAAGAGAGATAATAGAGACCCTGAAAGTGTGTGTGTGTGTGTGTGTGTGTGTGTGTGTGTGTGTGTGTGTATTTTCCCCTTCTCCCTGGCCCCAGAGAATTAAGTTTTACTCCTTCAGATAGAAAGTCAAATTGAGTGATTAGTCCGCTGACTCCATGGCCTCCCCTCAATCCCTGAGCTGCAGAAGGCTGGTCCTCACAGCAGCAGTTCTGATCCATCTCTGCTGTCCCATCACTGTTAGTAAACAGTTTCTTCATAACCTGCTCTGCAGGCGAGAGCAAGTCACTCTAGGACACTTCCAGCACCCAAGTTACCAGCTGCCTACTAAATACCTACGCTTTCACAATTCAGATGACTGAAACTGACAGACACTCAGAACAATAAATGTAACTCCAAACTTTAAAAGACAGTTTGTTTATTAGTTAAATCCAGACTTTGGGTTAGAGTGGAGACGAGCAGTAGATTGTTTGTTTCTCATGCACACGGCCCTGTGTTAGATCAACAGCATCCCCACTAAAACCAAGGAAACAAGACAGGGTTTTCATAAGAACTGTGCATACTGTAGATGCCTATATCTCACTGAATACATAAGATAAAAGTGTGGAAAAACTATGAAGTAGGATTGCTCAAACTTATTTTTTTTCCAGGACAGGGTTTCTCTATGGCTTTGGAGCCTGTCCTGGAACTTGCTTTGTGGACCAGACTGGCCTGAACTTGTTTTGCAGACCTCAAACTCACAGAGATTGGCCAGTCTCTGCCTCCCAAGTGCTGGGATTAAAGGTGTGTGCCACTACAGCTCTGCCAAACTTTAAAAAAAAAAAAATGTCTGTAAATTTTGTGCACTACATTAATTCAGGTGTTTCATGAAGTTGACAACTAAGATTAACAATCACAGGGCTCAACAGTCAAGGGGTTTGCCACAAAAGCCCGATGGCCTGAATTTGATGTCTGTAACCCACACAAAGGTGGAAGAGAACCAAGTCCTCAAAGTTGTTCTCTGATTTCCACACACACACAAGGTACAGGCTCCCTTCCTTGTTCCATCTCATGTACACACAATAAATAGAAACGGAACTAAGATGAATTATCTTAGATCCACGTCTTGTCAACCTGACACATAAACACCACTCTTTCCAGACTCAAGGCAAACTCCTATGGATGCCTGTAATTTAAAAAACAAGCTGGGCATGGTATTATGCAGCTATAATCCCAGCACATGGATGGCAGAGGTAGGTGGATCTCTGTGAATCCAAGGCCAGCCTGGTCTGCAGAGTGAGTTCCAGGACAGCCAGGACTGTACAGCAGTCACACATTCCTTGTCTCCACCTTTATGGCAATGTCTCTTCTGGGCAGACTGAGTCATTCAAATCTCTGCTCTGGTTTTTGCTCAAATTCTGATTATAAATTTGGTTAAAAGCAGAGAGTAGTATCGGTGCCACAGCCGAACACCATGCTGCCTTGAAATTTCCTGCATCAGGCTTTCAGTCTCTAGAGCATAGAAAGGCAAAGGCAAGTTCTCTGCTGGAATGTAGTATGGTTTTGAATCCAATTCCTACTGGCACTCTGGTCTTCTGAGCTTCCAGCAGAATAGCCTGCTAAACTCCAGTTTCCCAGCCTGCATCCTCAACCCTTGCATATTCTCCACATCTCCATTCTAAAGGCTTGTAAAGCCGTGTTAGAATAGTCAACAGTAGCCCAGCTTCATTCCTGCTGATCTTCAGTGTCCATTTCTTGAAAAAATGTTTTAAAATTTTATCTATGTGAGTGTGTGTGAATATGTCTTTGGAGGGTAGAAGAGGGTGTTGGATCCAATGGAGTCAGAGTTACAGGTGTGGCTTTGTGTGGGTGCAGGGAACTGAACCTGGGTCCTCTGGAAGAGCACCCAGAGCTCATAACTAATGAGACATCTCTCCAGCCTCATGTTATTAGTTACTGTTGTGTCACTGTGGCAAAATACTGAACATAAATAATGGAAAGGACTAAGGATGTATTCTGGCTCACTTTTGGAGATTACAGCCTGTATGTCTTGTGATCCAGTATACCTACATGAAATACGCCACTTTAACTCCCAGCAGCCAGAGAGCAGGCTGTGCTGTGGGCTTTCCCTTTTGTCCCCTCTGGGCCCCATGGAATGGTACCAGCCACAACATTCAGGAAGAATCTTTTCTCCTCAGTTAATTCTCCCTGGAATCAACCTCAAACAAACATGGAGGTGTGCTTAACCAATCCCCTGGGTGCTTCCCAATCTACAGGAGGAGACAGTTGAGATTCATCATCCAGCGGCTCCAGCACAACTGCCACAAACAATACACCAACCCTGACACAGGATTAGCAGCTTCCACTTATTAGGTGTCCTCTAGCTTAGACTGTCCATTTGACACAGCCTAGAGTCAGTCACCTGGCTGGAAAGCCTCAACTGAGGAATTGCCCAGCCAGACTGGCATCTGGGCATGCCTGAGAAAGGCGGTCTTGATTGCTAATTGCTGCAGGCGGAGGGCAGCACCATCCCTTGGGCTGCATAAGACGTCCAGCTAAGCACGAGCCTGTGAGTGAGCCAGTAAGCAGGGCTCCTCCGTGGTTCCTGCTTTAGGTTTCTCTCTGACTTTCCTCAAAGATGAACTGTGACCTGCAAGTGCAAGGCAAACAAATGCTTTCCTTTCCATGTTGATCTGGTCATAGTGTTTTTCACAGCAACAAAAAGGGAAGAACATTAAGGATTTCTTTATTTTCTCCCCTCATGCCTCATGTGCTTTATAGTTTAGTAGCCCAGCTGTGACAGCCCATAATCACCATGCCTGCTTGCATCTCTCTACCCTGTCACTTAGACTTCCTTTCTGTTTGATGACCTTGGCACTTCTAAGGAGGGCAGATAGAAAAATCTGTGGGTTTTGATGACTTATTTTGGGGTTTTTCCACATCATACATCAAGGACACAATAGCCAATGTGGCTGACTCACCAACTTTGTCACCTGGCTGGGGATGTCTTCCTCAGGGTCCTTATTTTCCTTTCTGTTTTGTGGTCTCTGTAAGGAGCCCACACTCCGTAGGTGAGGAATTGGGCTCCATCTTCCTCAGGGCAAAGCATCTATGTAATCTGGCCTAATTCTCCTGGGTTATAACAGTCATATGTAGTGTTGCTCAGAGTCTGAACCCAGCCACTCAGGGATTCACTCTGTAGATAAATGAGTGTGAGCCAGGGAGCTCATCTCTGGCTCACAGCCCTGAGTCTGCTCTGGCTCTGCCTGCCACGGTCCTCCCAGGACTGTCCCCCCACTGCAGCCTCTAGTCACCCTGATGGGAGAAATGAGGACGTGTTAGAACTCTGTGCTTACCAGATCAAAGCCAGGTGCAAGGAGTCAGACACTCCCTGAAAAGATGTTGGATGTAGCCTCTGGGTCACAGGGAGTCATGTGCCCCATGGTTAACATCTTGTATTAGCATGGTACACTTCTGACATAATGAACCCATCGAGTACGCCAGTTACTAACTGAAGTCCCCATCCCCCCCCCTCAGATTTCCTGAGATCCCTTCATGTCCCGGCTCTCTCAAGGGTTCTAACCCAGGATTCCACACTGCATTCAGCCATGACTCCTCAGGTGCCTCTTGGCTGTGACAGTGTCAGAGGGCCTCTGGAGGCTGCCTCACAACTAGGAAAAGTCTGATGCTCTTTTTATGAATAGTCTGACTTTTGAAGAAGATCTACAATGTTTTTAAAAATAGGAAAAAAAAGTTTAACAGGCAAGACAAATGATAAAATGCCCATTGGTTCGGAGGGAGGACAGATTATCATGGATACAGAGAACAGCCCACAACCACAGAAACACCTGTATGCAAAGTCAGGCAAACAGAGTGTGTGCAGATTTCTGAATCTCAGAGGAGCCACTTCCACTGTTTGTATTATGGTTAAGTCCCAAATTGCATTTGGGTGGAGAGAAAATAAGTAATTAGCAATTAAACAGGAAAAAAAAATCAGCCCAAACAAAGAACCCACCCATCCAAAACAGCTTGTTCAGAGCATCACTGAAGTTCCTGAGACAGGAGAGGAGAGGTCCAGAATTAGACCCTTTCTGGACTGTGTTCCAGAAGGGAGAGAGAGGGGGGAGGGAGAGGGAGAGGGAGAGGGGGAGGGAGAGGGGGGAGGGGAAGGGGGGAGGGAGAGGGGGAGGGGAAGGGGGAGGGAGAAGGGGAGTGAGAGGGAGAGGGGGAGGGGGAGGGAGAGGGAGAGGGGGAGGGAGAGGGGGAGGGAGAGGGAGAGGGGGAGGGAGAGGGGGAGGGAGAGGGGGAGGTAGACGGAGAGGGGGAGGGAGAGGGGGAGGGGGAGGGAGAGGGGGAGGGAGAGGGAGAGGGGGAGGGAGAGGGGGAGGGAGAGGGGGAGGTAGACGGAGAGGGGGAGGGAGAGGGGGAGGGGGAGGGAGACGGAGAGGGAGAGGGGGAGGGAGAGGGAGAGGGGGAGGGAGAGGGGGAGGGAGAGGGGGAGGGAGACGGAGAGGGAGAGGGGGAGGGAGAGGGGGAGGGAGAGGGAGAGGGGGAGGGAGAGGGGGAGGGAGAGGGGGAGGTAGACGGAGAGGGGGAGGGAGAGGGGGAGGGGGAGGGAGACGGAGAGGGAGAGGGGGAGGGAGAGGGAGAGGGGGAGGGAGAGGGGGAGGGAGAGGGGGAGGGAGAGGGGGAGGGAGAGGGAGAGGGGGAGGGAGAGGGGGAGGGAGAGGGGGAGGGAGAGGGGGAGGGAGAGGGAGAGGGGGAGGGAGAGGGAGAGGGAGAGGGAGAGACGGAGAGAGAGTGTGCGTGTCTGTCTGGAACAATACAGAACCACTCTCACTTTTGGTCCCTGCACATCATGCCTAGACACACTCTGACTGGTACTTGAAGAACTGGCTCATCAGGTGAGAAAAGGCTGTCTTCTCCCTGAGCTGTGTGTTAGTCCAGTGTTGCTGCCAAAGAACAGACCAGAAGGCAGCAAACATCCCTACAGAGTGATGTAAAATAAAGGTTAACATAACCTGCAAGGTGCAGCATCTAAGTTTAAATGCAAACTGTGGCAAACACTAAATGGGATTATGTGCAAATGAGATTTCTCTTTCTAAAATTGGATTTGATGACCTAACACTGTGGACTCCACCTGGTAGACCCCATTTAATTCAAGTTCCTAGGAGTCTAGCTGGAACCTATCTATGTGCTTCTACTGTGACACCCTGCACCCCACCCTACCTGGTACCATGCTCTGGAGTCCCACCAGTATCCCTCAAAGGGAACACATGGGCTTCAGGAAGTTCCCTCTGCAAAGGTGTTTCCGTGGAGCCCCGCTGTGCCTGTGCACACACGGTGATCTTCTTGTACCCTTTCCGTAGTGGGTTCAACAGTGACATCCTGCTCCCAGATGTCAGACCCTTATACAAGACAAGGGCTTGTGACCAGACCATCCTGGCCTTGGTCCCACAACACATCCTCATAAAAGAGAGAAGGGTCAAAAGAGACCTAGGGAGAAACATGAAGACTGAACTGGACACCAAGGACTGCCAGCAACCAGCAGAAGCATAGAGAGGAAGTGGGAAGGAGAGAGAGAGAGGGGGGGGGGCGCCTGGGAAAGTCTCCAGCCTCTGGGCTGCTGATAACTTATATAAGACACTGTGACCTTCAAAAGTGTGGGAGAATAAATTTCTGTTGTTCACTGCAGATTTGTTAGAGGCCTCAGGACACTAATATACCTTCAAAGATTAGCTCAAAGAAGACTTCCTCCCACAACACCTTACAGTTGGACTTAATTGCTGCCGTTCTGACATGTCCATTAGTGCTTTATGAGCAGTTCCAGTGGGAGCCCTCGCATGCCCATGCATTTATAGGCCTGGCTCTTCCTGAGACTGTAGACTGTCTAGTGTGGTAAACATGGCTCGCTTTTCTTTATATCCAAGCACTCGGCATTTTCCATAACTGTCAAACACAAGTCATGGATGGCTAAATCATGACAAAGGTGACAACAAGCAGGTCTAAAAGATTACAGGTGAAGGCTCATAGGGCCCAAAAGGAAAGGAGTGGAACCCTGCGAGTTGTCCTGACCTCCACACGAGCATGGTGACATGAGTGTACCAAAGGTCATTGGTGAGGCTAGACATAGTGACAAGTAAATAAACTCTGTTTACAGAATATGCAGTTTTTACAATTATGTTATTGGAGAGGGATATGTGGGGTATGTGTCACAGAAATAATAACCATGTAAAAACAGCCTGTCCATCTAGGAGGATGTAGGGTGTCTTCTTCTATAACTCTGCCAGATCTCTGCCTTACTACCTTGATACAGGGTGTCTTACTGAACCCAAAGCTCGCCATTACAGCTCAGATAGACAGCCTGAGCTCCTGGGATCTGTCCATCTCCACCTTCCAATGCTGGGGTTATAAGCACATAGAGTTATGTCTGGCTTTTTGTGTAGGTGACATGGATTCAAACTCATGCCTTCGTGTTTGGACAGTAAGTCCTCTTACCTAGCAAGCCATTTTGCCAGCACAATATATATTCTAAAAATTCTGAATACAGCCAACCACACAAATACAAATTCCAGAGGCACTCACTGAATTATAAATTACTAGTATTTTCCCCAAACCAACCTCCACAGAATTTTAATCTAGGAAAAAAATTGCAAAAAAAAAAAAAAAAAAAAAGTACAATTTCCATTTTCATTTTTTTTTTTTTTGGTCTTAATTATATGAAAACAAAGAGGATTGTCATTGAACTGTGTCAGTCAAGCAGAGGCACAAAAAGATGATCCAAATAGCAGACACCAGAATGAGGGCTAACAGTATAATGGCATCCTAGTGAGCATTAATCAAAGCTAATGCAGGATGGTCAATGAGACGATGACTCAGAAATGGACTCCAGCATTCTTGTGTGTGGATATAATGCCTACTGATTAACTCACTACTGGGATGGATAACTCTTGTCAGCTGACAGGACCTAGAATGGCCTCGGAGACAAACTTCTGGGCATGTCCACAGGGATTAGCTAGACTAGGTTAAGTGAGGAGGGCAGAACACCCTAAACGTGGGTGGCATCATTCCTTCGGTTGGGGTCTTAGACCCCACAAAAAGGACCGAGGGAATTGAGTGCCAGCCTTCATTCTCTGCTTCCTGATTCCAAATGCAAAGCGAGCATCCACTTCTCACACCTAGTGCCATAAAGGACCCAACAAACCTTTCTTCATTTAATTTGCTTCTTGTCTGGTCTTTTGTCACAGCTATGAGAAAAATAATGAATACAGCAACCAGCTGGACACTACCATCAGGCCTCGAGCTGGGAGCAGCCAGGCATGAGTGAGGTCATGGTGCCTGTTCTAGCCCTGGCTGCTCCGCCCCAGATCCCACCGATTTTTATGGTTCTGTCCGGAACTCTTGACTAGTTTAGAAGCAGCACTGTCCTGCCACTCTTGGGAACTGGCACACGTGACAGATGGTTGATCTCCACCAAAAGGTGGAGAGAAAGGATGGTCTCGGGTCAAAGCTGACCTGCCCTCTGTCAGCTTCTCCAGGTCTCCTTAGACACAGAGCACAGGAAGGGTGAAATGCAGGCTGCGCATGTTGCTGTCCAGTCCTACCTTCCTGGACAGGCTGCTACACCATGTCACCATTGGTGTGAACCATCCTGGTGTCACCACTTAGAGGGATCACTGCTCACACCCTATCTGTAGACGCCTTGTCAAGCTGTAACACACTGTTCCTGTTTTGTTTGGTTTATTTTTCAACTCAGTTCTCAAACTGGCCACAGACACCACTAGGAGGTGATCCTTGACAATTTTTTCTTTTCTTGTCAGCACTGGGGATAGCACCCAGAGGTTCACACAGTGCTCTCCCACTGAGCCACACCCAGCCCTGACATCCTCTGCTTTTATCCTTAAGACAGAAGAGGGGGCTGAGAAGAGGGTGTCTAGACACTGTCTAGAAGGTGTCCAAAGGGTGGAGACCACATGGTAACAGGATGTGAGGTCAGGATGCTGGGGGGCAGAGGTCAGCGTGAGGATGGATGACAGAGAAACATGGATTTTGAGGTGCAAACCAACAACCTGCATGTTGAAAGGGGCCAGCATGTATTCCTGCAGCATCTCCTACGAGAGTATGGATTGCTGCAGCATCTCCTATGAGGATTTACATTTGCTGCCAGTCATTACTATTTGAAATAGCAATAAGAAGCATGAAGATATTTCCGAGAATAACAGCACAGAATGGCTAAACACCATAATATAAAAAAAAGTCATGATACACAGCAGCCAATACTGTGGCCACATAGCTGAAGTCACTGTTCTCTCTCAGTTCATCACCAGCATTCACCCCTAAGCTCCAAGTCCACAAGGAGAGGAAGCTGTATCCCACTGAACAGATGAAGACACTGAGGCCTGGGGATTCAAATAACTTTCTCTAGAGTAACAGGATACTACTGGTGAGAGGCCAGCATTTCTGACATTCTAGACCGGACCAGGGGATGAAAGTGTGGGTGGAATCAATTCAACATGAGACAAAAATTCAAACAGAAAGCACAATAGAAAGAGTATGTGACTACCTTTGGCCTCACCTGCTGCTGCAAACCAGCCTGGGGATGTCAACAAAGCAGGGGGGGAGAGCTGGGGGAGTGGAGGCATGCTGGGGGTCAGGCTGACATACAGCAGGGGCAGGTCAGTGAGATGATGGCCTGTGCCTCCTACAAATCCTTCTAATGTGCTTAGAAACACGGTGTGCTTTTATTGTGTGTGTGTATTAGGGGGAGGTCTGGTTGACCAGGTAATCTTAGAAAACTCAACTGAGAAAATACCTAATGGATTAATCTGTAGGCAAGTCTGTAGGGAGTTTTCTTTCTTCCTTCTCTTTTGGTTTTTTTAGACAGGATTTCTCTGTGTAACAGCTCTGGCTGTCCTGGAACTCACAGCAATCCACCTGCCTCTGCCTCCTGAGTGCTAGGATTAGAGGCGTGCACTACCGCACACAGATGCATTTTCTTTCTTTCATTTTTAAAATATTTTATTTTTCTTATTTTTATGTGCACTGGTGTTTTGTCTGCATGTGTGTCTGTGTGAGAACCGCTGGAACTGGAGTCACAGACAGTTGTGAGTTGCAATGTGGCTGCCGAGAATTGAACCTGGGTTTTCTGGAAGTGCTTTTAACAGCCCCTCCCCTCAGATGCATTTTCTTGGTTAATTATTTGATGTGGGGAGAGGTCAGACAATGGTGGGTGGTGCCACCCTGGGCAGGTGTCCTGGGTTGTATAAGAAAGCAAACTGAGCAAGCCATGATGAGCAAGCCAGTAGGCAGGGTTCTTCCATGCCTCTGCTTCAATTCTTGCCTCCAGGTTCCTGCCCTGCGTGCGTTCCTGCTTTTGTTTCCCTTGATGATGGGCTGCGATGTGGAAGTGTAAGCCAAATAAAAATAAACCCTTTCTCCTCAAGCTGCTTTTGGTCATGGTGTTTATCACAGCAATAGGAAGCAAATTAGGACACATGAACATAGATAGATAAAGTTAGATATTAATATAACCTCATGGCTTAGAAAGTAGCAGAATGAACCCTGCTAGCATTTCATTCTTGTCCAAGTTCTTTTTTGTTTTGTTTTGTTTTGTTTTCTGAAAGACAAGGTTTCTCTGTGAAGTCCTGGCTGTACTGAACTCACTCTATAGACCAGGCTGGCCTCGAACTCAAGGAATCCCCATGCCTTTGTTTGCATGTGCTCGTGCTCATATACATGTATCTGTGCACTCACCCTCTGGGAAAGTGAAAGGACAACTTCGAATGTCATTCCTCAGATGCTACACACCTTGTTTACTGAAACTAGCCAGCAACACTCCCTCCTTCCCAGGATACAGAATCCAGACACTGAACTAAAGCCAACAGTTAAGGACCATACTCAGAGGACCAGAGCCCACCTAACAGTTGATGGTGAGCAGCATCACAGACTTTTCCGATCTCTAACTTATTAGGGATCTTGAAAAAGGACCCTGGGCAGAGCTCCTGGCATTTCTTGACGTGAAGGAGACCCTCAGTGGACGTCTTAATATACTTAAGGCTGCTTGCCCTGGCTTGGCTACAGCACACTGGGCTTTCAGCTGCTCACATTCCTTATGTTTGCAGTTCTGCTAAAGCCTGATGTGTACACTCGATCCTCTGCTTTCCTCTAACTGCTGCCTTCTACAGCTCTGACTTATGGGTAAATCAGGCCTCACAGAACATCTGTCCTTTCCTGTGCCCTAAAGCTGAAATAACCAAGTCCTCCAAGGCTTTATGGAATTCACTTACAAACATGCTGACCATGTTCTACTATACAGGTAAAGTGGTAGAGTGAGATTTTTAAAATTACTTTAAAACTGCCGTTATTAATGCATTTTATTTTTGTGTGTGTATACAGTGTATGTGTACAGCATGTGTGTGTATAGTATGTGTATACAGTGTATGTGTAACTGTGTGTATACAGTATTTGGGTACTGTGTGTATATACAGTGTGCGTGTCCTGTATGGATACAGTATACGTGTATAGTGTTACAGTGTCTGTGTACTATGCATGTACACAGTATGTGTATTGTGTGTATGTATACAGACTATTTGTACTGTGTGTGTTCAGTGTGGGTGTACAGTGTGTGTGTGCTGTTTGTGTATAGGGTGTGTGTGTGTGTGTGTGTGTGTGTGTGTGTGTGTGTGTGTGTGTGTAGTGTGCATATGCACATGGAAGCCAGAAGTCAATCTGGGCTGTGGTTCCTTAAGGTACTGACCACCCTGTTTTCTGAGACAAGAGCTCACAGAATCTGAAGCTCATTAATGAGGCAGGGCTTGTCATCCACTGAGCCCCAAGGACCTACTATCTCCATCCACCCCCTAACTTCAAATATGTGCCACCAAGCCATCCTTTTTTTTTTTTTTTAATGTGGCTTCTGAGGAGCAAAGTCTGCTCTTCATGATTGTGTGGCAAGTACTTTGCCAACTAAAATATGTGCCCTGCCAGGCGTTGATGGCGCACACCTTTGATCCCAGCACTCAGGAGGCAGAAGCAGGTGGATCTCTGTGAGTTCGAGGCCAGCCTGGTCTATAGAGCGAGTTCCAGGACAGGCTTCAAAGCTACACAAAGAAACCCTGCCTTGAAAACCCAAACAAAACAAAAATGTATCTCCCTAGCTTCTATAATTTCCTTTTTTTTGGGGGGGGGGCAGGGTCTCATTCATGTATCCCAGGATCAACCTGGACAAATACTGAGGAAGACCTTAAGCTTCTGATCCTCCTGCCGCCACCTCCAGGTGCTGAGACACGTTTATGCCACCATTCTTTGCTCATGTGGTGCTGGGGACAGGCTGTATGCATGCCTGGCGAGCACTTGACCAACTGGGCCACACCTCCCGCCACATTATAGGCTACCTAGTTCAATATGACTGAGTTCCTTTTTCTCCTGTGGGGACCGGCAGGAAGGATTATAAACCAGGAGAACACACACCAGTGAAAATCACTTAAGAAATGACCGGAAAGTTCTAAAAGTTATTGGTGCATTGTCCTGCTTACATCTGACCCACAAGCCCAGGCAGGAAGGGGAAGTACTAACAGGGAATGATGCTAGTCTTTTGAAAATGCAAAGTCTACCGCTGTGACAAATCTGCCGTTCCTTCCAAACAGTTCCACCATCTGGGGTCCAAGCATAAGATATATAAGCCTATGGGAGCTGTTTTCATTAAACCCACCATAGTCCTAATTCTCTTTTTAAAAAAATGTACCTTATGTATACAGTGCTTGCCTACATGTTTATCTGTATACCACACATGTGCAGTGCCTGTAAAGGTCAGAAGAGGATGCTGGACCCCCTGGATACCCATGTTATTGCTTCCTCTAAGAACAAGGCTTCATCTTCGCTGAGCAGGGCTATTTTTCTATGGGATTTCACTGGCTTCTGTCATTTCAGTTGATTTTAGGAGGGAAGAAAATGAAAGAATCTATTCAGCAAACTGCCAGAGGGCGTGAGATCAATTTTGTCAGCCAGTGCAGGTGAATTCAAGACGAATGTGTCCCCGAGTCCTCAGTTAGACTCTGTGACAAAAGGCTGCTACCTTCACTCCAGCTGCAGCAACACCACTTTCCCCAGTTTCGGTGTAGATCCACAATTAGTGCATACCGTCAAGAGGTTAGCAGCAGGGGTGACAGGTTCACTGGCTGTCTCCATCATGGCTTCCACTGTTCTCAAGGGCTGGAGGCGCTTCTGCCAGGAGAGGCTATTCCAAGTCACAATGTGGGAAAGCAATCTGCAGGGTCATCACAGGCACCAGCAGTGGGCACCTCTCTCAGTTCACAGGCCTGGGAGGCCACACCTCAGTCTGTTCTAGCAGGGACTCAAGCTAAGTAGGAGACAAAGTAGGAAGAAGAGCGAGACACAGGGGGACAGGCAGCAGGAACTGTGGCTATCTTCCTTGTGACCTTCAGCAAATTAGTCCTGGAGAGAAGCAACTTTCTCAGTCCCTTCCTAACCTCCTATAATCTACCCTTCCTTCCCTCTGTCCTTGGCTCCCTAATCATGCCCCCTATGTATGATGCCTACAGGACCCCAGCTGCTAGATCCTCTCATCAGATCTCATCAGACTGTCAGATCCATAGTTGTGGGTCTCAGATCCCAGGTCTGCCTGAGTGTGTCTTTGCAGATCCCAGGTACAAATCCACCTCTGAAACTCCTTGACTGACTGGCTATGACTGGCTGTGACTCTCCTTGGGATCCATCAACATTTAAAGTTTATCACAATGACACACGTGAAGAAGTAAGAAGGAGGGGAAGGAGCACAGATGCAGACCTCCAGGTATTCAGCTACACAGAAGATCCCTGGATATCCTGTCTTCCAGAGTTTTTAATGGGAGCCCATTCAGCAGGCATGACTGATCAAATCACTGGTCACTGCCATTCAAGCTTAGGCCACTTTCTCCTCCTTAGAGGATAGGAGTGGGTCTCAAAGTCCCTACCCTCAACCCTCTAACTCTGCCCTAGTCCTCCTGGTGACTAGCTTCACCTTGAAGCTACCAAGGACAGCCAACAAGCAATCAATATTAGCATACAAAACAACATATCACTTTGAAGACTGAAGATTTTAGACCTTGTATGCCAGGAAATGGGAGACAACACCCCACTATCAGGATCAAGCCTGAACTGTTATCATTTCCTCTTCTTTGAGACAGGGTCTTCTCTCACTATGTAACTCAGACTAGATCTGAACTGATGGGCTCCTACTGGCTCCGTCTGGCTCTGTCTTTGAGCGATGGGGTTACAGGTGCGAGCTACCACACCCAGCTCTTTATTTGGGGATGATAACATTATCCTGAGTACAGAAGGTAAACACAAGAGTGCTCACCATGGCTGGCAAAGGGACAGTAGCCATGGACATCAGACAGCAGTGATAAAGGGACTGGGCCCTAAGAGCTGCTTCAACAACATTTTGCTTCATTGGCTAAAAATCTTCTTTAGGACAGTCACCAAAGCTTCTGTTTATGGAAACTGGACCATATCCTGGGCACTTTAGTGAATGCTATGGTCAGGTTATTCAATGCACATATAATCACAGAAGCCAGGTGCTGTTATATCCAAGTTACCTGTGGGAAAAAACAAAGCTCTAAGTACTTTGCTTAAGGTCCCTGAGGCCACAGACAGGACATCTGAGTGTGTGTATATATATGCATCCTGAGGTGGTCACAATGGATGGATAAAACATCCTACAATAGTAGCAGTAGTATTTCCTCCAACTCTTCTTTCCGAGACAGGGTTTCGAGTAGCTCAGGGTGGCCAACCTAGATGCACCACATAGCTGAGTGTGACCTTGAACTCCTTGACTCTCCGACTTTTAAATGAGGGCTGGGGTTACAGGTATACACCACCTTACACTGGTTTAGGCAGTGCTGGGGACCAGACCCAGCCTCCTACATGCTACATAAGCGCCCAACCCACTGAGCTCTGTCCATTTCAAAGAGAACGTGCCACATGATTTATGTAGCAATTTCTTATTAGCAACTTATTTATAAATTACCAAAGAATAAACCAGAAACTAAACAAATGGGCTAGCTTGACACAAAGGACACGTAGTAACAGCGTAGTAACAGCTCATGTGGGAGGATAGAAAGCAGCTCACGGAACAGACTGATAAGCAACTACAATCCAGCCCAATGGACCCCAAGTCAGCTCCCCATCACTTTCTCCTTCATTATTAAAGACAGATCAGATTCCTTTCTCTACCCTTAATACAACACACCTCATTCCCACAAAGGAAAGCTCTTGAAGACCCTCTCTCAGACAGAGACTCTGCAACTAGCTTCACACCCCATCTGCCGGAGTGCCTCTGACTTGTCCAATCACCAGACAGCATTTTGTACTGCACAGATGGGTGGAGGTGCATCCTCCCCTCAGAGAGAATTAATTCCTTCCATTCCTCTCCACTTCTCAACTTTATTCATCATTACCAAAGTCAGATCTCCCCACCGGCACAACGCAAACACCTCATTTTTTCCTAAGAATCAACAACCTGAAGTACCCCAGGCCCATGTTTGAGTGCTAAAGCTCCAAATCCATGTAACAAATATTTGTAGAAAATTGAGTCACAGCACAGCCAGGACCTGCAAAGGCAAGCTTCTGCCTTGACTCTCAGAGCCTGAGATTTAACAACAAAGAAATACACATGACCCCATTTTCCATCAATGCATTTGAGGACCATGGGGTGCGGAGATACTCCATGAAGTCCTGCCTGGGGCTCAGACTTGCAAGCCTGTGGCCTTTTTTCCTTCTTTCTCTATGCGATGGAAATGACAAGGCTATCTGCTTTTTAGGGTCATTTTAAGGGTCAGATTAAGTATGCAGGACTTAGCAAGAGGAGAAGGAAGAAAAAACATTTAGAGAGAGCACTAGCCTGCAGGAAGACAGAGGGGCTGGTGGAGTGGGTGTTTCAGCATGTGCGTGTTCGTGCATGTGTGCACACAGCAAAGTACCTCACGGAAGGCTGGAAGGGTTGAAGAGAATGTGCAAAGACAAGAGGGAAGGAAGGAAGCAGAAGGGGACCCCATGAATAGGCAGACAAAGGGTGGTCAGGGAAAGTTTACAGGCAGGACTGGGGCGAGCAGAGCAAGCTGCAAAGACTGACCTGAAATTCAAAAGGGTGAAGAGGGCTGGGCTGGCAGGAACAGAGAAGCGGCGCTTAGAAAGCAATCCTAAGAGATGTGGGTGAGACAGCTGGGAAAAACACCATTCTCTTCTAACAAGAGGGAAGTACCATTCATCAAACCAAGCTGGCAGAACAGAGTGGGGGTGGGGAGGAAGAAGGAAAAAGAAAAGGTGTGCTGGTCGTCAGGGTTTGCTTTGGTTTGTCAATTTGACACACAGGGTCATGTGGGAAGAGGGAACCTTCAAATGAGAAAATGCCTCCATCAGATTGGCCTACAGACAAGTCCCAATTTCTGGATTAATGATGATGTGGGAGAGCTCAGCCCACTATGGGTGATACCAACCCTGGGCAGGTAGGTGATCCTGGGTTGTATAGAAATGCAGGCTGAGCAAACCACGAGCAACAAGGCCATTCTTCTCCTTCAGGCTTCTGTCTTAAGGTTCCTTCCCTGGTTTCACCAATGACAGCATGTGACCTCGGAGTTGTAAGATAAACCCCTTCCTCCACAGAGAAAGAAAGAAGGGAGAGAAGGGAGGGGGAGGAAGAGATGAGGAAGAAGATGGCCAGACTATGGGGATGAAGCATGTGGATCAGGACAGCACCTGTGCAGGACAGAGGCCTGAATGTAGAGGTGTACTGGCCATCCTTAGACACTAAGGTTTCTTGGTAATGAAATCAAATGCTGGGCAGCATGCATGCTGGTCAGAGCCTGGGAGTGAGCACTCTCTCAGGTTAAGTGGGCCTCAGAAGGAGCCACAGGAGCATCTGGTATCTTCCATTCAGTAAGGAAGGGTGACTACATGGAGCTGTGAGTCAGATCACATTTGCTGCAAAAGGAAGAGAAAAAAAAAACCATGGGCGAATCACCAGCCAGCCACCTCTCCATCTGTGTCACAGGAATTAAGGGTGAGCTTTGAGAAGAGGGCAGAGGGCAGAGGGCAACTCTGTGGTCTATAGGTAAGAAGGGGGTGAGGGCTGACTGCTGCCCCCCCCCCCCCCCCGACTCTGAGAAAGAGATGTTTTTGCTAACCTTGGCAAGTTTGGATGCAGGATAGAGTTGGGGTAGAGAACAAACAGGAAGTGACCATGGTAAGAGGACTTTCTGCAGGGAAGATGACCTCACACTGGACTTGACTCTATGTGACCGGAATGTCACTGCGCAGGGCATGCCATCTTAGTGAGGACATGTTACCTCTTCCCTTCTCAGTTTCCCCCTCTGGGAGATGCGGGAGCTAACGGCTTTTGTCTTAGGGTCATCTTGAGACTTAGCATAGTGCCACAATACATATCAGCGATTATTACAGAGCTAGGAGAAAATAACATTAAAAATGCTTCCATTTTTTCCAGTGATGCCAATGCTGCTGTGGAATCAACATTGTTCTTCCCTGTGCCTGACAGGTGAAGCTGGAGGTCACAATGGCCAAACCACAGGCCCAGACTCTTGTGAGTAGGCTGGTGGAGTGCCAGCTGGACAGTGATGGGGTCTGGAGGCCATTTTCCACCAGGGTAGCCAGACAATAGAAGCTCTCTTGACCCTAGTGAGATGACCGGAGGTGCTACCTTGGTTCTTGATGACTTTCTAGTTGGTTCCAAGCACCTGCAAAGCCTGGTGATTAGTCCTACTTTCCAATATCCAAACACTCCTAGGCACTTTCCTGTTTGTTTAAACCAGTCAGGGGTCTTTCCTTTCCAGGCAACACAACCTTTTCCTGTCTGTCTGTCTGTCTTTGCCTGCTTTGTGCTACTTGAATAGAATCCCAAGTTGTGGGCAAAGCACAGATACTTACTTGGCCTTGATTGGTGGTGGGAAGAGCTAAAGACTATGGTGTCCACGTCTGCCGGTGTCCTACTGGCTGTGTCATAACATCAGGGAGGGTATCTCAGGCAGCTGGCACAAGAGGGAGTGGGCTCTCATGCCCAGAGAGGAAGCAGTGGAGTGGTAGGATTATCTTGATCCTTTATAGCCTGCTCTTGGAAGAACCAACCAACCTACCTATACCCAGGAGAGCAACACCAATCCCTTCTGAGGGTGAGCCCAGAGGCTTCACTTCACTGAGGATCACTTCACTCTTAAAGATCCATCACCTTTGCATATTATATGGGAACCAAAATTTCATCCCAGAAACTTCTGGGGGTGGACAAACTCCCTCCAAAGCATAGTCTATTATATAACTAGAGTACTTAAGACTAAGATACCATCAAGCTGTGTTAGAATCTGATTGCAGATGTACTAAAACATGTAGCAACATGTTAAATGCAGGGAGAGCCAGGCAGGAAAAATTTCAACTACAGAAATTTCAGGTAACCTTAATTATTCTTGTGGTCAGGAATCAATATACCCCTTGCCTACAAACACAGCAAGGGAAGGTGAGAGAGAATTCATTAAGAACCTGTCACTTGACATGTCTACCACCAGAGGTCAGCACCCCCCACATCATAGGCAATAAACCTGCAGGCTGACTCTTAAAAGATCTGAGAGCCAAGAGAGAAGGGACAGTTTCATAGGTTATTCCTGCAAAGGCAACTGGAGACATTTATGTTTTCCCCTTAGCTTCCTATCCTCATAAAAAGTTAATACCACATGGAAACTGTGTGTGCAAGGTAACCCTGTGAAATACCAGATTGCTGTATGTCCACAGTGTGCTGTCTCCACAGGAAACCCATCCTCACTCACTTCAGAACATCACCTCCTGATGTGATACGCATAATTTTTCATTGGCTTTTTTTGTTTTGTTTTGTTTTTGCACCGGTCATTTGGATGCTCTGGAGTCTGGTTTCCAAGCAGGAAAGGAAAGTAAGCAAGTGGCCTCCAAGCGCCAGGCCTGCATTCAGCAGAGACAGTCCATAAAGATGACAACACTACAGCAAAGTCTCAGGAGGCTCTGGGGAAAAGAAAGGCCACCATCCCCACACGATGGGGCTCAACTATGAGATGTTTGACTGGAAATGATGCTCATCCTTCCAGACAAAGCAGCCGGTTCTTTCTTGTTCGTATTCATGTTTGGGTGCATGTGTAAAGGCCAGGAGTGGCTGCTGAGTGAGTCTGGCGGGCCAGCAAGCTCCAGTGATCTGCCTGTCTTTACCTCCCCAGTATGCAGGATCAGAGAACTGTACTACCACACCCAGTCTTGTGTGTGGATGCTGAGGACTGAGTTTAGGCCCTCATTTTGCTGTTTAGTTTTGTTTGTCCAGGTGCTGCCAGATAGGATTACCTGGGAAGAGAGACCCTCATTTGAGAAAATATTTCTATCATATTGGCCTGTAGGCAAGTCTGTGGAGCATTTTCCTGATTAAGGATTGATGTGGGTGGGCCAGCCTACTGTGAGTGGTACCACTCCTGGGCAAGTGGTCCTGAGTGATACAAAAAAGCAGGCTGAGTGAGTCATGGAGAGCAAGCCAGTAAGTAACACTGTGGCTCCATGGCCTCTGCTTCAGTTCCAGCCTCCAGGTTCCAGGCCTGACTTTTCTTCTGGTGACCTAAAAGTTGTAAGATGAAAGAAACCCTTCCTTCTCCAAGTTGTTTTAGGTTGTGGGGTTTGTCACAGCAACAGAGTGGAAATTAGGACACCACAGTTGAGCAGCAAGAACATTACTGACTGAGCCATCTCCTTAGCCCCTTATTTTTGATCACTCTGGAGTTAGTTGTCCAGGCTTCCCACAGCAAGATTGTGTGCAAGGTCTGGAAACCTGAGGGAAGGATGGGCAGATGATGAAGGATAAGAAGCCAGGTAGCAGGGGAAGACGGGAAGACCACAGCAGCAAATCGCCTTAAAACTGAGCCTCTGCAATTCCCCACACTCTGGGGGACGGCAGGATGGAGACCAAGAATGGAGCCAAAGCCTAAAAGCGGAGTCTAGCTGGTGACCAGGGCTCCCAGCATGCTGACTCTCCAGGAACGCAACTACAGGGAGATGATCTCTAAAGCAGTCAAGCCCATGCTTGGGTTCTCACAGCCAACCAAGAAATAGGGTCAAGGTAGTTAAAATAGATAGATACAAATGCTGGTCCAGGAGTTTCAAACATTAAAAAAGCAAACACATAAAATAATGGCTCAAGAGAGGTTCTGTTCTCATGGCTTTGCACACATTAGACCACTGAACCCTCACCATCATAAAGTAAGTACAAACATTTAAGATGGCTCCTGGGATCTTAGGGGTGGACACTAGCAAAGCAAGAAAATGGGAGACAGAGAAAAGATGAAATCTAGGGTTCACCTTGAAGCTGTGGGAAGATTAGTGGGAGGCAGAAAGAGTGACAGACATGCTGAAGGGCATGGGGAGCAGGGCTTGTTCTGCTATGTCTAGGAATCAAATCTGGCCCATTTCATAAATCAGTTTTCTTGGAATGTAGCCTTGCCCACTGTGTTTGGCCTTGGGCTGCTTTCATGCAACAGGGGCAAGCTGGGCAGCTTTGACAAAGCCTGAGACCATATAGCCCACAAGGCCAGGCCCTTTGCTGCATCTGATAACCTAAGACTGAGCCTCACTCTTTAAAAGGAAGCCTATGAATAGACAGAGAGGAGGTCTACCAGTGCTAGGCAGCAAGAAGCATGCAGCCCCATCCTGGACCTGAGGAATTGGGGGCCAGGGATAACTGCCCTTAAAAAAGGTTTCAGGAGATTCTTTCTGCACAGAAAGGCACTGAGAAGATCCAAGTCCACATGCCCATGCACAGACACGAGGGCAGGAGCACCTCCCTTATCAGTGTTGTAGTTCAGGGTTTGTTTTTTAAATTGTTGTTGATGTTTGCTTGAGACAGGGTTTCTCTGCATAGCCCTTGCTATCCTGGGATTCACTCAGTAGATCAGGCTGGCCTCGAACTCACAGAGATCCACCTGCCTCTGCCTCCCGAGTGCTGGGATCAAAGGGGCCCACCCCCACCCAGCTCACAGTTCAGGTTAACAACGACCCCAACCATGCAGTGAGGTCTCACTTCTACCTCTCCTTTCCCCTAGCTTCATTAATACCCTAGAATGCCTTCTGACAACTGGAACACAGTTGAGACTTATTAGGAAACAGAAAAATAGCTTGGGTATAATACCACCAGTTATCACGTACTTCCATGTATAACAAATATATCATCTCTAGGCCATGCCTCCAAGAGCCAATGTGTAGTAACTGAAGATATTAATAGGGTGACAGGGAAGTTGGAAGATGAACACAGGACACAAGCAATGTGATGCCTTACTGTACAACTTCTTTCTCCCCTTCAAACGAGCAGCTTTCCAGAATTGCAGGCAAATGAACAATTTAAAGTTCCAGGGAAGCAAAACAGTGTTCTGGACTATTCCGCCAACAGCACTCACTCCCTCGTCTAGCTCAGTTTGACAGCTTCCGAGCAATTGTTTAACATTCTGCCTTCTTAAAAATCTAGAAACATTTGACAGGGTTATTTGTGGGATTCGGGGTGCTTAAAAGTAATGATGGCAATACCGATAAAAATAGATGGGTGAAAAGGGCACACTCCTTATTTTTTCATGCTCCGATTTAATACTGTATATTCATGACACAGGCAGGGGCAAACCAGAGGTAGGAGTGTGCAGAGCTAACTTGGATAAGTATGCATAATATAAATCCCAAGGCAAAAAAGAAAAGCCACGAGAGGCTGGAGAGATGGCTCACCCCGGTTCATCTCTTAGCACCCTCATGGCAGCTCACAACTGTTTGTAACTCCAGTTGCAGGGGATCCGACAACCTCACACCAATGCACATAAAATAAAATTAAATACATTAAAGAAAGAAAAGCCACGGAACCTGTGCTAAGCAGAATTCCCATGTGATTCAATAATAAAAGCCTTTAGAAGTCTGTGGATTTGGCACAGGGCTAATGGCACTTAGTAAAAGTAACATTTACAAAGCACTGACTGAGTTTGCACTGTCTCAATGCCACAGTGCAGATGGTTTCATTTAACCCTGAAGGCATTGGGACATTAGCACCATTCTAAACAAGAGGAAACTAAGGCACAGAGAACTCACACTGCTTGTCTGGGGACCTGACAGCCCACTAAGACACAGAGGTGAGATATGAACAAGGCTCCACTCTGGGAGGTGTCATTTTAATCTGCAAAGGATTTGGTATCTCATACCATAAACCCTGCAGCCAGTGGTCACTACCTGCTGTGCAATATACTAACACCAAGGGATAAGGAGGTGCATCCAAATGAAGACACAGGCTTATCTTTTGACAGAAAAAATAAAAAAGACCGAAGCCTGGAAAAAGTCTGAAATGCACCATTTGTTAATAATGAAGACATTTCTACAGACACATTATCTTTAGGCCAACATATTTATGAAGTGCTTCAGCGAAGCTACAACAAGCACAGGCCTAATGCTATCAGGGTAGCACTCCCCAGCTGATTGTGCATGCTTATTTAAGTAATTGCCTGAACATAAATGAACAGGGGTATTAAAGTAAAGTTGGCACAAGGGATGGCATCCACAAGGCACATTCTTTGTTCCAGGCCCTTCATTCTGTCAGTACTCTTGGAAAAAAAGAGCAGCCACTAAATAAATCATGGAAGTACATGAGACTGCATAAGGCCTTTTATAGTCTCCAAATGGTCATGCAGCTTATATAAAGTTGATTTTCGACTTTCCCGTTTAAATGTTAGCAGCCTCAAAATAAGATCCGGGCTATTTACCTGTAAGAAGATACAATTAGAAAATAGGGCAGGAAGAAGAAAAACCAGGCGACAGGAGAGGCGGCAGGATGGTCAAGTATGAGGGGGTCGCCAGGACTCCAACCAGTTCAATCAACCACTTCGGTTTTGCCCATTTAACTTTACCCATTGAGGGGGTGGGGTGGGGTGGGGTGGGGGAAAGACACACCCTACTGGAGGTATTTCCACAAATACAGATAAGGGAACCGGTTTGCTATTTGAAGGCATGGACTGTCTGTGTGATTCCGGGATGTCCACGGAGTGCGCGGTGACATGCACAATTAAGGCTGCATGACACCTGGCTCTCGCTCGAGTTCGGGTGCCGAGGACAAAAGGGCCGTCCCTAGGAGCGCGCGGGCGGCCGCTCCCGGGAGCGGGGCTGCGTTCCCCGGAACCCGGGTGTGTTCGCGGGAGAAGGGCTACGTCCTTTGGAGAGGAGCTGCATTCCCTGGTGCCGGACTGCATCCTCGGAGCGAGGCTGTGTCCCCGGGAACCGGGCTCCATCCCCGAAATCAGGCTGCAACCCGGAGAACAGGGCAGCATCCCTGCAGCCAGGCAGTGTCCCCGGGAACCCGGCTGCTTCCCTGGGGCTGGGTGCTTCCCCAAAAACGGGACCGCGTCCCCAGGAACCGGGCTGCATCCCGGGAGCCCGGTGCTTCCCCCGGAGCGGGCTGCAGTCCCGGTGCCCGCCGCCGGCAGCGCAGGGTGCGGGTCGCGCACTCACCTTCCTCCTGGAACTCCAGCTTCTCCAGCATGCCGGCTTCCGCGGGTCCCGGGGCCGCCGCCAGCGCCGCCTGAGGGGGAGGAGGAGGAGGACACGGATCAGCATGGGCCGCGGCGGTCCGGAATCTCTCGCCCCGGGAGGAGGGGCCTGCAGCGGCGGCGGACGCGCGCGGCGGTGGGAGCGCGCGGCAGGCCAGGGCGGAGCGCGTCCCCGCCCAGGCCCCACAGCCGCAGGTGGGCCGCGATGGCACGCTCCGCTCCCCCCGCGCCTTTGGTACGGCCCGCGAGCAAGCGTGGGAAGGGGGAGCGGCGGTCTCAGCGCTTCGTCCGCCGCGCGCACCGGCGGACACGCGCGTCCTCGCGCAGGTGTGGGCCACGGGCACCCGCCGCACCCTCGGCGGGGGCGCGCTTCTCTCTCGGGGCCCCGCGCTGGCGGCAGACCGCTCCCATAAAAGGAGAGGCCGCCCGCGGGGCCGCGCTGCGCCAGCACTTTCGCGCGCTCTTCAGTCCCTCCCCACCCCCTCGCGGCGGATCTCTAAACTAGCTTCCTCCACTCGCAGCTCGCTCTTTCCTCATTGCTGCAGCTTGCTGCCAAAAGTTCACACAATTTAAATCTGGCCCCGGGCACGCCCGTCACCCTGGACTTGGGTATCTGAGACTTGCCTAACGTCAACTCGGGTTGGCAGGCAGAGAGGCTGGCAGCCGCCTGCTGCCGGGAGGAGCAGCGCCCGGGGGGGGGGGCGAGGCTGCAGACGGCCAGCACCTGCGGGGGCCCCCGACCTTGGCGGGGAACTTGTCATTCTTACTAGCACAGAAGAGGAAGCAGAGACCTCTTTAAACACCTTAGATCGGTCAATAACTAAATCTAAAGCGTCCCCTCTCAAAAAAAGTTTTGATACGTTGTGATTAAAAAAAATATGCATTTTGTCATGCTTTTAGTGAAAAAAAACTGAACACATAAGTTCAGGAGCAAGCAGTTTCACAGCTCTCACTCAACCGAGTACAAGGGATAAAAGGCAGATTGGAAAAGCCGGCCCCAGTTGGGGGAGAATGTGAGGTAGGGGATGAAGAAAGTTGGAGGGGAAGAGGGTGGACCAATATGATCAGCACATGCTATGCTAGGCTGGAGAGGCGGTTCAGTGGTTAGAACGTGCACTAGCTGCGCTCCTTGAGCGGTTTCCAGCACCCATAGAGCAGCACACATCTCTTGTAACTCCAGTTTCAGGAGATCTGGTGCTCTTTCTGGCTTCTGCATGCAGGTGGTACACACGTCTACATGCAGGAAAAATACAAAAGAAAAAAATTTTTTAAAAAATATACTGCATGCATGTATGAAGTTCTCAAAATAAATTAAAAATATTAAAGAAGACATACTACTTGGGAAGGAAGAAATGAAACCGTTCAAATAGCAGGCCATTCACATACAAAATCCCAGAGACTTCGAGCAAACTACAGCTAGGAAGACAGTGAGGTCACAGGATCAACTCACTGCATCTGGTGTAATAAAAACAAATGTGTGGAAGCTGGTATCAAATACCGTTTACAATCTCTGCAAAGGAAGTTAGTATGTAAAGTAAATGTAGGAAACCATATACAGGGTTTATATTCTAAAAACTTCACAGTGTTGGTGAGGTGGTAATCAATGAGGGGAAATCAATGAGCAGAGGTGTTGTGGAATATTAGTTTAAGATGCGTGACATTCATTTATGCTGTGGAATATGCATTTAATGGTGCAAACATGTGATGCAAATTTTTATGTTGCATTTGTTTAACTGTGAAGCTGTGTTACTTTGCCTGTCTAAAACACTGATTGGTCTAATAAAGAGATGAATGGCCAATAGCTAGGCTGGAGAGAGGGATAGGCGGGGCTGTCAGGCAGAATAAGCAGTAGGAGGAATCTAGGATCTGGAGAAGAGAGAAGGAAAATGGAGAAAAGGAGGAGGAGAGGACACCAGGGGCCAGCCACCCAGCCACACAGACAGCCATGGGGTAAGAAGGAAAGAAAGATACATAGAATAAAAAGAGGTAAAAAGCTCAGAGGCCAAGCAGTTAAAGAGAAATGGGATAAAATAAATTAGACAAGCTGGCTAGAAACAAGCTAAGCTAAGGCTGGGCATTCATAAATAAGAGTAAGTTTCCGTGTATTTATTTGAGACCTGGGTGGTGGGTCCCCTAAGAACAAACACAAAAACAAAACAAAACAAAAAACAAACCCAGCTACATAGAAGTAATCAATGGGGGGCATCCCACATTCAGGGGCTGGAAGACCCAACAAAAAAGAGTCAGTTATCTTCCAAGGTCATCTTTGGGTTTCTTTCAGTTCCTGTCAAAATCCCAGGAACTTTGTCTAGTAGATACAGATAAGTTGATCTTTCTTTCTTCCTTTCTTTCTTCCTTGTTTTTTTTTTTTTTTTTAAATTACATGAGAGGGTACAGTTTGGAATACCTGAAATAAGCTAGAAGGAAGTGGGAGGAGTAATCTTTCCTACTTTTCTAGTAGGGGCTGAAGGGAGGGGAGGGATGGTGCAACGTTTGAGGCCCATTGTTCTCTTGCAGACAGACCTACAGTTAAATACTCAGCACACTCACCAGGGGCTTAATCTGTCTGCAACTCCAGATCCAATGGCCTTTAGGGCAACTGCACTTACGTAGCTCAAACCCATAAAGAGAAACAAAATGTACATAAGTTAAAAACAAAAACAAAAAAACATTCCTTTAATCCCAGCACTCAGGAGGTAGAGGCAGGCCGGTCTCTGTGAGTTCCAGGCCAGCCTGGTCTACAGATCAAGTTTTAGGACAGCCAGGGTTATACAGAGAAAACCTGTCTCAAAAAACCAACCAAACAAAACAAAACACAACAAACACATCTTTTAGACAAGCTCACAGTATAGCTTAGCAAACAGGACAATATGATATTAACAGAGAAACAGGTATGTAATCAAAAGTAGGCCAGAAATGCACCCAAGCAAATGTTAAGGTGACACTCCTATCCACCAGTGACACACTGGTCATCAAACATCAGAACAAACAAAACAAAACTATCCCAATGTAAACCTCACATAGTCTCCAAAAATTGGCTCAAATTGGGTCAGGGACAAAATAAAATGTGAAACTTTTAGAAAAAAAAAATTGAGAAAATCTTTGGGCCCTAGGATTAGGCAAAGAGACTCACACCAAAAACATTCTTCATAAACAGGGAAGATTGATAATTAAATCAAATTGATAATTAAATCTCAAAGTGGGAGAAAATATTTGTAAACCATATAGTCAACAAATGACTAGTGTTTTGAATATAAAAAGAATGCTGAAAATGCAGAGGGCATCTTATCAGGACACAGACAAAATTAATGAAGAGACAATTCACCAGAAAGGATGTGGGGTATGCTGCGGAGACAGCACCAAGCATGAGAAAAAGGGTCAACATCAGTTTTCAGGGTGCATGGATGTGCACAGACCCACACCAAGACCTATACACACATGCACAAAATTAAAAGTAAATCTGACTGGGAAAAAAATCCGGAATGAAAAGCGTGTTCTGAAAACACCTTGGCAGTTTCTTATGAAGCTACCCACAACTACAAATTACACACCAGTGGTTTTCTTGAATATGTATCCCAGAGCAACAAAAGCTGTCCATATACACAGAAAAGCTACACCAGGATGTTAACAGCAGCTGCCCTTTTAAAAGCCTCAATGAGCAGTTACAGGTGCCATGCAATAGACGATTGGTTAAAACTCAGCAAACCATGTACATCATGAAGCATCAAAAGGTCAACCAGCTGGGTGGTGGTGGCCCAAGCCTTTAATCCCAATACTCGGGAGGCAGAGGCAGGCAGATAGATCTCTGCGAGTCTGAGGCCAGCCTGGTCTACAAAGTGAGTTCTAGGACAGCCAGGACTGCTACATAGAGAAACCCTGTCTCTAAACCAAAAAGAAAAGGTCAACTAATTACATGTTTGACAAACTGGGCCTGCTGGTGCACACTTTTGATCTCAGCATTCAGGAGGCAGAGATAGGTAGATCTCTAGGAATTCTAAGCCAGTCTACATAGTGAGTTCCATGCCACCAAGAGCCACAGTGAGACCCTGTCTTAAGTAAAACTTGGACAAGTGTCCTGGAAGTTATCCCGAGTCAAATAACAGCCATTTATAAGGATAATATATTGTATTCATGTTATGTTCTGAGATGACAAAATTACAGAAACTGAGTACAAATTAGTGGATGCTAGGGGTGGACAGAAGTGACCATGGCTTTTTATAGAAGGTCAACTTGAGGGACCTTGGGGGTCATAGACCTGTTCTGAATCCATGTCAGTGTCCACTGCCCTTAAGATATCACACTGCCCTTCCCCCCACCAATTTTGCAGAAGAAATGACAATTGGGATTTTAAAAAGTACTTATTGGAAAAGAAAAAAAGCTCACCCACTTAGTGCAGTTATTTTCAGCGTATTCAGAGTCATGTGACCAAGTCTGCAACATTTTCACCATCCCAAAGAGAAGCTGCATTCCCAGCACATATTACCTTCAGAGCACTCACCTCCACCTTGGGGCTAATCTGCCTTTGTCCCTATTTGTTCATACACTAAGAGTTTCATATACATGGGATCATATGTTATGTGGTCTTTTGTCATTGCTTTCCATAACTACTTTTTTTTAAAAATAATTGAATAACATTCCACTGTACAGATATATTAATTACATTTAGTCCATTCCTCAGCTGGTGGATCTTTAATTAGGTAGTTCCCACCTTTTGACTATTATAAACATTGATATTTATATGTCTGTGAGGACATGCATTTTCATTTCGGGGGGTTAAATACCCTGGCATGGAGTTGCTGGGTCCTATTCCTTTGGCAATTTCATGTTTAATGTTTTGAGGGACTGTCAAACTGGGTTACACCATGGCTGTAGCACTTGCCAGCAGTATATGAGGTTCCAACTTTCATGAAAGACACAACGCCACAGTGTTGTAGTGAGAGATATCCACCCCGCCTGTACCTGTTGCACTGACCATGTCCATTGGGGACATGTGAACAGGTGTGGATGTGACGGGTGGGGGCTAGGTCTGGGTTCCAGACCCTAGCTCGATCTCTTACTTCCTGGTTGGAGACAGAGAACATCCTGGGGCATCCTTGGAACCGGAACCTGTAGTGGTCATCTATTTCTGGTGTAAGTGATTTCTTCTCAAATAACATCCGTCAGCCTCTATTGTGTTCCGGAATCTTATTTCCCATGCAATACAGTGTATCTTGCAACTTTACCTAAGCCTACCATTGTCTTAAAAGAATGACTCTGGTGATAAATGTGTAAGTGTTGAGCATTCTCAGACTTCAGATTTTCCTTTCTTGTTCTTCCCCCCACTTATTGATTCTTAGTGGTAAGGAACCCTATCAAGGTCACCCTGATAAGCTGCTTCTTGGCAGGCAGACAGGAAACAGGCAAGGGTTATGCCCCTTACAAAGTGGTCCTTAACTAACAGAGAATGGGAACTGCAATTAGCTAGCCATGCTCCTGTCATTCCCTTGACATCAGATGTACAGCAGCAGCCTGAAATGCAAGTATTTCTATGTAAAAAGCCAGGGAAGTCAAATTTACATCGATGGGTTTTTACTTGCCAAGAAAACATCTTTCTCAGACAGACAGCTACAGACCAGTAGGAAAAGACAGATGAAATATTGTTCCATCACAGTCCTTTTTAAGAAGTCAAGGGCCTTTAAAGCTCTTAGACACCCACATGAATGCTCAGAGGGTCCAAAGAGGACCATTCATGGGCAGAGATGATTTAAAGTTGGTGGTCCTCTGTTGTCCTTCTATGGCAATGTTTTCTTAAACTTTCAGCAGACTTTTTTGCCAGACTTAATTTTAGCTGCTCTGGATAGGCAGGGAAAGTCAGGGCAGGGAAGAGGGGAGGGAAGGGCTCAGCACCACCCCTATCCAGGAAGACGGGTGTGTGCTCATGACACCATCCATCCAAGTCTGTCAGGCCACTTGGAATTAGAAAAGTCAGACCATCTCTGCACTCGGTATTTCCTGACAGCCAATCTGTAGCCAGTTTCCCCAGGGGAACTGATGACTCGTCTTGGTGACAGAGAAGCATGGGGTTTCACTTGGGGGTCCTATTCTTTGTGCCCACAGGGGACCTTTCTACCTGCATGCCTTTGGCCTCTGCAGCCAATATGAGGTTCCAGGGCTCTAGTGTGGTGGTAAGGTCTGCTCTGATGTTGAGTTTTACTAAAGGGATGCCTGCAAAAGAGGGAGTCATTATAAATGTGGTGTACTGGTTAGTGAAAAGTGCTGAATTATTAAGATCAATCTTACGTAATCATGCCTGGGTACTGCAAAGTATAGTAGACTGAATGAATAACTCTGAGAAGGAAAAGCTTCACTCTGGACGCATAATCATAAAACTACTATCAAAAAAAAAAAAGCACCCCCCAAAATGCATCAAGGTTGAAAGACATATGCTCTGCCTTAAAAAACAAAGAAACCTTAAATAGCTACTGCAAGAAATAAATCGACCGTAAATACAGGAAAAGGAGCTCCTCAATAATTTAGTGCACTGTACCAAAGTCACTCCTCATCTCCAATTGTCTCCGAGCAACTCTGGCTGCCAGGGCATCCTCTCTGGGGTCCAGACAGCACTTGCTTCTCTCTCCTCTAAACAGCTTCTGTGCACAGTGTGCCAGCCTGGACCTAGTCTAGGCTGCACCGGCTCCTACAGCTATGAATGCTGTCCGACACAAAATTCCAATCTTACTTAAAACAGTATGAGATTTGTTGTTCTTGTTTTGAGACAGGGGTTCAATATGTAGCCCTGGCTGGTCTAGACTTGATATGTAGACCAGGGTGACCTTGAACTCATAGGGATCTGCCTGCCTCTGTCTCCCAAGTGCTGGGAAATAAAAATGTATGCCACCAAGCTTGGCGTTTCGGTTTTTGATTTGTAACTCAATTGCTGGTAAATGGCATCTGATTCAATGTCAAGGCTGGACACTCCCGCTTGTTCCTGGAGTAAACCTTGTGCTCATGCAGGGCAGTGATGACAGTGTAGATTTGCTCTCCTGGGATGGGCTCCATCTATTCCTCCAAGACCATCTATCTATCTCCTCTCCTACCAGAGAGTCCCTTCCGATCTGCCCCCACCTTCCCTCCTGCCTTCCTGTGGTGGTCTGAGTGAGAATGGTCCCCTTAGGCTAATATGTTTGAATGTTTGGTCCCTAGTTAGTGGAACTGTTTGGATTAAGAGGTGTGGCATGTTGGAGTAGGTGTGACCTTGTTGAAAGACAAATGTCACTGGGGGTGGGCTCTGAGGTTTCAAAAGCCCACTCCAGTCCCAGTCTCTCTACCTGCAGATCAGGATGTAAAGCTCTCAGCTACTGCTCCAGTACCTTGCCTGTCTGCTTCCTGCCCTGATGATTGTGTACTGGCCTTCTGAAGCTGCAAGGAAGGCCCCAATTAAATGCTACTTCTCTAAGAGTTACCTTGGTCATGGTGTTTCTTCACAGCAATAGAACAGTAGCTAAGACAATTCTCTTCTTCACACATTGTCTCTTCAGTTGCTTCTTTCTGATCACCTTTTAAATTTACTCATAATTAAATGTTTAATTTCCAATACAATATTTAAGAATTCTATATGAGGAGGACATGGCTCAACCAATAAGAGCACTTTATTGCTCTTCCAAAGGACCTGAGTTTGATTCCCAGCACCCACATCTGGTGGCTCACAAACATCTATAACTCCAGCTCCAGGGTGATCTGAAGTCTCTGGCCTCTATAAGCACTAGCATTCACATGCACAGACCCATAATTAAAAATAAAACTAAGATTATAAAATAATTCTACAGAGGCAGGCAGATCTCTGTGAGTTTGAGACTAGCCTAGTCTACATAGTGAGTTCCAGGACTGCCAGGGCTACATAGAGAAACTCTGTCTATAAAAAGAAGAAGGAGGAGGAGAAAGAGGAAGAAGAGGAGGAGGAAGAGGAGAATGATAGAATTTTATATGAAATTATCACATTTACATATATAGTATATAGTTTCTTAAATTCCAGATATATAAAACCTAAAATTTTCCCCTTAATTGCATTTTAATTATATTTTAATTAATTGTATGTATGTGTGTATGTCAACATTTTCTGTCCTATAGGGCCTGAACACCGTGGGGTGGGACTCAGTACTTCCTGGCTTCCTCTGAGTCCTGTAAGCTCACTGCAGAGGAAGGATGACTCGTTTGTAAGGCCTGTGTCTGGTACGTATGAGCAGCGAGCTGTTTCTCCTTAGTCTATGAATAAGAGACAGTTCAAGACGTATTGTTAAATGTGGGGCCACAGATGGGACTAGAGGCTATTTCAGTCCATTTGCTCCAGCTTCCTGGGGACTCTCTTCCTATTTAGAAATGATCAAAATTACTTTCCCTTGAGTGATGAGAAATGACAGACAGCAAACTTTTCGCCCATAGATGCCCACCCCTCCAATTGGGGCCGTAGGCAGAGCCAGAGGGTTGTTCCTACCCCACACAGAGATTTTACTTCCCCTTATGTGTAAACGATTGTTACTGGAAGAGGTGCAGAAAACACTCTTAACTCTTCGATGTCTTCAGATTGACCAACTGGAGGGAAAGATTTCGTTCACTTTGGTACTTTTCCAAAGTCAAATGCTAGTAGTTATTTCCTCTCTAGCCTTAATTTACATATCCTCCAAAGAGAATTTATGTTGCAGTGTCCTTTGGGAGAGACTAGCAAGCAGTTCCCAAAGCCCACTTCTGGGGAGATGTGATAAAACAGGGGCTGGAGAAAATGGGTTAATCCAACAGCCCTTTCATATGGATTCTCTCGGGCTGAGCTGCCTTCTAACTGCCCAAAACGAAGACACTGCTAAGATTGTGAATGCCTGCTTTGATCTCTGCTATGGGACAGGAAGGAAACATAGTGATTTGAACATGTGCTGGCATGATTAGAAACTGGCAGAAAAGATCTGAACTGGGACCCTCTGTCACCCCACAGGAACAGCTTGTTACACTTCTGGAGTTGGGTTTGTCTACTGTCTTTGAAAAACAAGTAGACCTGGCTGGCCTCAGATTCACAGAAATCTACATGAGTGCTAGGTTTAAAGGCATGACCAACCAGGAACTACATGCCTGAATCCTACTAGGTGGCCAGAAGTGGCACTTTGTGGATGACAATGTGTTGGTCACCAACTACCTTTTCAATTCCACATGCATCACAAGTTCACGCTTTGATAACACACAGAATGAGGTATCTTCACCAGAACCCCTCTCCCCACTGTTTTCTACTCCTTGCCCCAACAACTGACTTGCTTGTCAATGCCTTCCAGAACAGATGTTTGTTAATATTTAGACTTTCCTAATACCATCATTTGTGGAAGCCTGGCCATAAATTGGTGAAAAGTTATAAAAACTGTTTCCACACAGAGTGATTCAAAGCAAACATGCTACCCAAACTGAAAAGAAAGGGACTGGATGAAGCTTCTATCCTAGCCTCTACAGCCCACGGACTTCTGCCATCTTTATTTACAACCTGTAGTGCTTAAGGGTGGTGGTGATGGTGTGGGTGTGGATTCACTATGGTGAACAGAGGGAGGACAACTTATGGGAGTTTGATTTCTTCCGCCTGAGGGATGGAAGGTCATCAGGGTTGGCAGTAAGCCATCTTGACCACCCAGGTCTTATTTATATATTTTTTGCCATATTGTAGCTTCAATATATTATTTCCTTAGTTGTATATATTTATGCATTTACTATTTAGAGCCCAGGTCTCATGTAGCCCAGACTGGCCTCCAGCTTGTTATGTAGCAAGGATGAGAGAGACCCTCTGGTCCTCCTGCTTCCATATCTCAGTGCTAGGATCACAAGCGTGTGCCATCATACCCGCCTTACATGGGGGCTGAACCCTAGCCATTCCTTCTCACGTGTTTACTGGCCATTCACACATCTTCTTTAGTGAAGGGAGTGTATGCTTGCCCAAACTCTAATTGGATTTTTCTGTTCTTTTTATTGATGAACCAAGCTGTTAGTGTGTTAGATGGGCTCTGACATGCTCCCAGAAACTCAGCTTCACTTTCTGGGATTCAGAAGTCTCTGTCCTTTCCTTTCCTTGAGCACAGCCTTTATCTATCTTTACCTTGCTTCTAACTAAGATCATGGTGAAGATGGCAGGGCATGGTCTACATGAGGAAGTACTGTCTATCAGATGTGGCATCTGTCTTTGCAAGACTTCCTCTCTCTTGTTGGTAGTTGATGAGTTAGGGTTAGGGTTAGGCTGCCATATTGGAGGGGCCTATATGGCAGGAACCAAGGCATCCTGCAGGGAACCAACCTCTGCTATCAGCCTGGGGATGGACTCTCTCTCTGAGCCGCCTTGAGGTGAGAGTTAGTGCTGGCTGACTTTCTGGGGCTGCTTTTGTGAGGCCTTGAGGCAGAGGCCACTGTTGAACTATCCTTGGAGCATGGCCCACAGAAACAGTGAGTGATAAATATGTGGTTTGTGTGTTTGTGGTATGTGTTTATGTATGTTTGTGTGTGTGGAGGCCAGAGGTCAACAGTGGTCATCCTTGTCTTTCACCCTCCACCTTAGTTTTTGATACAGGATCTTTCATTAAACCTGGAGCTCAATTTGGCCAGACCAGGTATCCAGGACTAGGATTATTGTCACATGCCACTATGCCCAGCTTTATACTTGAATGCTGGGAATTGAACTCATGTCCTCATGCATGGATAGCAAACACTTTACCAACGAAGCTATCTTCCCAGCACCCTAAGTTAAAACAAACCAAAAAACCACATTTAGAGCTGGGCACCATGGTGTGTACCTGTAGTCTCAGCTGCTGGGGAGTTTGAGCAACAGGAGCTACTCAACAAAACAAAAGATAAACTTACATGGAGGATACTACCCTGGCAGGGAAATGTTTTTTCCATTCTGTGGGCTATCCTTTCACAGCTCCCTACCATGCCTTTGAAAGAGCAACCATCTTTAGTTTGGATGAGATCTGTATGAAGCTTTGTGATGGGTAATGTTGACTGTCATTGTCAGCTTAATTGTGCTGAGAAACACCTAGGTTAGGGAAGTACCTTAGGTGTGCTGCCACCTTTGTGTGAGGTCAGGTAAGGGGGCAGACCTGGGTGGTGCCATCCCATAGGCAGGGCTAGATGGAATGAAATGGGGAAAACATTTCCAGTGAGCTCAGGCATATCTCCCCTCTCCCTCCCCTCCCCTCCACTAACACACACACACACACACACACACACACACACACACACACACACACACACACACACACACACACAGGCTGCTATGATATGTTCCCACCATGCTCTGTGGTCCATGATGGACTGAAGCCAGACATCATTAGTCAGACTTCGCCTTTCCTCTTTTAAACTGTTTCTCCCAGGCTAACATATCCTCCTATGATTTGTGTTTTCTGTCTTTGCTTTCTCCCTCAGGCTGTGGAGATTCACTTCAACATCCTTCTAGGAGCTTTAATTCTTTTCCTTGGTAATCTTCGACTGAGTCTCCCAGATAGGACTGAAAGTTCTGGGAGGAGAAGACTGTTTTCCTTATTTGCCAGAGCAGTTCCAGGACTCTAGCCTAGCATCTTCCAGGCTGTGGGTGAGCCACACCTACTGGTTAGTTTTGTGTCAGCTTGATACAAGTTAGAGTCATCTGGGAAGAGGGAACCTCAATTGAGAAAATGCTGTCAGATGGCCTGAAGGCGAGTCTACAGGGCATTTTCTTGATTAAATGATTGATACAGGAGGGCCCTGCCCACTGTGTGTGTGTGTGGGGGGGGGGTCACTGAAGGAAGTTTCTTTCTTGATGAATTGACACTGTTTTCTTTTTTCCATTTATGATAGTTAATATTGTCAACTTGAGAGAATCTAGAATCGCCCATGAGACAAACCTCTGGGCATGTCTGTGAGGAAGTTTCTAGATTGAGTAGACTAAAATTGGGATACCCACCCCAAATGTGGACAGCACAACCCCAAGGCTGAGTAAGCTGAGTGCAGGCATTCATCGATCTCCTTGATGACAAAGGAAATGTGACCTCAGGTCCCTGCCCTGCTGCTATGACTGCCATCACCCAGCACTGTCCAACTGTGAGCCAAGATCCATCCTCAAATTGCCTTTGTCAGGCATTTGTCACAGCAATGAGTAAAGTACCAGATGTGCTGGTTTTCTCTCCTTTCCTTGGGGCTTCTTTGTGCAATGTAACATCTGGTAATCCTGTTTGCAAAGGAGAGAATGCCCGCAGATGCAAATTACATGCAGTGATTTGGCCATAGGTCATGAGTTTCCTTCCCCTTGGCCACGTGTGTTTGCTTTCATGCATTTGGATCAGAGCCTGGCCACTCCACCAGAGAGCTGGGGACTCTGAGTTGTCTACACCCAGTGCATATTCTGAAAGCTTATGTTTAGGACTCTCTGAACACAAAGGAGCAAGGTGCCCTGGCCTTCCTCACCTCTATGTCCCTGTCCCTGCCTCCTAGAACCTTACCTTTGACTTTTCTATTCATCTCTATGACCTGTTTTGATTCAGTTTCTTGTGACATGTGGTGACACATGGTTGCTGGGAACAGTTTACTCTTCCATCGAAGTGATCTGCTACCTTTACCTAAAATCAGTTAGGGGAGGGGTCTATTTTTGAGCACTCTGCTTCATTCACCCATCTGAATCTATGCTTTTATCATAACACTCTGATAATTGTAGCTCTAGGCTACACCTTGAACTCAAGTATCACCTTTCCAACTCTCCCCTTTGTTGTCACCTTGCTTTCTCTTCTCCTCCTTTCTTCTATGCCTCTTCTCTTGTTAAAAAAAGTTTCATTTTTAAATTTTGTATGTATGGGTGTTTTGCCTGCATGCACCATTTTGTCTAGGCACCATGTACATGCAGTACTCATGGAAGCTAGAAGAGGGTATTGGATGCCCCTAAAACTGTAGTTACAGTTGTGAGCTACCATATAGGTACTGGGTCTCAAATTTGGGTCCTCTGCAAGAGTAGCAAGTACACTTAGCGACTGAGTTCTCTCTCCTCTTCTGCCTCTCGACCCCTGTCTTCTCTTCTTCACCCCTCTCTTGAACTCTCTCTTTTTTTCCTTCCTTCCTTCCTTCCTTCCTTCCTTCCTTCCTTCCTTCCTTCCTTCCTTCCTTCCTCCCTCCCTCCCTCTCTCCCTCCCTTCCTGTTCTTTTTTTGAGACAAAGTCTTGCTATGTAGCCCAGCCAGGCTTGCCTCATGCTCATGATCCTCTCCCTCTGTCTCCCAAGCATTGGAATTACAGAAGTGTTGTTCTTCCTTTGAAAAAGTGCTTGTTTTATAGAGCCATTGGGTTTTTTCTACATGAGAAATCACATGACTCAGTGTCTTTAACCTTTAAGTCTTTAGTTTATAGTTTCTTGATAATTGGATAAATTTATAAGTCCTATTTATTCAGATTACAACATAGCATAGTATTAGTGCCTTCATTCAGATACATGTATAAGGTATAGTAAACATTTTATATTAACACATGTAATACAGAATACAAAAAGAATTTTTTTTTTTTTGTATTTTAAACTTGGCTGCACATACCGGCACAGAATATTGTATGAGAGTGGTGTGCACTGTGTTGTAGGCTGTGGCTCCCTCTGGACGCACACTGCTCAGTGACAGAGGCCTGCTGCTGCCCGCCTACCATCCATTACTCTTCTGCTGTGTTGTGGAATATTAGCTGACGATGTGTTACATTTGTTTATGCTCTGGGATGTTTAATGATGCAAAGATGTGTTGCATCCTTTTATGTTGCATTTGTTTAACTCTGTAAAGCTGTGTTACTTTGCCTGTCTAATGACTGGTCTAATAAAAAGCTGGATAGCCATAGCTAGGCAGGAAAGAGAAATAGGTGGGGCTGCCAGGCAGAAAGAATAAATAGAGAAGAGAGAAGAGGGAGGAACAAGGAAAGGAGGATGCCAGGGGCTAGCCACCCAGACACCCAGCCACCCAGCCACACAATCAGCCATGGAGTAAGAAGGAAAGAAAGGTATATAGTGAAAGATAAGAGCCTAGAGGCAAAAGATAGATGGGATAATTTTAGTTAAGAAAAGCTGGGTCGAAATAAGCCAAGCTAAGACCATGCATTCATAAGTAAGTAAGTCTCTGTGTAATTATCTGGGAGCTGGATGGCAGACCCCTAAAGAGTAAAAGCAAAAACAAAAACAAAAAAACCCCAACTACATTACTTCCCTTTTAGCATGTTGGGGTTCACATTGTTTCCACACAGGAGTTCCACTGGCTATAGTCTCCCTGGATCTGTCCTCAGCTACAAGGGAGACTGTTAAAGAGAGTCAGCTCAACTTAAGGTTGTATGGCTCTATCCACCATTCCGCTGAGAGCTACTGAGGGCTAGGTGCCTTCAGACGAAGCCACAGAGCAGAGGGGACCTGGGTCCCGGAGGACGTCAATGAGCAGGCCTGTGACTTGCTTTGCCTTGGGCCTATTCTGCCCTGGGACCTGCAGACATGAGAAAACAGTGCCCTTATTCTTGGAGCCTGTTTGAGGCAAATTCTGTTGCCCTACAGTTCAAACCATGCTGGGTGATACTGGGTGCTGTGTTGGAGACAAGCCACACCTTCAGGAGGTCGGGGCAGGTGGAGATAGAATAGTCAAAGTCTGGAAGGCAGAGATCCTCACATGTTGAACTCAATATCACCAAGAAGTTGATATAAAAGTTCCACCTGCAAAGAGGGTGCAGATGCTGAAGAACTTTCTGGAATGGGGCTTTCTTCAGAGTTGTATTGAGGTTGCTTTAAATTTTGAATCTATCTATCTGTCTGCCAATGTATTTATCATCTATCTATCTATATATATATATCTATCTATCCATCCATCCATCTATCTATTTATCTATCTATCGTGTGTGTGTGTGTGTGTGTGTGTGTGTGTGTGTGTGTGTAGCATGCATGCAAGGGGAGTCAATTTTCTTCCTTCCAGGGTTCACTCACGTCATCTTGGTGGCAAGACCCATATTCCTGGCCCTGGGTGGGGTTTGAAGAAGTAAAAGGGAGGAGAAGCTTCAGATCTGGCGTTGGCGACAAAAAGTCCTGGAGCTGAGGATACTTTGAGAGCACAGGCAGGCAGCCAGTGGCTGAGAGAAGCATGCTCCCAGAAAATCTGTGGGAAGGTTAGATTAGGACCTGCATGCACATGTAATAAATAAATAAACAGAAGGAGTGAAAGAAAAGAAAGTATGCCTGGTGACTACAATATAGCCTCCTTGACTTTAATGGTAACATGAAAAACTAAGCAGTAGGAAATCAAAGCCTAGTTTTAAACTATAAAGTATGACCTACTCATGGACCATTAAAGCCACTTAATGGGCCAAACACCATAAAACAATAGTGTATTAACTTCAAAAATAAGGAGGATGGAAAGAGTGCTTTGTAGATGACTGAGGGTAAAACTATTTACACACACACACACACACACACACACACACACACACACACACAATGGCAGGACAAATTTTTCTCTTATTCCTTCTTTTGATCACTGATGCATGCCTATGTATTGTGGCCTCTCGTTTTCACAGAATGTTGTGTACACATAGGACACAAGTTCTAGTGTAGTTAAAATTGTTGCAAAGTGTGTTCTTCCTTTCTCCACAATAATAGTAGCCTCTGTATTCAAGAACAACACGAGGCTTGGGGGAGGGGGAGAATAATTTAAACTTGTTTATTTTTACACGAGGCTTGGGGGAGGGGGAGAATAATTTAAACTTGTTTATTTTTAAGTAGCTTACCACCTTGGTGGTATTTTTGTTTTGTTTTTTTTTTTCTAAGATAGGATCTCATATAGCTCAGGCTAGCTTCCAACTCTAGCTGGAGATGACTTTCAACTCCTGGTCTTCTTGCCTCTTCCTCCCAAGTACTGAGATCGGAGAGATGGATCCCCATGCACTTTTAGAGGCATCTGCTGGATATTCTACATACCCAGGAGGCCAGGGGAAACTCATGTATGTACATGTACACATATACATACACAGGAGTGGAGAAGGATGTAGCTGATTTTGATTAAAAATGTTGAGTTTGTTATTTCCCGCTGAGGATGGTTGCCAGACCTATACACTCTAGAGAATGTTTACTGTTAAGTTTGGCCATGGCAGGAGAAAGAGTTACAGCCACACATACTCTCAAAATTAGTCTGTGCTCTCTTCATCCCTCTGTTACTCTGAAGATTTGTAGGTGACAGATACCTTAGAATGTATGGTGTCTAATCGTGGCTTTTAACTTCACACATCTGGGAAGAGGGAGCCTCAATGAAGAACTGCCTCCATCAGACTGGCCAGTGGCCCTGACTGTAGGGCATTTCCTTAATTTTTAATGGGTATAAGAGGGTTCAGCCCACCATGCCTTACTTAGTCAGGTGGGCCTGGATTATATAAAGAAGGCAGCTGAGTGTTTCTCTGTACTCTCTGCTTCTGCAGGTCCCTGCCTTGGCTTCTCTTGATGATCAGCTGTAACCTGTAAGCCAAATAAACAGCTTCTTCCCCAAAATTGCTTTGGTTGGTGTTTTATCAGAGAAACGGAGAAGCAAACTAGAACACAATGGTAGTATGCACCTACAAATTGTGTGACGTATCTGCAGAGAGTTACAAGGGTGACAAGCTTTCTGTGCTGACACTAAGGATCCATGATGGTTAGTGGTAATTTTGTTTGACAAGAGAAAGGTCTCTAGGCATACTCATGGGGAATGGACTTGATTATGTTAATTGAGAAGTTAAGACTTGCTCACTGAGGGTGGCGCCATTCCCTGTGCAAAGGATGCTGGACTAAATGAAAGGAGAAAGTGAGCTGACCACAGGGAATATTCATTACTTTCTTCTCACTGTGGACATACCAGTTGCTTCAAGATCTGCAATGGACTGCAACTTGAATTGTGAGCTAAAACTAAACTTTTAAGTTGCTTTTACCACAGCAACAAGACAGAAACTAAAACAGAAATTGGTATTAGGAGTGGGGTCATTGCTGTGACAAACTTGTGTTTTATCCCACCCTCCACTGGAATTGTTTCATGGCTGGAATGTGGAAAAGTTTAGAATTTCTGGTTAGAAAGAAAAGCATGCTGGAAACAGAGCTTAATAGGGCATTCTAGTGGGAACTTGGAAGATAAGAATGCTGAGAGAAACAGACAGTTGGGGCCCAGCTCATGAGGTTCCAGAGGGGGAATGAAGATTCAACCAGGATTTATGATAGGAGCTATTTCTATGATATTTTAGCCAAGAATCTGAATCCGTTCTATTTGTGTCCTGAGAACATGAGAGAAGTTGAATTTAAGAATGATGATTAATTTGTTTGGCAGAGGAAATTTCAATCAGGAGAGCACTGAAGTTGAGGCCAAGAAAGAGGCTGTAGTTGTTAGAGAGATCAGTTCCACTGAAAAGAAACCATCTGTGCTGCTCTGGGATGGTACAAAAGGTATCCAGAGGGCAAAAATCCTACTCTTGAAGACTCTATCTTGTAAAGATCCAATTTTACTTACAGTATGAAAGCCCAGGCTGAGGGGCTCATGCCACAGATTATGGGAAATTCATCAGTAAAATCAGATCCCAAACTTAAAACAACCCCATGTCTGGTCTACTGAGGTGCTGTGAATAACCCTGGACAACATGAAATAAGCCAGGCACAGTACGACAAACACTGCAAAATCCCACTTCTGTGTGGAATCTTACAAAATAAAACCCTTAGTGTAGGACAGTGGTTACCTCGTGCTGAGTGCAGTGTGGGGCTATGGCTATAGTTAGGAATAATGTACAGTTCAAAACTTCTGGAAAGGATTTAATGGTCTCACCATAAAGAGATAATAAGAGTATGAGCTTCTATATCTGTTAATTAGGGGAACTTAATCGCAACACAATGTAGACAGAGATCACACTGTATCTCATAAAGTATATACAATCAGTTGTCAATTTAAAATAACAAAGAAGTCTCGGAAAGAAAACTGCCATTTGTCAAGACGAGTATCCACGTTTATTAAACAAGGCTACTGAATACAGTCCTCCCTTTCCCAGTGCCTGTTGGTGTGAGGCTGGATTTTCTTCACATGCATCAACATGAAAACAGGCTTCAGAGGCAGACCTGAAAAGCCGACTGTACCAGGCACTTAAAGATGAATAACAACACAAGAACAGGCCATTCCAGGATGGCGCGGTGGGTAAAGATTCTGCTGTCAAGTCTGCTGACCTGAGTACCTGACAGAAGGAAAGAACCAGCTCCTCCAAGTTGTCCTCTGATCATCACTTGTATGAAACCTCACACCTGTACACCTGTATACCTCCCCTACTGCTTTTGTAAAAGTCAAGTTATCTTTCATAAAAGTACATTTATGATGTGTGCAATGGGTTCATTCTTGGTGTTAAACGGGTTCAATGGCTTTACACTGAGGTGTGCTGGCATTGTTTCCCATTTTATCGAGACTGCTCTGATTATGAGCTGAGAAAACTTGATTAATCAGCATGAAGCCCAGCACTTCACAGAGCAAGCTCTGCTCCCCGTCTCACAAAGTGAGAAAAAAAAAAATGACTGTGGAATTTGGTCGTTCAAAAGAGGTCACTGGTTTGTGCCTAGGCATTTTTAAATAGTAAGCAACATTTAAAGCTATTCTAAGGCCAATGGACAGGACTTGAATTACTTTCAGCTCAAAATCAGGATAACACTTGTTTCTAAAGGGAGTTCTGGATCATTATTGGGGCACACATAATTAACTATGCCACCCACTGCAGGACAGACCTGTAGGACTTTGGTCCACCAGGGTCCTCATTAGAGCTTGTGAGGTGTGACAGATGGGCTGGCAGAAGTGGTTTGGAAATTCTTTTTACATTTAAAAACATAAGATTTATTTTATTTTTATTTATGCATGGAGGCCAGAAGAGAATGTTGAATCCCTGGAGCTAGAGTTGTGGGATACCATGTGGGTGCTAGAAACCAAACCTGAGTGTTCCACAAGAGCAGCCAGTGCTTTTAAAGCACCGGGCTACCTCTCCAGCACCTCTATTTAAGAGAAGTTTTTAAAGGTTTATTTATTTTGTATGTATGAGTTCATGCCTTCATGTATGTACATGTAGAGAGAGTCCTATTTGATAGGTGCCTTCCTTATTATGATGTTTTACCTGCTTAAAAACTATTATTTTTCATTTCTTTCTACTCCCCTGCCCCCCAAGACAAGGTTTCCTGTGTAGCCTTGGCCATTCTGTAGACCAGGCTAGTCTCAATCTCAGAGATCTCACTGCTTCTGCCTCCCAAGTGCTGGGACTAATGGTGTAAAAACTATTATGTTACCATCATTATTTTAAACACTGTTGTGCTTTTGAAATGAGAACTCATTGGTGTTTTATAAATACTGGGGTTTCCCCATCTGTTTTTAGACAGACAAGCCAATCATTCTGACATAGTTAAGCATGGCCACCAGGTGAAAACAGGTAACGCCACCCAGAGGGAAAGCTTTTCTATTTACCATCATCTCCAAAGAGGTGCTTCCCCACCGATGTGAGGTTAAAATAGTGATGGGTGAGGAGGTCGGGCTTATAAAACAACTGTCCACGGCCACCCCTTCCATCCTCCTGTGCAACTGATCATCAATCATGTGACTCACCCCACCCCCACCCTCACGATGCTAAACCACAACATATTGATTTCCTCCCCACTTACTAGTTTTGATCATTTCTATTTATAGTTCAGCTCTTCTGCAGAAGGTCAAGATCAACACTCTCTTTTTAAGGTGTGTGTGTGTGTGTGTGTGCGCACACGTGTGCGCTGGTGTGCACACACAGGTGTATGTAGGTGGTCTAAAGTTAACGCCGGAGTCTTCCTTCATTGCTTTCTCCTTCGTTTACTAAGGTAGCATCTTGCTAAACTCAGAGCCCACAGTTCCATGCCTGTCTATATAGCCAGATGGATGGGGATCTCCTGGGGTGCTGGCCTCATGCCTGCTGTGTTTCATGTGGCTCGTTTTAAAAAGCCCTCCTGTTTAAAATGTCACAATGCTGCATCTGGGTAGTGGTCCTTCCTTTCCTTTTCTTCTTGTTTTGCCCTGATCTAGCTGTGATGGAAGATGCCCTCATTCTTCTCCCTGACTCACACCTTTCCTTCCATGACCCTCCTTGCTAGATTCATGCTAGTCTGAGGCTGAACCTCCTTGCTTGATCTTCTCCTTTTCTCTTTAATCAAGTGTGTGTGCATGCAGGTGGAGGTATACATGTGTGCATATGCAGGTGGAGGTATACAACATGTGTGCATGCAGGTGGAGGTATACATGTGTGCATGTGCAGGTGGAGGTATACATGTGTGCATGTGCAGGTGGAGGTGTACATGTGTGCATGCAGGTGGAGGTATACATGTGTGCATGTGCAGGTGGAGGTGTACATGTGTGCATGTGCAGGTGGAGGTATACATGTGTGCATGCAGGTGGAGGTATACATGTGTGCATGCAGGTGGAGGTATACATGTGTGCATGCAGGTGGAGGTATACATGTGTGCATGCAGGTGGAGGTATACATGTGTGCATGCAGGTGGAGGTATACATGTGTGCATGCAGGTGGAGGTATACATGTGTGCATGTGCAGGTGGAGGTATACATGTGTGCATGTGCAGGTGGAGGTGTACATGTGTGCATGCAGGTGGAGGTATACATGTGTGCATGTGCAGGTGGAGGTATACATGTGTGCATGCAGGTGGAGGTATACATGTGTGCATGTGCAGGTGGAGGTATACATGTGTGCATGCAGGTGGAGGTATACATGTGTGCATGTGCAGGTGGAGGTATACATGTGTGCATGCAGGTGGAGGTATACATGTGTGCATGCAGGTGGAGGTATACATGTGTGCATGCAGGTGGAGGTATACATGTGTGCATGTGCAGGTGGAGGTATACATGTGTGCATGTGCAGGTGGAGGTATACATGTGTGCATGTGCAGGTGGAGGTATACATGTGTGCATGTGCAGGTGGAGGTATACATGTGTGCATGTGCAGGTGGAGGTATACATGTGTGCATGTGCAGGTGGAAATGCACATGTGTGATCACAGGTGGAGGTACACATGTATGTAGGTGAAGGTACACATGTGTGCGGGTGGAGTTGCACATGTGTGATTACAGGTGGAGTTAACATGTATGCAGGTAGAGGTGCACATGTGTGCAGGTGGAGCTGCACATGTGTGATTACAGGTGGAGGTATACATGTATACAGGTGGAGATACACATGTATGCGGGTGGAGGTGCACATGTGTGATTGCAGGTGGAGGTATACATGTATACAGGTGGAGGTACACATGTGTGATTACAGGTGGAGGTACACATGTGTGCGGGTGGAGGTGCACATGTGTGATTGCAGGTGAAGTTAACATGTATGCGGGTGGAGGTGCATATGTGTGATTGCAGGTGGAGGTGCACATGTGTGATTGCAGGTGGAGGTATATATGTATGTGGGTGGAGGCCAGAGAACAACCTTAGTATCACCCTCACAAACGCTTTCCTTTGAGGCAGGATCTCTCATTGGTCTGGAGCTCACCAATTAGTTTAGATCACCTGGCTCATGAGTCTATGAGGAAGTACTTGTGTCTGATGCTTGAATGGTAAACACATACTATCAAACTCAGCTTATTTTGAGCTCAGATCAGGTCCCCAGGCCTGCACAGCAAGTGCTTTATCAACAGAGCTGCCTTCCTGCCCCCAGCTCCTTAGTTGACTTTTATCTTTGTCATTGGGACCCTACTTTCCAGGCAAGGTGCTCAACCTCACTTTATACTCTGCTTCGATAGCATCCTGCTCTTGTTTCACACGGGTGCTCTACCTTGGCCTACTTCCTCCACTACTGTTTTCCCTGTAACGGGGGTTCTCCTTAAACACCTGCTATTCTTAGCTTCATTTGATGGGCTGCCCTAGGGAGGAGACTGGGGGTCTTTAGAATGTAAACCACTGATGGGTGGGTTCCACTCTAGTGTAATAAAGCAGCAGGCCAACAAATTCAGTGCCTTCAGCTCCATACTCTAAAGGAAAACTAATTCCCCACTGTCCTGCTTGGGTCACAGGAACTGAGAGCAAGCACAACAGTGACCATTTGGGGAACAAAGCGAGGTCACAGGGGCTGATAGGGGTTCTATAGTCCACATGTGGTCTTTTACTTAATCTTTCATTACTTACGTTACCAATATTTTCAAATTGACATGTGGTAATTGTACATATTACAGGGCATATGTGACATTTCCTTTTTGTGTATGTATGGTAGCAGGGACCGAGCTCAGGGCTTCATGTATGCAATTAACCCCAATCCTTAATCTTTGCTCTAGACAGCTATCTTTCTGTATAGGCATTAAGAAAGCCAACTTACTCTCCTTGTGATATTAAGTGCTTGGGTTTATTAACTGTCCCAGATTCAAGCCCTTGCCTTCAGGTAGCTGCTGCCTTCAAGCCCGAGTCTATGCTCTCCTTTCCACAAAGAGTGAGTTTTACCTGTCAAAGGAAGCCTCTAGCTGCAGCAGTGAAGTCTTCATGGAGGCAAAGAATTGTGGCCAGGGTCACAGACACTGCCAAAAGAAGCCGCCACAACAGTCCAGTTATTGGGTGGCTGCTTATCAAGGTCTTTGCTAATACATCTAATACATTTCTGTTGTCTTGGGCTCAAACACTGTGGCTCTATTCTGTAATTCTATTCTGTTTCATAACTCTCCTAAAGATAATGCAACTTGTAATTTAAGTTTTGGGCAGTATTATTTTCTTGTAGTTGTCCTAAACAGTGGTATAGTCCTTGACTCAGAGAAGTCTGGTATTAGAGTCTGTCCCACTCCCCCCAAAAAACCAATCAAATATAAGATTTTCTGGGGGGAGGAGCCAGTATTGGAAATTGAACCTAGGGACTGACTCATGCTAAGCAAGTGCCCTACCACCGAGTTATATTCCCACCTCTATTTTTCATTAAAAACTTATAGTTTATTTTGAGACAGGCTCTCCTCAGATTGCTCAGAGTAGCCATGACTTACTCTGTAGCACGAGCACAAGCTAGTCTTGAACCCTGCTTCTGTCTCCCAGTAGTCAGGGTTATAAGCCAGTCTGGCTATAAGATTTTCTTGAAAAGCTTTACTACCCCAGGCACTTTGACTCTATTGCTGCTCCCTCACTGCAGCCAGCTCCTGGCACTCAGCAGACTGTGAGCTTGTGAGCACTGGGCCAGCTGTGGGGGAAGCTAGGTCAATGAAGATCACAGGAGCATTCCTGGAAACCCTCTGCAGGTGCCAGACCACAGGTTTCAAGCAGATTTGTGACTCAGAGTCAAAGACAAAGGGGTCCGCTTGGGGGTCCCCCCCACAGCATGCAGGGACAGACAGCTGGGCCTTATCGCTTTCCCCCAACTCTTACTGTCCTTAGTCTGACAAGGCAGAAAAGGGTCAGACAGCACACTGTGGCCAGATAAGGGAGGAGGAGACATATCAAAGAAGCTTGGCACATGTGGCCGAGTTTGATCTTGAAAGTGTGAAGTTCCTAAGTTAAACCTGAGGAGAGCTAGCGGTCCATACTACAGGTATTACTTTGGCAATCTATAAACATGTGATTATATTCTTACTTTCTTACTCATGTGTTATTTCCCTGGCATTTTTCTGAAGAGAACAATAGTAATTTTAAAACTTTAAAGTACAAGTCGAAACAACATGACTCTGAGGACAAGCTTAGTACACATTGTCACCATCTACCCCACTACTAACGCAGGCCTCATCTTTGGTCAGACCATTCTGAACACACTAAACACACATGGTATAACATATCTGCTATTAATCAGGGATACAGAAATAGACAGATGTCATGATCAAACTCACTTTTATCCTTTTGACATGTCTGCTTTTTAAATTCTGGAATTTTTGTGATGCCTGAAAACTAATTTTTTGTTTGTTTGTTTTTTTTTTTAAACCAGAAACGTTAGTTACTGCCGTTAAGATTTGTGTTGGTTGGTTTTTGTCAACTTGATATAAACCTAGTATCTGGGAAGGTAAGACTTTCAACTGAGGGATTGCCTGCATCATATGGGCCTGTATGACGTAGGCAGGCTCCAGGGATTAAAGTGAAATTGTCAGGTTCGAGTGGTAAGCACCTTTACTCACTGAGCAATCTCACCAGCCCTGCTATAAGATTTTAAAATGAATAAGCTCATCATTGTTTAACCATAAAGAAATACAGATGTGGGACCTGATGTGTCATCACAAATTGGCAGAGGGTGGCAACACAAAACAGGCTCCCTGGAGCTGGAGAGGTGCCTCAGCGGCTGAAAGCACTTGCTGCTCTTGCAGAGGGTTTCTAACATGCACACAGAGGCTCATGATCACCTGCAACTACCGTTCCAACGGATCTGACATCTGGCCTCGAGAGCACTGCAAGCATGTGGTTCACAGGCACATATAGACAAAACACCAACACACATAAAATAGAGCTTAATCCCATGACATACTTAGGTAAGCATATGTATTTGAGGGATAGTTATACCTGGGTGGCATGAACAGAGTAAATTCTCAAAGCTGCTTACTGATTTAGGAATCACACATGATTTGACTGCATTGCCTGTAGCTTAATTCAAGTAACAACATGGAATCCAGCAGTGCAAAAGTTAGCCCTTAAGAGGACACTTACCCCACCCCCACATTCCACTACCAATCCTAGTTAAAACCCAGAGATTTTTCTCAGGCAAAACAAGTAGCTGGAATATATGTAAAATGGATGAAGTAAACAGTGCTGAGGATAAGACAAATTGAGACTCTACCTTTGCTTCCTCTGAACCCCAGTCACACACAGCCTTGGTAGCAATGGTTCAGCAGACCAATCTGCAGCTTACGCCAATGGGCTGTATGCTCGCTGCAATGCTCAGGCAGGCTAGGTTTGCCAAAATGGAAGAATGTGCATTTCACAGGTAGCTCTCTGTTCAAATCCTATCTCCACCACTCACTGCTCATAAAATTGGTGGCTGATTTCGATTTTCTGAAGTTTAATTCTTTCCCTGTCAGAGTAGAAATAATCATACTTTCTTTGCAGGCCCGAGACTAAAAGGAATTAAAGGGTCTAGGTAGGCATGGCTCCGAGCAGTATGCACAAGTGGGCTTGAATGGACAGCAGCTCTCATTTCAGATCTTGAAACCATGCAGGAGGGACCAGCTGCGATGTCCTGTGGTGAACTGGGTTATCTTCTGCTTTAAGAAGTACAATATACTGAACATTTTAAATTTACTAATAAAGAAGACAAAACATCATAGTCAAAGAACTGTGGAAAAATTAGGCCACAACTCCCAAAGCAGCCACCAAGAGTTGTCCTATGCATTCTCTGAGCCCACTGAAGACTATTTTAAGAAAGAACATGAAATTTCATGCATCATTTGCCATTCAAAATTATGAACGGCATCCAGCATTCATGGTGTGAAATAAGACTGCTCCCAGCATGTGTATGAGCATACACGCAGAAACCGCTTTGGACTGACCCAGAGACACATCTGGTTATTTGTGGTGTAGCTGGATGAGAGGAGAGATGACATGATCCGATGGCTGCCTGTTGATAGCATATGTCTAAGTTGGACATGAGACACAGTAGTTTCTAATTCCTGGCTGATGACAACCCAAGTCACCAGAATGTAAGGTTTGATAAGATGGGATGAGGTGACCAGCACACAGCTCCTGATATCACACGGAACCTCAGGAGAGCCTGTGGCTCTCTTAACCAGGAGGGGACTGCTGTAGAGTCTCCTGTCCTTCACTTTTACTAGTGATGCTGTTTGGTTTGGAGCAACCAACCCTGATCTAACGAACCTGTTAAGATTTGACCTTTTCTCATGAACTCAACAAGTTATTAATCTTTTAAAAAACATTTTTATTAATTTATGTTTTACATTCCAATCCTCCTCCTCTCCTCCCACTCTCCCCATTCTCCCCCCAACTTCCACCTGCTCCTTGGAGAGGGTAAGGTTTCCCCTAGGAAGTCTACTAAACCTGTCCTATCGTCTCATTGAGGCAGGACCAAGGCAACTCTCAACCCCACATCCCTGTATCTCTCCATATAGAATGGGCTCAACTAAGTCAGTTTGTGCATTACAGTTAGATCTTGGATCCACTGCCAGCGGCATCATATATTGTCCAACCCACACCACTGTCACCTATATTAAGAGAATCCAGTTTGGTCTTATGCAGGTTCCCCATTTGTCACACAGGAGCCAGTGATCTCTCACTAGCTTGGGTCAGCAAGATTTCCCCATCAAGGTCTTGACTCCTTTGTTCATATCATCACTCCTCCCTCACTTAGATTGTACTTCAAGAGCTCGTCCCAATGGTTAGTTGAGGATTTCTGCATCTGCTTCCATCTGTTTCTAGAAGAGGGTTCTAGCATCTCTGGGGTTGTGGATTACTGGCTGGGTATCTTTTGCTTTATGTCTGGTATCCACTTATGAATGAGTACATACTATATTTGTGTCTTTCTGGGTCTGGCTTATTTCACTCAGGATGTTTTTTATCTAGTTCTATCCATTTGCCTGCAAATTTTAGGATGGTACTGTTTCTTTGTTGAGTAGTAATCCACTGTGTAAATGTACCACATTTTCTTTATTCATTTTTCAGCTGAGTTTGTTTCCAAGATCTGGCTATTACAAACAATGTTGTTATGAGCAAGTTGAGCAAATGTCCTTGTGCTGTGAATGTGCCTCCTTCGGGTATATGCCCAAAAGTGGTATTTCAGGGTCTTGAAGTAGGTTGATCCCTAATTTTCTGAGAAATCACCATATTGATTTCTACAGTGGCTGTATAAGTTCGCACTTTCTCCACATCCTCTCCAGCATAAGCTGTCATTGTTGTTTTTGATCTTAGCCATTCTGATCAGTGTTAAGATGGAATCTCAGAGTTGTTTTGATTTGCATTTCACTGATGACTAAGGATGCTGAGCATTTATTTCCTTAACTGTCTTTTTGCCACTTGAGATTTTTTTCTGTTGAGAATTCTCTGTCTAGAACTGTACCCCATTTCTTAATTGGATTATTTGGTGTTTTGATGTCTATCTTCTTGAGTTCTATGTATATTTTGGAGAGCAGCCCTCTGTTGGATGTGGGGTTGGTGAAGATCTTTTACCATTCTGTAGGGAGCTGTTTTGTTTCCCTACAGCATTTTTCTTATGAACTCAACGAGATATTAATCTTTTTTAAAAGAAAGATAAAGTCTTCTTTATCCTTATCCTAGGACTTTGAACTCTATATAGCTGGGAATGACCTCGACTCTTTGTTTTGTTTTTTTGAGATGGGGTTTCACCATGCAGCTTGGAACCCACAGAGATGCCCCTGCCTCTGTCTCTCAAACACTGGCATTAAAGGAGTGGGCCACTGCTTCTGGCGTGACCTTGAACTTTTGATCCTCTCGCCTCTACCCCAGAGTGCAAGGGTTAGAGGTGCCAGTGACCAAACCCAGTTTATATGGTGCTGGTGCTTTCACATGCCAGACCAACTGAGCTACAGCCCAACAACATACATGTTTAAATGTAATTTGATCTTCTGAATTTGATCTAGATGATGATTTAAAAAGTATTCTAGGGCTAACAGGATGGTTGCTGGGTGAAGGTGCTTGTTGTACAAGGCTGGTGACCTGGGTACCCCAGAACCCACATAAAGGTAGAAGGAAAGACCCGACTCCACAAAGTTGTTCTCTAATCTCCACACACATGCTGTATCAATGTATCCTCCCAAATAATAAATACCAAACATTCTCTTCATCTACACTTACATTTTATGGAGACCAAGATTGTGGCCCGCCTCCCCACTCCCAACACATTCCTGTTTTACTGCTGTTTCCAGCTCCTGCCTCTATCTCAGAAAAACTGAAAATGGACTTTGCCTCATTCAGGGGAATCCATAGCCTGAACGCTCCCTCCCTCTTAAGTCTTGCCAACAAGTTACCTGCTGACTGTGCTCCTGCAGGCTGAGTTCCTAGTGCTAAAAGTCCTTTCTGTTTGCATTTCTGCCTCAGAGGAAGGCAATGGACACGTGTTTATGCTGGTCCCTTTCTCCCACATCACACAGGGGTCCTCACACAGGGGTCTTTGCCTCTGGACCTAACACATGGTTCTACAGTCGGTGCTTCCACTTGGTGGGAACCAGGCCTGCTCTTTAGCTGTCCATTTGAAAGGTTGAGTAGGCAGGCAGGTGGCGGGCAAACAGCTGCATCTACTGCCATGTGCCAAGGGGTCAGAAGGATGGTATTCTTGAGCTTCTGAGACCAGGCTCTATGAGGCTGACACTTCTGCTTACCTCTGGAGTGCTAGACACAGCCTCTTCTGGGTACCCAAAGCTGTGCTCAAGCACATCTAACACAATTAAGAGAGTTATTTCTGCTCCCGCTTCTGTTCCTAACAGGCAAGCCACACTAATACTCTCTCCCAGCTGAGGGTTGTGCAATGCTGGCAGTGCCGTGGGCCAATATGGTTTGTCCCTTCCAAAGCTTACACTGGAGCTTGTGAGGTATTAAAGGGTGGAGTCCTAATCCAATTTAGCGATTACTGGTGGGGCCTGGATTAGATGAGAAGCAGGGGTGGAAACCCTGGTTAAATCTTGGTGGCTTTGAATGAGAGAAAGCCTAGGGGCCAAGGATGCAGCACGGCTGCCTAAGTGCTTGCCCAGCACGCACGGAGCCCTGGTTTTGAGACATGGTGGGGTTTTATGTCCAGCACTGCAGAAAACAAGGTGTGGTGGACCAATTCTGCAATCCCAGTATTTGGATAGGGGGTGGAGGCAGGGGGATCACTCTTGGCTATGAGCCATTTTGAAGTTAGCTTGGGAAAATGAGACCTGAAGGAGGAGAGAGAAAGAAGATGAAGGAGGTAGAGGGGAGGAAGTGGGGGGAAGAGGCTCCAGAGAACACACATGTGTCCTGTTGTTTGCCATGTGCCCTGTGCTACCCTAAGGACTCTGCCAGTAAGAAGGCCACCATCAGACACACTCCTTGACCTTGGATCAGAATGCTGAGCCGTTTCTATTAAGACTCACCCAGTCTGTGATCCTGTGTTAACAGCAACAGAAAAACAGACTATTAGGTGTTACAGTTTCTTAGTGTGGTGTCAGGCTCTCTAAACTGAACTTCAGTTGCTAGACTTTAAAAAAGGGGAGTGGCCAAGTTCAACTCTAGGAATAAGAACAGCTAAGGAAACACCCGTCTTCTGCTCTTCCTGACCCCTAAGCCTGGATGAAGTCTTGGCAGGCAAATGCTCAAAGTCTTCCATAATCCATGAGGTGCTGAAATGTCAGATCCTCAACTCATCGTCTGAATCTGATCACTAGTGAGCAACTCTAGTGACCCACACACACTACGTTCATCCAAACATCAGTCTGATTTCAGTGATGACCTGCGCTGTGGTACACATGCTCTCCAAGCCAGTCTCACCAAGGCTATATCTATAATCTATAATCTATATCTATAGATCTATATATCTAAATACCATCCGTCTGTCTGCCCATCAGTCCATCCATCCACCCATACTACCTATGTGTTGCTGCATAGGAACAGCAATTGGTTAAGTAATTTAAACAGGGCAAAGCCTTATTCAGTATTGATTATTGACTAAACTTGACAAAATTGAGTCTCCTTAACAAAAACAGTCTCTGGGCAACCAAGGTGGATGGGTGCCTGATTAGAGCATTCAGTGTGGTGACGACACTTGCCAACTGATACTTGGGAGGCTGGGATATGGGACTGTGAGTCCAAGGCTATCCTGGAACACACAGTAAAATGTTACCTATCAATAAATAGATAGATAAATACTAAGTGAAATGGTGACATGCTAAACAGTCTCTATGAGGTTACCACTGTTACCTATCTCTGTATCTGTGTTGAAGGGACAATGTAAGCCAAGTGGCAAGACATTGCAGTGGTCACACTGTGTGCCAACATCTCCAGAACTCTGTCCTTAGGAAAGAGGAATGCTGTGGTGGTCACACTGTGTGCCAGCATCTCCAGAACTCTGTCCTCAGGAAAGAGGAATGCTGTGGTGGTCACACTGTGTGCCAGCATCTCCAGAACTCTGTCCTTAGGAAAGAGGAATGCTGTGGTGGTCACACTGTGTGCCAACATCTCCAGAACTCTGCCCTTAGGAAAGAGGAACATTGATACTGAAATAGAGAAATGAGCCTCAAAGTAAAGTTTGTAGGAGAATAGGAACTCTATTTATGTGTGTAAGCTTTTTGTTTGCTTTAAGATTTATTTTTTTTGTGTGTTTGCCTACATGTATGTCTGTACACCATGTGTATGCAATGCCTGTGGAAACCACAAGAGGGCATTAGATTCTCTGGAACTGGAGTTAGAGATGATTGTGAATCCAGGTCTTCTGGAAGAAGAGCAAGTACTCTTAACTACTGAGACATCTCTCCAGGCTTTCCCCCAATCAAGACAGGGTCTTGATATGCAGCCTAGCCTGGCCTTGAACTCTTGGTTTTCCTGTGTTAGCTGTACAGTGCTGGGATTTTTCAGGTGTGGACTCAGAATGTTAGTTTTGTTATTTTTATTTTTATTCTATTACAAATTTTTATATTTATTGTGTGGGTATGTACTTGTTTGTCTGGGGTGTATGTATGTGCATGTGTGTATATACATGTGTGTGTGCACGCATGTGCATGCTTATGTGTTTATGTGTGTGGGCATGTATGTGCCATGGCACTCCTATGGACGTCAGAGGATAACTTGCAGGAGCTGTTTCTCTTTCCACCATGTGAGTCCAGGGATTGAACTCTGGTCATTAGGCTCAGTGGAAAGTACCTTAATACACTGAATCCTCTTGCCCACCCTCAGAATGTTATTTCTAAAAGAGTGAAACACCCCTCTAGAGGCTTCTAATGTAAAGATTATTAAACACAAAGAAAGCAAAGGCATAGCTCCATCAGATCCAATCTGAGAAAGTGCAGGAGCAAGCAGTGGACCCCTGCTGCAGCGTGCACCCAGGAAGCCTGTGGCAGAGATGGAGACTTCCCAAGAGGCTTCCTATTGAGCCGCCCGCCTTCATTTCTAATCTGCACAAACCCCTTCCTGCAGTTAAGTGTAAGCAGGGCAGCACAGTCCTTAGGACCCCACGCAGCAATGTATTAGGGTCCCCTGACAAGCATTGGAAAGAGGAAAATATGGGTTACAGGGCCATCGCTTATAGCCAGGGGGAGAGGAGTGGGTGGTCACTCATTAACCAGACATGCCTGGCTGCTCAGGGGGACGGCAGAGGAGGCTTGCCCTGAACTTTTCCACTGCCACTGCGGCTCATTTCCACATCACCATTAAAGCAACACTATTAACACTGGTTATGGTCTGTGTCACTGTTGTACCGACGACATTTCACCAGCTCCAGTTAATGCTTTCTTAAGTGCTAGGAGTGGGATGAGGGCCCTAGTTCTGAGCTGAAGGAATTCTCATCTAGATGCAAATTGAGGCGAGCAGTCCATGGTGCATGAGTGGGCAGTAACAATTTCTCCACCATTTAATGTCCAGCCCTAGCCCTCACCCCCAACCCCAGTGCATTTTCTCACAAATATATTGATAAAGAAGTTTTTCTTCCTAGACTTTATTTTCTTATCCACACTGGTGCTCTGAGTCTCGATCCCTTTGACTTAACGATTTAAAGATGTTGGCCCTGGTATCTTGGATATTCCAAAGGAATAAAACAAAAAACAAACAAAAACAAAAAACAAAAAGGAAAAAAAAAAAAGAAAAGAAAAAAATTTCCTCCCACAATGAAAATTCTGTCCTAGAGGAAGAAGGGAGGAGCTAGAAGCTAGGAAACCCACAAACCTGAAATTACAAGATTCACAGGACCCCTCCTACGGTTATATTGGTTCTTCTGAAGTTGCCTGTCTAGGGATGCAGATTTCTTGAGTCATCTCCATGCTAGTGACCTGTCAGTGCTGTGGTTGCCTTGAGTCACCCATGAGTAACCTTAATAAACTCACTAGTTTACTAAGCTAGACTTGGGTGGAGTGGTTTCTTGGTCTCTGATTGTCACTCTGTCTGTGGTGAAGAGATGCTTGTTAATGTCTCCCCAGGAAAAGTTACTCAACAGTGCATAGTAGAGCTTGCTGTTAGCACCTTCTCTACTGTCCTAAATAACTGAGTTACAGCCTCGCTTGCTCTTTCATGCCCCCAAACTGTAACATCCACTCCTCCCACGGGAAAAACCTAGCCTAGACAACCTTATCACATAATGACTTTTAAATCAGTGCTTTCCTCTAAGAAGGTGCCACTCCTGCAGCCTTGATGCTGCCCATGGCTGTCCCATGGCTGTCGTTTCATTTCTCAGTTTCTTGCTTAGTTTCCCTCATGAATTTGATACTAAAATCTGTTTACTAATGAAATCTTTTTAGAAAATTACTTTGATATTTTTTCATGTGCCAATGTGTATGGTGTACACGTATGCACATATGTGTGTAGTAGGTGTATGAACATGTTTGTGCATGTGTGGAGACCCATGGCTGATATCCATGTTTTTCCTCAATAGCTTTCCATGTTATCTGAGGTGGGGTCTACTAATTGAATTCAAAGCTTGCCCATACAACTAGTCTAGCTAGCCAGCTTTCCCTGGGGAATCCCATCTCAGCCTTCTGGAATTAAATGTGGGCCCCCACACCCACCTAACATCTATGTGGGTTCTAGGGATCCAGACCCTGGTCCTCACATGTGTCTTTAAAGTGCTTTACCCACTAAATCATGTCCTCAGCCCCTAAAGGAATCCTTTTTACCAGAGGCAAGGGTAGCCAGGCACTTGTGATGTCTAGCTTTCTATCCCCATAACAAAATACCTGTGATGGTTAACTTACAACTGTTTTGGGTTCCAGTTTGCGAGGTTCTGGTTTGTGACTATTGGCTCACTGTTCTAAGTCCCTGGCAAGGCAGCTTATCATGACAGGAGCATGTGGCAGTCATACTACTCACATTATGAGCTGGGGGAGAAGACGGAGAGGAAGAGGCTGGGCCTGCTATTTTCTTCAAATCAATGTTCCCAGTGATTTAAGCACTTCTTACAAAGCCCCATCTCTTTTTGCTTGTTTGTTTTTGATTTTTGAGACAGGGTTTCTATGTGTAGCTTTGCAGACAAGGCTGGGCTAGAACTCACAGAGATCTGCCTGCCTCTGCCTCCCTAGTACTGGGACTAAAGGTTTGCACCACCACAGCCTGGCTAAGGCCCCATCTCTTAAAAGCTGTGCCAGCTAACAACAGCATCATTCTGGGGACTACACCTTTTACCACAGGGGCCTCTGAGTGACATTCTGCATTTAAACAGTAATGCCTCTCTGAAAACCATGCAAGAGAAGACAGTGACAAGTTTAAACTGACCACCTGTGTCCCTGCCTTCAAATGCAGCCCATTCTTACTCAAGGACATTCAAATCCCTCTCATATTCCCCAACCTTGTTACCCAATCTCTGCCATCAGTTTTGAAGTGACTTGCATCATTTTATAATGCTCTGGGGGAGAAGAGTCCCAGGCTTTGAATTCTAACTGCACAGACTCTACTAGTTCCTCAGTACCATGTGCAGTTAGGCTTCTGGGTCTCCTGGGAGGCACAGCTAGTGGCCAAGCCCACAGCGCTTGGTGCTGGACCTGCTTTCCCAGTCAGAGCAAAGCTCACCTACTTGACTCCTGTATTTCAGGAGACCAGGTTCACTGTGCCCTTTGTACTGGACTTTCTCACAATTAATTGCACACCAGTATAAAGGGAAGCTCTGGCATGGATTTGCCAGGGATTAGCAAGCTTCTGAAGAAAGGCTACATGGAAATCCTGCAGGCTTTGCTGGGCTGTGCTTCTAGCATGAGATGACACAGGGAAGAGATGAGACAATGAGTGTGTGCCAATCAAACTTCATAAAATGAAGTGATAGGCCAGATATGGCTCATGGGACCGGGTGGGCCACGCCCTGAATTAGGTATGTGAACTGACATGATGAGTCACCATGGGGTGGAGAGGCAAGATTCTAGCACTTGTCTTCAGAGGGTGTGAAACTATGCTAAAAACATGCTGTGGAGCCCAGTTGCTGTGATTCAAATCTTGCTGGCCATATTTGCTAACAGCTGAGCCCTTAGATGAGTAATTGTGCATAATTATTCTACTGGGTGCTTGTCAGTCTGAGGCAAGCACTATGTCTCCTCTAGCAGAGGCATGGGGTGAAGGGGTTGTAGGTACAGGACCTGTAAAGGCCATTTCTTCAGCTCATTAACATGGCCTGTACACCCGTCACTACAGAAATATCTTTCCTTGTCTCCCTCTGCTCACCCCTCACTTCTCTTCACACCAGGCCTGGCAATAACACAGCCCGCATTCTCGGCCCATGCTTTGCTACCTCACTCTCTCAGTAACCCTGACATCTGGCTTCCACCCATGGACTATGATTCTTAATTTCTTCCCCCCTTCCTTTATCTCTCCTCCCCTCCTTTCCCTTCTCCTTCTGTTCCCTTCCATTTTCTCATCTCCCATCGTTCTCCCACCCCTTTCTTCATTCTTTCATGTGATTAAAAATTTGTGCACAAAGTGATGGGCTTTGTTACGGTATTTTCACAGGCTTCTTTCTGACTCCCCAGAGTCTGTGTCTGCCACCCTTGCTGGTCCCCTTCTTCCTCCATATGTATTCTATTTTCCTTTCTACCTCTCCAGCCTCCTTTGAAGACCTTTTTCCCTCTCATGATTGTTTTGTGTCTGAATCACATGCATGCATGCACACACACAAATACATATATAAGATTAATCTCCAGGTTCTCTATATCAGAGAAGAGTGGTTTTTGTCTGAATCTGGCTTATTTCATTATCAGAATAATAAAATCCCATTCAACTGATCTCCCTGTAAACATTGTGATTTCATTTTTCTTCATGGCTGGATAAAATTCCATCATGTATATTTATAGCACATTCCTCTTATCTTCTCATCTGTTGGTGGACAGCTAGATTGGTTTAATTTCTTTGCTATGGTGAACAATACAGCAATAAACATCAGATGTGAAGTATCCCACGACAGTTTCTTATATAAGAAACACACAGAGTTAAGGTCCAAGGCAGAAGTAGGTGATACTTTCTTTTCCATCGAACCAAGATATGGTAGATGGTCACTGTAGTCCACCCCCAGCGGCGGGACTGTTTGAAGACTGTTATAGTAAGCTGTCTCTATATGACACCAATATCTTAAACATGGTCTGCCTTAGCCAAAGGCAGGGTTATGGAAAAAGATGGAAAAAGTCAAGGAAGATCCTATATTGGCTTTTGTCATGATTAGAGAACATGACCCGACATGGATTTAACCATGTCGGCTCTATAGATTAAGAGGAAAGACATACTAGAAATTTCCATTTTCATTTTACTATACTTTTGTATTTCTATGATTGCAATAGTGCTGAGTATGGCCTCATGTCCTGTGGATGTTCAGAAGCCCCTGCTCCATCTGTGAGTTTTGTCATCAAGAGGAAAGTGGGGATACTCCCTGACTGCCTCAGCCCCAGAGCTGTTCTGAGCCCTTCTTCCTGCTGGGGAAACTCTCAGGGTGGGGATTATCAAAATCATCTTCGGGTATTCAGTGCCTGGGTTGGCACCCCACAAATAAGAAGGTTTTAGGGAATAACAGCTGAGTAAATTCTTTCTCTTCCGAGTTCTGGGAAATGGGAGAAGCAGGCAGGAGGAAGGGATCTGCTCAGGTGGCAGAGTGCTGGCTTACCACATATGCAGCCCAGACTCTGAAGCCCAGCATCTAGTAAGCCAGGCATGTGTGTGTGTGTGTGTGTGTGTGTGTGTGTGTGTGTATGTTTGTGTGTGTGTACTACTCAGAGATAGGGAGGAAGAGAAGAGAGAAGGGGAGGAAGAGGGGAAGGGGGAAGGGGGAAGGGGAGGGGGGATGGGAAAGGAGGAAGAAGTAGAGGTAGGAGAGGGAGAGGGAGAGGGAGAGGGAGAGGGAGAGGGAGAGGGAGAGGGAGAGGGAGAGGGAGAGGGAGAGGGAGAGGGAGGGGAAGAGGAATCTAAGATCTAGTATACCCTTGGCACTCAGCCCTGGAGAGAGTTACACACGAGGCTTCTGAAGATCTGCTATTGCTCAGGTGGAGAGCCTTTCCTGGGCTCCACATTCCTTTCTGCTTCTGGACTCAGGATCCTGACCACGGAAGGACCTCAAAAGAACACAGCCTGAAATCCTCTTTCTAGTAGCCAGGAGAAAGCTGTTCTCTGGCTGTCTTGTTCCAGCGACACTAGCTTCTGCTCTCTGACCCTCACACAAATCAGCTCTCTCAGGGCTCCTACTTCTTGACCCAATGTCAATCCCCTACACTATTTTTAAAATATCTAATCTGTAGTGAGTGATGAAAATGTTAGTTTGTCATCTCTGGACAGACACATCTGAGACAAGTCCTGATTAGGTTGTCACTGGGTATCTGAAGTGGTAGACAGGAATATAAAACCAAAGTAGTACACACAGAAACTTCTTAATGTCATGTGATTTGAAATATTTATAGATTTTTAAAGTGCTTTTCTTTTAAAATGAAAAAATAATGTAGGTCAGCGGATGTGGCTCCTTTGGTGGAGTGCTGTCTAGCACACACAGAGCCCTGGGTTTGATCTTGAGGACCACACAAAGCAGACACAGAGCACAGACCCACAATCCCAGCACTTGGTGGTGGGTGTTAACAGGAGGATCAGAAGGTCAAGATCACACTCAGACACACAGTTTGAGGCTAGCTTTGGGTATGTGAGACCTTGTCTGAAAAAGTTTTTAACTGGTACATTTTTGCATGTATTTATGGGCACAGGATGATGGCTTGCCACAGGTATGTAATATGTGATGGCCATACCACAGTCAAGAGCATATCTGTCCTAAGAAGATTAACACATGATAAAAGGCTGTGTCGAGGAGCCGGCACAGTCTGTGAGGTGCTTGTTGTATTAGCATCAGGATTTGAGTTCAACCCTAGCATCCACATAAAAACCAGGCATTGTAATCTCAGCAGGAGGGAGGTAGAGACAAAAGAGTTGTTGGCCATCCACTCAGCTGAGTAAGTGAGCTGCAGATTTGGTGAGAGACCCTGTCTCAAACTATAAGGTGACTGCTCAGTGATTCCCCCCAATATTCAAGGCTAGGTAAACTAGAGATACTGCTGATGAAGTTGGTTGATGCACTTTTTCTTTCCTTAAAAGATTATCTTTTGCTCAGGTTACCTTCCTACAAGGAAATGAATGTTCTATTATCATGCAATACTTGCCCCCATAATTCAATACTTAAGACAGTAATAATTTATTATCTGACTGAACTATGTTTCTCTCAAATTCATCCTCCATTCAACCGTGTCCTATGAGACAGAGCCTATAAAGAGGTAATTATGGTTAAAGGAGGGGCTTGGGCTATGGCTAGATGCACACTTAGAATGCACAGACTGTTAGCTCTGTCCCCATGCTGGAAAGGAACGCTGAATGAGCTAATAGGGTAGTCCAAAAAGACTTACAAGAAGAGGAAGGAATCTGAAGGATGCAAGCAGGTGAAGAGGCTACATAAGAATACAGCCAAACCTCTGCAGGCCAAGGTAGGAGGGTTCCAAGAGACCAACCCCTCCATATCTGCAACGCTGGACTCTGTATTAATCCACTTTGTATTACTACAATAGAACCCTGGCACACACTGCAGCTGAAATGACGTTTACTTTAGCTCATAGTCTGGAGCTCCAAGTTCATGGGGCAGAGCATCATTTCCGCTGAGACTATGTCATAGCTTAGGGTCTTTCCTCTACTCTTTCTGAGATGACCCCCTTGATGATACTTACACCCCAAACTCTGCTCCTAGGACTGGCTCAAGATATAGTCCAAAGTGAGATTCTAAGACCAAGGGTGTAGCTTAGTAGTGAAGTGTTTGCTTAGCATCAGTGTGTGTGTGTGTGTGTGTGTGTGTGTGTGTGTGTGTGTGTGTGTGTGTGTGTGTGTGGTCTGTGCGCGCACGTGCGTGCGTGAACATGTGCGCGCAAACACGCGCTCGAGCACAAGCTCATGAATATGGGCACATTTTAACGGTCACCTTGACATAACCTAGTCACCTGGAAAGAGTCTCAGTGAGGGGTTGTCTACACTGGGTTGTATGTGTTAATGTCCGTAGGGGACTATCTTAATTAATTAACTGGTGTGGGAAGCATCATCCCCATGGGCAGCACCATTCCCTAGGCAGTGAAGAAATCGAGCTGACCAGAAGCAAGCATAGGAGCATCTCTTTGGCCCAACATCAAGCTTCTTGAGAGAGTTCACACTATCACCACTTCTTTACTCCTACCAGCACTATACAGTCTCTGTCTTTGGCCCTCGGCCATGCAGGGGTCCAGAGGCAGCCTTGAGGAGGTCACGGTGAAATGGGAACGACTGGAACCTCTGGTCCTCTTGTCCCCACCTCTCACATCCTGGAATTATAAGAACCCTCCACCAAGCCTGGTTTATGTGGTGTGGAGACTGAACACCCGGCTTCATGCATTCTGGCAAGTACTTCACCAGCAGAACTACATCTCCAGCCTGTATTTATTTGCTGAATAAATAAATGGTTTTGATAAGTGTACTAACTAATGACAAATATTCACTCCCATCCCTTTCCAACTTTAGAATAAAATTCATGGGAGCTGACTTCACAAAAAATGATTTCATGGTCCCTGTTTATGGAAAGAGTCTTTATTCTAAAGAGCAGAGATAAATTATGTTGAAATATTTTTAGGGCCCAGAAATCTTTATGCAGCTCATATCTCTTCATGAAGATTATGCCAGTAGCAAAATTAACAAAATCAGTCATGTTCTTAAAGAACAGCCCATAAATTAAAGACATCCAACAAAATTCAATTATAAAGGGACAAATTTTATATAAAGTTCAAATGCCACCTGCACCACTGTGGCTGCTGAGGCTGCAGACCTGCAGGGTGTGTTAATGGCAAGTGGCCAGTGGGGACATCCTTTTCCAATTTTTTGTTTATGAATTATTCGTACATGTGTGTTATCACAAGTGTGTGTGTGCGCCTTATGTGTGAGGATGCTTGTGGAGGCCAGAGTGACCATCAGATGTATTCTTCTGTGCTTCCCACCATGTATTTTGAGACCGGGTCATTTTCCTGTGCTTAAGTCTTACCTCAAGTTAGTTAATTCAGCTAGGCTGGGGGACCAGCAATCTCCTCTCTCTCCCACCCCAGAACCAGGTTACAGATCTGTGCCACCAAGCCAGCCAGGCTTTTGCATAGATGCTGGAGATCTGAATTCATCCTCATGTTTGTGTGGCACCAACTTAACCTAAGTCATCTCTTCAGCCCTTCTTTTCCACTTCCTGAAACATATCATTTCAAAACGTAAGTGGGAGCCCTGGGTGGCCACACAAGTACCACGGGCAGGTCATTCTTTTGCTGTGATGAGCAGCTTCACACGATACAGGTCTCAGCAGAGGATCATTGTAAACACACAGTTCCATGACATAAATGCATCCATGCTGTCATGGGACTTCTTTAACATCTATCTCCCAGACTGTTTTATCTTCCTAAAGGGAAACTGACATTAAAATATCACCTGGGCTGGCAAGATGGTTCATTGGGTAACAGTAATTGCTGCCAGGCCAGGGGACCTGAGTTTGATTTCTGAGAGTCACATGGTAGAAGAAGAGAGACTGAAAATTGTCTTCTGACCTCTACACAAATGCCGTGGCACACATGCTACATACCCCCCTCAATAAATGAAATGTAATTTAAGAAAATGTCACTCTTTCTCTTTAACCCCTGGAAAACCACCACTCCAGTTTCTGTCTCTATGACAAGTGTAGGGACCTTATGTAAATAGAACACGCAATTTTTGTCCTATGGTGTCTGGCTTATCTCACTCAGCAAGACAACCTTGGGGTTTATTCCTGTCAATAGCAAGTGTCCATCTGACACATAGTTCCAGCCATTCTTTTCTTTTCCCTCTCTGCTTATTTAAACTCACACCATCACTCCAGGCTCAGTTCATCTGGTACTGTGCCAACTGCAGCCATTATCCCAGCCATCGACTTTCCATGATGACTTAGCTATTTGCCTACTTAACACACTGCCAGCAAGTGTGTAAGCTCTGGAGGGTAGAGACAATGCAGGGCAGTTTAGCCCTTGCCATGCAAATGAACACTGCTATGGGCTGGACAGCGTCTCCTGAGAAGACATGCTGATGTTTTAACTGTAGTGCTCACTGATGGGACTTTTATTTGGAAATAAGGTCTTCGTGGATGTTACCATATCCACATGAAGCTATTGAGGTAGACTTTTATCCAAGATGATTAGTGTCCTAAGAAGAGGGACACTGAGGCACAAGCAGACACAGAGGGAAGGTGGCTTAGGAGATGGAGTTAGGATCTAGAAAAATCCAGGCTGCCAGATGCTGGGAGAGAAAGAAGGCATTTGAAAGCCTGGATGAACTGTGTCACCCTCTCCCTTGGAATATGACCAGGAGAAAGGAATATGACCCAAACATTTGCTTTGAATTTTCAGCTTCGGATTGTGGGAAAATGCAATGTGCTATTTGTGCTATTTTAAGCCTTCAACGTGTGTGACACTTGGCTTTCTTCTCCACAGGTTCTGCACCTGTAGATTTAATAGATTGCAGATTGGAAATATTGGAAACAATACTGTCTCTGTACTGGATATGCATGCTTTGTAAGGACTGTATAAACAATGCAATAGACAGACCATGACATAGACTGTGTTACCAATTATGTTTTCAAAGATGGTTTAAAAATCTTCTGAGAGATGTGCCTAGGCACCATGTCAAAACCATGCCATTTTATAAAAAGGGATTAAGCACACAAGAACCTTGGTACTTTTGGGGTCCTGGAACCAATGTCCAGTGGACATGGAGGAAGACTTTACTTTGTAGTCACTGTCCCAGGAAAAGAAACTAACATGGCCAAATAACAGGGTTCCATCTGCGCTGGTACGTCCTCACTGAGCTCAGGGATGACTCTGGTGCTCTGAGTACTTAATTAAACAAAACAGGCTACTGTGGGGAGGGTCTCCATGCTTGGGGTACTGTGTTGGCTTGGACAATATCCAGGTGTGGGGGAAATCTGGCCTCCTTCATCAACAATCCCAGACCTTCTCAGCTAATCTTCTGACAGCCATAAAGACATATTGTCCCACTTCTTCCAAGTGACTAATTTTCTAAGAACCTACCTCAAGTCAGTGATGTCAGACCTTAAAACGCTAGAATACAACTCCTCTCTCCCTCCCTCCCTCTCTCCCTTCCTCCCTCTCTCCCTCCCTCCCTCTCTCCCTCCCCCCTTCTCTCCCTCCCCCCTTCTCTCCCTCCCTCTCTCCCTCCCCCTTCTCTCCCCCCCTCTCTCCCTCCCCCCCTCTCTCCCTCCCCCCTTCTCTCCCTCCCCCCTTCTCTCCCTCCCTCTCTCCCTCCCCCTTCTCTCCCTCCCTCCCTCCCTCTCTCCCTCCCCCTTCTCTCCCTCCCTCCCTCCCTCTCTCCCTCCCCCTTCTCTCCCTCCCTCCCTCCTCCCTCCCTCCCTCTCTCCCTCTCTCCCTCCCCCCTTCTCTCCCTCCCTGCCTCCCTCCCTTCCTGCCTCCCTCACTCCCTCCCTCTCCTTTTGTTTTGTTTTTCTCCTTTTGCTTTAGCACCAGTCTAATGGGTGCTTCCAACGCATACGTTTTAAGAAGTGGAGGGAAGAGCCTTTCTCCTGGTCATATTCCAAGTGTAGAGGGTGACAGTTCCTCCTTTGATTCCTACCATCACACATGCATACCCAACTGGAGCGTGACTGTGACTCATGACAGTACAATTCACAAATGCTAGCAGTGCACAGCCTGAGCTGGTGTGAGGAAGCTCCATCCTCCCCCCCATGGTTTGGTCCAGTCCCGCCCTGGGAAGAAGGTACAGACTTACGGTTCTTAGGGGGACATGGTGAGTGGGGGATGCCAGTGGAGGCCGCACTGGACTCTGAAAGGCCAGGCAGAAGCGCTGGCCGGTGTCTGGTGGGGACGAGGAAGTATAGATGCGGTTTTCTAGGCGTTCAGGCTCCTGCTTGTAGGACTCCAGGGGAAATGGGTGCGACTTGGTCACTTGGGTGGGTGTTGATGGAGAAGAGGAGACGCTGGAAGCTGTAGGGAAATTGCAGAGCTCATTACAAGTGGGGCCATGGCAGAGAGGAGAGGGCTCTCTGTTCCTGAGAACCCATATCTTCCTCTGACAAAAACCATGAAATGTTAAATGTAGACACCAGGCAAGAGTTTATTAAGTATGTTCACAGCTTCTTAGAAGCTCAGGGTTCAGAAACTCCCTCAGCATCCATGTTGAGGTGTGAACAGGCCCCTTGTTGGGGGTGCTCATACAGTCCTGACATCATCACCCCTTCTTACCCCTTCACATGGTCTTGCTCTCCCCTTGGCCAATACTGCTTGCTGTCTTCTCCCTCCCTATCAAGCTTGTGTCAACAGCAAACACCACGGAGCCACATTGGTAGAGGTTACAGGGAAATGCTTAGAGCTCAGCAGCACTGAGGTCACTGCTGAAGAAGTCACATGACTGTATGGGTGAACTGTAACTGCTTGCCTTGTAAGCTTGACTTGAGCTTGGAGTCCACACAAGAAAGTTGGGCACATTGGTATACACTTATAATCTTAGCACTGAGGAGAGGAGACAGAGACAGGCAGATCCTTGGGCTGGCCAGCCAGCCTAACCTACTTGGTGAGTTCTAGGCTTTTGAAGATACTCAAAGTTATCTTCTGACGTCCATGTGCACACACATACATGCATACCCACACACAGAGAAATATACACACAAGAGGTGTGGGATGTAAACATTCCTGGTAATACAATCCTGTCTTGAGAACATATGGTGAAGCCAAAGGGGCTTCTAAAACGCAGAGGCCTTAGATGGACAGAAGGGAGGAGGGAAAAGGTATCAATATAAAACTGCAGGGAGACTTGGGACATGAATCTGCCAGGAGTAAAGCAGAAGCAGACACCCATAGCTAAACACTGAGCCCAACTCCTGGAATGGAATACAGCTACAGAGAGGGAGGAGTGATGAGCAAAGGGGTCAAGACCAGGCTGCAGACACCCACCCACACAGATCTGCTTCACCTCTCCGAATGACTGGGTTATTATGGTGCTGATTTTGAAGGCAGCGCTCACACACCCAGCTGTTTACCAAGCGGTGAAGTGAGTCACGACAGCGCGGATCCTGATGGGAAGGGGTCAGCCTCACCATCCGCTCCATGTGAGGAAACTGGTACGTAGAAGAGGCAGAGTCCTTGGCATGGAATGATGCCATCTGGGGTTTTTAGGAGGGGGAAAGGATTTTATGTATGCAGTGTTCACATCCTGCCGATCTGTGCATGTCTGCATATCCCCAGAAGGGATGTCTCCAGGGAAGAGAACAAGCAGAAGGAAAGCTGTCCCCTCACATCTTTTCTACACGGTGGGTACGGTGGATGATGCTCAATGTTCATTGTCAGTTGGACTGGATTTAGAATCTCTGGAAGCATACCTCTGGGTGTGTCTAATAGGGTGCTTCCAGGGAGGTTTAACTGCAGGTAGCATCATCCCATGGACTGGGTATCCTAGACTGAACAAAAGGGAAAGCTATCTATGTATCAGCATTCAGCTGTTTCCAGACTGCAAAAGCAATGTGACCAGCTACCTCAGCTCCTGCTATTATGCCTTCCCTGCTACAGTGGATTATACCCACACTGTGAGCCAAAATAGATCCTTTCTTCCCTATGGTTTGTGTGTGTGTGTGTGGGGGGGGGTCAGGCATTCTGTTATAACAAAAGTAATTATACAAGTGTGTATTTTTGAAAATTATTTTTCTGTCCATTGTTCTTTATGAGCAGCTGGTACGCCATGTGTTTAAGCACATGCCACCCCTGCCTTAGTCCTCTCTATGGCTCTGTCCACCAGAGCCAGACAGAGCCTTGACATCCTGAGCATAGGTTCCCTCCCCTCCTCCCGGTTTCTACATCTGGGTCTGTCTGTCCATCTTGCAAGAAGCTATCTACTCACACCATTCCCCTGGAAACGAGGCCCAGTCATCACTGGGTAAGGGGGCTCACTGACAGGGAAAACTCCCTGCTGGTTCTTTGAGTAGCTGGTATTTACCTTTCCAGTGTAAACCATTCAAAGAGAATGTAGGCAGCTTTCTCAAGAGGGCTCAAGAGACGCAAGCCAGCAAACTCTTGAGGTTCTGATTCCTTGTGAGTTGTTTGTGAAAATGCTGGATGATCCTAACCCACTACAATGGAGGCCAGGGGAGAAGGCTGGAGGCTGAGGGGGTTGGGTCACAGCTAGCACTGGCCAGTCTTGAGTGAAAGCAGGCAGAATGGCCTTTTCTGCTGGGATGGATAACCTACTTCTGATGTGGCTAGATGACTTCCCACCCCCTCAAGAGTAATTCTATTGACTCTTTCAAAGGCTGTGAGGTGTTTCCATCTTCCACCCCACCTGCCCCACCTCTGTCCTGCCCTCGTCTCTGAGGCAGGAACTACCACAGAGGACACAGATGCCCAGGGACAGGTTGTCAGGCTGCTTTCCGAGACTACTGACTTAACAAGAGAAGAGGGTTACCCTGGCTCATGGTTTCAGTCCATGATGCTTGTCCTGCTTCTCTGGGCCAGTGGTGGCCCATAATGACAAGAGTACCTCATGGCCAGGTCACAAGAGAGGAGGAAGAGAGCAAGGACCCACAATGCCCTTCAAGGAAAGATCCCTAAAGCCTGAAGACCTACCAGACAGTAGCATTTAAACTTCTCACAACTGCCAAGTTGGGGACCTAGCCTTTGACATGTGTGTCACTGGGGAACATTCTAGAGACAGACCATGGCAGAGGGGTGAGGGTAATATGTGAGGCAAAGGGACAGGTGAAATGCCAGATGCAGGGCAAGGCTCATACATGCATATGTGGAGAACTTGTGATTGGTTTAGGGGTACAGGGAAGAACCTTTCTAGAACGATTCATCTCTGGTGGGCCTTCATGCTCTAGCGCCCTGTAGCACTTCTCGCTGCCTGCAGAGCCCTGCCACACATTCTGGGCCACGTGCTTCTCAGTCACCCACACTGCAGCTGAAAGAGTGGTGGTCAGAGGAATTTAGTTACTTATCCAGCTCCCAAGCTCCTTTACTATAAATATACCAAGATGCCACCAAGGGACGGAACCAAAGATGTAAAACGCCTTTCCAACCATGAGAACTTTCTCTGAAAGAGGGCTTCACAGGCCTGCAGAGAGTCTGGAGATACCAGGCACCTGGAAAGGGCAGGAATAGGCACCAAGGAAGGGTGGACGGTGTGCAGGGAAGGGGCTGGGCCTGGGACTTGGAGTGCTCCCCATACTGAGTGACCTTGGCCAGGCAGCTTTCCCTCCATGCTCGCAGGGAAGGCAGGGACAAAGATCAACTGTCACCACGTGGGTGCTGGCTTCTCAGCAGTTATTTAGGGAAGGCCACAGGGCTTACTGAGTGATTTTTGGTTTGAATATTGGTGTCACCATTAGAAAACAAGGAGCAAGAGGAACAATGCTGCCTCATTTCTCTACTCCTTTACAACCCAAAAGTGCAGTGCACCTAGACTTTTGATGTTGTGACAGCTGCTGTCATTTACAAAGCTTATGATCAATAACAATACAATCAAGTTACAGAAGAAAATCATGAAAGATTCTCATAATGTTTAAGTAAGTTTATGACTGTGTTAGGCTACATTCAAAGCTATCCTGGGGTGTGTGCTGTTTACACAGTCTCCTTATACTACCTTCTTGCTGGACAGACTACAGCTTGGCTATGTACAAGAGCCAGGTGCCTGTTCTGCACATCACTAGCTCCCAGGCAGCTTCTGGGACCCAGCACGGTGCAGGAGGACCAGGAAGCCAGAGGCCCAATCCTTGTGTGGTGGGGGAAATGGGACAAGAGAAAATCAACAGCAGAAGCAGCCCCTCCCGTGTTAAATACATGTGTCTCTGAGTCAGGAAGGGCTCAGACAGGAGGCACCAGCCTGCAGCCAGAGGGGGCAGGCTCTCTCAAACACCTGAAGACTGGTCCTCCGACCGAGGGAGCAACATGGGTGGGCTTCAGTACAGGCGACTTTCATTCCAGGTGGGGATGCCCATGGTAACTCAACAAGGAAGCCAGATGGCTCCCTTGTTAGGTTTGCTCTGAGAAGCAGCCCTCCTCTGTGTCTAAAGGGTTTTGCTGAGGCCTGTTGTCAGCTCTGAGGGTGAACAATGGCTTTGATTTTTTTTTTCCTGGCTGCCACAAAGCCCATGAATAAGGCCAGTGAGTGAACAGAAATGGACCCTGGCAGTCACACAGAATGCCAGGCAAGTGTCTCCAGACACCAGGGAGCCACGAGCCGGTGACTTCACAGGGCCTGGCCAGCCATGCTGGCGGTGGGGGATGCAGCTGAGAAGTGGGAGGAAAAGGCAGGACAGAGATGCCAATGGAGAGAAGAAAGCCCTGGCCTAAGCTGCTGGGCAAGGCTGAAGCAGACGCCTGGGCTTTAGAAGCTCTGAGCTCTGGGCTGGGATTTACCCCTAACTTACCATGGGGTGGAGCAACCCCACCTCATATGCCCTGATACAAATAAGTCAGTTGTCCCAGAGGCTATGTATGTGCTCCGGTCCCTCTGTTGTGTGAATGGACCATGCTTGAGCATGAGACAGCATGAGACATGAGACAGCACTGGCCTTTTCATGTATGGGGGGCAGAAAGGGGACAGACTTCACTTTGCTGGCTGCAAATCTAATAGGCCAGGGGATAGCAACTGTCTAATTGACATGGGGGTAGAAGTCAATGTGGTTTTCTGAAGCACAAACTGTCCATCACAGTGATGAGGACCTGATCGGTGTTCTCAGTTTGGAGGATAATGATGAGGGTCATAAGGGGAGCAATGGCTAGACCAAAATGCCACGAACAGAGAGAGACAAAAAAATCCTTGTTGCTGAAAAACCATGCAAAGAGGATACAAATCATTAGACTATACAGGAGTCACAGCTGGTGCATACGACACTGGAATCTAGGGATATGGCTACAGAAGCAGCTACCAAGTGACTGCCTAGGGTGCCTTCCCTCTCGGAAGGCTCTGCTGTGACTTTTAACATTCGTTTACAGTATTAGGATTTAAACCTATGGCCTTGTGCATGCAAGGCAAGCACTCTATCAGTGAGCCACATGCTCAGCCTCCTTTTTGGTTTTTTTCTTTGAGACAGGGTCTCACTAATTTGTTCAAGATTTGCTAAGGTTGGCCTTGAACTCACCCTGTAGCCCAGGCTGGAGCTGAACTTCCCTCCTCCTACCTTAACTTTTGGGGCAACAGGATTATAGGCCTTTGCAACTTGGTCTAGCTTCTGTTGTTATTTTTAACCTTGTTTCCGGGGTGCCTCTCTGGCCTAGCCACCATCTAATCCTCCCTATACTGCCCCTCAACCCTGCACTGCTGGATGTCAAAGGCCCTCAGGGGCTGCAGGGCAGGGGTGGAGGGGACACACTCCCTGGCTCTCACACTGCTTCTTACTGGAGACAGGAGAAAGTGAGTGTGTTCCCGCTGCCCCCCACCTACTTTCCACCTGCCCTGGCCACTGGCAACATCTGTCGATCCCTCTGGCCTGGACCGGTATGGGCTTCTGCTTTTCCTTGCTCCTGGATTGAAGCCTTGACCTGTTTTCCTTATTGGATCCTGAAACCACCACTGCCACTCCTCTGTGAAAAGGCCCTTTGGAGTCACGGCTAAATGTCCCTGTTCCCTGTTCTTGCAGATGTAACCTCCAGTTTCTAGCCATGCTCCCACACTGTTTAAGGGCTGATGGACGTATACCTGGGCTTTGGAATGAGTATAACCCCCAGTCACCAGCTGTGCGGCCTCAGGTGAGTCAGTGTCTAGCTTAGCACTTGCAAATGAGCCTGTCTACAGCCATGCTACCTGATGCTCAGGACTCTGACAATGAGAGCCACCCTAGGGAGTTTTGTGGTGATTACAAGGTAAAAGGGAAGAACTCCAGAACACCCAACAGCAGTGAGCATTGGATAGTTTGTGGGTGCCATTAATGCAAGATCCCAGGAAAGGGCTGCCCATCGGGAACCGAAGTCCACTTAGCTATCTCTGGCTACCTGCCTGTCTCTGTAGGACACTGCAGTCTAATCAGAGTCCCTTTCCAGCCACCCTCAGACTCATGCCAGACTTTGCCTTGGCACCGTGAGGGTAACAGCAGCCTTCCTTCCTTAGCAGACAGGGGTTTTCCTTTGGGAAGTCCAGATCACAGGCATCATCAGGTATCCCTCAAGCCAGGGTCGGCCAAGTTGCAGTTGGGAAGCCCTTCTTTGGGGGTGGGGTATACCAGGACGATGTGGTATCCTATCCACAGTAGTTTAAGAAATCCGAAGAGCCACAGACCATATGGAGCTCTTCCAAATACCACACTTCAGGGATCTGGGTATGAGCTCAGTTGCCAAGATTCATGTGGCGCTGGTTTTTATTCCTAGAACCATATGAAACTGGGCATGGTGATGCATGTCTGTATCTCAGCATTTGAGAGACAGAGGCAGGAAGAGCAGACATTCAAGGTTATCTCCCACTATCAAACCAAGCTTGAGGCCAGATTGAGATACATGGGACCCTGTCTCAAAGAACAACCAACTAGCCAACAACAACCAAAAGAACAAGCCCACTTCTACTCATAATTTTGCCCAGTTACTTTTGTTCCCAGGGTAAGCACTACATCAAGGTGACTTCTGGGCTATCAGACCGTCTTTCTCCAATGATGCTTTCCATGTGACTTCAATCATTTTATTCTCTTTCTCTTTGGCCTATAATTTGAATTGCTAGGTCATTTTTCTAGGCCACTTCTTCATCACCTGCCTTGGTGGGACGCACTCCGGAGTGATCATGGCCCATTCCACCTGGCTCCAGACTCTGGGAGGAGCCTGTGCCTGCTGCTGCTGTGTCAGGCAAATAGACTGGTTTGGGAACCCTTTACACTCTCTAAAAACGCACTGTTTGACATTGTTTTTGCCATTTGTAAGTGAATCAGTATTTTAGCAGGTGCTCAGTTTTAATTTCTGATATAATGGAGACAATTATGAACACATAACAACAGCAGCTCCTTGGCATCCTCAGTCAGTTTTCATAATTACAGTTATTAATAATTTCTCATTAACATATATTTAAAATAAAACAAAAGGGGAGGGAGTGGTACACATTTTTATGTATTATAAATGTCTTTAATATATGGGTCAAGAGATGATGCTAGACTCATGTATCTGCTTTTTCATCCAATCTATTCAATATGTGGTTTTGGCTGAAATACATATATTACTAGTAATATAATACATGTAATGTTCTATTAATATATGCCAGCATATATTATGTGTTCTCATTGTAACACACACGTATTTATGTGTATACATTATATACACACACACACACACACACACATATATATATAAATATAAATATAAATATAAATATATATATATATAAATTTCTAGCCTCACAGAGGCGGAATAGGGAAACAATCAGGTTCTGAAAATGATTCTTAGTGACTATAAGGGTCCTTGGACCTCACCATCAGCACCAGTGTTCTACCCTGATTCTCCCTTTTCTCCCCTGATGATTCTTATAGGCCCTGTTCTCCTTGTGAGAATTCAAGTCCGTCAGCTGGGACCACATGGTAAGACATAGACCATCTCTTGTATCTATTTCATAGAATTCTCCACTTCCCTTCACACATGTACATGCACTTCCTCCATGTACACCTACATAAACACACACACACATCCTGAGGGGTAGGTCCCATATGGAATTCTTCCAGGGAAGCCTGAGAGGTAAATCAAGCTGTTGCTATGTGACTTTTTTTTTTCACTCTTTCATCAAACTGAGGGCGTGGAGGAATCGCGCTGAAGCCAGATGGGGATAAAACATTATCCTAGAGTCTCTGTTGTTTACCCTGCAGTCTTTAACCTTCTTTTGTGTCTTCAGATGAGTTAGGGGCACTTGCTGACTTATGGTCCTAGTGAGGCACGTTGGCTTATTAACTCTCAAAGCATCACTGCTTGCACACAAGTTTTGCTGCCCTTGTGTGTTGCTGCTCTGAGAGTGCCCAGCGAGAATCTAGTTAACATCAATTATGTGTCTGTTGAACGTGTGTTTTGGAATAGGCCAGCTTTGCACCTTATCTTCTGTAAATTTCCTCTGATTGTGTCATCCTGTGCTATGGATAAAGGGTACCCTAACTGAAGAGATTGCTGGGAGAACAGGAGGCACACAGATGACATATCCCATCAAGCCCCACTTGGCCCCATTTACTTCACAAGGATATACTGCTGCATTTTAACAACGCACCGGGACGACTGCATTCACACTCTCCATCCAGGTTTCCACTGATGTGATAGAAACAACTTAGGGAGGAAAGGGCTTACTTAGCTTACAAATCCCAGGTCACAGTTCACTGAGTGAAGCCAGGGCAGAAACCCAAGGAACTAAGACAGGAACTAAGGCCAATACGCAGAGGAATGCTGCTTACTAACAGGCTTCCTATGGCTGGCTTAGCTTGCTTTCTTATATAATTCAGGACCAACTGCATAAGCATGGCACCACAGCCTCGATGGGATGGGCCCACCCACATCAATCATTAATCAAGAAAATGATCCCAAAGGTTTCCCCATGGGCCAACCTGGTGGAGGTATCTTCTCAATTGAGGTGCCCTCTTCCTAAATGACTCTAGCCTGTGTCAAGCTGACATAACACCAACCCACATGAGAGGTCTGTGGATCTTGGACCCTTGAAGAGTCCATCAGTTCAGCCCTGTACAGCTGTGTTCTCTGCTGGGTCCTTGAAGAGTCCAATGTAACCCACTGAGCAGAGAGTGTCCCAGCTACTGGGACAATTGAGATGTGCACACTGCAGTCCCCATGTCTGGCCCTTTAGAAGAATTACCCAGAGTTTCTGCCCCAGTTTCTGCTCTATGACTAGAAGACTTGAACTGAGAAAGGGGGGAAAGCTGGAGTGTGGGGACAGGGCGTGAGTTTGTTTTCTTTCCGTTTACAGCTTTCTTTTGGTAAAACAGGGTCTCACATATTCTAGACTGGCCTTGAACTTGTTATATAGCAAAGGATGGTATTGAATGTGCTGTGTAGCCAAGGATAGCCTTGAAATTATGCCCCATCTCTCCCCTTCAAGTGCTGGGATTATAACTGTACCGCCATACCTGTTTGCTTGTTTGCTTGTGGTGCTGGACATTAATCTCAGAATTTCTTGCATGCTACCAGGCACACCAAATGTGCTTCCAATCTCTGACAAAAACTGCCTTTCCTGCAGCCAAGGACGGTACCACTAAAGAGTTCCCTGAACGATGCCTTGTCCCTGGACACCTAGTGGTCACTTAGCCACTGGCCAGTTGTCCTAGCTTCCCCCATTCCTTCTCAGCTAGTGTGAGAGCTTGCTCTGAATGCTCCAAAGATGCGTACATCCTACACGCCAAGTGTTTTATAACCCTGATATATGCCAGGACCCCTTTTGCAGCACTCACCTCTGCCACTCACTGCAGGACGGGCAGAGATGTTGGTATGACTGTGGCAGTTTGACTCTCAGTGGCTCCCGTAAGCTCATAGGGAGTGGCACTATTAGGAGTTGTGGCTTTGCTGGAGTGTGGTGTGGCCTTGTTGGAGGAAGTGTGTCACTGTGGGAGTGGGCTCTGAGGTCTCCCATGATGAAGCTACACCAGAGTCACGGTTCACTTCCTGTTGCCTATGGGTCAAGTTTACCTAGAGGGCAGAGCTCTACCTCACAGATTCATCACACCAGGCACTACCGTTGGGTAAAGGGAGGCCAACAGGTGTCTTGGGTGTGGGGGAGCCCAACCCTAGCTTTGTAAGAGAGAGAGAAGACAAATCTGGAGCACAAGACAGAGTCTGAAACAGGCTGTTTCCCATGACATGGCTTCTGGAAAACATGCTAAGAACTTACTTGTTACTGGTACCTTGGTCCTCTCTGGTAATGAGTTATTCACAGAATCACAAATGTGGCAGGTGCCATTTGGAGGTGTGTGACAAAATATGGATAGTCCCAGAGAACAAAGGTGGTTAGAATCAGCAGTGCCTTGAGACACACTGGCCTCAACACCTGCTTTATTCAGTGTATCGCAATGGTGCTTGCATGCGTGCACACGAAGAACAGGGAACACCTTCAGCTGTGTCCCTCAAGGGCTGTGCACTTTTATTTTTTTTCCAAGACAGGCCCTCTCGGCAGTCTGGGGCTATTACCTCTGGCTTTTTTTTTAAATGCGTTATTTGGGAATTGAACTCACTTTATCAACTGAGCTATCCCCCAAGCTCAAATCATCTACTCAAAAAATAATTATATGTGTTTGTGTGTGTACATATGTACATGTATGCCACGGTGCTTGTGTGAAGGTCAAAGGGTAAATCAGCAATTGTTGATCCACCACATGCATCTAGTCCCAGGGATTGAACTCAGATCACTAGGCTTGGCAGCATGTGCCTTCACCACTGAGCATCCACACACAGCCCATTCCCACCATCTCCTTTTGCAAAGGAGGAGATCCAGGCTCTGCGAGGTGAAGTTTCATCCCAGAGCCCATGCCAGGCCTGCAAGCGCTTAGGTCTTTAGGTGCAGGTACGGCTCTCCGGTGCCAGCAAAGCTTTCACATACAGATACTACAGCCACTGTCAGTCCAACAACTAAAGGAAGGAGGTTCCCCAGAGAATGGCACGTTTATAGGGACTAGCAAAACTTTATATTAAGAAAACATGGTCTATATTAAATTATATACATGTGCAAAGAGACAGAGGCAGTGTTTTAAAGGCAAAATGAAGAGGACACCATAAGTAATTCTGCACCAGTATCCTGGCCATAGCATCACTACCAAGGGGGGCAGCAATGCAAGCTGAGCCAGGCAGTTGCTGGGCAGATGTCTTTGCAAAAGCATGCCCTGTGCAAGGCTGTGGGAGCCTTTGTGCCAGGCTGTGGCTCTGGCTGAGCCTTTTGTGGTCACTCTTGGAATCATAAATGTGTGACAAAGATCTCCTTCAGATGTGTTCTTAGATGGAGACTAGATGCCTATCTGGGACCAGAAAAGTCACTGTGACCTTCATTTCTCTGAGATAACTGTTTACAGCAGTATTAGGTGGGCAGTGGCCACAGCAGAGCTGGTTGCTTAGTTCAGCTGGGCATCTCTAAGGCACAAAGCAACAGAGCTGTATTGTGGGTGAACTTGGAACCAATTCTGCTGAGTGGGGACCAAGATCAAGGACAGTCAAGCAGCCACCAAGCCTCAAAATGTAGATTTTCCAGATAGGCCCTGGCTGAGTGGGAAATTCCATGCCAGTGCTCCCTCACTTAGGATGGTGCTTCATCTCTAGCCTCTCTGGATATTCCTAGTTTGGAACCAGCCACATGGCTATTGTTTTAGTTGCTGGAGTGACTCCCCAGCGAATCCTTCCTTTCTTACCTCCCTCCCTCCTTTTTTGGGGGGGGAGAGAAAGAGACAGACAGACACACACAGAGAGAGAGACAGAGACAGAGAGAGAGAGACAGACAGCCAGAGAGAGAGAGAGACAGAGACAGAGACACACACACACACACACACACACACACACACACACACACACACACACACACACACACAGAGTCTCAGGTAGCTCAGGCTAGCATCTATGTACACAAAGATGACCTTGAATTGATCTTTTTGTCTCTACCTCCCCAGTGTTGGGATGACAACCACAAACCACCACACCTGGTTTTTATGTAGTGCTGGGGAATTGTACCCAGAACTTTGTATAGACCGGGCAATCACTCTATCAACTGAGCCACACACACCCCCCAGCCCCAAGAAGTGGTTCTTAATACTGCTAAGTCTTTGGACCCTCTGAACTGTAATGAGTCACACATGAGCCCCAGCACACACATTCTTTGCTCGTTCTGTTTCTGAAACAACTTCAGGGTATTTCCAACCCCAAAGCTTGCCTTCTGGCATGTGTCCCAAGCAGTCATCAAACATGGGTCCTTTTCTACCAGCACTGTGACTCCCACTGTGCCGGCCGCTAGTGGGAGCTGTACCCACTAAGCACACGTGAGACCCAGAGGGACTTAGTTTGTTACCCTTCTCATCACTGACTGCATCCCTGGTGGCAGCAATGTGAGAAAGGACTTTCAGGGGATATTAGGATGGCAGGAAGGCATCATGCTCGGGGGCACCGTCCATGGTGGTGGGGCGTGTGGCACAACTTCTTCATATTTTCAGTTAATTATGAAGCAGAACACTTGGGCCAGAAGAAGGTAGGGATACAGACCTGAAGGCCGGCCTTAAGTTGGTTATGTCAACCAGCCAGGCTCCACGTCCTAAAGTTCCACAATCTTCCCAAACTACACCTCCAGCTACGAAACTACTGTTTAAACCACAGGAGCTGTTCTAACGGTCAGACCCTTGCCAGAGGAGGGCAGGAGTCAACAGAAAGCCAGAGTGGTATCTTTCTGGGACTGCCAGCAGAAGTTCCCAGAGCATGCCTTTTAAAATTGGGAAGGACAGCAAGTGCCTCTGCTGCACTTTCAGGCATTCAGGTATCTATCTGACTTGATTCAGATCCAGTGACGGTAGCTCTACCCCACTGAAGACCACAGCAGCCACTACCTGCATGGAAGCGTGGCGTGGCAGTATCCCTGCCTCTCTTTAAAAGTTGATTTTTATTCTCTGTGGAGCGTCTTACCTGCATGTGTGTCTGTGTACCACAAGTGCAGTGCCAGTGGAGACCAGAAGAGAATGTCTAGTCCGCTGGATCTGGAGTCACAGACAGTTGCGAGCTGTCATGTGGGTGCTGGGAACCAAACCTGGGTCCTCTGCAAGAGCAGCAACTGCTCTTAACAACTAAGCCATCTCTCCAGGTCCCTGAACTAGCTCTTGATGGTTCATTTTGTACCTCTTCCTGGCAGATAGCTTTACTCTACAGGCATGGCTTTGGACCTCCTTACTCTCCAGGTTTGATGGGGGTTGTCCTTCTGTATATATGTTTGTCCTATTGTTTGATGAAAAACACTGGCCAGGAGAGGCAGGAAGACAGGCGGGGCTACACAGGTTCTGAACTCAGGTCAGGTGAGTGGGTAGATGATCACAAGTGGGCTTGGAGCTACTGTCCCTCTCCAAGTATGTCCTACTTTTCAGATGTGCAGCAATCTGGGGAAACTAGAACACACTTCCATGTGAGGACATGGAATCTACACCACAGTGCTTAAAGCTTTCCTGAGTTTAAGGGCCGTGCTCAGAAAGCAAGAGAAAGCTAGGATGGTGCTAGGGAGGGTGTGTTTAATGTCCTCTTGCCTAGCTCCCCTGTAGTGTGCTCTCCCTGGGCAATGGCTGGTGGCCAGCATGGGTATTCCCTTCCAGGAGGCTGGCCACAGCCAGCTGCCATGGGACTCTGACCAGGGCTCTCCTGGAACTCTGGTAAATTGACACATCATCTGATACAGCCTGCCAGGTCCTTGGGCTGTGAGGTGCCAGTGTGACGGCTAGGGAGGCCAGGAAGGTGTCCAGGCAACTTCTGCCCAGAGCCATTCTGAGCTCAGCTGCTCCTTCTTCCCAGAATGAAAGGGATTGTGAGTACTGGCCACTGGCCTTATGGGGAAGAATCTCCCTAGAGAGGCAGGGAAGAAAGGACCAGTCTTATAGGAGGGAATGGAGGATCTCCTGGTGAGAACACGGCTACTGCCTTTTCAAGATGGCCCAGATCTCAACCCTAACCCTGACTGCTGCCTCTCAATGCAGCAGCAATGTGGAGGTTCAAAACCATAAAAGAACATGACTGCAGCCCACTGGGTCTTCTAGTGTTTTAAAAAGACAGGTAACAGGTGAACTGGGAGAAACCCAGACAGGAGCCCTCTTTCCAGGGATCCCTGGGTTCCTGATGCCTCCAGTGTCTGATGTTTGGTAACTACCCTATTAGGTCATGTTCCACAGGGAGGGAGGACTTGGTCCTTGGTGTGCAGGCCTCAAGAGTGGCAAAGTCCCCTGTTCCCTTCCATAGACTTCATCCACCTGGGCCAGTGCATCGATGACCCAGCTCTCCTTTCTATATGCTGCTTTCTTTGCCCGTTCAAACCTTGCTTACCCTTGCCACCTGATGGAAGCTGGCCTGATGAGGTCACTGAGCACAGAAAGGGAAGCAGTCACACAAAAGCTGCAGGGTGGGCTGGGTCTTTTTGTACATGTGGCCCCCACACCACGTTTCTCTCTGGATTCCTAGGACCACAACACTCTGCTTAGAGAATTAGGATTCCTAATGAGCTCGATCCACTCCTTTGCTCCTGCCTCCATCATTGCTCTGTGTAACTTTTCAAAAGCCTCCTCTCTTTCTAGGGCACTGTTTTTCCTCTATCTGCACTGCACATTCCAACATCGTAAAACGACAGTGTGCTGCGGTGTTACTATTTCTGTGCTGGGGGTGAAGTCCAGGCTCCAGTGTGTTCTAGGCAGGTGCTACACCACTGAACTGCATCCTTAGCCTTCGTTTTATTGAGACCGGATCTCACTATGCAGCTCAGCCTTCAGGGTGCCAGTATTGCAGGTGGTTGTTTATTCGTGTATCTTGTCCCCCCCACTGAGCAGGAATGGTGTGAGTCTCACCTATCACCTCCCACACAGCACACTCTTTGCACACTCAAGAAAAACTGGCAGTTCTTATACAGGACACCTTTGTTTAGCAAGGTTATCAAGAGGCATAGCTCATGAAAGAACAAGTGGATAAACTATATTTTATGTGAATTTAAGACATAAACACAAAATAAACTGAAAAAGACAAATGGCATGGAGAGGATACTTGCAAATCACATGTGTGATAAAGGCCTGCATCCACAATACATAATGTATTAGGGCTGGAGGGACGGCTCCATGGATAAGAGAGCTTGCATAAGCACGAACATCTACCCTATAGAGGCTGCAGTGGGTTGAGACACACAGGCCAACTCCTTAGCTCCTCAGAGCTAGGCTCCCTGATCTGTGAGGTCTCTGAGCAGACACTGTAACTCAGTGTTCCCCATCACCCAGTGACTTTGCTAGAGTGGCTCCCACGGCTGAGGACAAGTCAGGAAGGGCTAGCTCATGCAACGCCTGCAGCAGCCTCTAAACTGGGGTAGCCTGGTGCATGGGGGCTGCAGCAAGGGCCGTGGGGAGGGAGTACGGAAGGAACCTGCTGTCGGGAGGCCCTAGCTGCCAGGGGTAAGCTGTCGTGCCAGTGTACCTTGCTACAGCAACCCAAATAGTCTAACAGGGAATAAGCTAATTAGTTGTAAAAAGTTAAAAGTTTTAAGTTTCCGATTATGTTACAGGCAGCTCAGCAGTTGAGCACACACTGCTCTTACAGAGAATCCAAGTTCTGTTCCCAGCGCCCACTTTGGGCGGCTCACAATTGCCTGTAACTCCAGCTCTGGGGGATCCAACACTTTTGGCCTCTCATGTTTCTTTCCGTTTATGCTTTAAATTCTGATAAATACAGTTTACCCATTTGTTCTTTCATGAGCCATGCCTCTTGGTAACCTTGTTAAACAAAGGTGTCCTGTAGATCAGATTCCTGTGTACACACTGATGCATTCACAAACTCTCTCTCTTAAATTTAAAATACATCTAAAACATTCACACAATGTATAATTTACCATTTAAAACTATACACGTATGCATATAATATATTATATATTAAATATAATTATATATATTATAAAAGTGTATATATACACTTATACATGTAAGTGTATATATTATAAAAATATAATAAATATTTTTAATTATTAAAAATAAAGTAGATAAAAAACATTCACACAATGTACAATTTATCATTTCAAAGTGCTCAGCACAGTTGACATATCACATTCACACTGTGCCTTGCCATGTGTCAAAATCCCCAGTCTGTTTCAGGTTGATTAATTACACAGCTGCACAGGATTTCTCAGTAGCACCAGGTCTCTACCCCTCATTTCTATGGCCACGTGTCAAAGGCCCAGCACAAGGAGCAAGCTCTGGAATGTCTTGCTGGGGTGCCCCCAGGCCCTCTTGGTTAGTGCCTGTCTTTGCCTGTGTGAATGCTGGTCCTATCCTCAGGGGTCTGAGTGTGTGTATGCGCCCAGCCCTGGTCATGAACTGGGTATGGTCAGCAGGCCCAGGGCAACATCAGGCTTTCTTATCCTTCCACAGCCCCCTCAGCCCTACACATAGCCACGGAGGGCGCAGTTTCCGAGGTGCTACATAAGAAGCCCTGCCAAGGGTAATGTGACATTTACATGACACCAGGTGGGGCTCCCAAGGTGACATAACAGGAGGGGGTGTGTCTCTGGGCATGGAGCCCTTAGCTCTGCAGTCTGCTGACTCCATGTTGTGTAAATTAAAGCACTAGTCACCTGTTCCTCCAAGTCCCAGCTGAAACCTGTGCCTTCTGATATGACAACAAAATCACGATGTCTGTCACCTCTAACCAGGGACTCTTCTGCCTTCCTTCCTAGTTCCTTCCTAAGCAGCGTCCATTTGATGGAGTGTTGTGAGCTTCCTTGTTCAACACCGTGCCAGGAGCTTGATGCATTGGCAGGAGGCACCATTCTTTGCCCTCGAGGGCTTCAGCAACCAGCTCACCCTCTCTCACCGGCCTGGGCTGCTTATTTACAGTCAGTGTTTCTGTCTGATCATCAGTGAAATGGACCAGTCAAACCTGACCTCTGCACTGGGCACCTCCGCCAGACGGCAAGCAGCTTCACCCCAAAAGTGTGCATAAAGGTGGCTTTTGGCGGAAGCCATAAAGCCTGTTGCCAGCTCGGTTCTTAGATGAGGAGGAGACATCTCGGCATATCTTAGAAGTAGGTTCTCTTGGGGGTTTCCATTCCCTGAAGGTGAGTGGAAAGCATGGCTTTCAGAGGATGACTGGCCTTCTCAGAATGACTGTCACAGACAAAACAGTCTGAAGTTGACAGAGGCAGGAGGCAGGCCCCACTCTGTCTGTACGATACAAGCTCTTTATGGCTGGATACCCACAGGGCCTGGGTTTCCTACTTGAGTTGCCCAGCATGTCCTTGATGGCCCTGGAGTTGGTGTCCTGTGGGAGCCTCCTCTCCCGCCCTGTCACAGCTGCCCAGAGTTTGCAGCTTCTGTTCTAGTTCACCCAATTCCTTTTCCGCATCCCCCTGAACATGTAGATGGTGGCAGACTGGAAGCAGCTGCAGCTGACTGTGCTTTAGGGGACTCATCAATCCTGTGCGCAGGTCATGATCACCGAGCAGTGCCACCCCAGCCCCTACAGCCTACACACAGCCGCGGAGGGCGCAGGCGGCCCAGCCAGCAGCATGATGTGGATGTGCTAAGTGGCTGTTCTGGTGGCCTGGATCACTGGGGGGGGGAGCTCGGGGAAACAAGACCAGGCCTTCTCTGCAGACCCAGGTCTAATCACATCACTCACCCCCGAACACCTCCAGTCATCTGACTCAAGAAGCCTTTGCCTGGCCTAAGTGTCCCCCAGCTAGGAAGAGACTGTCCTCCATAATCATGGAAGGTGTTAAGAGTCACCCCTCAGCTCAGCTCCACTCCTATCATACTGTACTTGCAGAAACACGGTCATGCATTTCAAAGCCCAGGATGGGAGCAAGGCTCGAGAGGAAACAACTACAGGTGGCCCATCAGGACTGGGCTGTGGCAGCGTCATCAGGTGCTCAGTGTGGCAAACAGTGGGGGGTCAATACAGATCTCCAAAGCACAGGCAGGGGAGGAGCCTCTTACCCACAGCCCAGAGACTGCCACCTGCAGACTCACTTTCTCTTTCCTTGCTCAGTGGCCCCCACGGTTTTCATGGAGAAGATGGAGAAATGAAACCAGGGAGAGGCAGGTGACCAGTCTCTGGCAGATTGAGAGGTAGGCCAGTCAGAATGGGGTGGGGGCTAGGTGGGATCTCCCCTGCAGAAGGGTGCAGAACCAAGCTCAGCCAAAGGGGCAACATCCTGCAGGACCTTTGAGGGAGACAATGTCAGCCTGCGGAGGGGGCCGTAACAGTGAGACTAAAGAAGACACAGCAGCCTGGGGGGGGGGCCTGGACTGTTAGGGGATGGAGAGGATGGGAGCCAATGTGCAATTGGGAACACACACTGTCCACCGAGGGAGTGCAAGGACCACGGTGCCCTGGGAACAGGCAGCTGCAGTCACCTGAGGGAGAGAGTAAGAGGCTGAGCTGAGGCAGTACGGAGGAAGGAGAGACAGCTGGACAGATAATGATGCTATCATTTGTAGTTTTCCCTATGGCAGTGTGATATCTTCTGCTATGGACAGTGAACTAGGGCATAACTCAAGTGAGGGTGGGGGATAGAAGGGGATAGGAGGTGTTGGGGGCAGTCTCTTGATGGAGGGAAGCATCAGAGCCCAGGGCATGCCGCTAGATGGAGACGGCTTCACCCGGCCTCCTTGAGTCATGGAGCCAGTGATTCAGGGTTACTAGATGAAGAAGAATGGGCAAATGGTCAAGGCAAACAGCCTTGAGACATGGGTCTGGAACCTCGTGCTGTGGGTGAGGGCAGAGGAATGCCGAAGGACACAGCTAGGATCAGAGAGTGTCCCCACAGAAAGTTGCCATCAGATCCCTAGCGCTATAATAAAGTGACAGCTTAAGAACTCAGCAGTTGCCTTAAGTGAGACTTGGGGAAATAATCCAGAGACTTTGGGGGAGTGGCCCTAAGTACCTCCTGAGAACGGTGGCCACCTCTTCTTCTCTGGCCTGTAGTCCCTGCTCTGCCAGGAGGAGTCCCCTGTGGCCTGGGTGAAATCTGGAGAAGCTACAGAAACTGTGGGGCAAGTCATGCTAAGGATAGGGCTACTGAGACTATTTCTGGGCAGGGATCTAACACAGAATCCACTGAGTGCACCCAACAAGGGTCACCTACTTCCATAGGTGAGGCTGCTGTGGGATGAGACCTCAAGGAAATGCCAACTGGGGGCATGAGGCCTTCATGGCCCTGTTCTGGTCTCAGCCCCTGCTGGAAAAGACAATCACGGTTTCTGAAGAGTGCCAGGCAGGACTGGAGCTGCGGTTGAGATGGAATGTCCCCTCTGACTACCTGTACTCTCCTAGAGCAGGTGTAGGACTGGCATCCTCTCTGCCAGGCACATTCAGCTTTGATTAAGAAATGGTAGACTCCTTCTGCTTTGGAATTCATTAATTAACCAACAGGAGGACAGTACCAGCAGGTACCAAAAGTACAGTTAGGTACCGGGAACAGGATGCTCCACAGTTCCTGTGCTTAGGATAACAGCTGCCAAGGAGGCACTCAAGGATGCATGGATTGTCAGGACATGGTACCAGGAAGTGAATGAGCCTGCCACATCATAGTCTTTAGTTTTTTATTTCATTTTTAAGATGTACTTATTATGTATACAGTATTTTGCCTGCACACCAGAAGAGGGCACCAGATCACATTATAGATGGTTGTGAACCACCATGTGGTTGCTGGGAATTGAACTCAGAACCGCTGGAAGAGCAGTCAGTGCTCTTAACCTCTGAGCCATCTCTCCAGCCCTCCAAATCATAGTCTTTAGAGAAGAAAGGTATTCAAACCAAAATGAGCATGAGGTGAGAGAAGAAGGCTGGTACCTCATAGACCATGAGCTAGAGAGAGGGGCTGGGTCTTGGTAGAAAGTGGTCTCTGAGAAGGATCAGGACTGAGATAGACTGAGGAGACGGGGAGAAAGCCAGAGGCAGTGGCTTGATGTATGGTCATACACGAGTCCCTGTCCCAAACTACAGAAACCAGAAGCCTCCACAGGAGACTTCTACATCTGCCATGACTTTCTTCAGATAAGATGAATGAAATAGTCCTACAGGACTCTGGCAGTGCAGTTCTGAAAAATGAGGCTTTCATCCCTCAGCCTTAGTAGGAAATAAGTCCTTTGGGTAAGTCACTGGGACTGGCACCCTCCCCCCCCCTCCGCACAGGCAGGGTGAGGCGGCTCTCAGCAGCTCCCTCTGCAGTCCTTAGTGTGTAAGCTTAACGAACTGGAAAGCACTGTTAATAAGCTGAGTTCTGCTCTGGGAGCTGGAGCAGTGAATGATGGACTATTCACAAGTGTCCTTGGTGACTCGTGCACTGCACTGCAGCAGAGAGACAAGTTTTAGTCCGGGCCAGTTAGTACGGATCAGGCTTCCAAACCCTGCCCCATAGGTCCAGACCCAGCAGCTCCTGGACATCCTCGAATTGGCCTTTTCTAAGTTGGGGTTTTGTTTTTCTGTGTGTACTCCTGGCTATCTTGGAACTTGCTCTATGGGCCAGGCTGGCCTCTAACTCATAGAGATCTGCTGCCTTTGCCTTCCCAGTGCTGGGATTAAAGGCTGTGTCATCAATTTATAGCAAAGTGAAGATTCCTTTCTTTCTTTTATTTTTTTCTAGACAGGATTTCTCTGTGTAGCTCTGGCTGTCCTGGCAATTGTTCTGTAGACCAAACTGGCCTTGAATTCAGAGATCTGAGTGCCTCTGCCTCCTGGGTACTGGGATTAAAGGCATGCGTCACCACTGTCTATCTAATAAGTTTTCAGGTGATGCCAGGACTGTTGGTCCAAGATTCACACTGAGGGCCTCCTGCTCCAAGAGGTCATCTGAGTTCCTGGTAAAGACTGGGAACTTTTCAGCCACATGTCCTGGGCTCTGAGAGCAGCCTGCTAGGCAGTATTCAGGCTATAGGTACCTTCTGCTCTCATACCCCTTAGCCTTACCCAGGGAGAGTATGGGATCCATGAAGAGCCCGTTGGGCTGCCTGAGGACCCAAAGAGTCATAGAACATGTCCCGAGGTCAGGGCATAAGTCATGATGGCAGCCTTCACATGCCACTGGGGTTACATAGGCACAAAGAAAGGCTCATGGCCACCCCTCTTCAGGGTCTTTGGCTCAGGGCAGCACAGTGCAGTAAACCCATGGCCCTGGCCAGAGTCCTTGGGCCTGAAGGGTATCTCCAAACAGAAGTGTTAAAATTCCCCAGATTCTCCCTCTTCCATGCTGCTTTGTTTCAACAGCTCTGGGATCTGACACGACTATATCATCTGTTCTCCTTGTGCTCGGTAGTTGCATGTGACCTGGCACTTCTATACTGCATTCATCATATGGAACACCCCTTTGCATGGTTCCATCAGACAGTGCTCCCCAACATGACTTTGTAAGAAGCCACAAGTAACGACGAGCAGGTTTCAGAAAAGGTCACAGTGTTAGCACAACTGCATTCCCATACTCTTTTTTTCCTGTGTGTATTTGTTCATGTGTGGGGGTATATGTATGCATGTGTGGCGGCCAGAGGTCTTGAGTATATTCCTTGACTATTCTCTATTTTTTGAGACAGGGTTTCTCTCTGAACTGATTCAGCTAGGCTGGCTAGACAAAAACCTTTAGAAACCTACAGACCCCATTTTCCTGCCCTGAGATTACTGGTACATGCCATTATGCTTGGCGTCTTAGAGGTATTGTGTTCAAAATCAGGTCTGCATGCTTTACCAACTGAGCCATCTTCCCAGCCCTGTGGTGATATTTTGTTTATGATATAACAAATAAAGCTTACCTGAAGGTCAGGCAGTGGTGGGCACACCTTTAATGCCAGCACTAAGGAGACAGAGGCAGATGGATCTCTTGTGAGTTCAAGGCCACCCTGAGCTACAGAGAGTGAATCAGTCTAAAAGAGAAACAGAGCTCACACCTTTGATCCCAGCAGTTGGGATCTTACACCTTTAATCCTAGTACTAGGGAGGAAGAGACAGGAGTGACATGGCTGGGCAGACAGAGGTGGGAGGAGACAAACTCAGGGAATCTGGAGTTTGGTGGAGAGCGGTGCAGTCTGAAGATTTGTGGAGAAAGGATCACCTATTTCAGTCTGAGGTAGAGGTAAGAGCTAGTGGATGGCCATTTTGCTGCTTTGATCTTCAGCATTAACCCCAATATCTGTCTCCGGGATTTTATTATTTGTGCTACATAGCCCCCCCATTTTATATTCTTCATATCCTTTCTAGTTCTTCAAAAGACAAAGGAAATTTTCTGCATCAAAGAGAAATGGAAACCAAAGGGCATTTGCTGATTTTTCTCCTTGACATGACAAGTAGATGAGGCCATTCAGCAGGAGAGCACAGAGGGTGCTGGGGGAGGGGGGGAGGTCCAAGAACCCAGTCAGTAAAGCAAGTCCCCTGCTGCAGCCTTGCCAGGTGGCTCCTGTCTGCTGCTCTCATCTTTCAGGGATGCTCATCTTCCCTCCCCATCTGCCAGGAAGCCTGTGAGAGCACTGCCAACGCCAAGCCACTCTCAGCTCAGGGACATGCGACTTTGACGCTTAATGTTCTTTCAATAATTCATCCCTAGGGATGAAGCATTTATGCTAGGCCTGAGAACCCCAAGTCTAAATGATCTGGAGAAAGCCCCATGTTAAATGATTAGACCACGTCAGAGTAAAGTCCTGGGCACACAGCCCCCAAAGGTAGCAAAGTTATTATGCTTCAGAGAGTACAGTAAGTAGCACAAGGAGGGGGAGTTAAGTCCATGGGATCACACATGCCAGTAACAGATAACGCCTGTTCCTGCCTGAGAGACACCAAAGAAACAAAAGGCTGTACGCTTGTAAGTATAGAGTGAAGCGGGTGCCTACCTGCCAGGGCCAGTCCTCCTCTTTACCCAAGTCCCTTAACATACACACTCCCTGCTGCTCCCTGGCAGCCTCAGATTGCCTGTGGCTGAGTGGTCTCATCTGTTTCTAGCACATTCTGCATTCTGGGGCTCACATATCTCTGAGTGTCAAGCAATGGAGGACAGAGAAGCAGACATGTACACAGTGCTTGTGGAGAGGCTGTAACTGAACTGAGCAAGAAAATCTGCTCCTCTGGCTGCTTCTCAACGTGTTTGTAATTTATTCTACCAGCAGGCAAATGAGTTGCCGCCCCCACTCCCCTTTGGGGCATTCCTGTCCAGATCACAACATTTTTTCCCCCTCTGCTGTGGCTGGAGGATTGACAATGGCTGTTACCCCTTGGTTCTTCACTATTTAAATGAACCGCAAGCACCTCCTTTCTTTCCTGCTGTACTTGAACTTTCTTGGGGTTGAGGAGCTGGTTCAGTAGTAAAGCACTTGCTATGTAAGTGTGAGGATCACAGTCCACACGTGTGGACCCACCTGTAACTCCAGTCTTGGAAGGCCTGCAGAGGGGATTCCCAGAGCAAGCTGGCCAGTGAAACGAGCCATGCCAGCCAGCTCTAAGGTTTTCGTGAGGGGGAAAAGCCAATGGCAGAGAACCCCTGAAGCCAACTTCAGGTCTCCCATGCATTTGCAGACATGAGCATATGCACTCTCATATGTGCCTTCACACACAAAAAACATTCATATACATACACACATACAAACACGTGGAAGTGGAAAAAGAGAAAACTGTTTCATCAGAGTATAATAACACAGTAAAGTCTACAAGCCACGATGGGACAAGTGAACAGATGTGTAGCAAGTGGGAGTATCCCCAGAGAAACACACAGCTGCCACCTTCGGATGGCCTGACTGCTAAGGCAAGCCCCTGCGGCGCTCATGTAATGAGTGCTTTGCTCACATTTGTCCTTTCTCAGCAAGGAACCATGCACTCTTTAACATCAGTCCTCGCTCGCTCTCCTTAACAGGATTGATTGATTGATTGATTGATTGATTGATTTAATGCACAGTGTTTGCCTGCATGTCTGCCTGCAGGGCAGCAGAGGGCACCAGATCTCATTATAGATGGTTGTGAGCCACCATGTGGTGGCTGGGGATTGAACTCAGGAAGGTCCAGTGCTCCCAATCGCTGGGCCACCTCTCCAGCCCCAACAGTGCCAGAGCTCTCTTGCTCAGAGGCTGCAAGCTAGTTCTTCCCCTCCCCTCAGAACATTTGCCATGTGAATTTTCCACCATACATTTATTGTTTCTACTGTAGATGGGCGTCTGGGTAGTTTCTTCTTTGGGCTAATGAGAATAATGTTGGAATATTCTGTATATGTATGTGCCAGAATTTCTGGTTTCTTTTTGTTTTGTTTTTAGTTAACAAAAGATATTACAGATAGAGGAGGAGAGGGGAGAAGGTTAGCTGGGCATTTGTGTGAGACCTCAGATGTGCAGGCCCACATAGCTAACATGCCCCCTCACTTTTGAGATAGGTGATCCAGGACATTCAGGAAAGCACAGGATGGGAGGGAGGCTGCTAAGGAGACTGAATCCAAATGAGACAACTTCAAAGCAAAGTGAGCAGAAGCAACAGTCAAGTGCAGATGCTTATATGAATATCCAGAGAGAAACTGTACCTCAGACTGTCATGCTCCACAGCCAGCCCTGCTCTGGCAGCCCTGTCGAAGAATGAAGAGCCCTGGTCTGAGAGATACTATCTCCTGTAACCAACATCCCCAGGATCAGCAGCCAAAGTGCATACACCTGTGATGACTGGCAGGCTGAGGAAAACTTAGAACATTCTGATAAAAAGTCAATGAAATCAGGCTAAGCTTTCTCCTGTACAGAATGGAGGTGCTGGTGCCTAGAAATCACCTGGTGAACTCAAGAGATTAGGTCTTGTTAGGAAACTCTGCTATCAGAGTTGGCTGGGCAGGAATGAATACCTAGTGTTCTTTGCATGCCAGTTAGAGATAAGCCTGTTTCCTTTTGAGGGACATCAAAGAAACAAAGTATTGCAAGCTTGTTTCTTCTGTATATTCCTATGTATTCTCTCTCTCTCTCTCTGTCTCTCTCTCTCTTTCTGTCTCTGTCTCTCTCTCTGTCTCTCTCTGTCTCTCTCTCTGTCTCTGTCTCTCTCTCTCTCTCTCTGTCTCTCTCTCTCTCTGTCTCTCTCTCTCTCTCTCTGTCTCTCTGTCTCTCTCTCTCTCTCTCTCTCTCTCTCTCTCTCTCTCTCTCTCTCTGTCTCTGTCTCTCTCTCTCATCTACGAGAATAAGAAATAAATCCTGCTGGGAACGTTGTCTGGAGAGTACTAACAGGTAGATAGGATTATCCTTGTAGGGTAAACACACACCTACATATGCATACAAACATCTGTCCAACACTAAACAGACCTTTTGGAAAGCCAACTGTGACAGACAGAGTGGAAGGGCTACCTGCCTTCTTCCTGGTTCCAGGCCTGGAGCTGAGCTCAGCATATCTGTGCAAGGCGATACAATGTGAGTGCGTGCATGCAAGATGGCTTGGGGCTGCCTGTTTTATCACTGGGGTGGGGATGTCTGTCTGGAAGGGACTGTGGGAGGTTGTGATGACCCTACACTCATTCCTTCTGGTTGCTTGAGTATTAGGAGGCCTTGCAGGCCAGCTCCTACTGCCTGATTTCCATTTTTTTGAGGGGGGGGAGGCTAAGGGATATGGGTGCAGCTATGTTCCTGTGAGCAGTGGTGACAGTGGCAGATAAGGGAGGATGGAACTTTTCAGAGTGAAAGAGATGTGATAATTGAGCACAGATACCTGTACAAAGGTTCAGAAAGAAACCATTCTGCCTGTCTGGGCTCTGCCCACTGCAAGCCTCCTAGAGAAGCATCTTGGATTTAAATGAATGTTGGGATTCCTGCTGTGCTCAGGTTCTGGGGTCCTCATCATGGACTGGGATTTTCCTGCTTGCTGGTCACACTCTGCAAGGAGGTATCACGAATTATGAAGTCTCAGGAGCCCCACTGGCTTCTGAGAGCCCCTTCTCTAGTACCACATCACCAGCTGCCTTGAAGGATATTCCTATGTACAGTGGCAAGCCTCTTCATCCCCTAGCTCCCAAGGTCAGTGCTGAGGGTGGAATTTCAGGCCTAGAGCCTGCTAGAAGGGGAACAGATGAAGGGAAGGGCTTGTGGCAGACCTGAATTGTGCATACACAGAAGCAGGAGGGGGAAGAGATTCCTCTTTCCTGATGCAGACTGATACACAGTAGCACAACTCATTTCGGCAGATATCACCCTAGGGAAAGCCAGGGACTTGCCCTAGGCCATACAGCTGGAGTCTGGCTGAGCATCCTCCAGCTGCCTCCCTGAACTTTCCTCTCAAACATGGAAGGCTGGATGAAAACAGATTTCAAGTGAGGCAGAAAAGAAAGCTGCTTAGTCCCAGGGTTCTGCAAGCCAGTTCTAGTCTTAGCTTTAACCAGTCAGGTTCTCCAGAAGAACTGATGGTAAAAGGGTCCAAGCTCTCTCCAATAGGGGCAGCAACTCAACCTCGAGGTGGAATCCCAGGAGACCCAGCTCCTTACTATCATGTATCAGCAATGACCTGGACCTACTCTGCATCCAGAGGATGCAAACTTGACAAAGTATGGCTTTTACAGATTCCAAACCAAGATCTTTCTTCTTCCCTTAGAGGAGAGACCTGGGCCCATGTGGACTGCCTTTAGGAAGGGCACTGGTATAGTGATGATGGTCCTAGCCAGAGCTCCACGCAGCATGACCTCTGGTAACTGCTTCTTCTCAACCCTGGCTCTGAGGTCACTCAGCCACTTGGAGTCAGCTGGCTTGACTGCCCTTAAGATGTTTAACCATGGGAAAGGAATAGTCTCTCCTTGGGTCCATTCCCACACCAGCCTCAAAGGGACCTTAGGCATCTGCAGCCTCAGACTGGCAGCCTGGAGTCTCTCAGAGGGGTCTTAATTATCAGCAGGCTGAGGTCAGTCACAGTCAGGGTCATGTGACTAAGCCCAGCCCTCCAGCTCAGGAGGGTCTGGTACAGTGACTCTGGCCTGCTGCTGCCTGTGCCCTTACCCTTATCTTAGTGGGCATTCCATAAGCAATACAGTTCTCTGCATTGAAGCATGACCCTCTGATGCCACCCCCTAACCCCAATCACTTAATGTCATGGAAGAAATAACCATGACCTGGAGTGGACCTTGAGTTCACCCTCTCCCTGCAGCATCAGACAGGATATGGAAAGACCTGATTACCTGATCAAGAATCAAACAAGGCAAGCTGTGAGGCTTGGCCGTGGTTGGTCAGGGCTCGGAGCAGCTCTGCTATGGGAAGGGGAAGTCCCTAAGGTGGCCCGGTGCAAGCAGTCAGAAACTGGCCTTGTTGTAAAGTACAGGAAGGCTGATAGTGACTGGCTGGGCACTCACTGGAAGCTCCTGAGGCCCCAGAAGACAGTGGGGTGTGAAAGGAGCTTGTTGAAAGGCCTGGAGACACCATTGTAAGTGGGAGAGACTAGTAAGGAGACAAGACACTTGTCTAATGCCATTTGGGGCCTTGGGGCCACTTGGCTGAGCAGGACACACACCGAGGGCTGTCTGGCTCCAAATCTAGAACTGCTTTCCCCTCCAGTTCTCCATGGAGCCAGCTGCTGATAAAGACAGATAACGAACAACTTTTTATTCTTACTGGCCTCAGAGAGCCCTAATTAATAAATTCAGAATTTTCCACCCTTGGCAAGACCTGTCCACTGAGACATTTATTGTCCCCTGAAATCTGAGCTGTTCTTGCCATAGACAAGAGTAGAAGAAATGGGAAGTGTCAGCAGGGTGTGCCCAGGGTCTCCTGAGGAGCAGCGATGTAACCCCACAACACAGGAATGCATTGATTATGCTGGATTTGAGGTACTAAGCCAGTTGGGTAAGGGCAGGGCTTGGCCAGTGGGTCTTCATGGAACCCCGGCGTCACCTTTATTTAGAAGCAGCTTCCTCCATAAAATTGGCCCTGTTGGGGTCCAGCTAGTGAGAAGACATCACCCATGCTAAGCACATTTTCCCCTTTCACAGTCCATGCCCCAGGTGATACTGGCAGTGATTAGAGTCTAACGAGACAGACCTTGTGAATTATACAGGCAACTTGGTCACACAAAAGTCATCTCTGCTCCTCCCCACACACATGTGCAACTGCATACATTGTGAACACTCCCCACCACCAGCATTTGCATGCCAGGCAAGTACAGGATGACAAGACCTTGGCAGTTCAGGTAGCTTTTAAGTTCTACATAAGCAGACCCTAATCTCCTTGGCTCAAAGTTCTGCAGTGACTGACACACAGAAGTTCAGACATCTGGACACTCTGGCCTTCCAGAGCCTATCTGCAGCCTCAGCACCACTCACTTCCTATCACTTTTGTCCTCAGCAGTGACAACTGTGCCCCCACTGCAGGGGGCTGACACTGACTGCTCTTCATTCCCCAAACACCCACCCTCTCTTGAATGAGCATCTCTCACCCACGTTCCAGGCCACAAAGGCCAGCCTCTAACCAAAGTGAGAGACTCCCACCCCATCCGTGTACTCATTCAGCTCCAGTTTTCTTTGCTCAACCAATATTTTAGAGGACATATAATGCTCCTCCCACTAGCAAATAAGCCTTGAGAGGCCAGGAGCGCTCTCACGGGGATAGCACTGGCACTGCCAAGAACAGGGCCTGGCAGTGCTAGTGTTGAGCACTGACAGTACCAGGAAGAGAGTACTCACAGTACCAGGCAGAGTACTGAAGCGCCAGAAGCCCCCTTCTGGGGTTACTGAGTTCAGCAGAAGCCTCAGGACTTCCTGGTGCTGCCCCTGGGGGTGATGTGTCTGCCTCTCAGGTGGCAGAGCAGCTGTGTGGATCCAGTGTCAGGGTGTGACTGTTGGAGGCAGTGGCAGCTGAGTATCAGGTGCCACCTGGAACTCTGGGGGCCTCTTCCAAAGCCTGTCTGCACGTGGTGTAATGTGACTAGGCGGCTTGGCACACTCCACCCTCCTTTGCCCTCCTGGCACCCAGCCACAGCCAGATACTCCCAGTGCTGGGGGGTAACCTGGAAAGGGCTCCCTCTTCTGGGAAGATGCTTGGCAATGACTATTCTCAGGCTCTAGGTAGTTGCTATTGGTCACACAGGGACATCTCTGCAATAGATGTTCCGGCCTTCAGGGAAAGAGGATCCCCCTTTCCTGACATGTCACAAAACAAAACTGCCTATGATGAACTGACATTTCTGCAGGACCAGCAAGAGGCTAAGGACTCAAGAAACATTTACTGCCCAATCTGGGACCCACGCTCCTGGGCTCTAGCTCCAGAAGGGAATACTGGGTAAGTTAGGTTCCTGTTGTTAAAAGGGGGCTAGACATAGAGTATGCTAATGAGTTAAAACCACATGTGCTTAACCATCACCAGAGGAACAGTGGAAAGCAGAAAATCCCTGCTTCTCACAGAGTCTGAGGTCTTGTGTAGACTGAGTCACGTATGGCTCCAGGCTTCAGAGAAAAATGCCTAGTCATGCAAACTCATGACCCATGCTGGTAACCCACATTCACAGAGCACCCTGTGGCCAAGGGGAAGTGACTGCCTCAAGGAGACGATGGGACAGACTTAGTAGACTTCCTAGGGGAGGCCTTACCCTCTCTGAGGAGCAGATTGGAGGTGGGGTGGGGAGAATGGTAGGAGCGGGAGGAGAGGAGAGAAGTGGAACTGGGATTGGAATGTAAGAAATTAATATCACTACTACTACTAAAGAACAGGCAATGTCTATTCTACTCTGTTAAAAACAAACCTTAAAAGTTCCAGGTTGATTAGCCAGGTGGTGGTAGTGCACATCTTTAATTCCAGCACTCAGGAGGCAGAGGCAGGTGGATCTCTATGGATTTGAAGCCAGCCTGATCTACAGAGCAAGTTCCAGGACAGCTAGGGCTACACAGAGAAACCTTGCCTTGAAAAACAAGCAAGCAAGCAAACAAACAAACAAACAAAATCTAGGTGGGTACACTAGAGAGATGGTGCTGTGGTTAATTAAGAGTATGCTCTATTTTTACAGAGGGACCCATGCTCAGTCAGCAGCACCTCCATCAGATGGCTCACAATGCTTGATGATGCCAATTCCAGTGGATCCAACACCCTCTTACAGACTCTGAGGGCACCTGCACTCATACAGCATATACATACACACAATTAAAAATCAAATATTACCAATAAATGGCAGGACTAGATGATAAGGAAGGATGGGATGCAGGTAAAAGGATGCATGAGTCATTAAAGAGGGTATGAAGTGAATTATTTTTCTAGTCCAACTGTTGTGTTTTTGTTTCTTTATTTTTTATGGTAGATAATTGCATACAAATGTAATTGTTAGTGAAAGTGTAAAACCCTGAGTGAAGGTGCGCAGCTTCAGAATAACTGTTCTTAATTTCCTAAAAAAAAATTACTTATTTTATGTGTATGGGTGTTATATGTACATGCATGTATACACGCCATGTGCACTAATGGCCTGCGGAAGTCAGGAAAGGGAAAGAGGAAGGGAGAGGGAAGGTAGGCACCCTCATAACAATGTCATACTCAGAAGTCCTCTGTGCTCCCAGGATGACATTCCTATCTGATGGCCTTCAAGGGCTCCAGGAAGAATTTTCCTTAAAAAAAAAAAGAAAAAGAAAAAAAAAGTTTCCTTTATAGATAAGGTGATATGTCTTGCACTGGTTTCACCATGATTCCTGGGGGGCTGGCAAGATGGTTCAGTGGGCAAAAGTCCTTCCAGTGCTAGCCCGAGGGAGAGACTTCAACCTCCCGATCCCACAGTGGAAGGAGAGGACTCACTTCCGTGGACTATCCTCTGACATGTTTCCACCCCAATCCCCTGCCCCTGCTTCTTCCTACCTCCCATAATAAAGATGGTTCCCAGGCAAAGAGGGAGGCTGTGTAGAGAAGAAATGAGCTTGCTCAGCTGCCCGACTAGTTACCTGGTTGGCCAGTGGGTAGCCCAATCTACCACCCTCCTTGTCTCTTACACACCTTCACTTTCTAGAAATACATGCACAGGGAATTTCAACATCCACGATTACACATTCTCACCTGGGAAGTGCTGAGCCCCCTGGGTTCCGGCGGATACCCAGTCACCAGTCCTTGGTGCAACACAAGGAGGCGGATGAGGGTTCTTTGTACTAGGACAAGTTAAGCTAAGAGTTTGGCAAGTGAGTGTAGTGTAAGAGTACTTTGTCATTCTATCCCTTTTTTGTGACCCTGGGGCCGGGCAGGGGTTCATGTGTGGACTACAAACCCAAGTGGGCCCATAATGTGTTAACCCCAAAGCTCTGGTCTTTGCAGTTCCCAGGCTCAAACCAGCCATACCTGCTCCTAGGGTTCCATGCAGAGTTCAACCTACACACACAGGTGCTGAAGGCACTTATGGCGGAAGAGGGGAGACACCTTTTCCTCGTTGTGTGGGTGTGTGTGAAAACTGAGACTTAGGCCCAATCAAGTAATAGTGTGGCTTCACATAAATTCACTTTGCAAAGCCTCAGGATCAATAAAAGTATACTGGCTAGTGGTCTGAATTCTTCTGAGAATGGTTTCATGAAGTTCTGAGCCAAGCTACAAATTTAAGACTTCAGAGCAGGCTCACCCAGGCCACACCCAGAACTCCTGCAACCTTTTAGGGACATGGGTGTGGCAGAAAGGGAGAGTAGCAATGACCTTCCCACAAGAATCTGGGGCAGTAAAAGCCAGGAAGAAGTTGCCCTTAGAAAGTTAAGTTTTGAAAACACATAGGATGTAATGGGCTATTTATGAGTGTTCCCAGGAGACCATAACTGTGCATTTTAAGAATTAGGGAACTCCCCTAAAGCCACTCAGGGTGACAGACATAGGTTACCTTAAGGAGACAGGGATACTACTTTACTTCAACCTTCTGGGAAATGTATGGGGAGTGAAAAGATGTTTGACAGTCAAGAGCACAACATATGAGCTTCAGCTGTGTATTATGGGAATGGGTGCCTGGCCAGCACACATCTCCTAGATTGGACCCGTCATTACCTACCAAGAGGGTGAAGAGGTTCTAATGCATTAGTGGGCCTGCATCCATGTGGATACAAACTGAAAGAGAGCCACATCTGACGCAAATACATCCCTGGTGTGCTCAAAGTGCTGTGAGTAGTAGGGTTTTGAGTGCATGAAGCTGGTGAACCATCATCATAGCTGAGGTGATCTGCTAAGCTATGTCCCCAAGGTGGTGACAGGTCTCTGGGCAACTGGCCTCAACCTTGCTTGGAGTCTTTATGAAACTCATCCTCTATATTGGATGGCTACTTGTCATTCATTTTTCCCATCCAACAATGTATGTATGGCTGTTGGGTACATATATGTTTGCATGTGTGCATTTGGAGGTCAGAGGTTAACACTGTGCATCTTTATCTTTTGCCTTATTTTTGAGGCAGGGTCTCTCACAGACCTTGGAACCCAATGATTCTGCTAGACTGGCTAGGCACTGAGCTCTAGGGATGGCTCTGTGGGGTTGGGGTGGCTGTCCATCTCTATCCATTATGCTGTGATTACAGAGGGTATTGCCATGTGGGTCCTGGAGATCCAGACTTGACTGACAAGAGTCATCTCCTTAATCTCAACTTTGTTTTATATCTACCAAATGCTGGGACCCTGCATGTAAGGGTCCTTCAGGATGGGCTTCCTCAGCACCCTGCAGCATTATCACCCTACAGTGAGACCTTAGGCCTGACCAATGGCTGTTCTCAGCCAGACTGAGGTCCTGCTTGCTGCAGAGCAGCAAGTGCCCAGCAGGGCCTCCTGGTTTCCTGAGAAGACTAGATGTCTTAGTTTGGGCTGTCTGAACACAACACATAGACAGGGCTGCTTGCACAATACATTGCAACCTTATTGCTGCAAAGCCAGCATGGTCAGGGTTTGGCTGGAAGCTCCCGCTCACCCCTGTGTGATTTGGAAAGCCTCATTTTGATCTCTTTCTCTCTCTCTCTTTCCAAACCCCACTAACTTAGAATCTCCAAACAAAGGAAAGGCACTAAAAAGCCAGTTCTATATTCTTAGCAGCTACAGCAGTTTCCTCCCCTCAAGTTGCCAGCAGCCCAAGTCCTCACCTAAAGTATTCAGTTTTTGACCATACTTGCGCACAAACCCAGCTTGTGTCAGGCATGTCATCATTCCTTGCCTACAAGCTATACAATCTCTAATGTCTGCTTTAGTTTAGGAGCGTGGCTTCTCTAGCCTTGATCTCTGGGATTGAAAAACCCACCCTGGAGTTGCTTTGCTCAAATAAACCTGTTTTTTGTTTTGTTTTGTTTTTTGTTTTTTAAAGTTCAGCTTGATCTGGCTTGTCAGGGTGCAGAAAATCTATTTGATCTAGTGAGGGAGCCTCTTGCCACCAGGTGAGGGCCGCCATCACATTAGGCCATCACATTAGGGTTCCATGCTCACAACCTCAAGTGTCTTTAACTAAACCTTCTCTCTGGGTAGTGTCACACTGCAGGTGACTTCATGCACCCCACAGCTTAGCAGAGGGCTGTCCCAAGGCTCAGCACTGGCTGGGAGTTCTCTGTAGTTCCTGCTTCAGAGGCCACTGTGGGGACTTCTACAGAACTCTCCTTGCATCCTGGGAACTCTGTAAGCCACTTAACCCCCCCCCCCCATACGGTTTTGGATACACTCTAACTAGTTCCGGTGAGTTTCAGGGTCAGAGGTTAAGGCCTGGAGCAGAGCTGGGTGGGACCCTCTCCTGTGGATTCTACAGCTCAGGTGCTGAGTAATCTGTCTGGAAAGAGGCCTGCTCTCCTTCCAGCCCAGCTCTGCTTTCACCCTAGGCCTTTAGGGGGCAGGGAAGGCTGTTGTCTCTGGTCTGTCACAAGACTGCTGCGTTTCAAGCAATTTCTTATTCACGGAGGGCCCCTCTGCTCTTGCTCACACATGTCACCCTCTCCATACACATGTGCTAATGAAGACCCCGGTAGATGGCCCTGAGCCTGGGGGCAGAGGGGACCAGGAAACATGCTGGCTCAGGCACTCCGCACAGGCTACTTCGAGTCACGTGACCAGTCTTTCCATGACATGGACAGAGCATAACAGACAGCAGTAAGGGATGGTGGTCCTGCCTGGCCCTTCTTACTCAGTATGTACAGCCCTGGCTCAATTCCTGGTATATGTTCAAACCTTGGGCAGGAGAGATTGCAAGACGGAAGATGAAGGTTGTGTTGCACTCATTTCTCCATGACGATAAGTCCCAGCCCTGGATTGCTCCCTGCCAACCGCTGGGCACTAAGATCAGCCTCTGGGGTACAGGCGATGGACTGTGGTAAGTAGCTCCCGCTCCCAGTGCCCCAAAAGTTCGCTGAGCCTGTTGCCTTGCCAGCCCTTCCCAGGAATCATCAATCCATCAACGGCTTTGTCTCCCCTTTTATTCCCAGGACATCCTTCCTCTGCACACAAGCAGACAAGGTCTCAAAATGCTGGCTTAGAACTCGCTGTGTGAGTTGGGCTGGCCTTGAACTTGCACTTATCCTCCTTTACCTACTGAGTGCTCAGGAGTACTATGTCCATCTCAATCTCTGTATGAGGAACCCTGCAGGGCACCCACAGGCTGTTGCTTTCTTCCTGGTGTCCTGATCTGGCTAGTCAGAGTCCCCAGTGGCCAGGGCCCAGCTTCTCGGCCCCCAGCTGCCAGCTTTGTCCTGCTGGACAGGTCTATTGCCTTAGGCCTTTCTCTAAAGCTAGGGCTCTACATGAGAGGAGGTGACACTCCTGGATAAACGTCTAGCCCTTGAAGACTGGTGAAAGTCTCCAGCCTCTCCCTCAGTGTCTTTTGAGATGACAGGAACCCAGGGAACCTGGCCCGTGGATACAACTTGGCTTATCTATCAAAATGAAGTTGTATTTGCTCTTTGACCCAATGATTATACACATAAACTTCTTCCACAGATAAAGTTGCAAGTTTACTTATTTGCTTAGCTACAGCCTCACTACCCTATCCTGAGCTGCCAAGCTCCCTTGGCTCTTGCACCTCACCTTCCTGAGTAGCAGCAACAAGCCCCACCCACTCCAGTGTCACAACCGTTCTTAACTAAATAGCAAAGGGCTGGAAAGTAGTCCCTCTGTAGATCTGCAGGGGACAAAACCTAACAAAACAATACATAAAAATAAATAAAGCTCGAAGACTATGAAGGAAGAAGCCTTATGCTTAGGTCTGATAATATGACTAACACTGTGGTCAGAACCACAGTGTTATGCAAAAGGCCACCACTCCTTATCATAGAAAATACTTCTTCAAGGACAACTGCCTAGCAGCTCCCTGTTCAAAGTCACACTGACACCACCCTTGCTATGATACTTGGGCAAGAGTTACTGTTTCAAAATAATACTCGGTGGGTGGCTCAGGGGTGGGTGGCTCAGTGGTGGGTGGCTCAGTGGTGGGTGGCTCAGGGGTGGGTGGCTCAGTGGTGGGTGGCTCAGTGGTGGGTGGCTCAGGGGTGGGTGGCTCAGGGGTGGGTGGCTCAGGGGTGGGTGGCTCAGTGGTGGGTGGCTCAGGGGTGGGTGGCTCAGGGGTGGGTGGCTCAGGGGTGGGTGGCTCAGGGGTGGGTGGCTCAGGGGTGGGTGGCTCAGGGGTGGGTGGCTCAGGGGTGGGTGGCTCAGTGGTGGGTGGCTCAGTGGTGGGTGGCTCAGTGGTGGGTGGCTCAGGGGTGGGTGGCTCAGTGGTGGGTGGCTCAGTGGTGGGTGGCTCAGTGGTGGGTGGCTCAGGGGTGGGTGGCTCAGTGTGTAAAGGCACTTGCTGTCAAGCCTAACAGCATGAGTTCCATCCCTCTGACCTGGTGGAAGGAGAGACCCAGCTCCTGCAAGTTGTCCTCTGATCTCCTTACTCAATGTGACACATAATCCCTTGCACAAACATACACATAAATGTAAACAAAAACAAAAGAAAATAAAAACCCCAAACTAACTGAGGCTTTTTCATTTTGTGTCTAAAACATCCCTTTGTTACAACCTCCTGGAATCCAGTTTACTAGGGAATGTATTTCCCACTGTGGGGGGAGCTTTGCCGCTGAGTGATGAATGCATTCATCTTTAGTAAATCGCCTTCTGTTGTGTAGAATTAAAAAGCAAATGGCAGAACAAAATGTAAAATATTCTGTCATGTATACCAAGTAATTATAATAAGAGTATAGGTTCCCGAGTGCCTGGGCTATCTTTGAAGGGCCCTGGAATGAGTTGCTTTTAGGCAGAGAGACTGGGTTCCAGCAAGGAAAATGTGTGTGAATGTGTGTGTGTGTGTGTGTGTGTGTGTGTGTGTGTGTGTGTATATGTATGTATGTATGTATGTATATATATATATATATATATATATATATATATATATATATATATATATCTGGATGAATGCATTTGTGGGTGCATTTGTGGGTCTCTCACTGGTCAGGAGCTTCCAGATTAGACTAGGCTGATGGGCTGGCAGCTAGCCCTGAGATGATCTGTCTCTACCTCCCCGGCACAGACAGACATCTGACATGGCTTTTGAGGACTAGACTAGGCTCACAGCCTTTGCTCCAGTCTGCAGGTGTCAGCAGATACTTTTCATCTTTTGTGAATATGTTAATACCACAATGTAATACCTACTTAACTACACATATGTTCAGACAACCCTCCAACATTAGTGTGGTGCTGAACTTGGTTTTCTCTGAACAGATGAAACCATCATTTGCAAGCAGGTGTGACGAAGCCCCACCTACTGCAGCTATCCTGACTGCTCCAGCTCAAGTGGCTGCAGCACGGTGGAAGACTGGGACAGTCAGGGCAGGCTGTGGTTAGAGTCCTCCTGGGGCAAAGCTTAGGACCATTTCCCAAGTGGAGCTTGAGAGCTGAGACCTGCTGGCCAGCTGTGTGGTGAAATGACTGTCTGAAACTTCCTCTTCTGTCCACTACCAGCCCCACTGCCTGCCAAGTTCTTCCTTCCCATCTCAAGGGCATAATGCCCTTGGCTTCCTTTCCTCCACTCTGCCGCAAAGCCCACGCCCAGGGCTGGGCCCAGCTCTGTGGTGAGCACCTGCTCAGTACTCCTGTGGCTCCAGGGTTTGACCTGCAGCACCCAGACACCACTGCCAACCTCCATTGCAGAAGGGTCTGGACTAGCCACCCACCCCTTCTCCCCCAAAGTCCCTTCTGGGGGCTCCCCCCTCACTGGAAAGCAAGGCTTTGCTCCAATAAGAGGCAACTTGACTGCCCAGGTAGGAATGGGCAGAATCACATCTATTCTAAAATACTAGCAAGGCTCTGGTGGGGACAGAGATGGTAGGCCCTGTTGCTCCAAGAGGCTCTGTGGGTCTGAGGAGCACAGGAGCCTGAGCTGTGGCCTTCCCGCCATCAGCAGACAGCTCAACACCACCCAACCACAGCTGTCACTGGCACTTTCTTATTTGGGGTGTGCTGCTAACACGTACCCAGACTGATTAGATAGACAGGACCCAGTGTCTGATTAGATGACATTCCTCAGCTCTTTAAACGCCTGTCAACTCTCCAGTTGGCTCTGAAAGTCTCTGTCTACAGTCCGTGCCCTTTCCCCTTAACTAAGGGCACTGGGGGCACTCTCTTTCTGTATGTGGGTGATCTTTCCCCTAATGCACAGTCACCCTGACAAAGGCCTCTAGCCCCTTTGGGTGTGGGTTGCTGGGAGAAAGCTTTGCAGTGTATTTGCTTAGCGGTGTGCTCAGTTTCTTCAAGGGAGACCTAGTTGTCCTTTTACTTGGGGGTTCTGACTACAAAATGGTTGAACAGCTAAACTCTAACTCTTCTCCCACCCCTGCTTCTCCTTCCTTATACATGCGTGCTGATGTGCATGTGTGTTCATGGATGCACGTGCCTGTGGAGGCCAGAGGTCACACCTGGGTTGCATTCCTCAGGAGCTGTCCACTTTGTCTTTCCAGACAGCATCTCTCACTGGCCTGGAGCTTGCTGTTTTGGCTAAATCTAGCCCTAGTAATTTTGTTTCTTCCTTCCCACAAGTATATACCATCATGCACTTTTTAAAGTTGGGGCTGGGGATTGAACTCATGTCCTTATGCTTGCATAGTAAGTACTTTATCAACTAAGCTATCTCCCTAGCTGCTAGACTGTTTTTATGATCTGAGTTACCTTTGTTCACCTCAATTCAAACTCTGACACTAACACAGAGCAAATCACTTCTGGAAATCATAAGATGAAATTCCTAGCACTGTGGATTGTCCCAGGACTGCTCTGATGGCTGCTTTGACTTTGCTGTCCCTTACAGCTTCCATGGGCCAGCTGCCCAGAACCTGTGGGCTAGGAAGCTTGGCGATTTGGGTTGGTCCTCATCCAATGGTGCCTTTGAGTTCCACAGCTTTCCTCCAGGGAATTCTCCTAGGCTCCTCTTCTCTAAGGACCATCTTCACCGTGACCCTGCAAAAGCTGGAGTGTATGCCTGGCTCTCTGGGGTCTCAGAAAGGCCTTCTTGAAGGACATGTGACAAGAGGGTGGTATGGTACTACAAAGCACTACAGTTGGATGTCTGCCTTACACATCAGATTGTAGGTTATGAGTCCTACAGTCTCACCACATCACTCAGTGTGTGCCCCAGAACTTCTATTTGGGCTGTCTGAGTTTAGGTACTTCACTCTCAGTGGATGGTTCTGGGGCTGTGGCATCTCTAGATGGATGGGAGTACAGCACCCCTGGCCTAGATCCAGCAGGGGGTGCTGAGTGGGTCAGTGGTGTGACAAGGGTGTCCTCCAGTAGCAAGGACCTAATGCTTTCACTGCAAAGACGTGAGTGAGATGTGTGCAGGGAAGTGAGATGGGTGCTCAGTGCCCAGTCCCAGGCTGAGAGGAAGGGGACAACAGCTGCTTCACTCATCACTTCTAAAGAGGCTGATGTTTCCAGCAGGTGTGACAATAAACGAGACACATGGGACAAGTGGATTGTAAAAGGGATCTCTGGATGGTGGAGTATTACCCTTTCAAGGGCATCTGGAAGGTGCTACAGCATGGGGGAATCTGTCAAAGTATGGGAAGGAACCCACCATACCACAAGGGGACCTGACACAGGATAGACATGAACCACAGCTCATAAGAACTCAAGGACATTGAACAGAAAAGGGTGGAAAGAAAATACTGCTCAATTTCACTCTGTGAGGCCCCCAGAATCATTAGACCCATAGAGACAGTAGACTGTCTGGGGGGGCCACTGTATGATGGAAGCAGTCTGGAAGATGAGCTCTGAGAGTAAAGAGGGAATGAGGCATGCCACCACAGTGCAAATGTGCTTAGAATTGTCAAGCCATACACTTTTAGATGATGAACATCGTTGTTCAGTTTTGTCTTTTGGTCACAAAAAAGGAGTGAGAGAAGGAAGAGAGGAAGAGGGAAAGGGAAAAAGAGGAGGCAGGAGAAGAAGGAAGGAGAAGAGGATGAAAGTGAGGGATAGAGAGAGGAGAGAAATGAGAGGAAGGAAAAAGAAAAGAAAGAGGAGGAGGGAGGAGAAAGGAGGAGAGAGGGGAAGAGACGAGGGATGGGAGAAGGGACAGGGGGAACAAGAGGGCACCTCCCTAAGGTCTCCTGGCAGTAGAGTTCTCCAGAAAGGTCCAAACCTAAGCCCCCAGGACCCCTAGATGTCCCTGGCCTATGGCAGAGTGTCACTTCTACCATCCAAGTCATGCACATTCTAGGCAAAGTTCTCATGCTCATAAATGTCCAATACTATCCCAGCTCCACCTCAGAGCCAGGAGCTTAGAGAGGCCCCACTCATCACATCCTTCATCACCTAAAAACCCCTCCCAAGAGCGAGGAAGGCAGCAGTGCACCCACTGTGTGTGCACAGGTGTTCAGGGGGACACAGACCCCTTCCACTGGGACTTTCTGTTACAGGGTGTGCCACCAACCCCACTCTGAGATACGGTGCAGAAATGCCAGCAGGGACAGGCTCCACTTCCTCCCTGCACAGCCCTTTTCCAGAACAATTTTTGAGCATTTTCAAATGTTCTTGAAATTTTATGATTTGGACATGCAATAAAATCCATTAAGAATCACAGCACATGCTGTCAGGGGAGGGGCTGGTCCTAGAATGGCAAGTTCTATCTTCCCACAAGCTTTCAGAGGATGAGCCATCATTCCCTCCCCCATAAGATGGACAGCCCTTTAGATATCCGAAGGTTCTCTCCAGGCTCACTCAGGAGAAAGTTGTGTCCGGCATTTCCAAAGCTTTAAGTATTTAATATGTGGGGGCTAGGAGCTCTTATGATGCCCTGCAAATTACATGCCTGCCTTCAAAAAATATTTACAGCCTGCAGATGAATTAAGGTTGAAAAACAGAACAAGTCAGGCATGGGGGGTGCCCCCTTGGGACTGCAGTGCTCAGGAGACAGATGTGAGTTCAAGGCTAGCCTGGGGTACACAAGGAGAGACTGTCTAGAAAACAAAGCAATTCCCTAGCCAGAAAACAGAAAAGGCTGCAGACAGACCCCACCTAGGATGCATTGTTTCTTTCCTATTAAATGCCGTGGTTCAGAACACAAAGAGGACAGTTGAGGTTTGGTGCCTGGGGAAGAACCAAGCCACAGCAGCTCTGAGGACACTGCAGCCGTGCCCCTGTCCCCTGGTCTTTCCACTCTTGGGATGGTGCACAGAGACCCACAGCAGCTCTGAGGACACTGCAGCCGTGCCCCTGTCCCCTGGTCTTTCCACTCTTGGGATGGTGCACAGAGACCCACAGCAGCTCTGAGGACACTGCAGCCATGCCCCTGCCTCCCGGTCTTTCCACTCTTGGGATGGTGCACAGAGACCCACAGCAGCTCTGAGGACACTGCAGCCATGCCCCTGCCTCCCGGTCTTTCCACTCTTGGGATGGTGCACAGAGACCCACAGCAGCTGCATCACTGCCCCTCCAAGTTGATTTGGGTCCTAGTAACTGGATGGGGCAAGTTCTGCCCCACACCCATTTTCCTTCATTTTTCTATATTAGGGATGAGGATCTATTTTTAGTGTGTAGCTGGTTAAGTCAGGGGTTGCTATAGTGACGGTGAGCAGCTACAAACCCAGAGACGCTCATAGTCCCAGTCGCAGAGAAATCCCAACACAGAGTCCTGACAGGAATGCAACCTTGGTGAACGCAGTGGCCCTGCCCATGGGGGTCCCTGCCTACTGTCTGCAGGCCACAGGAAGACTGAGTCTGAGTCTTGTTAGTAGGAAGTGAATAAGGACTGGGCAGTGAGAGAAGAATGGCAGAGCTGACTGGGAATGGATACCAAGGCTCAGTCACAGGTAAGAGTACATTCCTACGTTTGTGCAGGCCTTAGACAATAGGTGGAGGGTGCTGGTGTTCATTGTGGGGAAGCTTTGTGTAGAAGGCAGGGAACCGGTGCTGAGACACTGCATTATGTTGTTGGTTTGCTGAATCAGGGTCTCCTATAGCCCAGGCTAGCCCAAACTCACTATGTAGCCAAGGATGATCTTGAACTTCTGATCTCGCTTCCACCTCTCAAGTGCTGGGATTATAGGCATAAGCATTCATAATTATTCAGTGCCGGGAACAGAAACCAAGGCTCTATGAATGTTTTGTCTCTACCTACTGACTAGCCCCCATTGCCTACCTTCTAAGTCAGCCTCTGAGTGCACCTATTGCCAGGGACCCCAGACAAAGCCCGACAGATACACAAAGGATCAGGAGGAATGTGAGACTGAATCATCCACAAAAGGATGGGTGCATAGTCTGTGTTCTATGTAGAGTGTGGCCTGCCTGATGACAGTGGCAGCATGCTCCAGGGGACACAGCAGCCCTCACACGGTATGAGGAAAAGAAGCGGGGAAAATTTGTGTCTAGTTTTGGAGGCAGTGCTTCCAAATGTAGTCAGGCCAGTGATGATGAGGCAGCTTCTGCTGGAAAGACAGTGTTACAGTCCCCAAGAGGAGGGGATGTGTCACAGCCACAGGGGTGGGGTCAGGCCTGGTCAGGGAAGAGGAGAAAAGAGGCCACAGGAAGAGTCCTGACTCTTGTTCCCAAGGCTGAGAGAGGTAAGGCAGGCTGCACACCCAATGCCTGGCTTCTGTGCATGTCTCAGTGGGTCTCAGGCGTCTCAGGGTTGGCTGGCTGGCTGTCCCTGGCCTTCGGTGACTAGGGCCCCATGGAGGAGTAGGTGTGCAGAGCCAGGGCTCCAATTGGTTACTGTGCATATAAAAGGATGGGCTTCTGGGCAGCCTTTGGTAGGGACTGTATAACTCTTAGGAAAAGGTCCCTTAGGGAGGCACATTGAAAGACCATCAAAAAGAGTGGGAACTGGGTCTATCCTCAGCATCACAAAATAAACAGGAGACCCCAAATTATCTTCGATATAAGATGCCACACCCATTGTTCTCCTGTTCTCTTCACCTTTAATTTCCAAGTCTTTTCATCCCTACAGCACAGGGAGGCTCCTTCCTGAGAAGTCAGTGGGAGGGCAGTTGATCCTGCCTCCAGGCAGGGGGAGACTCTAGAGCAGCTGTTCTCAACCTGTGGGTGGGTGCCACCCCTTTGGGGGTCCACAGACCCTTTCACAGGGTCACCGAAGACCATCAGAAAACACAGGCATTTACATTAAAATTCATAACTAGCAAAATTAACAGTTATGAAGCAGCAACAAAATTAATTTGATGGTTGGGGTCACCACAGCATGAAGAACTGTACTAAGGGTCACAGTGTTAGGAAGGCTGAGAAGAGCTTCTCTAGAAGAAGGGGTCTGAGGTCCCCAAATCCAAGCTCTTCAGGGCCCCCATCAGCTGAGGTTGGGGTTTTCTTCTCTGGGTGTTTCTCATCCAGGAAGAAGCTGAGCTGTCTCTAAATGTCACCATCTGTCCCAGACTAAACATCAAGGTCAGAGCTGTCCTTGCTGGTAGAGTTCTCAGGTCCTCCTCCACTAAAGGGGGCCACAGAGCATCCTGTCTGGGTGTGTGACATGAGGGCACAAGGTCATTTTCTTCCATACAGCCTCAGGACTGCTTTCTACAATGAAAAGTCAACATTCTAAAAGGAAGGGTTCCCACTGCCTGTGATGCCAGACATTTTCTTACACTTTTACCCTGTTTTTGCAGGTGCCTACATATCTGTCTATCTGTCCATCTGTCCTTCTATCCATCAATCTATCTGTGGTGGACTGAATAAGAATGACCCCAACAGGCTCATATATTATATTTGAATGCTTAGTCATCAGGGAGTGGCACTACTCAGAAGGATTAGGAGGTGGGGTCTTGTTGGGGGAGGTGTGGCTTTCTTGAAGGATATGTGTCACCAAGAGTGGGCTTTGAGGTTTCAGAAGCCCAAGCTAGGCCCAGTGGCTCTCATCCTGCTGCCTGTGGATTCAGATGTAGAAGTCTCAGCTACTTCTCTAATACCATGTCTGCCTATATGTGCTACCATGCTCCCTGCCAAGATAATGGATTAAAACTCTAAGTTTAATGGATTAAAACTATAAGTGAGCTCCAATTAAATGATTTCTTTAATAGGTGTCGCCTAGGTCATAGTGTCTCTTTCACAGTAACAGGACATCCATCTTCCTATCTATCCACCCACCCATTGATCCACCCCCTCACCCAGCCCCCAGTCTGTGGCAGTTTGAATGAGCATGGCTCCCGTTGGCTCATATATTTGAATATCTGGTCCTTAGTTGGTGAAACTCTTTGAGAGGGATTAGGAGGTGTATCACTGGTGGTGCGAGGTTTCAAAAGCCCACACCATTCCAAGTTAGTATGCCCCCCCCAGCCCCATGGTGCTTGTGGACTGGATGTAAATTCTAAGCTGTTTTTCTAGAACAACACCTGCCTGTTGACATACTTCCCACTATGATAGTCATGGACATGTGTAATGGTCCCCAATTACATGTTATTTTATAAATGGTCTCAGTCATGGTGTCTCTTCAGAACAACAGAAAAGTAACTAAGACACATCCATTATCTGCCTACCTCTATCCAGCCTGTCTGTCTGTCTGCCCACTATATCTATCCATCCATACATTTCACTATTGTGCTGGTTGTTATTTTTGTCAACTTGGCATGAGCTAGAGTCATTTCGGAAGATGAACTTCATTGAGAAAAGTGTCTCGTGGACAAGTCTGTAGGGCATTTTTTTGATTAGTGATCAAAATGGCATGGCCCAGCCCATTGTGGGTGGTACCACCCTGGGCAGGTGGTCCAGAGAAGTATAAGAAAGCAGGATGATCAAGCAATGATGAGCAATCCAGTAAGCAGCACCCCTCCCTGGCTTCTGCTTCAGTCTCTGCCTCAAGGTTCCTGCCCCAAGTTCTCTCAGTAATGAACTGTGATCAGGACAGAAACCTTTCCTACCTGAGATTGCTTTTGGTCACAGTGCTTATCACAACAATAGAAACCAATATCAATCTGCCTGTGTGTCTGTCTACATCTATCACTCATCCACCTATCATCTGTCATCTACTTACTGGCATATACAATAAAATACTGGGCAACAGAAATGCAGCTGGGGAAGCATGTACTTGTCTGTTTTATATTGAGGCTTCTGAGAGTTTCTCAAAGGCCCATGGTGGATCCTCCCCCCCCCCAATTGCTTCTGTGGGCCTCTCTCATGGGTACAACACTTCACTCCAGCCCATGGGAGTGGCAACTCTAAACTCCACAGTCAAGAGGGGTAGTAAATGTGGGCTGTTTCTGGCTCGACTCCCAGCAAATTGAAGGTTCCTGGGAAGAAATGTGGATTAATGTTCTCTAAAGAGCCTGGCATTGTGTAAGACCTTCTAGATGGCTTGCCATTTGCTGAGCAGGGGCATTACAGCCTTATGGGAAGATGGGCTGTAGACCAGGAGACCAAGGTTCACTGCTTGTGGTGGCAAGCACCTGTGATCTGATCCCATCTGAAACAAGAAGACCATGAACTGGATAGTGAGACCTATTTAAAGACAAACAATGAAGAGGTCAAGGCTGTATTGGTGGTCTTTGGCCCACAATGGCAGCCATGTACTATTAGCCTTTGCCTCTAGCTTGGAATTTTTGTGATTGCTGGATAAAACCCTACAATGTATGCTAGGCTGCTGGGTCTCTGACCCTCGCAACCTCCAGGCTGGGAATAAGTGGGCACCTGCTTCTGCATAAAATGTCTCTACCCAGCGGAAGACTGCATCAAAATCTGGGAGAGATCCCTCACTTCTCAGTAGCCCACAGTCTGGATGGTCCTGTCACTTCTCTGTAGGAGGACCGTGATCTTTGGGGACCCATGCCATTTAGGAATCTGTCTTCCAAACCATGATGCCTGGTGCTTGGGCTTCGAATAAATTATTTTCTTATTTCACAATTGTTATTTTCTTTTTCACATTGGCAGAAAGAACTAGATGAGATAGGAGTTATTTCCAGGAAAGCTCTGGTGGGAGGGCTGACTTCTGCTAAGTCTTGTTAGTGTTTTCTTTTACTTGGGAAACCAGCTGTCGGTTTGTGTTATCTCTTCCTGTTCAAGGTTGGGCCCCTCAAGCACCTTGGGCCCCAACTCACCAAAGGTTCCTTGTGAGCTCACCTGAGGCCCTTCACCTGCTTCCTGCTACAGCAGGACTCCCAGACCTGAGCCTGAGCCTGAGCCATATCCTTTCTACTTCTCCTGATGACTCCATCCCCACCCCTCCGGGAAAGCTGCCTTTACACCCAGACATACAAGACTGTGATCCTCGGGGAAGAAATGCTCTCCTAGGGATACGACTGCACCTAGCCCTTGCATAAAAAGTATGGGGGAAAGCAGTAGGATGCACTGAGGCTTGAGGCCAAAGATACAGGGTGGTGTGAGAAACCGCCTGTGCCTCAGAGAACACTCAGTGTTGATTTGTTCTTTAGTGTTCAGAATTCATGTTTTTCCTTCCCAATTCCTGCATCACAGATCACAATAGGAGGATGGGTTCTGCTGGCTCTCTGCAGAAAATGAGCTCTTGGTGTTTTCCAAGGCACTGGAAGCTGGGTGAACACATCACTTAGGGTGCCATGGCTCTTTGTTAACTAGGTTCAAAGGTTGTGGTGACAGGATCAGGGACTGACTGTGATCCAAGCCAAGTGTTAACCTAAGCTCTGGGCTATGGAACCCTGAATTCATGCCCTTTCCCAAATCCCCCATCCCTACCCCATTCTTCTATTCTGCCTTCTTGATTCTGTAGGCTTATTTTAGTATCTACCTTGACACCTTGCAACATTTCTAGGCCCAGCACCATTTGTCTACTACGGAAAGTTTGCTCAGAATCTGGCTCTTCAGAAGAGCTACTTCTGAAGCTCCTGCTTCTAGGAGCTCCAAGTCACCCAGCATGCTACGAACTGACAGCCCTGTGTTCTCTCCGGTCTCCTGGCAGTTTCCAATGGGCTCCTGTGGGTCGGTTTTATCTTCCTGACCTGTACAGCGCTCTGGGCAGCGTAGTGACTTTGGGCACCTGGGTTGCCAACGGGAGAGGAAAAGTTGACTGGCCCTTGTCTCCTTCACCTGGTTTTCCTTAGTCCTCCAGCCATCACTGCCCTGAGGTGCAATAACAGAACTCCCCCAGGAAAGGTGTCTTAGCCCCTCTGCTTCTTGCTACCGACTGAGTGGGGAGAACCGAATCTGAAGCTGGAATTCCATGTCCAAGCTACATGTAGATTGTTTCTTCAGAGAAACAGGGCCCACGGATGGCAAGCTTCCAGACCCAGGCCAGAGTGCGGTGGGCTGGGGATGAGTCTGCCCTGCTGGACTCATAAAGTAGAGATAGGCATTTCTAAGTGGCCAGTGGCTGGCTCCTGGTCCCAGACACTACTCCACTGACCACTGAGATGTTACATCCTCCTAGGAAGGTGCTTGTCATGACACATTAGTTCACTGCGGTACACAAAGAATGGACACTGGGTCTGTGCAGAGACCAGGACCGCAGGGGCACGTGGAGGAAAGCCTGGCTGGCTCTCAGCACAACCCTTTCCTCACTCCAGCTTTAGCCACAATTCCTACCCTCAGAAGCTCAGCCATCTTCTCCGAAACTCCGGTGCAAAGCAGAGTCCTGCTCAGGGCCTGTAAGACGGTGTTTAAGCACTCTACTCTATTCCTTCTGTCCACAGCACTGGCCACCAGATGGTCCTCCACAGCCTGGGTCTTTCCACCTGGCAGAAGGTTTTGATCACAAGTTGCCTCCCCTGCTGGGCAGTGGTGGCACCACCTTTAATCCCAGAACTCGGCAGAGGCCAGCCTGGTCTATAAAGCTACACAGAGAAATTCTTTCTGAAAAAAACAAAACAAAACAAAACAAAACAAAGAACAAGAATTTTAGGCCAGGTGGGGGTGGTGCACACCTCTAATCCCAGAACTTGGGAGGCAGAGGGAGGTGGATTTTTGTGAGTTTGGGACCAGTCTGATCTACAAGAGCTAGTTCCAGGACAGCCTCCAAAACCACAGAGAAACCCTGTCTCAAAAAACCCAAACCAATAATGAATAAAGCACTGTTGGCCAATAGGGAAACAAGATAGGTGGGACTAAGAGAGGTGGAGGATTCTGGGAAATGTAGGACAGAGTCTCGATATGATCTTGGAAAGAGAGGATACTGAGTCTGGCATTCTTGGTAAGATAAGACCATGAAGAAATACATATATTAGTAATTATGGGTTAATAATTTATACAGAGCTAGCCAATAAGAAACATTAGTAACTGGCCAACAGTTTTATAATTAAAAGAAAGAAAGAAAGAAAGAAAGAGAGGAAGAAAGAAAGAAAGAAAACCAAACCAGAACAAAATAAAAAACAAGTTGCCTCCCCACTATGGCCATGTCCACTGAGCAGTGTGAACATCCTAATGTGACTGGGTCACTTATCAAATGTTATGCTGTGTACATTTTGCCCCCATTAAACCAAGACCCTCAGTGTCTGTCTACTCTCACAGAGCTTTAAGTCCCACACAGGACTGACTTGCTTGCTGCTATATCCTCAGAGCTAGGGACCAGCAGAAAGTAGGTTCAGTGGAACTGGCAGGGTATGGCTGGGCCTGGAAGCAGGTACCACCATATTCTCCTGTGCATGACTGAAAACTCCCACTAGAAAAAGTTAAAAACTGTGATGGGGACATTTACAGCAAATTCCCTCAGTACACTCAGGGCCAGCAAGGATGTGTGTGTGTGTGTGTGTGTGTGTGTGTGTGTGTGTGTGTGTGTGTGTCTTAGGGCAGGGTAGGCTAGGGACAACAGAGACAGAATAAGGACCATGATGGGAGAGAGTGTCATGGAGTAAAGGACAGAGCAGGCGGACAGATCTGTTTCTCAGCCTTGGCCTCTGAGGTAGAGCTTGTGATGTTCTAGGACCACATACACTCAAGGCCTGCTATGTGAGTGGGGCTGGACGGTGCAGAGGGTGTGGCGTGGAGAAGGGTGCTTCTCACAAAGTCGTGCTATGACCCTGCTGAGCTGAGCCACAGGTGGTCAGGGTCTCATGCCAGTCTGCTATTATGTAAATCTGCGCATACTGCAGAGGCTGGAAATAAGGCGGTGTAGCATTGCCCTCTCCTAATCTCCTTTTACAGCATTGCTGTTCTCTTCGCATGCTCACTGTTGACACATCTGGATCTCTCTCCTAAAGAGACAATAGGTGTACATGGGAATGTTATGTGGGAAGTTTGCCTTAGTGCATCTGCGGCCACAGTCCATGTTCAGTGGGGCCCAGCACTCCATGATCCAGAACTGTCCAAGGGGATTCCATCACTGGCCCAGGTGGTCAGCTTTCCAGCAACAGCCTCATACTTCCTGATGAAAGACCTATAGCCCAATGTCAATGGCTCTGTGTCAGGGGGCGGCCTGAGCCTCCTGATAATCCTCTTCAGTTGTTCTGGAAGGGCTCCCAGGCCAGGTGCATGAAGGTGAGTGACTGTGCAAGTGTGTGTGGGTAAGCGTGTAGTATGCCAGTATGTTTGTGAACCTATGAATCTGTATGCATGTGTATGTGTGAGTGTACATGTGTGTCAGACAAAGGCAGGTCACTCAGGGAAGACACTGGATGAAATCTTATCCCCACAGGGAGTAGCTCTGTGTGTTAGGACTAACAATCTCTGCAGAAGGTGGCTGTGCTGGGTAATTTTATGTCAACTTGCAAAAGCCATGAAGTCATTTGAGGAGGGGACCTCAATTAAGAAGAAGAAGAAGGAGGAAGAGGAGGAGGAGGAGGAGGAGGAGAAGGAGGAAGAGGAGGAGGAGGAGGAGGAGAAGGAGAAGGAGGAGAAGGAGAAGGAGGAGGAGGAGGAGAAGGAGGAGGAGGAGAAGGAGAAGGAGGAGGAGGAGGAGAAGGAGGAGGAGGAGGAGGAAGAGAAGAAGAAGAAGAAGAAGAAGAAGAAGAAGAAGAAGAAGAAGAAGAAGAAGAAGAAGAAGAAGAAGAAGAAGAAGAAGAAGAAGAAAAGCCTGCATACGATCAGGCTGTAGGCAAGCCTGTAGGGTATTTTGATAGGGGAGGGCCCAGCTTACTGTGGGTGGTACCATCCCTGGGCTGGTGGTTCTGGGTTCTGTGAGAACTACTGTGGAAAGCATGACAGTTATCAGCACCCCTCTATGGCCTCTGCATCAGCCCCTGACTCCAGGTTCCTGTCCTGACTGCCTTCAATGAAGGATTACAATGTGGAAGTGTAAGCCCAACGAATCCTTCCCTTTCCAACTTGCTCTTTGGTCATGGTGTTCCATCACAGCAATAGCAACCTAAGTAAGACAACTGCCCAGCAGAAGAGGAGAGCCAAAGGGCAGAAGAGGTAGGTGCTGGCCACCTAAGGCTTTCTCTGGGGACCCAGGCAGGTGCCTCACTGCGTGTAATTCCCCAGTGGAAGGAAGGACATAAAACCTACCCCTCTAAGTGGTACCTCCTAGACAGCCAGAGTAACCCCATTGGAAAAGGGCATTTTCAAGCTATCTTTTTTTAAGCAGAGAAGGGGCAGGGTTGGAGATCACAGTTTGAGCTGTGGGGGACTTATTTCCTCAGAGACCAGGAAATCCTGGGTGGAGACCTGGATGGTCTTACAGAGGAGGCTGGGTTAGCCAAGCAGAGTTGGGAGGAAGCTTCCTGCACAGTTCATGGCCTTTTCCTTCCATTCAGTGGTTCCAGGCCCGACACTATGGAGGAGGCTCAGGGTGATGCCAGCTAAAGGGAGATCCTAGAGCCCAGGGCCCTGGCATCTGGCAGCCACCTGAACAGGACTGTAGCTCAGCGCTTGTGCCCTGAGCTCCGGAGGAAGGTTCCGAGAGCCCTCATGTCCCTGATCCCGAGGGCAGAGGCAGCCTCTGCAGGCAAGCTCTTATGATATTTTTGATCTCGGTAGCTTAGGAGATGGGATGGCAGCCAGCTCTCACACACCAGGGCAGACACCACTGTCGGCCACACACCAGGCGTTTAATAACAGGTCTGCATGCATATCCCCATTAGCAAACTAGACTTCTCTTTCAATGACAGGGTCAGATTTAATTCTGTAGTAAATGAGCATTCACTTCTTTGTCATCTAAAATGAGTCTTATTTTTATATGAATTGCTCTTCTGGCTCAGTGAGCCTTCTTCCTTCACTGCTGGGACAGGCACCCCATTTCTCTGCAAATTCACCCTGCCACTCAATGGGATCTACTCTTTGGTTCATTTTGCAGCTTTGGTTTTTTTTTTTTTTTTTTTTTTTTTTTCCATTCATGAGAGGGCAAACTCCCTGACTCCAGGAATCCCCATTTCCATGCTGACCTCCTCAGACCACAGAGCCCCTCTTGGCAAGAGGTCCAGGCAGACAGAATGTCTCCTTTTTTTCTTTTCAGTTTATACCTCACATAGTATGTGTACTTTCTCAGATGTCTGTCAAAGTCATCATACTATTTATTATACCTGTGACAAACAAATTTTTACCAATTGAAATGTCACATTCTACTTTTTTTTTTTTTTTTTTTAAGACAGGGTCTCATGTAGCCCAAGCTGGTTTGAACTTGAACCTGATTTGTAGCCAAGGATGGCCTTGAATGTCTGCTGCTCCTGCCTCCAGTTCCCAAGTGCTAAGATTACAGGTATGGGCCCCCAAGCCCAGTTTTACCCAGGGCTGGGATAAACCCAGAGCTTCACACATGCTAGGCAGTGCTCTACCAACGGAGCCACACCTCCAGCCCCAAGCTCAGTTCTTAAAACACTACAGCTACCATCAGAGGCTGCGTGGTCAGAGACCACCCTGGTCCCTAGGAAGAAGAGAAACCTGGGCTCCACCGGTACAGCTCCGCAGGAACACAACACACAAGCTTCCATATCAGCAGGCCCATGAAATGAACCGTAGGTAGATAGGTGGCCAGCTCTTCCAGCCGTGCTGATCTCAGCCCCTGAACCTCAGGTAGCAGGTCCCAGAAACAGCTCCCCAAGGGACACAAGACAGGCAGGGGTTTCCCTCAACCCACCAGCTCTCTTGCCAGGGACCAAGGAGATGGAGTCCCTTCCTCTAGCAGACGGCTTTCTCTGCACACACATTGCATTTGTAACAATACAAGCTGACACTTTCCACTCATCCTCGATCTTCCTTACACCACCGTTTTTCCCTAAACCAGTAACAATCCCAACTGAACACCAAACCACACGGGGCCAGGTGGGCGGGAGGAAGAAAGTGGCTTCAGGGACAGTTCCTAACAGCAGCACGGTCAGGTCACTAGTTAGCAGTCACCCCTTACCTGAACCACACTGCCTCAGGGTGATGCCCAGAGGAAGCAGCAGCAGCTGACCACACTCCCACAGGTGTACACACACACACACACACACACACACACACACACACACACACACACACACACACACACACTATGGGATCGTCAGACAAATAGAAAGGACAGGGTCCTACCAAAAAGGCCATGGGGTTCCGACTGGCGCCTCTGGGTGCTTCGGTTCTGGTCTTTGGGTTTCTTGTTGCCCCTCAGACTTCCAAAGCGCTTCATGAGTCACTGTGGCCACAGAAGTGGTGACAGGTGAACATATCAGGACTTGAAGAACCAGCATGAGCCTCAGCTGGGGAACTGGGGTTCACCAGAAGGGGCGCGGCATCAGCTGGCAGGTGCAGGGTACCTGGGAGTCACAGCTTACACTGCTGAGACAGTCAGACTCTGCCACAGCCTGTGGGTCTGAGTGTCCTCACCAAGATCTTTGATTCACAGGAGATGAGGGCAGCGCTCCAGGAGCAGCTGGGCAACCACAGGTAAACTCACAGCAGTTCTCACTCAGATCCCTGAGACTTCTGAGCAGAAGCAGTCCTGACTGGCCGCACCTCTCTTCTCCCGGCAGGCAGCTGGAGTGTTAGTCTCGCCTGTCCTTAGTAGGCTAGAAGCCACAGGAGGCTCGGACAGAACCTTGCAGGGGATCTGTTTATGTAGTTAAGGTCACCGGCTCACTGACAAGCTCCAGGTTACTTATTCTCTTTAAACTTAAGGCAGGAGGGGAGGCCAAGTAGGCAGAGCCAGCACCAGTCTGCTAGTCATGTGCAGATCTGCGTGATGTCTCTTTAAGAAGACTGTAAAAGGAAACCACCCTGTACAGACAATTCTTGGCACCAATTGGCCAGAGCACATTCCCATTATGACATGACATCACACAACTATTTTGATGCATGTGCTTCAGGGCTCTGAGAGCTAGAAGGCTCCAGAGGCTGCCTGGGGAGAAGTCCTGAGAGCACCAGGGCTAGACACTGCTGAATCTCCTTTGGCTCACTCTTCTAGGGAACGCAGCAAGACCACCTTTGAGGAGAGAGAGGGTTGCCACAGGATTCAGCAGAAGGTCTCAGGCAAGCATGGAACCTGGCTTACTAAGAACTGCATGGCAGAACTCAGATTTTGGAGGGGTTCTCATTCGACTCCTATTGTAGACAGGGAAAATAAGGTTCAGGGTGGGCTGTGGCTCATCCAAACTCATGCAGCCAATGACAGAGACAAGACTGGAATGCTAATCTCATTTCCACAAGCCCAATGTCTGCCCTGAGAAAGCGTGGAAGCTTTAGTTCAAACATGTGTTGGAAGTAAATAAAATGGTAAAACACGAGAGAGGGAAACAGACTTGTTTTCCTGATGGCTTTTACTAAAGGAAGTTACTTTCTCTCTTACTAAGCAGCACTGTGACCCTGAGGATGTCTCTTTCCATCTCTGGGATCCAGGATCCACCTTTGCTAGCTAGGATGAAACCAGGTGGTGAGAGGATTTCAAGTTCTCACAGTCTGAGGAAGAGAGATGGCTCAGCGGTTAAGAGTATGCATTTTGCACTGCTTTTTCAGAGAATCCAAGTGTAGTTCCTGTCACCCATGTCAAGCAGATCACAAACCCCTGTTACTCCAGCTTCCAGGGAATCAGATGTGCCCCCCCTCACACACACACACACACACACACACACACACACACACACACACACACACACACACACACACCTGCACTCACAGGCACAGATCCATTGTTCTCAGGGACACAGGCATATAATTTGTAGAAACCAAGTTCCAATGATCTGAACTAATGGTAATGAAATCTGTGTGGGTGCTCCCTCAAATAACCACTCGCCTAAGGTCCCTGTGCTAAAGATGATTAGCGTGGAAACCTCTTGGCTCCCTATTTAGATGGTATCATCTTTACAAATGGCACTGATATTTATGTAATTTTTGTTTATATGACATTTGGAAATGAGGGGATTCAGATAGGCTGGGGACACTCAACTTGTGAGGAGGATCCAAACCCATAAGAAGCCACCATGAGTTCAAGCCTGGCTGCTCTTTGTGGATTTGCCATTCTATCAGACTGAGTTCACCACTGCCAGTTACTATCTGCTCACCATGAAGCCCCTATGAGAAACGATGGATCCCAACCAGGCTGAGAAAGCACACGATTCAGGGAACCTTGCTCAGAGGGTCTCTGCTGAGCAGGAAGAGCCCATGACAAGGTAAGACCAGGATGTCACACAGTAGGCGTGCTAAGGTCTGAATGTGGACTGTCCTTCCCAGGCCCATGGTTGAATACCTCTATGGTCTGAAATCAGTCACGAGGGGTGAGACTGTTCAGGTTCTGACCTGCTTTGTCTGTTCATGCCATGTTAACAACTGGGCCACACGTCTCCATCATGCTTTTCCCAGCACGAAGAACTGAAATCCCTCTGAAACTAGGAACCAAAATAAAGACTTCCTCCCTTCAGTAGCCTGACCTGCCGTCCACAGGGCCTCCCTTTGGTCACAGTACTGAGCAGACAGGAGAATATGTCTGCTATCTCATGCCTGTGGGGCCACAAGCTGTGTGGCTTGTGGATCAGACCCTGCCTGCTCCTGTATTTCTGTTTCTCTCCCTGTAATGCCCTGGCCTGTCTCTGTCATGGTGGCCTCTGTCATGGCGGCCCCATCGTCTTCTTGCTGACAGTGGTTGGGAAAGCTTTGTTGCCTCTTTTCTGTTGTCTTGTGACTGCGGGGACTCTAGTGCTGTGCTGGATGCTGTGAGGTTGGGGAACCAGCCTTAGCACAGCTGCCGGGGTGTCCCTACTCCCCCAAGTAAGCCCCTTCTCCCAGCCACACTTTAGACTTTCTACGTGCAGGTGCAGCTGATTTAGTTCTTTGGCCACCGGAAGCCAGTCCTTCAGTCAGGCCTCTAGTACAGCCGCAGGGTCTCTCTCTTCAGTCAAAATACAGTGCCCCAAGCTTACTGTGATTAAAAACTCTGCAAAAGATGAAGTGTGCACATTTTAGAGTTTTACATTTAGGTTTTGAAGAATTTAAATAAACTCTGCTTAAAGCAAAAATTAAACTTTTCTCAATTTAAAACTATAATGATCCAGGAATTGTTTCTTTAATTGTGGCACTGGGGAAGCCGAGACAGGAAAATCATGAGTTCCTAACCAGCCTGGGCTACACGGTAAGACTTATCCACAAACAAAAATGCAAAAAAGAAACAACAACCTAATAAAGTAAAATAAGTAGCAAAATGCAAAGATATGTCTGGAAGGACCACTGAACATATATAAAGAGGAAGCATGTTTCAATAAAAGATTATGTGAAAAGACATAATGTTCTTTCTCTTGCTCTTTCTCTGTGTATACACACAAGCACAAATGTGTGTGGGCCAGAGGCTGATGTGTGCTAACTTCCTCAATTGCTCTCCATTTTGTTTTTGAGACAGGGTCTGTCCCTGAACCTGGAGCCTGGCAGTTTGCTACACCGAGTGGCTGGCAGTGAGCCCCAGGGATTCTCTTGTCCTAACTCCCCAGGATGGGGATGCTGAGCATGGGGCAGGGGCCAGCTTTGAATGTCGGTTCTGGGAATTCAAACTGAGGTCCTCATGCCTCTGGGACACTTCACTGACTGAGCCATCTCCCCAGCCAACAATGTAAGCATTCTTACTCTAGAAAATGAGCACAGAATGTGGAAAGAAATATTTCAAAGTTTAGGCAGGCATGGTGACTTGGCTTATCTGGACAATCACTCAGCAGGTGTCGATTAACCCTCAGGGGAATGTTCCAGGCAGCTGCTGATTGAGGGGATTTGGGTGCTGTAAACCACTCAAAGACACCCCTGTTCTCCAAGAACGCTATTTTCATTATCAAAATAATGCTACCATTTACCAAGAGTCTCTTACCAGCCTTGAGCAACTTAACAGTTGTCATTTTATTTTGCCCCTATAAATGCTGAAGGGCAGGAATCCACAGGCGTGCCATCTAAAGACGAGTACCTGAGAGTCAGAGTAGCAGCTTGGTGGGGTCACACAGCTGACACGCCAGGGCCCGGGGCATGGACCCAAACCCTGATTCAGATGAATCTGAACATGTCTTCCCTCTAGGGCCATACTTCTGCTTGCATGCACATGATACAACATCAGGGCCCGCTGGGTCCCCCTCAGTGATCTCCTTGTAAGAAAGAGAATATGCAAGAATCTACATTCTTCACATTCACCTTTGACCTCCAGGCAAAAGAGCCAATCTTGAAAATCTCGTTCTGCATCCCCATGGCAGCCATGACATGCCAGGAGGGCTGACCGACTTGCAGGTAAGCCCTGGTCTGAAGCACCAAGAACAGCGTGTGTCACTTCCCAGGCGGCTAAGCATGGGAAGAACAGTGTGTGTCACTTTCCAGGTGGCTAAGCACAGGAGAGGGACAGACGACAATCCCTCTGCCCAGGTCTGGCCTGTGCTCTGAACTTACCCCACAGGGGCATTTGGGGTCTTTTTGAGGAACTTACAAAAGTGACCAATTAGGTAAAGGAAAAAAGAATTCTGTGTACGTGCATACACATGCCTATAATGCATATTTTGAATGCTTGTGGGTACATGTGTCAACATGTGTGCTTGTACATATGCATATAAGAGCCCACACTCAACACCTCTTCCACCTTCTTTATTGAAAGAGAGTCTCAGTCAAAGCTGAGGGCTCACTGATAAGGCTAGTCTCACAGACACCTTGCTCTGGGAAGCCTGTGTCTGCCCTCTGAGGCTGGACTTACTGGCAGGCCACCACAGCCACCCAGCATTTACAAGGGCTCTGGGGATACAAACTCCTGCCCTCATGCTTGCACAGCAAACACTAACCACGGTGTGGGCCACCTTCACAGCCCAGAGCTGGAGGGTTTATTTTAATATGTGTCTTCTTTCAAAAAATTAACACATTTTTAATTAGAATTACATCACTGCCCCCTCCCAAGTATCCTCCCATCCAACCCTTCTCATGTCCCCCTCCCCTCAAATTGAGAGTCCCCTTTTTCTCTATTGTTACATAACATACAAATGTACACACAGATAGGTAACTACAGCTTGCTGAGTTCATTTTTGTTTGCATGTATGTGGTTTCAGGTCTGACCACTTGGTATTGCATCACCAGTAAGGAGCCCATCCCTGAGAGAGACTAAGTCTAACTCCTCCACAGTCATAGTTGCCTGCAGTTCTCCGTCTAGAGTGGGATCCCATGAAAACCCCCTTAGTCTTTTGATACTGCTGGTGTCCCTGTCTTGTTTGTGCAGCCATTTCTAAGACAGTTTCACAGCAGACTTCCTAGATTTATGGTTCTTATTATCTTTCCACCCCTCCATCTACCATGCACCCTGAGCCATACATCATACTCCATACTTTCTAGCAATGTTCACTGCCACCCCTAATCACAATAGCCAGGGAATAAAAATGAAAATAGTCCTTCTGGAAATGAAATGTCCTCCAACAGATGACGATAATGAAAATGTAGTACATAATACGCAGTGGAATACTATTCAGGTGTAAACAAAAGTGAAATCATGAAATTTGTAGGTAAATGAATGGCCCTAGAAAATACCCCCCCCTGCCACACACAGAGATTTTAGCTCTAAATCTTCAGATAAAACTGCAGCTCCCACCTCTCAAGAAGCTTCTCTTTACAGGAAATGACCATCACAGAAATCTCCAACTGCACACAAACATGCAGAGATGAATGGGCTGTGGGGCATTCATGGATATACTCACGTGCACTCTCACTGTTGCTGTCAGTTTAGATTTCCAGGTATAAATCTGCACTCAGCAACAAGGAAGATTATGCAGCAATGAGGACCACAACCTTGGGATATTTCATACTCCCAGCTTGCACCATCATTTTGCCTTATATGTTAATTTTCTCTCTAGCTAGATGGAAAGTAGTGTGCTCACAGGGATCCCATCCCATGAGAAACAGAACGAGCACTTACTGATGGAGCCCTTGCAGGTGGTTGAGCAGCAACGTAGTGGGCCAGGGAAGCAGGTGGAACTTCTTGGGAACAGCATGGCCTGTCCCTGGGGCATGCATAGGCTGACTGTCCTGGAGCCCAGGGAGGGACTGTGACAGCTCTCTGACCTTTGTAGTCAAGCTCTGTTCTGCTCTGCTGTAGGATGCCCACAGGCCTAGGGCTTCTTAACTTGATCACACAGGTTTTATAGGTGTGATGGATGCCACAAAGTCAGCAAAACAGTTAAAAGCCAGACTGTTCAATAGATGGCAGTGCCAGGGCAGTAGAGGTCGTAGCCACAGAGCTACAGACAGGCGAGGGGCTCAGTGCCGCACTTAAGCATATATACAAGGCTGTTCTCATGCTCTGGAGACAGCACACACTGCAGGCCACACCTCTGCACTGCAGTGTAGTGAGTGCACTGTTGTAGTGCTAAAAGCTCCCCTTGATCCTGTGGCCTAAAACATGCAAATCACCTATTTAATCCTTGGAGGGTTCCTGATGGTGACTGGCCATGTCCCCACACATGGGGGACATGCTAATAAGTAAGACATAGAGACACCTGCTGTCCAGTTAGCTGGGCATATTTTAGACTTGAGGCTGGGGGCCTACCCAGAACTGGCCAATGTGGCTCTTAATCTCTGTTATGGATACCATAATGGCTACCCAACCTCTACCTGTACCCCAAAGGACCCCTCCACATGACTGTGTAGTGAGTGGGACTCTGAGAGCTTTAGCCTCATCAAACTACATAGTTAGGGATAGTTCCAGTCTCTTGCTACCTGGAACTCCATGGAAGTCCCACAAAGATGAATTTTTTTTTATTAAAATCACCTTTCAGAACCCCCCCCCAACCCTCATTACCACTGAAGCTACTCTGGGTGTCATGACAAATTTCACTAAAACTGTCACAAGGATGCAGAGGGGAGAAAGGTGGCTGAGACTCAGGGTGTATCCTCTCAATTTGGGGCACCTTGATCTACTCATGAGAAGGGTATCTCTCACTCTAGTGCAGAGCTGCCAAGGCCTGGAGTCCACATGCCCCAGGGCCAGTCTCCCCACCCAGAGGTCACAGCTTGCCAGGTACCCATGCTCACATGTCCTGTGTGGAGAGACTTCCTATGTTTTCAACATGTTGGGAGGAAGAGGCCAGCAGCTGTTGTTCAATTAGGGATATCCAGTGACAGAAGGTCACAGAGGGGCCTGGAAGAGAGTTGGGATCTTTGACCCACTCAACAGTTTTCTCATCCAGGTACAGTCGGGACCCAGCAGCCTCTTCTCTGTTGCAGGGATGTAGGAAAAGCAACTGAGGATACACCACCAAAATCTGACTCTCAACCCTTCACAGGGCCTGAAAGGCACCCAGGTCCTTGAGAGACCACTGCCAATCAAAACCTTGGGGTGTGAGGAGCAGATCCCTTTGGAGCAGGGAGCAGTGTGTACTCCTGCTGGTTGCAAAATAGTGTGTCGTATTTCATGGAGAGCTCTAAAGGTTCTGCTGCACTTAGTTCCTAGTGAACGCGCCCTTCTTCAGGGACAGTGTTTGAGTCACACCTCTGAGGCATGGCCCTCCCCACCTGACTCAGGCAACCATGTGGCTGCCAGTCACCTTAACACACTCAGGGTCACACCTCGCCTCACGACCCTGGGGGAACTGGGAATGGGAGGATGTGAGTGACAAGAGAGTGTTTATTTTGGCAAAGACAAATCCAGTTCACCCAGCTCAGCTCACACCAATGACATCTAAGCCCATGGAGAGTTGAAAGTGGGCACCGGAATCCTACTATTAAAAACACAGCGAAGTGCTGAGTGCTTGCTGTGCAAGCATGAGGGCCTGCCTTAGGATCCCCAGAAGCCACATAAGAAGCCAAGTGTGGCTGTGCATGCCTATAGCCCCAGCACTGAAAAGGGCTGACAGGAGGATTGCTGGGGTTTGTTGGCTGTCAGTCTAGCTGAACCAACACCAAGCTCTGGCCTGGTCCAGATGTCCTGTCTCAAGGGAATAAAGTAGACAGGGATAGATAGAGTGCATGCACCCCCTCCCACACACATGTACAGAGAAGTAATAATTATTTTTACTGGATCCAGAAAGTATCAAATCTGTAGATCCCTGAATCTTGAAGGGGCTACATGTGCCCCTCTCAGAGACCTTTTTTAGTCTTTTCTTGTGGTCCCTGTGTTCTGGAGTTGACAAATATCCCTCATCAAGATCTCTGTAAAAGCACATCAGTCCCAGGTCAAAAGATAAGTATAAGTAGGAAGGACAAAGATCAGCTGCTTTGTGGCCCACAGGACAGATCCTGGGCTCAGAGGGTCCTGGATCAGTAGCTGTCAAGGCCAAACATCAGATATTCCAATTAAAGCAACAAAGTAAGATGGGAATGTGTTCCAGTTGTGGCAGGGGAAAGAAGACCCATGAGTTCCCAGGCTCTGCTAAAAGCCAGCTTCCGGCTGGCCCAACCTCACCTGCCAGGCATTTGAGCAGTGATGCCATTTTCTGAGACCTGGGGTTCCTTTGAAGGACCCCAGCTGCTCCTGCCCTCATTCATTTGGAAATTCAATGAACAGGGATTCAGAACGCAAGGTCTGAACCAAGGGCTGCCTTTGACTGGTTCTTCCCAAAGTGAAACAAGAGATAGAAGGAGATGGTGAGACAGAAAGGTTTACCCTCCTCAGGTCAAGTGCAACCCCTGCGAGAAATCTGGGCCCACCCCACAGGCCTGCAATCTTGGGCAATTTAAATGGTTCTTCAACAATTTTCATGTAACTCAGATGGCTACACAGCAGGTCTGGATCACTCAGAGATCTCAACCCTTTCTGCCATACAGAGACATCCCATGAGCTGCAGAGCGTCAACCACTGATGCCATGGCAACTGCTGTTGCCACTGCCTGTGCCCTGATCTTCACTGGTGCCATGTGACCCTCCACCTCCATCTCAGGGCCATACTTTCAGGAACAAACTGTAGTCACCAGAACCCACCTCCTTCATTCCCACCCCTCCCCTCATTTCATCAAGTTTAAATGTCTACACGGAGCAAGCACAAAGGGGCAGCACATTAAAGTAGTTCTGGTCATCATCAAAACCAGACCTTTTTGTGTGCATCCAAAGATTTCATCAAAAAAGTGAAGATGACTCACAGAGGAGAAAATGTCCAGAATTCCTACAAACTAGCAACAAAAAGACAACTCAATTAAAAACAGGCAGGAGGGGCTGGGGAAATTAAGAGCACTAGCTCTTTCACAGGACCCAGGTTCAGTTCCCAGCACCCACATTAGGCAGCTCACAACTCCCGGGAACGCCAGTTTTGGGGAATCCAAGGCCCTCTTTTGGCCTTGGCAGGCACTCGCATGCATGCGGTGCACATAAACTAACTCTCTCTCTCTCTCTCTCTCTCTCTCTCTCTCTCTCTCTCTCTCTCTCTCTCTCTCTCTCTCTGAATCTTGAATGAAAAAACAAATGGACAGGAGGCCCCATCAGACACTTCTCCAAAGAAAAAATAACGAGGCCACACACACTTGAGGAAATCTTATGGGAACCACAAATCCTAACTACAGATGTGAAGAATTTCTATTGACAACGAGACAGGGTCACGAGACCTTAATACATAGCTCATGAAAATGTAAAATGCCGCATCTGTCATGGAAACAGTTTGGCCATTCTTCAGTAAGTTAAACGTGGAATTCCTGTACAGCCTACTTCTGGATGTCTACCCAAAAGAATCAAGACAGGTATTAAAGCAGCCTGCAAACAAATGTTCACAGTGGTACTAGTCACAAAATCCAAAAGGGGAAACGCCTGAGCATTCATCAGTGGATGATTAGGTAAAGAAAATGTAGTGTATTTAAGTAAGGAAATATTTAACCATGAAAAGCACGGAGTCATGATAAATGTATACTTTCCAAACTGTGAAGTGAAAGAAACCAGTCACATTGTTTATTCCATTTTTATAAAAACCCCAGAACAAGCAAAGACAAAAAGTGGGTTGATCTTGCTGGGTTCTAGGAGTGGAGGGATGGGTAGTGGTGGGTAATGGGGTGATTGCTAATTTGGATCATAAATGTTCCCTAGGGGTTTATGTGCCCAGTGTGTGGCATCACTGGGAAGTGGGATCTAATAAAAGAAAGGTCACTGGCAGTGTACCCTTGAAGGGAATATTGAGATGCTCTTTGTCTCTTGAACCCCACGAGTTGAGAAGCCTCTACTGCCACATCCCATGACAGCCTCTCTAGAAAATGTCTGGTTCTTTCTCAATAAGCTCAACGTAAAGTCACCATGTAAGTCACCACAGGCTGGAAAAAGTCACAGACGACATCTCTGCATTAGCATCCAAATGCCGTTGATGGTCCTTAGTTACCTACCTCCAGTGCTTTGTTCCAGAGACAGTTAACAGTGATGGTCCTTAGTTACCACCAGTGCTTTGTTCCAGAGACAGCTAACAGTGATGAAACAGCCCTGAGACCAGGGAGGTAACTGAACAATGTTGGGGATGCAACACTAATATACTCGACTGTATATTTTAAACTGCATAGGCACTGTGTTATATATGTGAATTTAACCACACACAGAGAGAATATAAATCCACAAATGCTGAGGAAAATTCATGAGTACAAATTCTCTGATATCCATGTTTCTAATAGTGGTGATATGCTTGTGCTATTGCCAGGGTAATCCTTTTGTCTCCATATCTTATTTCAATGGTGTGCTTTTCAAAGCTACATAGTATTCTGCTGTGTCTTTATTCAGTCATTGCCCTATTTACACGCAATTGGTCTTCTGAGAGGCCCTAAAAGCAATGGTACCCCAGTAGCAGGGATGCCCAGGGCTAAGGTCTTATTTCTAAGTCCTGTTTGCCATCAACAGTAACGAATTGCATACCACCAAACAATAAAGAGACGTCAAAAACATAGAGAAGGGCTCATTCCAGAGCTGGGGTGGGGAGTGTAAGATAAGCCAGAAAGTCAGGCACAGCTTACAACATTGTGGGGAAAGTAAAAAACACAGGGACACTTGTCCCCATTGGACAAGTCTCAAAATATGACAATGAAAAATTTTAACTAATTAACTAAGATACAAATCCATAGGTCCAGACATACACAGGTAGACAGGAAAGATGGTAGCTCTTTCCCTGAGAAAGACTTCCCTTCTAACTAGATAATACAGAATTATTGATGAATTAGAATATTACTCTTAGGCACCCACCACATCCATAATTTAGGCCAAGATTCATTGATTGGTGCTAAAAGTAGCAAGTCAAAGTTGGATGAGAAAAACTGTTTACCTAATATTCTAAGTAGCTGTCCCAGAAGGCTGACTGATCACAAAGGGAAATGAGCACTGTAATAAAGTAAAGAGCCTCAATGTGCAGACAGGTCTCATTAGTCACCAGGGCTCCTATCACCAGGAAGGTGCTGGAACAGTCACAGGCTCCCTGCTGTGAGGCCCAGGCACAAGGAAGCAGGCCTGTGGCTTGCCTGCCAACGGCTAACCCTGAATCTGATCATGAGGAAGTGCTGGGCACACCCAGAGTGAGGGCAGCCACATAATGGCTGGCCTGCAGCCTGTAGCCACTGGGCAAGAGCTGAGGTCATGGAAGATGAGACAGGCAGAGGACCTGTGGGGAGCTGAGGGACAGGAGAGACAGGACCTCAGACTCAGTCATGTCTGGGGTGCTTCCAAAAAAGGATGTCACTAGGACAATTTGCTGAATGCAAACAAAGCCAGAAGTGTAGCTAATCACTCTGTTGACATCAGTTTCCTGGACTTGATTGCAGAAACACCTTATTTTCATAAACCTTAAGGGGCTAGATGGTGGTTTACCATCATCTGTGGGTTGAGACCCCTGGGGCCACATATCAGATATCCTGCCTAGCAGATATTTCCATTACAACTCATAATACTAGGAAAATTGCAGTTAGGAAATAACAACAAAATTATTTTATGGTTGGGGGTCACTACAACAGGAGGAACTGTATTAGGGCCGCAGCATCAGGAAAGGCAAGAACCATTGGGTTAGGGGATGTTGTACCTGCAACTTATTCTAAGTCACTCTGAGTCTACACAGACAAGCACTACATGGGAAGGGGAGGGGAGGGGAAGGGAAGAGAGGGGAGGGGATGGATGAGACAGACAGACAGACAGACAGACAGATGTGAGATCTAAGCAAACTTGGAAGATGCTAGCTTTGTGAACTGGGTGAGAAGCTAAGAGACCCCTTCAGATTGTTGAAATGTTTTAATGTGTGTGTATCTAGGTCTGTTTGCCTGTGGGATGCACACACAGATATACACGTGCACCTTTGCATGTGCAGGGATGTGGAGGCCAGAAGCAGATGTCAACAACCCTTCTCTATCACTCTGCATCCTGCCATTATTATTGTTTGTCAGTTTGAAATTGTCCAAACGGAATGTTACTTTAAAAATGATATGAAACAAGCTCGGGACATAGCTCAGTACCGTGTTTGTCTAACATGCATGAAGTCCTGGCTTCAGCCCTTAGTACCACATACACCACCTGTGATCCCATACTCGATGGAGGCAGAAGGATCAGAAGTTCAAAGCCATCCTCAGATATGAAGTGAGTTGGAAGGATATGTAAGAACCTTATCTCAAGATGGGTTGGGGAAAGACGAGCAACAAAAAAGGTGAGGACAAAGATGCTATGCTTCCTAGCAAGGGCTTTTATTGTTTCTAGTACAGCAGGCCTCAGGCAGGCCTCAGGACAGGAAGACTCCATGATTCACTCCCAACTCCCACAGCCCAGTTTGGGCTGGCAGGGGACATGAACGCCTTCACAGACAGGTGCATGGCAGCCACCAGAGGGTGCCCTCCTAGAGTGGCACGGGGTGCCAGGCCACACAGCTGTGCCATGCAATGGCTACACTTTTCAGGAAACCCAGATGCCACACATACTTTTCCTTTCTTTGTGGACAGGCTGGATGAGTCATGTTTTTCAGGAGGCTACAGACCTGCCAGCTGCTGGGATCTGGAAAGCTCCAGCTGTAGCCAGTGAACACAGGTCCCAGCGAGGATGGCTGGCCAAGGCTGGGTGAGCTGTGGCCTCCAAGGAAGGAGCTGTGCCGGGGAACAGGCCAGCCAGAGTAAATCTAGTTTTGATAGGCACTTAGCAAAATTCATGCTAGGTCTGGATCCTGGCATCTGAAGACATACCTCAGCTTGCTGGTTCAAGACCCTTTGAATAGTGTGCGTGAGTCTCCTGTTAATGTGTTCCCCATGAACCCATCTGTGGTGATATATTTTTTATGATTTATTAAAGCTTGCCTGATAATTCAGAAAGCAAAGCTAGCCACAAGACATAGAGGTCAGGCAATGGTGATTCACACCTTTAATCCCAGCAGCCATACTAGCTAGCCATAGAGCTAGGTGGTGGTGGCACACACCTTTAATCCCAGGATTCAGGAGACAGGCAGATAGCTCTCTCTGAGTTCAAGGCCACCATGGCCTATACAAGAGTGAAGAGTAACAGGGCTCATGCCTTTGATCCCAGCAGTAGCGAGGTGAAAGCAGGAATGATATGGCTGGGCAGAGAAAGAAATATAAGGCTGGAGGAGACAGGAACTGAGAACTTTTGCTTCTGAGGATCCATAGAGACAGGACCAGCCCTTTCAGCCTGAGGTAGAAGTAAGAACTAGGGGCTTGGCTGCTTTGCTTTTCTAATCTTCATCTTGAAGCTTGAACCCTAATATCTGACTCGGGATCTTTTATTTATTTCAGTTACATTCATCTGCAGACCATCTTTCTCCCAGGTGGCATATACAGCCTCCTCCTCTCACTCATGCAAATGACACCTCTGTTTAAAGCCTTTATCAATTTCTTCCTGTGGCCACCTTGGCATTGGGCCACTGGACCCGAGACCTAAAGAAGAGAGGGGGAAACCCTTGTGGCTGTCTGAAGGGTTCTTCCAGAAGCAGGATAGATCTCCATTCCATGGGGTCTGCAGTAGGAGAGATGGCCTGGCTCCCAGTTGGGTGTGGTATGACATACTCTGTTCACTGTTCCCTGGCTTTTGGGAAAAGCACCCCAGTGCTCACAAAGACATCTCTAGTTTCACCTCCCTGTCACCCCCCATTTTAAGCTTCCTCTTCACAGGCTCTCTCTCAGGCTATACTTCAGGAAGGCTAGTGACCACCATTCATTGTCTTTCAAGTGTCAGAACCAATGCCCAGGCACCTAGAGTACTCTGAAAGCTAACAGCAAAAGACCCCATTGGAGACCCTCAGTAGTACCCCAGGTATACACTAAACATGTGACCACAGACAAAGAAGGAAGCACGCCAGGTGAACCTGAGACTTGGGCTCCTTACAGTGAAGGTTCTACAATATTCCATCACCAATCTGCCTGCGGCTGCTATACTAACGTGTGAGGCTCCTGTTGTAAAGTACTGGGAGTAACTAGGTAGATCTGTTCCGAGACCCAGGCCCTGTGACATGGCCCCACAGCCACTTGATGTTCCCTATTACTATGTGAGTTCTCTCATCTGCTCCTTGCTCTTCCCTATCCAGGGGACACAGACCCTGGGAAAGATGCCTGGGTTCCTTCTCAGCTGGGGCTGACTTGGTAAGTTTGACTGGCTTGGGTACAGTCCCTATGGCTCCCGTTCCTTTTGGACAGGACACTGTTCCTTGGGGACCCTTGGCTCTTCTACACTGTCTTCCCTTTTAAACTCTTCCCAGCCAGGGTGGGAGGGCTTTTTTTTGTTGTTGTTTCCTAATCTCTGGGTTGCCTTTCAAGCTACTATGGGTACCTCAGCTCTCCCTTACTTCACAACCACAGAGCCACATGACTGTAGCCATCTAAGCCTGGACTAAGCCCTTCTGTTTTCAGTACACACAAGTTCCACTTTCCTGCAGGGCCCTGCCTGGCAGGCAATGGGAAAGTGCCCTTAGAAGGAGGTGCTGGTGGGTCAGTAATCTGCAGAGTGACATCAGGGCTGGAGGACCAAACTCATGCCGTTTCTGCTCTGCACTTGGGCACAATGGCCCATTGATCCACATAGGCTGCTCCACTGCCCCTGTTTGTTCGACAGGGCAAGCCGGGGCAGGGCCCCTCCAGCCCTGGGGAAGCCCTTGGCATGTAAATTGTAGACTTGGAGGCTCCAAATTGAAGGCTTGAAAGTTGGAGTTCATTCTTCTCCACACAGCACAAAACCTCCAGCGTTTTATGGGAAAACAGACTTTTATTTGAAAAATAAGCTCCTAGCTGCTGGACCATAAAGGAAGGTCTGTCTAGGATCCAAGGCCACAATGGTGTGAAAGTCTTACGAGTTAAACAAACTCCTCTGCAAGCTCATTCGAATTTCAAAGGCTGTCATGGCACATGCTCTGATAAAGATCCACACTCAGAGAAAGGGGGCCACGAGAGTCACCCCGCTCAGGATGCCAGAGAACCCTGGTCTTCCTGGCAGAATGGGGCACTCTAACCACAAACAAAATGAAATTCCTTCCGAGGCTTGGAGTATACATGACCTCGGTCAAGGCTGAGTTGGTCCTGGAAACCCAAGCTAGAGAACACAGCTTCTACATCTCTGGCCAGAACTCATTGCGTCAGTGCCTCCATCCAGCTGATTCTCCACACCCTAGCCAGACTTGACTGGCAGGCCTTTCAAACCCATCTCAGATTCTCTGACCTTCTAGGGTGGTATTTTCCCAACTGCAACCACTCCCTCCACCCAGGTCATAAAATCAGCTGTGTGTTTTGGATAAGGCATGCTAAAATAATACAGAGACACAGAAGACAGACCAGGGGAAATCCCATGTCGTGAGGAGGGCATTATGTACCAGATGATAACATCAAATGTATTGTGTTTAAGAGTGTGTGTGAGTGTGTGAGAGAGAGAGGGGGAGAGAGAGAGAGAGAGAGAGAGAGAGAGAGAGAGAGAGAGAGAGAGAGAGAGAGAGAGAGAGAGAGAGAGAATGAACATGTATATAAATGTGTGATTGTAATTTGGAAGACACTACCCCAGCTATCTTTCAGGTACCATATACCTCACTTTTTGAGACAGTTTCTCCCTGAACCTAGATCTTACTAATTAGGCTAGACTGGCTGGCCAGCAAGCTCTAGGGGTCCTCTGTCTCTGCCTTCCTATCGCTGGGACTCGAAAAACATGCCACCATACCCACTTAGCCTTTTTACATTGGTTCTGGGGTTTGAACTTGGGTTGTCATCATGCATTACTCTGTTGTCTCCCAAGCTCTCAACTGCAGAAGGCAATCAAGAAAAAAATTTAAACCATGCTGCAATAAAGCTGCACAGATTCATTTGCATGCTCAAGAGCTCAGATTTTCTACCTGGCAGATGCAAATTACCCAGGGGCCAGTGAGAAATCTCCACCTTTGATTTTCACTGTCCTGCCTGGGGCTGTAGTCTTGGCATGGAATAGGCTTTCTGTAATCAGAAGAGGTGGACACCTAGGCCAGGCATTTTTTTTATTCCTTTCTTTCCTGGTAGGATAACTATAATGTCTCAATGCCAGTGGGGTCAGTTCCATCAGCAACAGTCACCACTGAGTAAGCTATGAATGGCTCAGCGCAGGCTGAGGAGCTGACACAGTACTGCCTCATGGTCACTTCCCAATACCGCTGCCAATACCATGATCATGAGGGGCTGAGAAAACACCTGTTACAGCATCTGTTGACATCTGGTTTCCATGTTATCTTTATAGTACGTACATCTTAATCTGGATACCCCTGCCAGGACCTTTCTCATCTTCAGGAGAAGGAGAAATCGAGAAAAGGAACTGAGTTCTGGGTCTCACATCCCACAGCAGGCAGAAAGCAACAAGGAGATGGGAGGCCTCTCCGCAGGTTGCAGGACCATCCACTGTTAGCCTGATGGTGTTGGGCTTTCCCACGTGGGTGGCCCTCTGTGCACTGACTGGGACTGGTGGGATGGTGGCAGGAGATGTGGTAGGACTGCAAGAGATGGGGGGATGGTTGAACACACAAAGCTCAGCACGTGGTTCTCAAAGAGACAAGCAATCAAGAGAAGCCAGTCAGGAGGCAATGGCCACAAAGGTGCTTGTGGTAACAGTTCAGCTTCCACTCTGGAGGACTGCTCAAGCCAAGCATAGTCAGGCAAGGATTGCTACACAAAACAGGCCTGAAAAGATGACTCCAAGGAGGATGGAGCCCATTGGATTCGTGTCCAGTCTGTTTCAGTGGTTCTCAGATGGTCTTCACTCTGTCTGCTCTGAGCAGTAGCCACACAATCTCCTGCCTCCATCCCATGCTGGATCAAATGTCTTCCCATCAGAGATGCTGCTGCTGACTTTCCTGTCTGTAGCATCACTCTCTGCACCCCTCTTGGTAGGGCAGGAACAAGCTTGTTTGCTGTGGTATTCCCAGTGACCAGCATTTAGCAAGGCCTTGTGACACTGGCTGAGTGTTAGAGGTGTGCATCTTCTTTGTAGCTTCCTCATTTTGCCTGGACAAGACATAAGCAGGGCTGGTTCCTGCCTCTTTCCTCTGGGAAGGACCACAAAGGCTCCTGCAAGAGGCTCAGCATGTGAGGCTGTGGCACCCTCTAGTGGCCATTACGCCACAAAGCCAGGAAAACATGCGCAACAGAGGAGGCCTACGTGCAGGGCCAAGCCCTGAACAAGTGACTCCAGCTTTGTTCTCATCTTACACGATTCTACACTGTGAGTGAAATCAGATATTTTAAAAAGCTTAGGCAATAAAGGTGAAGAGGATAAGAGGGACATAGATGGAGTAGTGGCTGCCCCAAGTGGTTAATGTAGCATGAGACATCCCATAGAGGCTCTCAGAGTTCAACTCAGATGACAGGAAAACCTATCAGTGAACTTTTCAGAGCTGGGGAATGACCAAGACGACAAAGTACTTGCTGTGCACATATGAGAATCTGAGTTTGACACCTAGAACACATTAAAAAAAAAATAGCCAGGTGTGGTGGGGTGCACTGGCAATCTTGGCACAGGGAAGGAGGAGACAAGGGGACTCCTGGGACTCCCTGGCTAGCCAGAATAGCTTACTTGTGAGCTCCAGGCCACCAAAGAAGCCCCACCTAGAATAATGAGGTGGATAGTAACTGAAGAACAACAACTGAGGCTGACCTCTGGAGTTACATGTATGTTTGAGACACACCCACACGCACACACGCACGCACTCATGCACACACATGCACATCATGGTAAATTTGGGGGGAGTTCAAGACAGGGTTTCTCTGTGTAGCCTTGGCTGTGTCCTGGAACTAGCTCTGTAGACCAGGCTGGACTCAAACTCACAGAGATCCGTCTGCCTCTGACTCCCGAGTGCTGGGATTAAAGGCATGTGCCACCACCACCTGGCTACAATAGTAAACTTTTTAAAAGATAAACTAAGGTAGGAAGGGAAGCACAGAAAGACCCTAGAAATGACTTTATGACAAGATGTGGGCCTGACTGATGTCTTCCCACTGCAAGTCTGCCTGAGGAGTCTGCCTGGCTGGGCCCTTCACCAAGGAAGACTTTACCTAGACGGTAACTGATACACTTACAAAGCTACTTGCAAACCGTCTTTGGCATATCCCTAGCCTCCCGAGCTTTGACTGGCTGTTTCTCTGTTCCTGTCCAATGTCCTTGTCAGAGACAGTGCAGTTCCCACACTGCTCTACCCATAGTTCACACTGCTTTGCTTTCCTCTAGTGGGGATGAAAGTTTGTGGTCCTATGCTCCACTCTACCCTCCAGCCCTGTTTTCAGAAGTCAACACTTAGAAGAACAGCACACTTTGTCCTCAGCTCACCTGAGTCAAGATGGGAGAATGAGCCCTGATGCATTAATGGCATGCAGGCATGTGGACACACATGCAACATGGACACACACACACACACACACACACACACACACACACACACACACACACACACACACACACAACTTTAAGGAGTCTGAACAGTAAGGAAGCTTTTTATAAAAACAAACAATGAAGCTGCAGACAGGCTAATTTCATGATGGAAGCCACTCTGAGAATCATCTCGCCCACTTTCTGCTCAGCCATGTTGTATGGTGGTCTTTGTTCTTTATTCTGGAAACAGCTCAGTAGAGGGAACAGGGACACCCTCATGTTCTTTGTTGGGAGGGCACATCTATTTATTACAGGGCCAGTCAACTTCTGACCTCACTGTGAAGCAAGTCCCCGGTCCACAGAAGAGGGACATGACAACTGGATCAGGCCAGCTCTGCCTCATGCCACCCCGGGTTCTTAATGAAGTCAAGACACAAGGAAGAGGGATCACAGCTGCGGGGGCTGTCAGCATCTCTGGTAAGGGACATACCGTACACACTGGTAGATGTGACAGACTGGGGGACAACGGGCCTAGGATAGGTAGAGGGAAGCCGAGAGGAATGTTCTGTAGCAGAGGGCAGAGTGGCCAATGGCGTGGCTGCTATGTAGAGGATGGCTCTGTAGTGTGCAGTGCAGGGAGGAGGCTTAGCGGCTTGAATGCAGTGCCATGTGTACCACACTGTAGCACACACAGGGAAGGCAGGCTGTATGTAGATTTTCAAGCCCTCACAGAGGAGACAGCAGGGACAGAGTCACTTAAATCAGGGCCGCAGTTTGAAACCCACAGGCAGTTAGTTCAGTGCTTCCCAAGAGCAAATTCCGGGGGCTGTGGGAGAGAGGCAGACTTCGCTGGGCACACGCTTTCTGGTGCCAACTAGTTCACGCATACCACCGCCAGTACCAAGCTTCGTATGATGGTTTAACCTTGTGTCAACTCGATTAGGTTTAGCAACACCTAGGAGATGGGGTGGTACATCCTGGGCATCTCTGTGAATGGGTTTCCAGACAGGATTAACTGGGTATATGTGTGTGGGAGGGGGTTGTATTGTTCCATGCCCTGGGAGTCTGGCAAAAGTAACTCACACACTTTGTGACCTGGAGCAAGCCACCTGCCTTCTGTGCCGAGTGTCAACAGCTACCTGGAAGGGCTGCTGAGGTTCTGAATAAACTGGAGTCCCCAGTGGGTGATGTGAGGATAACAAGACTGCTGTGTTACGGACTGTCCCCCACAACAAACAGGATAGGCATGTGCATACACAACAGGCAGTTCTCTAAACAGCCAGAAGGGGTCCAGTGGATGACTCCAGGAAGACTAGTGACTTAGGACCATGCAGTCCAATAAAATGCATCATCCAAATTAACAGTGTATAAACCAGCAGAACATTCATACTTTCCAAACCAATTAAAAGCATCTACCCATTTGCTGTTTGCCTCTTTTCTGTCCTGTGAGAAGCAAGCCCCAAGACTCAATATTCACCCCACCTGTATCTCTCATACTCTTGTCAACCAGATTCAACAGGCCAGGGGTGCTCTCCCTGGCTCACCTCCTGCCTGACAGGAGCTCCAGGCTCCAGGCTTGAGGCCTGCACTCCACACTTCCTTCCCTGTCTGTGAAGTGAGAGGCTGAGGTCAGTGTCTTCCTGCTCAGCCTTCACTGAAAGCAAGAGGGAAACCCACAATGAGTGGATTCGGAAGGACCACCAGCCCAGCAAGCACAACGCTTTACTGTGCAGTCACCACTTAGGCGCCCAATTGGAAACGGAGTGGCCTATGACAGCCTATGAGAACGGCAACCTGTTCCCTCTCCACCCAGAGGCTGGAGGTCCTGGTGGGTAAGAGTGGGAACTCCATGGAGGAGCGCTGCCATCTTTGTGTTGGCAGGCTCATAACGGTGTCACTCCAAGCCCTGTCTCTGTGTCTCAAGGCCTTTCCTTTACAGACATCAGTCACACCGGATCAGAGTCCCCATTAGTGATCTCATCGGGACTAATGACATCTGCAGTGATCCTATTTCCAAGTAAGGCTGAATTCCAAGGTATTGAGGATTAGGATGTCAACAGATTATTTAGGGTTGGGAAGGACACAAATCAATCCGTAATAGTTGCTATGAGGATTAAATCAAATTGTATATTTAAAAAAAACCTTCCTCCTAGTAGGGCCTGCAATAGATTTAGTTTGCATAATTCCACACTGGTGTTAGCCTTGTAACCTGACTTTCACCTTCTCACTCTTCCTTAGGATCCTGACCTACTGATCACTATGTGGCTGCACTAGGTGACTCCTAATGGTGGTGGGTGACTCCCCACAGGGGTATGGAGTCCTGCCAAGACCATTAAACAGAAATTTCAGACTCACTTTCATCTCCCATTTTGGCAATACTGTGTAAGCAGGAACATAGCAGGCCACCGAGAAAAGCGTACCAGCACGGTGCCTCTGCCACTTGGGCAACCAGTGGAAGGGCAGCAGAGTAGAGATCCGAAGATTGTCCCACCAGCTTCATTTACAGCATTAGATAATCCACTGCTTTCTAACGGCATGGGTGGACTAGAGGAAGAAGTTTCTAGAGGAATTGTCTTAAGGAATCTCAGAGATAACAATGGCAGCTGGGAGACTGGGAGGTGAGGCCAAGCAAAATTATTCAGCAATCTGCACACGGTCACAAGAGACAACTTTTGTCTTATTTAAAAGGGGCCCAGGGAGCTGGGGAAGTACCCCAGACAGTAGAATGCAGTCCTGTGATCAAAGAAAGAAAAGGGGCAGGTGCAGGGGCTGCTGTCCCAGCTGGGGAGACAGACAGGAGGAGCCATGAGAAGCTTGTTGGCCAGCCAGCCTAGTCAGCTGGATAGTGCCAGGTTCAGTGAGAACCCCTATCTCAAAAACAAACAAACAGATAAGTTAGGGGGCGACTGAAGATGCCGCTTGATTTTGGCCTCTTGGGATCTCAGAAGAGCTGTGCAGGGAGTGTGTGGAGCTTGGGCCACCCTTCTGGGGTGACAAAATGTCAAAGGATTCCAAGTTCTCAGACAGCTGAGGTCATTGGCTTCTGCCTAGAAGACACCTTCATCTGTCTGCACTTCTCAGCACTGACACGAGGGCACATGGGAAAGCAGACATATGGCCAGGAAAAGGAAGCTCATGACCCAAAAGAGGAAGGTCTGCCAGTGCACAGGGCTGACCCCTACACCTGTGCCCTGTGCTGGCCCTGGCTACCACACAGGGTGGACCCTGGGGGCTTCCCAGACTCTTGTGTAGGTTTTACTTCCAGGAGAAGGTGGGATTCCCAAAGAAGACTCCCAAGGAAGGTGCATGCTCGGGCATGAGGGAAGCTGAGCCCCTTCAGCCTTGGCTGAAGAAGAGTGGGGAGAGCCTTCCTCGGGGTCATAGGGTCATAAATTGAGCATACGTGGGGGCCTGAACCAACTACCTCCTCTTTCCAGTCAAGACACTAAATCCAAATTATAATGCTCTATTTATGTGGGCTTTGCTGTTGTCTTTTATTTAAAAATGTGTGAGTGCATGTGTATGTGTGAGTGTGAATGTGAGTGTGCATGTGTGTGTGTGTGCATGTGTGTGTGTGCATCTTGGGGGTGTGCATGTATATGTGGGTATGTATATGTGGGTGTGCACGTGTGTATGTGTTTGCCATGTATATGCAGGTGCCCCCAGAGGATAAAAAGGAGTGTCAAAACCCTGAAACTGGAGTCATAGGTGGTTGGAAACTGTCCCCATGTGTACTGAAAAGTTGAACTTGGGTCCTATTGAAGGACAGCAAGCATCCTTTGTTGATGTCTTCATCAGCAATGGCTGCCTCTTGAGGCTGTCCTATTAAAGGGTTTGGCACTTGTGAGAAGTCTCTTCACACTTCTTCCCACCAATCCTGGGCTGTTGGCTTGTGGTTCTCATCCAATTCTAATCCAGTCCTACCCTGAAAACCCCACCTACCCAGACTTGGGAATTCTAACCCACCCTGAGCCCTTGTCTCTGCAAGGTCATCACAACTCCATGGAGAGGCTGTCTTCCTCAGTGGCCTCACCTGTGCTGCATAATCAGCTTTCCATTGGTTGTTTAACAGGAAGGAGAGACAGACACGGGAGCACATGTCTATAACCTCAGCACTCACGAAGCTGAGGCAGGAGGATCATGAGTTACTATCCTTCACACTGAGACTCTGTTCAAAAGCAAAACAAGCTCTACAACATGTAGCAGCAACAAAAAGAGAAAACCAAGAATTAACTAGCCTGGGTAGGAGTGAGACTAGATCTTAGCAAAGGAGACAAGACAAATGTCAAAGAAGCTGGTTAGCTGTAGCTGTGGCTGGCACTTGTGTGGATAAATTAGATTCCTGAATTTATGTTTCTCAGAATCTCAGATGTGGCCTTGTTTGGGAATAAAGACATTGCAGATGTAATTGCTTGAGGTAGCATAGACCCTTTATCTCATGTGATTGGTGTCACACTTGTAGAGGACAAAGGACCATATGCCAAGGGAGGCAGCGTGTGCTAGTTACATCTGTGGTGGTGAAAGCTGTGGTGAAGTTCATGGAGTAGGGGTAGATAGGAGGCTCCTCACAGCCCAGAGAGCATCTAGACCCAGGCTGGGACTGTCGCCTTAAAAGGCCTGTCCCTAGAAATCTACTCCCAGATAAACCTGAATGTTCCACAGCCTTCCTGAGCTGCACCACCTGCAAATGTCAGATCATGAGCCTGTAGGACATTTCAGATCAAACCTTTACAGAGCTTGAGTTCTGGGTCTACTGTGAGCTGACCAAAGGCCTGGGACAGGTCTTTCCCATGGCAGAGATGGACAAACGTGCTTCTCCAGCACTTGACGCCAGCCTCTAGCTACTGAAGACACTCTTCTGCTGCTTCAGGAGCAGAAGATCCCCATCAGTCCATCTCCTAGCCTTGGCCATCTGTCACTGAGTGACTCAGGCACTTCCGTTTCGCTACTTACATATACTATAAAAGGAATCAAGGACACAAGCCAAGGGATTTAACGGATTGAATAAATGAACAAACAAAAGCATACAGTCTTGCTAGCAAGACCCCTCCCCCCCAAGCCAGTAGGATCTCTTCCCTTCCTGAATCTCAAACTGGCTTCTTTTAAAACCCACACACCCCAAATCCTCCCCAAAAGTTGTCTTCCTAGTTTAAAAAGCCAGAAGTACGCTAGGTGTGATGGCACTTGCCTTTAATCCCATATCGTGGAAGTATAAATTTGAGGTTATCCTAGGCTACATAGCAATTGGAGGCCAACCTGGGCAGCACAGCAAGCCCTCATTTCAAAAACAAAACAAAAACAGGATGACAGTGCAAGAATGGGGACCAACAAACAGCTTCGGAAATAAGGCATGACACACCCCAAGGTCCCTTTGTATGAATGTGAGTCAAAGACAACCAGCAGGCAGTGCAGAGAGGAAAATGGGGCCATTACAGGATGACTGTCCACGCTACACAAAAGTGGGACAGCTGATCAGATGTACAGCTATTCTTGGAAAAGGGACCAGACAGAAAAGTCCTCTCAGGACTCTGGGTAATGAGCAATGCCCTCCTGACATCCCTGCAGTGGACACAGTGGGTGTCATAGACTATTACCAGGAAGTCCCTCTGAGCTGTGGAATGAATTCTGGGGCGGTGAGGAGCAATACATTGACTGAGCACTTTCGTCTAGGAATAGATGCTCAAGCCTCAGGGAAAGTAGATACACTGTCTGCTCTTAAAGTCAGGCCCAACTGAAACTCCAGATGGTGAGGTCAGGCAATCTGCGGCTGTGGGCTCCGGCCGGCTCCAGACCTGCACGCTGGTACCTCGTGGCTGTGAGGAAAGCCCAGGAGCTGGGCATGGTGGTTCAAGGGGCAACAACATGAGAAGCTGCCCTGCAGGAAGACTTGGTTTTCCAGGAAGCCCTCATACCATGGGCTCCCCAGGAAGCCAAGTCCTTTCATTCAACCTGATCAATTTCCATCTTCCTATACTAAAATGGAAAAGGCAGCATGAACTCCTGGCCAGGGAGTTAGAAAAGGGGTCTGTGCTCTCTGTCTGTGATCCCATCCAATAAGCTCCTTCAGTGCTGGGGAGCTGTGGTCCCCAGCTTTTGTCAAATCCTGTAGATTTCGTGTGTCCCTACCCCATTCTGTCGACAGCTGCCTGCTTTGCTGACTTGGAACAAACTAATGACCAAGCTTGCGAAGCTCACACACTGCCTTGGGCTCAGGATTCAGCGCAGGTTGCAGGCCCTGTGCTGATGAGGCAGCCACATTTGGTTTCTGGAAGGTGAAGTAGTCCAGGAGCACAGCTACATCTGGAGTGTAGACACAGGACACGGACTGTGAACCTCACCCATAGCAAGGCTTCTCAGAGCATGAATGAGGACCTGAGGCACCAGCCTCTCTGCTTCTGAGCCAACATCTTTCCCTGCCTCTTAGAAGCCAGATATCTCGGGAGTGGCTGCTTGAGGGAAGGGGTCTGCACCCCTCAGTCTGCAGCTTGAACTTCTCATCTGTGAAGTTTGGTGGTGGCCCATTCTGCCTGCCCTTCCACCCGCCTGTCTTTCCTAGGACCTAGGAGAAGGTTCTGGGACTCTGAGGTCGTCTCCTAGGGAAGATAGGCATTCATGTCAGTGTGTGACATGGGGTAAGATCTGGTTCTTCACAATAGCATTCTCCATGTAGCACTGGGCAAGTCAGCCTAGGGTCACAGCATGTACTCCTGTGCTCATAGAAGCTGCTCCTGCACCAACTATGTATGCTCCTACTGAGGACGCGCCTGATGCGTGCACCAAGTTCCCACACTCTTGCTGAGTACACATCATATGCATGACTTGTGCTAATTCTGGCTGGGTCTCCCAGGTCTGCCCTAGCCACCACTATGAGGAAGCCTCTCATGTGGCTCATTCCCCTGGCGTTCTCCTGGCCCGCCACTTCAAACATCCTAATGCTGGCTTTGATCCTGAACAATAGCCTTAGCTGTCCCTGCTCTGACCTTTCTCCCCAGCTTCCAGATAACACCTACCACACACACCAAACTCATTTTAAAACATGTATTTATCTTGTAAGCTAGATGTAGTGGCACAGACCTGTAATCCCAGCTACGGAGGAGGAGGAGGAGGTAGGAGGAGGAGGCAGGAGGAGGAGGTAGGAGGAGGAGGCAGGAGGAGGAGGTAGGAGGAGGAGGAGGAGGAGGAGGAGGAGGAGGAGGAGGAGGAGGACGAGGACGAGGACGAGGAGGACGAGGAGGAGGAGGCAGGATTGTAGGAGGAAAGCCTGCCTAGGCTACACAGTGAGTTTCAAAAAGAAAGTAAAACAGGACAGGTGATGGAGCTCAGTAGGGGACACTTGCCAAGCACAAATGAGGCTCTGGGCTCCAGCTCTAGGAGCTTACACATACACATACACCACATACACACACACACACACACACACACACACACACACACACACACACACACACACACACACACACCAGGAATGCCTCAGATAAAGTGAAATTTTCCTGAGCTAGTTCTTTCCAGCACCTTCAGAGGAGCTGGGCCCATTCACCGGTCGTTTGGACTTTGGCTCTAGGACTGCATTTCAGAACATATCTCAATGATTTCTTAAGCCTCCCAGCTTGTGGGACTCTATGATCACAGCCCTGGAGGCAAATACAGCCTAGTTGTAAGTGACTCAGGCATGAGATCATTCAGCTGAAGTCTAGTCAGCTGGTCCCTCCATTTAGAGGGGTCACGCAATGGAGCATAGCTGACCCTCCTCATCTGTAGATGCAACCAACCACAGGCCAAAACTGTTTTTTAATTCCATCTATACAGAGTCTGTACAGACTCTAAAATTGTTGTGGGGTGCTGTGTGTGTGTGTGTGTGTGTGTGTGTGTGTGTGTGTGTGTGTGTGTGTGTGTGTGTGTAATTGTGAGGTGCCAGAAAGGTTGGAGGACAAACTCTGTGACGTCACTTCTGCCTCCCCACCTTTACATGCCTTCTAGGGATGGAACTCAAGGCGTCAGGCTGATGGCAATCACCTTCTTTACCTGCTGAGCCATCTCACCAGCTCCTTTCCTAGACATGTATTTACACATGTTTTAACTGCTCACATTGTGTGCACATTATGCTAGGTTTTTATAAATAATCCAGAGAAGATTTAAAGTATATGGAAGGGGGCAGAAGAGATGGCTCAGGAGTTAAGAGTATGGGTTGCCCTTCCAAAGCATCTGAGTTCAGTCCCCAACAGCCACATGACAGCTTGCAACTGTCTGTGACTCCGGCCCCAGAAGAATTTCTGACTCCTCAGGCACTACATATGCATGGTATACTGACATAAAATGCAGGCAAAACACTGATAAAAAAGATTTTAAAATGTGTTTTAAAAGTGTATGAGAGGATTAAATAGGATTGTACAACTGCTACATTATTTTTATAAAAAAGGACCTGGGCATCCCTGGGGTTTGGTCTCCATAGTGAATCCTGGAACAAATACCTTGTCAAATAGTGAGGGACAACTGTACGCAAGAATCTCAGTGTATGGTCCAGAAACCAGAGGAAGTTCTCCAGAACATTTCAATATCAGTGCTGGAACATTCTGCTCTGAACTGGGCTTTGGGGATGCACAGATACTTTTCCTGGGTAGCATTGGCCTCAAAGAACACCGTCATACCGGCAATGCCTCAGTCACAGTATGATATTATAGTTTGTCTATTACAGGCTCATGGAAAGGCAGAAGAGCTGTCTATCATCCTGGGGACACAGCTTTTGGGCTACTAGAAGCAATATCCCACAGACCACGCGTACACATAAAATAATAGAGGAAGGGAATTCTTATAATAACTCACAACTCAGGAAGGCTGAAGCGTTTCCACAGATGGTCTTGCAAGACGAGAAGAGATGCAAACGCTACCCAGAGGGAAAGGAATACCCTTGACCTCTGATATTCAGTGGCGAGTCCCTTTCCCATTCTCCGTGCAAACATCTAAATTAGCAAGGAAACTGGGAAAAGCTATAGACAGGAGGACACATGCTCCCTGTGGTAGTTTGAGTGTGGAATGCCCCTTCAGGCTCCCATTTGAACACATAGTCCCCAGGTGTGGAGCTGTCTGAGAAAACCATAGACTCCTTAAGAGGTGAATCACTGGGGGGGAGGGTGAGAGGGGGTACTCTTGTGGATGTGTGGACCCACCAGTAGAGGGTGCCACTGAGCTCCAGTGTCAGGCTTCTCAAAGACTTTGATGCTCATGTGGGATGCTCCTTCAGGGACCAAAAGGCACCCCTCCACGTGCTTCTCCACTTGAACCTAAGAACTGGCGTTGTCACATGTAGGCATGGGACCCACTTGGTGCCAACTCTCCTGAACAGCTCCTGAGGCAGACACTGGTGTGTAACCAGGATCTTATAATTGAGCCACCTCCTCAGAAAGAAGTTTGGGGGCTGGAGATGTAGCTCCGTGGTTAAGACCACTGGCCTCTCTCTCTCTCTCTCTCTCTCTCTCTCTCTCTCTCTCTCTCTCTCTCTCTCTCTCCATCTCTCCATCTCTCTCTCTCCCTCCCTCCCTTCCTCCCCCTCTCTCTCTCTCTCTCCCTCCCTCCCTTCCTCCCCCTCTCTCTCTCTCTCTCTCTCCCTCCCTCCCTCCCTCTCTCCCTCCCTCCCTCCCTCCCTCCCTCTCTCTCTCTCCCCCTCCCTCCCTCCCTCCTGTCTCTCTCTCTGTCTCTCTCTCTCTCTCTCCCTCCCTCCCTCCCTCTCTCTCTCCCCCTCCCTCCCTCCCTCTCTCTCTCTCCCCCCCTCCCTCCCTCCCTCCCTCCCTCCCTCCCTCCCTCCCTCTCTCTCTCTCTCTCTCTCTCTCTCTCTCTCTCTCTCTCTCTCTCTCTCTCTCTCTCTCAGCCTGGCCCTATTTGTGGTTGTCTTTGCTTCCAGAGTATGGATGCAATGTGAGCAGCCAGTCTCTTGCTCCTCCTACCATGCCTCCCTCACCATGATGGACTGTCTCTACAGAACTGTTAGTCAGACCCTCTGTTCCTTAGGTTGCTTTTGCCAGGACACCTTGTCACAGCCTCGGGAGGTAGCCTCAGCCTTTCTTACTATGATCAACAGTGCTCAAGGGACAATACTCATCTTTAGACCACAGTAACTTATGAATCAAAAGGTTCTCTTGTTCTAACACACACACTTCCTTCATGTTTCTCCAGTCCATGTGTTTCCCTCCCTGTGTTTCCAGGTGCTCAGGGTCCCAAAGAGAAAAACTAAAGGTCTTTCATAAAGAGTCAAAGTCCCTAAACCCCAAACACCACGGACCAGAGCCATACCAGACAGCACATGGGCCTTAGGTGCAGCCCTACCCTGAGCACTAGAAGTAAACATTTGTCCTTCCAAATCAGACTGTGAACCTCAGGAAGTTTCTAGTTCATGCCACTGAGTTCACACCTCTGAGTTCACCACACTGAAAGACAGTGCTGACAATAAACAGCAGGTGGAATTAATGTCACTGTACATGGAGACGTCACTAACACCAAGCCACCAGCAGGTACCCTATGGCTCAGATGCTGTTTGGCCAAGTGGCTACAGGGAGGGCCCCTCACCCACCTGAAACCATAGCATCAATGTCTTACTTTTTCTGGACCGTGAGAAGAACCTGATGCCCCCGGGAGAGGTGGAGGGGTTGGAGTTGGGTGAAGACTCTTTGGAGGAGGAGCGGAAGATCCCACTGAAGCTCATGCGGCGTGGTGAGCGTGGAGGAGACTCCTGATAGGAGAATGGGAACACCGTTTTGGGAGAGCCAGGGCTTGTCTTGGGTCTCACAGGGGCAGACACAGGGCTGGAGGGCCGAGGCTGGGGGCCCCTGGAGAAGAGTCCTCTGGAAGGGCTCCCTGAGCTAAAGGGACTGTCCACCTGCAGAAAGACAGACAAATGGGTGAGGTCACGCTGCTTCAGGCACTCTGAACTCTGCCTGTAGTACACCTATCATTATTGTTCCTTCTTACCCTCACCAAGCAGATAGAGAAGCAACCCTGAGCTCTTCCACAGAGGTGGCAACGGAATGGTCCTAACATCACCTGTGCCATGATGCCCCACCCTGGGCTGGTCAGCTCTTGTCCTGGAGCCCCCTGTCTAACAGAGCTGGGGAGGTGCAGGGAGGCAACATGAAGGTGAGGAGAAGATGCCTAGTGCCACTCCTGCTTCTCTTCACTGACCCATTCACATCTCTTGGCTGGTCCCATATTGGCTTTTGTTCCTAAAGCCATTCACTTGTCCCTTTCCAGATCTTATGACATGATTGTGGTTCTTTGTCCTCCCCCTCCCCACTGCAGGAGAAAAAGCATGAGCCTCTATGGTCCAGAATGTATACTAGACCTCGGGCTCACTGGCAAGGATGCTGGTATGAGGAGGTGACAGATTTCACTCCAAGATACTGTGGCATTTGAATGGCTAAAGTCACTGGCAGAAGTCAGGAAAATACCCCAGACTTCAATGGTGCCTCAAAAACATAGCCACAGTTTGAAAAACTACTGGGTCCCGTAGCTTTAAGCCCCAGCTGCAGCTCACAGGCATTCAGTATTGACAATATGAATGTATTCAGGAGCTTGCTTCCTGCAGGCTGAGTTTTGACCTCAGCTCTTCCCCTTACTGTGCCAGCATGCCCCTTGGTCTTACTGCCTCTGTTTCCTTTTTTGTGGCACAGAACAATCATATCCTCAGCTTGTAGGGCTGTTTGAGTGTTCACATGCACACACTATCGCAGGGACTGATTTACAGCAGTGATACACATGGTGATTTACTATGGTCCTATTACTTGTTTCTATTGTGACACTGGGGTCAAAGGGATCCAAGGAACCCCAAGTTAGCAAGAGAAAAGAAAGTAACTGTCACAGGCTCAGGGGGAAAAGATCAAACCCTGGAAATGCTTGCTATACACTGGTAATCAGGGCTATGTTAAGGGGGTTGGGTGGGTGAGAGGGGGTACTCTTGTGGATGTGTGGACCCACCAGTAGAGGGTGCCACTGAGCTCCAGTGTCAGGCTTCTCAAAGACTTTGATGCTCATGTGGGATGCTCCTTCAGGGACCAAAAGGCACCCCTCCACGTGCTTCTCCACTTGAACCTAAAGAACTGGTGTTGTCACATGTTGTCATGGGACCCACTTGGTGCCAACTCTCCTGAATAGCTTCTGAGGCAGACACTGGTGTGTAACCAGGATCTTATAATTGAGCCACCTCCTCAGAAAGAAGTTTGGGGGCTGAAGATGTAGCTCAGTGGTTAAGAGCACTGGCTACATACCTATAACATTACATAAATGTCCAGAGAACCAAAGAGGCAAGGGCAGGGAGAGAGTCCAGAGAGGGGGTCAACTCTGGAGTCCCTAAAGACTCCTCCTACTGTGCTGTGTAGCTTGCCTTGCACTTGGCCTGATGAGGAGGTGGTTTACCAGGCAAATGCCAGCATTCAGCTCTAGAGAGAAGTCAAAGGCAGATGGGGAAACAGTAGGCATCCCAGGAGACCACGGAACAAGATGAAATACCAGCAGCATGAAGCAGATGATGCCCAGGACAGGCAAAACCACCTATCATGGGACCCCAGATCAGAGACGATCCTGAAGTCTCTGATCTGGACAGGATGATGGGCAAGGGAGAGGAGATGTTCTGGAGTGGGACCTGAGAAGGAGCCAGGTCTCAAATACATATGGCTAGCACATGATCTACCAAGAACTCAGAGAGGGAGTTGAGCTAAGTCTCAGATACAGAGGGCTAATATATGATCTACCCAGGGACTCACTCATAGAAGAAGCTGAGCCACCAAAGACTTGAATCTTTTTTGATTGGCAAGGGAGTCCCCAAGACTCCACTGACTGAGAATCCATTTTATATTCAGAACTACAGGCTCCTAGGAATTAGAAACTCGGCCTTCTGGCAGAGAAGGAAGCCCCAGAAAACAGACTCTCTATTTCTTCCCCTAAAAATGTCCAAAGAGCAGAGGATGCTGGTCCTGCCTGGAATCTCCTATGGAGACCTGCCCCTGCAGATCCCATCGTTCCCTGCCTGTTTCCTGGAAGGGGCTGGCAGGGAACAGCAGATCACAGGCGTCTCTAGAGCCACCAGGGATGGCCATGCCCAGGCTATCAGGCTAGCTGAAGCAAAATGATACTTTGCTCAACATAACTGCACGGGTCTCTGAGTGTGGGTGAGGCTCCCCAGTGTGTGCACGGCTTCAAAGGGGCTAACAGAGAGGAGGCAGAGTTTCCCAGACAGGGCAAACTACGCATTTGCCAGGGCACCACTAGGCGGGATGCTAGTGCTCTGGTCTCAGCTGGGCTTGCCTTCCTGCCAAAGAGAAGACCAGGCAGCAGCAAGTGAGAAAGTGAGGGAAGAGCGTAATGGGGGACTGACCAGCAGGGTTAGCAAGGCAGGGTCTCCATGGTCTTGCCGACAGAGGGAAAGGCACAGAACAGAGGTGAAAGGAGCCAGGAAGGCAGCTGGGGAGAAGAGGTCCAGGGGACCTAAGGGCTAGCCTTGGAGTTCAGTAATGAGTCCAGCTACTCAGGCTAGAAGAGCCAAAATTGGGGCAGCTGTGCTAAATATCCAGGACTCCCCCAGTGGCTGATCTCCAGATCCAAGGTCAGACTCCAGCCAGCAATGGATAGAAATCGAGTTATGTCTGCGGCCTTGCCCAGAGGAACACTCCCTGTGAGCAAGGGAATGATACATGGGTGTCTTCCTCACATGCACTGCCAGTGCTGACCACCACTTGCATCCCCAGACCTGCCCTTCCAGAACATGCTGGATTGCAGACACCTTCTGCGCCTGTTCCTTAGTGATGCTGTCTAACCCTCACTCATTTTGACAAGCACAAGTCTGGCCCTGGTTGGTCAGTGGGGAGGCGTGTTCAAAGACAGACTGGCTTGTCTAAGGCTACTTGTAGACAGTTAGAAATGAGAGAGCTGCCAGGCAGTGATGGCAGGATCAATGCACAGAGGAAACCCAGTCATTTGTTGGGTGTGTGCTCGGCCATTTCACAGACTCCCCTGGCTGATCCACTGTAGTGTGGCTCATTCTTCTTGGCTAGCTCTGACTCAGTAGCTATATACTAGAGCCACAGTCAGTGCCCTAGAGCCACAGTCAGTCCTAGAGCCACAGTCAGTCCTAGAGCCACAGTCAGTCCTAGAGTCACAGTCAGTCCTAGAGTCACAGTCAGTGCCCTAGAGCCACAGTCAGTCCTAGAGCCACAGTCAGTCCTAGAGCCACAGTCAGTCCTAGAGCCACAGTCAGTCCTAGAGTCACAGTCAGCTGAGTACAGTGCCACACAGATGTGTTATGATGACAAAGAACTGCTCCCTCTTAGGGACAGGGTACAAGGAAGTGGGTAGAGAGGGAGGGCCAGACATAAGTAGGAATCTAACTGAGGTTCTCTCCGGTGTTTCCATTTTGAGCAAGGTCAATGCCATGAGGAACTGAGTAGGGGCAGAGGCATGCCTTTCTGGGGCAAAGTGGGAATTTTTCTGGATGCTAGTCACCTCACTATCTCCTGAAAAGGCCTCTTTGACCGTCACCCACACTAGAGGTCTCCGAGGACTGTGAGACAACAGCACTGCAATATCCCCAGGCCTAGGAGTTGCTCTCTGGGAGTGGGGGCGCTAGGCTGCAGTGCCCATGGGAGCTCCCAGCTCCCACACCTCTTTCCATCACACCAAGCTGCTCAGGAGAGGCCCTGCCTCCGAGCTGCAGCCACCTGGAGACTGCTGGTGAAGAAGAAGAAGGTGTTCTACAGTCTCCGGCCTGTACAGCACCTGACACTGTACCGCTGCTGTAAGACAAGCCCCTCCTCCTGGGCATGGTCCCTCACCAGGTCCACAGGATGGGTTAGGCTAATTCTGAGCAAATGTTAGAGGAAGGCAAGAAAAGCTTTCCTTCTCAGCTGACTTTTTAGTGCCACCCACAGCCTCTCTCTAAACTTCTGGGGCCACCAGGAAAGCCCCACCTCCCTCCAAGCATCTCTGCCTCAGCCTCAGTTCCTACTGGGTTTTCCATGCAGGAAAGGCTATGTGGAACATAACAGGGCAGAGGCCAGAGGATCTGACCTAGCTACACTACAGGCACCAAGCTGGATGGCGCCTGCCAGCCCAGGCCCCAGGCCATTTTCTGACAGTCTTTCTGGCTGGGTCACAATAACTGCTAATAAGGTTGTTTGGGTAGGGCAGGGTGGGGCCAGGGACTGACTGCCAAGTGAGCCCCATGGGCCTAAACCAATTTGTTGATTCAATTGTATGTGATTCAAACACTCAGAGAATAGAGTCCCTTTTTCCAGGATAGGAACTTGTGCCCTAATCCCAGGCTGGAGAGTACCTAGCAGCCACTCAGAGATGCTGCAGCCCCCACCCCCCACCCCCTATGGTCATTTTTGTGCCTGGGTTAGTGGGTGATAGGATGCCACTTCCCAACTACAGGGGAAATCTGCATGCTGCCTTGACCCCTTCTTTGATGGCCATAGTAACCTCTCACCTGCCGCCACCACCACCTCACTCCTCATTCCTGGCCTGGCTCTGCATGGCCAATAACCTTGGTTAAGTCATGGTTTCTTAATGGTTGAAAAAACTAAGTTGTGAGGGCGGGGAAACAGTGAGTTAAAGAGAGAAGGGCAATTGAATGCAGTCAGGGAATGGGTCAGAGGAGAGATTACCTCCCCTCCAAGGCCTATGGGCACAGTGTAGGACACATTCCTGTCTGTGGTGGTGATAACACCAAAGGACACAGCTATCCTCAATGCTACTGCTTTTAGCCCCCTCTTTGTTATCCCAGCACAGCTCAATGTCCATCCTCCACTCACTCTGGGGACACTGGTGATGGCAGTCAGCTCACAGCAAGGGCAAGAGGAAGGAGGGGGGCCCAGAGGACTCAGGGACTAGAGCAGCCAGCAACACAGGAGGCATGGCTGAGTCTCAGGATGGCTCAGCCACGCCCATCCATATGCTGGTGTGGGCCCCATAAAGTAAACCTGGAAGGGTGTCTCAGACTCTGCCTGCCTTGGGGCAGCTCAGGTGGGTGTGAGTTGCTTTGAAAAGGGAGTCTTACCTTCCGAGAAGAGTGCTTTTCTGAACTCTCCACATCTCCATCCAGGAGTGGCATGGCAAAGGAGCTCAGGTCCTAGGAGGAAGAGAGCACAAAGTCAAGGCTGTGGCCCTTGGGGCTGGTGTGAATGGTCTAGGAGGGTTACCACCACCTTCCTAAGGGTCCCCCTAAGAACCAGCCAGTAGGGAGACACAGCCATAAGGATCCTGGTAGGAATAAATATGCTAAAGAGATACTGTGTTCCTTTGGCTACCAGCCTAGAAAAACAATGGAACTGAGAAACTGGTATTTCTTCAGGAATCTCAGTTTCCTGAGGAAATGGCTATAAAGCTTTGTACCAGCCTTATTGCCAGTTAAGAAATTTCACATCATTCTGACAAGCTGTGAGAATACCTTGCAAAACACACTGGACCCAAGAGACAGTGATGGGTGGACCACACCTTAACCAGGACTCTGACTTATGCAAACCTCTTGCCCTCTACTTAAATCTTGAGTCTCATGCCAAGACTCAAGACGGGAAGGGAGGTTGCTGGGCCTCTCATTCTCCATAATGTGGCCACACTGAATGAACAGTCTTCTGCTTTTCACTATGGCTTTTCTATTTGACTGGCATACTGAAGAAGGTCTGAGTCTAGGTTAAGGAAGCCAGGCTCAGCCACCAGCCCTAACAACTTCAGCAGCATAGGGGATACTCACCTATATCTCCATTCCTTTCCAGAACATCACAAGGGATGTCCAACAACAGTAACCCCCACCCCAATCAAGTCAGAAGGACGGCAAAGCCACAGACCAAAGGGATAAAAAGGTAAGAGTCAAGGCAGGCAGACTGAAAGAGTAAGCAGCCTATCTGGGGATGATTTGGGCAGCGGCTGATGGACAGAACTTTTCCACTTGCCATGAAGAGGTCCAAGGAAGTGTCTTCTGGAAAGATGACCACGCTTGTAGACGGTGGTGTTGGAGCAACAGATGAAGCTTAATGGAAGTGTTGGAGATGAATGGGAGTGGGGCTATAGTAGTTTCTTTTCCTATTGCTGTGATTAAATGCCCAGACAAAAGCAACTTCGCTGAGAATGGGTTTCTTTTGGTTTGCAGTTTGGTTACAGCCCATCAAGGGAGCTGAGTCAGCAGGAGCTTTAAGCAGCTGGTTACACACACATCCACAATCAGGAATGGGGAGTCATAAAATGCAAGCTTGTGCTCAACTCACCCAGGGAACAGTCAGCCCACAATTAAGATGGGTCTTCAATTAACCCCATCAAGATCTGGTTAAGTTGACAGTTAACACTAACCATCACAGGGGTCTAAGGTAGAATGTGGAGGGGCTGGTAGCTCATCGCTGGGTCAGCTATAAGGCAGAACTGTCACTTTGCCTCTACAGCCCTGCTATTCCCGTGCCCTGCATCTGGTCTTGGAAAATGCATACACAACAGATGGGACCACCTGGCCACCCTCAAGTCTACAAAAATCGGCATCTTTAACACTTCAATTTTGTTTATTAAAAAATAACTGGAGTAAAATTATTATCGGGCCTGTTTATGTGTGTTACGCTGGAATGAACCCAGGGTCTTATATATGCTATACAAATACTGTACCAGTAAGCCATCCCAACCCATGGTTACTTAAGGGTAACCATCTTTAATTCAGTGGTGGTTAAGCATACTTGGCATTGATTTATATCCATCACTATAATTGTCATGAGTGTACTATGTCAGAAACAGACACGAACACTCTCTCCTACAAAGTCACCATTTACCAAATAACAATTAATTCACTAGCTATTCCAGTTTCCTTGATTGGAATTTGTCAAGTAGTCCCCACTTCCTTCATAGCCAGCTGAGACAAACATGGGTTCTTTTATTCCAATCTTAACTGTTAATATTAATTCTCAGCTCACACATTATGTATTACACAGTAAATATATCTGTGTGTACATATACATGTAGGTAACAGAATACCCATGAAGGGTTCAGAACTCTGACAGAGTTCAAGGAGTGTCAAGGAGGTCTTGCTGATAAGGGTGGGAAGGGAGGCAGTGAAAGAGGTTAGATCAGATATGAGCCCAGTCAGAGGCAGCGTTTGCAGATTGTAGCCAAGTCACATGTCAGAGCTGAGCTAAGCCTCACAGTCAGGTCAAGCTGCAGAAGTAAGGTATGAAAAGCCTGGCAGAAAGGGCTATAGAGGCAAAGAGAGGAAGTAGGCTCAGACACACAAATGCTTCATCAAAGCAGGGACCAACCCAAGCTGAGGTCTCAGGCAGTTGAGAGTTCTCTGCCTATTGCGCTCTCCTCTCTCTCTCTCTCTCTCTCTCTCTCTCTCTCTCTCTCTCTCTCTCTCTCTCTCTCTCTCTTTCCTCCCTCCCTCCCTCTCTCTCTTTGCACACACACACACACACACACACACACACACACACACACACACACACACATGGTTTGAACAAAATGCCCACATAGGCTCGTGTATTTGAACACTTGATACTAAGTTGGTGATGTTTTTTGGGAGATTTAGGAGGTCTGGCCTTGCTGAGGAAGCATTTTTTTTTTTCTTTTTGAGAGTTTTGAGAGTTTAATGGCTTCCACCATTTTGAGTTGCTCTATTTCCTGCTTGTGGTTCAAGATATGAACTCTGTTTCCTGCTCCTGCCGCCATGTCTTCCTGCCTTAACAGACCCCATCCCTCAGAAGCAATGAGACCAAATAAACTCTTGCTTCTTTAAGTTGCCTTGGCCATGGTGTTTTATCAGAGCAATAGAAGAGTGACACAGGCATGCACACATGCACCTCACCTGGTCAGATGACAGCGGAGGGACCATATCCCTCAGTTTGGGGTGTTGGATGAGTTCTCTCACACCTAATTTTCCTGACAGGATTTTAATGCTCTTATGTGCTAATGTGGGCTCCATTTACTTTGATAAATTGGTAGGGAGGTATCTTTTTACTTTTAGGAATCTGTCATTTATCAGTCTGTGCCGTGGGTGGTACTGGACAGATGGTGTTGTTTGCATGCCCACCAAGTTTCAGAGTGATTTTCCACCCTTAAAATGGAGTCAGTAGCAGCTTGTAAAATGAGTCTCTCAGGGAGAGGCACTGCCTGAACACAATTGTTCTACTGAGGGCAGGGTACAACCTGATGGCAACATATCTACCTCCAGAAACTTTTCATCTCTCTAAGAAGAAGCTCTGTAATCATCAACACCAAATCTTCATTCCTCCCTCCCTAACCCCAGCAAACTCATGTGTAGCTCTTGTCTCTATAAATCTGACAGCTCTGAGGAAATGGCTGTTGTCTGCCTGTGGCTGGCTTATTTCAGTTAGCGCAGTCCTCAAGGGTCATAAGGTGTCAGTCTGTGAGGTGTGTATGTTAGTACACCAGGATCTCTTTCATCTCTTTCCTTTTTAAAGTGAATCCTTTCCAGTTTATGGCAGACCACATTTTGTTTATTTCATCTATAAGTGGATGGGCAAGAACTATTGGGCTCAGGGTGACTCTATGCTGTTATAGCACATTAGTATACTGTTTGCTACAGTGGTGGTACCATAATACTCTCCCATTAACAATACACAAGTTTCTACTCTCTCTCTCTCTCTCTCTCTCTCTCTCTCTCTCTGTATGTATGCATTATGTACATGCCTACCTTCCCACCTATCTACCTATTTATCTATCTATTAATCATCTATCTAATTCACAGTCCTGGGGACTGCACCCTTGTGCATGTTAGGCAAGCACTCTATCCTGAGTTCTGTCCCAGCAGCAATTTCCCCACATTCTAACCAACCTCTGTAACCTTCTGCTATCTCGGTCATAGCAGACATCACTAGGGGTGAGGTGATGTTTTGAGCTATTCCCTTGCATTTCTCTGGAGCCCGGCAGTCTTTTTGCTTGCCATTGGGTGGCTTGCTAGTCTCTGGGGAGAGGTCTGTTTAGGTCCTTACCAGTTTACACTCAGATTATCTGTTGTTAGGCTACAGGAATCCTTTATAAATCCTGGACCCTAACATATCTTCTCATTCCGTGTGCTGCTGCTTCACTCTTGGCTGTGCCTGTAGATGCGGAAATGGCTCTAATCTGATTTAGTTGCTTTATCTATTTTCCTTTTTCTTCCATCTCCTTACAGTGTTGTATTCAAGAAATCACTGTCAAATCTAGAATCTTGAGGCTTTTCCTAGACACACTTTTCACTAAAGTACATTTAGGTCTCTGATTCCATTTAGAATTGTTTTTAATATGGTATCAAGTAACTGTGCTGATTTGTTCTTTTGCATGTTGAGTTTCTCCAATGCTGCTTGTTGAAAATATGGCCCTTTCCCCACTGAAGTGTCTTGGCACCCCCATCAAAAGTCAACTGCAGGCTAGAGGGGAGGCTCAGCGGGGAAAGGTGCTTGCTGCCAAGTCTGATGGCCTTGGTTTGATCCCTGGAGCCACATGTCGAGGGGAACCTGATTCCTGCAAGCTGTTCACAGACTCCCCATGTGCTATGGCATGTACGTGTGTGTGTGTGCTCGCATGCACACACATACACACAATACAGAATAAAAATGTAATTTGATCATGTCTTAGTGTGTATATTGTTCTGGGTTTCTATGTAACTTGGGGATGAGAGGGTTTATTTCATCTTACAGTTTATTTTCATCACTGAAGAAGTCAGGGCAGGAACTCAAGCTGGGCAGGAACCTGGAGGCAGGAGCTGATGCAGAGGTCATGGAAGGGTGCAGCCTACTGGCTTTCTCCCCATGGCTTGCTCAGCTTGCTTTCTTATAGAACCCAGGACTCCAGCTCAGGGGTGGCACTGCACACAAAGGGCTGGACCCTCCCCCATCAATCACTAATTAAGAAAGTGCCCTATAGGCTTGCCTAACAGCCAGATCTTATGTCTCAATTGAGGTTCTCCATCCTCTCAAATGACTCTAGCTTGTGTCATGTTGGCATAAAACCAGCCAGCATAGACCATGAATATGAGAATTTATGGGCTCTCTATTTAGCAATGTGTTGTATGTATTCTGCTTGGAATGTTTCTCAACACTGCAACTCCAGTCCAAGGTTACTCTTCCACAGCTTCCCACTTGCTCCCAGGGAGCTGATGGAGTTCAACTTCTTAGGGATAGTGTCAACATTAACCTCCCCAGCCCTTAGCTCAGGCCTGGGCCTGGCACTTGATAAATGGCCCAGGCCTGCTGCTGCCCTTCCTGCCTACCCACACTCAGATGCTGGTTTGTACACCTGGCACCTCCTATGTACCAGGAAAGCCTCATCCAGGTACCCACTCTGACCTGGTCCCACTCTAAAGGAAAGCTAACTTCCCTCTCATCCGTGTCTCTGGTGCTTCATATGTGTCTTTATTGTGGGATACACAGCTCTGAACTAAAATTGTAACACTGAGTCTGTCAAGGGCAAGAGGAAAGCCATTCACCTTGTCACTGTCTGTGTCACCCTGTGATAGGCAGTTGGTTTCTAATGTGTTTGAATTAGCACATGTCTGAATTAAGTCCTGACCAAGCACCCCCTTTCCCAGCAGACAGTGTGGAGGGAGGGCATGCAGGGTGTGCTGCAGGCTAGCCAGCAAGCAGGCCCATATAGGTGCAGGTCACTGGTAAGGGGGTTAGGGTGGAAGGGTGGTGATAATTCTCTTATTGCTAATTTCAATGAGCAACATTTCTCTCCGGTTTCTAACATTTGCTTGCTCGATGGCTGCTGGATCCCATGGAAAAGCCTGTCCACAAACAATTGAATGACCACCCCAAGAAGCCGAATGCTTTAGCACTGAGGCAAAGAGGCTTGGGACCTTAAGGAAAAAAAATGTTCTGCATAGAGCTGGGACTAGAATACTCTCATCAAGGTTTGCTTGCAGTAGTTTTGAGCTCATGTAAGTGTCTGATCAAGCAAGCCAGTCACAGCTCCTTGGTTAGCTTGGTCAAGCAACCCATCAGGGAAGTCCCCTGGCACTGGTTACTGGCTTTGCTGGAAGACGCCAATGTCCCACATTCCAGGACTCTAATCTGGGCTCTCATCTCTCAGTGTTCATCAAGATACCTGTACACCTTGGGGGACTTTGTAGGCCAAACTCTCTCTTTGCAACTATGGAAATTAGCCTGTCAACTTGTAGAACAATGAAGCCCTGGCTTCTCTGCTCAGCCAACCTTGAAATGGCTAGGGATCCTGTGTGCACACAGTGTTAAGTTCTAACCTCTACCTAAGCCTCAGACTTTCCTTGCTGCTGTTATCTGTCTGCTACAGACTCCCGAACCTTCATCACACAGTGATGACATCCTCCTGGGCTGCACAGAGACAGTGAGATGTGGGAAGGAACTGCTAGCCAGAGGCAGCCTTGGCACAGGGGCATGCCCCAGGCAGCATGGAATGTGCTAGACCAAGACCACTTGATAGCCCCACCTGGGTCTCTGGAGAAAGTGAACTTTCAGGACTTGGAGGCTAAAGTCACCTGTTAGGAAACACCAAGAACCCCCTGAAGTATAAACTGGCTTTAAAACCCATTCATTGGAACCCCAACCTCACCTGTCTCTAGAAATACAGGCAAAGCCAATTGTACCACAAAAAGTACGGTTTTAAAGGCAGTGCCATTGTTGACCTGTATGTTGTAGAGGTGTGGTGTGTGCATGTGCTTACTGTACACATACCTATGAAGGTCAGAGGACAATGTCACATGTCAATCCTCAGATGGTCTCTCAGTGGACCTGAGCTTATCTAGTAGGTTAGTATGGAAGGCTAGTGATATTATCCCAGGCTATAGATGATGCTGTTGAAGGCTAGAGGTCTAAGCCATTTGCCCGATACTAGATTAAAAGACAGCAGCACAAAGTCCTTCAGCACAGCTCAGAGACCTTTACAACAAACCCTTCCCCTCTATGGGTGAGCATTCAGGAATAGAGCAATTATGGGTCAGAGGCTTTGAAGGCATAGAACTCTTCTCCTCAAAGCCAGCATACATGACGTCCTGCCCTCAGAAGAAAGACCAGGAAGGTTTTACCACTCAGTGATTCACTCCCAAAGAGGGTTATGATACAAACTTTCTTTTAAGTTCTTCTTTGTAACTAAAAGTAACAGATGTTGCTGTAAAGTACAGAAAGATACAAACACCCCACCCCCAACAGAAGCAATCACTTCACACTTCAGTACTGTTTTGTATAGTTCACCTGGATACCCTTCCCCCAGCCTCCTCTTATCTCTTATCTCTTATCTTGGTGTCTCCTCATAAGATAAACAGACTTGGGAATGCTTATGACTACCTGAATCACTTAAAGGCTGGGTGTGTTTTTCTCCTGATGTAGACCTGTTCATAAAGAAGGGACACGGTCTGGCCTGTGTGCCGGAAGTCCTCTGTCTTTGCAGAACTCCACTGTTGTTTCAGCTGGGACACCCCAGAAAGAGGGCTGACAAAACCCACAGACACAGGGCCAACAGAACAGCTGCCAGGGTCCCCTGCCTCTGAAGGACACAGGGTGTTAGATGTCAGAGTCATGGTAGAAAGTCCTGTTTTGCATCCTAAAGGGTTAGGAATACATCTGGGATGACTTTCATTCTCTACCCTGCTGAGTGGACCTAAGGACCCACAGCATCCCCTGGAGCCACCCTGGGCCATGAGCCAAGGATCCCTCCCAGGCACAGGGATAGCAAGGCGAAACTCTGCTCCCTGTTTACTCGGGAGAATGTGAGGGGAATCTTGGGCATGTTGGCACTGCAGCTTTCCTTTCCATCTGTCAAATGAGAGGGTTTAAGAAGATAATTTCAGCTTGCATGGTCTGTTTTCATCTGGACAAGAGGGTTCAGGAGCTTAAAGGAGTGCTGTAAGAGTCAGAATAGAGGGTGTCTGAGTCACAGAACGTTTCCTATCCCAGAGTGCCAGAGAAGCCCTTCTGCACCTCCAAGAGCACAAGGTGAAGGAGCTCCTCCAAGGATGCTCCAGGGAGGAAGTACAGGGCAGTTGCGATGCTGGCTTACCATCTCTCTGTGCCTCTTGCTCATAGTCTTCAATCCAAACCCTTATTTCCTTGATTGACATCTAGGGCCCTTGATGCTAAGGACCTGGATGTCAGTGCAAAGCCAGAACAGGCCATTTGCGGTGACCCTTAGTGTGACCTCCTGGGGTTTCTATCTGGACTTCCTCTTTCTAGCCTCCTTTCCTACCTGGAGTCATGGACATGGTAGGTGGCTCTCGTGTCTCTAATTGTTTCCGAATCTAAGATATCATTGTTTGACACTGCCTCTACCATCAATGGCCCTGGAAAAGTCTTCAGGTGGGAGGTGGCTGCACTTGGGCCAGTCTTATGCAACCCCTAGAAACCACCAAATGGGTGGTTCTTGGTACTGATGGGTGGTGGGTAAAGGCCAGAGCCATGGTCAACTGCAGTGTTTTGAGAAACTCTCCTATTATATAACTGCTCTCAGAAGAACAAGGAATAAATACGGAGTTATCAGAACTGGATAACAGGGATAGTGGTTGAATGAGGGTAAGTCTAAACCCAACCTTCAAAAATTTCCAGGTTGATGGACTAGGACCCCGTGTTCTGACTGTAGTCCAAGAGATTTCCTGTTGTCAAACCCGTATTCCTAACCCCCACCCACCCACATACACTCAATTTTTACCCTCCTCCCTCACCTTGTCCTGACTCAAGCAGGCTGAGGAAACCAGAACAGTCTCTTGTTTTCATCTGAGCCAGGGGCTACTGCCTCCCTGTGACAGAAGAGCTGATTCTCCCTCTCTTCTCCAAGCAAAAGCGGGGTGATTGATGACCTGCTCAGCCATTCTAAGGTCCGGCAGAGCTTGCAAACTCCTAGCATTTCCTGCACTTGCCAGAGCTACACGGAGGCTCAGGAGACCTACTGGTTCCCTATATTACCCTGAGGACATTGTCTAGTGAAACATGTGTCTTCTCTGACCTGCTCTGGACTAGTCATGCTGCAGGATGCCCACCCATATGTCCTCTATGTTTCCAGGCCACCCACAGGCATTGCCTATTTTAGGCCCCACAGCAGCCTCTTATAAACAACAATTCCCAGCCAGGGCTGAGTCCAGAGTCTAGTAACTCCAGTCAGTCTGCTATGGGAGATTGGTGACTACAGTCAACCTAGTGTCTTGTCTCCTTCCAGCCTTGCTAAGACCCTCCTGGCAGAAGTGAGAATAGGGACAGGGGTGCACACAGGGATTGACAGGGTGCAAGCCACAGAGATCTGAGACACTCTCCATAGGGGAGGAGGCAGGGAAATTCTTGAGGAGGGTCCAGGATGCACAGATGTGATTGTAATTTGCACAGCTGTCCTTTGACCACCTCAGACATCATTGCTGTTCCCTGCAGACGGTACTGCCTTATTATAGGTTGCTTCCTCCATCCAGAACAACTTTCCTCTCCATAGGGACCACTGCAGATCCTAGCCAGAGAAAGGGAAGAAAGGGACACCGTGGAACATGGAGCTAGTGACAGCTTATTTGATATGTTAGCCCGGCAAGTCCCAAGTCCACTGACTCTCAGGCAAATCAGTGTGGTGTTTGGAGCATGCCCTGCTGATGTTAGCTACATCAGCTGCCAGTGGGCTACCAGGAAAGCAACTGCTCTTCAAACTATGGGTGGACCACTTCCAATAAGCTGCAGGCCTGGAGTGAAAACAGAGGCTTCCAGAAGAAGGAAAAATTTTGCTTCAAAACTACAACATCTACATGGTCAATCTGCTCTGTGGGTTTGGGATGTCCTACTCCAACAGCCTCACATAGAACCTATAAGTAGAAATTTACATATTGTATATAATAAATACATTACTATATGATTAGATGTCTCCTTAATGATATATATATATATATACATATATATATATATATCCCTTCTATATATTTCCTTCCATCCATCTAGCTTATTTTGGAGGCCTTGCCTCTGCAGCATCCTCCTATTTCTGAGATCTGAGATGGGGGAACATAGCAGAGACCTAGGAAAACAGTATGCATCATTTGAAGGTTCTTGGGCTCCCTGCAGTGAGAGCATCCCTTAGCTGACAAATGGTCCTGTATCTGCAGAGTGATCCTTTCCTGAGAACCAATGTACTATGCAAAGGAAATGGATATGTGAGGGGACAACAGTAGATGTGAGAGGGTGTCTGTCCTGGGGGTATTCACACAAGCTGAAAACAGTCCATGAATTACTGTGGAAGAAACTACTGTGTGTAAAGGAAACACCCAGCTTTCTCTCTGTGCCCACCATGTAAAACAGAATGATCTTTTCTCCTCCTAGCTGGAGCCATGCCAGTCTCATCCTGCATCTCAATGCATGGGGATATAACTGAGTGCACCCTTCCTCGTCCACACAAAACTAGTCAGCAGGCAACAAGGGCTACTACTTCCTCTTCACCCCAGGGTCTCTGGTTATTCCACACTTCCAGACACAGGGAGCACCTGAAAGGACAGTCGTTCCCTTTGACAAATGGGCACTGTGACCACGCTAATGAGCTCAAATGGGGATGGTGGGGATGACAGACAACAGCTTAAGACACTGTGATAAGGGAATTGTGTTCTAATGGGTATCTTGGCTTGCTCAGGTCTTCTGCAGCAATTACAGGCGGGTAAGCCAATGGCAAGATGGTTCTTAATTGCCAGGGCTCTTTTTAGCTCTGATAACCCATGATTTTACTAAGATTGGTTTTTAAAAGGCCAGTGCTGGGACTCTTGAGGGGGCTTATTCACTTGCAAAAGGCCAACTGCCAGCCAAGGCTGTGCCTACCTCGGAATTAAATCTTTGTGGGTGCCATACGTGCTTTGCCAGAAGCTGTCATTACATGGTCAGGTCTGCAAGCTCTCCCTCACTTTAAGGTAAATTCCAATGACAAGATGCTGCCAGGCCCATCCTGTGGTGCACAATCACAGAGGGGCCAGAGACAGATCTGGGCTCTCCACGACTGTCTTCTCTACCTGTCCTGCCTCATGCTCCCCACAAGTTAAACTCAGTTCATTATGGAAAGAGGACCAGAATAAAACTGGGCAGGGGGATATTTTAATAAGGCCACATGTGGCTCTGAGATGCACACTTATATACTCGGGAGGATCCTGTGCAGAAGAGGACAGTTCTAAAGAAGTGCATAGGGCCCCTCTCACCTCTCCTCCCCATCCCAGGAATGATGTGGGGCTCTGTGACATGGCACAGAGTTGAAGTCCAATGTGCTTCCAACTTCACCTTCTAGAATGTGCATGTCCAGCGTATTGAGCTAGGAGATTCACGTCAAACACTCCTCAATCCCAAGGATACTTCCCATCCTTCTTGTTTCTCCCTCCTGCTCTAGGCCAGGCATATGACACATTCAAAAGCACCAGAGTTCCAAGAAAAGAGAAAACTAAGAACAAAAGAAGAATGGGGGCTTCACTCCATGAGCCAGGGGAGATGTACCATGCCTTTGTTTATCTGATCTCTCTAAGTGCATTGTTTATTCTTCTCTCTCTCTGTCTCCCTCTCTCTCTCTTTCTCTGTCTCTCTCTTGATCTATCTCTCTGTCTCTCTCGCTCTCTCTCTGTCTTTCTCTCTCTCGCTCTATTTCTCTGTCTCTCTCTGTGTCTCTCTGTCTCTCTCGCTTCTCTCGCTCTCTGTCTTTCTCTCTCTCTGTCTCTCTCTCTGTCTCTCTCTCTTGCTCTGTCTCTGTCTCTGTCTCTCTCTCTCTCTCTCTCTCTCTCTCTCTCTCTCTCTCTCTCTCTCTCTCTCTCTCTCTCTCTCACACACACACACACACACACACACACCCTGGGTGGGAATAGGAGGCCAGTGCAGCGCATCTAACGGGTTTTTGTTGTTGTTGTTGTTTATTGTATTTTGTTTTTGTTTTTTCCATACTGACAATCCAAACCTGTCAGTGGACCATAAAATTGACTTAGCAGACAGTGCAATCACCAAACACTGAATTGGAACAAAATTTATGACTGGAGAGATGGCTCAGTTAGTAAAGTATTTGTTGTTCAAGTTTGTGAACTCAAGTTCAGAGCCCCAGAACCCATGTAAAAGCTGGATATGGAAGCACACCTCTAACTCCAGCATTGGGGAAGCAGAGAAAAGCAGATGCATGGAGCTCACGGCAGTCAGCCTGGCCAAGTGGACGAGCCAGGTCCAACGAGAGACACTGTCTCAAAAAAAAATAGGTGGAAAGTGACTGGAACACACGCTGGCATCAATCTTTGACCTCCAACGCAGAGCATACATATACATGTATATCTATACATACACATACACCTCCCAGGCACCTCCTTTGGTCCTTCCCCTGACCTGACCTGTTGTCTTAGCACTGCCCCATTGCTGTGAAGAGACACCATGACCAAGGAACTCTTATGAAAGAAAGCATTTAATTGGGGGCTGGCTTACAGTTTCAGAGGTTAGTCCATTATCATCATTCAAAGCATGGTGGCATGCCTGGTGCTAGAGCAGTATTCAGGGGAAGGGGAGACTGGTCTGGTGTGGGCTTTTGAAACAAGGCCATACCTCCCAAATAGTGACTAAGCATTCAACTGCATGAGACAATGGGGCTGTTCTTATTCAAACCACCACTGCCCTGACTATAGGCTCTGCTTTCTGAACTGAAAGGTTCAGAAAGTAAACAGACTCACATGTCTCAGAAAGTTCCTGAAAGTTACAAGATTCACAAGGTCAGAGAGACAGTTCAGAGGTCAAAAGCTCTTGCAGCCAAGACTGAAAGCCTGAGTTTTTCTTGAGTGGTGGAAGGAAAACGACTCTTGCCTGCAGGTTGTGCTGACCTCCAAACGTGTCATGGTACAGACAAGAACACACACATGAGCCTCCCCCACCACACACAATAACATAAACAAATACAATTCAGTTTAAATGCGATTTATACAGCCCCTCCCCAAGGTTTGAATATAAGGGAAAGAACTCTGAAGTGGAGAAAAGACTCAAGTCTGGAGCAGGGATGCAGCTTTCATGAACCAATGCCTATGCTGGGCATTTTTTTCAGTGATGCAGCTGCCTTGGGGCCACCACACTCCTTCAAGTGACCCCAATAAACTCACTGATTCACTAGACTGTCCTTGTGGAAGTATTACTCTACCCCCTATCTGAGTTTTGCCTGGGGGGGTCCATTCACATCTCCTCAGGAGAAGTCATACAATGTCCACCAGCATTAGCTTAGTTCTGTCCAATCACAGCATCCCTAGATCACTTCCCAAGAGTGATCTAAGTCAGTGGTGTCTGCCACCTCCGTGCCAACCTGACTTGGGCTAGATGTTCTCCCATCCCATACACATGCAATGTTCTAATACTTAACCAGAGGATCAGGCAAGTAGGGGATGCTACAGCTGGAAATGGTCTAAAACCCTCTCTGTTTCTGTGTTATAAGACCAGGTACTCACAGAGGGTCCAGCAAGTTGCTCAAAGCCACATGGCAAAGCAGTGTCCAGGTCTGGCTGTTTCTAGTCAAAGGTCCCTCCCATCACAGCTTCTCTTTCCACATATGTAACTTCCTTTGCATCAGATGGTAATACCAATGTCCTTACAGAGTGACCGCCACAGGTACAGTCCCCAGCACAGTGGCTGTATTGGGTGTATGTGTCAGTCACGGTGACTCGCCAAGGCGGTCTCTCTGTAAGTCCCACTGGCACCTTCACACCTATCCTCTTCAGCAGTAGGAGTTGCCTTTGTCCAGTCACCCTTTGGTCACTTGCCATTTTTGTGTGAACTGGTGGAAGTCCCAGGAACTGCTGACATGTAGCTGCTCCATGGACTTCCTAGGCAACACAGAACTAGCATACCCTCCTTTGCACTGCAGGCTGTGTTGTTCTGCAGTAGACACTACCCAGATGAGCAGGCGGCTCAGGATGACAGTCTAGACAACAGCAGGTCTATTAGGACTGGCAGGGGCCTGACAATGGTGGCTACAAGTTCCCTTCCAGCAGGATCCTGAGGGCCATCCATGCTGGCATGTGCTCAATGGTCTATGCTACTAAATGCCACATAAAGGAACCTAAGAGATTGTGTCACTCTCCTGCAGAGCCCTGTGTCCACTGACAGGGCAAGCAAGAAACTCCATGTTGCAGTGGAATCTTCCATGGTAACAGCTAATGAGATTCCAAATTACTTAGCAGTCAGCTCTTGGGAAAATCATTCAGGGATTATTATTATTGGTATCATTATCATCATCATCATTTACCTACTCCATGAATGTTGTTTAAAAAGCCTCTGCCCCTGTTCACCACCATGTCAGGTAGAAGAAACTCACTTCCCATCTCTGTCCTGAGTTCTTCATTACAGTTTACAGACCTTTGGAGAGGGAGCTCACTGAGATGGGTGAGTTTTGATTGCTCCCTCCCCAGCACCAGGAATGAAACTCACATTTAGAATAGGCCCCACAAGTTTGGCCCCAGAACTTCAGCAGGTGCACCCTGGCACAAGCAGTCCTGGGTAAGAGGGACAGATGCAGATGAGACATGGCAGCAACCTGGGCTGGGCACAGTGAAAAAGCGATCCATGGCCCAGCATTGGGGTGTGGGGCAGTGGGATTGTTCCATATGCTCCATGAGTGGGCAGGTGACATTATATGTTCGTCAGAACACACAGACCTGAGGGTGAGGCCTCATGGAAACTACGGGCCTTAGGTGGAGATGTACCTGGAAAGGCGCATCACTGGTAACAAATGGTAAGATGTCAGTGATAGCAGAAGTGGGAGAAAAGTATAGGGGAACTCTTTATACTTTCTAGTATTCTATAAAGCTAAAACCGCACCCCCAATTCTTAAAATTTAAAATATATTTTTAAGTAACATAATAAGACAGCAAACATCTAAAGATGGCTTCAAGTCTTCTGTCAGTCACTGGGTCTGGGCAACTCACCATCGATCATTACTGCAGGAGACAACAAAAAGACCATGATCTGGCCAGGAGCCTGCCTGCAGCACTTCAGATGCATCTGAGGTCATCACTTTACCTGGAGACAGGAGCCTAGAGGCCAGTCCACAGCCTGGTTCTGTGCAGAAGGCAGAGGAACAGAACAGGTGCCTTCTCTGGAAGTCACTAGGTCTTGGGATCTTTGTAAGACAGCCTTGGACATACAGGATAACCAAGGCCTGTGAAACTTGCAGACTGGCCGTGCAGGGAAGGGCACTGAGAAGCAGGCCCTCCACGCTCAAGCTTCTGCCTTCACCGCCTTCACATGCAAAGTCCAGGCCAACACCAGGTGGTGTGCAGAGAAGCTCTAGCACATATGGAGTAGGATACAAATCTGATGCCTCACTATGCAGTTGGGCCAATGGTGGGGACTAACTGGGGCAGCATAATACATAACGCTGGCTTCCTGGTAGGAGATGCATGGTTGCTGATGAATCTAAACAAGGACATCACTTGGTTTTTGTTTTTTGTTTCTTTTGTCAACAAACCCATTCCACGCTGGAGGGGCAGCTTGTTACATAAAGAGGAGGAGGAGGAGGAAAATGGCTGGGGTGTGCAGCCAAAGTCACCAGACAAGATCAGCTGTTGTTCCAGTGGGGGGTCCTGCAGGGAGTCAGGTACAAAAAACAGGGGCTTGTTTATGGCTTTGCTTTTCCAAGGAAGAAAAAAAAGCCCACTTCTCACATCCCAAGTCATCTGCTGGAACTGAGTTTGGATCATTCTGGAAGGAGGACCTTGTTTTTGCAATGTTCTGACCACCCCTTCCTCAAGTGTAGGACCCTGAGTGTATCTTCCGCAGCTGGTCTGCTCCCCCACAGGGGGCCTGGCATCTTCAGCTGCAACTGAAGCCTCACAGAGGACTCTATCAGGTACTGCATGTGGTAGCCCTAAGGCCAGGGGACTCTGGATGGGTTGTCCCCTCCAGAGTTAGGAAGAAAGCAATTCAAAGGCCTCAAAAAGCCCCTGAAACATATGCAACCCTTCCCTCGATGGACCACTGAGGAGAGAAATGCCTGCAAGCCCAGCAGAGAGCGCCAGGACCTGAGTTTTCATGCTGATCTCCTGAGCTGGGGTGGGCTTTGCTGATGCGGCTGTCCTTAAGTCATTTCTGCTCCTGCAAATAATCCCCCACCTATACTCCTGGGAGGAGCTCCCAAGCACCTTCTGATTGACAAAGCTGTAGTATCCTTACTTGGGTCTGTTGTCAGTTGTTCAGTCTCTCTGAAAACAGTGTCATATAATACCCCCAAATTGTTTCTATATTGCAAATATGATCCATAAATTCATGTTAATGATAGTTATGGGTAGGACCTTTGGGGGGTGATTAGGACTATGTGAACTCCAGAGGATGGGGCCTTTTAAGAAGAGGAAGAGAGATCTGAGCCAGCACACTGGTTCCATCTCATCACGGGATACTATCAGTTTGTGATGAAGCAAGAAGACCATCCCCAGATTCTGACAGCATGCCTTCAAGACTACATGTGAAATAAACCTTCATTCTCTATAAATGACCCAGCCTTGGGCATTTGTTATAGCCAGAGACACAAAAAAGGACCCTATGCTCATGTCCTTTTGCCCTTTACAGCTCCAAGTCCTGTATAACATAACGCAAGGGCTTTGTATTCTAGGACCCTGTGCCCAAGTGAGTCAATCGATAAGGTAGAAGAGTAATGGAGGATGATTCCTAATGTAAGCCTTGGCCTCCACCTGTACAAGTACCTCCTTCTGTACACGTAAGTGTGTCACACACACTTACATACCACACGCACGTACAAGAAGATGGAAAAAGACATAAGAAGTAAGATCACTTGGTGCCCACGCTCAGGTGACTCTGAGTGCTGCAGCTTGCAGTAGACCTGCATCTGAATCCCTGTCCACACTTGTGCTGGGAGAACCCAGCCACTGTGTAATGGGTCCGACCACCAAGCTCATGCTAGCAACAAGAGGAAGGTTGCACAGAGAGGGCACTGCACAGTCAGTGGGGCATCAGATGTGAGAAGGCAGAGGCCTTTAAAACGTCCCAGCCTTAGTCACTGTCTGACAGAAAACTCAAGTGGATCCCTCAGCTGGGCCAGGCTGCCTGAGAGCCCTAAGGGCGATTGATTCCAAGCCCTGTGTGAGAGAGTAGAGAGGCTGGGGGCAACACATGACTCAAATGCTAAGTACCCTGTCAAAGTTACTTCCGTTTCCATTCCCAAGTTTAAAAATCACAGGAATCATAGGCATTCCTACCAGAAAATGCATTCACACATGGAAGGCTATAAACACAGCACACCAGAGCTAACACAGAGATTACTGTGCTGCGTGGGAATCGTTTGAAAAATGCCAGTCATTACTTTAAAATACTTGGCTGATTTTAAGGGCAAGAAGCTATTATTATGGCGCCCAGTGGGTAAGAGACAGACTCTTCTTTCTCAGAGCTTTGATTAGAGCAAAGAGGAGAATTCAACCCATCACTCACAAACACACATGAGAAGGCAGTGTGGGCAGGCAGGACCCCTGGTGACCACATTAGGGACAAAGAAAAGTTTGCTGAGAAACATCTGGGGGAGGGGGCTCTATAGTGAGCTTGAAGATTGCTCAAAAAAGAGAGAGCAGGAGGAGGGCAGAGAGGCAAGCGGAGGAGATGGAGTGAAGGAGGGAGGAAGGGTGGGGATGGAGGAGAAAGAAGGCAGGCAGGAGGTGGTGTGGCTGGTTCTCTGGTCTAGTGTGGAAGACGGCAAGAAGACTGCCGGTGCCTGCGGCAGTTTTCTCTTGAAGGGGCTGAAGGAAGTGTTTCTCTGTGCGTGCTTAGGCAGCCATGGACAGCTAGTCTCTGCACTCAGCTGCACCCTTAGCAACTCTGCTCTCACCGACTGCCCAAGGCTGAATGGGAAGGCCGGTATCAGGCCAGCATCGGGAATGGCTACAAGGAACTGCTAATTAGCAAACTGGGGATGGTGGGAGGGAGGAGATCTAAAAATACATTTCACTGGCCAGCTGCATTGGTGAACCCTATATTCCCAACACTTGAGAGGCAGAGGCAAGAGCATTGCTCACAAGTTCAGGGTCAATCTGGTCCACATAATTAGCTTCAGGCCAGCCAGAGAGTCACAGTGATACAACAACAATAAAAGTACAGAGCAAGCCTGTAAAGCGGCACACACCCCTAACCCCAGCACTCAGGAGGATCCTGGGCTACATGAGATGCCATCTTTAAAAAGCACATTGCAGCTACAGACATGAGGGTGTGGGATCAAGGGTTATGTGGGGTAGGCAAAAATAAGGCATGGGACCCATGCGAAACAGTCTCAAGATGGTGACAGGGAAGGGACTGACTATAATGGAACCACTGGGACCTTTTGGGGGCGAAGGGAGTATCTATGCCATTAGGTGTTGGCTACACATTTATGTACATTTATCACAACCCAGCTAACTGCGCTTAACAACTGATGGGCTATACTGAATATGAGTAACACCCCAGTCAAGCTGACCTACAACTGACCAGCCAACCACCGTACATCCATGTGGTGGGAAGCAGAGCAAGCCATCTGCTCAGTGTGGGAAATGCTTACACTCTGCATCCTGGGAAGCCGAGCCAACTTGCCCACGCCACATGGGTAGACTCTTCAGGATGCAGCTGGGCTTTCAGTGGTGACTATACTTCATCATCGATTGGGAGTCTACAGGTCAGTTGACCCCATGGACCTGCTTTTGAACAGAGCTCTTGATGAGACAGAGACTCAGATCTTCCTCCCCTCCACTATGAAGGGCATGGCCAGCATCTCACATCCCAGAGCCTGGCTATATTGTCTAAAGAGAGTCATTTGTTAGGTATCAAAGTTTGAGCTGGAATTTAGGGTGAATGACACTTGTCCAATGGCCTGTAAGGTCTGCTCAACACACCGGGGACCCAGACATGTGTTTTATGGGAAGACAGGAGACAGACTATGCTGGGACATACACTTGAGCTCTGGTCCACAAGGGAAGAATGGGAAGGACATGAAGACTTAAGACACAGGAAGAAAGAACAGTTCTTATGAACCAATGAGGGCTTTGGAAAGGAAGCAAACAGGCTTTGGACACCTCTACACAAGCCTCTCTTCAGCAGAGGTGGCCCTTGTAAATACAGTGTCCCTGTGGCAGTGTGACCCTGTGTCCTGGTTCCAGGAGGCTTTGGAGACCTTCTCAACAGCAGCTCATGAAGCTACCACTGGTTCTGGGTGAGCCTGAAGGAGTCTGAGTAGAACAGCGGGCCTGGGCAGGTCAAGGCTCTCTCAAGTGCTTTCCTCCCTCCAGGCTGCTCTCCCTCCCAGCTCTCCCCTGCATGGTGTGCTTGGAGACTGACTGGTGAGCATATTTCAAGGCTATGGATTTGAGCAGATAAGTGTAGGTGGTGTAGCCACCCACTCAGAACGATGGGTGGTGACAGATGCCTGCAGCCAGCTCTGAGCCAGGCCTGGCCTGGTCTTTGAAGCCAATGCCTGCCATTAAAGGACAAATCCTAGAGTCCCTCTAGGACTCTGCTCCAAATGAATGCCTCTGGCTAAGAGCAGCCCCTTCCCATATATGCCACCTATCAATGGCACAGTCAGTAACAGCGTCATGAAGAAGCCCCTTGTTCTGAGTGGCAATAATCCAACAGGCCTCATTCCCACACCTGTGTGTGTTTGCAGGCTGCAGCTGTGGCCACTGGTCTTTCCCTACCTTCTAAGCACAGGAATCCATCTGCCAAGCTGGGTGAAAATGGCTTTGGGTACCAGAAACTCTGGGGAATAGTAAGAAAGAATGATAGTTCATTTGCCTTTTGTATAATCAGAAATTACCATCTGTTGTTTCCTGGGGAAAATATTTCTAAGGATGTCTCTGTACTTCCCCTGCTTTGATAAGAGCAGGAGGAATGGTCTATGGCTGTGCTTTGTAGAAAGTACCAGAGCTCCCATCTCAGAGTCAAGTAGGACAGAGCTTTCCCTGCCCGAAAGAGGAGCAGAGCTCCATACTGCTTGTGGGGCAATGGTCAACTGGAGGCACTACCCAGTCCTTACATTATGCGACCACATTTGTTCAGTTTCCTTGGTATCTTTCCCTGAACACATGTCATCCCACACTAGGATGTGTCCACCTGGGCATCTCCAGGAAATCTGAGAATGCCACAGCCTGGCAGTTTGCCCCTTAGTTTCATATGCAGTCTGCAAGGCATGATTCCATATGTGACTTGGCCAACACAGTCTGCAAATCACAGAGACTGCCTGCCCTAAAAGCAATAGCCCATGATCTCCTGAGGGTTGGTTGGGACTTCATACCTCCTCCGCTCCTGATTCTAAGGCTGCATTTCTCCCCGCAAAGCAGTGAAATGCAATTTCAGGAGCCCTCAAGGTTCAGGAGTCCTCGGCCAGAAACAAACAGGAAAGCTAGGACTGGTGGTTCAGGCTTTTAACCCCAGCTACTCAGGAAGCTAAGGCAGGAGGATCATAAATTTAAGGCCATCTTAGGCAACTCAGTGAGATCCTGTCCCCCCCTGCCCCCTCCCCAAAAGGCTGGGGATCTAGCTCAGTGCCACAGAACTTGCCTAGTACTCATGAAGCTTTAGGTTCAAGCCTAAAGAAGAGGAAGAAATGGAACGAATAGCTGGGCTGAGGGGGATAAGAAGCCCTGGGACCCTGGCCCCACCTGGACTGCTAGAATCCCTAGCAGGTGTTTGGTAAACAGCACCGCAGACTGTGGATGGCCTTGTTCCCATCTCCTTTATCCTACTTACTGGCATCAGCTCAGCAGGCCCTCACTCACCAGCTGAAGCCATGATTACTGGCACATGGCTGCCTCCCTTAAAAGCAGGCAGACAATAAATGCCACCACATACCTCACCAGCAAAGTGCAATCAAAACAAAATCTGAGCCTGGCTTTGACTTCCTCCAGTTTCCTACTGTGTCCCCTGGGCTACATACAGCTTGGAGAAATATGAAAGGAGATTGAGAAGGGAATCCAGTGATACTAGAAAGATCATGGCACAACCATGACCTTCAGGGGAAGGTCATGGCAGAATTGCAATGTGACACCTCAGGACCAATGAGAAGAAACCCCACACACTCACCATTGTTTTACAGGCAGGGGAATGGGACTTGGCTATCGGCAAGGACAGAGAGCAGCAGCTGGGGCCGCAGTAGCTAGAAAACTACAGGACTCCAGAGCTCTTCAACTTTGGTTCTGTGCTCGGTAGCTGTAATGGTAAAACCCAGAGCTCCAGCAGAAAACAGTCTGCTCACAGCTCTGATTTAGAAGGTGTTTAGCAGGGCTGTTTGGCTCCAGGGAGGCACACACCTGAACACTCGCTTCAACAGTGAGTCTGTTGTGTGCTGGCAACTGATCCTTGGTTAACTGATAGTAGACTCCACACCATCCCTCAAACAGACATGCGTTTCCAACGGGGGGGGGGGGCGCGGGGATGACTCAAGAAAATGAGATAATTTGTATATGGTCCCCAGCTACTTCACAGAATACAAGGTCCCAAGTCCAGTGTGTGTGTGTGTGTGTGTGTGTGTGTGTGTGTGTGTGTGTGTGTGTGTGTGTATGAGGGGATGTGTATCACAAGAGGACAACATTGGGGCTAATGACTCAATTATATGTTTGTTTGCTGACTAGCTTTCAAGTGTCTTTATGCAGCACAGACTGGTCTGTACGTTTATATAGACAGACTGGCTGCCTCTTTAGTGCAGGGATCACAGCATATGTGCCCAGCTTCCCAATCATAACGTAAGCCTTCTCTACATCCTCTTTTTTTTTTTTTTTTCAGTTGTTTAGTGTGCATGTATATGCACCTAAAGGTAGCACATGCACGTATGTGTGGTGCCTGCAGAGGCCAGAGGGTGCTGGATCCCCTGGAGCTGGAGTTCAGGTGGTTCTGAACCACCAGATGTGGGTGTCAGGAATGAAGCCCAGGCTCTGTGCAAGTGTTAACTTATCACTCATGGCTCAGCCTGGCTTCAAATTCACTGTGTAGCTAAAAGTGACTTTCTCCTCCTCCGGCCTCTACCTCCCAAGTTCTGGGACTACAGGGACTCATACCACACCGAACTTCAATCATAATTTAAACTCAAATGTTTGTAATTAAGATTAGAGCCCATGAACTCACAGAACCCTTCTAGGGATTTTGGACCATAAGTCATGCTTGTAACAAGGATGCTTATCCAGATTGGCATATGACTGGCTGGAAAGCACACAGATTTCATGGTTTATGTGTCAATGCTCTCCGGCACTGGTGTCAAACTGTCATGAATTGGAGACAAGCCTACTCGCATTTTGGGGCTAAGGAGGTAGAAATACAGACCTTCAGCTAAGTCACTTAGTTCTTTGTCAAGTCTCAATAAAAGGCAATAGGAACAATTTTGCTGCCAGAAACCCACTGTCAGGACTTGTTCAGTGAATTGGGAAGGACAGAGACTGCTTCTCAGCTGGCAGAGGACCTACGTGTGAGCTTCCAGTTCCCATGTGTAGCCTGTACAATCTCAGCAAGTTGTATAAGTTCAAGGGGCCTCAATGTCCATGTGGGAGACAGAAAACCTCCCAGGATCATCCAGAGACTTACAAGAGTGAGTATCCATGAAAACAAAGTCTGGAGACAGTACCTAGCACTGGTAAATGTGTGATGGATCCTGACAGAAATTAAGACCTCAGCTGTTTGCTTGGAGTCATCAATCGACCTATAAGAACCAGCAGTACACAACTTGGTTCTCAATGATACACAAAAGAAAGTGTGCAGCAGTGATACAGGTTAGCCACATGCTGAATCAGCTACAAAGAGCGGGGCAAGATGGGCCTCTCTAGTGATATATGACACAGGGCTGAGAAACCCTCAGATTGAAACAAAAAACCAAATCAAGGTGGCTCAGAAGGTAAAGGTGCTTGCTTGCTGATAAGCCTGATGGCCTGAGTTCAACCCTAGAGACTGATCTGGTGGAAAAAGAGAACACCCCCATGTGTGAGCTTGTGCATTCTCTCTCTCTCTCTCTCTCTCTCTCTCTCTCTCTCTCTCTCTCTCTCTCTCTCTCTCTCTCTCTCTCACACACACACACACACACACACACACACACACACACACTCAATAAATAAATATTTAAAAAATTCAGAGAACCACAATTAAGTACCTGCATTTCCAGAAAAGCCTAGACAGAGTACCTGGCATTCTCTGAATGCTGGGTGCCTGGTCCACAGGGTTCAAGACTTTGTTTCACACAAGTGCTGATTTTAACACCATCCCGAGGACAGAATCCAGTGAGGAACCAGGCATGGAAGCCAGTGACAAAGCCCAGCCCAGGGACCCTGTCCACTAATGCTCATCCTTAGCCTCACTGTTCCTTTCCCCACTCCCTATGGAAAAGACCTCAGGCCACCAGGCTTCTCCTGGGGTTCAGCCTTTTATGACTTTCGGAAAAACAAAAGTACCCTCCATATTCTGGATTCTCTATCAGTTCACTGGGGAATATGACTTTCTAACTTCAATTTCCGTGCCTGTGAGTCTGTATCTGACACAAGGCCTGCTGTCAGGCTAAAATATTCCAACATCCAAACAGAACCCAACCAAAAACCTTGCCTCTGGATTATCTAACCAGTCCTTGAATGTTTCCCATGCTCATTGGAGAGGCAGCCTGAAAGGTGAGGAGTCCCTAGACCTACTAAGCCAAGTTGGCAAGGTTCTGTTCTGCATCAGGAGAAGGGCTACGGGTCCTGGGTACCAGTGTACTTTGCACCCGTCTGTCACATCCCTAGGACAGCCACTGCTGTCTGGCTGACTGAACCCTCCTCTGAAGTTCCCCTCTTTCTGAATGACATTGGAAATCCTCTTCTGTGTGTGTTTGGGGACGTTGTGCACTTTGGGAGCCTCTGGCCTTGTGTATCTCCAGGTCTGATGGTGCTTGCGGGGCCCAGGCTCCTCCAGCAGCTCTGTGCAGGCCTGGATAGATGTGCTATCAGCTCACCATTCTTGAGTTATTTAATGACACCTTCTCTTTCCCACTTTGGGCTGTGACTTAGAAACAGCATTCAGCATCACACCCTCCTATGACACCCAATGGCTTGCAGTGCATAAGGAGCATGTGTGTGTGTGTGTGTGTGTGTGTGTGTGTGTGTGTGTGTGTGTGTGTGATGGATTCTATGCTGAAGTTTTCCATAAGGAGCGTGGGGGTGGGGAGGACCACAATGGGTTCTATGCTGAAGTTGTCTTTGGGCATGACTGGTTCAGCATGTGGAAGGGAGTCATAAGCAGCAAACAAAACTCAGCTCACTGTGAGTGCAAAGCATCAGTATCAGAGGGGAGTGGCTGGGGCAGGGCACCTGCAGCTTCAGGTGGAGTCTTTTCCAGGATCAGCTCAGCTAGTGCATCCTGCACGCTTACCAGTCTGTGCTCTGTTCCTGTGGGAGGGTGGAGGGGTTCAACCTTCCCTGCTCTCCCTCCCTTTGCCTTCCCCAACCACTTGGGTTTATTCACTGTCTTTCTTCTCGAGTCAGACAGGCAACAAGCAAGCCCCACCTTCCAGTAGGAGACTGGCCGCCTCTCTGATGTGTCTGTGGTCTAGGCAGCCCCAGGGTCAACGTGGGCCAGACTCAAAGCCCCCCTGCAATCATCCCTAGTCTTTTCCACTTGGGTCAAACTGAATGAATGACTCAAGAAAGGGAAAGTGTGGTAGAAGAGGATCTACTGCACCGAGATTCAGCTTCAGGAAGAAACTTTATGGCAGGGGAGGAAGGGGGAGAAGACCCTCAAATCCTTTGTAGACTGTGCCCAGTCAGCCTGGCAGAGAAGAGGACAGGCTCTGCAGAGCAACAGTGAAGAACACGCCCCCTCACACATCCCACCTCTTAAGGTATTTTCTCTAAGTCACGGAGAAAAGTTATATAAGGAGCAGACATACAGCCCCAGTGGAGTGAGGGAGCATTTTGTTCAGCCTTGAGGTGTTTAATTGAATAAGAGCCTCTGGGAGAACAAAGCACCAGCCAACATCAGTCTTGCATACAGAGGTGACAATATGCATCACAGAAGGAAACATGGGTACACAGGGCGCGTGCAACCATCATGCATTCAGGAATCCAGCCAGGAAGGTCTGCTTACTCAGCCGGAGGGGTCCTAAGGTCTCCTCTTCAGGATGCTGGGCTGTGAGATGCTGGCTGGTGGGGTGAGTAGCAGCGGCTGAGAAGCTGCTCTCTGGGCTTTGACAAATGCTGCTCTCACCTTCCAAAGGCCAATCCAAGAAGGGGTTTCCCAACCCTTTCCACTCAGGCGATTTCTAAGGTTCTGATGCTCCCGGGAGCTGCTGCTTCTTGCTTGCAACAGATGGGGACTGGGGCTGGGCGTGTTCCCAGTCCCCAGAGTAGCGCAACAAGCACCTGGCAGACAGCATAAGCTGGCCTGAGACAGCACAGGCGACAGTCCTGTTGGTTAGAGCTGGTTTGCTGCTTGAGATGATGGCAGAGCTCGGGCAGATAACCTCGCTGTCTGTCAGGACTGCAGCAGACTGTCATTACCACCTGTGCGGGGGGCTGCCTGCTGAGGAGGTAACTGTACCACACAGGCAGCCAGCGGGAGGGAGGGCAGAGCTGAGCCATGGAAATACAGGCAGCAGGATGAACAGAAGGAGCTGAGGCCTGGAACGCAGCAGGTCTGTGGGGTCCTTGTGCCAGCACCACCCCTGTCCTGTCCCTACAGAACTTCAGAGGAAAACAGCAGGCTTCCTTCTGCAATCAGACTAAATCAGGGTTCGCAGGGAAATCCCTGTCCTTGCAAGACAGAGCAGACAGTCCTCTTCTCTTGCAAGAAGAGCAGCTCTAACCTTCAAAGAAGTTGTGCTAGTGAAACCCTCCCCATACTGCATCCCTTAAATCCAGTCAGATAACCTGGATTTCATGCCCCCTGCAGGTGACATGGGCCTCTATCTCCCTTGCCTTTTGTTTCCTAGCTTCTAGGACACTGCTATCTGTAGCCTTTGTTACACATGGGGCAGCAAATTCCTAGAGAGAAAATGACTCATGTGAGTTTACCAACCCTTTACAAACAAACCTAGAGCCATTTCTCTCCTCACTTCCTGTCACACCCTGGGCCATGGTGCCCTCCCTGCCCAGATCAGCCCCGAGCTCAGAGCTCACAGTGACTATTAAGTCAGACAATCCTGAGCCTGTTTGTCCCCCTCAGAGGCACAACAAAGGCTTCTGTCACCCTTTTCCTGGCCACTCTGCCTCCTGATCAAGACTGGCACTTTCCTGAGTGGTCTTGCATGTGGGCGCTGCCTCTTCTTTCTGGGGTCTGTTCCTTCACAACAGTTTTCCTGTGTCTGTGTGTCCCACCCTACCTGGTTAGAACAAGTCCTGGGACCTTTCATGCAACTTTCTATGCCCAAAGGCATGTCTAACATGACACCCATGGGCTGATGAGACCAAAGGTATCTATGAATGTGGTCCCAAAATTATGAGATGTGTGTGCATATTCATGCATGTGTGGAAGCCAGGGGCAACCTCAGATGTCGTTCCTCAGGAACCATTCACCCTGGGTTTTTTGAGTGTCACAGGACCTGGGGCTCACAGAGTGCACTAGGCTGGTATCAGTGAGCCCCAGAAACCTCGTCCCCACCTCCCCAGCACTGGGACTACAAACGTATGTCCCACGTCCAGTTCTCCAGTGTGAGCTCTGGGAGTCAATCTCACTCTCACGCTTGTGTGGCGAGCACTTTGCCAACTGAGTTAGGCAAGTCTGTGGCTCAGCTCAGGAAGGTAGCAGGCAGCCACTGTTCGGCCACTGGGATCTAAGAATTAAAAGCTTGAGGGTTAGGAAGGAGCAAGGGCCCCTGAGGCACAGTCCTGGTTCTAGGGTCCTAAACAGCCAGTCACCTGCAAATGTCACTTTACCCTGAAGTCCTGATTTCTCTTCTATAAGCTGAGCAATGTGTCACATGATGTACCTCAAGATCCTTTCCAGACCTAAACCATAAAGTTCTGTGACCACAACCCAGGTCTGTGCCACAGCTGTCATTTCTCCGGGCCTCAGTCCTGCCTCTTAGAAAACCATCTGCATGGAAATATTGGCTCTGAGCAGCTCCCAGGGCTTCTGTTGAGATAATAGATGAACAAGCATTTGGACAAAATGAACATCAGCTTGAGATGTGCAGGATTATTCTGGAACCAGAGGGCGGCATTAGAATAAACACAAAGCTTAGCAAAACCATGCCATACCACTGAGCAAAGGGCTGACATCCTAAAACCAGCCCATTGGGCTTGATGCAAGCGGCCTACCAGACATCTGGCCAATCTCAATATTTTCTCCTGCTGTGTCTCCAACTAGCCCCGATGGGTGAGCTGGACCTGTTTTATCTTCTGTGTGCTTTATTCCAAAGTGTATAAACAGGCCCAGGCTGGGGGGGGCACTAATTTGTTTTGCCTGGAAAAGATGGAAATAGATGGTACCATCAAGAGAAGGTCTGCATCACTGGGTGGCATGCTCTTGAGAATGAATTAGTGGGGCAAGTGTTTTCTATAGCTCCTACTGCCGACAATGCCACATCTTGGGTCCGGGAATCACTTAAACAAAGACAAGGGCTGTGCCCTGAGACTCCCACACACACACGTGGCCTGTCTTTGCCTGCTTGAAGTCTTGCTCCCACAGCCTCTGCTGAAGGCTTAATTGGCTTGTGTTTCCCCTTTAGGGTCTGAGCTTATCCACCTTCTTACCTTAGAGGACTAAGCTGGCTCTCTTGGAAGACAAATGCCACTAGACAGAAGGTCCTGGCAGAACCTGAACACCACTGCTGGTCTCAGAAGGAGCTGGGTGGGATGCTCCTGACATACACCCCAGCTCCCTCTCTTTTTCTCCAAGTGTCACCTCAGTACCATTCCCAGGCCCCAAATCATGGAAAAGCATGGGAAATAAGAGAAAATGCCAACGCCAAGCTGCCTAGGGATACGACCCAAAGGAGCCTTATTCTCACTTCTTGGGCTGTCACTCAAAGTCCTCACAGTCTCAGCCTACACAGGCAAAAACAAGTGCTGTGCAGACCCTGAAGTTCCCCATTCTGCTGAGGTGAGGCTCCTCACTGAACCTGGGGTTCATGGACTCAGCTATACTCCAGCAAGCCATCTCTGAGATCCTCCTGACTCATCTCCCCAGCCCTTTATAGTATGCGCTGCCCAACCCTGCTGTTCTGTTTTGTTTTAATGTGGGGTTGGAGCTGAAATTCAGGCCATCATGCTTGCACAGTAAACACTTTACTAACTGGGTCATTTCCCAACCCCACTCCCTCAAACATTGTTTCATGAATGAGAAGCCTGAAGTCCAGAGACACTGAGTCACCACGCTCACTGTGATAGACAGTCTTGGTTGTTAACTTGACACATGGGGAAAAGAGGATCTCAACTGAAGAATCCCTCCATTGGACTGGCCTATGGGCAAGTCTGTGGGGCACTTTCTTGATTGTTAACTGATGCGGGAGGGGCTAGCCCACTGTGCCCTCCCTGGGCAAGCTGGTCCTGGGCTACATAAGAAAGCTAGTTAAAGCTAGAGCAAGCCAGTGAGCAGCCTTCCTCCACAGCATGAACGGCCGCCATAATACTCCCTCAATAATGGATGGCAGGCTGTAAGCTGAAATAAACCCCTTCCCCAAGGTGCTTTTGGTTGTGCTCATTGAAGTTACTAAGCCGAGATGTTAATGTGGCCAGGACTCCATCACAGCCTGACTCCACACCTCAGTACCACTGCCCTAAGAGCCACACCTTTTATCTGTGTGCTTTCACTTCTTTGTATGTTTTGTTTCTTCTGTGGTCTGTGCTTACTATTTCTATAACGGAAAACACGATTACAAGGCTTGTGAGAAAGCTCAGTGAATAATGGTGCTTGCTCTACAAGTCTGGTGACCTGGGTCCAAACCCTGGAACCCACATCTGGGTGGAAGGAGAACACTGGCTCCACAAAGTTGTTCAGTGTGTGATGGCATTTACATACCCAACATCTGCACCACACACACTATAATAATACATTTAGAGAACACATTACAGCCGTGGTCTCTGAGGCCCATTAAACCATAGTAAACTGTGTAACCAGCTTAGGTTAAGCAGGTATATTAAAAAAGTACATTAAAAATTTGAAACAGTGACTGCAAGGACACAAACCACAGTAAATGTGGCCAGAAAGTTTCAAGCCACGTACAATATTTCCTGAGATATACCAGTGGCACAGGAGACCAGAAATGCAGAGCACGCATATGTAAGTATTGTGCCTTCTACTCCTGTCCATGGACAACAGAGCTCAGGACCAGGCACAGATGCTTGCATGGGTCCACACCATCTTCAGTCACGCATCAGTAAGTTACACAGAGATGCTGCTCAGTGAATTCTGTTCTCCCTCCTGAGTGACTTACAGCCTGCAGAATCTGAAGAGCAGGCCAGAGGCCAGGGAAGCAGAGTTAGTGAGATGCTGAAGCAAGAGGGGTCTCTGTCCAGGCATCTTCCCTGTACTCAGCAGCCCCTTGTGCTATGCGGAGTGGGTTCATAGCCTCTGAAACTGTGACTGGGAAACCAGCCCTCTAGAGAGGTCCACTAACCCTGCAGGAATCCTTAGGAGTCTGCAGTAGATGACTTGCTAAGCAGCTCAGGGAAGGCTAGAACCCCTGTATAGCCTGCCCCCCGTCCCCCACAAACTGCTGCCCTTGAAGCTCAGATATCATTGACCTGAGCCCTTAACCTCACAGAACTATGCTGTGGAGCTTTGCCATTAAAAACAACAACATAAACCTTTGGGCTATAAGCATCACTCTGTAGAAACACTTGCACTTGCCTGATACAGCCCTGGGTTTGATCTCTGCAAAAACGAAACAAAAACAAAAGCACAGCTCAGAGTGAATCTGCCAGAGGGCAGCAGTGAAACTTCCCCTAAACCCCAGAACAAGTCCAACTGCCACCTAAAATCAGAACAGGAACGTGAAAAATATTCTAAGGTTTCCTGTCTCTGTCCCTCGCTATCAGGCAGCTCGCGACTGGCCCCACCCCTGGGGCCAGAAACTACTAATATTTACCACAGTGACCAGATGTTTGCCAGACTTCTGAGATTAGAGAGCTAAGTTCACCACACAGCCAGTTCCTCGAACGTCGGTCAAGAAGTACTTTAGACTAAGCCAGGCATAGTGGAGCAGGCCTGTCATTCCAGCTGCTCAGAAGGTAGATGGAAAGTTCAAGGTTAGTTTAAGTAACGAATGAATCAGTCCCTGTCACTAAATTCAAAGAAAAAAAAAGGGCTGGGCTGAAACTCGGTGATAGAGTGGCTGACTAGTATGCAGGGAGCCCAGGCTCAAGACAGCATCTCAAACTACAAAGACATTAGTAATCATCCTGATCGTATGCCATGACTTTCACACAACAATTATTCTACCTTTCAAAGCCTCAAGCTACTGCCTGGAACCTCCTATGTGGAAACTACCCCCAGGCTCACAAGCTTCCCCGCCAAGTATGGACTAACCAGATCCCTTCAAAGCATGCTGTGTATATCCAGAGTTCATATGTGGATGGTAGCACTCATTGGAGTTTGAATGTATCACCTGTTGAAGAAGGAACTAAGCACTATCACATGAACGCACACACAGTAAACCCTTGGTCCCACATGACCACTAGGTCAGCGACTCGCCTGCAATCTCACAGGTGGCAGCTGTGGGCCGGGCAAGAACCCAGACACTCCTGATTCTTACCCTCTGTGCCTAATGACTAAGAGACTAGCCCCATCCACTTTGCACGTGGCTGAACAAACCTGATGTGTGCACAGTTCAATGATCAGAAGTCAACTGTGACAGGGTGTTGTAGAATATTAGTTTAAGATGTGTCACAAGCATTTATGCCCTGGAATATTTGTTTAATAATGCAAAGATGTCTTGTATTCTTTTATGTTGCATTTATTTAACTCTGTAAAGCTGTGTTACTTGCCTGCCTAAAACACCTGGTTGGTCTAATAAGGAGTGGAATGGCCAATAGCCAGGCAGGAGAAATGATAGGCATGGCTGACGGGCAAAGTAAATAAATAAGAGGAGAAATATAGGGAAGAGGGGAGGAGTGAGAAAAAGGGAGGAGGAGGATGCCAGGGGCCAGCCATAGAGTAAGAAAAGAAGAAAGATGTATTGAATAAAGAAAGGTAAAAAGCCCAGAGGCAAAATGCAGTTAAAGAGAGACAGGATAATTTAACTTAGAAAAGCTGGCTACAAACAAGCCAAGCTAAGGCTGGGTATTCATAAGTAAGAGTCTTTATTTATTTGGGAGCTGGGTGGTGGCCCCCAAAGAGTAACAAAACAAAACAAAACACACAAACAAAAAAACTCAGCCACAACATGGTTTTCCATGTACGCTGCAGGAGAGCCTTCGTAAGAAGATGATTCATAGAGAAAGCATCCAAGGACACATACACTCACACACAAAGTGACACACACACATAAAACACACTCTCTCTCTCTCTCTCTCTCTCTCTCTCTCTCTCTCTCTCTCTCTCTCTCTCCACACACACATCTTGGTCCAGGCCTCGCCTCCCTCTGTCCCTATACTGGTGACTGATAAACCCACAACACAGAAGACTCTAGCTTGCATCATTTTAGTTGAAGGCCTCTACTCCTGCATAAGAGGTACACACTCCATTGTAACTAACTGTATATGACTATCTCACACAAGTTCATCTGCCAATCAGAGTAAAGCTCCCCAGACCTGAGGTGTAGGAGCTGTTGTCTGGGAGTCTGGGTCCCCTCCCAGACTCAAGCTGGGATAAAAGAAAAAGAGAAGACAGAGAGGACCTCCACCCACCAAGCATTGTAGACTTTAGAAAGGAGTCATGGAGACAAGGAACAAGCAGGCTGTAGTTGACACTAGCCACCACAGAAGTTTCCAGAAGAAAAGAGTTGCTTTGGCAATGTGAAGAGATACCATGACCAAGGCAACTTTTTTTTTTCAGTCAAATTTGTAATTTTTATTGTATCGCTTAACATATTTTAAAAAATATGGTACTCTGAACAGTTATTCAGTCATCTACTCAGGAGTTGACAATGTTTGAAATATTCTTAGAATCCCATCGTCTTAAAGTAACAGACTGGAATCATAAGCATGTGCATCTGAAGACACATCAATATCAACAACAATAATACTTTCAAAAGTTTACTCTAACATAGACATATTTACTCTCGTGGACCTTGTGACACGGCAACTCTCATAAGGAAAACATTTAATTGGGGTGGCTCCCTTGCAGTTTCAGAGGTTCAGTCCATTATCACCGTGGTGGGGCACGCAGGCAGACGTGGTGCTGGAGCTGAGTGCTACATCTTGCAGGCTACAGCAAGTTGACCAACAGTCACACTGAGGGAAGCTTGAGCGAGAGACCTCAAAGCCCACCCCCACAGTGACACACTTCCAACAAGGCCACGCCTCCTCATAGTGTCACTCCTTTTGGAGGCCATTTTCTTTCAAAGCACCACAGGAAGCAATCCCCGAAAAAGGGCTCATGAAAGGAGTAAGTTGGAGGCTGAGGGGTAGGAGGGTAGAAAAGCCTTGCAGGGTTCTCACAGCCTGTAAGGGTTTCCCTAGTGCTGTCTTCATCCTTGGTCCTAATAAAACGACAAAGGTTCTAGGAGGCGCTGGGTGGTTTATAGCGACTCGGCCTCCCTTTTAGCTGCAAGCCAAGGTTGGTCATCTATACGCAATGGCCAATACTCTGCCCATCTCAGACAGGTGCTCCAATTCCGAAGGTCTATGACCTAAATCACACCCAACCATTGTGGCTGAACAGGAGGCCCGGGCTGCCCACTCAGCAGGCTCAGGCTCCAGGAACCACAGGAACACAATGGTCACCTAATAGTTTTCCACACTTGCCCTCAACAAGGCCACCCCCAAAAGATCCTGTGTCAGACACTGTGGACTCATCTTCCCAAGTAAACTGAGGAGGCCTTATCTGTCCTTCAGAATGGATTCTATTTTTCCGTGGGTTCAAATCCTACTGTTGTCATTTGCCCACATCACAAGCTTGGGGAAGTCATTTAACCTCTTAGGCCTCATTTTTCTCCACTGTAGAATTCGACTGGTAGACATGCCTTCTTCACAATGCAGTAAGGATCAAATCCACAGTGCTGGAGATTTGGCTCAGAGCTTAAGAGCATGCTGCTCTTGCAGAGGACAGGTCACACCCACACATATAAGACTTTTTTTTTTTTTTTAAAAAAAAGTATACATATACACACATGCATTTGCACAAATGCACACACATATGCCAAATTTTACAAAGTAATGTAGTTCATTTTGGTGATGTGTGCCTTGGAGGTTTAAGAGACCCCATTTGCAGGGGTTACTATGGCAATTGAGAGTGGAGAGATCCACAGAGACTAAACCTTAAACAAGGTAGGAAATGGCAGAATGTAAGTCATGGATAGTTCTGGTAAATCTCCATTGGTTACTTTTAGTGTAGGACATTCAAATCCTGCCAAGTCTGACTGGCATCAGGGCCTGAGCATGCATACCCAAGAAAATGAAACCCTCGAGGCTAGGATGACATGGCCTCTAGGAGGCAGGCAGAGCTTTGGGGCTTTGCTGCTGCCTCGGCCTCTCTTATCAGCTCAGTGACCAGGGGTGGTGATTGCTGGCTTTGCAAGGCCTGCCCTACCCTGCCAGGCATGGGGGGCAAGGGGTGGGGGGTGGGGTCAGGCTGGCAGGGTTGAGCAGGGCAGGCCCAGGCTGAGTAGGGTGCTGCAGACTTGGGCAGAATATGAAGAAAGGAGGAGGTTCAGGGAAATTAGGAGCAAGGCTCAGCAGCACTCAGCTCTCACTTCAAGGCCCTGGCAAGGTAGACAGGATGGGAGGAGAGGATGGCTCTCCCAGCCCCAGCCCCAGGCTTCAAACTGCACCCCTGCCACTCAGCCAGACCCTTCCTTTTTACCCATGGTGCTCTGGGAGAGAAAGGGCACCATGGATCTGTAATGGGAAATGGTCAGCCCTGACTCAAAAAGGGAGCAGGCAAACTGGCCTTCTAGCAATTTCCCGTGCCTGGGAGGCAGTGTCACTGAACATCTAGGATTCCCCAGAGCCCTGCCAGGAGCTGGCTCTCAGCCAGTCTGCCTGTCACTCAGGAAATCCAGCTTCAGCTGTTGGACTGGCTCCCTGACCTCACCTTGTCACAAATGGGCAGAGTGACCAGGGCACAGGGCCACTTTCCTCTCAGCCAGGCGTGACCCTTTTGCTGCTACCCAGGGATAAGAGCAGGAAGCTGGGAAGAGCAGGAAAAACCTGTAGCCGGTTTTCTTAGCTAGAGATTCCATAGTGATTATTTTTTTCCAAAAACTGAATAAACATTAAACACAGGCTGAGACTTTTAAACAAGTTTAACATTTTATAAAGAAGCTTCTCCCTGCTTCTATGGTTGGATTTCATGCCATTCCCCAAGAAAACATCAGTCAGAAGCCCATAGCACTGAATAGGGGCTGTAGAACATACAGCCATTTATGAGCACTCACCTGGTGCCTGGCACCACAGTAAGTCTCTCTCTGCCCAGTAAGTCTGGGACAAAATGTAGATAAGTGAGAGCCACGCTGTGGGCCTGGCCAGTCTCCATGGCAGGCCATCATCATACATTTTACTTGCAGAGGTGGCAGTGAATGTGCGCGAGCGTGCATATGTGTTTGGTGGGTGGTTGGGATGTGTGTTCAGAGATGGAGAAATTGGCTATTTCTAGAACCCTTCTTAGACTGGTCCTGGAATCCTTCCCTAGGTCTAAGCCCAGAGACAGGTGCCCAAAGCAGCTCTAGAGGGCACTAATTTGAAGGAGTTCTACCTACCTTTAGTGACTCAACCTGAAGTAAGCATGTTTAAAACCGTGATCTGACTTGTGATAACTGGGGCTCAGTGAGGGCCCTGCCATACATCCCGGAGGCCTACTGATGTGGCTCAGCACCTTACTTTCAGAGAGAAGTATCTGTGCCATGGTCTGTAGAGTCAGAATCGGGGTTGAAAAGGGAAGAGGAAGTCAGAAATTGGTGCTTTCGTTAAAAAGGAATGGGACTATGGTTATTCAAGAGTGGTAGGGATTACCTTAACCCAGAATGCTTATAATATTCCATAGCTGGATACCTTGTAGTTGGCTCCAGTCAAAGGTCCTAGTTCAGGCTGTATTTTGTTTTCCTTGTGTTTCTATTCTGTCACCCTGGTTCCCAGCATGTCTTGATTGTTTGAAATGGAGTCTTCCAGTACTCCAGGATGTCTTCTAACTCCCTATATAATCAAGGGTGATTTTGGTCCTCTTGCCTCTTCCTCAATAATGCGTGGATGAAGGTGTGTATCACTGACTTACACTGTGCTGCTGGGGATAGGACCCAGGACTTCATGTGTGTTAGGCAAGCACCCTACTAAGCAAGCCATGTCCCCAGCCACTGACATCCCATCCTAAGAAGACACCTGTGACTGGCTCATAGTGCCTGGGTTCCCAGCACTGAAGATAATGTGTGAGGACATCAGATTGGTTGACAACAAGGTCAGAGAATTCTCTACACAGTGGCTAGAGTGCTTCAAACCATGATCGGCCACGGTCACCTCCCAACGGATCCACCTCCTCCCCCCATCATGACTGGCCATGTGACTAGCCTGGCCAAGAAGTAATGTGTGCTGCTTCCAGCAGGGACGTAAGAACTGCCTAGGGCCTGAAGAGATGGTCCAGTGCTTAAAACCACTCACCAGGCTGCTCTTCCAAAGGACCTAGGTTCAACTCTTAGCACCCACATAATGGCCCACAACTGTCTATAACTCCAGTCCAAAGGGATTCTATGCTCTCCTCTGGCCTCCTTGGGCAACACATACACACACACACACACACACACACACACACACACACACACACACACACACACACACACACGACCTGGAGTAGGGTCAGAGCTGGGTAATTAGTAATTAGTACAAGAGAAACGTCTGTAGCTCATGACTGTGATCCCAGCACTTGGGAGGTAGAAACACAAGGACCAAGAGTTCGTGATTATCCTTGGCTAGATCAAATTCAAGGCTAGCCTGGGATACCAGAGACATTGCCATGAACAGCCCAAAAGCATGTCCACTGCCTCCTGTTGAGCACTTCAGGTCCTTGGTCTCCCCAGGTACCTCAGCTCATATTTACTATTTCTCCCCCCTACCTGTGAACTTGAGGTTACCTGCTATGGGGGAGGGCCCTGTGTGTGGGTTACTGGGCCAGGTAGTGTAACCTCAGTGATATCCTTAGTTTTTGTTTGTTGTTTTGGAGACAGGGTACTAGCTTGAAAGCTCTCATCTCAGTCCTGCTGCTGCAATCACAGGTATGTGCCAATACACCTGGCCAGCTATCCAGCTTCCCAATATTTTAAAAACATGACAAAGGTGACCTTTTCATAAATACACATAACCCTTCCACTCCCGGAGCCGCACAACTGCCATGTGCTTCCTCTCTGCTGGATCTAACTCAGAGGTGCACCAGGCCCTCCAGCCAACAAGGGCTTAAGAGGGACAATGGCTTAGCCTCAGCAGGAGAAACACAGATTACATAGAGGGCCGCATTTTAGAGAGACAGGAAGCTCCCCAGCTGTTTGTCCCTCAGCTCGCCACCACCCTTGGTTGCCTTCCCACTTGAAGCTGGTGTTAGTTCAGTGTGCCCTTCCCATTGGAACAGACACTTAGGTAAAGGCCTCTCTGGCATTGCAGACAAGGTGTTTTGAGCTCCTGTCATCAGCGGCAAGGTCACACTTCCTTCCTGCCCCAAGACCCCTGCACTCCCTTTCCTGTCCCAAAGTTCCTCCAAACAACACAGCAAGTGAGCAAACAGCAGCTCCTGGCCAGCAGTCAGCCTGGCCAGTTGGGCTGGTTTGTCCCTGACGGTCCTGACATAACACAAAAGTCTCCATAGCCTAAGACACCCTCCATCCTTGTGAACTCAGGCAACTGGTCACCCTGGTAGGAAAAGGATCCAAGGTTCATCCCCTAGTCTAGTCTTTGTCTTCACATGACATCAACCTATGTGAAGGTCTGTGCACAGGTGCGTGTGTGTGTGTGTGTGTGTGTGTGTGCAATATATAACAATATATTCTTAGAAAGTTTTTTAATAAATCAACCTACCCCCATTCCTCTAACCTGCAGTCTAGGCTGGTCTTGAACTCACTAAGTAGCTGAGGATCTTCCACTTCTACCACTCAGTGCTGGGATTAAAGTATGCACCACCCAGTCTGTGTTATGCCATGCTGGCAATAGAACTCAGAGCTTTGTGCATGCTAGGGGAGCACTCTGCCAATTGAGCTACATCCTCACCCCAGCTCCCTCCTTCCCTTCCACAACATTGCCTTCAACTCTGCCCACAGCTGGTCAAAAGTACCAAAATTAGGTCTGTGGTATGGGAGCACAGTGCTTCATATACCTGATCACTCTGAGGTTAAGCTGCCCTAGCCACAGTTCAGGAATCCAAAACAAGTTTATTTCCAGACACTTATACAATCGCAGTAGCCACAGCTGTTTATATTTCGGCAGCACCTTGGTCCAGAAGCACTGCTTCTCTTTAAACTCATAATGAAATGTGTAGCTGTCCTTGTGGCTGGTCTGCTTCTAAGAGTGGGCACTTCACCCTCCTTCCAGTCTATGCATTTTTTAAATTGCCATGGCCTACTGGTCAGAGAAAGGCCATTGCACAGGCAGACTCATGGCCAGTGGTTCTGACTCTTGCTGCACATTTCCTGGTCTGGGTTTGGACACTTTGGTGCTTGCCAGGCTGCCTGGGTAGGGTGGATCTCACAGGCTGGGAGCTGTTCCTAGGAGTTGTTGGTGCTGGGAGGAAGGACAATCAGGCACGTTCCATGATGAAAATGGAACCAGTTCCATGAAGGGAGCCTTGTCACTTTCAGGTTACAACCAAGAAGGAAGGCATCCCAGGATGGGGCTCTGCCAAACATAAGCCACAGGCATGTCCCCAAAGACCAGTGTACCCAAGCTTAAATATCTACAAACAAGTCTAATTTTGGAAGCACACAGGACCCAAGGCATATCACACTGGGTAATTCACCCAGAACCCTATGATTTTTACGTGTGCATGTACACAAGTGTTTGCATGTACATTGTGTGAGCACTTGACTATAGAAGCCAGAGGTTGATGTTAGCACCTTTCTTGATTACTCTCTATGAAAATGGCATGTTTGTATGTGTGTGTGTGTGTGTGACATGTATGTGAGTGTGCAAATATAGGAATACATGTGAGCTATTATGCTATTCCCCAATCCAACCTCTGTCCTCCTGCCTGGATGCAGCCCCAGTTGGGTACAGGAGGGAGTATGGGGGTCCTCTAGCACGTTCAGGTCATACCTTTTGGACTGGAGATCGATGCTTGAGACAGTACTGTGGGTTTCCCATTCTCTTCTACCAGCCAGCTTTCTGTTAAACTAAATCTAGTCTGAGGAGGTCTTTGTGTCTTGAGCCCTTCCATAAACTGTCACTTTAGTATATTGGTCTGAGACTGTCTCCTTCTAGTTTTGGAAAGCCCATGTTCCTAGTATTTGGAGGTAGGACATTATATGAGTGTCCTAGTTAGAGTACTATTGCTGTAATGGTACCATGTGATGGTACCATGACCAAAAGCAAGTTGGGGAGGAAAGGGTTTACTTGGCTTACACTTCTACATCACTGTTCATCACTGACGGAAGTCAGGGCAGGAACTCAGACAGGGAAGGAACCTGGAGGCAGGAGCTGATGCAGATGCCATAGAAGAGTGCTGTTTACTGCCTTGCCTCTCATGGCTTGTGCAGCCTACTTTCTTTATCAAACCCAGGACCACCAGCCCAGGGACAGCACCAACCACAATGGGATGAATGCTTCCCCATCAATCACTAATTAAAAAAATGCTCTACAGGCTCATCTACAGCCCTATCTTCTGGATGCATTTTCTCAATCAAGGTTCCGTCTTCTCAGAGGATGTTAGCTTGTATAAAGTTGACACAAAACTAGCCAAGACCAAGAGAACTGCAAAGAGAAGGCTATGCTCCGTGGTTGTAGTGGACAGGACTGGCATTGGCTCTTTGGAATGTTTTGCTGATACTACGCATCCTCAGTGTGCTCTCCATCAGGAAGGCCATACCTAGATGTATCTCGGCCCTGAAACTTCTCAACTCCAAGACCATAAGAAAATTTCTTTTCTTTATAGTTACTGATAATTTTGTAATTAATAAGTAATCAATCTTGGGCATTCTGTTATAGTAACTGAGCATGGATTACTATGGATGGTATGAGAACAAACATTGTGATTTTGTTTTTTAAATATGGATTAGCTTGAGTAGCAGCCACTGCTGGCTGCTGGCTGCTGAAGTCATACAAATCAGGTGAGGTCCACATAGCACTAAAGCTCTCTCTAGCTCACTTCCTGTTTCTGCCCCCTGTAGTCCTGCCAGCTGCCTGACTGCTAAGTTAATGCCCCTTCAATTAAACCTTCTAAGTTAAATTCATCAAAAGTTTTTCACCTAGCAAATGACTATTTCACTGAGCCAAGTCCACTTGGAACTCTGAGAGACACAGGTGGAAGAGGAGTGGGAGAGTTCACACCAAAGGGTTTGGCTAAGGCAAATTTGCAAAATTGCCCTGCAGAGGCCACTGAGTCCAACAGCCAGTGGTTTTTGTTTGTTTGTTTGTTTTGTTGTTTTTTTTGGGGGGGATTCTGTTTAAATTCAACCTCGTGTGCTGTCAGGTCTGAAACACTTCTGAACCCAATGGTGTAGGCCTGTAATCCCTTAGGATTACAGGTTCAAGACCAGCCTGAGCTGCAGATACCCACATGAAAAACATAAGATGGCATGGAGCCCCCACACGAACCTAGCTAGCTCTCCTTGTTGACAGATATCACAACAAAGTCCAATGCAATGTTTTGCACTGGGGGTCAGAGCAGGGCAGAGTGAGTCAGACCCACAGTCTACCCTGACTCATTGCAGTGGAAGAAAATTGGTCAATTTGGTATTTTTAATTAAGAGAAAGTTCAGTTTCTTAAAATAATATCACAAATATTTTGAGATGACCTTTAATTTTATTGGGATAATTCAGAGGACAAGGAGAAGGAAAAGTAGGAAGAGTACACAGGGAATAGCAATGGGAGAAAAAAACTGGGGGGCTCCCGGGGAGAGGGCAACAGACAGGCCAGGAGCACCTCACTTTTGCTCTTGGGTCCCAGCATCCATCCAAAGCATCACCACTGCTGGAATAACAAAGCCAGAGACATGGAAGAGTAGACAGCCCCCATCAGCACAAAACAGTCTCTTAAGAGTGGGGGCTCGGCTGGGAATGGAAGCAGTTTAGGAAGTGTGGGGGAGTGGTTAGCACAGAGGACAGGAGAGAGATTCGGGGTGTTCTTACTGGTTGCTCTTTTCTCCACCCCCTTTGGACTAAGTCTTATCTTTAAAGTAAACTGGAAAGATGGCTTAGTCAGTAAAGCACTTGCCATGCAGGCATGAGAACCTCAGCTTGATCCCCAGAACCAGTGTTAAAAAGTCCAGTTTGTGGTGGTACACACTGTAATTCCAGCACTGAGCGGGATGTGTGCGCACATCTGTTGCCCACTAATGCAGGAAGAAATTATTTTGGGACTAAACCTAATAAGCAGGAGAGTCTACAGTCCTTCCTTGTGGAATATTATTTTAAGGTATGTTACATTTGTTTATGCTGTGGAATATTTGTTTCATGATGCAAAGATGTGTTACATTCTTTTATGTTGCATTTGTTTAACTCTTGAAGCTGTGTTACTGTGCATGTCTAAAACACCTGATGAAGTGCTGAATGGCCAATAGCAAGGCAGGAAAAGGGATAGGTGGGTATGGCAGGCAGACAGAGAGCATAAATAGGAGAAATGTGGGAAAGGGAGATCCAGGAGCAAGAAAAGAGGGGGAGAGAGGACAGCAGGGGCCAACCACTCAGCTACACAGCAAGCCAAGGAGTAAGAAGTAAAGAAAGGTATACAAAACTAGAGAATGATAAAGGCCCAGAGGCAAATGATAGACAGGGTAATTTATGTTAAAAAACAAAACAAAATAAACAAACAAAAAAACCAAACCAAAACAAAAAACTGGCTAGGGAGCTGGAGAGATGGCTAAGCAGTTAAGAGCACTGGCTGCTCTTCCAGAGGACCTGGGTTCAATTCCCAGCACCCACATAATGGTTCACACTGTCTGTAACTTCAGTTCTAGGAGATCTGACACCTTCATACCAATGCACATAAAATCCCCCCCCCCCCGCTTTTAAGAAAAGCTGACTAGAGCCAGGGCCAGGCGTTTATAAGTAATAATAAGTCTCCGTGTGGCTTATTTGGGAGCTGGGTGGCAGCCTCCCCAAAGAATAAAACAATAAAGAACTACAATAAAATTAAAAACAATTACAGTCTGCAATGAAACCAATGCAACAGGAACACCAGCTTGTCCAGCTTACAAGGCTCAGAGGAGAGACTCCCATGGGCAGGACAGGAGTAGAGGCAACATGTGGTGGAACCCGGATAGGAAAACCCAAGGCTGTATGAGGGTAGAAGGGACAAGGAATAGGTGTTGTAGTCTAGTCTCAACTTCACTCACGGTGGTCCTCTGCTTTTAGAAGCAATGATGGCAACACCAGACTCATAGCCAGAACGATGCAGGCAACACTGACAAGAGGTCCTCTGGCTGCAGCACAAGTCCATGGCTTGGGGCGGGGGGAGAGGAACTGCACAAAGACCTAGCGTCCCTTGCACCTCGGTTCCCTCGGCACCCTGGCTGTGGCCTTAGCCTGTCACCTTCATCTCAAGCTTCCCAGGCATGTCCTACCTGACTGAAGAACAAGGCTCCAGATGCATGAATCAGTCTTTCCTAATCTAGAAGGGAACACATTGTGCCTTTGCTGCCCCCAAATCCAAGCTTGCTGCCTTCAAGTCTATGTAGATTTTTTTTTACAATTAGAAAATAAGTGAAATATTCAGTCATGAGACCAACCAGAAGACAGGAGGAAAATCCAAAGATGAAGAAATCAAGTAAGAATGGAGAGCAAACCTGGATGGCATCTGGCAAGCACCTCAGGAGCCATTCATGTCATCCACTCCTGCCCAACCTCTTTGGGCTTCAGTTTCTCCACCTGGGCTGTAATGCCTGTCCACGAGCTTGCTATCTCTCTTCTAACTCAGCAAACCCACATTTGGCATCATATGTGACCCATCCTACTTGCCCTCCCACAAGTTACTGACACATTGTTTCTGTCCTCTCTTATTAATCATGGTTGGAGGCTTGCTACTGCTTCACCTAAAAAGTTATGCCCTCAGCAGGGCTTAAAGAAATGCTGCCTCTGACCTTGGGGACCACCAATGCAAGAAGTCTCTGCGGCACCTGATTCCCACATGGGATCCAGAATGCTGGTGTGGCACCCAGTTTGTGATCTCTGGGTATTGAGACCCAAGCTCACCTGCAATGTCACTGATGCACTGGGGAGAAGCCTTCACGGAGCTTGAAAGGGACTGGGCTAGACAGTTCAACACAACAAGAACCACCCTTCCCTGCTGACACCCACTGTCTGGAAGCCACAGCAGAGGAAACTGAGCTTGGCAGCTCCACAGATGAGGCTGTACCTGCATTCCCAGAATTCTGAGAGAACCAAGTAGGACTCCACAGGAAGACTCTACTTTCTGCTGGCAGGCATGCAGAGGCTTGAACAGCTAGCTGGAACACTGACACAAGAGTGAACTTGAACCTGAACCTGTGTGCCAGGCCCTGCAAGCATTACGTTTTGCTTCATGCTTGTAATTAGAGAGGTAAGTTTTAAAAAGACATTATCTAGGTCACCTGCTAGTAGAGGCAAATTTATCATCCAGCCACTGAGAATCATGGCAAGGCAACAGACGATAAGGTAGCTAACTGTTCTATTGCTTCGAAGAGACACCATGACCAAAGTGACTCTTTAAAAAGAAATCATTTAGTTAGGGGGTTTCTTACAGTTTCAGAGGTTTAGTCCATTATCAGCATGATGGGGAAGCATGGTGGCATGCAGGCAGACATGGTGCTGGAGGAGTAGCTAGAGTTCTACATCAATAACCGTAGTTGGGGGGCAGGCTGTGGGTCTAGTAGAGGCTTTTGAAACCTCAAAGCCCACCCCAGCAACACACTTCCTTCAAGACCACACCTCCTCATCCTTTTAATCCTTTCAAACAGCTCCATTCCCTGATGACTAAGCGTTCAAACCAGAACCCTGCCACCAGCCAGCTCTGCCAAGCTCCCTTTGAGGGGGTCTCTAGAGAGTGATGGCGAGTAATGATGGGGGGCTGGTAAATAATTATGGTAATGGTGGGCAGTCATTGTGATGGTGGGTAGTCATAGTGTTGGTGGGTAGTCATAGTGTTGGTGGGTAGTCATGGTGTTGGTGGGTAGTCATGGTGATGGTGGGTAGTCATGGTGATGGTGGGTAGTCATGGTGTTGGTGGGTAGTCATAGTGTTGGTGGGTAGTCATGGTGATGGCGGGTAGTCATAGTGTTGGTGGGTAGTCATAGTGTTGGTGGGTAGTCATGGTGATGGTGGGTAGTCATGGTGATGGTAGGTAATGGCAGTGAAAATGAATGAAGGTAGATAGTGATGGTGAAACTTGGTAATGATGGCAAAGGTGAGTTATGATGGTCATAGTGAGTAAGTATTGTGATGATGGTGATGAAGGTAGATAATGATAACGGTGATAGTTGGTTAATGATGAGTAATGACATCTGTAATGGCAGACAAATGGTAGTGATGGTGGCTAATATGGCAGTGGGGGCCCAAGGTCATATGGCTAAGTATGCTACAGGCAGAGGAGGGAAGAAGACGCTTCCAGCACAACCTTGCTTAGATGCAGAAACAATGTGTCAGCAACTTGTGGGAGGGCAAGTAGGATGGGTCACATATGATGCCAAATGTGGGTTTGCTGAGTTAGAAGAGAGATAGCAAACTCTAAGCAACTCTGACCTACAGAATGCAGGTGGAAACAGGTGAATTATGTGCTTCCCTTCATGGTCCAATTCTACTCCAGCCCTTCTGGAGGATCCTTTGCACTGACTGCCAATCTGCTGGCCTGGCTATGTCTGTGCAGCCTTGCAGCTGGTGCATACACATTTAAAAACAATGAGCAAGCTCTGTGAACTTCAGACCAACACACAGGTGTCCACATTTACAGGGGTGCACAGCCTTCTGCACATGGCTGTAATATATGCACATAGTAACCACAGAGAAGATTCTGCCTATAGCCTGGGATAACTCCAAAAGCTGGTGTACAGCAGAACTGTGTTTCAGTTTGTGAGGTCCCCGGGCTTCTATCCATCACCTCTTTTAAGCTCTAGAGTTTCTGCAGGATCTGGGTCCACTGTTCCCAAGGAAAGTGGTATGGGACCATTGCCAACCTGGCTCAGCTACCCCATGGCTGTAGCTGTTGCTACGCTTTTCAAAGCTGTTAATCTCTTATTTCCCCTACAGTTTAAACATCATTTGCCCCTACAAAAAAAGCTCATTTGTGAAGTAAAGTTGAGCCACTATCTTGCTGGTATGTTTCCAAAAAGGATGAATGGATTTTTGCCCGAGGCTTTTGTTCCCTGAGCAGTGTGTGTAAAATGCTGGTCCCAGGTCTCACATCTCTCTCTTTAGCTACACTGGTGTGTGTGGGACTCCCAAGGAAATTTAAGCTGGAACTGGAACCACTTTATTAGATTAATTAATCCTTAATTAAATTAAGATAATAAATTCACTTGGAATCAGCTGTTTGAAGATTAATTAAGCCCAATTAAAACATCTAGACCCAGACCCCTGTTCTCTGCAGTGGCTGACAACAGATGAAAGTTTACATCCCTTTCTCACCATCCAGGGACAGATGACAGAAGGCATGGCCATCCTTGGGGTGTGCACAGACATAAGTCCCTGGCTCTTGGAAGCCTCATAAAAGACAAACATAGGGAAGGATACTACCTGCAGCCTTTAAGTGCTCTGGCTACAGAGTGCAAAACCCAGGCCTACGGGGAGGATGCTCAGGAGGGAAGCAGCCAGACTGAAATGGTTTTGGAACTTCCCTGTGAAAACATCAGGACATGGAAGGCAATGCATGGCCTTAAGCCCAGTCTGGAACTCTAGTGTCATTGTGAGCACGCAGCAGCTGCCGTTTAGCCACCTTGTCACACTACACAGCTGAGCAGGTACTGGCAGCCATACTTCTCCTCGGACAGGGAATTCTCTTCCTGAGCTGCTGGCTCTTCCTCTGTCCGGGAGCAAAAACCTCTGGGCTGGAAAGCTGAGGTGAGATGGGCCTGACAGGGGTAAAAACCCAGGCTAAGAGAGTCGCCCTTGGCTGATACTCCTCCATGAGCAGCTGTCTCTCTTTCTCAAGTTACCTCCTCTGGCTCTTGTCTTCAGTCTCCCAATCCAATTCAGTCTCCCAATGGGTAGGGTTCATCCTACCCATGGGCTCTTGGGGTCAGAGACCTCCACAAAGCATCCAATTAAGGCTGTCTCCTTGATGACCCCCTCTTGGCTTGGTTCACCCTATGAAAATATGATCCTTTGCTTCCAATGTGAAGACGGGCTAGTCCTGAGAATCCAAGTTCTTGAGTGCTGGGGATCGGCCCAGTCACACCCCAGGCCCGCACTCCGTGCAGAGGCACTGCCTCACCTTGTTCCCACACAACATGCCTTATTCCTCTGTAGCGTCAAACCAGGAGGCCTGCCACACCTCTGTGCTGACTACTGGCAGGGCGCCTATCAGGTGGAGGAGCTGGTGGCCAACACAGGCTTCTGGGATCCAAAAGCATCTTTTTCTGGCTCCATTAACTGGTATCATGCTGCACTCTGACACAGGGAGGATTTACACCACAGCAATCAGCAAACGCTGAGCATCAGGGCATTCTTCTGCAGAGCTGGTTAAACATTTACCTGTAGCCCAGGGCCCACAGACTGGCACCCCTTAAGCACTCAGTGTAGGAACTGGTCAAAGTGCAGGGGGTGGGTGTCAGTGGGGAGTTCAACCACAAATAGAAAATCTCTACATACCTCCTTCCCTCAAGACTCAGGGACTATTGAGGAAGAGGGACAGAAAGAATTTTTCTTTTTCTTTTTTTATTTAAAAGTTTTTTTTTTATTTTACATATCAATCACAGTTCTCTCTCCCTGCCCTCCTCCTGATACCCCCCACCTTCCCCCTACCCACTCCTCAGAAAGAGTAAGGCTTCCCATGGGGAGTCAACAAAGTCTGGCATATCAAGTTGAGGCAGGACCAAGCCCCCCTCCCCCTGCCATATCAAGGTTGAGCATGGTATCCCTCCATTGGGAATGGGCTCCAGAAAGCAGTTCATGCACTAGGGATAAATCCTGGTCCCATTGCCAGTGGCCCCACAGAATGCCCAAGCCACAGAACTGCAGAGGCTGGTTCAGTCCTATGCAGTTTCCCCAGGTTCAGAGTCAGTGAAGGAGCAGAAAGATTTTAATAGCTAGAGATCAGGCTAGACCAGAGTTGAACAATGTCCTCTGCATATATCAATTCACCGAAGCTGCCATTGTCTGTATAAGCCCTTCACAAGATCAATGCAATCAACACTCCAGTTTGGATCAGGGGAAGGGATCAGGAACCTTCACTCCTAGCAGAGGAGCTACAAGCAGTTGATGGCTTTGGGGAAGGAAGCGACAGGATTCTTTAAGGCATGGCCCCTGGTTGGCCACCCATCCAGTGGATGGCCCAACACTCATGATTATATGGACAATGGACAACACAAAGTTGTGAGGAGGTAGAGAGCTAGGGGTGAATCTAGGAGGGGTTAGGGGGAAGAGTGAGAATGAATGTGCCCAAAAAACATTGTGTGTGTGTGCGTGCATGCGTGTGTGTATGTGTGTGTGTGTACATATATATATATGTATATATATATGAAAATATCAAAGAAATAATTAAATATTATATTATAAAAACATGCTGTGAGAGGACCACTCGGTCCTACCCTCCCAGACTGTGGAGTTGCAGAGAGGAGGCTGAAGAATTCAGCTTTCAAAGCATAGACCAGGGAAAGCCTTAACATCTGTGTCTCCTCCAAATTTCAAGCAGGAATAAATGCAGTAATGAAGAAGGAGCCAAGGGGCTCGCTCTAACAAAAGGGTCAGTGCACACAGGAGCTGGGGTGGCAGCTAAGCCTCCTCTTGCTCTCTGCCTCTACCATGAGAGGTCACCATGTCCCAGGCACCATCTTGGAAGTAGATGTCACCAAACACCACCTCTATCATTGCCTTGATCTTGGAGTTCAAAGGTTCCAGAATTTGAAAAATAATTTTTTTTCTTCCTTCCTTCCTTCTTTTCCTTTCCTTTTTTCTTTCTTCCTTCCACTTTACCCAACTTTGAACATTTTTTGTTATAGAGGTACAGACAAACTAATTCTGAATGTCTTTGAATATACCTGGAAATAAGACAACAAAGCTAAGTGTAACCACTAACTTTAAAAGTTACAATTGGATTTAGTTAATATGCCCCATCTCATTTGACCTTCCCAACTCAAGATGCCATAGGGCCTCATGCCTGTCCCCTGCTCCAAATCAAGGTAGAGATGGCTGGTGTGCAGAATGGATCCAGGCTGGGCTGCTGGCCTAGGCTTACTGCTCCTGTATTCAGGATAAAGATGAACTACTGTTTGGGTAGTTTTGTGTAATCCTGGAGTGAGAGGCTTGGCACACTGCAGGAGCGGGGAGGCAAGGTACCCAGGGACAGGAACAGGCTTGCAGTACTCTCCATCACCCTGATACCTGGCTCCTCCCTTCTGTGAGAGTCTGAGATATGCAGAATGAATACAGGGGAACCTATAGTCAAGACTTTCTGTGCCTCAGTTTCTCTAGGTCTCTGCTAGTCTCTAGGGAGACACAGGACCACTGACAAACTGTGAAAACAACTGCTCCTGCTGCACTCCTGACCTATGGCTGCTAACAGAGCCCCGCAATAGAGGCAGGTCTTAAAACAATAGCAATAACAATAGCATTAGCAATAGCAATAGCAATAGCAATATATTGCCTTGAGGTTCTTCAGGTCAAAAGTTCAATATGAGGTGTATGTGGGGCTGGTTCCCTGATGGGAGACGCCATTCTCTAAATATGTTTCTCTTATTGGTTAATGAATAAAGCACTGTTGGTCAATAGGAAAGCAAGATAGGCGGGACTAGGAGACATGGAGGAGCAGTAAGCCTAGGCCAGCAGCCTTTCCTGGCTTCTCCTAGTTACTGGGGACCCCCAGCTCACAGGTGAAGATGCCTCTCTGCCCTTGTTGTCTCACACAGACTCCAGTGTTTCTCTGTCTTTGGTGTCCATCTCTTCCTCTCCTTGTAAGAATATACCAGGCAAACTAGATTAAGGTCTTGCCTCACTCAAAGAGACATCGTACACACTGCATCTGCAATGACCCTGCCTTCTAAGACCCTACCCTAAGGAACCCGAGGCTATGACACACATACATCTCTTAGGGGGGCATAGTTCTTTCAACCTCTGCCATTGCTGAGTGAACAAAGGTTCCCAGAAAGAAGCCATATTTTCCGATGAACCTTCTACTGGGCTGATGACTGATTAGACATTCAATGATGGTGCAACGCTTAAAATGTTGAAGGCCCAGGGCCAAATTATAATTTATCTTGGTGATCTTGAGCCCCCTTAACATCTATTCGTTGCCCACTCTGTGTCTGACCTAACATCTTGTGATTAACAGGCAAAGACTCTTAGAAATGTATTAACAGACTGCTAATTTCCACCAAGGCTAAGCCTTTTGTTAGACAGCCTCTGAGGCCAATGGCAGTGACCTGCCTACTGATGTTCCCACCAACACATTTGAACAGTGCCTCCTTATGACCTTCTTTGATCTGTTACTATAACACGGGAACATGGAATTTGGCTTGACCTAAAGCTGTGTTCCCAGGCCATGGTCACTCATATTTGGCTCCAGAATAAACTACCTCTTATTCCCTTTGAGGTGAGAGTTGTGGGTTTTCTTTGTTTTTTAACCTTGACAGCTACTATAATCTAAGGAACCTCATTCCTCTTGCCTCATCCCACCCTGCTACCTGACAGTTTCCAGAACATGCTGTGGCTGTGCAGACTCTGCACAGACTCTGTGGCTCCTACATAGCAGATATGAGTGCTGTGGGGATGCAGGGAATGGGCAGTGGTGGTGAGGAGACTGGACCTGGTGCAAGATCTACAGTATGAGGCAAGGCGAAGGTGGTGGCATGCTACTGCGTATCAATTTTAGGTACTTCTGCCAATCAACCACCTGGAGACCTGTGGCTGAAAACTTTTACCTTAGCTCATAATTCAACATTTCATAAACTCCCTGATAAAGGAAACATGCCCACATGGGCACCTTATACTGAAAGACAGGGTCAAATGTGCCTGCTTATTGAAGTTACAAAGAAACTAGCCAGTAGATGCAGTATTCCCTAGGGAGAAAAGAAGAGGGCATCTGGGAAAGCAGAACCTCCTGTAGGAGGCAGGGAGCCAAGGCCCAAGGAAAGCTGTTGGCCCTGCTGGGTAAACAGGCCAAAGCTCATACCAAGCAGAGGAGCCCTGAGCTGAGGTTTGAATCGACGGGCAAATCCCCAGACTCTGAAGTGTCACTCTTCTTCTCCTGCCACCTCCACCATCAAGCATCAGGCAGAGGAGCCCTGAGCTGAGGTTTGAATCAGACGGGCAAATCCCCAGACTCTGAAGTGTCACTCTTCTTCTCCTGCCACCTCCACCATCAAGCATCAGGCAGAGGAGCCCTGAGCTGAGGTTTGAATCAGACGGGCAAATCCCCAGACTCTGAAGTGTCACTCTTCTTCTCCTGCCACCTCCACCATCAAGCATCAGGGAAAGATGCTCCTTCATCTGGCTCTGCCACTGTCCCACCTCACCCACAACTGGCTGCTGGGGGACAATGTAGAGGCCAGACACAATGCTAGTGTAAATCAGGTCAAGTCACTGAGGTGTTCTGTGCGGCAGGGCAGGGACAGGTGGGGTGGACAGCAGTGGATGTTCCTATGGGTATGTGTGTGGAGGCCAAAGGTCAACTTCAAGTATAGTTCTTCAGGAGCCATCTACCTTGTTTTTAGAGACAGGGTTTCCTGCTGGGGAACCTAGGCTTATTCATTAGGCTAGACTGGCAAGGACTTTGCCTATGAGCCATACTCAGAGTCACTGTGTTTTAAGTCTGTCTGATGCCAGGGAGATTAAGGAAGATACCAAAGACCAGTCTGTCCCCCACCCTTGGTTTCTGACAATCCTGTTGGAAGCAAAGTCTGTCAGTATAAAGGAGAAGCCCCCGGGCAGCAGCTATGACACCATCAGAGGTTCAGGCTGTCTTTCCTCCAGCAGTGTGTTAAGTTCCTTGCTTTTCAGTGTCTGAATATCAACCGAAAGTGAGCCACTTGCTGTCACCACTGACACAATGGGCACGAAAGGTTTCCTTCGCTGTCCGGGGGGGGGGCATGGAAAACCAAACAAACCCAACACCAGGGAGACAGAGACTAAAGCACACGTTGGAATTCAGTCAGGTCACGATAATAAGGCCAAGCCTCTTCCTGTGGCAGCAGGGACACAGCTTTCCAGAAGTGGACAGACTTCTGCTACCTCAGTGGGCTTGCTCAGAGTTCTCTTCTGAGGCCTGTGGGCTTGGCGTCTTTGGTGTACAAGTAGCTTCTGCTTTTGCTAAACCACTTCCCCTTCTGGAACCTGCTTGTCCATCCCCCTCCCTCCCTATACTACACCTCTGCCAATGACAGCTGCTGCCTGTGATCTTGGGTATGAGGCTGGGCAATGGGGTGTGGATCTGTGTTATGTACAACAGGTCTGAGCGGCCCTGATGTTCACTCTGCCATGGATGCTTGGCTTCTCTCCAGAGCAGACTGCCCAGGGACATCTCCATGCTCCCAGCTCAGCAAAACTTACTGGCTTTTGGATTCCTCCTCATTGTTTAACCATTAACCCTGACACCCAAGGGAGATCATTCCTAAGCCCATCACATTGTTCACTGGAGAAGAACAAGGGCTACAGTAGATGCTTCCAGAAAAAAGGTACAGGATGTCTTCCTTACCCATACATCCCCCACAGATCTCACATCCCAGACATCCTAATCTATTTTCTTCTGTGACATGTACATGTCTTCTGTCTACTGTCTCCAAAACACAGACTGCTACACCCCACTCCTTGGGAGGCTTAGCGAGAGAGGGAAGCCAGGCCCTCCTGCTCATCGACGGGAGGGGCAGCAAGCAAGATAGCCACCAGTGAACAGTGGGGACAGCTGAACTGAAAGAGTTCCCAGGGGGGCTCTCGGCTACCCCATCTCCCTCCTATTCTATTCCCAGATTCTAGAAAACATGCTCTGAAGTATGCTGCTAATGGACACAGCTTCATCCATGAGCTGATGGATACACGGGGCATGGGGTTCCAGGGCAGGCTGAGATACCATTGGCATGTTACTACAGTAGGAATAAAGAGAACCCCAAGACTGTGACCCTTGGAAGAGCAGGAGACACATCTGTTGCCTGGGAGACATCCCTAGGGTCGCTCTCCAGATTATTAACCATAGCAAGGGATGTTTAGGGCCTTGATAAGCATCAGGATACCCAGAATACACAGAAACACAGCCACATTATGAACACTGTGTCCTGAAGGGCTGCTAGGGAGGATGTCTGGGAGGACAATGCCAGGACCCGTAGGAAAATGTTTGGCACACAACTGAGTGCTCTATAAGTTGAGGTTGTTACCACCTGCCTAGAGCTCTGAGGAACCCTCAGACCTTGACCTCTCTCCCTCGCTGCTCTCCTACCTACCTCTTTTATTCCACAGCAATAAAGAAGCAGAGAGAGAGAGAGAGAGAGAGAGAGAGAGAGAGAGAGAGAGAGAGAGAGAGAGAGAGAGAGAGCACACAGCCCGCACTGGCTCGCCATCCTGGCTCTAACAATCTCCTCTCACAAAATGGGAGTTCCTAGGGCTCCCTCTGAGAGTCTGGAGTCTTTGGGGCACCTCTCTCTCTCTCCCTCCCTCTCTCTCTCTCTCCCTTTTTCCCTCTCTCCCTCTCTCCCTTGAAGTTCTTTGTCACCATGGAGATGTCAGGAGGGAACGTTTCTCTACTTGACTTTTTAAAAAAACAAATTGTGATCACGACAAGGCCACCAAGGCTGGGTTGCTGGGTGCTACCCTTAGGCATGGCCTTCTGGAAGAAGGAGGAAAGGTCCGCCACTGGATGAGTGTAGCAAGTTCCTGGAAAAAGGAAGTGAAATTAGCAGACTCAGATGTCAAGATGACAGGGTTGTTAATGGATGGTTTGCACTTTCAAATCAGCTGTTTAAGTGTTTCTAGCAGGCCATGTGGTAGGTGAGCCATGCGTGGTTGACTCTGTTTTCAGGGTCACACATGGTCACAGGTTAATCTGCTATCATCCACTGCGTGTCAGTGCTCAGCAAACAGGCTCACACCAGGACCTCTGACCGCAACTCTGGCCCTTTCTATCAGACCACCCTGCTTCTTCCGGTTACCACAGCAGGACCTAAGGCCTCTTGCTTCATAGGTAAGGATGCTGGGACCTCCACGCAGGGCCTACTACTCACTCTCACTCTCCTGCAAGAGACACCTGGATGACTAGCTGAGAACCCAAAGGCAAACTCTATCCCACTCTTGTTCTGTATGGTCAGTCTTGCTGTACCTGCTAGATAGGAGAGCAGAGATGAACCTTAACTGATTTAAAACACAAAGTATGTAAGTTTTGTATTTGGAGCCTGGATCACACTACAGTGTGCATGAATGTCTCTTTACATGGTCTCCCTACTAATACACGCCTAAACACACACACACACACACACACACACACACACACACACACACACAGTACACAGACATCCACACATACGACCCTCCAGTACCTAGAAGCATATATCATGTTTTAAGGTTTGAGGGAATGAGTTTAGAAAGGTCTCCGTCATGGCTGTATATGAGGCCCAAGGCCACAGTACCTCTTTGTTCAAGGCTCCCTGAACACCTCTGGGTAACCTCTCTGCCATGTCAAAGCACCTGGAGGCAGATTCTGGGTGCCCAGGCACAAGAGCTATGTGACATCCCTGCCAAAGCCAGGCAATGGGGATCTAGCTACCAAGAGGCACGGACACAGAGTCTGAGGGATCCAAGGGCCCCTGAAGACCACGTACAGCAAGGCCACAGGGCTCTCAGAGCTAAGTAAAGACCACAATTAAGCACTTCTGGTCCCAGGGCCAGAACTTAGGGTATGGTGACAGCCAAGAATCAGGGTGCGTGGCTCATGGGCCTTATGTTTGGAGATTCTCATACCACTACCTGCGGGAGAGAGAACAGCAAGGGAGGTCTCAAGCCAGAACCATGCCAAAGGCCACAGCAAGAGAAAAAGAATGGCAAAGCAAGGGGCATGCATAGGTTCACACCCATGCTTTCACTGGGATGCTTTCACTCAGAAAGTAGCAGTAGGCAGACAGGTGCATGATTGCACCATAAGGAAAAAGTGGGTGGACAGGATGGGGAGGGGAGCCTGTGGGCAGAAACTGGTATGATGGGAACAGTTCCAGAACCATGCCCACATCTCTACCATATGGATCCCATGGAGACGGCTTGTGTGCTTGCTTAAATAGAAGTTGCTTCAGTCCATGACAGTTATTAACACCGTCTCCATTACCAAAAGGATGCCACAACGTGGTAAAATGAGAAAGACTGAGAGAATGAAAACAGCAGCAATGAGAACATGCGCGCACACACACACACACACACACACTCACACTCACACTCACACACACACACACACACACTCACACTCACACTCACACGCACTCTGCTCTTGCCAGATTCAGGGTACATCTGCCAGATTTCTCCAGTAAATGAAGAAAGATTATATTTTATTTTTGGTCTTCTTTTTTTGAAGTACAGTCTCATGTAGCTCAGCCTGGCCTTGAACTCACTACATAGCTAGCTGAGGATGACATAGAACTTGCAGTCTTCTTGCCTCTATCTTCAAAGTGCTGAGATTGCAGGCATACACCTCCACACTCAGTTTGAGCAGTGCTGGAGATTGAACCCTGGGCTTTGTGCATGGTAGGCAAACACTCCACCAACTGAGCTACAACTTTAGTGCAAGAAAGATGTTTTTTTTTTTAAGTCATAATTTGCTCAAGTTTGCTTTTGGCTAGGCTCCTTGTATGTACCTTTTGCATTTTGGTGACAACCCTCAGGAGATATTCCAACTGCCATTTCACTAGTTCAGAGATGCCACACAGCCTGTCTAGTCACCCAGTTAGTGAGATGGGCAGCAGGGGAGAATCCAGATCTCCAAGCCCCTATTTCTCATCACACATTAACTGAAAGCCTACAATACTAAGGAAACCAGAGTAGGTGTGCCAGGCCACATCAATTCAGGCACAGTCTGCCCTTCTTGTGGGGTTGGAAGCTCCTAGGGAGATATTTTTGACTTCTTTATCTCTCCCAAGTAGGATGTGCAGGGGGAGCAAAAGGAACGCTTGCTGGAGAAACTGTGGATTTAAGAGACAACCCACTGGTTCAAACGTCATCTCTGCCCTCACCAGCTGTGTCCCTTGGGCAAATGACTCATCCCATCTGAGCCTCTATTTCCCTGCTTATAAAATTGGGCAACAAGCAGAACCAGGTCAAGCTGTGATGGGCTGAGTAACAGAACTTTGAAAGAGTCTGGCATAGTGCCAAGTGCTGAACAGTGTCCAGTAAAGACCAGCGTGCAACCCTCTTTCAAAGATTACCCAGGGTCTAAGATGCAGCCTCACTGAGTCCCAGAGGAGCCTGCCCGCCTGGGGTTGGCCTCTGCAGCCACGCCAGGCACTAGAACTGGGTCAGAAGGCAGGTTTTTCCAGCCTGGTGAAATTTGGCTCTTAAGAGACAAAATAAAGGGTGGAAAGAGACAGGTAGAGCGACAGAAGAGAAAGAAAGGAAGAGAGATGGACAAAGGGAAAAGGAAGATGGTAGTGAAAGTCACTGCTGGGTTATAGCCCCAAGTCTGAGCACAGAAGGCAGTATTCTCTCAGGGTCCAAAGATAGGAAGCCAGCTTCGTCACTGGAGGCAATATTGGAGGGGGAACCATGTGAAGCCCCATGCCTATTCCCAGAGGGCCAAGAATGGCTCACTCTCATAAAACATGCCCACTGAAGACCTCAGTATTCTTAATGAGAGGGGAATTCAAGTACTAGTTAGGCAAAATGGTCTTTCTTAGCAAAGAAGGCAATGAACATACAGTACTGTGTGGAAGATGACAGGAGAGATCAGAGCTGCAAGATGCCATTGGTTTTGGCTGAGTGACATTGAGGATCTTCCCTTTCTGCTGGCTCCCAACTGCCAGAGTGCTGAGACTTACTGAGATCAGTGAAAACGAGGAACAAGGCAAATGCAGGGGTCCCCTGGCTCAAGGCTGCAAACCCAGCAGCAGCTGGAGGGACTAGTGGGTGGGGGGACTGAGGACATCTATAAATCAGTCTGTAAAAATTGTTGGAAATGAACACCTTCCTCCCTCCACGCATTTTCTCAGGTTGCACACTGCCTCCCAGCACCATCTGTCTGTTCAGCACAGTGGTTCAGCATGCAGGCTCAGGTGCCAGACAGCTCCGACTTGATGCCTGGCCTTGCTGCCCCTACTCTATGGCCTGTTTACAGGTTCCCCTCTTATGTAATGGAGACAAGAGTAGCACCATTCACATGGCCACTGCAGGGATGGAACAGGCCATGTATAAGTGGAGGTGGGAGGGGCACCCTGTCTCCGCAGAATGACTTTTGTCTGACCTTGTCCTGCCTCCCACTGATCCTAGACCACACCGTGTCTGATGCTGATACAATTCACCATGGCTACTTCCGTAAGTTTTCAAAGGCTGAGATGTATCTGTCATCCTCTAAATTTTGGCAGACACCAAGGCATACTTAGGCAGTGTCCAAGATGGGGATGCACAGGGAGGAGCTGTGACAACACATGGAACCTGAATGCTGGAGTGGTGTGGAACTGGTCTCACTCCCAGAGGCCTTTCCTGCTTATCTGAGTCAGAGTCAACAGCAGGCCTGAACACCCCTGGCCTCAATGATTCAGAATTTTTAGAGACTTTTCAGACCAAAGAAAATTCTAGAAACCCAATGAAAAGGAGTTGGTCACTGACCAAGTGTTTCTCGAGCCTGTCACAGGAAGTTTGGGAAAGACAGGTCCCAAAGACTCCAGTGTAGATAGAAGTAAGGGTACTGCTGGTGCTGCTCAGGGAGCTGTGGTTCTGGGGAGACAGTGGGGTCACTGGGTCAGAAGAAAGCCACAATGGAGCCCAGCTGCATGAGAGTAAACTCAAAACTGTGCAAGCTGACCTTTCTGACGTGTCACAAACCTGAGAAGGAAGAGCAAGGGAAAGCTGCTTGGCCTGAGGTATGCCTCTGTAAAGACAGAGGAAGCGGCAGTGGTGGCGCACACTTTTCATCCCAGCATTCAGGTGAGAGGCACACAGATCTCTAAACTCAAGGTCAGCCTGGTTAGAGTGAGTTCCAGAACAGCCAGGGATACACAGAGAAACTCTGTTTGGAAAAGAAAGACAGAAAGAGAGAGCGAGAGAGAAGGCAGAGTGAGGTGCTGGGAGGAGCCAAGATCTGTCACTTGAGGATGAGCCCAGTACGTTGCCTTCGCCTCATACAGCTAAAGGAAATGTCTCGATGCGGGCAGAAGTGAGCAGATGGTGAGGAATAAATTCCCAGGGATGAGTGCAGGGCAGTGGACATTAGAGACTCCAGGCTATACCTGCTGCCAAGGCCCAGCATGGCGCTAGCCTATTTATTTTCTTGATTCCTAATAGAAGCTGGGAGTTAACATTAGGTCACGAGTCCTATTCTCTATCCACTGTGTCCTCTCTTCACTGTGCTTCATGTTGACTAATGTGACAACTGAGTGTCCCCTGTACCCATTTAGATGGAAACCATATTATGGTGTCGGGTAGGGATTTGAGGTCCCAGAACTTGTTCAAGTCAGCATGCCAGAACGAAGGTTGAGGCTAAGGCCACTCTCCTGTGTCCTCTTAGACTTCTCCTGGCCTGTGACTGTCCCCAGAGGGTACTCACAATCTCCCCATGCACTGAGCCACTCCACCTCCTGATGTGGCCCTCAAATTCCTAGGATATGGACATATTTCTATGCTCTCTATGCCCACAGCTCAAGGCAGCTTTCCCTCTAAGCCCTGGGCCTATCTCCACATAAGTAAGAAGAGCTGCTAGATAAATCTAAAAATGTATTTAGCCAATGCTTTATACTGGATAAGACCAAACACACTAGAATATCCATATGACAGTATCTTCCACCACCATGTTCTTAAGCTGGGCCACTCCCTGCTGGGTTGGTGACCTCAGCTGTGTTCTTAGGTAGCTTTCTGGTGAGGGAAACACTTCTACAACTCCCATGTCTTACCCATTTACCATGGAATCTCACTTTATACTTCTCAGTCCTGTGATGGGATCATTATTCCCATGTTACATGTAAGAAAACCAACTCCCAAATACCAGGGTCCAAAGTGGGAGATATGGTGAGCTGGAGGGGACAAACCTTGGTGCCGAGATTGCAGTTTTGCCCGATTCCCAAATGTGTTCTCACTCAGCTATGTGTGCCTGCTGTGGATAGGGTGCTGTGGATAGGGTGCTGTGGACAGGGTGCTGTGGACAGGGTGCTGTGGATAGGGTGCTGTGGACAGGGTGCTGTGGACAGGGTGCTGTGGACAGGGTGCTGTGGATAGGGTGCTGTGGACAGGGTGCTGTGGACAGGGTCTGTGAATAGGGTGATGTGGACAGGGTGCTGTGGATAGGGTGCTTGGACAGGGTGCTGTGGACAGGGTGCTGTGGATAGGGTCTGTGGACAGGGTGCTGTGGACAGGGTCTGTGAATAGGGTGCTGTGGACAGGGTGCTGTGGACAGGGTGCTGTGGATAGGGTGCTGTGAATAGGGTGCTGTGGACAGGGTCTGTGAATAGGGTGCTGTGGACAGGGTGCTGTGGACAGGGTCTGTGAATAGGGTGATGTGGACAGGGTGCTGTGGACAGGGCGCTGTGGACAGGGTGCTGTGGATAGGGTGCCTGGACCACCTCCCACAGTACCAGGAACAAGGGGTTCCTGCAGCTGGTGAGGCATAAGAGCTGGTGCCAAGGGCCCCCTCCTCCTTCTGTTTGTTAGGCTAGGTGCCAGACCAGCTTCCAATCAAAGTATTGTCTTGTCACCAAAACACCTCCTGGCAGAGTAGGAGTGCTGCTTCCTGTCAATTAGCTTGAGCAAAAGACCCAAACATTTTTCCCAGGTAGGAGATGAAAGGAAAAAGATAGAGACACAATGATATTCCCAAGACATGTCTTCTCATTAAGTCTACAAGATACAATATGGCTGCAAATTTCACGTGTCGTGTGTGTGTGTGTGTGTGTGTGTGTGTGTGTGTGTGTGTGTGTGTGTGTGTGTGTGCACTGGCGGGGAGGAGGTCAGAAATCAAGCCCAAGTGTCTTCTCAGTTGTCTCCACCTCTCATTGACCTTGGAGCTCACTGATTCAGCCAGGCTGGCTGCCCAGCAAGCCGCAGAGACTCACCTGCCCTGCCTCTGCAAGTATATGCACATGTCACTACACCTGGTTTGATTGTTTGTTTTTACATAGGCTTGGAGATTAACTCAGGTCCTTGAGCTTTCACTTCAGTTCTTGAGCCATTTCCCCGGCCCTTCTCTTTCAATAAGTGGTTTCCATAAGATTAGTAAATAATGGATTCACTCAGATTTTGAGACATTAGTTCCTAAAGATAGCTGAACATTTTGGTTCTCTAAGACTGTCCTGGCTTTGTTGATTCTGCTCCAGCTGTCGTGGACACTTCCTCATTCTCTCTAGCACCATGAACATCAGGGGTAGTGGTGTGGGAGGCACTTCCTCTGGGCTGACCTGGGAATCCATACTTGACATCTTTAAAGGCGCTTAGGGTCTAATTAAGGAGACTGGCAGACACATCAGAGAAAAGCAATTAGGCTCAGAAAAGGGAGTTGCCAACACTCAGTTAACACCTTGCCTGACTTTTCTCCTCTTCCCTGGAACCATGAACACAAAGGCTCAGCCTTCTCTCCTCTACCTGGAGGCAACTCCAAAGGGCATCCAAGTGTCAGATGTCCCTGGGCGCTGGCTGGGACAGTTGTGGTAACTGCTTGACAGCCTGCTTGTCTATCTGACTCAGCTTGCTCTCCTGTCCCACCACTGCAGGGCCAAAGCTGAGATACAGAATCATGGGGGAAAAATGCTTTAACTCCAAAATTTAAGCCTAAGGACAAGTTACTGGGGAAAAGGATTTCTATTTTTGTTTCCACAGAAAATGAAAAGCTGTGGATTCCTTCCAGACTAATGTGGTTTGATCAAGCAAGACTCCCTGAAGCAATGCCAAATGGGACAAAACAGCCTTGCAGACCACTACAGCCAGGATTTCTGTGTCTTCTTTGATCCCCCATGACAGCGCCCCCTACCAGCAGGAAGCAGTTTGGAAAGAACGACGCCCAAATTCCCAAATATTGTCTATAAATATTTGTTTTCATTTCAGTGGGCTTGGCTATAAATGGTTAATGACCACAAGCAATCTTTTTAAAGGTAAAAACGGAATTATGGTATAGAAAAAAAAAAAGAATCATGGGTCAAGGAAAACCTCAAGGAAGGAAACCCAGTCACTGAAGGTGTGTGTCATCATTTAATGAGAAACAGAGACAAATGTGCAATCTTAACCTCATCACAGCAGTGACTCCTGAACCAGTGTTATTACCCATGGGACTCCACCTTGGCCCTTTCCTGAAAACTGGTGCTGATTGGCATGACCACAGAAGACAGAGGGTGGTCCAAAACATCTCAGGACAGCCTGCAGCCTGTGCCTGTGCTCACCTCTGTCCCAACTGTTGCTTTGATCTAGCACAAAACAGAACTACTTGGTTGCCATTGTTTGAGGCTATCTTATGACCTCTGACAAGAAGCAGGGCACATGAGCCAAGCAGGTGGACCTCACCTGTAGCCTTGAGAAATAGCCCTCTCGTCTCAATTTGATTATAATAGAAGACCCAAGTTTGAGCCCCTGGTTTGCCACAAGCATGCCACAGGACCATGGTGGGTCACAACACAGGCAGGCTGGTCCAGGTTGAAGTGTCTGTTCTCTCTGGGTCCCCAGGGAGCACCCCACACCCCTTGGGCAACAAGAGGCCACCTGGCCAAGTTCTGGTCTTAGATTTTTGCTCCTACTGTCCAGTGTTTCTTTGACTTACAGCTGAGAATATTTTATTACTTGTACCCTAAGGCCATTTCAGAAATCTCAAACTACACTTAACAAGCAAGAGTGGTGTGGAGACAAACAACCTTTCTGTTCTAATCCTGGCTTCTCTCCAGGACCAAAATACCACCTCAGACGCTCTCATCGTTGCTGATAGAAACAGGCTGCTATCAAATGCCTGCCTTTGGGAGAACCAACTCCCCTGGTACCTCTCTCCTCCTACCCCCACGTGTGGCCCCTTAAAGACCACCTAGACCCAAGGAAGGCATGGGCAGCTGGAGAACCAAACTGAACTTTCCTACTTCTTAGACTCTGTGGTACACAGAGAGCATGGACCTCCATGGAACAGCATAGCACAGAGTACATACAAAGAGAAGGATGGGCAGATCCCCAAGTCCAGGGCTCCCAGGTGTGACCTTAGAGCTGAACTCATTTGACTCTTGCCCATGTCACAGATGGTCCATCCGTTCCTGCCTGGTGAGTAATATGGACAATTGCAGTAGAAATAAAATGTCACTCTCACCTAGCTCCATACCCTCACGTCCTGCTCAGACCTGGTCCCTGTTGATAGAAACAGGTTCTAACTACTGGAGAGTAGGCAGATACTTGAGTCCTGGAGTTGTCTTCTACCAAGGACTTATCTGGCACTGAACTGGCAATGAGCAGTCCAGCACAGCTGACCTCGTGTCTTCCACACTGGGTGTTCTTGTTAGGTTTCCTGTGCTGTGCGGATATCTTTCTTTGTCTACTTTCTTTCAGTGACCCACCCTCAAATAAAACCTAGACAAAAGTGTCACTATTACTAGTCTCCATTGAGGACTATGTACTGTCACAGTTGACAAAACACAAGACTAACCCTAGACAGACTGGAACTTTCTGTCTGTCATTGCCTCTTCCTCGGACCATACTTCATTTAGGTAACGTTACGATCAGTTTGTAGCCTGGAAATTTTTCTGAAAAATAAATGGGCTCTGAAGTGATGCTTCTTGGCAGCTGTTTGCTCTCCCATTTCCCCTATCCTCCCTCTGCTCCCTGCTAGGGATGTTCAGTTTCTGGTACCTTTGCTTTTGAGGGCACCCCAGACACTTGAAGAGGCACCCTCCAAACTCTAGCAACTCTTGGCTTCCTCCATTCCTATGTCTGCTTCCTCGAACTCAACCACTGGAGAAACACCCAGGCTTCCCATTTCTTCCTTAGACAACCCACCAATCTCAGCAACCCAAACCTGTCAGCATCTGTTGAAATGCAGCACTCAGGAAGATAAAAAAAACGTGCTGAGCATCGTGTTAGAACAGGACTTCGTGCTTGGTCAATCAGCTGTGACCTCACTCAGATGATAGTGGACCCACGTGACAAAGGAATTACATCCCTTGGGTTTAACGACAGGGACTCTCAGGGGTCTCCACTGCCACCCATGGTATGCATCTGCAGCCAGAAAGTCAGCTGGCTGTGCATGCCCCCACCCCCAAGCAGGGAAGTGCCTCATTCACTCGAATTGTACTCATCTCTTCCTCCACCTGCTTAGAAAATACCCAAACCTCCATCCTTTACTTCCTGTTGACAGGAAGCCTTCTCTGCCAACTCATAGCTTGCCACAGACCAATTGGATAGTATCTGAGCCACAAGGCTCCTGCCAGGGCCCTGATGTTTTGATGTTCTCTAGCAGTGAAATTGCTGATGAATGTTCAACAGTGACCAATTTGCTCTCAGAAGCCTTAGGTTTCCAGCTGCTTTTCTGTGAAGCAGAGGCCCACCCTCATCTAGGGAAGCTTGTCTGGCAGTGGTCCTTAGGCACTAAAGTCCTGTGGGAGGGCAATCTTAGAGTGACTTCCTTTTTTGCCAGGAGGGCAAAGAGGAAGGATGCCACATGGTGAGGGCAGAACTTCTGGAAAGAGGGGAATGACCTGCTGATGTGTAGATACAGAACTCCACATTTGCTGCCAGGTACAGTGACTATGGACCCTTTTGAGTCTGTTCTGGCCCTGTGCCAGATGGGAAGGCCCAGAAATGGCAGCTCAATGAGCTATACTACCTCCAGTCCTAGGAGCAGAGTACCCAGGGCCAAAAAGAGCTGTTGAAGTACTAGCCCATAGTATTGGCATATGTGACCTTGTCTGAAATAAGAGCTAAACTCAAAGCCAGGCAGTGGCGGTGCACACCTTTAATCCCAGCACTCAGGAGACAGAGGCAGTAGGATCTCTGTGAGTTTGAGACAAGCCTGATCTAGAAGAGCTAGTTCCAAGACAGGCTCCAAAGTCACAGAGAAACACTGTCTTGAAAAACCAAAAAAAAAAAAAAAAAAAAAGAACTAAACTCAGATGGTGTTGTTAGGGTAGGCCCTCATCCTATATGACTGGCAGTCTTTAAAGAGGAAGAAAAAGAAATGTGAGCACAGTCACTCAGAGGAAGGCCACATGAAAATGGAGGCAATGTTGGAGTGATGCTGCCACAAGCCACAAGAAGCTGTGGGGCTACCAGGCAGTACTTTGGGGACAGTAGAGAGAACATGGCCCTGCTAATAACTTGGCATTGGCCTTCAGGCCTCTAGACCCAAGAGGGGAGGTCCTTGTGGTTGCATGTCACCTGGTTTGTGCTCCTGCATTATAAAAGACCCAGAAACCGAATCCAACAGACGGGACTGGGGGAGCTGTGGGCAGAAAGTGGGGTGTACCCTAGCCTCGCCATGAGGGGTCCTCACCTTCTGTTTTTTGCTGTTCCCCTGAACTGTTTCCTCTGTTATGATGGGAATTGGTGTGGCAGAACTCGGGGAAATCTGAGTGTGTGACGAAGGCTGTGGGGTGTAGTGAGATATCCACCCTGCCTGCACCTGTTGCACTGACCACATCACTGGGGCGTGGATACAGGTGCAGACATGACCTGTGGGGGCTAGGCCTGGTGTCCCGGACCTCAGCTCTCTCTCTCTCTTACTTCCTGGTTGGGTTGCAGAGAGCATCTGGGGCATCCTTGCAGCAGGAACCCACGGTGGTCATCTGTTTCAGGTGTAAGTGATTTCTCACCGAATAAACATCCATCAGCCTAGATTGTGTCCCAGAATCTTCTTTCCCACGCAGTAGTGGGCAGCTCTGGGGCCGGCCCTGCTCTGGTTTTTTTGGTTTTTTTTTTTTTGTTTGTTTGTTTGTTTGTTTGTTTTTTGACCCTGCCCTCTGAGACTCACATCCTGGAGCTGGGTCAGAAAAACATCAGGGGAGTGAGCCGTAACTCTGCCTCCTCCCAGTTTACACTCTGCCGCTTTCCAAGTCAGCTCTGGATATACAGTGTACTTAAGATTACTGAACATGAGCACAAACACTAAGCCAGGAAGATCCTGGCTTGCTCTTCTGTCTGGTAACTGGGGAGCTGCACCTTGCTTTATTTATGTCCAACCTGTTACGTAGCAGGCATAGTACAAGGCCTGGGGCATCATGGCACCAAGGTGTCTGTGGCTTCTACTGTCCTACAAGGGTAACCGTAGGCACCTGCCACCCAATAGACTCTGCACAGCTTCCTGCTTTTAAATAGGGCAAACTGTGGAGACTTAAAGCAGCAGGCTTTGATTCTACATCTGTTCACAGTCTGTGCTGGTCTCTGGTGTCAGTTGGTAACTCAGCTGAGCCACGGGACATAGCAGCCCTATTCACAAAGGCCAGCGAATAAAGCACAATATGGTGTGTGTCTAGCACGCAGTTCAGATAGCCTCAAATCCAATGCTTTCTCCAGCCTATTGGTCACAATAGGACTCAGAACATGGAGCCATAGACTCTGCCTCTAGACAGGTCACAGTGTAAGGAATTTGAGTACAGTTAAATCAGTAACTAAATCTCTAAATCTAACTAATGTCATTAAATAGTTAATACATATATAATTCTATTATATACTGTTTAAATAATGAATTTTAGTATATATGCACTATGTCATATATAGACATTTCAAACAAAGTGGAAGTCTCTACTTAACTCCAGTACCCCAAATGACATTCAGTTGGCATGCTGTACCCACATTCAAGAAGCCTACTCACTGGCCAGAGCTTTCACATGAAGACATGGACACACAGCATTCAGGCTTTGTTAGTAAACCTGAAGCCAAAAGAGAGTCCTAGGGCCCAGCACTGAGCTGCTGAAGCTTCTGACTTGTGGGTCCTCTAAGAGTTTATGCTCACAAACACCCAAAGATGCACCAAGCTACTGAAGCATGATCTAAGATGCTGACTCACATTGGCTACTCCAGCTGCTAGCTAATCTTTATTTGGAAGCCAGAAATATCCTGCTGCTGTCAATTAGTAGTAAAGAGTAGTTCTTCTTAATGATTGATAAAGAGTGCAGATGACTTATGAAAGATCTACAGATGATGTATGGATAGACAGAGCAATGGATACATGATTGATGGATGGAGATGACAGATAAGATAGGTATATAGATAATACATGGATACTTGAATATAAACAGACATGGATAGATGATGAATGGATGAAGATGATACATGAATATTTGGACAGATTAGATAGATGATGGCTATATGGGTATATAATATATGAACAGATAGATGATGGTTGGATGAATGGATGGTTGGATGGATAGATGGATGAATAGATGATGGATAGATGGACAAATGTTACATGGATACTTGGATAAATTCGATAGATCACAGATAGGTTAGTTAGGGGTTTTACTGCTGTGATAAAACAAATTACCAAAAGCAAGTTGGGAAGTAAAAGGTTTGACTTATACTTCCATATCACTGTTCAGCATCAAAGGAAGTCAGGATAGGAACTCAGACAGGGTTGGAACCTGGCATCAAGAGCTGATGCAGAGGCCATGGAGGGATGTTGCTTACTTGTTTGCTCCACATGGCTTGTTCAGCCTGCTTTCTTATAGAACCCAGGGCCACCAACCCAGGGATGGCACTGTCCACAATTAGGTGGGCCCTTCCCCACTCATCACTAATTAAGAAAATGCCTCACAGCTGGATCTTATGGAGGCTCTATCCTTCCTCTCTGATGCTTCTAGCTTGTGTCAAGTTAACACTAAACCAGTCAGTACATCGATGGATGCTCAATAAATGAAAGGATGGGTAGACAGGAAAACACACCAATGACATGAGAACAGAAGAAACAGAGGCTAGAATCCAACTGTTTTAAACCAGGAGGTGTAAGAATCCCATAGAGAACTTAATGAATAACAAAATCATGGGTTTTATCTCAGATATTCCAATTGGGTAGTTTAGACCGACACCTAGCATTTGACATTTTTAAAAGCACATTAGACAGTGCTATTATACTTAAGCTGGTTCAAGACCACACTTTGATAAGCCCTGCCCCAAATTCAGCCCTCTAAGATAATGTACAGACCGTTTTAGTCAATGTCAAAGCCAGATGTCTTCCTCAGACCCCACTACAGGGTGTTTCAGTGGTGAGAGGGACAGAGAGTATATTGTCATTTGATCCTCCAACCCCAGGGTCACAACACTATTCCTATTGCTATACTCTGCAGGGAGTGTGGTCACAGGCCATTCACCAGCACCAAGGGCCCTGTGGCCTCAAGCAGAGTGAGAAGCTAGACACACAGCAGGTGGCAGTATCTTGAGCTCACTCAAGCCCAGTTATACCACCATAACCTTCTGACTGGCCAGAAGCTCTTGCCTCTATTTTTAGTTTGTCTCCAGTGACAGTGAAGGACTTCAGGAGCTCCTCTCCCAAGAGGGCTGGGAACATGTGTGTTCTGTCACTAATGTGTACTAAGTGAAGACCCTAACCTCTCTGGGAGCTTGTGTCACACAGGGTCCTGCCTCACTCAGGTCCTTCTTCCCGTCTTCCTGGGAGCATCCCCCAACTATCTCCCACTACAGAAGGGCTCTCAGACTCTGACTGCTGAAGTCTGCCAAAGCACTTCATCTTGCTGGTGTGTCTGGCTTCTCCAATTTTAATGGCTTCTGTCTGGGCCCCTGAAAAAGCTCCCAGACAGAACTTAGGTCTTGGTGAATTCTTTAAAGTTAAACAGTGTTAGCAAAGGAGTAAGAAAGAAGTTTCAGGAAGCCAGACAGGCCATGAGGATATGCTAATAAGTGGATTCCTTGGGGAAAACAGCAGCATCCTGCTGGGTTCTCCTGAAGTGGTCTGCAGCCACATCAGAATTATCTACCCAATGACACCCTACTTGGTGGAAGTCTTTCCTTTGAGTACTGTGATGGTTAAGATAAGAACAGCCCCCACAGGATCCTATATTTGAATGCTTGGTCCCCAGCTGGTGGAACTGCTTGAGAAGAATTAAGAGGAATGGCTTTGTGGAGGAGGTATGTTACTGGAGATAGGCTTTCAGGTTCCCCTGGTACTTGCCCCAACCCCTGCCTCACACCGAAGTAACCAACACAGACGCTATCTGTGTTGGTTAGCTGAACCAGATGCCACAGCTGGGAAGAATCTTTCAGATAGGGAGAAAGACACATGCCCAAAGCTGCCCACAAGGCTATGGGGAACTTAGGGCAGGCTTGAGCATAGGGGGCAAGGTCTTTGCTGCAGTTCTGCCTTTGTGAGCAATTTCTGAGTTTTGGCTGGCCTGGAATTCATTAAGAGAACCAGGTTGGCTTTGAACATATGGAGATCTCTGGGCCACTGATTCCAGAGTACTGGAATGAGGTGTGCACCACTATGTCTGGCAGAGCTGGCCTTTGAGCCAAGGTTGTCTGAGGAGATACAGGATGCCCAATTAAACAGGAGTCTGCATAACAATAGACCAGTTTTAGTGCAAGTATATTCCAAACATGGCATGGGACACACTTAAGGTTAAAGAAAAAAATGCATGTTGTTTGAAATCCATTTTTAACTGGGCCTCTTCTGTTTACTCTCTGGTAACCTTCCTTCAAGGTCCTACTTGGTTTGGTCTCAGAGCATTCCCTTCCTTCCATGGGGCACCACATTCCACTGGATCTAGAAGTACCATCTCCTTCTGCATCTGATGTGTTCTCACCATAAGCAGTTGCTGTGGAGCTGACGGCAAGTCCCTAGTTCACAGCCTTTTCCGGCACAGGAATCAATGGGTCACCATTAGTGGATAGATACGAGGAGCCTCTGGTCCCACCAACAAATACAAGCACTCTTAAGAGATAGAACTCTCTCCCCTGGACCTGGACCTAATCCTAAGGAAAACACCAGGCATAGGTCACATTTGGCCACATTTGGTGAACAGCTGTGTGACAATGGAGTGAATACTGTTTTCAATAAGGGCTGGGTTATGCCAAGAATATGCTTTGATGTTGCTTTTCAGCATTCAGCCTATCAGGCCCTTAGCTGGTGCAGGATTTTGCCCTATACTGTCACACACATCACCCCACTTCCATGATAAGCACGATGAAGTGGGGGATCAGCCTCTCCATTTGGCCTCGATTCAATGTGGCTTGCTCAATGGGCACACACTATTTATTCCCCTCCTCTCTCCTTGCCCACTTTTATTATTCATTTTATTGAGACCATTTAGGCTTAGGTTTACAACAATCCTCATGCCTCAGCCTCCTAAGTGCTGGGATCTCTTTCTTTACTCTGGCATGCATGTAATAATCACATGTATACAGCACTTTACACTGTAAAGAGCTTTCCCATTTATTATTTTATTTCAGCCTCCCTACAAACAGACCAGTTTCTGAGACAGACGAGGCAAGCTGAATGGTTAAAGGGCCAGCGCACACGATAACTGTTGAACATGTCTTAGCAGTAATTTTTGACTTTCTATTTAAAATAGTTTTAAAATGCTTTACATGGGCAATGTAAGTAGGGGTGTTTTCTCAAATAAAGCCTGTATTCCTGCTTGTTTGGGTCACTGCAGGACTCATGACTTGCCCAGATGCCCAACTTCACCCTGCTCCCCAAAGAACCCATTAGCCATAGTGGGCTCCAAACCCCAAGTTTCCACTCAGTGTTGTACTCTTGGGCTGGAATTAAAAGGTGATAGGGAGCATCTAAAAGGAAGGGCCTGAGGGTAAATGAGTACCAGGTAGCCCTGGCAAGCCAGCTCTGCCTATGCTGTGACAGGGATCAGCGATGATGCCATGGGGTAGTACTGGCAGGAGGTGGGGCTGAATGTGCTCTACCACACTGCCTAGCATGTGCACGTGTAAAAACCTTTGCTTAGCTGGTCACCTCGAAGGATGCAGCCAGGTACGAGTTCCCTTAGCAGGTAAAGCTAAGGACTGGGGTACACCTCTTGCGACCAGATCCCCCATTATGGAGGTGAAAACTAGCGTCCTTGGGCTACCCTCTAGGGCAGGCCAGACTGATTGGTGATCAGCATTGTGAACAATCTGTTCTGCATGCTGCTCTCTCTGGTTGTTTAGATCAATGTCGCCAAAGTCTAACCAAGGTGGCAGAGTGGTGATTTGAGCTGAAGTTAGCTACAGCCCTGTATAGATGAGGGCTCCTCTAACCTTCAAATTCCACAGAAGCCCCAAATATTCCTGGAGCCAAATCTAGGAAGCCACTGCAAAGGGACCCCAGCCGTGACTCACATGAACCCTGAGGAAATTGGTGTGGAGGGAGAGCCATTTGGGGGTGGACCCACACCGTGGCCCCTGCCATGTCCCCACCCACTACTCCTTTCCTCTGTCCCTGGGGGCCGCGCACAGCTCCACAGCTCCACACCCCCACCCCTCCACCCCCAGAGCGCAGTCCACACCGTCCTTTTTCAGCAAAACAACACGACTCACCACCCCCCTCCCCAGCACCCGCACCGGCCAGATCCGGGGCTACGCCCAGTCCTCCACCAGGTTACGCGCACCCGGGAGCGCGCTCCGCGTCCCTGCTTCCCAGCAGACACCCCTGCCCTTGCCCCTGCCCGGGACAGTTCCGGAGCTCCACGCGAGTGCTGACCGAGATCTAACCATGGATTCCGCGGCCCAGCTTGGGCCTTGCCCCTCCCCCTCCCCAGCCTCCCGAAGGGACAGGAGGGACAGGACGGCGCGCGGGGGGTGTCCCGTGTTAACCGCCTCGGCGCTGCGGGAATCTGGAGCTCTGGGAACGGGACTCACCGGAATGTGCACTCGTAATGACCGTCTCTTCAAGCTGGGGTTTTTCTTGCCGCCGCTCCCTCCGGGGCTGGAAACCTCTTTCTTCTTCTTGGTGTCCATGGCTGCGCTTCCCATAACTTTAGCCAGAAGTTAATTCTGGTGCCTCGTCCCCGGGATTTGGTCCCCTCGCTGCCTCCCAGGGCTGCTGCCGTTACACTGGAGCCGCGCGCTCTTTATGACTGTCCTTCCACCCTGAAAACACCTCGTGGGGACTTCCGCGGGGAGGGCGGGTGGCGCAGGTAACACGCGGGGCGGCACCCGAGGGGCTGGCGGTCCGTGGGATGCTGGGTCGGAGCGACCTCTTCCTCCTACCGAATCATCGAGTGCAGAATCGAGAACCGCGCTGCTTATGGTTACGCGTGGCAGAAGTCTCGTGCTGGGTGACAAAGTTTCCCTCCCACTGCAAAGCGAAGCAACATTTTCCACCTCTCGGCTCCTCCCACAAATTCTCAAAGGTAATTGGCCAGGCAGGTGCAATTAACAACAGCAATTTGGAAAACAGCCTTCCCGTGCTCGTGCCTCGATGGAATCAGTGTCCAGAGAGAGACGCTTGGTATAGAAATGCATAACCCTGGGCCGCACAATAAAGCAGCAGGGAGCCTGGGACCCGGAGGGCCTCCTCTCTAGGCAAGGGGGAGGGCAGAGGGAGAAGAGGAGGTGCAAAAGCGAAGGCTCTTCGCAATTGGGCTGGCGCGTGGCCGCAGAAATAAACTGTGGCGGCGGCTGGCTGGGATCTGCGGGCCGAAGGGCGCGCCCTAGCCCCTAGGGGAGAATTGGGCAGGGTGCCCGCCCCGGGCGGCCTCTGAGCAGCGTCCCCTAGGACTCGAGGGACTGTAGGGGCCGAACCTGGCACAGACTCAGGCTCCGGGAGCGCAGGGCGGTGGAAGACTGCGCGCGTTGAACAGGAAGTGCGCGGTGTGCGGCGCCACTGTCCCACTCCACGCCACCCACGCCACCCCCGAGTCGCCGTGCATTTTGTCTGTCTCAGACAGGCCGACTCCGGACGCGCCCGGAGCTGATTTTTGATCCATCTCGCTTTGCAGTGTCTCTGTTTAGTGCATAAACACACCCACACCCCGACCACGCCGCGATTGAAGCCCCGGGTACAAGTGGCTCAGTGATCCAGACTTGCTTCGCGGAACTTCGCCACCCTGCGGCGTGGGGACACGCATCCTGATCCAAAGAAGCCTATGGCCAGGTGAGTGCGGGCTTTTCTCCACGACTGGGTTCTTTTCATCTTTTCCAAGGGCTGCGCAGCTGAGGTCCTGAGACCACGGGAGGAAATGGGTGCATCGGAGCCTGAAAACCAGGGCGAACACACCACGTGCTCCTGGGCCTTCAGAGCCACTAGCTGCAGATCTGGCATTGACAGCTTCTCTGGGCTTGGGCAGTGCAACCATGGCTTCTGGGCTGAGTAAAGGGAGCTCTTCTGCTCCTGCTCAAGAGTTTGAAAACTGGGTGGCTCTCTGAAGATGACATCAGCCCATTTGAGCCCTGCAATCAGTAATGCACATATGATACACGGAGAATGACCTGATAGAGGTCGCTTTGATGAGACACCATGAGGCAGTTGAGGAGGTGGCCTTTGCCAGGCTCCCTGCTCTCAGAGGAGGTGATGTGGTTAGCACGCTTTAGAGACCATTATTTAGGAAATGACATGTCTGTCCATGAGAGACAACCCAGGTTTAGCTATCTCCTGGGTTTCCACGTTTCCAGCCTACTTCCTGCAAATTAGGTAAAACCCTACAGTTGAGAGGGGTGTCCCCAGTCCACCAGTAGATTTGTATGCCTTCCTTCATGCTTTAAGCCAATAATGAAGCACACCCCCTCCCCAGTACCCCCTAACCAGTGTCCCTAAGCAGTGTCTGGAGGGCATGCTTGAACCTGTCTAGGCTTAACACTTAAGCAGCTGTCTTTTATAGGTTTCTTGTCCTGCTTCTTGCTAAAAGGACTTCCAGAGACTGAAAGATATCATTCTACCGAACGGTCAGATTGCTCCTTCGAAGCAGAAGTAGGGGATTTCGAGGGTGGGGACAATGTAAATGTCCACCAGAAAAATGTCACTCCAGGACTGTCAAGTTCTCTGTGTAGTTTGAAATGTTCATCTTTGTCATGATTTGCCAGGATACATAATGGGCACCACGTGATGAGTGAGAAAAGGCTTTCAAAGAAGTGCTCAGAAGAGACCAAACTGACAAGGAAAGGCTGGGGGCGGGGCGGGACCATGATGCTCCTTAACTTATCACCTGTTTTAGATCAGCCCCCCTCTTAGATCAGCCCCCCCATACACACACACACACTCTCTCTCTCTCTCTCTCTCTCTCTCTCTCTCTCTCTCTCTCTCTCTCTCTCTCTCTCTCTGTGTGTGTGTGTGTGGGGGGGGTGGTATTAAGATGTCCTCTTCAATCCTCTCTCCATGTTATGTTTAAAGAAGAGATCTCTCACAGATGGGCATCCAGATGCCAGCTAGGTATGCTGGCCAGAGAGCCTCTGGAATCCATCTATGTTTGTGACACACAGTGCCAGGGTTACTTAAACCTTCCCTCACCAAGATGGACTTCTTGTTTTTATAAGCAGCATTTAGCAATTGTTATAATGTCTACTTTTGTTTATGATTTGTATAAATATGTATAATCTTTCACCAATAAAGTATTCTCTTGATTTTATTTATTTATTTATTTATTTATTTATTTATTTATTTATTGGAGTGCAGACTTTGGAGCCTTGGAATCCTAAATCTAAATATTGGGGCTTGAGATGGCTCAGTGAATAAAAGTTCTTACAAGCAAGCCTGACTACCTGGGTTAAATTCTCAGAATTTATGTGAAAAGTTGTGTGCAGTGATGTGAACCTGTTATCCAGCTCTCCTGTGAGCCAATGTAGGTCACGGAAGAGCACCAGTAACAAGAGAGACCCAGCTTCAAACAAACAAAGCCACCAAAGTGGAGGGAGAGACTGATTCCTGAAAAGCTATCCTCTGACCTCCATATGAAGTCCATGGCACATACCCACCTGTGCACACGGACACACACACACACACACACACACACACACACACACACACACACTTTTAAAACCCTAAGTCAGAAATGTTTTATAGACTGGAGAGGTGGTTCAGTGATTAAAGCTCTTGCAGAAAAGCTGGGTTCAGTTCTCAGTGTCCACACTGTGGCTGACAACCACCTGTAACTCCAGCTCCAGGGGATCCACTACTCTCCTCTGATCTCTAAGAGTTCCAGCACACATTGTTGCTCAGGCACACACACATATACATAAAATAAATCTTTAGAAATGTATTTTATTAGTCAAGCATGGTGACACACACCCCTAATCCCAGCATTCAGGAGTCTGAAGTTGGAGGCCAACCTGAGCTACATTGTTGAGAACATGTCTGCAGAAAGAAATATGTATGGTGTTGCTTATTTTTTAAGAGTTTGAGAAGGGTATATACCAATATTCCTGAAATCTGTGTGTTTCTCAATCATCCATATTTTCCTTCTGAGAAATATATTGATGTCATTTTCCCTATTTAAGACTCAAGGGGGGGTGTCATAAAAACAGACAGAACAGGAAAACTGTTGACTGGGGACATTTTCTGACCCTTCATTGCCATTTCCCTCCACACCTGCCCCTCCCCACCCCCACATGAGTAGTTTGGTTTTGGTTTTTTGAGACAGGGTCTTACTCTGTAACCCAGACTGGCTTGGTAGTTCTAACCATCCTTATTTTTTAGCCTTTCTAAAACTGGGTTATAGGCATGATTCACCAAACCCAGCCTCATACCCCCTGCTGCTTGTAGCCTGTGTAGGCCATTGTTCATACAGTGACCTACCTACATTGCTAAATGCCTTACATGTGACAATTTTTTTTCAAAACTAATGCAATAAAAATCTGCATTTCAAAATATTCAAAACAAAACACAGAGCCTCATTTAAACCAGACTACCCATGAACTCACTATGTAGCCCTCTAGGATGACCTTGAACTTCAGAACCCCTTGCCTCCACCTCCCGAGTTGAGGGATTATGAGTTTGTGCTACTACATCAAGTTTATGCAGAGCTCCATGAACTCTGTGTAGGCATTCTACCAACTATGCTACCTCCCAGCCCAAACCCAAATATTAAAGACAGGGTGCCTTTCACCTCAGACTCCGAGGTCACTCAACGCTACTAGCCATCCTCTCTTAGTGTAACTTCCTGATTTTTAGAACAATATTGTATTAAGTAGTAGACTTCATAGTTTTTTTCCTACCGCAGTGTCCCTCCCCCAAAGGTCAGACCACCTGCGCATCCCCTCTGACTGGTAGGAGGGTAAGAGAGCTTGAGAGTCGCCTTGTGGGCTTGTGGGGAAGCACCGGTCATTCTGTCTTCATGTCCACTGGTGAGCTGTGGGCAGAGACAAGCTGGTTTCTTCATTTGTAAGTGGACCATGAGACTTTCAGATCTGTAAGGCTTTTGCAACCAGGGCTTATATGCTGTCTTGATTGTATTTTGTACGACTGTGTTAATGTTATTGCTCTAATAATTTCATGAAGACTTTTACAAAAGTAGCATTGCATTATGAATTTAAAACAGACAACAGCAACAGAAGTATCCTCTTCTCATCAGCTCATGATTTATGCCTAAACACATCTGATGTAGGAGTTACAACCCCTCTTTTACACCACACTCTGTGTGACAGCTACACTACCATAGGAACACCCCCACCCCCACATCTGGAGTCCCCATTTCTGAATGTTGTTACACACCAGGCTCCTGTTCAACATGCTGAACCCCATGGTGGTGCTCCTCTTCCTCAGCCAGGGTGAAGACTATATTCAGGACCAAGGCCTACATCCCAATTGAGAAGCAAAATGCCAAGAGTATAAGATTAACATAAAGTTGGTATGGTGGCACATGCCTGGCCTTCAGCTACTGGGGAAACTGAGTTAAGCTCACTAGTTCAAACCCATCCTGGGAAACAGTGAGGAGAGGTAGGCAGGGAAGGGAAGAGGGGACAGGAAGGAGGGGGGAGTAGGGAAGGAGAAAGATTTCTGTTCATTCTCCATCCAGAGCTTATATAAGGAACATTAATAGTTTAATTTCAATTAATCTAGCTTTCCCCTATTCTGCATTATGTTTTTCATTGCCTATTGATATCCTCTTTAAACAAAAGTGACTTTGAACATCATGGGTCACCTTTGTGGATCACTGAGTATTTAGAAGCCCTCATGTATTAGAAGTCTATACATACCTTGTGCATTGGGAGAGTATAAATTAGGCCTCTTGGGAATCTGTAGATGATTGTGTTTGATGAAGTCCCATACTGACATTGGTTACCATGTTAGAAAGAGGACAGTGGGTGTGTGTGTGTGTGTGTGTGTGTGTGTGTGTGTGTGTGTGTGTGTGTGTGTGTCTCGCTTGGAGGATAACTTCCAGGGCCATCATTCTCAGGAACAACATGCATCTCCTTTTGAGGCAGTCTCTCATTGGCTGGGAACTCACCAATTAAGCTAGATTGTTTGTTAAGCAAGCCACAGGGATCCTCTTTTCTCTGCCTCTCCAGTACTAGGATTATAAGCCTGTGCCAGCATACCTGGATTTTGGGGGAGTCAAACTAAGGTTCCTGTAATAGCAATGGGTTTCATCATTAACATGATATTCTTAAAGAAGTGGTTTGAGATTAAAGCAAACAATAAGGAACTTGTACAAACCAAAGGAGACTTAGTAACAATAGAGAGCTGACATGTAGAATACAAAACATGGAACATAAAAATGACCAAGTAGAAAACAGAATTTGTTCCATGTCTGATGCCTCAATAACCAAAAACAGAAACAATGCAATATATTAACATGCTAGCAGAAACAGCTCGTTCCTGGTCGGATGAAGCTAAATAAGGTTAAAAAAACTAGAACATCAGATAGAAGATTAGCAGATAGAATCTGTTCCATGTCTGAGGATAATGGCAAGCTAGCGGATAGAACATTGTTTCTGGAAGGCAGTTTACATGCCATTCAGATAATATCTAAGGATGAGAATATTAAAAACATGGAATAGTTGGAGAAAGTAAGAAACTGACTGATGCAATGAAGTCTCTAGAAAGTTATATGCTTCAAGAAGTTCAGACACTCAAAGAAGCAATGGTGAATAGATTCCAGGCCTTAGAAAACCTTCAATCTGATACATCAGAAGAACTACAGGTAACAGGGCATGAAAAAGACTTAAATTTTTCTATACCATTTAGGGTCAGGGGAGTTTTCCCTGTATTTATTAATGAAAAACCAGCAATGAAAAAACACCCAAAAGGTGTCATTGCATATCAGTGGGAACCAATAAGTATGAAAGATTTAAAAGGTATAAAGGGAGCAGTAGTCTCTTATGGCATGAACTCACCATATGTGAAGCAATTAATAGAATAATGGACAAGGAATAACAAGGTAACCCCTAAGGATTGGGATCAATTAATATCAGCTGTCCTTGAAAACTCCTCTCAATTAGAGGTTCCCATGCTTACAAGGCAAACACTTTACCATCTACGCCATCCTCCAGCCCCAGGAATCAGCTTTTTGATCACCTCTGACATGCCCAGCACTGTGATAGATACTTCATGTTATTGATCTAATGTTTATCAAAGTCCTCCGAGAGAGCTATCACACTCATATGAAGCCTGGCTGCTGGCTTGTGTTTTGTGCCCATTTAACTCTGTTAAACTGTCATTGCCATATCCTTTGGGACAACAGAAAAAAAAAGGGGGGCAGCCTCTTCTATTTTTAAAACCTTTATACCAGACTTACAAGACTCTAGGAAATGTCTCTAGGGTGACCTTGAGCAAACTGCATAACATCTCAACTGCCCTGGTGTCCTGGCCTGTGACACAGTTGGTGAGAGCAATCACCTGTGTGTTTAGAACACAGTGCCTTGATTCTGTGCAAACGGCAGTCCTTGGGGACTGAACTGACTTCAGGGCTTCTGTTAATTCTGCAGCGACCCACTGCATGCCCTACTAAAGGGTCACTTTCTAATCACAACAGCCAAGACAGAAGCATTTCCATATTTGCTTTCCTTGAAGCTTAGGAACTGATGGTGTAATTTCATGGTGGCTTCTGTTCTCAGAATCAAACTGAGATTATTGATATTGTTCCTCCAAGAACACAAAGGAAGGACCCAGCAGGAGTGGAAACTGCCTTGGAATGGTCACTCTTGTGTGCCCCTCCGGGCCTGCTTTCATTTGACAGGGAGCCTGTACCAGCCACCTCGGCTCTGCACAACAGGCTTCCCTTCATCCATAAAGCTAACTAGCCATGGGCGATTCCAACAGTGAAATTCAGGAGACTTGCATTAAGGTCAAGGTGAACTCTGTGACACTGTCCTGTCTTCTCTTCAGGGAACAGCCAGGATGCTGACAGCTCCATGTCTGAGTCCACACTCAGCAGTTCGGTGACAGAATCAGCACACATGGCTTATGTGGCCCAAAATGTGTCTGTCTGGTAAATGGAAGCAGAGATAATCCCAGAAATTGTACCCCAATGAAGGGCATTCATCACATTACCAGCATCAGCTGGGAATAAAACCCTAGTTCTGCCAGCAGCTGCCTTCAGCATTGCTGTTCGAGACATGAGGTATTTTGTTCTAGTTTTTTTTTTTTTAAACCTTTTATTTGTTTAGGGTGGGGTACATGCCATAGCCCTACTGTGGAGATCAGTGGATAACTATAGAATCAGTTCCCTCCTTCTGCCTTTATATGGGTTCTGAGACTAGATTCAGGTTGCCAGCCTGTGTGACAGCTGCCTTTGCCCACTGTCTTTCTGGGCCTTATTCTAGTGGTCCAGCCTCACCTCTCATTGGGAAGAAAAGCCTGGACTCTGCTGGTAAAGTATGACTATTCATCATTTAGCGGAGTGTTCTGAGCATGCAATGAGTTGTGATTCTCACTGTTCCCAGAATATGTTTCAAGACTGATTTGTGACCTCTCCTTCACCTGCCTAGTGGTACATGGTGAAATAATACATATTAATCATAGTAATTCCCTTGGCAGATAAAGTTGGTAAGTTACCTTGGTAAGTAACTCACCCCTGAAGTTCCTATACTGACATACAAATCTGACCCATCTTACATAAAATGTCAGCAACACTGGCTTACAACACTGGGTGACTTGTAGCTGGCATCCAGACATGGGCTCTAGAATACCAGTGAATGTCTTTTCAATGAGACTTCAGATAAAAAATAATGAATACATTTACATGCTGTCTATGCCTTTGGTATGGGTGACATAAGGTGGATGAAGTGACAGTACACACAGGCTTAAACCCTTGACCTCCAAACCTTACTTACAGGAAAGGACAAGCACCATCCAGGCCTTCAGAGGAAGGGTGTCCCTCCCAGAAGGGCTGAACCAAACCCTGAGTCCAAACCATGTACAACCTTGCCAGAGTCCATGCCTGCCCTTGTTCCTTAGTACTTTATACCATAATCAACCAACATTCATTTGCCAGGCAGACAGGTCCCATGGGGACACTCAGTCCAAGTACTCTTAGTGTACAGGGCATCTCAAGGACATGGTGGATTTTGACAATTCTCCTTATGCCATGTAGGTCAAAAGGTATTTTATGAAATGTCCCTAAATAGAACTCTGAAGAATCTCATGCGGTCTTGTGGAGAGACTGCGGAGGACAGGAACTTTCCATACAGGGCCTTTCAATGTGGGCTTGGATGAAGTCCCTTTAAGTCAGCCACACCCACAAGGTTTGAGACCTTTCTACCAAAGGCCTTGTTGTTTTCTAGCCCCACTAGTCATGCCTTTTACCTTCTAAGTTAAAAAAGAAAATAATAAAGCCTAATGACAAAGCTCTGCTCTGGCCTGTTTGTATGCATCATGGGACCTATTTACCCATGACTCAGGGCTGCACAGAATTTGAGATGGCAGAGTAAAGATGCTACAGGGGAAGGGCTGGCTGTAAGGTTCATTGCCAACACACAGCATGTGCAGAGGGATGCTGGCCTCATTGTGGGCAGCCCTGAGCCCAGCAGGCTTCATGGTGACTTGTGTAGTTGTCAAGTCACATAACCGAATATGATGCAGGGATGCAGGGGGCCATAAAAAATCTGGAAATAGTAAAAGGTTTCTGAAATTGCAATGAGAAAAACTGAATTCAAAAATCAAATACAGGGATCAATCAGTGGTGGCACCACACCTTTAATCCCAGCTCTAGAGAGCAGAGGCAACTCCAATCTCTGGGAGTTGAGACCAGCCTGATCTACAGAACAAGTGTCAGGATAGCCTCCAAAGCTACACAAGGAAACCCTGTCTCAGAAAAACAAAAACAAAACAAAACAAAAAACAAAAAACAAACCAAATGCAGAATGAATTTGAGTTGCTTCTGGTGGTACTTGCCTGTGTCACATAGCAATGTCCACTGCAGCCCTTGTTCTGATTTCACAGCGAGCTCAGAGTGCAGGCCACCACACTATGCAGTGCCACCTAAGCTGTCTAAAACACATCAGCTCAGATTCGATACTATGGGATCTATGAATGGCAGTGTCTTTACTGTGCATAAAAAGTTCTCTGTGCTTACAGAAACCTGTTTAATTGCAGAAAACAGACTTTAAGGATTTTTCTACTTTTCTGCAGTATGCCTCATATCTGTGTATGTTTGGACTGTACTGTGTTAGAGTATTTGATCTTTACAATTGCTGTTTGAGTTGCAGGCTTGAGGTTTACAGAAATTCACTAAATGAGTTTTGGCTTAAGATGAGGACAGAATTTCCAACAATTTCTGAAATGGCTTAAAACATACCCCTGGTATTTTGCACTAAATATTTATGTATATGAAGCATTGTTCTCAGCATTGATTATAAAATCATAGAGTAATCAACTCTGGAAAGGGTGAAGATGCCTTACATCCTGCAGGGTCGGATACTCTGCCAGGGTTTAACTCTTATGTAAAACAAGCAAGCACACCCATCACCCATTCCACTAGTGTGAAAATCACTTTCAGTTTTGATACGTGAAAAATATCAAAGAACTGTTTTGAAATAAATTTCTTTGTGGTTTATTATCAGTGAGTGTTGGATCTGTGTATCTGTCTTATATGCCTATAAAATTTTGTTGAGCAAAAAGGAGTTGTGAGAAAGTTTAAGAAGCCCCAAGTTAAAGAGTTTCTTCTCAGAGACTCAGTGAGACCCTATCCTTGGAACTTTTAAATGTCACTCAACTATTTCCAGAGAACTGTGTTGTGGCCACTCCTGGGAGACTTGGTGTATGTCAACAGGGTGGAGATGCAGATGGAGTCTGCCTGCCCGGTGGATTTTCTTGTGGCTATTGTGGCCATCTGCCTCTGATCCTAGATCCATTTCTGGTCCACTCAGCTCTATACTGATGTTTGGACTGGGCCACTATGAGATGGTAGATAGGTCTGCAGATGGCAGTGATGAAAGAGGGCAGGCCAGATGGGTTTTATCTCTAGGATGCAGGAGCTGGAAGATTGGCAAAGTCATAGGGAAGACAGGATCTTCATTTCAGCTTTGCTTTTCTTATCTTCAGTGGCTTTATGAGATCATAAACAATATATCATCACAAGGAAGTATGGAGAAAATAAAGTCAGCCAATTTAGCCTGTGAGACCATGAGGACACTGGCTGCTTTCTGAGTGGGATAAGATGATATTAAAGGTCATCCTGGAAAGCAGAACTGGGCATGATGAGTGGGAGACTGGCTGCAGAGAACTTACAAGTCATGGGAAATTGAAGCTAGTATGGTAGACGTCTACTTCTAGAAGCTATGTTGAATAAGACAGCAGGATAGTAGGGTAGTGGATAAAAGGGCTTTTTCTTTTCAAGGTAGAGAACTCTGGCAGTTACCATGCTCATGCCATGATTCTGGAGAGGGGAGGGCAGCAATGGCTTGGGCAAGAACAGGAGCTAAGCCCTCCAAGGGAGCAGACTCAGTTGTAGCGAGCATAGCAGGCCCCATATGGAAGCTATTCTGTCCTATACGTCTAGAAGTACCTATTACAGGCAGTTGGGGAACCAGGCTTTTTCTTGGGTGCCTCTGTCTCCCTCCATAGGGAGAAGCCATACCATCTGTTGCCACAAGGAAGGTGCTGGGGAGAGAGGTGACAAGAAAAATGTAAAGTGGAACATGAAGCACTCATCCACAGGCAGCCACCATGTAAAACACACAGCAGTTACTATACATGTGAAAGTGGGGCCCTACTGTTGAGGATGGAGGCGCCTCCCATGCTGGAAAGCAGGTGCTATATGTCACACAATATAGAGAACAAGAATGGCATGCAAGAGAGAAGCTTAGCTCTGGCATGTCGCAGCCTTCTGCGCTCACCAGCTTTGTTACCATGTTTTGGAGGCTATTGGCTTGCACAGTCACCCTGAGTGCAGCACCCTCACCAGCACAGGCCTCTTCAGCTTGATAACCTCCTGCTATGTGAAAATCACACCTCAGGCTTCCAGTGTGCATTTTCTTTGGTGTGAATGAGTCCAATATCTTTTGCCTTAGACTTGTATTTCCTTTGCCAGTAGCTTCTCGTGAGTGCTCTGTGGCCTCTGTTTAATCTCCTATGGGTGGCTAGTCTTCTCTTGCCTACCTGCACAAGAAGCTATGCTATGGGATCTTCGGCTGCTGACTATCTCAGCAGGTGGAGGCGCTTATCACAGCCAAGCCCCAGGGTCCACATGGTGGAAGCCAAGAACCCACGCTGTCCTTTCATCTTTACATGTGCGGCTTGCACTGTCCCATCCCCTGCAACTTCTTTTTAAATTTAAGGATGTAGCACCCACTCATTGTCAGGGACTAAGTTAATGTTTGTTTTTTTCAGACATACTATTTTTCTGTGCAGAATTTTTCCTTCTTACAGGATTCATTTTATGGATTTACTTTTATGGGTATGGAGGTTTTCTGCCAGATTTGCAAGCATTCTTCCTACCTCAAAATTATTTCTAAAACCTTCCCCCTAATTGCTTTTGAAGTTTTGTAGTTTATTTTATTTTTATTTTTTTAAACAAATTTTTACTGTCTGATCCTGGCTGTCCTATGTAGATCAGGCTAGCCTTGAACCTGTCACCACCTCTCAAGTGCTGGGATTAAAGGTATGTGCCATCAAGCCCAGCTTGGTTTCATTTTGTTAATTTATTTCAGATCATTTTTTTATTTATTTGTGGAGAGAGAGAGAGAGAGAGAGAGAGAGAGAGAGAGAGAGAGAGAGAGAGATATTATGTCACATATATATGTGCCCACAGAAGCCAGAAGAGGGAGGGCATCAGGTCCCCTGAAACTGGAGTTATAGATGGTTATAAACTGACTGATATGGGCGTTGGGAATCAAATCCAGGTCCTCTGGAAAATGAGTAACTGCTCCTAACTGCTGAGCCATCTCTCCAGCCCTCCTTCCTTCCTTCCTTCCTTCCTTCCTTCCTTCCTTCCTTCTCCCTCCCTCACTCCCTCGCTCCCTCCCTCCTTCTCTCTCTCCCTCGATCCCTCCCTCCCTCCTTCCTCCCTTCAGGTTTACATCAAATCTTGATCCCTCTGGTATTTATTTTGGAGCTGTGAGGCAGTGGGGGAAGGGAATGCCTCATTTATTAAGATTGCAAGTCATCTATGTATTTTTAAAGGTGTTTCTGTCTCATACCGGTTCGTGCAGGTCTTTTTTGTTTGTTTGTTTTGTTTTGTTTTGTTTTGTTTTGTTTTGTTTTGTTTTGTTTTGTTTTGTTGAGACAGGCTTCTCTGTAGCATTGGAGCCTGTCCTGGAACTTGCTTTGTAGACCAGACTCACAAAGATCCACCTGCCTCTGCCTCCTGAGTACCAGGATTTAAAGGCTTTTTCTTCTTTCTTTTCTTCTTCTTTTTCTAGGCTTTTTTAAATTAACCTTCGGATCTTTTGATTGTGTATTACAGTTCCCAATTTTGGATTTTTATGTTTATTTTTTGTGTATATCTTCATGTACTCATGTGTGTGTCTACAAGTACATGTGATTCTTGTGCTTCCTTTTTTTAAATTCTGGTTTGTTTTGTTTTGTCTTGTTTTGTTGGCCTATTATTTTCTTAAGAGAGAGAGAGAGAGAATAAAGGTGTGGGGTTGGATGGGTGAGGAGGTAGCCATGATCAGAATATATTGTATGAAAAAATTATTTTTCAATTAAAAAAAAAAGAGTTAATCCAGCTAGGCCTGCCAATCACCTGGCCAGATCATCCCTCAGGAAAGACAGTTCACTAAAATCCTCTAAAGATGGGAGGAGTAATTATCTCCTTAATACAATAATGTACTTTCTCTCCCAGGAGCCCTCCTCAGCGCAGATACTTAAATAGCTTTTATTTTGTAACAATGCAGTCTGCCAGCTTTTCTGAGTGACCAAAAGCAAACCTTTTCCTTTCCTTACTGTCTTTTCCCGTCATGTCCTGGCCAATAATGCTAAGCATGTTTTCTTTCCTTGGCATCATGGGCTTTTTCACTCTTTTTCTGACCCTTCCCCAGCTCTCACAAATCTCCCTTTTCTCCATCTCCTTCATCAGGCAGCTGCTGAGATTGACAACTTGTCACTTAGCCTCAAACAGACTCTCAAATGTTTGGGTTTTTTTTTGTTTGTTTGTTTGTTTGTTTTTAAATTGAGTCATGCCTGCCATGAGTGGCTGGATCTCTAGTCCTGAGTGACTGGCATTCACCTGCCAACTGGTCCATCCTGGGTCCTCTGAGCCTTGGTGTCTGATGGGAAGGTAGACAGCTGGACATTCAAGGTCTTCACCATCAGACAGTCATCAACTCTGCAAAGGATGCACTTTCCATCCTTGTGAAGCTGAGATAGATGCTGAAAGTGTGTGTGTTGGTTCTAGGAACCACTGCTCCTTCTTTCTGAGCATATTGGTCAGCAAATCGACAGAAACCTGTCTCAAACTGGAGAATGTCAAAGGCTCATTCTACTGAGAGCAAATCAATAGCACCACTTTCAGAGGAACTTGGAATGAGTGCATGTCAGACATACCAATAGGAAAACACAAAGTAAGGGACAAACACATGATACTTTCTGTTTTAGGGTGTTCACAAATGGAGCCCATTTCATTCTTACAGTAACTGCTCCTCTCTCTCTCTCTCTCTCTCTCTCTCTCTCTCTCTCTCTCACTCGCTCTCTCCCTCCCTCCCCCTCTCTCCTCTCTCCTCCCTCCTTCCATTCTTCTCTCTCTCCCTTCCTCTCTTCCCCTCTTTCCTCCCTCTCCCTCCCTCTCTCTCCCTCTCTCTCTCCCTCTCTCTCTCTCTCTCTCTCTCTGTCTCTCTCTCTCTCTCCCTCCTTCCCTCCCTCCCTCGCCCTCTCCCTCCCTCCTCTCTCCCCTCCATCTCCAGGTTCAGAAGACTGAGTGAGTTATGCAGAGTATCTCAGTGTCACCAATTCATACACTTTGTGAGCTCATGGATTCTTTGGGATGGTGGCTGTAGTATGTCAACCTGACCAGCCTCTGATGCCCACAGAATGTCAGATGTCATTGCAGATGTTGTTGCAAAGGTATTCTGAAGATGTTATATTTCAACACAGGGACTTAAAGTAGATCATTGTCCATAATATGATGGGACCCATCTTACTAGTTGAAAGCCTTAAGAGAAAAAGCCAGGAGTCTCCCAGGAAAGAAGAAATTCTGCCTGTGGATATCCTCAGAACCAAACCTCTAACTCTAACCCTTTCCTAAAGTGGCAGCTGTCCTGTGCTGTAGCTTTCACACTTGCTAGACCCCACTGTGAGCCAGTTCTGTAGAGGCAATGTCTGGAAAGTCAGTTCTTTAAAGAGAACCCCACCTCTTCTTCTCTCTTTCTGCTGCCTAGAAAGCTCCATGCTCCATGCTTGGTGACTTCTTGACCATCACCAGAAATTTTGTGGCCAAGGAGGACACCCTGGAGAAGGGCTGGTGTGACAGCCTTGTTACTGAGGGGATTAGGTGAGGAACTGTGAAGCCATGTGTTCAGATCCCCTCCAGGAAAGAAGAGCTTCCTTTGGGCTGAAGAAAACCTGGCTCACACTCACTAATCTCTGAGCTTTGCAATGCCTATCATTGCTTTTCACATTACCTGAACAAGAAAAAAGGAATCACAGAAGCCCAGCCTCAGAACCATGTAGAGTATGTAGAGTATGTTGGTCATTATTGCAACAGGTATAATTCAAGTTCAAGTTACTGACAGCTAAACTCCCATGGCCCTGTCACCAGTTAACCATGGCTGTAGGAGGGCAACTGAACAGTGAGGAAGATGACTCACTTTCCATTTTTCTCTCCTCTTCCTCATCTTCCTCACCTACTGTCTCTTTCCAGATTCACAAAGTGGTTGGTTTTAGAACTACAGCGATGGCAAAGCACCCAGGCTTGGGTCCACTTCTTTCTTTCTCTTTCATTGAGGGAGTGTGTGTGTGTGACCGAATAAAATAACAATGATATTTAAATGGTAAGAGCTGTGTTTATCCATCCTCCCACACAGAGTATTCATGTGTGTGTGTGTGTGTGTGTGTGTGTGTGTGTGTGTGTGTGTGTGTGAGAGAGAGAGAGAGAGAGAGAGAGAGAGAGAGAGAGAGAGAGAGAGAGAGAGATATGAGAGAGAAACAGGGTCTCTCACTTGGCTGGAGCTAGCACACTGATTTGGCTGGGCTTATTTGTCCTGATGGAGGCTTTGTGAAGGAGCCAGCAAAGTCATCAATGCTCATAACCCTGAAACTTCTCCAAAAGATCAGTGTGAAACCCTGTAGTCAGCTTCCATCCACACTTACAGCCTTTGGGTTCTGCCCTGACCCTCACCAGTAGAAATGCAAGCCTGTTTCAGGCTGAATACTCGCTAACATGTCCTTCCATTTTTCTCCTCTCTTGTACAAACAAACTGACAATTGCCTGCTTCCTACCCAATGTGTATGTCATCTGGAACCCTGGAGAGGTGGATGCCAAGATGAGGCATGTAAGAGAGGTGATAGGGGGATGTCCATGAGGAAAAGGAGAGACAGGGCTAGATGAATGGGTTTAGAGATCTGCCCTGATACCTGAGGAGAGTGGCAAGAGGGATAGACAGGAAATGGCTTCGGAACCATAACTTTCAGCCACAGGGCACTCAGAAGAGATGAGGGTTAGGACCCCTCTTCGGGCTGACTTTGCTTGGATGTAGGGAAAGAGTGAGATCACTAAGGTGTGGCTCTGGGCTGTGTGCTGAGCATGGAGCATGGTTGCTATGGGTTCCTTGGAAGGGGATCTTAACAGCATGCTCATGTCTCCCAGTCCCTGCACCACACTCCCCCATGTTCCCAAGGCTCCTTCAGCTCTTCATTCCAGAAGAAACACAGAAGAGGAAGGCTGGGGGTGACATAGAGCCCACTGCTGCCCCTGGTGTTGAGGCCAAAGCAGCTATTCAGTCTCCCTTTCTGTAGTCGACAGCACTTCTGCTCGATGGGGTGATTAATTTACTGCTATGCCCCCACCTTGGTCCTGGGAACTCTAAGCCATAGTAATGACATCCTCCTAAGACAGATTGATGCCTGTGAGGAAAGAGCTTCTACACAGACTCCTCATGGGCCACTGCACAGTGGCAGCTCTCTACTAAGAACAACTCTGCTTAGCCAATCTCTGCATCCTGGGGTCAAAGTGTCCTGGTGGCAGCTGTAGCCTGTGGTTCAATTGGATCTTTGCTGTGTTCCTTTGAGAGCTCCCCTTGTGGAACTAGGGCTCCACTCAGGACTGTCCATGAGAGCAACAGAAACGCTACTGCACATATTTGCAGTGAGACCACTTATCCATCAAGCTGGGGCTGTAGAGGAGCTGGACAAGGACAAGTGGAGATGTGTGGGTGGTCTGGCTCAGGAACATCTTCTCAGATAGCCTCCTGTATCCTCAGACTCATCTTTTATGTACACTTCCCATCTTCTGATAGGCTGACACTGGGCCCATTCAAATGATTTATGAGTCTCCCAGGACTTGGTTCTCAGTGAGTCCCAAGGTCAAGTGTTGCCTCTACATCTGCTGCTAATGCTGTATTCTGTCCAGTCCCAGGCACAGTGTTATGTCACAACTCCTCTCACAATTGACACTACCAGTGCCACGGCAGTGTCTCTTGGAGGGAACCCATTAACCACCTCTAGGTGTGACAATACCTTCCTCTAAGCTCCCCCAGAGCTTCTTGACCCCAGCTCTTCTCTGACCTCATGTGCAACTCTTTTCAGAATTGTCATTCCAGGAGTAAAAGTCTGGCCTTTGGCCCATATACATACTGTTTGTAGCTAATCTGTGCCCCTTAAAAAGGCATATTTACTATATTACTAACCTGTAAGGCAAAATGTGCCCACTGGTTCAATAGTAGCAAGCCTGTTATAAGGTTAACTAACTGCTTTCTGATTGAAATTGAGGCCCATGTCACAGAAGACAATTCATATCTAGTACTGTAAACCTGGTCAAAAGCCCATGCTGGGGAAATCATAGGTCCTAGAAGATTAGCAGCAGCTGCTGTTTTGCTAAATGTATTTTATGTGCTCATCAGATCACCTTCTTAAGAACCATGTTTATCCCTACAGATGACTATTGCAGCAAGATTTATCAAAGAAGGCAATAGTGACTGCAGAGACTCTCACAACTGGTTAAATCATGAGAATGAATGACTACACAATGCTCAATCATAAATGAGCCCTCTCAAGGCACATGGGGCTCACAGAAGAGAAGGCAGAATGGATGTAAGAGCTTGTGAATGGGATGGAGTATTGTGGCTGTTTTCTGTAAATGGCATGACCAATAACTTTAGAACATACTTTTATTTTTAATCATGTGTATGTGTGTATCTATGTGTTGTTATGTGCAGGTGAGTGCAGGTGCAGAGACCACAGGTGTCAGATCCCCTGAAGCTAAGGTTATGATGCAGTTGTGAACTGCCCGATATTGGAGCTGGGAATCAAACTTAGGTCCTTGGAAAATAGGAGTTCTTAACCATTGCACCATCTCTCCAGCCTAGCTATTACACTCTTCTGCTCACAACAGATGTGGAACACCTGCATGAGACCTTCACAAGACTAGGACCATCAACACTCTGCTATAGGCCTTTGAGTATAGCTCAGTGGTAGGGATCACCCTTAGCAAGCTCAAGGTTCTGGGTTTGATGTCAAAACCAACCAACTCACCAGCAAACTCCACCACCAAATACGCCACACCCATGGCACAGTGGAGGCACTATCACATGTCCTTTGGTGTGTGTGTGCATGCAGGTATATGTTGGTAGGGTTAGGGTGCACATGTGTAGGTTTGCTTGCATGTAAGGGTGGGGGTATTGTCTGTGGTCCCAGCACTCACTCTGCACAGCCATGCGTGATCTATGGCCATATCACACCTCGCCCCATAAAAGGACTCCAGGCAATGGCTGCTTCCACTGTCTGCCAGGTTTGCTTCTGTTAGACTACTGTGGGACTGACTTGATTGCTTGTGTGACGAGCCAAGTCAGCCTGGGCCTCAGACTTCAGAATCTGGTATACAACAGGCCCCAACATGAGATCTCTAGGGCCTGCACAGATAGGCACCACAGCTTTGTGAGTACAAGTCTACTGACACTCAGCTATCCAGGATAGTGGTAGGGAAAGATTGGGCAGATCTCCAAATTTAAACACATATAAGCCCCAAATGCTTCGAGTCCTTTAGCAGCTCTTAGTAACAACAAATGTGTGGAAGGTTGGTAACATGACAGCTACACACAGAAGGGAGCCACAAGGATCCATGGCAACTATCAATCAAAGGGAATTTGCAGCCAGTGTTTCAACAGTACCATTGGTGCCATGAGCTTCAAGGTTTAGTTTTAATTAGGGCAGAGTGGCTCATCTCCAAGCTAGGCCTGGGAAATATCAGGTTCTCACAATGCATCGTGTAATTTGGCAAAGTGGCTTTCGGGGGAGCTGTTGGAATGATGGGGCTGCCTAAGGCCAGCTGTACTCTGCATTTCCCACTGTACTGTCCCTGTGGAAGCCTCTGTAGAGTTCATTCTGACCTGGGATGCAGAAGCCAGGGAACCAAAAATAATGTCCTGGGATAGGATCACAGGAACCCAGAAGCCCTCCACCCTCCTTTCCTTCTCTTCGCTCCCCTCCTTATGACTCCCTTCCTTTTTTTTTTTTTTTTTTTCTTATAGGGTCTCATGTTATAGCCAGGGATGACCTGGAACTACTTGCGTAGTCCAGGCTAATCTAGAACTTAGCCATCCATATATATATATACATACACACACACACACACACACATACATGGATATGTGATATATATACACATACACACATACATATACATATATATGTATGTATGTATATATGTATATGGTCTTGTGTAGTGCAGGCTAGCCTGAAACTCATGATCCTCCTGCCTCAAGACACTAAGTCCAGAGATCAAGAAGCACTCATAGTTCATAGAGCCACAGGTCAGCACTCAGAACCACCAAACAGACTGCTACCAGCTTCCGTGGAAAGCACTGTATCTCCTGCTGTCCAGGCCAGATGTCTCTGGGCACATCCTCTGCCCAGCACAATGAAGATGCTACATGACCAGTTTCTTCCTTGCCCAGTGACCATCCACTATGTGTGTCTGTCCATTTACTTAAGGTTGAAGGAGGAAGTGTAGGAGCCGATGGTCATGAAGGCAGAGCCTTTTGTAAGCAGGAAGGGTGACATCTCTCAAGTATAATTTGCCTCCACCTGGAAAGCTGTACATATGGCACTCTAGATATCCCAATCTCAGTGTCACAGTCATGAGGTAGCACACTGCAACTAGCCACAGAGTCACTGGTCACAGGAATCTCTCCATTTACTGTACTTTTGCTTTGGCAATTATCTGTGCCTTATACATGATCTAACATATTTCTTCTACAAGTCAAACTTTACTTTGAACTCTGGGTTTAGGGCCAGGGTCTGTGTTTGAGGTAAGGGGGTTATGGGAAATACCCCAAGAAACAGCTTACTACAAGACAAGGGCTCATCACATGACTCATCTCCAGGACATAGCTAATTCACTGGGCTGTTTCTACCCTATGGTACCACGTTCTCTAGTAGACTAAGGAAAACAGTCCAGGTCCCACTCATGCCAGTTTACTGTTACTATGACAAAATCTGAGATAATCAAATCAGAAAGAGATTATTTTAGCTCACCCTTTCAGGAGCTCCATTGTGGGGTCACACAGTGGGAAGGTGGGGCTTTTGCTAGGACACACAGCCTTCCTTCCCTAGGTTGTTATCACAATGATACCAATGTCACTGTGCTAATTACCTTTTGCATTGCTGTGACAGAACCCATGAGAAAAGCAGCTTATGAAAGAAAGGTGCATTGGGGCCCACAGTTTATGGGACAGGATGGGGACAGCATGGTGGCAGGAGCATGAGGTGGCACCCCATCTGGTATCTGATGTCAGGAAGCAGAGGGAGATGGCTGTCTCCTTTTACTCAGGCTGAGACCACAGCCCATAGAAAGATGCTGACCGTAGTTAGGGTGGACCTTCCCACCTCAGTTAATCTAGAAAAATCCCTGTCTCCATGGTGAGTCAAGAGCCTGCGAGGTTGGCAAGGGGCACCAATCGTCAACCTGCTGTTTCTTACCTCCCTAGACTAGCAGCTGCTCTCAGTCACTGTCTAATCTCCAATGTGTTTGACACTGGTAGATACTGCCGTGACACCACAAATGAAGGAACCAAGGCTTGGAGCAGCTCTGCACCATCAGCTCAGGGTCATGCTTTAGATCACTGACCCTAAAGTCAAGTGGCCCCTATGCTCCTTGTGACCATAGCAGACTCCCCAGTCCTACCCACATGCTGACTTTTAGAATGGCTTTCTCCCTCTCTCCTAACTTACAACCTTTTGATTTCTCCAATAACTGAGATAATCAGAAGTAACATTTTTTTCCTAGCCCCATCTCACATGCCCTATGCAAAGAAAGATCTTGCCTTCTGGTTCAGCAAAGCACCCAGTGATCTTGCAGGACACTCTCCTCTATCCTAGATGCCTCCTTATTCTTCCACATAAGCCATTGTTCCTGCTTTTTTCCTGAGAGCACACGTCTGTGTCCCTTTCTCAAATGTAATGGCTCTCTACCTTACCTGTACACTGGAAGCTCCTTGAGGGCTTTTTAGTACAAACAGGAAACCCAAAGTGCCAACAGGTTTGTCTTCTGATTGTTCCCATTGGCTCCATCCCTGCTCCTCCGTCTTCTTCCCTCCCTTGACTCTGCACCCCCTTGGCTCTCACTCCCTTCTCTGCTCTCCTTCACAGAAAGCCCTGCAGAGCCTGTCTAGCCTGCCCGCCTCTCACTTCCTTCCTGCTTTTCCTCCCCAGCGCCTGCTCCAGGAGGACTTCCTGCCCATGCAGCAAAATGTGATGACTGCTTTGAGGCTAAACCAACCTGCCCGCACTCCAGCCCTGGTTGTCTGGGTCTCAGCAGCTTTGACAGCTGATCTCACCCGCAGTCCTATTCTTTGCATGGACTCCTGCCACCCCTGTATGGAGACCATACATTTATGGCTCCAACCTGGGCCTCTTTTCCTCCCTCCTGAGCTGAAGCTCGGGTCTAAACATTATCTTCCCAGCTCTCTTTGGCTTCTTGAAATTCTAATCTCCATCAGACCATTCTGGCTGGGGTCTTTCCTATTGGCTAGGCCTGGCCATGCTTTCTGTTGCTGAAATCCAATACAAATCACCCTGTGTTCCTCCTTCATGCTCTCGCCCACCCATCGGCAGACTCAGGTGTCCTATTGTCCAAATGTCTCTAGGTCAACACCCCCCCCCCCCCCGCCCCTGCTGTAGCTGTCCAGTCCAAAGTGGATTATCTGTTGTCTAGTAACCAGTTTCCTCCACAGGATCAACCCACAACAGTTAGAGTGATCCTTTGCTGACCGCTACTAAAAGGCTCCTTGCCTCACTCATAAAACTGGAGTGACCACAGCAGGTAGGTAGGGGTAGTGTGTGTGTGTGTGTGTGTGTGTGTGTGTGTGTGCGCGCGCGCGCGCGCCGCGCGCGCTTGCGCACACGCATGTGTGTATGTTGTAGGCCAGAGGTTAATCTAGATATCACTCCCTCAGGATCCATCAGCTTGTATTTTGATACAGGTCTTTCACCAGACTAGGGGCTTACAAATGAGGGTGGGCTGGTGGCCAGTGAGCCCTAGGGATGCATGCACCTGCTTTTACCTCCCCAGCACCAGAATTACAAGTGCATGCATTGTGCCCAGTTTTTAGTTTTTGTTATACTTTGTTTAATGTAGGTTCTGAGGCTTGAACTGGGCCCCGTGCTTGTGCCACAACCACTCTGAAAACTGAGCCATTTCCCCAGCCCTCCCGGGTGCTTTTGTGATCCCCCACTGCTCTGACAACCTCTTTCACTGCGTACCCCCTCCCTGCTCCACTCCTGCACCATCACCTCAGGACCTATGCTCATGATCTCTGCCTATTCTGTTCTTTTTCTGCTGCCTACATCACTTACCTTCCTCTTTCCCAAGCTCTTCTCAAAGGTCTCCCCTGTTAAGTTCTCCCAGACTGTTATTTAAAAATAGAAATCTCCTTTTCTGGCATCTCCATCCATGTTTTTCCTTATTTTTCCCCACAGCATCTGTCCTCTCCTAAGATACTATATCACTTTCACACATATTATGCTGATGTCTGCTCCACAAAAGGTCTTAAGCCCTACAAGGACACAGTTGTCTGTTCTGTCTAATGCTCCAATATCAAGTACCGTGTGAAGTCTGCTGCAGGTGGCTGGGGTATGTTTGCTGAAGGAAGGAAGGAGATGCATTATCAGAGTAAGCAGTTCATGAAGGAAAGAAGGGCACTGTCAAGGTCAGCAGCCACAATTACTAATGCTCAGCATTGAGACTGCGTCACGGAGAAAGTCTGAAAGGATCAAGCTCAATAATTATAGTAGTACTTGGGATAAACTCTACAAATGAAGTTCCAGGGCTGTCTCATCAGAGTGCTACTCCCAGGCAGTGGGAGGGGTAAGCTCTGAAAATGTCAAACTCAAGGTCAGGAAGATGTGGTATGAAGCAGTTATATTAGTACAACTGGGTTGGAGATGGCACTCAGCAGATCAGGGCTCCCGAATCTGGCTTCTGGCATCTTTGTGCTGTAGCAAAGTATTAGCCCTGTTGCAGAAAGATCATAAGAGCCAGAGGTAATATATACATAGCAACATCCTGTTTTCTACACACAACAGCACATGAACTCACACTGTGTGCACAGGACCTGTGCAAGAGCAAGACAGCAGGGCTCATGAAGTTCTACCCCTAGCCAAGAAGCTATTGGTAATTAACAGTTGATATGGAAGGGAGACTTGGTTTTCTTTAGGGATACATTCCCTGAGAGGCTACCCATGCTCCAGTGGATGTTTCCACACCAGGCACATACAGGCAGCACTAAGTGAACCCAATGTATTTATTTATTGTTTGCTTGTTTGTTTAAGACTAATACATGAAGTTAGTAAAGAAAAGATGGGGGATACAGAAGGAATTGGAAGGGAATGAATTGGAGGGTAGATTTGATTTAAAAATACATTTATGCAAGTATGGAGTTTTCAATAAAAATCTACAAACTAAAAATAAAATAGAAAAACAGCTTCATTCAATAGAACCCTCTGCATTTTCTTCTGTTGGTTCCCATTAAGGAGATTTGTGACTTGTGGTGAGTGTTATCATTATGTCACCTGCTATGGCTCTTTGTGTACTGTCTGAGGGAAATCTTTTGGTGGTGGAGGGCAAAGAAACCCTTCAGATCAATAGTCCCTGATGATGCATTGTTCCTAGCCCCAGTAGATCCCTGGTGATCATGCGTCATCATGACGACAGTGCCATTCCAGACAGACAGGATTTGCATCCATGAGATGCAGACCTGCCATTAGCACTTTTCAACCTGTCTGAATTATGGAAACCACAACCTTTGCTTTCAGGATTCCAAGGTAAAAGCCATAGACTCACCTTCAGAAAAGGGATTTGGGGAGCTGTCTCAGCTTTGCTCAAACCCTCTCCAAAGCACAGCTTCCTCCCCCATCCCTGCTTTCAGCTTCCTCACATCTACCTCTAGCTTGCTTTTGCCAAATCCACTCACCCAGAATTTTCTAAATGCCCCATGAATACCAGTATATAAGCCAAGAAACTGGAGGATGAAATAGCATGGAATGCTGTGGAAACTGAAGCCAGCTTGGTTTGGCACATTTATGGGTCAGTGTAAGGCAGATGTGAGGCTGGCTCTCATCTACCACATAGCATGAGACACTGGGAAAGTTCTTCCTTGTTTGTCAGAGAAAGTGACACTGGATGTCTGTGATCTCAGCACTTGGGAGGTGGAGGCAGGAGGATCAGGAGGATCAGGAGTTTAAGGCCAGCTTTGGCTGCATATTGAGTTCAAGTCCAGCCTGTGCTACATGAAATTCTATGTCAAAGTAGCCAAAACAAAATAAAACAAAGGAAGTGGTATTGCCTTGCAAGCCTCCATGGAGAAGTGGTTAAAGTCAAGGGCAACTGAGTGTTAACAAGGAGACAGGCAGAGATGCCCCAGCAGAGCAGCTGTTTGTGATGAGGGATGGAGAGCCCTATAACCCAACACAAGGATCCTGTTGGGGCATCAGGAGGCTGAAGAGACGCTCACAAAGGACCTGAATTCTGTGGATCCTGTTGGGGCATCAGGAGGCTGAAGAGACGCTCACAAAGGACCTGAATTCTGTTTCTAGCACCCATGTCAGGCAGCTTAAAACTACCTGTTAAGTCCAGTTCCAGGGGATCATGTGCCCTTGGCTTCTATGGGCATTGCACTCATACAGTCACACATGCTAGCACATATGCAAACACAATTAAAAGCAGTAAAATAAATATTTAATTTTTGTTGAAAGAAGAACTTTGCACTTTGTTTGGCTGGCAAAGGGGAGACAAGAAAAGCTTTAAAGCTGAGGAATGATGGGGGCTACTATGAACCCCAGTTTAGAGAAAAGAAGACTTGGTCATAGGACGGCTAGGTAACTCCTCCAAAGCCACCCTGTTACTGGGTGACAAGCCTAGACTTGAACCCTAGTCTCATTTAATCCAGAGCTTCCACAGTGGTTATTCCTCCTTTGGCCAGAGAGGAAGATGAGGGCCTGAATGCCTATTGAACTGTGTTGATTAAGGTAAGTGGGTTTCCGCAACATGCATCTCTTGACTCATTTGGAACTTCACACAGGGAGAAATCCAGTGGGAGACAATAGCCCGAGTTCCCCATCGGAGAACACAGTTGTGTACAACACTCACCCACTCCTAGGTATTCACTCAATGGGAAGGTGCTATGGAATAATCATTTTGTACATGGTGAAGAAGTATCACTTGGATTGGTTTAATAAAAAGCTGAACAGCTAGGCAGGATTTGCAGGCACAGAGGATGCTGGGAAGAAGGGCAGAGAGGCAACATGAAGAAGGCAGGAGGAGACATGGAGCGAGCAGGAAAGCATAATGGACAGTAGGTAGATGAGGTAAATGAGCCCCAGGGTAGCACACAGATGAATAGAAATGGTTAATTTAAGTTATGACAGCTAGTTATTAGAAGCAAGCCTAAGCTATTGGCTGAGCTTTCATAATAAGTCTCTGTGTGATTATTTGGGAGCTGGCTGGTGGGGCAGAGAAAGACTAGCTATATAAGACTTGGGCAAGGATGTTTAGAGCAGCTTTGCTCTGCATGGCTGTTCTAAGGAGAATTGTAGCATAATTCATACAGGACAGGAGGTACATCACCTGTCCATTCATAGGAGAAGAGGCACAACAGTAGTTTTCAAGTGTGATGGTTTCTCTTCATTGTCAGCTGGGCTAGGTTAGAGTTACCTAGGAGACAGTTCTGGGCACATCTGTGCAGGCATTTCCAGATAGCTTTAACTAGGGAGGGACCCACCCTGCCCCTACATGTGTGTAGCATGATTCCATGGGCTTGAGTCCCAGACTGAAGAGGTGGTTCAGTCAGTAAAACACTCTGTGTAAGCTCAAAGACCTCAGACTGGATCCCCAGTACTTGAATGAATGAATGAATGAATGAATGAATGAATGAATGAATGAATGAACGAATGAATAAATAAAGCCAACATGGTGGGAGTTCGTAAGCCCAGCACTGGGGCAGTACAGAGAGCTATAAGTGGATCCCTAAAGCTCACTGGCCAGTTAGCCTTGCCAATCAGTGAGCTCCAGGGTCATTAAAAAGCCTGTCTCATAAAAAAGGTGGAAAGTAATAGAACACATATGTACACATACATGCATGCACACCAGCCTGCAAATGTGCACAGACCCTCACAAATACATACACACGCACACACACACACACACACACACACACACACACACACACATACACACACACACACGGGGACAAGGGAGAGAGCATCTTGACTCCCAGCATGCATCCTCTTCTGACTACAGGTGCCATGTGACTCTACACTCCTGCCACCATGTCTCCCCACCACAATGGACTGTGAGCCAAAGTAAATCTTCCTCCTCTAAGGTGTGTCATCTCAGCTATTTTGTCACAGTAACTAGAACTGTGATTAATGCATCAGAGTACAGTTCAGATGGATGCCTCAGCAGCCATGCTCATGGGGTGGTGCAACCTCTGGGCAGATGGTCCTGGATGGTATTAGGAAAGCAAACTGAGCAAGCTTGGAGAACCAGTCAGTGAGCAATGTCTGTCCACAGTTTCTGCTTCAGTTCTTGTCTCCAGGATCCTGCCTTGACTTCCTTCAGTGATGGAGAGTGATGTGCATTATAAAATCAAATAAAAACCCCTTTCCTCCTCGAGGTGTTATTGGTCATAATATTTTATCACAGCAACAGAAACACTAAGACAGATGTCTTTTCATTTTCCAGTGGTATCTTAAGGTTTTCACTGTGGAAGCCTTACACTTCCTCAATAAGGTTTAGTCCCCAGTATTGTGGGGCAGGGATTATTTCCCTGCCTTTTTCATGGAATATTTTCCTTTGGTATACAGGAAACCTCCTACTAGTTTTTGTGTACTCACTTTGAATTTTGCCTCTTTGTTGAAAGTATGTATCAGTTCTAGTAGATTTGGAGTATTGAGGATAGTGGCTCTCAAACTGTTGGTTGTGACCCCTTGAGGTGGGGGGGTCGAACAATCCTTTCACAGGATCACCTAAGACCATCCTGCATATCAGATATTTACATTACAATTCACAACAGTTTCAAGATTATAAAGTGGCAATGAAAATAATTTTATGGTTGGGGATCACCAGAACACAAGAAAGTGAACCAAAGGGTCACAGCGTTAGGAAGGTTGAGAACCACTGCTGTAGAGTCTCATGAATAGAATCGTATCACATGCAATTAAGGACATTCTGGCTTCTTTTCCTATTTGTGTCCATCTTGCTTCCTCGTCTTAGGCTGAGCCCAAGCACATATGGAATAGAAGTGGAGAGAGTGAACGCCCTTTGTCGTGCTCCTGGTCTTAGGAGTGCTCTTGAATTTTTCTTCATTTTGTATGGTTCTGGATACAGGCTTGTATACAGTCCCTTCTATTCCTCACCTCTCCATGACTGTTACCATAAGGGAGGTTAGATTTTTGTCAAATATTTTCCCTTTATCTAAAAAGAAGATCATGTGCTCTCTGTCTTTGAATCTATTTATGTTAGTTAGGAATAACATTTATTGATTTACATATGTTGAACCATCCCTGCACCTCTGGAATAAATAAACTCAGTCATGATAAATGATCTTTTTAGTGTATCTTTGAATTTGGTTTACCAGTATTTTATTAAGAATGTTTGTATCTATGTTCATCAGTGAGATTGGTCTCTAATTTTTATTTTTGGGTTGTATTTCAGGCTTGTTCCACAGGAAGGAATTCATACCTGGCACTGTAAACATGGTGAAAACCATGGCTAGGGAAATCATAGGCCAAATAGGAGAACCTATTGATAACTTTTTCTAAAAGGTTATGTTGTCAAACCACAGTGAAATATTATTTTAAGATGTGTTACATTCATTTATGCTGTGGAATATTTGTTGCAATCTTTTATGTTGCATACTTTTAAGTCTGTGAAGTTGTGTTACTTTGCCTGTCTAAAACACCTAATTGGTCTGATAAAGAGCTGAATGGCCAATAGTGAGGCAGAAGAAAAGATAGGCATGGCTGGCAGGCAGAGAGAATAAATAGGAGAAGAAATCTGAGAAGAGGGATAGACATATGAGAAAAAGGGAGAGTACACCAGGGGCCAGGCATACAGCTACACAGCGAGCCAGAGTTAGAAGTGAAGAAAAGATATTCAGAAATAAAGGTAAGAGCCAGAGGCAAAGATAGATGGAATAATCTAAGTTAAGAAAAGCTAGCTAGAAATAAGCCAAGCTAAGGCTTATTAAGAAAAAATAAGCCTTCACATGTTTATTAGGGGGCTGGGTGGTGAGACTCACAAAGAGCCAAAGAGTAAAAACAATCAACTGACTTCTAAACACATCTGTTTAAATCTACAGGTGTGTGCTTTTCTCAACTGTGGTCAGAAACGCGTCTTAATGTAGTGCGTAGTCATAAATCCAGAGACAGTACTGCTTCAAATGTTGAGAATAAGTGACTTTGAATGTTCAGCTTTAGATGGAACATCTGTATACCACACACACCACACAAAATCAAGGAACATCTCAGAAGAGGGGACAGAAAGAATATAAGAACCAGAGGATGGGGAAGAGGGCTGTGAAATGTTGTCTATTAGACATGACATGGTTATTGCAGACACGAACCCACAGTAGCTGTGGTTACCTAAACAAGATTGTCACAAGATCAAGTCAACTAAAATTCCAATGTGGAGAAGAGAGCAGTTCCTAAGCTCCACCCCTCACTGAGGAGGTATTGATAATCGATGGCCTTTGGGAAGGAAGAGTTATTTTCGTTGGGGAGTGGCTACTGGTAGGTTCCCTAATCCCCAGAGAATGGTCCTAAACCCATGTGCATATGGATAGCACTAACTGTATTTGGTGGGACAAAATAAATATATAATAGACATTTTTATGTAATAAATATATATATAGTTTTAAAAGGTCATAAAATTGGGAGGGATTTTTGATGGGAGGGAGTTCTGGGGGGAATTGAGGGGGGAATGAACAGTGAATATGATCAAGATATACAACATACATGCATGAAATTTCAAAAAATTTTTTAAAGCACATTAAAAAGGATTTGGCTGCAGAGTCACTATTGACTCCAGGTGAACAGCTGCCTCCTCCTGCAAAGCTGTCTAAGTCAAACTTGCTGCAGGAAGAATGTAAAGGAAGCAGGGGTACCAAGAAGTCCTCCCACTGCATTCAGGCTCCTCTCTGTTCCATATTCATTCCCAAGTCTTTCTTTTTTAAAGAGCTATTTTATTTTTATTTGTGAGTGTGCACTCACACATGCAGGTGCACTTGGTGACCAGAGGTGTGTGTTCCCTGGGACCATGGGTACAGGCAGGCAGTTGTGGGCTACCTTACCTGAGTGCTGAGAACAGAGCTCAGGTTGGGCCCAGGCTCTGATTAACTACCCTCCACAATTTCAAATACAGTCTTAGAGATTGCCTTGGCTTCAGCTCTGCTCTGAGCCAATGACTATGAAAGCTTCAAGCAGAACCTGTCTCATACCTGTTGAGCCCTGACAGAGAGATCAGCTTGATATTTAACACTTTAAATGCTGTGATGCCAAATCCGTCCCTCTCCCACAAAATTGATGGCTACTGGACTTGACAGTGGGGTCAATTGAAGGGGTGGGGGTTCCTCCCTTGAGATGGTCAGAGTAAGAGACACAAGGCAAACCCATGCTCACAGTAAAATGCAGGGTTAAGGCAGCTGCTCTGAGTGTAACTGAACACAGATATTTGTCATTGCTATTTCTCTGTTCTAATAAGAGCCTTTGTTCATTGTTACTATTTATTTGCTTGCTTATTTGTTTGTTTGTTTGTTTGTTTAAACGTCTCACATAGGCCAGGCTGGCCTCAAACTCATTATATCGTGGAGGATGACCTGGAATTCTTGCTTCTACATCCTGAGGGTGAGATTACAAGTTTCTACCATGGTGTCCCGCTCAACTCTTAACTCTTTAGCTGTTGATCATTTACCTCATTAAGATAGCTTATGTACAAGCACAAAGACCACAAACACCAGAAACTTACTGATTGTCCCTTGGTATTGTATTTTTCCACGTCTTGCCTTTTGCCTGGCAGGCTTCAGTGGGTTCATGGTCCCAGCACCACCACCAGCAGACCCTTTGTTCTTCTATCTTACAGCTACTGAACACAGCTGTGGAACAAGTTGAGGGATGCACCCTGGGTAGTCACTAAGGATGGAGGCCTTTACTGAAACAATTCAGTTTCAACTAGGCTCAGAAAGCCAAAGTTGGTTCCTTCCTTCTTTCCTTCCTTCCTTCCTTTCCATCACAGTGATGGGCAGGATTTGCAACCAAAATTTTGCAGCTGGTTAGGTGAAGGCATTGCTGTGTTTTGATCTTGTTTACTCTGTTTGAGTTTTAAGGTAGCCCTTCTCCAAGCTCCTAAAATCTCATTACATGAAAGTCAAGTCCCCATTTCCTAGCTGAGACCACATTAGAGAAAAAACGCTATTGGAAAGCTCCACCCCTCATTTTCCCATCTCAGATACGGTCCTTCGAGTGGCTTTTGGAGAGACACATACTTGTTCCTCATTTTGCACATGATGCTCACATGGCCTCGGGACACTGCCAGTAAGACAGCTACCACCAGATGTGGCCCCTTGGCCTTGGACAGAAGCATGAGCCAACATAAACTGATTTCCTTTAAAGATCCAAGGCTGCAGTGCTGCCTTCTTAGCCACAGAAAACAGATCAGCACAATCATCCATTTGTCTATCTTGAGTTCACAGCGAGCAGTCAGGTATTTATTTAATGTTTCTGTATTCCATTTGTATCTTCTTTTTTCTATGCTAAGGTAAGGGGGAAGGAGTGAGGGAAGTGGAATACCCCATAATGACTCACTCGCCTTACCCTGAGTAACCCAGAACAACTTTTCAAACTCTCAGGTTAAAACTGAACATGCTCAGGAAGGGATATGCGGTAGCTCAGTGGTAGAGCACTTGCCTGGATGGCTGCCCTCAGCACTCCATCGTTTACCAGGTTGGCTCACACACCTGTCTCCATTCTCCCTTAGTAATGCTCAGACTCCGTGATACCATTTAGTCACATAGTCTCTCCTTAGAAAGAGTGGGGAACACTAGTTAGAATGCACATTCTCATTTTGGATAAAGAGCTTCCAGCATGCACAAAGCCTGGCTTCCACCCCAGACCCAAGCAAAAGAAACAATCGCAGTGTGGTGGTTTGAGTGAGAATGCCCCATACACTCTGGTGTTTGAACACTTGGTCCCCGGTTGATGGACTATTTGGAGAGGCTTCGGAGGTGAAGCCTTGCTAGAGGGTGTGTGTCACTGGGACAGACTTTGAGAAGTGAAGGCCTTGCCTTGCTCCAGTTTGCTCCCCCTGCTTTGTGCGTGTGGCTTCTGAAGTGAGCTCTCAGCTTCCTGCACTTGCCATCATGCCTGACACTGGAGAACACACCTCACCACCGGAATGGACTCTCATCCTTCTAAAACCATAAACCCAAACACTGGTGAGGGAGTTTTATCACAGAAACAGAAAGGTAAGCTAAGACATCAAATGTTCTTTCTACCTAAAAGAACTTTTTAACTGTATGAGTCACTGGAGCTGGCTGTGGCAGTGCAGGTCTTAATCCCAGGGTTAGGAGCAGAGGTGTGAGGATCACTGCAAGTCTGAGGCTTGGGTTACACAGCAAGTTCTAGGGAAACAAGGCTACAGAGGAAGATTTTTGTCTCAATAAAGAAAGGGGGGGGAAGAGGAGGAGGAACAGGGTTTAATCCTTGGTTTCTACTTCCTCCAAGTGCCTTAACCATGTTATCTTACATATGAAGTGTTGTTGTTGAAAACTTTGATAATAGACTCTAAGTTTGTATATAGACTTATAATTCTGAAAATTTCCCCTTAAAGTCCTGTAACATCACTGGCTATGCTTTGGTATCAGTATTCCCATGTGTTGTCTTGCATTTACCTCAGTGTTTTTCGGAGCTCACCCCATTCCCTGGGTGCCGCAGCCATGGGGTCTCCGAGCTACTGCCCCAGTTGTGACTTTGGCCCTTTCAGCTGCCTGGCATACTGGTGGGTTTGGTGTGGCACTTTGGCCTCCTGCAGCCCCTGGCACCCTGTGCGTGTGGCTGTGGCACTCTGCACACAGAAGGAGACAAAGCCTTTGCTAAATTCTTGACTAATGAAATTAAGGACGAAAAGAAAACCCAGAAGCATTAAAGGCCCTTCCCAAGATGTCTGGAGATTGGGAGCTGGAAGTGAATGGGACAAAGGCTATGTTATTGGGCAAAGTTGCTGGAGAAAAGACCACCGCTACTCTTCTTTCTCTCCTTTCTTTCTTTCTCTCCTTCCTTCCTTCCCTCCTCTTCCTTTCTTTTGAGACAGGGTTTCTCTGTGTAGCTTTGAAGGCTGCCTTGGAACTCACTATGTAGACTAGGCTGGCATCGAACTCACAGAGATCTGCCTGCCTCTGCCTCCTGAGTTCTGGGATTTAAGGTGTTCACCATGACTGCCCAGCTTACTGTCACTTTCAACATTAACAACAGCATCTCTCCAACACTTGATGATGAAGAAAAACCCCCACAAGGACAGAAAGCTGAAGAGGAGGAGCAGGAACTGACATCAACTCCCCATTCTGTGGTTGAAGTTACAAAGATTGGTGGCAAGACGACCCGTGTGCTGCCTGTCACTCCCCTGAGGGTGAGACTGGACAAAAAGGGGCCAAGAGTGATATTTTCCCTGTGAAGGAAGTTAGCTGCCACGCCTCAAGACCCTCAGTGGAAGGGTATTGCTCAAACTACATGCTCACCTCAGCCCCCCTGGAGTGGGCATTACACAACCTGATGGATGAGTTGATGGGGCTCAGTACAGCCCTAGAGCACTAAGAATAAACCATCTTTCTTGAGGACCTTAAAAGTTTTGTCAGGAGCCGGTAGAACTATCAGAGATAAGGCCTTAATTTAAATGGCAAGCTTTGGCTGGTGAACAAAGCTATCCTGACGTCAGGATTGTGCTTTGAAATGGCTGTTGCCTTAATGTCATGGGAGGAAAGAAGCAGGACAAAGTATTGCTGCTACACTTCCAACCATTATTGGTTTTTTTTTTTCCTGTTCAAATCTATTATTTGTAGATTCTTGTATAACATAATGATAGACAATAAAATTGATTTTATCTCCTGGGGGTTATGTTTGTGGATATTTCCTGCTTCAGTCTGGGGACTTTGTCCTTCTCTTCTACAGTGCTCCTCCCCAGGGGCACCTGTGTCTGTGTGGATCTTCCTCTCCACTATCTGTTGTGCTCCTGGGTCCTTTTCCATCTTCTTTGTCCCCCTTTTAGTTTTAAGATTTAATTCTTATGTTTATTATATGTATATATGTGTACATGGGGGTAAATGCACATGAATGTGCAGGTGCCTGTGGAGTTAAGAGGGTACTGGATCCCTCTCTCCAGCCCTCCTGCTGGATGCTCTTAAGTCCCCTCCCCTCTCTTCTGTTTCCCTGGGGTTCTTTCTGCAGTTCAACCTTCATGAGTTATTTCTATTTTTATTTCTATCGACTTGTTCCTGAGATTTTTCTGACTCCAACTTACACTGCTCTTTTTGCATACTGTCATTTTTTTCTTAATGTCATCAGTTCTTTTTTTTTCTTTTCTTTTTTTCTTCTTCTTTTTTTTTTTTTTTTAGAAAATACATACTAGACTGGAAGATAGATCACCAGCAGAGCACTTATCTAATACACATGAAGCCACAGGTTCAACCCCAGCATTGCAATGAATGAATGAATGAATGAATGAATGATAAAAGTATGTTAGTTACAATAGCAATTATTCAAATAGCTGAATAAAGGAACTAAAGGAAAGCAGGGATTATTCCAGCTTACAGTTTTAAGGTCCAGTCCACTAGGGTGGTAAGGTATGGTGGCAAGAAGTTGAGATGGCTGGTCACACTGCATCCACAGTCAGGAGGGAGAAAGACACTTAGCCAGTGACCAAGCCACTCTCTTCTTTTTATTCAGTCCTAGACCCCAGCCCATGGATGGTGCACCCCCACATTCAGGGTGTACTTTTTCATTTCAACTGACTAAACCTAGAAACTTCATCACAGACACACACAAAGATTCATCCCTCAGATGATCCTGGATCCTGTCAAGCTAATCAGTATTAGCCACTAGAGATAGTAAAGGAAAATTACATTCCTTAGTCCCTATCTAGTTCCCCTACCATGTACAATCCTATCTCTCAAGTGTGGGAAAGGCCTATCAATATGAGACACTATTTGATTAAGTGGTGAGATTGAAGTCTATGGCAGAATGGGTTGCAAATGTTCTTAAGGCTCCAAGTGGGCCTAGCCTATCAGATGACTCTTTTACCCTGAGAGGCTAGCAATCAGAGAAAGGCAGTCAAGACCCTCTGCTATTGGCTATAAAGGAGCACCTGACTGTCATGGAGAGGGCTATGTGACACGTAGTAGGTAGCCTTACTCTATAATCACAGAATCCTCCCAACAGCCAGGGAGTTTAAGAAAGGATCCAGAGCCACAGACCGGGTGACAGTTCAGCGAACACCTTCACCTCAGCCTCATGCATCCTTAGCAGCAGACCCGCTGGCTTTTGAGTCAGGGAACCTGAAGGACAGTGAGTGCATAGTTAAGGGCACAGGTCTGCGGGCAGGGATGGGGCAGAATAAACCATTCATAGTCAAATGTTCCTAGAGCACGACTTCTCAAAGGGCCAACATCCAGAAGACACCAGCCACTCCTTGTCTTCCCTCTCTATGCAGTACTTTGAATAAGTTAGGCCTTCATACTTTCCTTCTGCGTTTCATGGGTAGAAGTGGGAGCAGTCCCTGACTTTTGGGCAAAGTCTCCAGTCAAATGCTCTCTTTTCTCTCAGTCTTGTCTGTGCTCACATGGCAACTGGTCGGCTGCTTCCCGCTTTAATCTGGAAGGTCTGTCTCCTTCGCTGCTGTTATCCCATTTGGTCAGTCTTCTCTTCCCCTGCGCGTGGCTCTATGCGTGGTGGGCCAGTGTCAAGAGCTCAGAAGGCAGAGCCTCTGTGAACTGAGGCATGCTCTTCTGGCTCTCTGTCAGTTCCCTGTGCTCCTCCACAGATGCTGGCACTGAGCAGTCAGCAGTCAGCTCAAGAGCACTTCTGCAGTCTGCAGAGATGCCTTGATACCTGACAATCTTATAAACGTGTGTGGTTTTGTTTTCTCTTTCAGTGCTGTCTGCTCTTACTAGAAGCTTGGGATATTTTGTTACAGCATGTGCAGGAAACTAATACCAACAGATACTTCAGGATACCACAGGAGTGTGTCCCAGAAGATTCCCCCCCAAACCACAAGTTAGACGTGTCAAAGGGTCTTACTGCCATCCTGAATCTGCCCACAACTCCCCTAGAATCTCTTCTTCATGGCTTGAGAACACTTACTCCCTAGAAAGGCTAATGAACTTAACTTTAAGTCACACAGTCAGGGTTTAGGGTAACCAACAGCCAAACCTCTCCTGATGCCAGAGCCCTAATGTTTCTCCACCACAGTTTAAGCTAGAAATTGCCAGAGAAAGAGCAGTTCTAAGTGGATGTTACAGTTTTATCACCAAGTGTTGTTTAAGATTAAGAAATGTATAGGTCTGTACCTCTTGGTAGAGTGCCTGCCTAACATGCATAAAACAGTTTGATGCCCTGTACCACATAAAATCAGGCATAGTGTTCTTAGAGAGAAAATGAATAAATCCCTTAAATAAATCAATGAAAATATAAACAAATAGTAGAAGGAAAATAAAACAGTTCAAGATCTTAAAATGGAAACAGAGTCAACAAAGAACAAAGACAGAATATTAAGAGATTCACAGAAAAAGACCAAGTAACATAGAAAGTCAGACTTATTAAAATAACATGTGGATTTTCAATGGAGATGCTAAAAGTCAGAAGGTCCTAGACAGATGTTCTATATCTGTCTCCAAAAGACCACAGATGGCAGTCTAGACTACTATATCCAGCAAAACATTCAATCACAATAGATGGAGAAAACAAGACATCCATGGTAAAACAAAATTTAAGCACTACCTATTTACAAATCCAGCTACCTACAGAAGGCTCTAGAAGGGAAATTCCAGCCAAAAGAGGTTAGCAATACTCAAGAAAACACAAGGAATAAATAGTCCCAGACCAGCAACCCAAAAAAGAGAGGAAATACACACATTCCATCATCACCACCATAACCATAACCACAACAAAATAATAGGAATCAACAAACACTGCTCATTTTTATCTCTCAACAGCATTGGTCTCAATTCCCCAATAAAAAGACATAGCCTAACATAGTAGATATGAAAACAGAATCCATCCTTCAGCTGTAGGGATCACCTTAAGGTAAAAGGATAGAAAAAGATATTCCAAGCAAATGGATGTAAGAAGCAAGCTGGTTTAGCCGTTTTAATATCTGACAAACTGTATTTCAAAATCAAAGCTAATCAGAAGAGACAGGGAAGGACACTGCATCCTCAACAAAGGAGACTCTATCCAGAGGAACTGCAATTCTTAACACAAGCCACCCAGGTTCATAAAAGAAACACTACTACAGCTTGAATTGCAGACAGCTTGACTCTCACACATTGATAGTGGAGACTTCAATACCTGACTCTCACAAATAGACAGGTCATCCAGACAAAAACTAAACAGAACATTGCTAACAGACACATTGCTAACAGATGGACCTAACAGGTATTTATAGAACATTTACACACACACAAATAATATACCTTCTTCTCAGCACCTCATGGAATTTTCTCCAAATCTGACCATATACTTGGACACAAAGCAAGTCTCAACAGATACAAGAAAACTGAAATAACACTCTGCATCCTAGCAGACCATCATGGATTAAAGCTGGATATCAACATCAGAAAGATTGCAAACTCATGGAAACTGAACAACTCAATACCAAATGAAAAATGGGTCAAAGCCAAAATTAAGAAATTAAAGACTTTCTAGAATTGAATGAAAATGAATACACAACATACCCAAACTTATGGGACACAATGAAGGCAGTTCTAAGAGGCAAGTTCAGAGCACTAAGTGCCTGTATAAAAAATTGGAGAGAGCTCATACTAGCAACTTAACAGCATACCTGAAACCTGTAGAACAAAAATTAGAAATAACATCCAAAAGGCAAGAAATAATCAAACTTAGGGCTGAAATCAATAAAATAGAAACAAACAGAAATAATAAAAGACTCAATGAAACAAAGAGTTGGTTCTTTGAGAAAAAAATAATATTGACAAAACCTTATCCAAATTAACTAAAAGGCAGAGAGAGATTATCCAAATTAACAAAATGAAAAGGACTTAATGACACTGAGGAAATCCAGAGAATAAGGATGTACTTTAAAAACCTGTATCCAACACTCAGGAGGCAGAGGCTGACAGATATTGTTAAATTCAAGGTCACCCTAACTTATTGATCGAGTTTGAGGACAGCCAAGGTTATGCAGAGAAACCCTGTCTCAAAAACAAAACAAAACAAAAAACAAAAAACAAAAAAACAAAAACACAAAAAACAAAACCCAAAATCAATCCTGTTCTCCACCAAATTGAAAATCTAAAATAAATAGGTAATTTTCTCTATACATATCATTTACCAAAATTAAATCAAGATCAGATGAGCAATTTAAACAGACCTAAAACCTAGTGAAATAGAAGCAATAATTAAAAGCTTCAAAACAAAACAAATAAAGCCAAGGGTCAGATGGTTTTAGCACAGAATTCTTCCAGACTTTCAAAGAAAAGTTAATGCCAATAATCCTCAAATTATTCCACAACATATAAACAGAAGGAACATTGCCCAATTCATTTTATGATACTACAGCTACCCTGACATCCAAACCCAACAAAGAGAATTACACAGCAATTTTTCTTATGAATATAGATGTAAAAATATTCATAAAAACTTGCAAACCGAATCTAAGAACACATCAAAAAGATCATTTACCATGATCAAGTAAGCTTCCTCCTAGAGATCCAGGAATGGCTCAACATGTGTAAATTGATAAATGCAATCTGCCATATAAACAAGCTGAGAGGGAAAAAAAACCCCAAAAACCAAAACCCTACAATACCACCTCATTAGATGCAGAAAAGGCCAGTCTTGACCCACCTATCCATACAGGAACATCTTGAGCCCTCACTCACCTGATCTTTGAGCCCCATCGTCTACCCTCCGCTAGAGGGCCCACTGCTCAGGGTGAACGCTGGGCCAGGAGTGAGGGTCCAACACCTCTTCCACTTCCTTGGAACTTCCTGGGTTGGCTCTGAGTATACCAGACCCGCCTATCCATGAGGGACCACCTTCAGCCTGCACTCACCTGATCTTTGGACCCCATCACCTGACCTCTGCCTGAGTGCTTGAGACCATCCTGAGCCTGCCTTCCCCACATCATTGGCCCTGCTGTGGCTTCTGCTTGAGAGACCTCCAAGAGAGTTAAGATCATCCAGAGTTACTGACATTGGACTCCTGACTCACCTACACTCACCAGGAGAGCAGGAGAGAGACAGAGAGACAGAGAGACAGAGAGAGACAGAGAGAGGGGGGAGGGAGGGGGAGAGAGAGGAGAGAGAGAGGAGGAGGAGAGAGGAGAGGAGAGAGAAAGAGGGAGAGAGAGAGAGGAGAGGAGAGAGAGAGAGGGAGAGAGAGAGAGGGAGAGAGAGAGGAGAGGAGAGAGAGGAGAGAGGGAGAGAGAGAGAGAGATAGAGAGAGAGGGGGAGAGAGAGAGAGAGAGAGAGAGAGAGAGAGAGAGAGAGAGAGAGAGAGAGAGAGAGAGAGAGAGAGAGAGAGAGAGAGAGAGAGACTCCACCTGCACATGGGAAGACAGCAATACAAGGAAACACCCAACAATAGAAAGAATCCAATTGAAATTCCTGATATTTACCCACACACCTAAGAACACCTGATTTTCAACAAAACAGATAAAAATATACAATGGAAGGAGGAAAGCATCTTCAACAAATGGTGTTGGCACAAGTGGATGATGGTGTGTAGAAGATGGCAGATAGACCCATGTCTAAAACTCATTCCAAATGGAATAAAGACCTCAACATAAATCCAACTACACTGAACCTCTGAGAAGAGAAAGTGGGGGGTACCCTTGAACAAAGTGCTACAGGAGACAGCTTCCCGAACATAATACCAGTAGCACAGACACTGAGATTGACAATAAATGGGACCTCCTGAAACTGAGAGGCTTCTATAAGGCAAAAGACACAGTTGATAAGACCAAATGGCAGCCCACAGACTGGGAAAAGATCTTCCACCAACCCCACATCTGACAGAGGGCTGATCTCCAAAATATACAAAGAACTCAAGAAACTAGTCACCAAAACACCTAATAACCCTATTAAAAAGTGGGGTACAGAACTAAACAGAGAATTCTTAATAGAGGAATCCAAAATGGCTGAAAGACACTTAAGAAAGTGCTCAACATCCTTAGCCATCAGGGAAATGCAAGTCAAAACAACTCTGAGATACCATCTTACTCCTGTCAGAATGGCTAAAATCAGAAACACCAATGACAACTTATGCTGGAGAGGATGTGGAAAGAGGAACATTCCTCCACTGCTGGTGGGAGTGCAAGCTCGTACAGCCATTTTGGCGATCAGTATGGCGGTTCCTCAGGAAAATGGGAAACAATCTACCACAGAAGCTGGCAATTCCACTCTTAGACATATACCCAAATGATTCGAATCCATGCAACAAAGACATGTGCTCAACTATGTTCACAGCAGCATTGTTTGTAATAGCAAGAACCTGAAAGCAACTTAGATGCCTCTCAACTGAAGAATGGATAAAGAAGATGTGGCACATTTACACAATGGCATACTACTCTGAGGGGGGGGCAATGGAATCTTGAAATTCACAGGCAAATGGATGGAACTTGAAGAAACTTGAAGAGGAGAATATGTAGGACCAGGAAGATTGACTCAGGGGACGAATAGATGAGAGCAAAAAAAAGAGATACCATAATAGAGGGAGCCATTATAAGTTTGAAGAGAAAACTGACTCTAGGATGACCCCAACAAACAATGCGAGCAACAGTGGAGAGGCTGCCTTAAATGCCCTTCCCTGATGATGAGATTGATGACTAACTTAATGCCATCATTGAGCCCTCATCTAGTAGCTGATGGAAGCAGAAGCAGATGCAGATGCCCACAGCTAAACACTGAGCTGAACTCCTGGAATTCAGATGCAGAGAGGGAGGAGTAATAAGAAAATGGGGTCAAGACCAGGCTACAGAAACACACAGAGACAGCTGACCTGAACAAGGGGGAGCTCATGGACCCCAGACTGATAACTGGGAAACCAGCATTGTACTAACTCAGACCCCCTGAACATGGGTCTCGGAAGGCCTGGGAAGTCGAAGGGACCTCTGACATTGGAACTAGGATGTATCCCTGGTACAAGAAAGGCCTTTGAGAACACATTCCCCATGGAAGGATAGTCCCTTAGCCTAAAGACAGGAGGGAGGGCCTAGACCCTATTCCAAATGACTTTGACAGATTTTGATGATACCTCCTGGAAGGCATCACTCTCCCTGTGGAATGGGTGGGGATGAGATGGGAGGAGGGGTCTAGGGGCATGGGAGGGAGGGAGGGAGAGGGAACTGAGATTGATATGTAAAACAAGAAAAAATAACAATATATAACAATAAAAGAAAAGGAAAGTCTTTCACAAAATCCAACATCCCTTTGCGATAAAAGTCCAGAAGAAAATAGGGATACAAAGGACATGCCTCAACATAATATAGGCAGAAAACCCATAGCTAACATCAACTTAAAAGGAGAGAAATTCAAAGAAATTCCACTAAAATCAGGAACAAGACAGAGTTGTTCGCTCTTTCCATACCTAGCAAATATATTACTTGAGGTCTCAGCTAGAGCAATAAGAGAACGGGTACAAATTGGGAAGGAAGAAGACAAACTATCTTATTTGCAGATGACATGATAGCATATATAAGTGACCCTAAAAATTTCACCAGGAAAATACTACAACTAAACACTTTCAACAAAGCAACTATATACAAGTCCACTCACAAAAATAAGTAGCCTTCCTATATACAAATGACTAACAGACTGAGAAAGAAGTCAGGGAAACACCATCTTTCACAATATCCTCAAATAATATAAATACCTCAGGGTAACTCTAACTAACCAAGTGAGGCATGTATGATAAACCTTTAAGGCACTGAAGAAAGAAATTGGAAAAAAATATCAGAAGATAGAAAGATCTCCCATACTCATGGATTGGTAGGATAAACATAGTAAAAATAGCCATCTTACAAAAAACAATCTACAGATTCAAGGCAATCCCCATAAAAATTTCAACATAATTCTTCCCAGATCCTGAAAGTATACAGCTTCCCATAGAAACCTAGGAAAGCTTTTTAAAAATCATAAATAAATGAACTGCTGGAGGTATCATCATCCCTGATTTCAAGTTGTTCTACAGAGTCATAGTTATAATAACCACATGTTATAAAAACAGACATGTTTTGGTCAATGTAATCAAAGTGAAGACCCAGCCATAAATCCACATACCTATTTTTGATAGAAGCCAGAAGTACACACTAGAAAAAAGCCAGCATCTTCAACAAATGGTACTAGTCAAATAGAGCCATATTACCCTGCACAAAACTCAACTCCAAATGTATCAAAGACCTCAACCTAAAACCAAATACCTTGAATCTGATAGAAGAGAAAGTGGGGAATAGCCTTGAATTCATTGTCACAGGAAAAGACTTCTTAACAAAATATCATTAGCATAGACATTAAGATTAACAATTAATAAATGGGACCACTAAAATTGAAAAGCTTCTGCACTGCAAAGGACATGATCATTCAGCATGCTACAGAATGGGAAAGGATTTTTACTAACTACAAATCTGATAGAGGACTAATATCCAAAATATATAAAGATCCCCAAAAAATAGATATCAAGAATGTTTAGTTTTACCCAACTAAAAATTGGGTACAGATCTAAACAGAGAAATCTCAAATGACAAAACTCAAATGTCTGAGAAACACTTAAAGAAATGTTCAACATCCTTAGTCATCCATAAAATGCAAATAAAAATGATTGAGATTTCAACTTACAACTGTAATAATGGATAAGATAAATAAAACAAACAACATCTCATGATGGTGAGGAAGTGAACTAAGGGGAACACTCATCTGTTGCTGGTGGGAGTGCAAACTTGTATAACTACAGTGGAAATCAGCGTGGCAGTTCCTCTACAAGATGAGAAATGATCTACCTCAAGACTCAGCTATGACACTGTTGGGCATATACCCAAAGGATTCCTCATCCTAGTACAGAGACACTTACTCAGCAATGCTGGGAACTGAACCCAAGTCCTTTGGAAGAGCAGTCAGTGCTCTTAATCTCTGAGCCATTTCTCCAACCCCACATTCCACTACCTTATAAATCAGTGTCTTGCTCAGCCATCATCAGAGATACTTTCTCCTGCAGCAAATGGGAACAAACATGGAGACCACAGCCAGACAATATGCAGAGTGAGAGACTTTGGAATACTCGGCCCTAAACAGGATGTCTCCATCAAATTCCTCCCCTCACAGTTCAGGAAATTGTGGGAAAAGAGACAGAAAGAGTGTAAGAGCCTGAGGGATGAAAGACACCAAGAAAACAAAGCTCTCTAAATACGTGGTTCTCAACCTGTGGGTCAAGACCCCTTTGGAAAACTTCTGTCTCCAAAAATATTTACAATACGATTTATAACAATAACAAAATTGTAGTTATGAAGTGGCAATGAAAATAATTTTATGGTTGGGTGGTCACTACAACACAAGGAACTGTATTAAAGGGTTGTAGCATCAGTAAGGTTGAGAACCACTGCACTAAATCAACATGATTAATGCACACATGAATTCACAGAGACTGATGCAGCATGCACAGGGCCTGCATAGGTCTGCACCAGATGGGGTCCTAGAGCTCAAAAGAGTGGACACATGCCCCCATCCCTAAGCAGAAGCAACCTCCAATTGATAACTACCTGCAAATGAAAACACAGTTTTCTCCAAGGAAGTCTCACTGTGGAAATAAACTACTTTGAAGGGTAGCCTGCATGCCCAGCAGTAGATGGCCAACAGAAATGAACTCTGCTGCGCCTTTGGAGGTTCCTTGTCATGTCCTACTGCACTTTGGGGTTCCTTGTCTCATAATGTTATGTCAGGGTTTTTCTTTTCTTTTTAAATTTTATATTATTTATTTATTTATTTATATAGTTTTCTTCTTTCTTTTTACCCTACAGGCCCTTTAAGTATATATTATGGCTTTTGGTTTAGTGTTCCTACAGGATTCCTGAGTGTGCGAATGATTGTCTATCCATTTCTTGTGCCTTCTCTTAGACTCTTTTCCTTCTGCCTGCCTGTTTTGTCATATTCCAATGTGTTAGTCTGTGTTTTGTCATATTATATAATTGTATTAAATCACTATCCTTTAAAAGCCTGTTTTTATTTTAATGAGACAGAAAGGGGGTGGATCCAGATTGGAGGGAAGATGGGGTGAAATTGGGAGGAGTACAGGGAGGGAAACTAATATATATGTGAGAATAAAATCTATTTTTAATAAAGGGTTAAAAAATACTAGTAACAATTTTTTAAAAAAGGTTTCAAGGACACCCTGCTGGCAGCCCTTGCTCAGGAAAGCTCTACCAGGTGGCTCGGGGACACAACAGGGCTGTGACCTTTATTTGCAGAGCAAGAAGACAGATGCTGGTTCTCTTCCCATGTGGCTCTCCACAGGAACATTTCCTTCTTCAGTCCCTTTCCCTCTTGGACTTGCCCTCTCAGAATTTCCTTTTATGACAACAGGATTCTTCTAACACCCAAGTTCTCGACAGACTGGCCAAGACTAGGCCTTGTTGACCTGCCCAAAAGGCTTAGCACACAGAAGTCTGTCCAAGCAATAATGTGCCATGTCTTGCCAGTGCATCTCTCATGCCTTCTGCATGTACTGACTGACATCTTGATGACTCTGGAGCCCATGCTCACAGATGTCCCTCACCAATGGCTCTCAGCTGTTAATCTGCCTTCTTACCTGCTGTGACACATGTGCCCCTCCCATAGGACAGCATAGCCACTCCTTCTGTGATCTTTCCTGGCATATGTCTGGCCTGGGAGCTTCAGTATCTGTGAGGGTGTTAAAGAGCAGCCACAGTCAGATCTCCAGTCCCTCCTCCCCTCACACACCTGGATTTGAACATGGAGTGGTTGTGTAGAAGTTAGAGTGAGCGTGTAGACTAGTGCTGGCTTCTGCACAGGTCATCTGCATGCATATCAGATAGACCACCAGCAAAACATAACAATCACTGCCTGTGAGCGAGAGCTGCACAATGGGTGTGGCTTCTCATCACATGTGAGACATTGCTGTCAGTGGTCCTAGGGAACACAGTGGGTTTTAAAATGCATCCTGATGTCAAGGTTGTTAAAATACTCAAGGGAGTCTGTCTTAGAATTGGTGGCATACAAGTTACTGTGTCACCTTTGGAAGAATTGTGGTATGCCATCACTCAAGAGAAAAAACATGTGCACACACAATAGCCACTGGACAGAAACTAGCCTCTGCTGGACCATGAAAGAAAGAGTGGAATTCTGGGTATATTAAAGGTTAAGATTGTGCAGTGGAAGTGACTGTTTGGATCTTGAAGCACAGAGTGGAAAAATGTCATTCATGGAACTGTGGGGGTCACTGAGAAGAGAGAAGGACAATCACAGGAAAAGTGGTGTGGAAAAGGTCAATGGGTGTCTAAAGGTGACAACAGGAAATGACAAGGTAGGAAAGGTCATCTGACCTCCAGATTATGGTCATCTCTAGGGCATCTGGACAGTACTCATTGAGTAGCAGGAAGTAGAGAGGTCTAAAGATGGGGAGCATGCCTCAAAGTCAGCTAGGAATATCAATGTGGTGGTGACCTGCAAACCTATGGAAGGAAGACTGTGGGCAGGACATCTGTTCAGAGGCTGCACCAGAAGCCCAGGCAGCAAGGAGCAGCACAGCAGTATGGGATAAACAGGAAAGGGTGACAGCAAAAAAAAAAAAAAAAAAAAAAAAGAAAAGAAAAAAAGAAAAAGAAAAGTGTAAATAGCTACAGATACAATGCCAGAAGCCAGGAACAAAGAAGTCTTTGTGATAGTCCTGATTTCACACTCCATGAGTTCTTGGGAATGGCAGAAATCATTCTTGTACCCCACAAGACATCCCAGTTTGAGGTTCCTGGTGTTTGCTGCATTTCTCTCTCTCTCTCTCTCTCTCTCTCTCTCTCTCTCTCTCTCTCTCTCTCTCTCTCTCTCTCCCTCTCTCCCTCTCCCTCTCTCCCTCTCTCCCTCCCTTCCTCCCTTGCTCCTTCCCTTCCTCCCTCCCTCCCTCCTTCCTTCCGGTGTATGTGAATGTGTGGTATATGCACATTTGTGTACATGCAAGTATGTGAACCCATGCAGAAATAGAGGCCAGAGGAGGACACTGGATGTCCAGTTCTAATTCTCCTGGCCTTATCCCCTTGAGATAGGGTCTCTCACTGAAACTAGAGCTGGGCTAGCAGCCAGGAAGCTCTAGCCATTCTCTGGTCTCTACTCCACCCCTAATGCTGTTGTTATAGGCAGCTTTTTCATGAATGCAAGGGATTTGAATTCAGATCTCTATGCTTATACAAGAGCTCTTACTGGCTGAGCCATCTTCCTAGCTCAGTCTCTCCTTCTCTACCATGTCCATTATGATGCTGATACCTTTAATGATGCCTTGCAAGAGAAGAAATCCACTTTCCATGACTATAAGTATGGCAGCAATCTCCCAGGCAGACTCATTTGCTATTGCAACATGGCAATTCAGAAAAGCAAGAGCTTTTCCCTAAATGACCTTTAGGGGAAAAAACAATCAAGGGAATCAGCAGTAAACCTGGCAACTTGCCCAAAGTCCCAGTCTCCACTGATGGATCTGTGTTAGTTTTCCTTGAACCTTACCACCTTTGAAGAGATCAATGAGGTGTGTGAATGTCACGCACCTTGTGAATACTAGATAATAGCCCTGCTGCTCTTCTCCAACTGAGAGATGCTGCGTTTTCAGGGGAAGAACTCTTTGTTTTCTTTGTTTTTTTATTTTTTTAAAAAAAGTTATTAATTTATCTTTTACATTCCAATCCCAGTTCCCCCTCCCTCCTCTCCTCTTCCTCCTCACTCTGTCTCCCATCTGTTCCTCAAGAGAGGGCAAGGCCTCTGCTGTCCCATCATCTCCTTCAGGTAGGACCAAGGTACACCTGCCCTGTGTCTAAGTTGAGCAAGGTATCTCTTCATATAGAATGGGCTCCACTAAGTCAGTTTGTGCATTAGAGTTAGATCTTGGATCCACTGCCAGTGGTCTCACATACTGTCCCAGCTGCACCATTGTCACCTATTATTAAGGGAGTCTAGTTTGGTCTTATGTAGGTTCCAGAGTTGTCAAATAGGAGTCAGTGATCTCTCACTAGCTCTGGTCAGCTGATTCTGTGGGTTTCTCCATCATAGTCTTGACTCCTTTGTTCATATTATCACTCCTCCCTCACTTAGAGTGTACTTCAGGAGCTCTGCCTAATGGTTAGTTGATGGGAGATGTGATTCTGTATATATGTTTCTCATACTGTTAATAAAGCCCTGTGGCCAATAGAAAACTAGATAGGTGGGGCTAGGAGACTAGGAGGAGGAAGAGGAAGGAGTAGGTGGAGTGAAGATGTAGCCCTGGGAAGGAGCAGGACGCCTGCCGCGCGGCTCCCCGATAAGAAGACCACGTGGAAATACTTAGATAAGTAGAAATGGGTTAATGATTAAGGCAGAGCTAGCCCATTAACAATAATGGTAACTGGCCAACAGGATTATATCAAATATAGAGTCTCCTGCGTGTTATTGGGGGCCAGGACGCCAGACCAGCGGCGGGCGGGCTGGCGGAAACTTACATGCTACAAATGGCGCCCAACGTGGCTATAAGAACTTTCACTTAAAACTAATAAGAGCTTAAGAAATGTTTTAGAAACAAAGGAACAGAGACTAGCAAGACTTCTTAGTAGCAGCATTTTCTCCGTTGGATTTGTTTTGCTGTAGACAGAGATTTGCACGGCTCCTTTAAGAGAGGTTTCCAAAATTAGCATAAGCGGCAAAAAAGCTGGCTTGCTTTTAAAGAGCTCTGCTAACAATTCATTGGTGTGTACAAGAGCTGCAATGAAGGTTTACACTGTGTTTTAAAAAATACGCTGGCTTGGGAGAGAAAAAGAAACGGGATACAATGGTTTAAAAAAGAAAAAAGGAAGAATGAAAGGGTATGGTGGCGTACACCATTAATCCCAGCACTCGGGAGACAGAGGCAAACAGATCTCTGTGATTTCAAAGTAAACCTGGTATGGAGTGAATTCCAGGACAGATAAAAGTTACACAGAGAAACCCTGTCTCAAAATATGCAAAAATAGAAGTAGAAGAAAGAGAGTAATAAAAAAGCCACGTAAAAATGGAAAACACAGAGAAATTTTGGATAATATACGTGCTTCTGTTGTCTTTAAATTATTTGATTGCTGAGAAAATAGCAACTACTGATAAAAGAAATGTTCCTGGATCAATTCAATTTATATATTTTAAAAATGCTTTGACTCCAAAATTCAAGCCTAAGGACAAGTTACTGGGGAAAAGGATTTCTATTTTTGTTTCCACAGAAAATGAAAAGCTATGGATTCTTTGCAGACTTATATGGTTTGATCAAGCCAGACCCCCTGAAACAGCTCCCCAGGTGATCCAACATTCAAAGCAGTTGAGACAAAGCCTTGCAGACTACTGCCAAGATTTCTTTGGACCCCCATGACAACGCCCTCTACCAGCAGGAAGTAGTTTGGAAAGAACGACGCCCAAATTCCCAAATATTGTTTATAAATGTTTGTTTTCATTTAAATGGGCTTGATTATAACTGGTTAATGACACAAGCAATCTTTTTAAAGGTAAAAAGGGAATTATGGTATAGATATGAATACTTTGCTTTGAAATGGATATTCTTTTATTGATACAATTTAAGGTCAATTTTGTGATATGTATATTTCTCCTCTTGTTTAGGTATTGTGTTTATATAGCTCATTGGAAAATGTAATGTATAATTTAGTACAGATTAGAGAATTACCTATGATAGTCAAAACTTGGAATTAAGTTAGTTAGGATTTCTAGATATACAAAGATGTATTTGAGATGAATAGGCATTCTTCAAACCTTTCAAAGACCTACAGAATATGGCCTTTAAAATGGTTTAGGGTTTTTCTTGACAGTGAGGCACAAATGCTCCTGGTAACACCACCTACAGAAGAAAGGAAGATGGACATCGAAGAAACACATTATGGAGTTTGCTTCTAATATGGCAAGACTAGCCATTTGGGCAAGGTACTGCTCTTCTGAACTGTTTGACTTTATGTTGTAGAAACTGGACATGCAGGACCCACAAAAAGGTAACTGCTGATGCAAGATGGACATTGCTACAGGATTCCTGTTTCATGGAAGAGGCTGCCAGACAGCCAGATAGTCTACAGGACACAGAGAAAAGTTTCCTGCCTTATTGAGGAGTCTGGACACACATTATGGCCTATGGGCTGAAGATGGAACATTACAGAAGAACTTCGGGTGACTGACCAGGCAATGCATTGTCTCTGTCATTTCTAGAGTTTATATATTATCCTTCTGTGGTCTTTGATGGAGTTGAAGACAGATAGTTATGATTATAGTTTTCCTTAGTTAGGATTAAAGATAAGTTACATATAGGACTTTAGACTCACAAAGATAGGATAGATGATATTTTCTTTACGTCTTACAAAATGTTAATGGACTAAATATTGTTAACTGTGATTCTTATTTGATAACTGTTGTATGGTATATTTTGCTATGTTAAGGTTAAACCCCTTCTTTTACTTTAGACAGAAAAGAGGAAATGATGGGAGATGTGATTCTGTATATATGTTTCTCATACTGTTAATAAAGCCCTGTGGCCAATAGAAAACTAGATAGGTGGGGCTAGGAGACTAGGAGGAGGAAGAGGAAGTAGTAGGTGGAGTCGACATGTAGCCCAGGGAAGAAGCAGGAAGCCTGCCGCGCGGCTCCCCGATAAGACGACCACGTGGAAATACTTAGATAAGTAAAAATGGGTTAATAATTGGGACAGAGCTGGCCCATAAACAATGATGGTGCCTGGCCAACAGGATTGTATCAAATACAGAGTCTCTGAGTGTTATTTGGGGCACACGTGGTTGCAGGACCATGGCAGCAGGTCCGGGAGGCCGGCAGGGAGTAACCTACTGTAACAGTTAGTTGTGGATTTCTGCATCTGTTACCATCTGTTTCTGGAAGAGGGTCCCACCTTCTCTGAGGTTGTGGATTGTAGACTGGGTATCTTTTGCTTTATGTCTGGTCTCCATTTACGAGTGAGTAAATACTATATTTGTCTTTCTGGGCCTGGGTTACCTTACTCAGGATGTTTTTTTTTTTTTCTTTTTTCTTTCTTTTTTTTTTCTAATTCTGTCCATTTGCCTGCAAATTTTAGGATGTCATTGTTTCTTACCACTGAGTAGTACTCCATTGTGTAAATGTGCCAATTTTCTTTATCCATTTTTCGGTTGAGGGGCATCTAGGTTGTTTCCAAGTTCTGGCTATTACAGGTAATGTTGCTATAAACATAGTTGAGCAAATGTCCTCATGCTGTGAATGTGCCTCCTTTGGGTATATGCCCAAAAGTGGTATTGCTGAGTCTTGAGGTAGGTTGATACCTAATTTTCTAAGAAATCGCCATACTGATTTCCACAGCATCTGTACAAGTTTGCACTCCCACCAGCAATGGAGGAGTGTTCTCCTTATTCCACATCCTCTCCAGCATAAACCGACATCAATGTTTTTTATCTTAGCCATTCTGATCACTGTAAGATTGTTTTGATTTGCATGGGTAAGGACTCTTATTGTTGAGTTCTGTGTTCACCTTTAAGATGCTGGTGGAAGAGGTATGGCTGGCCTACTATGAGTGATTGGCCATCATGCACAAGGGTCAAGCCCTTGACTGTTCATGGCCCAGGCCTACTGCAGCCATGGGCATCTAAAAGGATACATTACTTTTCAAAGCCAAGGTCAAAGGAAGCCAGAGGTGTCATTGTGTTTTCTTCCCTACTTGAGTAGACCTGCCTATGTACTTAAGAGGTAAGTCTGGCTTCACTCTATGTATTTATAATGGGCTCCCAACTGTGTCCATTAGTAGAGATATTAATTATTGAACACTTTCTGGCTGTTGGTGCTCGGGCCCTGTTCTACAGGGTGGAGATGCCATGAGGAAGAACATTCTAGAAGAGAAACTGAGATATAGCAAATAAGTAAAAATTATTTTGATGTAGCTGGGACTCTGAAGAAAATAAGCAGCTGCACACCATGAAGGGTCGCTGAGCTCTGCAGATAGGAAAGGAACTGTTTAATGAGACCAGAGTGATGACGAAGGAACCTGCAGTGATGGAGAGAAACACTGGAAGCAGAACAAAGAGCACAGACACAGCCCCAAGGTCAGGGAGGCCCAGGCAAATGACAGGGGAAAGCCTGCCTGGTAGCAGTGAAGGCAGAACATTGCAGTGCAGAGTCCACCAATAGCCAAAGTATATTAGGAGACCCAGTCTGTTTCCTCTGTAGCACAATCACAGAGCAGGTGCAGGGGAAATGCTATGGACATAGGGGTATGAGCAGAAGCTAGGAGTCAGGAAGTGAGTTGGGGGGGGGCATCTAGAGGAACATTCTAGCACTGGCCATGGTATGGCTAAGGAGTGAGAGAACTTGACTTGTTCTAGCTGAACAGAGTCCTGGGATTTATTTAGTAGATAGGGAAGGTTTATGGGTAGCAGTGGGAGATTTGGAAGCTGTCAACAGTGAAATGGAGCAACCTATCCTTAAAATCAACAAAGCAGAGGCAGTAGACAAAGCCATGAGTCTACAGTACTGGTTCCCCAGGACTGCTGAACAAGCCAGCTTGCTATACACAGCAGATAGGCATTCTCTCTGTTCTGGAGGCCAGAAGTTCAAAGTGCAGTACCAAGAGGACCATGCTCCCTATGAACCCTTCCTTGTGCTCTCTATGAACCCTTCCTTGCCTCTCCAGCTTCTGGCCAATCTTCTGCAGCACTGAATTCCTGGGCTCATGGCTGTATCTCTCTAGCCCCTGCCACCACTGTCACATGGCATTCTGCCCTGTGTCTGTCTGTATCCAAGTCACCTTCCCTCACCAGCCATGGATTCAGCCCATGTGAATAAAAAGTGTGACCCCTTTTTACCTGATCAAACCTATAGAGGCTCTGCTTTTATAAATATGAATCTTGGAGGGACACTCCAACCCACATAGTTCCCCAGGGAGAGTATAGCAGAAGAAACCCTGTAAGTACAAAGCACACAGTGGAAATTAAGCCAACAAATATGAATAGCTTTCCCCCTGAATCTTGAAAGTAGAGTGGGGCATAGAGTCAAAGTTAGAATTAAAAGTTTTGAGGTGCTGGTGGGTATCTAAGAAAGACAACTGAGCAGAGAACATCCAAGAGCGGCTGAGGCTGACACTGTTGGACTGAAGGCGGGCTGGGCCACTAGAGTGCCGCCCTGGGTAGAGAGCAGGAGAGCAGCTGGCTTCATGTGGGGCAGGGACTGCAGGCACTAACAAGAAGTGTGTGACTACAGCCATGCCCTGTGGTGGAGCTGAGGTGAAGACAACAGGTTCTCTTTGATAGAGGGTCTGTCACAGATGAGACCTGGGAATGGGGGCAGGGTAAGGCAGCAGCTATGGAGGAGGCTATTTAGAGAGCTGGAAGTACTCTGGGGTTTTCATGGCAGGCACTTAGACCATGGATGCCATAGGAGATCGACTTGGAAGGGAGCCTTTAGCTCTACCCAGCACCCTGCCTCCTGGAGGAATGTTTAGGATTAAACATTGCTGGAGTCACAGGGGGTCACAAGGAGCAGTTAGAATGTAAGTTAGGTGAGTGGGACCAGAATTAACGGGGGGGGGGGCAGGAAAGGGGACACACATGTTAAAGGGATCAGTGGTCTCTTAAGTAGGGCAGTCATTGGCAGGGGGTACATAGAATACATCAGCTAAGAAGACAAAAACAGCTGCTGATATGAGTGTGGAATGGAAGTTTTAGAGGGGGACAGTGTTTGACTGTCACAGTCTAGAATTTAGCCATGTGAGCCAGTGGCTGGGTGGGTAGAACAGAAGAGGTAAAGGGAATGTGAGGCCAAGAGCTATCCTAGTGCTGCATAGCTCTGATTCCTTTATGAGACAGGATATAGGAGGAAAGGAAAGAAAGCATTTACCACCACCACTTGAGAAGCTGAGAAGCTGAGAATGAAGAGGCCAAGCAATGGCAGGGAACCCTGCCTGACCACCTTCTGACTTCCAGCCCTAGCAGAGGCCTGATGTACACAGGGGCCCAAAACCAAGGCGACAGCAGCACATGACACAGCCAAACCATTTTCCAAGAGGACATGGAACCAGAGGAGAAAGGGGCCAGAGTTCTGCACCTGTCTGGAAGATGGGACCACAGCACATGCCATGTACACCTGGAGGCAGCACCAACAGGAAAGGCCCTTAGAGACCTTGGGGTTCAGCTTGAGATAAGAATGAGAGAAGGAAAAAGGAGGGGGGTCTTCATATTCCCCTATTTGTCATCATAAAACCAGCAAAACACCCTACCTCCTCACTTTAGGCTAGGAGCACATTTTCACTTTGCTATCATGATAATTAAGCTTTAAATATAAAAATACTAGCTGGGGTATATCTCAATCATTAGAATGATTTCTCAGTATGCACAATACCCTTTGGTCAGCTCCCCACCATGGTATAAACTGAGAATAGTGGTGCATGCCTGTCATCTCAGCACTCTGGAGGTGGAAACATGAGGAACAGAAGTTCAAGGTCACCTTGGCTACATAATGAGTTGAGGCTAGCCTGCGCTTCATGAGTGCCTGTCTGTAAAGCAGGAAGGAAAGCTGGAGAGATGGTTTAACAGCTAAGGACACTTGCTTCTCCTCCAGAAAACCAGAGTTTGTGTCCTAGTACCCATATCAGGCAACAGACAGTATCTTTTGGCCTCTAATTACCCCACAACTGTGTCCACACTCACAAAGGGGCACACATATAATACACATAAATAAAAATAAAATCTTTCTAAAATCTAAAGAAGAGAGAGAACTATTTCACAGGATACAATTCTTCTAAGTGAATCAAGGCTTTCTCAAGGATAGATTTGTTAAATATTGAACGAAGTACCTGGATAATTCAATGGGGCTGACAAATATGTTTGCCTTGGCAAAGGGGAGTCCTGAGTCATGTCCCAGCTCCCTGCTTCCTTGGGTTTCCTCCCACCACAGACTCAAATGTGCCTTGATGGAGGTTGTGATACCCATCCACCTCTACTCCACAGCCTAAGATACAATGGCTGTAGAGCTGTGAGGATTAGAAGTGTTGGATAAAACCTGTATGGTTCCATGTCCCCATTTTGGACAAGGCAAACTGACATAAAGAATGGTCAAATGACTTGGTCTTGAAACATGGGAAGTACTGGGCTAAGAGTCAAAGCCAATTCTGCTGGTGTAAAACCCAACCTTTTCCCATGAAGCTTGAAGCTCATCACCAGGCAGGATGGATGCATTCTGGAAAGTTATTCAAAGCATTGGGTGGTTAATAAATAGGAGGAAAATGCATAGCGCTAATAACTAGCCTTTCTTCCTTCCTTCATTTATTCATTCACTTTGTCAAGTAAATACTAGTTGAGTCTCTTCTCTGTTGTAGACACTGCTGGGATATGGGGCCATAGAACAAGGAATGGAGTTGACAAGGTCTAGCAGGGACTCACAGAGAGCCAACAAGGACAAGGCCAGTACTGAGCACAATGAAGAGTATGTGACTGGTCTAGGGAAACACACTCCCAAAGCTAAGGCCACTGAATAAATACCAGACACAATAGGGCTAGAGAGATGGCTCAGCAGTTAAGAACACTGGCTGCTTTTCCAGAGGACCCAGGTTCGAAATTCCCAGCACCCACATGGCAGCTCACAACTATCTAGAATCTACTGTCAGTGGGTCTAACATCTTCATACAGACATACATGCAGGCAAAATGCCAATCACACATAATTAAATGACAACAATCAGAAACAGAAAAATAAGCCAGACACAACCTCCCTGCATAGTAATATAATCGCTTACGAACATAGCCCACAATAGAATGTTCATTGCTAAGTACAGACACCTACTAGTCTAGTGGGAAAGTACGCATGAAACTGAAACTAAATCTTAGACCCTGTGGTATCTGGAGGCATCCACATGGGCTGAGTCTCTTCTGTTCAGCCCTGCAGGGCTGCTCTCTGCCTCCTCCATGCTTGCTATACATCTGTGGTGCTGTCCTGTGGGCTAACCAATAGTCACCATAACTTCTAGCCTGTGATTGCTTGGACCAGTGGAAACCACACCAGAAACTTGGTGGGGAAGAGACAGTGAAGTTGGGAACCTATTCTTCCTATGCCTTCCTGGTGGGTGGCCTTGGCCTGACTCGGTTTTTCATGCCAACTCTTTGTCTTGCTTAAAGCAAGGGTGGAAAAGGCATCTTGATGTCACTAACTCCAGGTCCTACCTCACCCTCCCTATTCTCTACCTTCACCCTTATAAACAATTCAGTATTGATCTTTCCTCAAATTACTTAAATGACCTAAATTATGGGTGCTGCGACCCTGATGAAGGCACAACTGTTTGAGGTACAGTTCATTTTTGTTGTCTTCTGTGTTTTGATGGCTCTCTATAATAACCACTTTTGGAAGTGTGTGGTCAACACACAACTCCTTATTTTCTCTGAGAACCACCCCCAAATCACAGTGTAGACCAGGATCCACATTTGTGCCAAGTACCCATAATTGACTGGATTAAGGACCAAAGGTCAACTAGGCCAACCAGATGTCATATCCTAGAACCCCAGTAGGACTGTGGATCTCTGTCAGTTTTGGCAAATCAATCTGATAAACGGGGAAGGAGGGCAGTTTGGCTGAGGAAAAAGAGGAAACATCTAATCTTGTGACATCTAATCTGACTACATCTGGAATCAACTAAAACCCTAACTGCTGGGCACTCTGTGAGGGATATTCTTGATCACATTATCTGAAGCAGGAAGACCTGGCAGCACCTTCTGGTGGCACCTCCCAGATAGAAGGACATGGAAAGGAGACTGCTTTGCGCCTATATGCCTTCAGCTGCCTGGCAAGTGCATCTACCCTGTTTCTTAGGCATTCCTTCGTCTGTATTAGAACATAGACTGATGATCAGCAGCAGACCAGGAATCCTCCAGGACTCCAATGTCAGACTGGGACTGCTGAGATATGTACACTTCACAGCCTGAACAAGTATGAGATTCTTGGCCTTTCCATCATGAGACAGCCATTACCTGGACTGCATGCTATAAGCCAGTCTAATGAACACCCCCATGTGTGCAGGTGTGTGTGTGTGTGTCCATTTTATCAGTCTTGCTTCTTTAGTGAACCCTGAGTAATACAATTACCTCCAGAGTTCCACCTAAGCCCAGCTGCCTTTAAGGGTCTAGATGCTCGGTATTCAACCCTGTCACCACCTCCAACCTTTAGCACACATTAAGTGGAATTAACTTCTGCTACCCATAACCAAGTGACTCCTGGATAATGATCATGAATTATTTTAATTATTTTCAAAAGTAGGAATTAATAGTAAATATGCTTTAATGTTTTACCTTTACATTTAGAGTGATTACAGACTCACCATAAGTACCAAAGAGAGTTCAGAGAGTCCTGGTGCCCTTCCCAGTATTGAAATCCTATCCGACACCTGTAGGACAATCCCAACACCAGGAACAGGACTGTGGAGATAGCTCAGTCAGTAGTGTTGGCTGTGCACACATGTGGACAGACCTGTGTCCACCCATATTACTCAGCACCCATATTAAATCTAGGTGTAGTGGTGCACACTTGTAATCCCAACATTGGGGAAGTGGAAATAGACAGATTCCCTGGAGCCCGTGTCATCCACCCTAGCCTGATTTGCCATCCCCAGATCCCAATAGAGCTCTCTATTAAAAATCAAAAAATTGCCAGGCAGTGGTGGCATATTCCTTTAATCCTAACTCTTAGGAGGCAGAGGCAGGCAGATCTCTGTGAGTTTGAGGCCAGCCTGGTCTACAAAAGTGAGTTCTAGGACAGCCAGGGCTGTTACACAGAGAAACCTTGTCTCAAAACAACAACAACAAAAACCAACTAACCAAACAACAACAAAAACAAACAAACACAAGAAAACAATGTGGTGTCTCCTGAGGTGCACTTGTCCTGAGGACAGACACAGGAAGCTGGCTTGCAGCACATGCACACACAAGGATGCGGTGAGGCAAAGGAGACTGATGTTGCTGTGTCTGCTAACTAGACACAGGTTATTTCCAGTTTTTAGACATGTATTTGTGTGCAAGCAGGGTCACAGGTGTCTGTGACTATGTGATTTTACCTGAAAAAATATTTACACTTTATCCACCTTCTAATCAATCCAATCTTCCAGCATGAGAATGGTGCCCATTCTGTCACCACGCCACTCTGCATCACACTAGCCCCATTCCATAACTTCAGTTAATTTTCACTGTTATCTGAAGTCCTACATAGTCATTCATGCTACACTGACATGTGGGTCAGTAATGAACTGTATGTAGCATACAATACTATCTAGAAATAACAGACCCAAAGAATTCCTATCACTGATGTTTATTGTACCCTTTACTTAAGTGCATTTACACTCACACTGTGCTACTGTTACTTACACTGATATGCTGGGCAGGTGTGTAACCTAGATATGTAGTGTAACCTTCAGAACTTGTGCACTTGTGCACAGGGCACTGTCGGCACCTCCTCAGGGTGAGTGTGACTGATTGTGTGGAGCAGGTCAAGGTAGAGCTGAAACCCCAGGTTCTCTGCCGCTGCCCAGCGCTTAGCGCATCCCTTCCTGACTCCTGCTATGCCAGCTCACCATCTGCCCCAAGCAGGGAGCCTCTTCCTAGCTCTTGTTTCTCTGAGCACAGCGTGATCTGTGAACTCCAGTCCTTGTGGGGCTCTTAGATTTCTGCAACTGTTTTACTACTTCCCACTTGCTTTAATGGGAAGGAGTTGGATATGAGTTTGATGTACAGGTGATCTAAGTTTTAATCTCAAATCTTAGCAACCTATCAGTCATTTTCCATCTGTATGCCTCAGCTTTCTTGGGCACACATAACCCTTCAGCATTCATGCCTTTGGGATCTCCCTTACTCTATATCTAGAGTGGGGCTCATCTTGCCAGCAGAAAACAGGGGACACAATGCCCAGCCATTCCCAGTCTCAGTCATAAGGACATCTGCTAGCCTCCATTTCCTTGTCTGGGGTGTCCTGCACATCCTAGAAACAGATCAGCTGTCCTCTGGCAAACCCAGGCAAGGAAGCTACATGGAGAGAGACATGAGGAAGTTGGAGAGGCTGCAGTCATCTCATAATTGAGGCTCCAGAGCAGCCCAGCCCCTAAAGGCAGCAGCTCAAGGACACCATCTGAGAAACATGAACATCCCTTGAGTCTAGTCAAGCCATAATCAGGAAGCTGAATGGCTAGAGACCAGAGAGGTGGCTCAATGGTTAATAACACAGGCTGCTCTTACACAGGTTTGAGTCCCAGCAACCACACTGAGGCTCACAACCATCTGTAACTATTTCTCAGGATGTGTCTATCAGGGTATTTCTAGAAAAGTTTGAAGAGGGAAGACACACTGACTGTGGGCAGCACCATCCCCAGGGCTGGGGTCCCAGGCTGAGTAAAAGGGAAAATGTGCAGAGCCCAGTGTTCCTCTCTCTTCCTCCTGGCTGCCAACAGAATGCCAACAGCCACCTCATGTTCTTGCCACCATGCCTTCCTTCCCTGCCATGGCGGCCTGTTTCCTCAACCTGTGAGCCTGAATAAACCCTTCTTTCCTTGTTGACAGCAACAAGAAAAGTGTCAAACATAGAGACAGGTGTCTTTTGTCACCACAGCTGGAAAGAAGGCTTATCTCACCTGTGCTGAGCCCTTTCCCTCCACAACAATGTCAATGGTCCTATCTGGAGTCTGGGTCAAAAGAGGAGAAACTGGGGAGGCCAAGGCCACTTCCACAGAGGTAACAAGTACAAACATGTTAGGAAGGCACTAGGATGTTGCCCACCATTCAGGGACAATGACTATCATTAGATGGTAAGCCTGTACTTGTCTTCTGACACCCAGGTGTCAAGTTAAGTCACATTATAGTCATGTTATTAAGTAATTATAAAGATAAAAGTACTCCTTTGTGATGATATGCAGTTAAACACATGCACACAACATGCATAAAATGCATGGTTTCACTTTCTTAATTCATTCTCACAAAGAGAGCTTGTCACACTGTGGATGGGGTGATACAGTCACTTTTCACAAGCTTGAAAAAGCAGCAGAAGCCTCACTGTGTAAGTTCTCAGTGAGGAAAGCTCAGAGACTTCAGCGTGTGCTGAGCAGACTGAGGGAGGAATCCTAGCATCTGGCTCTTTTAATGTAAAGACAGTGTGACTACAGGGTGAGGCAGCTCAGGCCAGCCCACATCACCCATGAACTCCCACAACTGTGACATTTCCTGCTCTCATCCCCAACCCTTCAAGGTCAGCTCTCAGATCGTGACTGTGACCATGATCTCTCTACAGTTAGCTAATAGAGTTTTGCATCTGCTTCTTGCTCCTGAGCTTGGCATTATGATTGGATACCCCACAAAGACATATTCTAGTACTGCCCAGGTGCTGACTTCACACGGTTTAATAGCTGGGAAACATCCCAATTGTGAGCCTTTTGGATTTTTTGATGACAGAATGTGCTTGAACAGACATGTGATGAATCTAAACCAGCCAGCAAAAAGCCTTTACATGAACAGTGATGTTTTGTGCGAGTACTGAGATGGAAAGTTATTCTTGACATTACTACACAAGCCCCAAATGCTAAAAAGTGAATTAAATTAGAAGCTTCATGGAAGGTTGCACTATTGTCCTTTGCTAGCAGATAGATATTTCACTGTGGCCACAAGAAATCATCCTGTACATTAAATCATAGCTCTAGGACACTATAAAGTGTACTCTATGAATTTACATCTGTTGTTGAGTTAGTGCAAGAATTTCCAACTTTCATATTGTTAAAGTACTTTGCATGTGTGACTTTCAAGAGGTTTTATGACAATACAATGTGACTCTACAGGAGAAACATGTTTGAACTCCAGAAAACATGGTTATCTATAGAGATCACATGGTATCCACAGAAACATGGGCATGGAGGGGACAAGGAAGGTGGGAGGAGCTGGGTCAATGTTATGTCAGTCACATGTCTGAGCTACTCCAGGGGAAACCTTCAAGAGGTGCCAAGGGGAATGTGGGTGCCACAGTGGGGCCTGTTAGTTGAAGGGAAGCATTGAAAACCAGGCTTCCAGTGGCTGTTCTGGATGGGTAAAGACACAAACTGTCACTGGAGAGTCCTCCTCAGACAGCCAGAAACAGAGGGCAGGTGTTAGGCAAGAGGATTAAATGGGCTGACAGCATGGGGAGTCAAAGCCAAAGCATCTCTTGAAGAATGACTGTGAAGGATGGTCTGGAATCCTTCCAATTACAGTTTGTCATGGTCACCCAGACCATCATACAGAGGTAATGAAAGTGTGAAGATGATCTCAGCTTCTCAGTGAAAGTGGGAATCCCATCCATTCCTGTTCATTCACTCATCCTGGTAACTGTTCTTAGGAGAAAGATGTTAGGCTGGGACTAATAACATTGTAATTTCTTACAAACAGCTGGCACTGTGGCTGCAGGAAGCCTATGGGCAGGACAGAACTCAGGAAACACAGCTGAGCTAAACCTTGGAAGAAGAATGGGGCTTGCTGGCTAGTAAAGCAGACCAGCAGAACCTGTGGCATCTGGTACGGGGACTGATGGATGTTCTCAACAAGGAGGGATAAAGGGACCTGTGGTGGAGCACTGACACAGTGGCAATCATGGAGGTTAAGACCAGACTAAGTGTAGACTAATTGGTTATTTTTTTTTAATGCCATTGGTAGAAATAATAGCATTTAGCCCTTTAAAACACACACACACACACACACACACACACACACACACACACACACACACACACACACACACACACACACAGCTAACCATGGCTTGGGGTTGCTTCTATGGGATGACGTGGAAGAAAGCTGGAAAAGGGAATGCTAATCCTCCCAATCTCACACCCTGACTTTGGAGGTATGGCAGACCTGAGAATGAGCTGCATTTCAGAATGCCATTGGGGTTTCATGAATTCTTTGATTGAGAAAGGAGTGGCAAACAGCGAGCACAATGCCAAGGTCTTTACCTTAAAAGGTATGTTGATTTTGGCATCATGGGAGAATACAGAGAGACCTGAAGGAAGAAGGAAACACGTTTGGCTTGTACCTGTTGGGTTGATTATGCTGAAGAGCAAGACTACATAAACATGAGCAGACTGGCATGGAATGTAGAGGGTGAAACACACTGGAACCAGAGGCAGGGTCCTTAGCACAAATACATGTGGCACCGTGAGACTAACATGGTGAATGTGCCATAAAAAAAAAAAAAAGGTGGCAAATGCATGATAACCTCAACCCCTCCTCTGTGCTCATAGTAGACATTGCTAATAAACCACAGCATTCTTTCTCTCAGAACTCAGTGCTATACAAGTCAAAAGCAAAGGATGTATAGAGAGCTTGTTAACATTGTCAAACATTGCAGTAAAATGCAACAGGATAAAGTCTGAAGTAGGCTCCTGTAATTGGCATCTGGGGAGTCACTGATCATTTTTTTACCTTCTTTTACAAAAGTGGGGGAGGGGTGCCTGTATCTGTGCACACATGTACAGGTGTACATGCAGAGGCCAGAGGCTGACGTCAGCTACCTTCTTCCATTATTTTACTTATCTGAGACAAGAACTATCACTGAACCTTAAAGCCAATGATTTGACTAGACTGGCTGTCCAGCAAACCCAGGCATCCTTCTGTCTCCTTGTCCCAGCTCTGTGAATAGAGGCACATGTCACCATACCTGGCTTTCACACAAGTGCTGGGAATGAAACTCAGGTCCCTATGCTGCTTAGCAAACACTGGAAACTATTGTTTTTTAATGCTATATTTTCAATGTTAAAAATATTTGTTTTAATGATAGACTTTTTAATGTTAAAATTATTTGTTTTAGGTGGGTGCTGGTGGCACATGTTTTTAATCCTAGCACTCGGGAGGCAGAGGCAGGAGATCTCTGTGAGGCCAGCCTGGTCTACAGAGTGAGTTCCAGAACAGGCTCCAAAGCTACAGGGAAACTCTGTCTTGAACACCCCCCTGAAAATATTTTGTTTTAATGTTCTATTTTCAATGTTAAAACAATTTGTTTTAATGTTCTCTCCGTATTTTCTTTTATGAATATAAGCATTCAGGCTTGAAAGTACTGAATAACACGAAGCACATGAGTCCCCTATAATTTACCAACACTGGTAATACTTTGCTGCTTCTTTCCATAGACACACACCATTGCATAGCAGCAAATGTACCAGATGCACACTCTGCATGCTGAGTGTTCAGTTAGCACATCTTTTCCAGTACCTGCCTTCTTCACAGCTGGACAAGCATGCAGCTTCCAAATTTGTTATTAAAATAATGGTTGCAAAAAGTTTAAAAACATAATTTCCATTTGAATTTTAATATTTACTTATGATTGATTTCTATAAGTGATCAAAATACTTAAGCAGTTTAAGTGTCTTGATCTAATAAAATGCACTTCAGAAACATTATGCTAATTGGCACTCCCACCAACAGAGTACAGATGTATTCATGTGACTTCATGGTTTTTAACTATGCTGTTGCTGATGCAGATTTTTTCCATATTTCATTAAACCCACTGATATAGGTATATGTACCTATGTGTACATTTGTATATATTTTGTACACACATACACATTTATTATTGTTTATCTCAACAACCTTAATGATCTGAACACCAATACAAATGCAATAGCCAGCATGGTGGTGGACACCTCCAGGGTAGAGGCAGGAGAACCAGGATTCAGCTCTGTGATGATCTGGAATCTAGCCTGACTCATGAAATCTTGCCTCAAGACAAAACATACGCAAAGATTATTCTCCATAATGCAACAGGGCTTTTATAATCCCTTCCACAAGATCATGATGGTAAAGCTAATGCCTTCATCCCCTGCTTAAGACAAAGGTCAAGGAAGCCAACATTTACAAAGCAAACTATGGACTTGCTATACAGAATTTTTCAAAATGAGTCAACAAATGAGACACTCTACCAGTACTGATTTCATTATTAGAGCAACTAGTCCATTATATAAAGTAACATGAGCCAATTTCACCAAAGAAGGAAACATCCTTAATGATGTTAATTAGCTTGCCCACAGCCATGCCATTAGTAAATGGTAGAAACAAGGTCCACCCCATTCCTGTCTCAGCTGAAAATCTCTGATTTCCTTCCTGTGAACTCTATTACTGGGAGGTAAAAAAAAGGGGGGGAGGGAAGGAAGAGAAGTGTGGAGATTAAAAGGGAAGAAGGAGTGAGACTGGCAAAGGGAAGAAGGGGAGGAAGGGAGAGGGAGAAGAAGGAGGGAAAGAGAAGAGAGGACTCTTGAATGGTCAGATCATCGTAGATTATTGAAAGGATAAAATAAAAGGGGGGTTGTTGCTTCCAGAGACTCCTCCCTGTTTTCTGGAACCCTCAAAAGCAGCTTCCTCTGGATACCAGGGTGACACCACAGAAAACCAGGCAGCTGGCAGCCTCGTTTAGCACATTCTAGGAGGACACTGGACAGAGGGAATTTGACTTTCAAATTTTCTCATAAATTTATAGCTATTTTTCTTCATTTTAAAAGTTATGGATAAAATGTTAAACCAAACCGAAAATTTGCCATTTTGGCTAATCTTCACTGTATAGATTAGAGGCATTTACTATAGTCACAGTGTACAGCTATCACCACTGTCAATTTCAATAACAGTTCTCAGCTTCCTAAACCAAAATTCTATGCCTTACACTTGTCCTCCCCTCCCCCTGGCAGCTTCCATTCTACTTTATTCTTTTATTTTTAATCTTTGTGTGTACAGTGTGTGAGATGTCAGGTGTGGGTGTTCTGGTCCCGTGGTACGTGGGTAGAGGTCAGAGGCAAGTCAAGGTTCACCTTCCACCTTGTTTGGCATAAGATTTCTTTGTCATTTGCCATTGCTTTCCCTGGCTAGCTAGCCAGAGATCTTCCAGGGGTTCTCATGTCTCTGCTACCCAGATGTTGCTGTAGGAACCCTGGGATTACAGATAGATGCTAACACATCTGGCTTTTTCATGTGGGCTCTGGAAATCTGAGCTCAAGTTCTCATGCTTGTGCAACAACTGCTTTCACCATTGCCCCATGCCCCTACTTTCTGTCCCTGTGAACTTGACAACTGTGGGGAGCTTATAGAAGTAGAAGTACGCAGGATTTGTCCTTTTGAGGCTGGCACATTTCACTGAACATAATGTCCTGAGGGCTCACCCTGGCTGTAGCATGGGTCAGGGTCTCCTCTATTGCAACTGTGTGGGTACACCATCGTTTGCCTATCCAGTCATCCCCAGTGGACTCTGGTCATTAATTTAACAAACATTCTTTGTGCCAATGATGAGGCAAGCACAGTATTTGCCACTGGCCACATGATTTCTGTGGACACAGTAGAGCCTGGACCTCAGAGGTGAAGCACTACTAGGTAATCATACAGAAAGAGTGCTTTCTTCTTGTTTGAAGGAATAATTATTACATATTTTGTTCTCAACTTATGTGGCCCTGACCACCTTTTAAATGTCCTTCACATCTGTATAGACATGAATTAGTAAGTTGTGGGAACAGTTGTGGAAAAGCATGGCATGAATCTTCCAGGGAAAAGTAGGTTTCAATGCAGACCTAACAGCTCTGCTTGCCTCTGGAGCATCTCTGAGTGCCTGGGGAGGACAAGGGCAGAGATCCCAGTACTTTGCCCATCCCCAGGGGCAATGACTCCAGTGCCCAGAACAGGCGCCAATGACACCATGTGTCTCTGGCATGTTTAGGCTCTTGATCCCCTTTCCTCTGGCTGTTATTTATAATGAACTGTACAAAGTTAAAATTTTTTGTTTTGCTTTCTGAAACAGGGCCTCAGTGTGTACAGGCCTGCCTCAATTCCTTATATAGGCCAAAACGGCCTTAAAATTATGGCTCTCTGCCTTAGCCTGTTATGTGCTAAGATTTGTCTAGTTACATTGTTTTGTTGTTTGTTTTTTCTTCTTTTTTAAAGAAATAGAATCCCATGTAGTGTGGCATGAGTTCTAATTGGTCTTCATAATAAAAACCCAGAGTCAGATACTAGTGGGTGAAAGTTGAAAAATCAGAGAAGCAGAGCAGCCAGCGACAGTACAAAATCTTCAGACTGAAAAGAACAAACTCCTGTGTCCTCCCTCCTTATAGTCTACTCTCTACCCAGCCATATCACTTCCTATCTGCATTACCTCTATGGTTAACTAGTGGCTAGCTCTGCCCTCTGATCTTCAGGCAAGCTTTGTTAGAGTACAAACAAGATGTCACCACAATGTAGCCCTGGCTGGCTATGTAGCTAAGAATTGCCTTGAACTCTGATCATCCTATCCCTGCCTTTTGAGAGCTGAGGTTACAATCATGCCCCACCATGCCTGCTTCATCCAGTGCTGGGATTTGAACTCAAAGCTTCATGCATGCCAGGTAAGCATCCACCAACTAAGTCACCCTACACTGTACTTCTTAGATATGTTCTTCATTTTGTCAGAGGGCTCTGTGATGAATTCTGGAATGGGTAGTAAGGGAATAGGCTTCCATATCAGTGGACTATGGAGGTGTCCCCACCTGCTGCCCCAAACTCCCTCAGCATCACAGGGTGCTGGTTTTTCTCACTGAGCATTTGATTATTGAGTTACTTTACATCTCCCCCTTGTGGGCTATCAGTGAAGTAAAACACCAGTTACTTTTCATAAATGTGATGAGTATTATCGGTGTAAATCAATTGTTGTGAATTCTGTAAATGATCCAAGATGCTTAAATGTTTTTATTATAAAATATTACTAACACAAAATATTCATAGTACATAATATAAAAACATATGTCTATAAACCAGCTTTACTAAACCTTAGCATGTATCATTTATTTATTTGTTTGTTTGTTTGTGTATGTGCATGTGCATGCCACTGTACCTATGAGGAGGTTAGAGGTCAGCTTATGGGATTCAGTTTTCTCCTACTGTGCAGGTTCTGGGGATCTAAATCAGGTCATCAGGCTTGATTGTAAGTGCCTTTTCCTGCTGAGTTATCTCACTGGCCCCTATGTTTATTTTAGACCTATTATCGTACCACCTTCCACAATTTGAACTTTATTCTGAATTTGTATTTATAACCTAATACTTATTCTTAGATATCTACATACATATGTTTCAATATAATACAAGCTATTACCTTACAAGCTTTCAGTCTTCAGAAAGAAAAAATGTCATACTGTGCATTCTCTTTTGTAATCACGTTTCCCTCCAAATTACACCTCTGTAATTTGTAGTTTATGCCTGTGGCCTATTTCATTGCTTTTCCTCCAAGGCATGCACTCTGCACATTTCCTAACAAGACTTCTGAATTTTCTATTTTCTTTTGTTTTGATTTTTGAGACAAGATTTCTCTGTGGCTTTGGAGCCTGTCCTGGAAGTCACTCTGTAGACCTTCTTCTCAGTACTATATGGAACCTTCTCTAAAATTGATCATATACTCAGCAACAAAGCAAACCTCAACAGATATATTTTTAAAAATCGGAATAATCCCCTATATCTTATCGGATCACCATGGTTTAAAGTTAGAATTCAACAACAACACAAATTGCAGAAAGCCTACAAACTCATGAAAAATGAACAATGCTCAATTGAATCACTACTGGGTCAAGGAAGAAATAAAGAAAAAAATTAAAGACTTCCTAGAATTCAATGAAAATGAAGGCACAACATACCCCAATTTATGGGACACTTTGAAAGCAGTGTTAAGAGGAAAGTTCATAGCACTAAGTATCTATAAAGAAACTGGAGAATAGTCACACCAGAGACTTAACAGCACACCTGAAAGCTCAAGAATAAAAAGAAGCAAACTCACCTAGGAGGAGTAGACACCAGGAAATAATCAAATTGAGGGCTGATCAATAAAGTAGAAACAAAACAATACAAAGAATCAATGAAACAAAGAGTTGGTTCTTTGACAAAATCAACAAGATAGACAAACCTTTATCCAAACTGACCAAAAGGCAGAGAGAATATGCAAATTAAAAAATCAGAGATGAAAAGGGGGACATAACAATGGACACTGAAGAAATCCAAAGAATTATCAGGTCATACTTTGAAAACCTGTGCTCTACAAAATTGGAAAATTTAAAGGAAATGGACAATTTTCTGGGTAGATATCACCAAAATTAAATCAAGAACAGGTAAGCAATTTAAATAGATATAATAGATATATAACCTCTAATGAAATAGAAGCAGTCATCAAAAGTCTCCCAACCAAAAAAAAAAAAAAAAAAAAAAGCCCAAGGCCAGATGGTTTCAGTGAAGAATTCTACCAAAAATTCAAAGAAGACTTAATACCAATACTTAATACTTAATACTCCTCAAATTGTTTCACACAATAGAAGCAGAAGGGTCTTTGCCAAACTCTTTTTACAAGGCTATCACACTAAGACACAACTAAGAAAGAGAGCTACAGACCAATCCCCCTCGTGAACACTGATGCAAAAATACTCAAAAAATATTGACAAATCAAATCCAAAAATATATCAGAAAAATCATGCACCATGATCAAGCAGGCTTCATCCCCAGAGATTAAGGGATGGTTCACCACACAAAAATCCATTAATGTAATCCACCATATAAACAAACTGAAAAAGAAAAACCACATAATCATCTCACTAAATGCTGAAAAAGCCTTTGACAAAATCAAACACCCCCTTCATGATAAAGGTCTTGGAAAGATAAGGGATAAAAGGAACATACCTAAACATAATAAAGGCAATATACAGCAAGCCAACAGCCAACATCAAACTAAATGGAGAGAAACTCAATGCGATTCCTGTAAAATCAGGAACAAGACAAGGCTGTCCACTCTCTCCATATCTCCTCAATATTGTATTTGAAGTTCTAGCTAGAGCAATAAGACAACAAAAAAGATCAAGGGATACAAATTGGAAAGGAATAAGTTAAACTTTCACTTTTGCAAATGATATGATAGTTTACATGAGTGACCTGAAAAATTCTATCAAGGAACTCCTACAGCTGACAACTTCAGTAAAGTGGCAGGATACAAGATTAACTCAATAAAAAAATAAATCAGTAGCCCTCCTATATATAAATGATAAGTGGGCTGAGAAAGAAATCAGAGAAACATCACCCTTCACAATAGCCACAAACAACATAAAATATCTTGGAGTAACGTTAACCAAACAAGTAAAAGACCTGTGTAACTAGAATTTTAAGTCTTCAAAGAAAGAAATTAAAGAAGATATCAGAAAGTGAGCCTAGTGGCTATGGTCCCTAGGACTTTGCTTCTACTTATGTGCATTGCTTGATATAAGTGTGAAGTAAATTTTATACTCAAAACCACCATCCTGAGTCTGTTATCATTCCTCTGGGATTATAGCCCAGTAAGTGCTCATGACAGAGCCCAGAAATCAGTGGGGAAACGATGAGCTATTTGAAGGGTTTGGGATGCTTCAGTGGAGAGAGAAAACCCTCAATTCTGAAAGACTATCCCAACCAGACTGTGGAACACGAAAAGCAAAAATGAAAGTTAATAGAAGTAGATGTTAGTAAATTATTTTGTGACTCAAGATTAAGGAAGAAAATCTCAGATAAAATTCAAAAGCACAAACTAAGTCAAGGAACTGACTTCATTAACAACTTTTATTATACCAAAAATAAAGACTTTTAAGAAGTTGACCAAGGAGGCATTTGGCAACATAGCCAGGGGGATGACAGAAGGAAAGAACTTGCAGTGTTCAAGCCTGATAGACAAAAATGGGGAAAATTCTATGATCTCCTATAAGTAAACAAGGAAAAGACAATAACACCACTGGATAAGGACCATGGTAGGGTCCTTATCTAATCTCTCCTCTCTCTCTCTTTCTCTCTCTCTCTCTCTCTCTCTCTCTCTCTCTCTCTCTCTCTCTCTCTCTCTCTCTCTCTCTCACACACACACACACACACACACACAGAGAAGAGAGAGAGAGAGAGAGAGAGAGAGATCCATCCACACTCAGTTCATAGATGACTCCCAAAGACTGTCAAACATGAAAGAAGCTCAGTTCCTCTAGAAATCAGAGAAATGCAAATCAAAACCTAAGCATCTGCTGGTGGTTTGGCTCCTGCAATAGAAGCAGGGAGCAAGATGCCTGGCTCAGGGGAGGCCATGGGTAAGACCGACAGCAACTTGGTGATGGGGAGAGAAGGAAAAGATAGGGGTACTTTCATATTATATATTATATAGGCACTCTGTACTCTATATTTTAGAAAAGAACCAGCATGTATGTCATTAATAATATGTACATACTGTTATGTAGGTTTGTTTGTTCTGAGTCAACCTCAGTCAACTCAAATGTCCCTCAACAAGGCTGATACCAGCACCTAAATTGACTCAGTATTTTAAAAAGTGCCAAGCCAATAGCCACAGAAAGAGGGAAGAATGTAAGGAAATGTTAAGGAGGGAAGCCCAGGCATCATATGCCTCAGAAATGTGGATGACCACCTCAGCAGAGGGGAGAGGATGATTTCCAGATGACTGGCTGCCTCTGTGCCCTCCCCCTACAATCTGCCAGCCAGAGATGAAATGGAGACAGATTTCTGAGATATTAATCTGAACAGCTCTAAGAATAAAGCAAAATTTGAAGATTCAACTCCTGTCTCTGCTCATTATCATTTGTGACTGACAGCAGGGCTCTGGGATCTCATCTGCTCAGGATTTCCTTCTTCCCAATCTGCACTTGACAACTGGAAAATCAAATCAAATGTTTTAAATATACAATAAAGATAGGAAACAGATCAGAGTGAGAGAGCTGGAGGGGTCCTGGCAGTATCAGGAAGTGGAAGCTTCCAGAAGGTGCTGGGGTAGAGAAAGGCCTGAATCAGTGAAGCTGGGGAGGGGTCACAGGGCCCAGGCTAGACAGAAGCATCACCACTTTCTGGCTCCAGGCTGGTTGAGGTTTTTTCGGTTGTGTTTTTGTTTTTCTGTAAAGTTGCTGAATTTTCTTCAAGAGCCCTGCTGCCTCCTACCTCCATTCAGATTTTCTACTCCAGTCCCAGTCTTATCAGCTTCGTGGCCCCTGCACTTTCTGATCATCCTCCAAATGCAAAGTGTCCCAAACATGGACTAGGGCTGGGACAAAGCAGGACTTTAAAGTTGGAAGGAGGCAGTCCATCCAAGCCTGGTAGCACATGCCTGTCATCCTGGCTAAGACAGGAGGAACATAGATTCAAAGGCCAGTCTGGACTTTAAACACAGACCCTGTTGAGCTAGAGAGATGGCTCAGCTGTTAAAGACTAGGCTCACAACCAAAATAAAGACCCTGTCTCAGAAGCAACAGCAATAAAATGATCCAAAGACTTATATAGCTAGGCATCAAAGATGCCTTCAGACCGCAATATCTAAAATAGTTTACCTCATATCCCTCCTTCTCAGAATGATTCTGAGTAGGTGTCACACCACAGGGACAGAAGACTAGATGGGCAGGAAGACCTGTAGAAAGATGTGGGGCATCAGGGGGAGTCTGGGAGGCCCAATAGGCAGCCAGCTTAGACCAGGCTCTAGCTTTTGAAAGACCAAAGGAAGACACAGGAGGAATAGAAGGTGAAGAGGGAGGAGAGAAGGAGAAGGACACGAGGCAGCTCCCCTTGCTTGGTGATTCTCATGTAGGGTTCTTGTATCCTTAACCCTGATTGTTAACCCAAGGCCTGACCTCCCTGGAAGTAGCTGGTCTGTCTAGGGTGGCTGGGCCTAGGAAGCAGCCAGCCATGTTTTGTACGAATGAGTGTCTTCACTGGGCATTTAGTCATTAAACTTTAAAGATTAGAAGATTCAGAATGTGAAAAAGGTATGGTGCACACCCTTGCAGGAAGTGCAGCCCTTGTTCAGGAAGTGGAGGGGTTGAATCAAGAGTCCACTGTCATCCTTAGATGCTTAATAAATGCAAGGTAAGACCCAATCTCAAAACACACAACAGAGTATGAAGGATGTTCTTGGATACCCTCTTCCCTCATCTGCTTCCTCATGTGTGAAGTGACCACAGGTCAAGATGGTTCTCTGAGGTCTCCTCCAGCTTGGATATCTGAAAGCTGAGAAGATTCCAGAAAACTAAAAAGGCAATTAATCTAGGAACATGTCAGCAGAGGATGGCAATTCATTTCAGCTCCACTTGTGATTTCACCCAATGATCAGAGTCCAGAAGACCTTTGGGTTCATCTAAGTTTTATCTGGTCCTATGCCGCCAGAGCAGCCCCCCACAGGCTGATATCCTGTTTACTTTTCACACATCATCAGGGATGACCCCAAAACTTGCTTGGCATCTCCACCTACTTCCCTTCATCCATATGTTTCTTGGAGTGCAGCTTGAAGAGATTACTCTTTCTCAATTATCAAAAGCCTTCAAGTAGACTTTTTCTCATTAAGTCACTGATATTCTGAGTGCATGTCTGAGGTCTACATGGTTTTCATCTCTAGAGCATCTCATGCCAGAACCAAAGTTTTCTGGGTTGTCATTAACTGTTGTCAAAACTGCCTGTTCACTTGAGAAGCTACTGATTAACATCTACCCACTATAATTTTGGTATTAATTATCTGGGAGAACTGGCTTCATTTGTCCAAATCCATTCATGGGAATTAAATCAAAAAAAAATTATCTTGTGGTGTGGAGGAGCCAAGTGAAACCCTGAGTCAATGTGTATTGTTTGACATGGGCATGGCCAATACCTCAGTCCCGTGGACATGGCAAAGCCTTTCTCAGCTGAGGTTTGGAGCGATACCAAAGCCCTTCTGTGGCCCAAGTGTGAATGCTGACTATACAGGTTATGTTCACCATTGCTCTCTCTCCCATCTCCCAGAATTCTGCAGTCTTCAGACTGCTCTTTTACAGAGACTGCTCCTACCAAGATCAGCTACACTCAATGCCTTATTCATCTGTAAGCAATAATCCCACATCCTTGCTCAGTTGAGTGAAAATATATAATATATTGTGCTGAGTTTCTGTGCCTTGGCTTCTCCATTGGAGAGCCTAGGACACCTAGTCCCAGCCCTCTATGTGTGTGTGCACCTACATATAGCTGACCTCCATGCTTAGTGTGAATGGCATAACTCTCTTTCTCTTTCCTAAGAATTTGTAATAAACTTCTCTCTGAAATAAACAAACGAAAAAGCCAAGAAAAGGAAAAATGTTTTGTAACACAAAAAAAAAATAAATAAAAATAGATACTGGGGTTCAAGCTCCAAGCTAAGGACCAGAGAAACAAAACAGCTGACCATTAGCTTTTACCTCTGCACAGGCTGGAAGGCTGTCCTTTCCTTAGCATATCTGGTGAATTAATCTCTCCACCAAGCCTCAGACTGCAATACCAAGCTGCTGCCTCTTCCATTTATACCTCTCAAATCCTGAGATTAGAGGCATGTGATCCCAAATGATGAGATCACCTTTGTGTGAGCTGTTTTTCTTTAGGACTGGATCAATTTCATGTAGTTCAGGGTGGCTTTGAACTAACAGAGATCCATCTGCTTGTCTCCTGACTTCTGGGATTAAAGATGTGTGCCACCACTGCCTAGCTCTATGGCTAGCTAGTATGGCTGCTGGGATTAAAGGTGTGCATCACCATTGCCTGGCTCTATGGCTTGTGGCTAGCCTTGTTTTCTATGCTCTCAGGAAAGCTTTAATAAATCATAAATAATATATCACCACAAAGTTTTTTTTAAGCCTTTCCCCTGTTGATGGATTGAGCATCACTATGGGCTTTTCTCCTGTACCTGGGGAAGAGCCTATCTCACCACTTGGTACGAAGTGCCATTAGTTAGTTCAACCAGATAGCACAGAGAAGGTGCTTAAAGATGAAAACCCTCCTCCCTTCAAATATTCAAGCCTCACCATTGTGTACAAACTCTTATAATCTGTGTCCAATAAACCAAAGTCTGGTTTCAGATAGAAGCAGTCAGTACATGGTCTCTCAAAGTCATCCTTCTTGGATGTTGCACTAGCAACTTTTCAATGTAATGGCCAAATACCTGACAAGAAGCAACCTAAGGAGGAATGACTGGGGCTCACGGTTTGAGGGTGTGGTCTTTCACGGTGGGGAAGGTAGTGTGGCAGGAGGCTATGGCAGTGAAAGTATCAAGCTGTTGTTCACATTTCTCCAGACCAGGACAGGACAGGAAGTGGAGTCAGGCTTGATTATATGCCTCAGTGCCCACCCACCAAAGATCTATTTGCTCTAGCCAGGTCCACCACACAAAGATTTCACAAACTCCCAAAATGGCACCACCAACCAGGGACCAAGTGTTTAAACATGAGCCCATAGAAGATGTTTTATATCTAAACCATAACACTTATTGATCTATCCAAACTCAGGAGCTGCAGACGGAAAAGTGTATATTTAATTCTTAAGAGTGCAGTTTGGAAAGAGGGCTCCATGGCTCTGAACTGGTGTTAAGAATTATTGAACATAGAGAAGAAACAGGAGTTATGTGATGACTGTAGTATAAATAGAACAGAAATGTCCATACAGCAGAAGTACAACAACCTCCTGATGTGCAACTTCCAGTTCCAGTCACCTCAGATGTCTTTGGTCCAAGAGTAGAGGTGAGCAAAGTTCATGTTTCACTCAGCAACTGAAACCCTGCATCAGCACTGCCCTTTTACTGACACCCAAAGTCCATTTTGCAAAGCTTTGCCAGTAATGGCTTTCATTTGGCTTCTTTCTGGCTGACATCTATCACTATACTCTCTTTCCCATTCCCACTCAATCCCAGTCATGGGCCCAATCTTGAAGACAGGAAGCCATTAATATCAGGGAATGGCTTTCACATTATATCCTTGAGTGTGAGTTTCCTGAGATAACAGTCACTTCTGCACAAAGGGCCATATAGTGGTTAGAGGGGAAAAACCACCTGTACTCCACAATGACCAGATCCCAAATGATGGGTGTCAATAGAGAGTTTAAATGATTGGATGACCAGCATGCATATAGAATGGATTTTCCATAGAGCTTTCCCCAAATATTTTATTATATTATCTGTAAGGGTGTTTTAGCTGCAAGTATGTATGTACAACATGCATGTACCTACTGCCCACAAAGGCCAAAAGAGGGCACTGGATGCTCTGGAATTGGGAGTTACAGATGTTGTGAATCACCATGTGAGCGAGAGTCAAACCCAGGTCCTCTAAAAGAGAAGAGCGTGCTCTTAACCACTGAGCCTTCTCTCTATCCCCTCCATGGAGTTTTTAAGACAAGGAAGAGCACAGGTTGTTAAGCTTGTCACTAGCATTTTGGGCACTTGAAGGTGAGAAGGAAAACTGAGATCACATGGAGATCAAACCTTGTCTTTGGACAGAACTGGACAGAGCTAGAACTTTGCAGAGGTGAACCAAGTCCGGCTGGTTGGAAGGAGCCTGAACTAAGACAAGCCTAAGACTAAAGTCATTTGATTGATGTTCAACATTTTTTAAATATTTATTTTGTTGTATGTTTATGTATGTCATGTATGACATGTATACATATATGCAGTATCTTTGGAGGCCAGAAAAGGAAAGCATCCGATCCACTGGAGTTGATAGTTGAGAACTGTCTGACATGAGAACTTAGCTTGGGTCTTCTAGAAGAGCAGTAAGCAAAAACTGATGAACCATCTCTCCAGTATCCCCCCCACACACACACACACACACACACACACACACACACACACACACACACACACATTGTTGTTGATATAGGATCTCACAATGTACACAGACATGCTTCACACTCAGAGACTCACACTGCTTCTGTCTCCTGAGAGCTGAGATTAAACTTGTGTACCACCATTCCTGAATGATGCCTCCCACTTTTGAAACAGGGTCTCATGTAGCTTATGCTGTCCTCAAACACACTACATAGTTAAGGATAATACTGAACTGCTGATCCTCATGCCTCTGCATGCCGGGACAGTAGGTGTGTACTACCACACCCACTCCTGAGATAACAGCCCACCACCTCTGTGGGAAAGGTTTACTACTTAATTGGGCCTATTTTGTGCTTTAGGATTGGCCAACTTTTTATCCCATAAGCACAGAATAATAGTGTTCCCGTGGGTTGAGTGGGAGAGGTTGATTTTACAGACAGGGAAGGACTAGGAAAGCAGTAAAGAAGACAAGTCAGTCATTTCAGGGCTGCTTCCTTCATAAGATAGGGCAGGGGGAAGAACAGTAAGAAGATACCTGGTTAAGACCAGGGTGCTTTTAAAGATAAGAATGGAGACAGATCTCAAGTGAATCAACCCTGGAAATAGCTTGGTCTTGGCTTTCTGGCTACTAGACGTAACAGAACAATTTCACATCGTTTGACCATTGAGTTTGGTGTCTTAACTGTGGCAGTCTTGGCAGGGTATCCATCAACAAAGCAACTGACAGTTACACACGCATAAACCTCAGAAAAATGCTGAAAGTTCCCGCAAAACAATGCATGCCTCATGCTTCTATTCAGATATGCCACAACAGACAGAAAGAACTAAGTTCATGAAGAAATCTGAACTTCACAAGGTGGTAAATAAAGATTGACAAAAATGGGGCAAGTGGGAATGTTCTGGGCTCTGTATTTCCAAAGGAAGATTACACAGGTATATGCACTTGTGCTTCTGAGAATGACAAGACCAAAAAGAGATATATATTAAGAAATATACTGCCAGAAATCAGTGTGCACGCAATAGGGATTGGTGAGGCAAGTCTAAAATGTGTAGACCAGTTTAAGGAAGGACTGTTAATGAATTAGTTTCCGCTGGGTGCTGGTAGTACACACCTTTATTCCCAGCACTCAGGAGTTTGAGGCCAGCCAGCTCTACAAAGTAAGTTCCAGGATAGCCAAGGCTGTTACACAGAGAAACCCTGTCTCAAAAAAAAAAAAAAAAAAAAAAAAAAATAGTTCCCTCTTAAGAAATCTCTTAAGAAATTAAACAGCATTACTACATGTGATTCCAATCATAGGTTCAAAAGAATGAAACCACTTGTTCACCAAAAAAAAATGTATACATGAGTAATCAGAGCAGCATTATTTATTAAGGTCAAAACACAAATGACCTAAATACTATTTTTTCTGCTCTTTTATTATTATTATTATTATTATTATTATTATTATTAATTTTACATGTCGATCCCAGTTCCCTCTCCCTCCCTCCCTCCCTCTTACCCTCTCTCCCCCCTCATATGCACCCTGACCACCCTCCCCCTCCCATCCCCCAACCCCCATTCCACATGTAGGGCTGTGCTATCCAGGTGGGTGACCTAAATACTTAACTGAAAAATTGATGATTAAATTGTAGTATTTGTATACAATAGTTCTTTAGTCTTGATAAGGAATGAGGTACTGATTTATGCTACAATGTAGATTAACCTTAGAAATATTATGATGGGCCAGTGAGATGGATAATCTTAGTTGCCATCAAGCCTGACAACCTGACTTCAATCCCTAGGACCCACATGGTAGAAGAAAAAAACTGACTTTTGAAGAATGTTGTGGCACAGGCAAATAAACACATTTATAATGTTTTAAAAAGACATTTGGTAGGTGAAAGCAGACACACACACAAAATGCTACATATTGTATGATTCATTACCCAGAGAAGGCAAATACACAGACCCAGAAAGTGGACCAGTGGCTGGTAGTCACTGCTATAGGTGTAGCAGCTGTGTTGTATGTGTTGGACTATATGTGTCTGTGTAGTTGTGTGGACTTATGGGTATGGGTACAGGTGCATTTATATGGAAGCTAGAGGTAGATCAGTGTCCTTCCTTAATTGTTGTCTATAAGCTTTTGAAAGGAGCTTATCTCTGCTCCCTGCCCTCTCTGCTGATCCAAGTGGTAAAGTCACCAGCATGTGCTACCATCTTAGCTTTGTGTGTGTGTTCTGGAGATCTGAATGCAGTTCTTCATGCTTGCAAGGAAGACACTTTAGCAACTGAGCCGTCTCTCTGGCCTCAAACTGCTACTCCTTTATTCATTCCGTTTTTTATGTTTTTCTTTAAAAAAAAAAAAAAATTATTATGTATATAGTGGTCTGCCTGCATGTACACCTGCAAGCCAGAAGAGGGCACCAGATCTCATTACAGATGTTTATGAGCCACCATGTGGGTGCTGGGAATTGAACTCAAGACCTCTGGAAAAGCAGTCAGTGCTCTTAATCTCTGAGCCATCTCTCTAGTTCTGCAAAACTACTATTTCTTTTATATATATATATATATATATATATATATATATATATATATATATATATATTATTTAAAGTAGAAACAATCTTATTTTACATATTAATCCCAGTTCCCTCTCCCTCCCATCCTCCCATGTCCCCCACCAACACCCCTATCCACTTCCATGGGGGTCTTATGGAGACTCTTTCTGAACTGATGGAAATACTGTGAAATTAGCCATGTTTGCAAGAGTTTTGTGAATATACTGAAATCTACTGCTCTCCTTCTTAGGGTGAGCTTTATGCTGTGAGTTATCTCCCAGTACAAGATCCTATCTACTGGCCTTGAACTAGTCTAGTGCCTTGCCTTTTTCTCAGAAAGACTTTACTTATTAAACCAAACCATAAGCTGATTGGACTTTCCCCCATTAATTCTTTGAGAATATCTGAAGTGTGAAAACCTTGAGCAGCCCATAAGAATTCATGCCTAGGCTCAGGAAGCCTTCACTAAGTCAAGAGTAGTACTCAGCAACCCACCCTTGGCCCCACACCTAGTGCCACCCTCACCCCAGAGGTAATCATTACTCTGACTGCTCTCACTATACATCAGCTGGGTACAGCATCATGAGTCTTGGTATGATTCTGTGTCTGAGGTGCATCCCTGCTATCACACACAACCTTAGCTTGTCTATTTCCACTACTGTTTCATAGTCCAATGATTGAAAACAGCCCAATTATTCATTTCACTTTTTTAAATTTTTATTTATTTATTTATTTATTTATTTATTTATTTATTTATTTATTTAGTGACAGGGTCTCTCAACATTCTATGTAATCAAAAATGACCTTGAGTTTCTGATCCTTTTGCTTCCACCTCTACTAGGATTATGAGCCTGTTCCACCATGCCTGGTTATGTGGTGCTGGGGATAGAGCCCAGAGCTTCATGCTTGTTAGGTAGGAACTCTATCAAGTGAGCTATATCCACAGCTCCTATCCATTCCACTCTTGGTGGGCTTTTCCATTAGTCCCAGTTTAGGGATAATGAGAATAACAATTGCCTCCCCCCACTCCCCCTTAGCTAGGGATCAAACACAGAGCCTTGTATGCTAGGAAAACACTCTATTAATGAGTTATATCTCTAACCCCTAAACTGTGTGTGTGTGTGTGTGTGTGTGTGTGTGTGTGTGTGTGTGTACAAGTGTGTACATATGCAGGTATGGGTACACATGTGTGCATATATGCTTATATGAAGGTTGGTGTGTGGTGTCTTCCTTCACTATTTTCACTTCCTTCACTATTTTTTTTTTAAAGGCAAGGTCTCTCACTGAACCTGGAGCTTACCAATATAGATAGGCTGTCTGGAGAGCAAGTCCCAGGGATTCTCCTGTCTCTGGCTCTCCTGTGCTAGGGTCACAGGCATGCACTGCCATGACTGCTTTTTACATGTATACTAGAGTTACAAACTCGGATCCTCTGGCTTGTGAGTCAAGCAATTTCCCAATTGAGCCATCTCCCCAGCCCATTCAAATACTTCTCACATTAATATCACTGCTAAGTGACAAAGAAGCTCCCATCCAGCCTGTGCAAATGAGCATCCAGATTTATGATGGGATCACCAGGGACTTCATGCATGTTCTAGGGAAATGTCTAAAAAGACCCCAGCACACCTTTCTGCTATTGAGCTAACACAGGTGTGTGGTTCCAATCAAACCACTGAATTAGCCTCCAAGGGGAGGATCTGATCTGCTTAGATTCCTGAAGAAGGAATTTCACAAGTCTTTAGCTGACCTTTTGTACTGCCATCTATATGTTGAATAATAGATTAGAGAATAAAAAGTAAAAGAATTCAGTCAGCCCCTGGTCTCATATTTCAGTTTCTTGAGGTATTTCTGAAGGACAGTTGTTTATTTATTAATTTATTTTTTAATCTTATTTCACAAGAGCTAAACATTAGACCAGGCCTACCTACCCTCAGTTTTGATCTTGGCTCCCATGAGGCTTTCTGCTTCCTCAGCTGAGCAGAAGGACATTTAGCCAGTAGTTGGGTGAGGCCCCTTTGAACTCCAGCCTACTGGGTTCTAACTGCTTGATAGGCTTCCTGACAGAGCCAACAATGCCCTGTGTGATGTCACTGGGCTCTAAGAGGGAGCCTGTGGTGGCATGTTGAACACTCTGCTACTGCAAGGCAACCCAGCATGATCTAGCACCATCTAGAAAAAGTTCATCTTTTCATTATTCACAGACCTGGCTTCACTTATGACTCTACCTAGCCAAAAAACCTTGCTTTCAAAGCTGCTAAAGTGGTAACATCACTGGCAGGTAAGGGGCTGGGCATAAGGGGAGAGATACTCAGGAAGTCCAGGCGCCTCCATCAATGAGAGCAGTGGTCTCCTCACCGTGGTTAGTGTAGTCTAGGGAGCAGCACTGAGGTGGACTGGTTATCATTTCAGGGAGAAACTCTGTGGGCTCCAGCTCCTGAAAGGGTAATCTTCTGTGATACACTATTTTTTTTTTTTTTTTTTTTTTTGGTTTTGGTTTTGGTTTTTCGAGACAGGGTTTCTTTGTGTAGCTTTGAAACCTGTCCTGGAACTAGCTCACAGAGATCCACCTGCCTCTGCCTCCCCAGTGCTGAGATTAAAGGTGTTTGCCACTAATGCCTACCTGCAGCTGCTCTTAACATTTATTTTAAAAAAATAATGGAAGGGAAAACCTTTACAGTATGAGAAGGTTACAGGTTCTGTCTAGAGGACAGTATTGGGAAGATAAAGCATTATAAAATATTATTTTCAGAAAAATAAGTCATGACATCAATCAAAAGCAAGTCACACTCTCCTGACTCTAAGTGGAGAGGGGATGTGTGCCCACATATCTTTACATTGGATGTTTTCCCTACTCATATCATCTTATTTTTAAATATTTAGAATTTTTTAAGGGAGTTAGAGTTTATTTTAGCTTATAACTTGAGGGTGAAATTCATTGTGATGGGGAAAGCACCAAAGCACAGTGACAGGAGAGGGAGGGGGCTCATCACATGGCATTTACAGCCAGGAAGTAGAGTGAACTCCAGTGCTCCGGCACAGGGCCTTCTCTTCTTCATTCACGGGGCCCCCAGCTATAGAATGGTGTCACCTATATTTAGGATGATGTTTCTACCTCAATTAACCTAATCTAGATAATCCCTCACAAACAGAGAAGCTTGTCTCTCTAGTGACCCTAGATCTTGTAGAGTTGACAATATTAACCAGATGGGAAAGGGAACTCTAGCAAGGCCCCTTTAATAAAGTATGCTGATGGCTGGATGGTGGTGATGCATCCCTTTCATCAGGTAGATCTCTGAGTTTGTGGCCAGCCTGGACTACAGAGTGAGTTCCAGGACAGCCAAGGCTACACAGAGAAACCTGTCTTTTAAATAGATGATTGATAGATAGATAGATAGATAGATAGATAGATAGATAGATTATATGAAATTAATAAAGGCATACTGACAAAGGTCTGAGATTGGTGTTAACATTTTATAATGATTGGAGAAAGTTTCACTACATGCACATAACACACATTAATCCTTTGTCAGTTTCATGTATGTCTATGATGAATTTTAGTTATTTTCCTTTCCATTATTCTCTTTCACCCTTCTTCCTCTCCTGTTGAAACCCTTCCTCTTTGTAAGTTTCTGTTCTCCTTGCAATCTGTTTTGTGTGTGTCACCCACTGAGCTTAGTTAAGGCTGCTTGAATGAGCATGACTGGGAGATTATTTACTGGAGTATGGACAGACCCCTTGTTTCTTGGGACAAGGCTCACTGAACCTGCATCTCTCTGACAGGCTAGACTGTCTGGCCAACAAGCTCTAAGGATGTTCACCACTGCATATGCTGGCCTAGCTGAGCTTCCTGGGGTTCTGTTTCTGCCTCCCATCTCTTCACAGGTACACTGAGATTACACGTATGCAGTACAGAGTTTAACTTTATATGAGTTCTGGGGATTCAAACTCAGACCTCGTACTTGAACATCAAGTAACTTGTCCACTCCTCAACCCAAGTCTCACATTTTAAACCAAAGTCACCAGGTATAGATCCAGATTGACGGTTTGTGGTATTTATACATGAGTGTGTATACTCATGTATACGTGTATACGTGTGTGCGTGCGTGCGTGTGCCTGCGTGCGTGTGTGTGTTCCTTTTGCTTGTGTCTTCCTTTTGTTTTTTTCTTGTTTGCATTTATAACTGACATGTGTCCCCACTGCAGAAGGAGGAGGTGAAAAAGGAAGAAAGGGCATGGAAAATGCTTTTTCTGAGTTTTTTGATAGTTGGAAACATGTTTATTGAACTTGATTAGATTTCGACTAGTTGTAGAATCTAGGTTTGATATCATCTAATTATGAATTGATAGCCATTTCTACTTAGTCTTTCTGAATTTAGTGTTGTCGCTGAGTTTTGTAAATGTTAGCTATTCTGAGATGTTTCCCCATTCGCTGCACTGGCCACTCTGTCCTCTGTTGATGTGACCTCTCCTCCCCTCTATTTCTTCCACAGCTCTCTGGAGTTCACTGCTAGTTAGATACTGCTGGAAGAATGCCCCATATCGGACTGTCCCTTACTCTATCATTTTGCTGTACTTTCCAAAAAAATCCCCCTTTATTTTCCAATCTTCTGCTGACTTTGCTAACAGTGGCAGGTACATTTTAAATTCCAACTGTCTCTTTTTGTTCTCTGCTGTCCTTTCTCTGGTTCTTTGAGTGTGCTATCCTTGATTTCTCAGTTTCAGTATTTTGCAAGTTTTGGGTTGTTCCTCTTTTGTGGCTCTCCACACATTTTCTCCCTTTTTGAAGGTTTTCCTCAGATGTCTTGGTCAAGCCTTGGCATCTGTATCTGTCCATGTGGGCAAATGGAACAAAACATCACAAAGTGCCTGGCTAACACTAGGAATGTATTTTCTCACAGCTAGAAGTACAATATTAAGGTGTTGGCAGGGTGGCTTTGACTTAAAGTCTTTCTTCTTGACTCACATATGACCCCCCTTTCTTGACAAACCCTCACATGTCCTTTTCTCTGTACATGTTTCCTGGCTATCTTATAAGGTCACCAATTCTATAGGATCAGAACCTGTCCCATGAGCTCATTTAACTTTAATCACCTCCATAAAGGAGGTTAAAATAAAATGACCTCTTTCACAAAAATGGTCAAATTGTGGTTAATGATTTGACATAATTTTGGAGAGTTGTGGTTTGATCCATATCAGCATCCCATTACAACTGAAAAGCAGGACAAACAAGCTATTGGACAGTCTGAGAATTGGAGCAGGCATCTGCAGAGGAACTGGCATGTGTGGGAAGCTCTAAATCAGTGGTTTTCAACCTGTGGGTCACAACCCCTTTGGGGGTTACATATCAGATATCCTGCATATCAGATATTTACATTACAATTAATGAGCTGTAACTCAAAATTATAGTTATGAAGTAGTGATAAAATAATTCGATGGTTGGGGGTCTCCACAATATGAGGAACTGTATTAAAGGGTCACAGCATTAGGAAGGTGGAGAACTACTGACCTAGAGCCTTGGCATTGTCGGTCCTTTCTGCTGGGCCCATCTCTTCCTCCTAGAGCAGCTCTCCCTTCTCCCTCTTCAAACACAGCAGCCTTGATGTGCTATCGTGTGTGTGTGTGTGTGTGTGTGTGTGTGTGTGTGTGTGTGTGTATGCGTGCGCGTGTGTGCACATGTGTGTTGTGGTGGGTTTGAAGGCTCTGAGTAGTGCCTAAATCCCACACCCAGGTGTTTTAAATGTCTCTCAATTCCAGCCCTCAGCTTCCCCTGTGGGCTGACCTCTGCAGTTCATTTCATCCTGCCTGTGCACTGAGGGTGAAGAGAACCCCTCTTCTGATTACATATGCACAGACTTGCCAAAGCCCTGCTCACTCCTAGCCCTGAGATGCTCAACAGCAGCTCAACTTGTTTCTGCTTCACAGTTCTTCATTTCCCACTTCCAAATTGTGAGCACATGGCCAATAACCTTGTCTAAGCACTGTTAAAATCTCGTGTGATTGGCTCTGGATGTGGTTCTGTTCATAGACTATTTTTCTAGCATACACAAACCCCTGTGTTTGGTCCCAGTAACATAAAAAGCCAGGCATAGTAACACATACCGGTGATATCTCAGCACTCAGGACAATCAAAAGCTCAAAGTCATCCTTGGCTACAAAGTGAGTTTGAAGTCAACCTGGGCTACATGAGTCCCTGTCTAAAACAAACAAACAAACAAACAAATGACAAAAACAAACAAACAAAACCCTCACTTGCATTCATGGCCTCCAGCTTTGTTTTTATTCTTTTTAAACTTTTATTTATCAAGCTTTATTTTATTGAGTCCAAAGGAAGATAACAGACACATGCATGGACACTGCCATTGAGAGAAATTTCTAATATACAGTATCATAAATTCTCCACTGGGCTCTACTGCTCTGAGTCTCTCCGCACATGCTGCAGAGCTTTGCAGGAGCCAGCAGGTTCTGCATTTTCCTCCTGGCAGGCTGGAACTGCTGGACACTGCACATTGCTCACAGGTTTTTACACTATACCCTGATTGCCTCCCCCCCACCTCTCTGTGCTGTGTCTACCTGGGACATGTACAAGTGTTCATTCATGTGAGCAACATGCATGTGTGTTGAGGCCTAAGGTCAATGCTAGAAATTCTTCATTAATACTTTCCTCACTTATCCTTTGAGTCAGGGTCTTTCACTGAACCTGAATTCAGTAATTTGTGTAGGCTAGCTGGCCAGTCAGCTTCAGGGATCTGTCTACTGTGGTCACAAGCACATCCTGCTTTGTTTGGCTTTTATGTGGGTTCTAGAGATTCAAACTCAGGTCCTCCTGATTGCCAAGTTACCAGCCCCCTCTGCTCACTTCCTGCTCATCACTACGGCTTTAAAGTCTGCTGCTGACAGTTGTAGCTGATTAATCTCACCACTTAAGGAAGCCTCACTTCAGCAGTTCTGCTGAGAAAAGCTTCAGTCTCATCTGACTGTGAATGCCAATGTCACTATGGAGACATTCAGGGTAGTCGCTTATACCCCACCATCACTGGTTAGAACTCAAACCACTGAGTTCATTTATGGTCCCCTCAGCTGGACCACAATGCTCATGCCTCTCTCGTCCTCTCTTCAGCGTACAGCAGTGCATGCTTGTACCTGTCATCTTCCTGGTGTCTGGTCCAAGTTTTAGAGAGCTACACTATCTCTCCAAGGGGGCTGGGCAGGGATAAGAGATGGATAATGCTCTTTTGTGTTGTCTTCCCCCTCTCTTTGAGCTCTCTGCTCAGGGGTAGGACGAAGACTTTAAATTATGCTGCCTGTTTTATACTGACCCACTGGGTGCTGATCCTATAGATGTATGTGTAAGGAATTTTCATGACAGAAAAGATATAAACTTTATGTATTCAAAAATTATTAAAAATGATTGTTTCTAAAACTCTGAAAACAGAATTTAAGCCACGTGGACAATTCAAACACCACTGAGTTATCTAATACAGCTTCTCTTACAACGATTTTGTCAGGAAAAATTGGAATGTAACAATGTGAACTCCACAATGAAGAATATAATAGTTCAGTGTTTATTCTGTGGATCCATGGTCATCGGTCTCTGGATTCTGTTACTTGCATATTTTCACTACGATCAAGAAAATAGACAGTTGGAGACAACCCATGAACCCCCAAGGGCTAGGTCACTTGAAGAAAATGTGTACCGGCAAAACCATGTCTCAAAACAAAACATTATTAATGGTAAGTCTGATGCAGATGAGTCCAGAAAACCAGAATTATACCCAGGTACAAACTCTAATCTGTTTCTGTTAAGTACTTTCAACATATCACAGATTTGGAAGAGTAAGAGAATACCCTCCTTAGGATAATTTAACTTTCAAACTGTAAAATATTTCATACATGGATATATTATACACAGAATTTAATTGGGTATATACACATGCATGTACCACTTCAATTCCTTGTTTTTATGTAGTTTGCTATATTGGCTTCAGGCAGCTTTCTGTTTTCCACAGAAATTAATTTCAACAGGTACAATAGAAATGTCACCCCTGGTCCTTCCTCATCTACCAACCTCAAAGGCAACTGTTTCCTGAGTTCACCAGTGTCATTCCACATCCTCTGCATGCTGTCACGCAGCAGTTCTGGTACTGCATATCCCTAGCTATTCTATGCAGTTTGCTCTCCCCCAACACTCATTCACTGTTGTTAGATTTGTGCTTCATGTTTACAAAAGTGATGACCTGGTTTAACAAAATAAGCCCCCAAAGATGAAGACAACAGTAGAGAGATAATGAATGCCTTGCAAGCCAGATCTGTGTTCTGGGCCCTGTGCTGCTTGGGAGCAGTGCTGACAGCACCATGGAAGATAAGACATAGAATGGTCCTCTGCAGCATCCCTTCCCTGCTCTCTCACTGCCCTAACGCCTGCTGTCTCTCTTCTCCTTCTGTAACTCCTGTACACAGCTCTTTAGTCATGCCATGGGTCCATAAGAAGCTTTTTCTTTCTAGATCATCTCTGTTGTTCATATTATACCAATGTAGTTGACCCGTCCTCAAGTTCAAAGGCTCTGCCTTCTGTGTAGTTTAACTACTACTTAGAGTTTCTCTAACTCTACTTAGATTACTATAATCATCATTCCTATATACTTTCCTTTTGGTTACTTCTTGTAACTTCTGTACCATAGCTGAGCTCCCCCTTTTCTGTCTGCTTCTGGTGCTGCTGTAGTAGCTGCTTTAGCATCCTAGAGAGTTTGGTCCAACTGATTCAGCTCAGTACTGGCATCTGTTGATTGTCCTTTAAAATTCCATTTGGAACTTTCCCAGTTCTTAGTATGACATTTTCTATTAGATTTTGGACATTAAAAATATTGTCACTGAAGCACGATTTCAAGGAGGTCTCTTTCACTGAAGTGTAGTACAGTATAGCAAAAATGGATCATAGTGCCTGTCACTCATAAAAGCCAGTGAGCAAAACCAGAAATTGAATCTTTTTGTTTGTGTTTTGTTTTTCAAGACAGGGTTTCTCTGTGTGTAGCTCTGGCTGTCCTAGAACTTGCTCTGTAGAACAGCTGGCTTCACAGAGATCCACCCACCTCTCCCTCCAGAGTGCTGGGATTAAAGGCATGTACTACCACCACTGGCCCAGAAACTGAATTTTAAAACTCCACTTTAATCAGACACTGACAATCTGAGAGGGGGTGGGGAGGGAGAGGGACAGGGACAGGGACAAGAAGAGGTGCAGAGAGAGAAGGAGAGAGGGGAAGAGGGGAAGAGAGGGAGACAAGAAGAGAAGGAGAGAGGGAGGAGAGAGGGAGACAGGAAGAAAAGGAGAGAGGGAGAGAGGGAGAGGAGAAAGAGGGGGAGGGGAGAGAGGGTTAATAGTCTAAAGGTCTATCTTCCATTACATTTTTACCCCATAGATTATGTAGTTGTGAGGAACAGAGGCTGTCAATCATTTGGAGCTCATCTTGCTATTCTGGTTAAGGTGGTTGACCACATTCCACATTTTAAAAATTATTTTATGTCTCCCATTGTCACCTCTTTCACTCTTCCCTCATTTTTTGGATATCCATTTTTTGGGGCTAAGTAAATAATGTGTATAGTTAGTTGCTACTGGTATCAATCTTTTGGTCTAGGACAGGGTTACCTCAGAACAAACAGAGGTGCATTCCTGCTGAGTCCCTTTTTGCAATACTGGGTATAAGGGCGTCATACAGTACAGAATATGAGAATGCTTCTATTGGTCATTCCTGTCCTCTATTGGAAGGAATAGGTAAGTATTACATTCTGCCACCCTCAACATCTGCCTCCCTGCCCCATCTGCCTACAGCACTATGTGTATGCCATCCTGTGGTAGACTGGTGGCATAAGAATTCAAGTCTCTTGCCAGGCGTTGGTGGTGCATGCCTTTGATCCCAGCACTTGGGAGGCAGAGGCAGGTGGATCTCTGTGAGTTCAAGTCTCTTGGTTTCCACTTAAATGGAGCACTGACTTTCACAATCTTGTCACTGGGCACAGTGTCAGCTAGTACTGCCTCTCCTCCCCTCCTTGTGCCCCATTGACACCAGGATCCACTATTTCTCACTGCCACCAAGTTCAAAGAGAAATAGAATATCAACTATTCTGGTTCACTCTGCCCATCTCCCTCTCATTGCTGCCAGATAAAGTGGACATTGAGCTCCCACTGGGTCTCATGAGATGCAGGGGGAAGTAGAAAGCTACTTGGTTCCACCCTGCCCCATCTTGCTGTCAAGGGGTGTTGGAGGTTCAACATTCTGCTGACAATACATCAGGGAGACTCAGCATCACCTGCTTCCACCAGGTGAGGCCCTAGAGCTCCTCCAAATCATTCTCCCTACACCACCCAGGAGGGTATTGTTGGCTGCTTACCAGTGGAAGATTAAGCTCTGCTTGGCCCTACTGACACCACCAACAGGTGGGGTAAAAGGGATATTGCTATTTGCTTCCTTAGCGTGATGGTGAGGGGAAAAGTCTCAGAGCAAGTTTTGCAAAGGTGTTCTTGTTGTTGTTGTTGTTTGGAGGGGGGTTGTCACTAGTCTACTCATTCTTGGGTTAGAGAGGATGAGTTTATTATCTTGGAGGTTTGCTAATGACATTTATCTGTGACTATCTGTGTTTCAGCAGAAGGCTTCTATAACCCCTATGTGGCATTTATGAAACATATGTGTGCATTCATGTATGTGTGTGTGTGTGAGAGGGGGGGTGAGAGCATTCCCTGGACTGCATAAAAAGGAAAAAGTAAGCAAGTTGAACACACTTTACTAAGACACCAGCGTTGGTTTATGTAAATGCTTTGGGCTTTCGCCTTTAACTTTGTCTTCTGGGGGTAGTTTAGAGTTCAAGAAAATGACTGCTTCAGAAAATTCAGGATAGGGTTGTACTTGTTACTTGCATCAGTGTGACACAGCAAGATTTACTTATGTGATTCAAATTACCTTTTCTTGCAGATAAGATTAATTTTTCAGACCCAGAATTTTACAAAGGATTTGTACAATATGGACTTAATGTTGTTATGAGTAGAAGACTGGGCATCCAGAGAGAAGTGCCAGATTCCAGGGATAAAATGTATGTTCTAACCAGACTTTAATTTTAGCATATTAGAAATATTGTAGTATAAATGCCTGTTTGGGGTCTTTAAGTCAAGCAATGTCAAGATTCTGATGTTTATGGTGTGGAAAGCAACTAGCCAACAGCAGAATATGTTCTAGAGGTTTTGAAGAGTAAATAAACCACTTGAGGGCTATACAGTTAGATATGTCTAAAAAACAAAAACCTCAAAGATAGGCTGATATCCAGCACATTTCCCACTCTGTGGCATTAAGTAAGTAGAAACAAACCAGGTTACAGGTGACAAGTTGAACCTTGTGTAGAATAGTGACTATATGCCAGGCACTGTTCTGAACGGAGTTCACTACATGTGAACTCACTAAATCTTAACCTTTGAAATAGGCTGGATATGATGTTAATTATCACCCCATCCACTATTTCCAGAGTGACAGAAAACATTCCAGATGGCCCTCAGCCTTCTGATCCCATTATTTCCTTGAGAGTCTAGCTGTCTTCCTATAACTACATCTTGGGAGGTATTTGGGTCACCTTACAATATACTCCCTTCTATTTTGCTGAGGTTAGCTCCAACAATAATATACTAGATCTCAGCTTCTGTTTTTCACTTGTGGGAACACAAAAAATAATAGCACCTTTTGGTAGTACTTGGAGGACATGTAGTTCATCAATTCCACTAAAATCTTGGCCACAGCGGGTGTCAAAAATATAATAATAAAACTCGCAAAGCAAAGAACACAGCACAGTGAATTTACTTTGAAGTCATCATTCCATGAATTTAGACCATCACTTTTAGAAAAGAAATATATGGATATAATTTATTATTATCTTTATATTTATATAATATAATATTTATATATTTATATGTTTATATATTTATATATATTTATATGTGTAAATTATATATTTATATAATATAATAATATAATATTTATATTATTTTTGAAATAGACCTAAGATTATTAAAATAGAATGCCAAGAAAGAGCAATTATAAAGGGGAAAATAATTGCAAAGTGTGAGAAGAGTATACGAATTTAAATGGGGCCAGCAAGGTGGTGTCTCACTGGTCCCGGCCTGAGACTGGGCCCACATGGCGGGAGGAGAAAACTGGCCCCTGTAAGTTGTTCTCCACCTCACATGCCCAACATGGCATGCACACAGATCCCATCCTCCACAAAACAAAACAGAAAAGATTAAAAAATAAAGAATTTTAAGGACAGACTGGAGAAATGGGTCAGTAGCTTAAAGACCAGTTTGATTCCCAGCACCCATGTCAGGCTGCTCACCACTGCCTCTAACTCCAGCTCTCGGGTATCTGCTGCCCTCTTCTGGCCTCCACAGGCACTTGCATGTATATGTGTATGCACACATAGATGCAGACCACATGTACATAAAATAATTTTTAAAAAATTTAAGGACATTTTGCTTGTTAATTTTTCTATTTTTAACATATTATCATTGTACTGACATAATGTTAACTAGAGCAAAGAAAGCAAAAGTAGGAATTAGCATTTGAAGAAAGCCACACAATACTTAAGGCTTTTGTATAACTAATTCTCTCCCTATTTTTCTTGTAGATGTCGTCAGAAACACTATCCATTCAATCTACCCACTGCCAGCATCATTATATGCTTTTATAATGAAGAATTTAACACCTTGCTGCGAACAGTGTCTAGTGTTATGAACCTCACTCCAAACCATTTCCTTGAAGAAATCATTTTAGTTGATGACATGAGTAATATTGGTGAGACAAATACTGACTGTCTATTTGGAAGGTGGCATTCTAGATCTCTAGTGATACTTGAGATTTGTTTTTGTTTGGGGGAAATGGTCTCATGTAGTCCCACCTTGACCTCCAGACTCTCTTGCCTCCGCCTTCAAAGTGCTGGATTCATGAGCATGCTTCACCGTGCATGGCTTGGCATGTGTATGTTTCACCAGAGGATATTTCTAGTAGCTGTTGAGGGAGATGCTATACCTGATTTACTCATTGCATATGATAGGAGAGATTGATCCAGAGCCTGTCATGATGGGTCCATGAGCTCAGCACAGAGAGATTGCCTTGACTTTAGAAATCACATAAGAAAGAAGTGCCATCTAAATGGAAAAAGGCAAAGATAGGCTGGGGTTGCTCAAATAGCTAGGAAGAAACTGCATTTTACAAAGTTATGGTTTTATGAGTACAGAGTTGGACAGATTCAGGGAAAAGCAGAAAGCTGGTGTTTTTTAAAAGGAACTACCTAGGAAAGGCATTTTTGGAATTTTCTCTCAAGAACATAGGGAGCTATGGCTATGTAGCTCAGTTGGTGGAGTGTTTGCCTATGCATGCATAAAGCCTTAGATTCAATCCACAACACTGCATAAACTGGGAATGATGGTGTACAGCTCCAATCCCAACATCAGGGAGTGGAAATAGAGTAACAGGAGATCAAGATTATCCTTGGCTACAAAGAAAGTTCAATCTGAGCTATATGAGAACATTTTGAACAGCTACCCTGTTCAAAAATAAGTAATGAATGAATGGATGGTTATGGAGAGCAAATTAGGGTTTAACATAGGGAGATGACTTCACAGGAAAGGACCTGAACTAACTGCAAGTAATGATTCCTCTATGTTTACAGAATACAGAATAGAGTTACCAGAACAAAAGTCTGTTTACAACCGAGTATCAATTTTAGGCAAGCCAAGAGTGCCCAGATAATGATGTCAAAATTGGGTAGATTTCAGGCCTGCAAAGTCACCCAACCCACTAGGAAAGGGAAAAGATATGTTTAGAAGAAAAGACATCCCAGGAGGGTCACCTTGGGGGAGTGACATTAGTTTGCTCCAGGTGTGCCCCAAGCTAATGTTACTATGTTTGGAAGTTAAATGATTTGGTCAGGTGCCTATCACATAGCATTTCCATAGGAACCATCACCAGTCTTGTACATGGCATGGGTGCTTCTTTCTCCCTCATACTACCTTATCTGCTCAGCGGAGCTGAGATATCTACAGCTTGCTGGGTGCAGGGTGCAGGTGTAACTGCTTGCCAGAGTAGTTCTGCTTTCTTACTCAGAAGTTCAAAAATCCCACAGTGGGCACAAAGTTCCAGGAATGACCGTGTCTGCCAGCCTTTCAGCACAGCACTGAGTCTAGAGACATGTTGGTCTCTTGTCAGTTTGACAAGGTGGCTTGAGCAACAAACACTGATCTGAGACCAGGTGCCAACAAAACCAGATTGTTGATAGCAGCATTCTTTCTGTTTTTTAGATTGATGCCCTTTTGCTCCATCTTCTTTGGATCAAGTGAATTCTTGGGCCTCTTCCTATAAGTCCCATTCATGGGGACTCCATCCTCACGATCTAATACTTCCTAAGTCCCTACTCCTAGATGCTATCACTTTGGTGGTTTTGAGCTGGTGGAAACTCTCACTCAGTCCATGACTCTATTGACCTGTTTATATTTATACATCTTTCAGTTTAGTCCCCTTCATAAGAAACCACAGGGGTCACTACTGGTGGCCAAGACCCCGTGTGCTGCAAACCAGTCATCTCTACCATTCCTTGGCATTAGCCTTGGATTCATGGAGAGCCTCAAACACGGAACACAGGGTGTTGGGTTCCAACAGAACTCAGGATCAATATATTCCTTACTTTAATTTAGAATGACTTTAGCATAAATTGTGTAACAAATTTTGAACAGAAACCTGTCTTTACTGAACATGCCCACAGATAGTGCCAATGGGGTTACTTAGCTTGAGGGAATGGGTGCAGGTGGCTCTTGAACTTGCTTGGTTTGATAACTCATCTTCAAGCCACTATAAAATTAGAAGCAAAATTAATCACAGTACAATGTGTGTACTTAGTAGTAAAACCAAGTTATATCAAAAACTTTATAACCTATACTTTTTCTACTAAATTTTAATAATGATGTAGTAAAGGAGAGATATGTCACTAGAAGCGCAAAAATTATACAGTTTGCTTATGAACCACTTTTCTTGTGGATTTGATCTGTACAATAATGGGTTTTTTACAAATTGGTCATGATGACAATGTTTGAATTTCTATAGCTGCAGTTTAAAATTGGTAAGAATCAAATATTTTTTTCCAGATGATTTGAAAGAAAAATTGAACTATCAGCTGGAACTTTTTCGTGAAAAGATTAAATTAATAAGAAACAAAAAGAGAGAGGGTCTCATTAGATCAAGGATGATCGGTGCCTCCCGTGCTTCAGGTATGAATATTCTTTTAGGCCATGAACCGGTGTGTTAGCTACTTTATTGTGCAGTCACTAAGTAGGAAAGAGTTCATGTGTCTCACAGTATGAGGGTACATAGCCTTTCTTTGCAAGGAAGATATGATAGACTTAAGTTGACCCCAGGGACCTGAAGTCATAAAAAGCAAAACTTAGGATAATGGGAATGACTGTATAGAAACAGCAAACTCCTGTACCTCCCTACACTCCTTTTATAGGTGTGGATTAGAGTCCAGATGGCACCTTCTGAGATTCCCGGGTTCTTGTGTCTTGAAACAGAGAATTAGAGGTCAAATTTATGCATCATTTCTCAGGTTCCATCACTGTTTTGTTTGTTTGAGGCAGGTTCTCTCACTCTTCTGGAACTCGTTAAGTAGGCTAGGCTGGCTGGCTATTATAATGCAGGGATTTACCTATTTCCAACTCCCCAGTGCTGGGATTGTAAGAGCGAGTCACCAAACTCAGATAGTTCTGGTTTGCTTTTTGTTTTTTGTTTTTGTTTTTGTTTTTTTAATGTAGGTAATAAGGATTGAATTTAGATTCTCATGCTTGTAAGGCAAGCACTTTAGTGACTGAGCCATCTCTCTAGTCTCCTGAAATGATCGTTGAAAATAAAAGCTCTTTTCAGTTTTCTCAACTTCACTAGACGTTTCTATAAGCCATCCTGTAACCTGCAGCTCTCTAGTTCCCCCAACAACACTCATAATACATGGGGTCTCACCTTTATGAACACAATAAAATAGGTATTTCTCATCTCCCTCAATGCAACAGAGGAACCAAGCACATAGTAAATAGTCAATGAATACTCAGTGCAGCCAGCTTGCATTTGGACTGAATATCTTTCCTCTAGGGGGCTGTGATGGCTAGTTTTATGCCAACTTGAAACAAGCTAGAGTCATCAGAGAGGAGGGAGATTCAATTGAGAAAATGCCTCCATAAGGGCTATAGGCAAGCCTGTAGAGCATTTTCTTAATTAGTGATGATGTGGGAGAGCTTAGCCTATTGTGCATGGCATGACCTCTGGGTTGGTGGTCATGGGTTCTAAAAGAGAGCAGGCTGAGCAAGCCATGATAAACCAATAAGCAGCACTCTTGCATCTAGGTTCCTATCTTGGTTGAGTTCCTGTGCTGACTTCTCTCAATGATAGACTGTGATGTGGAAGTGTAAGCCAAATAAACCCTTTCCTCTCCAAGTTGCTTTTAGTCATGGTATTTCATCACATCCGCAGTAACCCTAAGGACTAACTTCAGTCTGCTCTTGCCTTTATAGGGGACATCCTAGTGTTCTTGGATAGCCACTGTGAGGTGAACAGAGTCTGGCTGGAGCCCTTGCTGGATGCCATCGCTAAGAACCACAAAATGGTGGTGTGCCCTTTGATCGACGCCATTGACGACATAACACTTAATTATACAGCGTCACCTATTGTAAGAGGAGCTTTTGACTGGAACCTGATTTTTCGATGGGACAATGTTTTCTCATATGAACTAGATGGCCCAGAAGGACCAAGTAAACCCATCAGGTGAGATTTCTCCTTGCGTAGGGGACAGTAGTGAAAAATCAATGTTTTGTTTTGCCACTTTCCCCTCTTTTTTATCTTTCTCTCTTTCTTTTTTGCGGGGTCTCTATAGGTAGCTCTGGCTGTCTTGGAATTCTCTAGACCAGGCTGGCCTCAAATTCAGAGATCTTCTTGCCTCTGTCTCCTTAGTGGTGGAATTAAAGGCATGTGCCACTTTTTTCTTTTTCTTTTGTTTTGTTTTTCAATACAGGGTTTCTTGGTATATCCTTGGCTGTCCTGAAACTCACTCCATAGACCAGGTTGGTCTTGAACTCACAGAGATTCCCCCTGCCTCTGCCTCTCCAGTGCTGGGACTAAAGGTGTGCGCCATCAGTGCTCGGCAACCACTTGTTAAAGTATTAAGTTTGTTTCAAGTGACACTGTGCCGTGTACCACCACATATTCAGGAACCTAGCATGACTGGTAAATGCTGCCCTGATTTCCAATGCCCTCTCTCTCTCTCTCTCTGTCTCTCTTCTCTCTCTCTCCCTCCCCCCTCTCTCCCTTCCCCACTCTTTCTCCCTCCCCCTCCCTCCTCTCTCTCTCTCTCTCTCTCTCTCTGTGTGTGTGTGTGTGTGTGTGTGTGTGTGTGTGTGTGTGTGTGTGTATGTGTGTGTGCATGAAGTATGCTCATAAGCCTTTGTGTGTGTGTGGAGTTCAGTCTTGGGTGTTGTTCCTTGGAGTTGTCTACCTTGGTTTTTGAGACAGAGTCCCTTACTGACCTGGAACTCACCAAATATGCTAGGATTGCTGGCCAACAGGCCCAGGGGGGGGGCTGCCTGTTTCCATACCTTCAACACTAAGATTTCAAGTGCATCCCACCCATGCACAGATTTTTTTTTTTTTTTTTTTTTTTTTTTTTAAGCTGGGTTCTGGGAATCAAACTCCTATCCTCATGACAAAGCAAGAACTTAACTGACTAAGCCATCACCTTATTCCTGAACATCTTTCTTTCGTTGTGACCAAGCGAACTGTCATGTTTAGGAAGTGTGGACAACTTTGCCAAATTCACACAGGAAATCTCTACCCTAGTGTCTTCAGGTGTAACTTCATTGGTTGAGAGAATGAGATTCTCCTAGTTCATGTGTCTTGGAAACTGTATTTGTAAATGTGAACATAAGGTGACCACATCAGGAGGGACTTCCTGAAGACTAGGTCTATGTTTCCTGGAAACTCTGATAGGAGATGCACCTCTTCTCTCACTGCTTACCACATCTGCTCCCCATACCAGGTGGCTGCATTTCCTAACCATGTAGTAGAACTGTGTGGTCTTATAGTCATGTTTATACTTCCTTACAAGTTCTAGAGGACAATACTCCGCAGGGGTATAAAGTTACCTATAAAGTTACCCGCTTCATGTGGACTGCCATCTCCTGGTCTCTCCTGGTATTACTAGACATGACAGCATGTCTAGGAACACATCCCAGAAGCTTGCTGTGCCCTGCTCTGCTTCTCAGATGCCATCCCCGCAAACTTTGATTTCTCCCTGCCCTCTCCCCACTGTCTTTCCTCCAGCTGACACCCCAGTGGGATGATCCCACCACATTTCAGCCAGACCATCTGCGGAGCTTTGGCACCAAACCATGGCCATTCTCCTTCCCAGGAGCTGATGTACTCTGCCAAAATTGAGTGGACAGGAACCAATGCTATACCTCATCCATGGGCCACAGTCCATGACACTACAGTCCCATTCTCATTGACCCTCTCCTCCCTAACCTCGATTGTATCTCTTAGCGATACTGTCTGGCCACACCTGCACATGCTACTCTTGGGAAGTAGTCTTGACTCAAGAATAAAATTAAAACAACTTTGGCAGTAGAAGGGGTAGTTGTGAATTACAAATTAACTTATTATGGAGTATTATGCAGTTCTGAAGTGTGACCACATAGGAACAGCCATCTTCCAGCACTCCACTGCCCACTTCCCACCCCAGCAATTCAGCCCCAGAAAGCCCATTCTCACAGCACAGACTTCACATTAAACCTGTCTATTCCCCTAGCTGTCCCCATAGATCAGGTTTTCTCAGCTTGTGGTTGGGACTACAAAGGACAGATCAGTTGCTGGCTCCTTTTACTTCCTGTTCTTACAGTACTGAGGACTGACAAGATCCTTGTTCTTGAATGTACACAAAGTAGTGAGGAGAGCAAGCAGGTAGCAGCCTGACACCACACATTCCTACTGCAAGGGGTGCTTAGATGCTCTGTGCTTGCTGGCTGTCTATAGATAATCACCGTCTTTTGGTGGACCAGTGTGCCAGAGAGGACTCCTGCCACCCAATGCTCCAGTGGGGACTGCAGCACTCAGTGCAAAAGACTGGAGTTGTCCTATCAGGACACAGATGTGCTGCTCTCTCATTTAAAACCAAATACAACTTAACTTTCTTTTCTTTTGTAATTGGAAATAGATTCTTTTCTCACACAATCCATCCTGACCACAGTTTCCCCTCCCTTCACTACTCCCTCCCCTCCCCTCCCACTAAGATCCACTCCCTCTTTGTTTCTTCTTCAGAAAAGAGCAGGTCACCAAGAGATAACAGCCAAACAGGACAAAGCAAGATACAGTAAGACAAGGCAAGAGCCCTAATTATCAAGGCTGGATAAGATACCACCATAAGGGAAAAAAGTTCCAAGAGCAGGAAATGCCCACTCCTCTTGTTAGGAGTCCCACAAACACTTGGCTAATATCAATAACATATAAATAAAGGACCCAGTGTAGACCCATTCAGCCCTGTGCTTGCCACCTCAGTCTCTGTGAGCTGTGTGAGCCCTGCTTAGTTGTTTCAGTGGGTCATGGTCTCCTGGTGTCCTCCATCTCCTCTGACTCCTACAATCTTTCTTCCCCCTCCTCTTTGAGGTTCTCCAATCAGAGATCTCCAATTTAGACTCTCTCTGCATCATGTCTGCTGTCCACAGCCATCTGTTGCCTGAAAAAGTCTCTCTGATGATGACTGGAATAGGCCCTGATCTATGAGTACAGTAGAATATTATTAGGAATCATTTCTTTTTTTGCCAGTTGTGTTTGGTTCTACTTCAGTTTCTGATTCCTGGCCATCCAGGCAATATAGGGCGTGGGCTTCAAGTTAAAGCAGATACTGGTTGACCACTCCCACAAGTTCTGGGCACCATTGCTCTAGCACGTCTTGCAAGCAAGACAGATTGGTCAAGGGTTTTGTGGCCGGGTTGGTGACCAGATTTCTCTTTCCACAGCCTGCAGAGGGCCTTCTCACATCAAAGAGACTAGAATGTGGGTGTGAAGGCTTCACGTAGACGCCATCTTGAGCTCTATACATTCAACTAGCTGTGTGGAAGTTACCTTTGGCAATGTCGCCACCCTAACCCCCCCCCCCCGCTGTTAGATTTCAGAAAGCAACCCTCTGTCCTAACTAGGATAGAGATCTCCATGGGACCCTCTCAGTCAACAATTCAACCTAATGCAACCCAGTCCCATCACTGGAAGTCTTCCTTGCCTGAAGACACAAGATTGCCAGTTCAGACTCTGTATCCTCCATTACTATGAGTACTCACTAGGGTCACCCTCACAGATTTCAAAAGTTTCCACTGCACTGACTCCACATAGCCCCCGATATGCCTCTCTCTGTACACTCTCCCTCTACCCCACCAATCCCTCCCACTTCTGTTCCACCTGCCCATAGTCCACCAGCAAGGTCTACAATTTCCCTTCCCAGGGAGATCCATGTGTCCCCCTAGAGCCCTCCTGTTTACCTAACCTCTCTGGGTCTGTGGACTGCAGTTTGATTATCATTACTTAACAGCTAATATCTACTTATAAGTGAATGCATACCATATTTGCCTTTCTGGGTCTGGGTTACCTCGTTCAGAATGATTTTTTTTTCTAGTTGCATTCATTTCCCTGCAATTTTCATGATGTCATTTTTTTTAACAGCTGAATAATACTCCATTGTGTAAATGTACCACATTTTCTTTATCTATTCTTTGGTTAAGGTACACATAGGTTGTTTCCAATTTCTGGCTACTATGAATAAAGTTGCAATGAACATAGTTGAGGAAGTGTCCATTTGGTAGGATGGAGTGTCTTTTGGGTACAAGCCCAAGAGTGATATAGTTCTGGGTCTTGAGGTAGATTAATTCCCAATTTTTTGAGGAACCACCACACTGATTTCCACAGTGTCTGTTTAACTTTGCACTCCCAATAGCAATGGTGGAGTGTGGCACATCCTTGCCAGCATGAGCTGTTACTTGTGTTTTTGATCTTAGCCATTCTGACAGGTGTAAGATGGAATTTCAAAGTTTTTTAAATTTGCATTTCCCTAATGGCCAAGGATGCTGAATATTTTTTTAAGTGTTTCTCAATCGTTTTAAATTCCTCTATTGAGAATTCTCTGTTTAGGTTTGTACCCATTTTAATTAAATTATTTGTTTTTTTGTTATATAATTTCTTGGACTCTATCAGATGTAGGTTAGTAAAAATCATTTCCCGTTCTGTAGGCTGCCTTTGTCTGATTGACGGTGTCCTTTGCCTTACAGAAGCTTTTCAGTTTCCTGAGGTTCCATTTATTAATTGTTGACCTTAGTGCCTGTATTACAACTGTTTTACCTTATTTGACTCTACTTCCTACCAATGACCTGACTTTTTCCTTTTGTATTACAAGCAATAGAAAAAGTTTTATTATTTTGAACTTCAGTGTTTTAAACTCATGTCAGTAAGAATTTGTCACCTCTTGTGGCTAAAACTTGTGACCTTCGTCCCAATGTCCACTTCACAGTTTTCCTGCTGGTGTGTTGCACCCACTGACCTCTCTCCCCTTTGTGTATACCCATCCCCTGGCCCCTCCCACCTGCGTCTCCTCCTCATCCCCTCCCTCTGCTTAGCATCCCTCAGGTCTGCAAGTTGTTTTCACCTTGAAGTACCCAGGACCTAGTCCTTGTTGTCCACTCTACCTCTGCCTGCCCCCTGACTGATTCTTAATCCACCTTTCACTGATGACTCCTGCAATGGTTAATACTGATTTTGAATTTGATTAAGGTCCTGGACTTGAAGTCACTGCCCTGTCATTAGAGTCAATCTGTCATCAGTGTCCATCTCGTACTCCAGATGCTCATAACACTTTATACACCTTTCAACTAAGCAAGAAAAAACCCTTTCCAACAAGCTTGACAGCCCAGGTTTGATTCCTGAGACACACACAGTGCAAGAAGACCTGACTCCTACAAATTGTCCTCTGACTTTCATACACACTTGCCTTGGCACACAAATACCTAGACACGTACTGCTTTGCATATGTACAACTTTAAAGCTCCTTTCTCTGTTACATTAAATATATACACACAAAATAATGTTAAAAATTACTGACTATGAACTTAACAGGGTCTAGAGTCACCATACCTCTGGGTATGCCTATAAAGGAGTTTCTTGATTGTAATTGAAGTAGAAAACAATGAGAAAGCAACTAATACGACTCCAAAATTTACCTACAGCCTTGAAGGCCTCTAGGCTATGTATCCAATTGCACCTGCTGCCACTGAATGCATACTACACATTGACCTGAACATTCAGCTTCCTATGAAACTGGGACTTCTTATCTCTGTGGATAGCAATGCCATGTAGAAAACCCCTTGTATCAACCTAGATTCCTGTCATCTTCCCTGTTCTTGTCCTGTTCATCTGTTAGGTCCATCTTCAAGCTAAACCAGTAACTGGACATCTTGTTTTCTGTCATCATTAGTCCCTTGGCCATGGTACAATCCCCACTCACCATTTCTCTCTATGGTTACTGTGATGACTTCTAACTAGCAGCACTTAGGAGGGAGAGGCAGACAGATCTCCATGAGTTCCAGGTCCGCCTACTGCATAAGGTGAAGCTGTCTTGAAAAACAAAAAACAGGGCTAGATAGATGGCTCAGACGTTATAAGCATTGACTGCTCTTCCAGAGGTCCTGAGTTCAATTTTCAGAAACCATGTGGTGGCTCACAACCATCTGTAATGACATCTGGTGTCCCCTTCTAGGCAGACAGGCAGACAGAGCATTGTATAAAAATAAATCTTTTTTTTTTTTTTTTTTTACACCAAACAACAAAAAACAAAACAAGAGTGGCTAAGGGGAACCAAACAGTATATGTTCTCTGTGTGCTGACTGTGGCTATAATGTGACCAGCTCCTTCAGGGGAACCCCTTATCCCTGTAGGGAGTGGAAGTTCTGAATGAGTATGTACTACTGACATGGGCACACACTGGAGACCTGCTTAGGTGAGGGTGGGGGTGTGTAGGGGTGTTCAGGCCCCAAAATGTGTGAAGGCATCGTGGGGAGGGGGGAGAAGGAAGAGATAGACACAATCTGAGGGTGAATTGGGAAAGCTGCCAGCAGTGTATAATTGAAAAAACAGACTACAACTTTGTTTGTTTGTTTGATTGTTATACAGGGACATGTGAGCTGGGCGTAGCTTGTTTTCAGGGTTGAGGAATTTAGTATTGACCTTGACAGTAGGAATCAGCCATATGTTAATGGAAGGGCCACAAGTTGCTCTTGCTAGAGATAAGAATGACTGCTTTATCAAGCAAGAACTTTCCTCAAACTCCCCCCTCCCCGGGGGGTTGGGGTGGGGGGTGGCAATGGAGACACCCAAATGCCTGACCTTGGGAAAGGACTTCTTCTGGGGAGCAGACAGTATACTACCTATACTAAGTTTCTTAGTATCTATGGGCCTGTTCCCTCAACAACGCTCCCAAAGGGAAGGTCCTGATGTCTAACTCTTTTCCCACTATACTGTGCCATTCTAATTTCTCTATTAACTGAACCCTTGCCTTATTGGCCTCAGGCTCTGGATCTGAACTTTAGGCATTTCATCCTTGGGGTCGGGTGTGTCTAGTAAATCTCTCACTTCCCTGTTCTTGGTGTAATCAGGACAGCACAATGGAATTCCTGGAATGGTGGTGGGGATTTTCTTTTTCAAAGAATTATTTCATTTAAAGAGGCTACCTACCATTAGCTGGGTGTTGGTGGCACACTCCTTTAATTCCAGCACTGGGGAAGCAGAGGCAGGAGGGTCTCTGTGAGTTTGAGGCCACCTCGGTCTACAGAGCAAGTTCCAGGCTCCAAAGCAATACAGAGAAACCCTGTCACAAATCAATCAATCAATCAATCAATCAATCAATCAATCAATCAATCAATCAAAGAGGCTACCAGTGTATACAATTTTATCCTTTACCGAAAGAAAAAGGCATTAATATTGAGAATCATTAAAAATAAAAGTAAAGCTAGGCAGTGGGGTGCACACATTTAATCCAAGAAATCAGGAAGCAGAGGCAGATAGATCTCTGTGACAGATCCCTGTGAGTTCCAGGTCAGCCAGGGCTGTTACAGAGAGAACCCCTGTCTTGATTCTGCCCTCCCCATAAAAAGAAAAAAAGAGAGAGAAAGAAAAAAGAACATAAAAGGGTGCTGGAGGTCTGCATGTCAAAATGCTGGAACTCTGTCAAGCAGCATGGCCACCATGCTGTCTGTCTGTCTGTCCATGTTAAAGACTCAAAACACATTAAAAGTAAAATAACCCTATGGCCCAGCAATCCCACCACTGACAATATGCCTAAAGGAAACAGTATGTTGAAGAAGTCGACTCTCATTCTTACTCTAGCACTAACAGCATCCAAGAATCAATGGGTCTATTACAGCTGAATGGATAATGAAAATGGAGGACATGTACATGGGAGAATAATGTTCAGCCAATACAAGATGGAATCCCATCATTTGTAAACAGCATGGGTGAATCTATAGGCCATTATGCTACCTGAAATGAAAGAGTCACATTCAGATAGGTGCCACACCATTTCACATAAGTGGAATTTAAAAAGAGTAGGTTTTCTAGAAGTGCAAAGTGGCTAGAAAAGTACGAAGGCCAGAAGGGAGCCCTAGATCTCATTGTGAGCAGCCCCACCTGGGTGCTGAGAACCAAACAGGCCCTCTGCAAGAGCAGTGAGCACTCTTGGTCACCGAGCAACAGTAGCAACAGTAGCATTTCATGGTTTTAGGAAAATTAGAGATCACGCTCTGGAATTTACTTACTATATTTTACCCCTTTCTAGGTCGCCTGCAATGGCAGGAGGAATTTTTGCTATAGACAGACATTATTTTAATGAACTCGGACAGTATGACAAGGAAATGGATCTTTGGGGAGGAGAAAATGTGGAACTTTCACTAAGAGTAAGTCAGTTTCTTTTTGTTTTGTTTGTTGTTTCCCTCACATAGTTACCTTTGTATAGAGGAGAGCTGATGTTTCATTTTGTTGTGGTGAGTGGAACCCAGTTTGGTGCCTACTGGCCAGAGCTCTTATCTAAGCTCTTGCCCTGAATAAGAGTGCAATCTGACTTTCCATCTGGTTATACTGTTTCCTCATTGAGCTTGCAGGACTGTTGTGGTGACACATACAAGGGCACACAACAGATGATGGGGCTCCCAGGAAACACTCGATGGGACATTAAAGCCGCTGACCGTATGCTTTGTTGTCTTCAAAGCATGGTGCAGTAAACTAAGATACTTTAAAACTATGTGGGTTCTCTAATTGTCTTGACAGTTATATCCCCCTCCCTTTTTTGTTTTGGATTTTATTTTCTCTCCTGATTCCCTTCCCACCGTCTCTTCCTTCTGTCTTCCTGATAGCTGGTCACTTTATTCACTGTATGCATGAAGAGACCAGAGGCCACTCTCAGCTATCATTCCTCAGGTCTCATCTGCCTTCTTATTTTGAAAAAGTCTCTCACTAGCCTAGAACTTGCTGGTTAGGCTGTTCCACCAAGCCCCAGGAATCCTCCCATCTCTGCCTCCTCAGTATTGGGATCACACATGTGCAACACCACATCCAGGCTCTTCTTTTTGAAAGTGGGTTCTGGGGATCATACCCTGGCCCTCATACTTATGTGGCAAGCACTTTAAAGACTGAACCCTCTCACCAGACCTATTTTATTCTTTATTCATTTTTGTCCTTTTGTCCTTTTGTCCTTTTCAGCACAGACTTCACAAGCTTCCTGTGTATATACAGGTATCTCAGCAAGCTCTCACTTGGAATCACCTTTCACATTTGTTAATTTCATTACCCCCACCCATTCATGCATTCCCTTCTGACCTAGGTAGTATTTTATAATACCCAGACCTCTGGCTCTTTTTATTATATTTGGTTGGTGATCCCTTGTTTTATTACATTGCTAATCTAAGAATATTGCCCAATAAATTTTCCTCTCATAGGACTTAACTATAAGCACATTCTGTATCTCAGAGTAGAATTACTTTTGTGAAGGTATGTGTATTGCAAAGCAAGAACAGGGGTCATTGAATGTTTCTGTGGGTAAAAGTGCCTGCTGCCAGCTGCCAAGTCTGAGGATCTAAGCTAATACCAGGGAACCCCACAGTGAAAGGAAAGAACCAACTTCAAAAAGTTGTCCTCTAACCTCTTCATGTGAGCTGGGACATCCACCATATGTGTGTGTGGACATGTACATGAATAACTGTGCACAGTCTCTCTCAATAAAATTTAAAATGTAATGAAAGGAAAATGTGTCCCATTTCTGGTCCTACCATCCTCACAAACAGCAAATGACAGCTAACTTCCTGTTCAAATGAATCAGTTATTCCTGACCCAATATTTCCAATGATTCTATTCCCAGTGGTTGCTTTGAATCTCTGAAGTATGCTTGGCTCTCTTTTTTTCTTTGTTTTTTTAAATAAACAAGCATGTACATTAGTAACTAGTTTAAGTACTCTCTTGACACTGACAATTGAAAACAAAATAAAAATTTTAAACTGTGCATGTACCACCATGCCTTTAATCTCAGTACTCAAGAGGCAGAGGTAGGCAGATCTCTGTGGGTTTAAGTTTTGCCTGTTCAACAGAGTGAGTTTCAGGACAGCTAGGTCTACACAGAGAAACCCTGTTTTGAAAGACTTAAACAACAAACAAATGAACAAAAAAAAAAACAAAAAAAAAACCTCTAAAAGATCATGCCTCCAAATGGCTGCTGTGGCTGACACACATCTGATGATACAAAGAAGTCTGCAGTCAGCTGCAGACTACCTCTTGAGGGATCTATCTAAGTTCAATTCAATTCATCTTCCCAGTCAAGCTGTGTCCCCCTCCTTTTTCATTTATGAAGTAATGTTCCCTAAGGACCTTAGGACCATATTAGTTGCTTTTCCCATCCTATGACAAAACACCTGATGACCCTAGGAATGGTTCATTTGGGCTCACAGTTTGAGAACACCAGTCCCTAATGGTGGGGAAGAATTTGTAGGGCTGGTCACATTGTAGCCATACTCAGAAAGCAGAGAGAAGAAAGCTGTTGCTCAGCACACTTTCTTTTTCTTATGCTGTCCAGGGCCCCAGTCCAGGAATGGTGCTGCTCACTGTTAGTGGGGGTCTTCCTACCTCAGTCAGGCCAATTTAGAAACTCCCCCAACAGACATGCCTGCATTTGTCTCCTGGCCAATTATAGATCTGCCAAGTTCACAACCAAATTAACATAAGGACACAGGACAGTGTTACAGTACAGCAGTACACAGTGTAGCTTCTGATGCCATGGCCTTCCATCTGTCAGGGTACCAGTTATTTCCAGTTACTTAACTTTACTTTTGATACACACAGTGGAGAAACACAGAGTACTCTATGGTCATAAAGAGGTGTCATCCACAATCCTCCTGAAGTAGTAGTACTTAAAATGTAAAGGACTAATATTTGTGGTTTATTGGACAGGTTTTTGTGCCCAACTCACACTGCTGAAAAAAAGTTTACAGACATTAATTCACTTAATCCCCGTAGGCCTATAGGGTGGGTACTGCCTTCATCTTTTTCTTTAATGAAAAAAAAAACACAGAGAACTTAATTCCCAAGTTCACAAAAACAGTAAGTACCGTGCTCCAAATCCACTGCTACCTGCCTGTCACAGAGCCTGCTTTTCCTGCCTTGGGGCCTGCCAGCACATCTCTACTGTCTGTCAGTCAGTTCTAGCACATGTGTGGGAGAAGCTGCCAATACCCCAAGTTTGCTTTGACTGCTAAGTTCATTGGTTGCCGTGGATCATGGAAGAAATGGTTCACTGGATAGCCATGCAGCTATGTTTCATACCCAGCCATAACCAGCTTCAGATTCTTGCGGCTTAACAATCCTGGTTGGCATCCAAGAGGCCTTGACCACCTAAAGTCATAACTTGCCTATTTTCCAATACCTGTTTTCCATCCTGGCATCCCTCCATTCTGCCAATGTGTGCTACTCCAAAAACTGAGACCTTGACTTCTGCCTTTAAGGATGAACACCTAGTAAATCCCATTTCCCGGTCTCACCTTCAACTAAGGGTTCTCTGTGTAGCTCTGTCTGTCCTGAAACTCGCTCTGTAGACCAGGCTGGCCTTGAAATCCACCTGCCTCTGTCTCCCAAGTGTTGGGATTAAAGGTGTGCATCACCTTGGCCCAGTTTGACTGTACCTCTTTAGATATAGATGCCAGCTTAAATCCTGCTCAAAATCACTAAGCCCACTGGATGATCTGATATGAAAACAAACTATGTATTTACTATAGAGTTCTCATACATTGACATGATGGAAGCTTCAGCAGATTTCCAACACTTTCCTCTTATGTGGACCATCTATCCTCTGAGTTGGTGGGTTACTCATCTTGTGCCATCTGCTCAGAATTTTAATTGCTAAGGATATTAGGAATTAGTCAGCTATTACCTTAGTATCAGTTCCACAGTTACGCTGTATAACAAAGTACCTCAATGATTAATGGTGTAAAGTAGTAACAACATACCTTTCTCTGGTCTATGTCCACAGTGGCTGGGGTGACTCGGCAGAGGCAGACTGGGTTGGGCTTTAGTTTCTGGTTTTAGTTGAGGTCTGGCATTAGATCCACAAGTAGCTGCCATATGGAACATGTTCTTCTCACACTGAATGGTAAGAAGATAAGTCACCTGGCATACTCCATTTTCTGTAGTCATGATGTTGGCTGCCATTCTCTTGGCCAAAGCCTGTGAAACACAAGTCCAGAATCAGTGTGTCCTCAGACCCAAGATGAGAGAAGAGAAGTGAGCAAATGCTTACTGACCAGAATTTGAACCAGTCACTCTGGCTTTGTGTGGGTTTGTGGAATGAACAACTAAGTCAATGTACATTGGATGTAAATGGAGCCCATGTTAGGCAAGCAGTGATGCCTTGTGTAGCAGTTAATTTTTGTTAGTGATCTTAACTTATGTGGGGTGGGGGGATTGCCTCAAAGCACAGTACCTTAAAACCATGAGCACTTACTATTCCCCTCAATTTTTGGTGTTATTACAGTAGTGGTGGTCTTGGCTAGAATATCTGATTTCTACAGATGTTGCTGCCTCTGTGTTCATCTGGAGCCCATCCAGAATGTCTTCTGCCATGTGATTGCCTCATATGGATCAATGAGAACCACTTGGCCATTTGTCTGGCAGGCTGGCCCAAGCTCACTGTTACTGAGGAGGCCACAATGTTCTCAAAAGTTACAAGAGGGTCAAGATCTAGGAAGCTGCAAGCACTTTTCAAGCATCATGCATTCTGGGCAAGCACTCTCCCAACTGGTTTCATCTCTAGTCCTGCTTGTTTACTATAGATTTGTTCTTAAAGGAGGCACATCCATCTGGATATATCTTCTCCTATGTTCATTGTCTATGTAGGGATGGCCACAACTCTTCCTCTAGCTTCTAGTTTACAATCCTGTTATTAGTGGGGTATGTATATACATACATGCATAAAGGGCATCTGTGATCAGCCTAGTGATATGGCTCACTAGGTAGAGTGTTTCCCTAGCATGCACAGAGTTCTGGGTTCAACCCTAACCACACATAAAACCAGGCACACACATTACTTGTAATCCCTGTACCTCAGGCAGGAGGATCGGAAGTTCAAATTCATCCTCAGCTACATAGTGAGTTTAAGGCCAGCCTTGGTATTATCTCAAAACAACAACAAACTAAAACAGAAGAATAAACAAGCAGCTTTCTGGGACCTACAGAAATTGGGCTAAAATCTACTGCTTTTCTTCAACTTGTTTCCTGACAAACATTTTAAAATTTCTAGTTTTATTCCCCACTTTTTTTTATAAGTTGACTTCTGTTTACTGTTCTTATACTGTGCATATATACCTATAGTCCCTTGAAACCAATGAACATCTCAAATAAACATAAAAATAGAAAGGGAGCTGGACTCAGCAGTAAGAACACTGGTTGCTCTTCCAGAAGACCTGGATACAATTCCCAACACCCACTTGGCAGTTCACTATTAACTGTAAGTCCAGTTCCAGGGGGTCTGATGACCTTTTCTGGCCTTTGAAGACACCACACACATAACTAACACATATGTTACACAGATATATAGGAAGACAAAATACTCATACAAAGAATAATTTAAAATATGGAAAAATTAGTATTCATGAATTATAAATTCATGTGTATTCATGAATTATAAATTCATGTTAAACACATTAACAATGTAACAGCTTTTCAAAATTCCTTAGTTTTTTTTTTTAAATAGACTGAAACATATAACACTTCTGTCTGTCAGATTTTGCTGTATGATGAAGCATAGAACAGAAGTCTACATCAACAACTTTTAGGTCACAATTTTCAATGAAAATGAGAGCCAGACAAGACACAGGCAGCTAAACCATTGCATAAACTGATGAAAGAGACTAACTGTTCAGACTTCTGGATTAAGGCTTTTTTTCTGTGTCTTCTAGACAAGGAATCTGAAGAATTTTTAAAGATATTCTGTGAGATTCTCTAAGTCATGATTTCCTGTAGCCAGGGTGGCCTTGAACTTCACATTTAGTCAAAGATGACCTTTAACTTCTGATGCTATTTCTACCACCTGAGTGCTGGACTTGCAGCTCTGGTGAGCCACCAAAGCTAGTGATAAATGTAGTGCTGGGGACTTCTGTCAGAAAAACACTACACCAGTTGAACCATATGCCTAACCCCACAGTGTGTTTCAGTGATGATCTTAACTTTCCATTACTGTCTTATATTGATTAAGTGAATTTCCCCAGAAAAGTATCTGTCAACAGAGGGTCACAAAATCTGAGTGTGCATATGAATCATATGAAGAGCCTATGAAAATACAGGTTTGGCTCAAACCACAGTTTCTGGATCAATAGGTGTCAGGGGCCCATGGTTTTCATTTTCAAGTTTCCAGGCAATGTTGATGTAACTGGAGTTCAGGAAACAGAATGGCTCCAGCAAATATATCATATGGGGGTTGGTGAGATAGTTTAATGGGTTAAGGCTTTTGCTACTAAACCTGATGACCCAAGTTAGATTCCTGAGATCCACATGGTAGACAGAACCAAGTCCTGCAAAGTTATTCTCTGACCACCACATGCACACTGTCTCATGTACACAACCCCCAGATAAATAGATGCAAGGTTTTTAAGATTAATTTGTGTGAGTGTGTACATGGAGGAGAGGCATACATTGCCACAGCATATGTATTGAGGCCAGAGAACAACCTACAAGAGTCAGTTCCCATCCTCCTCTTTGGGTCCTAGGACCAAACTCAGGTGGTCAGGCTTGGTGGCAGGCGCCTCTACTCACTAAACCATCTTGCCAGCAGCCCCCTTATGTTATCATTTACAGTGATGAAATGGAATCTCCTAACATTTCCAGATTTTATTTTTTGATGTATGTGTATAAATGTACATACATACATATGTGTGCAGGTACATGTATATGCATTCAGAAGTCAGGAGGATGTGAGGTGTCCTCCTCTATCATGCTTCACCTTTATTCCTTTGTGACAGATCTCTCTCTGAATCTGAAGTTCACTCTTTTTCTGCTAGGCTGGTGTCCACTATCCCCAGTGAGCCTTCTATCTTCATCTCCCAACCCCTCCAGCACTGGGGTTACAGGTGTATGTAGTCATGCTCAGCTTTTTGCAGGAGTCCAACTCAGGTCCTTGTTCTTATAGGGAATTGTTTTTAACCCATTGATTCATGTGTCTAGCCCAAGGTCGTTAAAACAATTTTACATAACTCACATGAAGACAATAAGTTATTTTAATGTATTTTTTGTATGGCCACACACATATTTGAATTCTAGTGACTAACCCCAGGTGTTAGGGTATATATTTTCCTATATTTGACAATTTTCAATGACTATATCTTGCTTTCATGCAGTGAATGAAGTTATTACAGTATGTTCTGTGAAGTATTTTACATATAGTGAAGTATTTTACATATAAACTACAAGTAATTGAATAAAGTCAGAACTTGTCTTTCTTTTAGTATTGCTTACACCTGGGCAACAGGAAGAAGAGAATCATTTGCCTTCAGAACTCACATTCTCAGGCTTCACTTCCTAACTTTGAATCTGAGCTCAGCCATTCAATTATTCCACATCACTGGGCAAACTTCTTAAATTTTATATGATTTTTTAAATCTGTAAATGGGGGAGGGATGGTCATAGCACCTACACTATAAAACTCTGATGATTTAAATGATTTATTTAAATGTATTCCATTTAAATAAATGGAATACATATTAGAGATTGGAACTAGCAGTGTAGCTCAGCTGGTAGAATAATGCTTGCCTAGTATGAACAAAGCCCTGGACTGAACACCAACATGGTATAAACCAAGTGTAGTGGTGCCCACTGCAATCTCAGTGCTATGGAGGCAGAGGCAGGAGGATCAGAAACTCAATGTCATTCCAAGAGGGAGAGTTCAAGTCACCCTGGGCTACACATCTCAGTGTGTGTGTGTGTGTGTGCGTGCGCGCGCGCGCGCGTGTGTGTGTGTGTGCGTGCGCGCGCGCGCGCGCGTGTGTGTGTGTGTGTGTGTGTGTGTGTGTGTGTGTGTGTGTTCTAAAGCAGCTCCCAGTTACTAGTAAAATAATTGATTATGGTCTTGTATAGATTTGGATGTGTGGAGGTCAACTCTTTATAATTCCTTGCTCTCGGGTTGGACATATCAGTAAGATACAGAATTTCAATAATGCTGCACTCAAGAGAGCCTTGTCATGGAACATACTGCGAGTGGTTCACACCTGGTTGGATGAATACAAGGTGAGTGATACCTCTGATTGGGGAGATCAGGTTCTGGGCTGTACTCAAAAGAGTCTGCCATCTTTTCATATCCAAACTGTATTCTCTCCTGGTTTTTGTAAACCAATGGAGCCCCTTCAATTTCTCACCCACTCATCACCAGTCCTGCTCTCAACTGGTTAACCCTAAGTAGCTGTTGTTTCAAATTATTTTTAAGTTTGAATTTTAGGAAAATTCAAGTTTCTCAGAAGTAAATCAACCTGCAGAGTCTTTCCTTATAACCGTATCTATTTATTCACTGGGGAATTACTCTTCCCCTCATTGCTACAGCATCAGGAGCTGATTTCTTCAGGTTTTCCTAACAATCCACTATCAGTTTCCCGGGAGATGTGGCTGGTGTAGGTCCTGTGAATTCCTTTTCTATCAACAGTCAAATATTTCTATCTGAAAGCTTTGTCCCTTGATTTATACATGTTCCCAAGGGTTATACCCTGTTCTTCAAGGGCAAATCTCTGTCCAGATGCCATGCTTAAAGAAATAAGGCCTCCTCTAAGACAAATGCACAATGTATCTCTGATAGTCTTCATCTTATGTTTCTTTCCTAGTTTGCTTTTTCTGTTGATATGATAAAACAGTGACCAAAAGTAATGTGGAAAGAGTTATTTCCCTTATAATTCCACATCATAGACCATTATCAAGAGATATCTAGACAGGAACTCAAGCAGAGACCACAGAGGAAAACTTCTCCCTGGCTTCTTCTCCAAGACTTCGTACATGCTTCCTTATACAGCTCAGGACCACCTGCCCAGGGATGGCACCACCCACAGTAGGCTGGACCTTCCTATAACAGTACTCAAGAAAATGCCCCACATGCCATTCTGATGGAGGCCATTCCTGTTTGGAGTCTCTCTCTTCTCAGGTGACTCCAGTTTGTGTTATGGTGACAAAAAAAAAAAAAAAAAAAAGGCAGTAAGGCAGTTTCTATAGTTCAAGCTTTTGAATTACGAAAGGATTGCAAGCTCAAGCCTGCCAAGGCAACTTAGTAAGACTGTCTCAAAAACAGAGTAGAATAATGGGGCTAAATTGATGGATGAGAGGTTGAGTATTTACTGCTCTAGTAGAAGACCTAACTGAGCTCAATTCTCAGTATTCATATCCAGGTAGCTCACAGCCATGGTTACGTCCAGTTCCAGGGAATATGGCCTCAATTCTGGTCTCTGCAGGCACTTGAACTCAGGTATACACACCTCCATAAAGACACATACATATAATTAAAATAAATGTCCTAGCATGGTGGTACACACCTTTAATCTAGCACTCAAGAGCAAAGGCAGATATCTGTGCATTCAAGGCCAACTAGAGCTACAAAATGAGAACCCTGTCTTAGAAAAAGAAAAATCTTTAAAAACAAGGAAAAAAGAATATAGTGGATATATGTGATTTATTTAGAAGCTGTAGTTCTATACAGCACTGCAAATCCATAAGCTACAGATAGATATATAACCACCATTACTGGTTCATCTATACGGTATAATGGTGAATAAATAATACATATTGTATTCTCTTTTTACAAAATTAAAAATGAGCAAGGTTGAACTTTGAGATTAGCATTTGGGAGGCAGAGGAAGATGGATTTTTATGAGTTGTAGGTCATCCTGGTCTACATAGTGAGTCCTAGGTCTCCTAGGCCTACACAATTGAAATCCTCTTTGCAAAAAAAAGGTGGAGAGGCTAGAGAGATGGCTCAGTGCTATTCATCAGGGTTCTCTGAAGGGACTAAACTGATAGCACACTTACAGAATTTATTAGAATGACTTACAGGCTGTGGTCCAGCTAGTCCAACATTGACTGTCTACTAACAGAAGATCCAGGAGTCTAGTAGCTGTTCATTCCACTAGGGTAGATATCTCAGCTGGTCTTCAGTATATGCTAGAATCCTGAAAAAGTAGGCTCTAGTGCCAGCAAGAGCACATTTCAAGCTTTCTTCTTCCATGTCCTTTATATAGGCTGCTGGGGACTGGAGAGATAGCTCAGCCATTAAAGGCTAGGCTCACAACCAAAAATATATATGCTGCTGGCAGAAGGCATAGCCCAGATTAAAGGTAGGTCTTCCCACCTCCGAAGATCTGAATTAAAATTGCATTTCTCACCTCAAAAAACCTGGATTAAAAGTGGGTCGTCCTACTTCAAGCAATTTTAGAAAAAAAAATCCCTCATAGGTGAATCCAGTCACTTGAGTTCTAGTGAGTTCCAGATGTTGTCAAGTTGACAACTAAGAATAGCCACTACAGTGGTTAAAAGCATTTGTTGCTCTTGCAGAGGACTTGAGATCAAGCACCCAACATGGTGGCTTGTCTCTGCAGGCATAAGGTACATATGTTGGTGCACAGACATACGTGCAGGCAAAACATCAATATACATAGGGTAAATTTAAAAATGAAATCACAGCAAGAAAATAATAAAAGGGCATAATTAAGACAGCTCTGGGCTGCCAGTCTTGTTCACCTCTTAGACAGGGTTGCTGGAGCTGATGTGTTGATAATTATGCAAGTTAAACACTTATGATTTATGTCCTTTTGCATTTTTATTATATTGTCTTTAATTATCATTAGTTTCTTTGAGACCAGGTATTGCTATATAGCCTGGCTTTCCTAGTACCTACAGTGTAGGATAGGCTAGTCTTGAATTTATAGTAATCCTGCAGACTTGGCCTCCTGAGTGCTGGAATTACAAGTGGTGCCAACATGGCCAGATTTTAAAAAGTTAAGGGTAAAACATACTTGTTTTAAAAATTCATATGGTCTTCAAGAGTACAAAACCACCACTCTGGGGGCCAGAGAGATGCTAACAGATGGTGTGTTCTTATAGAAAACCATTATCCATATGGGGTGGGCTAAAACTGCTTGTAAATCCAGCTCCAGGGGATTAAAAACTCTTTACTGGCCTCCACAGGAACGTGAATACATGGCACATGATGTGATCAAAGAGATATATGGACATTATAGAAATAAAGATCAAGGGGCTGGAAAGATGGCTCAGTAGTTAAGAGTACTCACTGCTCTTCCAAAGGACCTGGGTTCAATTCTAAATACCCATGAGGCGGCTCACATCCCAATTCCAGCTCCAGAGGAATCAGTGTCCTTTTCTAGCCTCTGAGGGCACCTCTAGCCTCCTATAAGCACATAGTACACATATATACATTCAATGTACACACATAAAATTACTAAATAAATCATTAAAAATAAAATAAATTAATAAAACAAACAGCCTATTCCCAAAGTAATCACAACAAAGTTATTTGTTGTGGTTTCTGGTTAACATATATACACAAAATACTTGTTTCTTATTTCTTTTTTTTTTTTTTTTTTTAAAGATTTATTTATTCTACATACATGTATCTCTGCAGGCCACAAGAGGGCACCAGATCTCATTACTGATGGTTGTAAGCCACCATGTGGTTGCTGGGAATTGAACTCAGGACCTCTGGAAGAGCAGACAGTGCTCTTAACCCTCTGAGCTATCTCTCTAGCTAGATACTTGTTTCTTTTCTTTTGTTTTTTGTGTGTGGTTTTTTTTTTTTTTTTGTTTTTTTTTGTTTTTTTTTTTTTTTTTAATACAGGTAGCTTTGAAGCTTGTCCTGGAACTTAATCAGGCTGGTCACAAACTCACAGAAATCCACCTGCCTCTGCCTTACAAGTGCTGGGATTAGAGATGTGTGCCACCACCTCCCGGCTTACTTCTTTCTTTCCTGTTTTTTTGGACAGTTTGGCCTTGAACTTGTGATCCTGCTACCTCAATCTCCCCAGTACTGTGCCACAAGGCCCAGGTTCATTCATATGACTATATCACACAGTGTTTTATCCTTAAACCTTTGCATTTATTCCTGTATTTTAAAATCATATTTACAAATTAATACTGAAAATGAAAACATTTCAAGTATCTTTCTTCTTTAAAAAGATTCATTTTTATTTTATGTCTATGGGTGTTTTACCTGCATGAATGACTGTGTATCATTTATGCTCCTTGGTGGACAGAAGAGGGCAACAGATCACCTGGAACTAGAGTTATAGATGGTTGTGAACCTCCATGTGAGTGCTGGGAATTGAATCTGTATCCTCTGCAGTAGTAGCAATCTCTACAATCCCAAATATCTTTCTTCTGAAGAGTCCCTTTGAATGGAGAGCTGGGCCTACCAGAACTGATTGCACTGAAATCAGTTTATCTTGATGGTTGGTTTCTATTATTTATTTTGTGCTCAACACTGAAATGGATGTCTTCATATCTTTGTTTATATTTGTACAACCATGTCCTTGGAGTAAATATCAAGACAAAGAGCTAACCCATTATTAAGTTCTGATGGGCAATATCCAAACTGTCCCTCACTGTCTATGTAGTGATCTACATTTGTCATTGCAGGTATATAAAAAAATCTCCATGTATTAGATATAATTAAGCTGTGCATTTCTCCTAATCTAACACATTAAAATGATATTTTCAAATCATGTATGTCTTTTCCACTTATTAATTTATTTTATGTGTGAGCATACCTGCATATGTGCCATGGCATACATGTGTAGGTCAGAAGACAACTTAGGAGTCAGTTCTCTTCTATCATATGGGTCCCTGGAGACTGAACTTGTCACCAGGCTGGGTAGCAAGTGTCTTCACCTGTTTAGCCATTTCACTAGCCCCAAACTAGCCTTTTTATGAGTGATCTTGAATTAATTTTTGTTGTGCTGGTGTTCCCTTTCCCACATACCTATGTACTGCAGTCATGGATCTAAGCAGTTGAATTGAACACTATAATTACTGAGTGACTAAGTTTCATAAAGGATATACTGGCAAAAAGTTAACTTAAAAACACATAATGTGAACCAAGTGTGATAGCACATACTTGTAATGCCAGCACATGGGAGGCTGAGGTAGAAGAAGACTAATAAATTTGAGAACAGTTTTTGGTGTAGGCTGAGATCATATCTGAAAAGTTACATATAAAACCAACAGACTGTATAAAACTACATGTTGAAAAATTTGATGAGTGGTGTGGTACAATAAAAGGCTTTGCAATGGAGAAATGTTTCCCAAGGTAACCCAGGTCTTCATTACTCCAAGCTGATGGCATCACCCCTTGCCTATTAATAATCCACCCTGGGAAGCAGGTGGCAAAAGCTTACAATACTAAAAAGTCCTCAAGAAAAATCCAACATAGCATGCACATTACATACTTATTTGGAGAAGCAAACCCCCTCTCTTAACAACATTGCTATCTTAATATGGCAGCATTGGAAATACACAGATGAAAATACAAGGGTTCTGAATTCAGAGAGTCCTGGTCTATGTAAGAATACATCTTTGCCTCTTTTTTCTTTTCTTTTCTTTTCTTTTCTTTTCTTTTCTTTTCTTTTCTTTTCTTTTTTTTTTTTTTAAGAAAAAGTTTCCCTATGTAACTGCCCTGAAATTCCCTTTGTAGACCAGACTGGTCTCAAACTCACAGAGACCCACCAGCCTCTGCCTCCAAGCACTGAGACTGAAGTTGTATGCCATCACCACCTGGTTTGTAGAATGCCTCTTTACCATGGGAACAAGGAATCTGGCACTCATCCTTACCACTTATTTCAGAATACATTAAGCAAACAAACAAACAAAAAACCCACCAGAGACCGGGGATGGAGCTCAGTTGGCCAAACACTTACCTAGCATGCATGAAGCCATGGGTTCCATCCCAACGTGTCATAAACTGGGCATAGTGGCACACACCTATTATCCTAGCATTCTGGGATTAGAAGTTCAAGGCTAGCTTCTACTGTACAATTAAAAACTAAACAGCTGTGGTGCAATAAATGATCAATGCTCACTTAACACTACACACCACCTACTTTCTCAGAGGCTTTGTTCATGTTGTAGGCACTCAGTCTTCATAGCCACCCCATGAAGACACTTGCCCACAGTCATTGGAAACTGACAGCAAAGCCAGGAATGAACCCCAAGCTGTTTAGCTGGAGAGTCCTTTTGTTATACCAGACCTATTCTGGAAGTATGGGGATATTGATGGAGATCAGGAAATAAGGAGCTTAGTCTTTGAGCATAGGAGAAAGAAAACACTGGATGGGATACTGTGACTTTGGGTCTCCTAAGAATCAGGTCTTCAGTTTTCCTGGACTCTGCTGTGTTAGTCATAATGGTGTTGTGGTGGATACACTGGTATCAAGGCTGAAGTCGAATGTTCTCATTCCCTGCACAGAGGTGTCACTATTCCTGAGGAAATATTAAAATCTCACCCAAGATAGGGAACCAATGATAGATAATAGTATGTGTATCTCTGTGAGTTCGAGACCAGCCTGGTCTACAGATTGAGTTCTAAAACAGGCTCCAGAGTTACACAGAGAAACCCTGTCTTCGAAAACAAAAGCAAAAACAAACAAAAACCTTCAACAACAACAACAAAAAAAAAAAAAAAAAAGGATGTGTATCACCAAAATCCAACTTGGTGAACAAATGAGTTTTATTGGGGTTACTTATAGGAATATAGGTGAGGTGTTACTTATAAGAGCAGAAATGATTTAAAGATAACTGAATCACCAAAAAGCTCACCCCCTGGGCCTAGAGAAATAACTCAGTAGTTAAGAGCCCTTGCTGTCCTTCCGGAAGTCCTAACTTAATTTACCAGCACCCACACCAGACAGCTCATAACTGCCTGTAACTATAGCGCCAGGGAATATGACACCTTTGTCTGGCCTCTAAAGGTAGTGTACTCCTGTGTACAAGCCCTCATACTGACATACATATATGCACAAAATTAATTTTTATAAGATACATCCCAGCATGGGTGACAGCTTGTGAAAGCTAGGAAGCTGAAACATGCTGAATAGCCTCCAGGGAGCTCAAACTGTTGAATCTTTTCCAGGGGTTCAGAGGCTCTTTCAGGCAGGTCAGCAGTTTGCTGTTCTCTCCTGCCAGGAAGCTTGGCTGACCTCTGCTTCTTCCAGCTTCTCAGCTGGGTTGAGCCTCTCCTAGGAAGCTCAGACTCTTAGCAGTCTCTACAGCATATATGTGTACATACACACACCATACATACATAGGTACATAATACATACTACACACACACACACACACACACACACACACACACACACACACACACACACACACGCTTGAGGATGGAGAGGTGTATCTGGTCAATTACAGGGACTTCCTGAAGGCACTGAATTGTTTACTTGCTGGGCTTAATGTGCTTTTACTTCCCCTTAGAACGTCCTGTTGTCCTATACTCTTTTAAAAACTCAGCTTAAAATATCACCTCCTCTTTAACATCCTGTGTTTTACCAGGCTTTCCTAGAGGATGGAAGGTTTTAATCTCACAGAAAATTGCTGCCCAACAAGAGGAAAGGGCATTTTTATTTCCAATGATGAAAACATGTCTTGGTGTTTGCTATCATGACCTAATTACCAAAAGTCTTTGTTTGTTTAATAAAATGACTCTTTGTTTTCATTTAGGATAATTTTTTTCTTCAAAGACCTTCTTTGAAATACGTATCCTATGGAAACATTAGCGAGCGTGTTGAATTAAGGAAACGACTGGGTTGCAAGTCATTCCAGTGGTATTTGGATAATATCTTTCCAGAGTTGGAGCCATTTATACGTACTGATGAAAAGGAATGGAATCATTTTCATTAATAAAGGGTGAAGAAGTTCCCTAGTTCTTCAACACATTGGCACCACAGGACAAGTTTGGAGCACCATGGAATTATGTGAAATGCAATGAGAAATACAATCAGAATGACCAATGTCTCTCTCAGGAGTACCTTTCTCTACCCCTAATGACAATTTCTTCTTTTGTTGCTCATCTGCCACTGAAGTTCTGGGGATAAGGACCTTGACATTAAAAACACAAGCTCTTTCATGGTTCAGTGACTGGAATATGATTGACCCAGATAAAATATATGTTGTGATTATTTGACCAATTTACTTGGCTGTGATGGCCTCTAAGAGCCTGCTCTGTTTTGGAGCCTTCAACTGTCTGATGGGCTGACATGATTGCCTTAGGAAAATGTTCACAGAGAGCCGTGACTGGTGTACAGTGTCTGAGTTAGATCAAGCTCCTTTCTTGCAACCTGGGGCTGTCTCCTGGCTTGGTTGGGTTCCTAAGAGTCTGATGTCCAAGTCACCTTGGTTTAAGTTCTCTATGAAGGTTCCTCATATGTTCCTGATGGCTTTTCTGTCCCAATCCACTGATCTTTTCTGCTTCTATTTTCATGTCTGTGCCCTCTAACCTCTGTTCTGTGACCCACAGCTCCCCTGATGCTTCTTGAATTATGCCTTGTTTTGTGTAGATAGGGCTGAGACAGAGCAGTTGGCTCTTTGCCTGCCACACCCAGAGACTCAATGCCTAAAGTGCTTCTTTGGGGTTTGTGGAATGCTGTAAGGTTTACCCTGTTGAAGGTGAGTTTAAGAAGGTCAAAGAGGAGGAATTCACAAAGCCCACAAAGAAAATGAAGGAAGAAGCACACTGAAAGGACACAAAGTGGGGAGATGTCTGACAGGGTTACCAACTATAGCCTATGCAAACAAAGCCTGCCTCAGTTTTCCTCCTCATTGCCATGAAGTTTCTCAGGGGTTTCTAGCGGGACTGAGCATCCAGAATGCTGATTCACTGTTGTCCTATATTTTGTAAGCTTCACTCACTTAGAGATACTAGGTGAAGTGGTCAATCATCATTTGACAGGTTTTGGAGTCTCCTAGGAGACAGACCTCTTCTGGGCACATCTTTGAGATGGTTTCCTGAAAGGTTTAGCTGAGCAGGGAAAACCCACCAGGAATGTGGTGGCCATAACACATGGAGGAGGGATCAGATTAAATATAAAGAAAAAAGAAGAAAGTAAGATGCCCATCAGCCTCTCTCTGCCTCCTAAGGGTGCAATGTGCTAAGCTGCTTTATACTCTGGCTGCCATGGCTTATCCACCAAAATGAAAGCTGTACCCTCAAATTGTGTGCCAAAATAAGCCCTTAAGTTGCTTCTGTCAGGTACATTGTCACAAAACAAGATTTGTGACGGTGCACAAATGCATGTTGTACTATTGCCCTTGCAAGAGAGAGCTATCCCTGAAATAACCACTAGTTCCAGTTAAGTCTGGCAGTGGTAGTGCACACCTTTAATTCCAGCACTCGGGAGGCAGAGGCAGGTGGATCTCTGTGAATCTGAGGCCTACAGAGCTAGTTCCAGGACAGCTAGGGCTACATGGAGAAACCCTGTCTTGAAAACCAAAAAGAATGGAAACTATGAAAGACCCCCTTTTTTGGCAATGAACAGCAACTGTTTGAAGGCAATGGCCATGGACTTTGAAGGTAACAGTGATCAGGGTTTCAGTCTTGTGGAGAGACCTAGGTAGCATAACATAACATCCCAAACCCTGACAATACTATACTAGTAGATATGTATGGGTTAATTCTGTGTCGTTGTGACCACAATTTAAAGGGAAAAGATTTATTTTGTCTCATGGTTGCTTTGGGTTCATTGGATGATTGCTTGGTCATTGCAGTTGGACAGAACTTTGTGACGGAAGGGAAGTTCAGAGGAAGACTTGGACCACTGGACCAGCTAAGATCCTCAAATGGGCATCTCCCCATCCTCCTCTCTCCAGATTGGCCCCACCTCCTGAAGTTTCCAGAACCTTCAGAAATTGCATCACCAATGGCACCAAGCTCTACACATAAGCAATGGGGGATACTTAAGTCACCACAGCCTGTTAATGAAGAGGGAATGTATTCTGAGTTAACATTAGCTAGAATGATTGGTTTGGTTCAGGTGATGCTGTTTTCTTAGTAATAAGGGATGCAGAATTTCCTCCCTGCGTGTGTCTGGTTCCTCTACCAGACATCACGAAAAAATATTTAAAGTCTTGACCGAATAGCATTTATTTCAGAGGTGACAGGATTAAAGATGCAGATATCCATCAATGTAATGCAGTATTAGTATTACTGGACCAAAGACAAGACCAAAACCCTTACCATTCTGTTAGAGCTGATAAATTCTCTTTAGCCGGCTTGTGCCTTCCTCACATTCTTCCCGAGAACAACTCGTCGTCCCCTCCTTCTCAACTACATTTCTCTCATGAGTGACAGTAAGCTTCACTAAGAGGAAAGCGCAAAGGCCCGGAGGAACAGAGCTCAGCCGGGCCGTGACGTCATCCTGGGGGCGGGGCGGGGGCGTGCGTGCCGTGACGCGAGCGTGGAGCAGGGCCCCGCAGGGCTGCGTGTCCTGGGCCGTGTCGCGCGCCGCGGCTCGTGCGGCTCGGCCCGGGCTGTGGCGGGAGCGAAGATGCCACAGCCCGCGCCTCGGAGCGCCGCCATCCCGGGCTGCGGGTGTCGCGGTGAGTAGCGGGCCTGCGGCGCCTGGCCCTGCGCGGCCTCCGTCGGCGCCTGAGCGTGGGCTGCGGCCTGAAGCACTGTGGCTGTTGTGCCAGGCTCGATGGCCCGCGAGGCTCGAGGTGCTTCCGGCTTCACCAGCAGTGATGGCCACTACGCGGGGCCAAGTTGTCAGTGGCCGTAGCTTTATCAGAAAAATGTGGATTTTATCATTATTGCTGTGAGTCGCTCTGTGCGGGTCAGGATCTAGACAGCGTCCACGTGTGAGGCTGGAAGACAAACAGACAGGATGCTTGTTTGCTTGCTCGGTCGCGCGCTCGCGCTCTCTCACTGGCCTCCCCCCAATATGCTTGTTAAAGAAATTGTCTTGTATAGTTTCCATACACCCAAAACTAATGCATTTTGGATAATTATGAAAACCAAGTCCCGCCCCTTTCTATTAGCTCTCTCTTTTTGATCAATATTAGCATGTTCATGATGGACTAGCTTCATTTCCCATCAAAGATTTGGTCTGGTCCTTTTACTTTATGAGAGCCATCATGGTCACCTTGGTTGGTTGGTCGCTTGCTTGCTTGCTTGCTTATCTTCAGACATAAAATGAGACTTTGGGGATGCTCTTCTATCTGTGCACCCACCAAAATAGTTACTTCATATAACAGGAGTACTTCCTATTTGATAAAAACACAAAACAAAGACACAAAAAGTCACTACTTGAAATACTGCTTTAAGGAAAAAATAGGAACTAACCCTTTCTTACCCTCATTTGTGTGTGCTACAGAGCTCTGCAAGTGAAATGTCAGCAAACAGTAGTCCACCTTTTCATTTTGGACAGTTGCCCTGATCTTACATTTCTGTGCTGTTTCTTGCGAGTTTTTCTTCACAGTTTTATGTTATTATTGTTTTTATAAAACATACATAAAAATGAAGATTATTGTCTTAATCTTAGTAGTGTAATTGAATGGCATCAAATACATTCACAATGCTGTGTTAAATTCAGTGCCATATATTTCTAAAACATTTATATCAGTCAGGACAGACACTGTACCCATAGGGGAGAGACCTCTACCCCTCTATCCCTTTGGTCTCTGAATTCACCTGTGTCCTCCTTTCATCCATCTTAACTTTTATCTGTTTGAGTGTCTGTGATGACTATTCTTGGTTGCCAACTTGATTACATCTGGAATTAACTAAAAGTCAAAAATGGCTGGGCACACCTGTGAGAGACTTTTTTGCTTAATTAAATTATTTGGATCTTTGAAGAGGGAAGACACACCCTTAATTCAGATATTTTGGGGTGGGAAGATCCACCTTGAATCTGGGCCACACCTTCTGATGGAAGAAGAAAGCCTCTCATTGCCTGCTTGCCTTGCTAGCAAGTCCATTCCTTCATTAGCATTAGAGCCTGCTTCTTCTGAATTCCAGTGCACCGAAGACCAGCAGAGACATCCAGCCTCGAGGACTGAACAACTACTAGATTCTTGGACTTTCCATCGGTAGACAGCCATTATTGGACTAGCAGGATTACAGCCTGTAAGACATTCTAATAAATCCCATTTCTTTATATATAAAGAGATTTGTTCTATAAGTTTTGTTACTCTCAAGAACCTGATGAATGCAGTCTCTGCTTTCTTTCTTTAGAATGTTTACATAAGGTTTGAATTGCTCAGCTCACATTTGAAAAGCCTTGGCTTTAAAGACTTTTTTTTAACCTGTACTGACAGCTTCATCTCAACACTCACCTGGTTGACCCTCAGTAATATTTTTTTAATTGATTAATTTTTATTTTATGTATTTTGTCTGCCTGCGTGTATGTCTGCAGCATGTGCATGCAGTGTCTGTATAGTCTAGGTCTCCTGGAACTGGAATCATAGGCAGTTGTGAGCTTCTCTGTAGGTGCTGGGAATTGAACCAGACTCCTCTGGAAGAGCAGCCAGTGCTCTTTACCACTGAGCCATCTCTCCAGCCTGGCTCTCAGTAATCTTCATGGCACTTCATATTTGTGTCAGCACATCCTCTGAATGTTCCTCGGGGCCCTTCTGAGGTCTCATAGGTTCTCTTCCTCCGAGTTTACTGTCCCCAAGTTCAGCATTGTTCTCTGCACATGTTCTGCCTCCACTACTTAAACCTTTGCACCAGCTGCCATGTAACTTGAGCTGCAATTCCCATGTCTTTTAAGTTTCTTTCCTAGACCTGGATTCCAATATGAGTACTTTCCCTCTCAGTGTTCCCTTGGATGTAACATCTCTAAAACCAAAATTGCCTCCCACCCTTGCTCTGTGTCATTGCTTCTTCCTTAGGGGTTTCCTTTCCTTTGTGCTGACAAGTGCAGATAGTTGGCCTTTACTCTATCTTTCCACTCAATTTCACAGTCCAGGCCAAGCCCAGATGTCTTTGCCTTGGGATTTTTCTCACTGATTCTTTGTTCTAAAGATTTTCTCTCTCTTTCCAAAACTGTTTTGTGTACAGCTGTCAGGACTTTCCTCCTAAGATAGGCAGAAGAGTTGCTTAAAGACTGGAGCTGGCTGTTTTTACCCCACATTCCAATAGGGTCTCACTCTGTAGCTTAGGCTGATCTGGAACTCTTGTCATCCTTCCTACCTAAGCTCCTCATGTGCTAGGGTTATAAGTGTGAGCTACCATGCCAAGTTCATTAGCTCTCTGCATTTCTGACAAGTTTACTTTTCAGTGGCAGAGCCCCAGCCTGTCTTCCTGCAGAGGTGACACTGAGCAGTGATGACCTCTGCCTGCCCTAGCTCTCTGTCTGGCCAGGTGTCCTGAGGCTTGTGCTTTAAGGTGTTTTGTTGGCTGCCTGTGTCCTCAGTTTTCTGTTCTTTGGTGTAAGTTTGCTTCTTTGTCTTAGCAGCATACTTTGTATGTTTCCTCTGCATCTGAGCCATGTTAGTACTGTAGTATTTGTGTTCTTTGGGGTTTTTAAAGAATGTTGTTTTGTTTGTTTTTTTACTAAGCTGAGTTGTTCAAGCTGGCCTTGACCTGTTGTGCATTCCACTGCCTTAGCCCTTTGAATGCAAACTATCAGCAGAGGCAGGGACTGGGAGATGCTTGAGGAGTCTTTTTAGAGACCTTTGCTGAGGTGATGCTGAGATTGAAGCATCTTGACATTGAAGAAGAGAATTTTAGGAACAGTGAGCATGAAGTGGAGATGGGATTCATTAAGACTTGCGATTTACTTGTTTATTTTCTTTCTTTCTAAGGCAGGATCTCATATAGCCCAGGTTGCTTGTCAACCTGCTGTGTAGCTAAGGATGGTCCTTAACCTTTGATTCTCTTGTCTCCACCCTCCAAGTGCTAGAATGACAGGCATGCACTGCTATCTCTGAAGCACAGGCCTTAAGGGAAACAGAAAGGTGCTTTAGAAAGGCTATCATACGCTCCTCTGTGGGTGTGGGCTTCCTCCAGGAGATCCCATTGAAATGTCTTAGCCATATCTGATTTAGGTGCTTTCTGAAGTTGCATTACTCTGGAATGTTTTTTGTTTGTGTTTTCTTAGAGTCTTAATGTAGCTCAGGCTAGGCTCACACTCAAGCAGTACATCTGCCTCATCCTCCTAGCTTCTTTTTAAATAATGAGCTCATGGAGTAATACAGCAATTTCTGAGGTGTACTTGACAGTATATCAGGGTGATAAGATTAAAAATACAGGTCAAAAGGGTCAAAGGAGTGTAGGTCACAAAATTTAGGCTTGGCTGTAAACAAGGTTTTGAACCCTGTTGTGAGAATCTACAGTTGTATGGCTGAGACAGAAGAAAAGTTAAATCAGTGTCATATGCTTTGGTCTTAGACATGATCCCTTGTTTTAACACCTTTTTAAAATAACATTTCATCTGTTTGGTAAAGTTAGTTGAATTTTTACTTATTTTTAAGAAGATTGATTTTTATTGTCGTTGATTATGTGTTTCTGCATGTGAGTTTTTGTAGGTGCTGAGGAGAGCAGGGGTGTTAGGGTCTCTCAGAGCTGCCTGCTGAGGTTCAATGCCTTCTTAGCTGCTGAACTATAGCTTCAGCCCTTAACATTATTTTTGTTCCTTTAAGATTTACTTTTATGTTATGTGCTTGAGAGTTTTCCCTGCATATATGTTGGCGTAGTGCTCACAGAGACCAAAAGGAGGTGGGATTCCCTGGAACTGGAATTACAAATGAATATTAGCCACCCTGTGGGTGCTGGGAACTAAACCCAGTTTCTCTGCAAGAGCAGCAAGTGTACCTGATCCCCAGCCTCTATTTTAACATTCTTATTTGAAATATCACTATTAAAAAGAACTGTTGTCTCAAAGTATGTAGACTTCACAGTTATCTTAAAAAGTTTGACAGTTAGTAGGTAAAAGACTTCCACTAGATGGGAGGTGAGGGGCTCCCTTCCCTTCCATGACCCTCTCTAATTGGCTCCATCGTTATCTTGCCTCAGGATCTCAAGCATTTGCTCCATTCCCTGCTTGCCTTCTAGAGAAGAGATTCAGGAATCCTAAGGGCTGTCATCAGATCTTTCCTGGGGAGCATTTGCTGCCTGGAGTTTAATTTACTCTGAACCTTGCCTATTCAGTGCTTTCCTCACTGCACTTTTTGCATTGCTGGTGCTCCATGAGATCTTTCAGTTTCCCAACAGAGATAAGGGGTGAGGGGAATAATGTGTATTTTCCTGTTGTCATCACCTGGTAATTTCACAGGTTATGGTAGACACAGCACAACTGTAAGCCTGTAATTGTATTCATATGAATAGCTGAGTTCAGATGTGGCATGCCTCATGGAAAAGGCTGACAAATGCTTGTTCTTAGACAGTGTGTATACAGCATATATTTTCACAGAAAACACCTAGGAACTATTGAAAGGTAAGTTTTTAACATTTAAAGAGACATTTGACACTTTATTAAGTATTATGGGAATTGTTTGTACGGAGGAAAACAAAAAGCCTCCTGTTAGACAGGTTCATCCCATTAGCCATATGCTACAGGATGTAACTTGTACAGGGCCCACTATTCAAACTATCAAGGACTCAGAGAAGATGTGCTATTTGATATTCCATTCATAGAGTATTTGTTCAGTGTTGCATTTTCTCAAACTTTACAAGTCCATGAGATTAAAATATCCATCGTCCCTTACAGGGTGCTTAAAACACAGTGTTTTTTCTTTCCATGTTTGGGATAGAAATCCCCTTTGCATCTGAGCATAAGGAAAGGGCATTATATTTCATTGGAAGTCTTTTCTTACATTATGGAATGTTTTTCTAGGAAAGTTACTTTTTAGCCTCACTTGCTAAGTGATTACATATATTTTATAGGATATGTTTGAAATAAAGACATGTACAAATAGAGTTATCCAAAATGCCACTAACCAGAGCTTATTACTGTTATTTCCTGATAACTGCCAGCAGCAGTTAGCAACAGCTGTATAGAAACTAAAAATAGACATCAGGGTGTATCATAAATCAGTACTGGTCAAGATTCACCGTTGCTTTCAATATTTCCTCTATCTCCTTCTCAAGTATAGCAATAAGAGGATCAAACATGCAGCACCCTCCTGGTAGCTTTTTCTTTAGAATTATTGAGTGATATTTAGAAGAAGATACCAGGTTACTTAGTATATTATTATGCTATGAGCTGTGATAGAAGAATAGTGGGAATATGCAGTATAATATAGATGAGAGTTTAACAGGCAGATTCAGGTAAATATACTTAGATTGCTGCCCTGTTGCTTTCTTGATTTTATTAAGATAATTTCCTAGTTTCTGGGATTCCACAGCAGTGTAAGCCAGTCTTGGTCTGGGAAGATGGTGTTTGGCTTCTCAGCCCTTCTGTGCCCCAGCGTACTTTCTTTTCTTCCTTTCGTTGTAGAAAGTGACCTTCCTTCTCCATGGCTTATGAGAAAGGCTAGAAACAAATCCAGTTGTTCTGCTTGTGGGTTTCTCATTGATGTTTCTTTTAATTTTTCTTGCTTTGGTCTTGTTTTTTTTTTTGAGGAACTTGTTTTTGACTTATTTTTTTTTTTCCCTACAGTGATTTGTATGTTTGTTTTTAAAAATTGGGTCAGTTAGAGTATTTTCATTCATAGTTATTCTTCTAGGGCTATAGGTGCAACTTAACGGTTGCTTGATAAGGCTGAGTTCCATTCTGACATCACAGTACAAGTGTGTGTGTGTGTGTGTGTGTGTGTGTGTGTATTCTGATTTCCAAATTGATTTGGTTAGAATTGTAGAAGTTTTTTATTTTAAAAATTTTCTTCCTTTCTCTCTCTCTCTCTCTCTCTCTCTCTCTCTCTCTCTGTGTGTGTGTGTGTGTGTGTACATGGGTGCTGTGCATATTGAGGCCTTTTGATTTCATTTTTAATTGCTTTCTAACTTATTTTTGGAGACTTGGTTCTCACTGAATCTGGAACTCTGATTGGTTAGGTTAGGCTGCCAGCGAGATCCAGGGATCTGTCTGCCTTTCTCTGCTTCACCTAGCACTGAGATTACAGTTGTGTAGGAGCACACCCTGCACAATGCCAAGGATCCAAACTGAGGTCTGAATGCCTTCTCAGTAAACATTCATTTTCATTACCTGAATGTACTGTGCTCACACTCTGCTGGTGTCTAAGATTTTACATTGCCCAGAACCTAAATGTCCATAACTTAAAAAGTATCCAAACAAGTACTTATTAATTGTTAACTCATTTGAGTTTGAGAAGTGGAAGGATCCCTGTTTTCTGGATTCTTGCTTTTGACTCTGTGGACATATTGCATATTGAGATGCCTTCATTTCACAGATCTGAAATTACCTTTGGATTTATAGGTGTGGGCTGTTCATTTCCCCACCTCTTGACTCAGTGCACTCTCTCAGGTAGCAGCAGTTGCTTAGCCACTCAGGACCCTGGAGTCCACCAGCCTTTTCAGGGTTTACCCTAGTTCTTTCTTGCCTCACTCCTTTATGTCTAGCTTTAATATGGCCTCTCCAAGTCTCCACTCCAATAGTCGTGCCATGTATGCTTTGCCTACTTTCTCCTTTTCTGTCTGAGAGCAGCTACCGAACCAATAAAAGAAAAACATAATGTCAAACTGACTTGTTTCCTGGCTTAGCCTGTCATTCATTCATTCATTCATTCATTCATTCATTCATTCATTCATGCATTCATTCAACACTGACGTCCAGTTGTGACTGTTTGGGCTTTATCAAGCATTTATGTTTCTGACTGGAAAGTTTATTTACTGGTTGTTTGCCTTGGCATTAATTGACCTTACATTTTTGCTTTGACCCGTCTTTTAAATATGTTCAGCCTTGGACATTGATACCAGGGGTAATTGCCAGTAGAAGACATGACAGAGATACAAATCAAAGACTAATATGTGCAGGCTAGACTTGTCATTTGTCAGAATAGATTAGACTAGAATTTCAGGGTTTGTTTTTGTTTGGTTGCTTTAATGTCTAACTAGCAGGTATATGTTAGCTATGTTCCTTTTCATATTTGATTGTTGGTCTGTCTAAAACTGGTATCTCTGTTGTGTCCAAGCGCTGTTGTGGCTAATATAGAAATGGTTGATTTTATAAATGTCTCTTGTATACAGTGATTTGCCATCTGAAACAAGTTTTCAATTAAAACATTGCTTTGGGAAATAATAGCTACTTAATAGAGTTGTTAGGAATCAGTAAATTTTATTGTCCTTAATTTGGGCTGATGTGGCTATGGTAGGGGGAGGCAGTCTGTGAGGACTTGAGACAGAGATCAACGAGCCCCGTGGGTGGATTTTTGGGTAGAAAACATTTTCATTTTGCACTTAAATGTTTGGAGGCAACCAAGGGGTGGGGGTGGGAAAACCAAAGGTGAGACTGAATAAAATGAAAAAGGACTTCCTGTTTTTACCACAGACCATTATTTCATTTCATTTATTTATTTGTTTGTTTGTTTTTTAAGACAGGGTTTCTCTGTGTAGCTTTGTAGACCTGGCTGGCCTTGAACTCACAGAGATCCACCTGCTTCTGCCTACTGAGTGCCTGGACTAAAGGTGTGCGCCACCACTGCCTGGCTTCTGTTATTTAATATTAAAAATTGGGCAAATTCCTTGAGTTGTCTATTAAACTTTGACAGTAATAAATAAAATTTGTTCTAGCATCATTTTTTTACTGTTGTTGAATAAGGTGGTCATGATCTTCATGCAGAGCATTATGGTATTGCTTGACCCAAACAAATTAGTAGTGATATGTTTAGATATTCCTAGTATTTTGGCAAGTATACTGACAGTTATTAAAGACTCACACAGTCTTTCATTCATTTCAACAAATATTTATTAAGTCTTTGCTGTACACCAAACACCACTCAGGAAATACTGCAAGGAATCAAACAGACCAAAGATGTTTCTCATCTTCCAATATAGAGGAGCTAAAAGTGATATGCTAGATGATGAAGTAGATATACATATGTATAAGGGAAGACCAGGTTTACTCTAGTGTCTGAGTTGTATTTAAGGTAGGTGCTCTAGGTAGAGGACCTTATTGAGAAGGCCATATCTGGATAGGGAGTAAACAGGTGAAGGAGGCAGCTATGAAATCACCCAAGGAAAAGTATTCTAGACAAGGAAGAGCTAATGCACTGTCCCTAAGAGTATATGACTGGTGTACTTACTGACCCATATGGAGATCTGTATCTAGGGCAAAACAAATGTCAACTGTCCTGGTTTTGGTGTTAGGGTATTAAAAGCCTATGAAAGTGGAGAATGTTCCTTGTTTCCTGTTCTCTGAAAGTAGCCACATCACATTAGGCCATCTTCTTTAAAGGTTTGGTAGCTTAGGTTTCTGTAAGTGCAAAACCACCTAAGCATGTTTTTATGAAGGTTTAACCTTTAAAAGGACTATAAGCCATTTAGGCTGTCTGATTTTTCAGAGCTAGTGCTCATCTAAAAATAGGCCCATTATATTTGAATTCACAGACAATTCTCTCCCCTTCTCAAAAAAACAAAACAAAACAAAACAAAAAAAAACCAAAAAACAAACAAACAAAAAAAACCAAACCATATGGAACTTACAACTATAGAAAATTTTCTAAAGTACATCGATACCCAGGCATAGTGGTTTGCACCAGAGGCAGAGGTAGGCAGATTTCTGTGAGTTCAGCCTGGTCTAAATAGTGATTTCCTGGGCAGCCAAAGCAATGTAGAGAGACCCTGTCTCATACAGACAAACACACAAAAAAAGACATCTATATAAATACATTAAAAGGATTAAAGTAGAGTTACCCTTTAGTGGCAACAAAGGATACCCTTATTAGAAGCCTGCTAGAGGTTATCAGATAAGAACGCCAGTGTCAGGAATGGTTTTCTTCTTTTGAAATTGGAGATTCCAAAGACCCTCCAACATTACAGGGTATTGTTGTTCCTGGTTACCTTCCTGAACTTGAATGATAGCCTATTACTCAAGACATTACATTTTTGAGTCACAGAACATGGAAAAAAAAATAATCTGGTACTGACCTGGACACTTTATCCCTACTGGGTAGCTTTCATAAAAGTGCTAAAGATGCTTTATCTGCTCCTGGAAAAAGAAAAGTAAGCATCAGCTGTAAACTCTTCCAGTTACAGTCATGACTGGCCTGACAAGACATGGTGCAGTAGTGGCACAGATACCACGGGGTCACCAACCATGTTCTCATTGAATTTAAGGCCCATAACTAGTACCATTATTGGCTGAGAACATATGGTAGGGATTGAGTTCCTAGGAGAGAACCTATTACTATTACTTTGCTCAATAGCTATAATAAACTGACTCCTAATGACTTCCATTTATACCCACAGATTAAGGAACTTCTGAAACCCCTCATCAGAGATGCTTCTGTTTGTAATAGATAACACAGAGACTCACAACTGGCCAACATGCAGAGAATAAAATGCTACAGAATGTTTATCTCTAAAGGGAATTTATATATCACATCCTTCACCCCCAAAGATCATTATAGCAAAAGGAGTTGGGGTGGAAAGAGCCAAAGGGAATGGATGGTCACAAGGAACCAGTGTCTTCTGGACACAGCAGGGCAGCTTCACGTGTGAACTCACAGTGGTTATGACAACATACAGAAGACCTGTTAAGGCCAAGCCAAACTACATCCTAGTATAAAAGAGGAGGTGGAGACTCTGCCCCTAGCTGGAGTGCCCCTAACTGGGAGAGGAAGAGTCAGTTTTTTCTAAGAGTATAGCCCCTGATAAGTCAACTGTGTTTCAGTGGAAGGCCACATATCCAAGAATATTTGGGCAGCACAAACTGATGTTGACAGGTGGTAGGGTGGGGATGAGGGCCACTTTGTGGTTTTGCTTTGTTTAATTTTTAAGACAGGTCCTTACTGAGGCCTGGACTTCAAGAACTAGACTGGCTAGCTAGCAAGTCTCAGGGATCTACCTGTCTTTATTTTCTCAGCCTTGGGATTAAAGCATGTTATACTCAGTGGTTAAGAACACTTGTTGCTCTTACAGATGATGTTGACTTAATTTACATATTTACATGGTAGTTCACAACCATTCCCCAATTCTAGTTCCAGGGGATCTGATGTCCTCTTCTGACCTTCATGGACACCGGACATGCATCTGGTGCACATAGATACATGGAGGCAAAATATTCATAAACTAAAACAAATACATCTAAAAGGAAGGAAGAAAGAAAGAAACTTCAAAACTTGCCACAATTTCATTCTTTCACACAGGTTCTATGGAGCTTTGCTGACTGGATTATTTCTGCAGCAGTGGAAGTTTTGGTTTATGATTGAAAGGATAATTATATCAGTTTGTATAGTGATGCCTAGAAAGCAGAAATGCACAGCATAGCTATGGAAGGCCAGGAAAACTGGATTGTCTATGGTACTTTTAATGTGATGCAGTTACGAAGGTACTTCCTAGGTGGTTTGCCCAAGTGTGCTAGGCTGACTGGCCAGCAAGAAACACGGGTTCACTTCTCTGTCCTTCTTGGGGCTAGGACTGAAAGCGTATTGCACACCTGGAGTGCACCCAGATCTTTACAAAAGCCCTCTCCCCATCCTCTTGAATCTTGGCTTTGAAGGGTTCTAGACTTGGCCAAGATGGCGAAAATAAGGCTGAAGAGACACAAATACAAATGTCAGTGTCCACTTGTGGTATAGAGTTGTTTGTTGGAACAGCTGTTTTATCCTGGGACTGTGAAGGGCTTGGCTGTCATTCTTCATGTCAACTTTGAATAGCTCCATTCTGTGTTAAGATACAGGAGTCCACAGTGGAGGTAGGAAGACCTGGAGTGGCTTGAGGAGAACATTCTTTAAATGTTACTTTTGCTACATAGTTGGCTTAGATCAAAGTGACATGCCTATTACCTGACTTCAGCATCCCACAACCTTCTGAACACCATGTGCTTCTGTTTTTGTTGCTGTTTGCTTGTTAGTTGCCTTCTCTGAAGCCAAGATTTTAGGCAGTTATAATATTTTTCTTAGTTGAAACTCAGGGTTTGCCTTTGTCTTCTCATGTTGTTGCAAATTTGTGACTTGTTTTTCCTGATAAAGGCTTTTTGAACCTTTCTTGCACTTGGATTTTTCATGAATGTGTTTAGTTCAAAAGGTACTTCAGCAGACAGGGCAGCTCATTGGTGCCCGAAGTCCATTGTAAGCTACCCTCTCATTAGTATTACCGTGTAAGGTTTACTTTATTAGGTTGACTTGTGAAATGTCTAGTAGTTCTTGGTTGGCAGATAATTTAAGAACAGGAGTTCTTAAATAATCTTGTTCAAGAAGCTTGCAGTTTCAGGGGAGGTTTAATAATTAATTTGCTGTGTCTTGTTTTTTTAGGGATGATTTTTTAATTTGGCTGTAAAAATAAGTAATTTCTAAGTGTTTGTGCAGACACCTATATGCATTTCCTTGTCCTTAGTTCACTTGAGTGTTTTATATGTGCTGCTATTTGTTATGGTGTTTTGTTTTGACTTTACATGCCCTATGCAGTACTTGTATTCTAGGCATGCAAAGATAGGGCTTGAAACAGTGACCAAACTGAAAGCAATCCAGGGCAAAGGTAAAGTAGTATTCATTAACAGGGCGGGTGACTATGTCAGCTACTTTGTTGCTTTGTTTTTCTAAATGTTAACCCATTGTGGTTTTTTTTTTTTTTTTTTTTTTTAATCTCTGTTAACAATGGGTAGGTAGGGTAGTTTGGAAATCAGTGAGTGTGTTCAGTAGCTGATTGAGGAGTGTTCTGGAGTGTCTAACATGTCCTTCTTTCTTTTTTAGGAAATTGAAAATGACCCTTGAGCTATGCTAGGTCTATAATGGGAAGTGTCACAGTTCGATATTTCTGTTATGGGTGCCTTTTTACATCTGCTACCTGGACAGTTCTGCTTTTTATTTATTTCAACTTCAGTGAAGTGACTCAGCCCCTTAAGAATGTGCCCATCAAGGGGTCTGGGCCCCATGGACCATTTCCCAAAAAATTCTACCCACGTTTTACTCGAAGTCCAGGTCGAGTATTAGATCCACAGTTTAAAGCAAACAGAATGGACGATTTGATGAATAATCACATTGAAGACCCAGATAAAGGCCTCTCAAAGTCCTCCTCTGAGCTGGGTAAGTAATCAGGTCTGTACTCTTTAAATCATGTGATGTTCAGGATTAGAAATGTCCTGGTGTCTCCGTAAGTTACATGGTTCTAGTTAGATCTGTGCAGGAGCTGCGGACAGGGAAGTTGTTTAAAGTCTGAACCTGAAGATCATAGGAGCCTTTAATATAAAAACTTATGTGTACATTTTTGTGGGGCATGGGTTCATATAAATAGTTATTGAGATTGGGGCCTACTGAAGTCAGTCCATTGGGATTTAGTAATCTGTTTCTTTTATGGTATATTATTAGTAATTTTCACTGGTCACAGATAATTTGTCTTGTGGATGTAATAAAGTAAGTGTGTGTGTGTGTGTGTGTGTGTGTGTGTGTGTGTGTGTGTGTGTGTGTGTGTCCTAGTTCAATTATTTGTTTTTTGAGACCGGGTCTCACTATGTATCTATCCCTAGCTGGCCTGGAACTTACTATGTTCAGGATAGAAATCCACCTGCCTCTGTCTCCTGAGTGTGGGGATTAAAGCTGTGTATGCCAGCACATAATAAAATGTTCTTAAAATAATGGTTTTGAGCATATGTTCATGGTTAAGGCACACTTGGTTTACATTACATTGCTAAGAATCTGATATCAGCCTTACCTTGCTATTTGAAACCTGAAACCACTGACAGCCAATTTGAAAAATACATTATCTGATGATAATGGCAAAGTCAAGGCTCGGGGATAGTGGTTGTTGAGATCATCTTTTGAGACCTAAGACACCGACTGTAATTTTGCTCTTTCAGGTATGATTTTCAATGAACGTGATCAGGAATTGAGAGACCTGGGCTACCAGAAGCATGCCTTTAATATGCTTATTAGTAACCGTTTGGGATACCACAGAGATGTGCCAGACACCAGGAATGCAGAGTATGCTCCTTATTGGCCTCTGATGATTGTGTTTTAATGCCAGTGTGGGCAGTCAAGGGCAGGGTTCAGATTTTGCATTATTTGTCAAACCAAAACTGTGAACTGGATCCCACTCCTACTACCTTTTCCATAAGTTTTTGTACTTTATTATTTTCTTTCTTTTAAAGGCGTCTTTAGTTTGCTATGCAATACATAGACCCTGGACAGAATAAGATGTCGACACTGGGTTCACAGGGCTCAGTCTGTTTGGGGCAGGTGTGGCAACCTGTTTTGCAGCAGCATGATAGAGGGTTTATGGAACAGTCTGGCCTTGCAGCAAGTGGTCTCACTGCAGCAAGGCCTTTCTCCTGTAGAGACAGCACAGAGAGGGTTCTGAAGTGTGAGTGTGGCACACTGGAAGGACTAAGCCTCATGCACTGTGGCTATGGTAGGAAAGCTACTGGAGGTTGTAACTAGGTGGGACACACATTGGAGGGCTGTGAGGCTGAAGGAAAGAGGTCAGGATCTTGGAATTTATTCTTTAATAACTTTGTTGTTGCTCAAAGCCATCAAGTAGCTACTGTGTCCATGGAAGCTTTTATTATTGTGTTTCCACTTGAAACCTCATTGAGAAGCTGGATATGGACTTCAGAGTGCTACATATGCAGTAACTTCTTGAAAAACAACTCATTATGTAACCTCTACCAAAAGAAAGAAATCATGTTTTAAAGATAAAATGACTAATATGATGTAAAGCAAAGAATAAACCAGTGTTTTCATAAATGCTTAAAAATCACTGTACTATCAGAAAGAAGCTAAACAAGATATCAGGAAATAACATATGACATTTGAGCTTCTTAAAATATCAGATTTTCTTGTTTTGATTATTAAAGGTGTAGAGGAAAGTCCTACCCGACTGACCTGCCAACTGCTAGTGTTGTTATCTGTTTCTATAATGAAGCCTTCTCTGCCTTGCTGCGGACTGTGCATAGTGTTGTGGACCGCTCACCAGCACATCTTCTTCATGAGATCATCCTTGTAGATGACAACAGCGACTTTGGTAAGTGATGTTGTGAATGGTCATAGTTCATTGAGGCTCTTACTGTGTGATGCACCACAACTGAGCTTACAACCTGCCCATTTATCATACAATGATTTGCTGAAATACTTTGTCATCTTTTTACAGTGTTACCCAATTTTACCCCTGGGGAATTTCCCCTTGGCTTGCTATTAAAAATGTCTGTTATGAATTAAGCCCAGATTTATAAGAAGTTATGAAGACTTCAGTTTGCTCTTCAACCACTTTCCCATGTTGGTTCTTCTACACTTACAGTACAGTGAGGACAATGGAAGCCCACAATGGAGAAGTGTCAGTTTATCCTGCATGAAGATTGTTGTTAGCGCCAGTGCAGTCTTGAGAAGCACACTGCATCCCCTAGCAGTCCCTGGTGCTCCCTTTAGAGTTACACTCTGTTTTTGTGCCCACAGTACCCTGCCCTGGCATCTGGTGACCTCTGATTTTGTCATTTGAAAAGTGTTATATGGATGGATATGCAATATCCCTTTTGAGTTGGCACTTTTCTCTTGGCACAGTGCCATAGACCATGCTTATTGAGTAAGCTACACCAGTTGTTCCAGAGTAGACTGCATTCATAGAGCTCTTAGATGTTATCTGAATCCCAGTTTTCTTAGAATCATTATGTATTTTATTTACCTTTCTTTAACTGTAGATTTTCACAAAGAAAAGCTTTCTACTATTAACTCCCATTCAGCTCTCAGCTGCTTTCAAGATAGTGGGGATCCCTTTTATAGAGATGGAGATAGAAGAGTAAGTGGCCTTTGCTCAGGACAGTTTTTGAGTAGTAGCGTGGAGGTTCTTCTTAGTCTGTCTGGCTCCCATCCTTTACCCTTCAGCACAGCACTGCAGACCCAGTGATGGGGGGGGGGGAGGGGGACATGGAGACATTCTCCAAGCACTCAACAACTCTTTAGATCCTGTAAAGCTTCAGCGTAGCTGTATACCAGTATACTTATGGACTGATGAACGAACACAACACCCATGAGACCATAATGCTCAAACTTGGGCAAATAGAGAAACTATGAGAGAAATTCTGGAAAGGTTCATACATATCAAAACTCCCCCCCCTTTTTTTTGGTTTGTTTTTTGAAATAGGGTCTCTCTATGTAGTTCTGGCTGTCCTAGAACTCCTCCTATGTAGAATCAGGCTGGCTTTAAACTCACAGAAGCCTGCCTGCCTCTGCCATCCAAGTGCTGGGGTTAAAGCTAGCACACCTAGCTTTTTTTTTTTTTTTTTAAAGACAAGAGCCTCTCTATGTAGTCTAGGCTTACTCAAATTTACTATCAAGCCAAAGTAGGCACTGAGGTTGTAGTGAGAGATTTCATGTTTGGCTTCATTTCAGACTTCCCCCTACAGAGGACGCTAGGATGTTGTACAGTGAGCAGAGTCTAACACATTTCTTTGATCACTTGTAGATCTTAGTCATAAGATGCCTTAGTGTATGTCTCATATGATTTGAGTAATTATGAAACTGTTATTTTCAGATGATTTAAAAGGAGAACTAGATGAGTACATCCAAAGATACCTGCCTGCAAAAGTCAAGGTCATCAGAAATAGGAAACGTGAGGGATTGATCCGAGGAAGAATGATTGGAGCAGCCCATGCTACAGGTATATCTTCGTTGTGGCTCTGTGGTGTTGGACACCTACAGGGGTCCACAAAAAGCTGAACATCTTAGTTACTGTTCTATTGCTGTGAAGAGACAGCATGAACAAGGCAGTTTATAAAAGAAAGCATTTAATTTAGGGCATATGGTTTCAGAGGGTTAGTCCATGACCATATGGCACTGGAGCAGTAGCTGAAAGCTTACATCTGATCCACAGGCAAGAGGCAGAGACAGAGCTAATTGGGCCTGGTGTGGGTTTCTGAAACCTCAAAGTGCACCTCCAATGACACACCTCGTCCAACAAGGCTATACCTCATAACCCTAAACAGTTGCAGCCAGTGGGACCAGTCACTTGAATATGAGCCTATGGGGCCATTCCTATTCAGTCCGTTACACCATGTTCTCATTGGTTGTTGCCTAAAGGAGTAACAAAGCTTGTTCTGTTTGGAAAGATTATATAACTCTGATCTGCTGCCCTAGAGCACAGGGTACAAAAATTGCTACTAGAGCCCTCACTGGCCTGTTTTTCTAGTGACCTTTGGTTAATTATTCACCTCTAAAATAGGTTTCTTATCTTGGTGCTCACTTAAGTGGAACAATCCTAGCTAACAAATAACTGAACTTTAAAATATTTCTATATTTAAAAATAGCTACACAACTACCCAGAGAAACCCTGTCTGGTAAACTAAATGTGTGTGTGTGTGTGTGTGTGTGTGTGTGTGTGGTACACATTGCTAGAGTCATCGTCAGGATTTTATTTGGTTATAACTAAAACATTGTTTAAAACTCTAGCAGGGAGGAGAAAGTCTGCTGTTATTGGGAGTTTTGAGGCTTCTCCATCATTCACCATACACTGATCTCCCCCTGAAAGCAAAGGACAGGTGTAGACCCAGTCTTCTACAGAGAATACACTCTAGTGACTCCTGTGCTGCTTTTGTGTTCCTTTGTTTTGAGCCCAGACTGGCTTCATCCTTGGTAGTAGCTGAATATGATGTTGAATTAGGGTCCCTCCTTCTGCCTCCCAAGTACTGGGATTATAGAGATGCACCACCATATCTGGCTACGTCTCTTTTTATGCTTACCTAAGAAGACAGGTGTGCAACGTTGGCATTCCTGATTTTCTTTTATTGATCTTGAGTAACATAATTTCTTTTAAAAATATGGACAAGTTTGGTAAGTCCTGACTTGAGCCTTTCTCTCATAGTGAGGTCACCTATTCTCTGCTGTGAATTGCTCTCCTTCAGATTCCCCCTCCCCCAGGTGTGTGATGATAAGCACTGGGCACCACCACTCTCCCCTGGAGCCCTGGCCCATTGCATTTGCTGGGCTTGGTTGAATTTCACTTTGGAAATGTGATTTTTCTCTTTAAAAGCCTACTGTGACCAGGAAAGGAGAGCAGCCCCTCTGCATCCAGTCAGAGCCAGTGCCCTGAGGTCAGCTTCTCCACAGCTTTAGCCAGTGTGTTGGGTCACTGAAGATGGTGAGCTGGAGAAAACTCTGGAGCATTGAAAATTATGACATTTGAAGCACTGTGCTGTCGTGGCAAATGTTTGCTGTTATTTTATGATCTGGTTGTCTATGTTCAGATATGGCATAGGGTCTGTCAGGTTCAAATCAGTTTGAGATCAACTAACTTGGTCTCATTTGGAAAAGTAGAATGAGGAAAAGCTATGAAGACATTTCTCCTTAAAGAAACCCTGACTTCATTTTCTGCTGAGCACCAGCGGTTCTGAGAAGTGTTTATTCTGTATTAGGTAATAGCTAGATGTTTTTTGTCCACATTGAGCTTGTGAATAGACAGGGAACTATGTGACTAATTTGCTGTCATCATTGAAAACTTAGAGGTATTTTTGTCAAGAATTTATGTTTTAATAAGTTATGTAAAATCTACTGTGATGCTTATTTAGAATAATCATGTTCTCTGAGTTTCTCAAAGAAATTTGGAGTTATCAAAACAACAGTTTTCACCCTTGCTCACATTTATCAAGGGGGCACAAAGATAACAGGATGAAGTTTTAGCATTTATATTTGCTAATAAGGCTGAATGAACCCTTAGAACCCTGCGGGAAATAAGAAATGAGCTGGAGGTAGTACAGTGGAGAAGGATGATGTGTGTGGATGGTGTCTCACTGGTTGGCACAGCAGTCCATATTCCACCCTGCAGGCCCTGCATCTCTTTCAAGACAGTTACCATGGTATAGTGGTCACCAGTTCTCAGTGAAGCTGAGCCATTGGTGACAGCGCAGTTATGGCCTCTGAGTCATGAATGTACTAAATTAGATACTCAGAGTAAAATGACTGTAGAAAAGTGGTGCAATGACAACTGGCCAATGTCATTGCACCAGAACACATTGGGTCTGGCTCTCACTGAGAGAGGAGGAGTCTCATGAGTTGCCTGACAGCTTGTTGGGGTTGGGCACATGTTTTGTAGCCTCTGCATGACAGTGTACATTTCAGAGAAAACTCTTGGCCAGGGGATATCTTTCCCTAACCCAGTTGGCAGTGCAAGGAGTGAGTAGTTCTTGGTTGGGGTGGTATTGGTGGTCTATACATGATATCCCCATCCTTGCTGGTCGGCTGCACCTTGGCCAGTTATGAGGTAGCACTCCCCTATCTTCTCCCTCCCCTCTCCAGGAGAAGTCCTGGTGTTCCTGGACAGCCACTGTGAAGTGAATGTGATGTGGTTGCAGCCCTTGTTGGCCGTCATCCTTGAGGATCCGCACACTGTGGTGTGCCCTGTGATTGACATCATCAGCGCCGACACACTTGCCTACAGCTCATCCCCAGTGGTTCGGGGAGGTTTCAACTGGGGGCTGCACTTCAAGTGGGATTTAGTTCCTGTATCTGAACTGGGAGGAGCTGACGGAGCTACTGCACCAATAAGGTAAAAGGAATTGTTAGGATCCCACTAGCATTTCCTTGGAAAAGAACAGTCTATTAAGGAAAAGTGATTCTTTATAAGGGACAAATAAAGGTCTTGACTTAAAACAATTTTTGAAGCCAGGTACTACAAAGAGAGACCCTATTTCAAAATGTTTTTGTTTGTTTGTTGTTTGTCTTTAAGACAGGATTTATCTGTGTAACAGTTCTGGCTGTCCTAGAACTCACTTTGTAGACCAGGCTGGCCTCAGACTCAGAGATTCACCTGCCTCTGCTTCATATGTACTGGGATTAAAGGGATGCACCACCATGCCTGGCCCAGTAAAGATGCTTAAGATTTATATAAACTCAGCCCAGAGTCAATAGTAAGAAATTGTCAATGCCTATAAATGTTGTGTAACTTTCTGAGAGAGGCAAATAGGTAACTGTTTCCTGGGATAGCGTGGGTGCCCACGTGCTCTGTGGTCTATGTCAGACTAATCTCCAGTTCATCAGTTCAGGCTGAATATCTCTTTGAGGCTGAAAATGTTTTAGATTCCAGTTATTATTTTTGTTGTATTTTGAAATATTTGCACATCAATTGGACATTTTGGGATGAGACCCAAGTCTTAATTAACTATGTAAATGCCCTTGTGGTTTTTTGTTGGTTTTTTTTTTTGTTGTTGTTGTTGTTTTTTTGTTTTTTTTTTTTTTTTGTTTTTCAAGACAGGGTTCTCTGTGGCTTTGGAAGCTGTCATGGAACTAGCTCTTGTAGATCAGGCTGGCCTTGAACTCACAGAGATCCACCTGGTTCTGCCTCCTGAGTGCTGGGGTTAAAAGGTGTTTTATAGTTTTAACACAAGACCTGGAGGTAACTTGATGCAGCCTTCAGGAACCGCTATTGCAGACAAGAAGTCATATCCGTCTTTTTTAAAAATGTTTTTTCAGTTTTTCATACAATATATTTTGGGTCATAGTCTTCCCCCTCACCAACTCCTCCCAGATCTCTCTCCCTCTACCCACCCAACTTCATATTCTTTCTTAAAAAACAAACTCAAGAATAGAACAAAGTGCACACAGAAATACACACACCTCCGCAAAGGGTCCATTTTATGTTGACCAACTATTCCAGTGCACGGGCCTGCTTTGTGTGTGGATGATACACCCAGTGTTGCAGAAAACTGATTTTCCCTTTCCCAGCAACTACAGTCTTGGCTGTCTTAATTTTGATTCCTTTGGACTTTTTTTCCCCAGTGTTTTTTCAGACATGTATAAATAGGTTTTGTTGTTTTGTTTTTTAAAGACAGACTGGGCTAATGTCATGTAACTGTAGGATTGGTGATTGAAGTCAGGGGTTTCTGCCTGCTGTATGAGCCCCGTTACCAACTGAGCCACATCTAGTTCATGTGTAAATGGTTTTTAGAGTAGGTAGTCTTCTCCCAAGCTTCTAACCTTCTCTTTTTCTTTCTTTGAGTGTGTTGAACAGTTATTTTGAAGTTTGTTTGATAGTTTCACAATTAAAACTTGCACATCTATTTCTGTTGTAGACAGTTTCTCTTTTCTGTGATTTAGCTCCCTGGTGTTGCAGTTATTTATCTGTCTGCTCTTTTGTGAGGCATTCTAGAGTCCTTGTTGAGTATTCTGCCTATCTCTGTAGGCAGTGGAGGCCAGTAGGATCCCCCATGAACACTTAGTTGCAGTTCAGGAGGTCAGATGCTTGGAAGCTGAGACTGAGCCTTTTGGTAGTGCTTGCTGCAGCTTTTTTCTTTGCAGGACAGGGTGCTGCAACCTTCACCCTAATGTCCATTGTTGGCAAGCTGCTGAAGCGGGGGGCATGACTCTCATGTGTTTTAGGAGTTAACAGAATCCCTGGCCTCAAACCAAATGCCAGTAGTGGCCCTTTCACCCCATTCACATGCCAGGTATGATGACTCTAAATATTTAGATTTCTAAAAGTGTTCTAAACATTATGGATGTCACGGTTGGCACAGTCATTCATTTGAGAGCCACTGCTGAGGTTTGTCCAACTCAAAAATTGAGACTGTCTCTGTGGCAGGCCCTGGAGTCAGTTTTTGTTCCAGTGCCTCTCTACTAGGCCATCAAAAGGAATTACAGTCATTTGAGTTGGATTTCTATCAAGCTTGATTACAGTAAGAACATAACCTTATGCCAGATACTTAGTATACCCCCAGCAATCCAGGAAATTCAGGTATGTGGCCTGGCTTGTTCCTGGTTTGATGAATATGTTTTCTTTGTATTTGTTATCTTTTGTATTTATTTACCTGTTCTTTAATGACAGCTAATGTCTTGTGTCCCAGAGTCACAGAGACTTTGAATGAGCACAGGCTGTGGTCCTTTTCTAGGTCACCTACAATGGCTGGAGGGTTGTTTGCAATGAACAGACAGTATTTCAATGATCTTGGACAGTATGACAGTGGCATGGATATCTGGGGAGGAGAAAACCTGGAAATCTCATTTCGGGTAATTCTAATTATGTGTGTGTTCTGTTATTAAATTGTCTGTAATGGAATATAATTGCAGTTTAGGGGCAAAGAGAACCTTCTGAGTAGGTGGGCCCCATCTACCACCTATCTGGACCTGTCTGCAGAGTACCTGTCAGCCCATAGCTGACATAATTTTGAAAACACCAACAAAACAGTGCTTTAAAAGGCAGTTTTTCTTAAAAATATTTTCAGGTTGAAAGATATCATTAATTAGTTTTCTTTTGTACTCTTTTCTTTTTAGCAAAAGGAAATGAATCCCATAAACATTAAAAGTATATACACTCTCACACATGACACATAGAGAACAGAGGACAACTTATAGGAATTGTCTCTCTTCTTCTATCATGTAGTTCTTGGGGATTGAGCCCAAGTTGTCAGAATTTTTGGCAAGTATCTGACTACTTAGCCATCCTGTTTGTTTGTTTTAAGTTTTCTTAACCATTGAGCCATCTCAAGCCATCTCTCTAGCCCCAAGACTCCCTGTATTAACCTCAGGTCCCAATGTTCATTCTCATGCATGTGCAAGCTTATGCAAGAACACTGCACAAACATGTAAGAAAAAAGTTCTTTTCTTGGAAACAAAGTGTATATAAGAAAATACATGAAAAACAGAAAACCAGATAATTAAGCATTCCTTGTCCTTAAATCCTTAAGAGCAAGTCCATTAACACAACAGATGATACATGGAATAACACAATTCAGACACATGGAAGCAAATAGGTGTTTCAAAACTTGTTGTATTTTTAATTTCAGGAAGCCCTAATTTTTAAATGTCTCTACTTTCTTCTGAGTATATCTCGTACAAGAAACACTTGTAGGTTGCATAGCCACCATTCCTAAAGGTTGGTGAGTGTGCTGCTTCACAGTCTGAACTGACAGTTGATGCCTGTTTGCTTCTGGCTAGATCTGGATGTGTGGCGGGAAACTCTTCATCATACCTTGCTCCAGAGTAGGACATATTTTCCGAAAAAGGCGGCCATATGGATCTCCTGAAGGCCAAGATACCATGACGCACAACTCCCTGAGGCTGGCACATGTCTGGTTAGATGAGTACAAGGTGAGCCCTGTGTCTGGCCTTTGATTCCACTCATGCGTTGTTCTTCTTGGTTGACCTTCACTGCTGTGCCATTCCTCTTTGGGCTTCTTGTTATCCGGAATTCACTCAGTTTTGGTTCTCACCTGACTCTTGTGAGTGTGACCCGTGTTTTAGTGTGCTGACCCTTCTGGGCCTGTCAGGGTTAGGGATTCCACAGGACAACCCCGTGCCCTTCACTGCTCACTCACTCTCCATCTCTGTCCTACCTTACACACCTTTGTTTTCTTTGCAGCCTCTTTACCAAGTACAATTTGCATGTCAATTTTAGAGCATTTTGTCACATCAAAAAGAAACACTGTGCCCTTCATGTTTCTCCTGCCCACAAGCCCTAGACAGCCACTCACCTGTCTTCTGACTCCACTGTCTTTTCTAGACCTCTCACATGTGTGACCTTCTCTGTGGCTTTCACTTGGCCTTTGTGTGTTCGCTGGACTGCTCACTGCCCAGGGATACTCTGTCCTTCGGGTGGTCACTTAGTGGGCATTTGGGCTGTTTACATTTGGGTTGATCGTGAATTCCATCCTTGTGCCTCCATGTTCTGGGGTTACAGGCTTGCATGCAGTAACATGCTTGGCTAAGTACCTGAGCTCTTATTTTGGTGACAAAAGATGACAAAGGGAATTCACAGTGATCTGCAACCCTGCGAGGTAAATGTCCATGTCTCAGTCTGTGAAGTGCTGAGGAGGGAGCTAGGAGCAGAGCAGAGACAGGGCCTCAAGGAATGGAAGCAGCAGCTGCTTTTCCTTGAGAACACCATTGAAGAGACAGCAGTCACCAAGTGAGAAGTCTTGTCAGAACATGAACCTTTGTGTGGAGTACAGTGGTGTGAGCTGAGTGCCGAGCTACACTGTTCTCCAGGAGCACTTGTATGAGATACTGGGCTGCATCTTTTCAAAATGAGCCAAGGCTTGTAAATAATAAAATTCAACTCCTTAACAGCAGGACCTGATAACCCATACCTTTAATCCCAGCAGAGGCCACTGGTGTTTCAAGGCCAGCCAGGGATATACAGTGAGACCCTGTCTCAAAAACAAAAATAACCCCCCCACCACCATTATGAGCTTGAAAGCATGCCACCACTTAACTTTCCTGATGAAATCATAAATTTATTGTATAGTGAGGTGTGTCAGTCAGTATTCAGGAGAACTGTACAGCCAAAGACCAGTATTTTTCAAATAAGTAGTACATGTCATAAAAGTCATACGTGTGTAAAAAGACCATTCAAAGAGGAAACAAAACCAAATGTGAATCTCACTGGTATAATGTCTTGTTTTATATCATAATTAAAATGTCAAAAGTACTGAGTTATAAGCTAGGCATGCTGCTGTGTATTGATCCCAGCACTATGGAGGCTGAGACAAGACTTAAATTTGAGGACATTCTGGGCTACATGTTTTCACTGTCTCAAAAAACTACAAATATTAAATACTTAATACAAGAATAACTACAATTATTTGTAATAGCTTTAAAAAATACCCATTCTACTTCAACTACATTTTTTTCATGAGGTTGTAGTTTTAAAACAGTGAGATGGGTCAGTGGGTAAATATGCTTGCTGCACAAGTCTGGCAACCAGCTTGATTCCAAAATCCTACCTAAAGGTAGAAAGAGAATTAACCCCATAGAGTTGTCCTCTGACTGCCACAAATGTATCAAGACATATACCCCCTCCATCATAGTAAGCTTTTCAAGCAAAACAGCATACAGTATCAGGGTAAGTGTACATATGAGCCAGATAATAAAAAATGAGTTTCCAGATGACCACAGCAGTGGTGGCAGTGTGTGTTTTTAATCCCATAACTCAGGAAGCAGAGGTGTGGCCCTCTGTGAGTAAGGCCAGCCTGGTTTACAAAACGAGTTTAGGACAGCCAGAGCTGTTTGTTACACAGTGAAACCCTGTCTTGGTGGGGGGGGGCAGGGGTGAGGTTATACTAATGAATTAAAAAATTAAAATTGTTGTTTTTGTTATTGTGTTTTGGATAGGGTCTTACCATGTAGTCTTGGCTGGCCTGGAGCTGCTACATAGAGCAAGACAGTTTTGAACTCAGAGATTCTGCCTACCTCTACCTCTCTAAAGCTGAGGTTAAAGTGTGTGCAACCTTGCCTGGCTCAGTTTTAACTTTTAACATGGTTGGTATCCACGGTTAAGAATCTCGATCGTCAGCTCATGGTGAGAATAATAGAGGCCAGAGTTTGAGTCACTCATCTCATACGTAATCTGCTGTCGTTCTGTGAAGAGGCACCATGACCACAGCAACTTTTTTTCCTTTTGGCTTTTCAAGACAGGGTTTCTCTGTGTAACAGTCCTGGCTCACTGAAATCCAACTGCCTCTGCCTCCCAATTCCTGGAACTAAAGGCATGGTCCTCCACTGCCTGGCTTGCCCACAGCAACTTTTACAAAAGGAAACATGTAATTGGGTAGCTTGATTACAGTTCTGAGCGTCAGGCCATTATCATCATGGCAGGAAACAAGGCAGCATGCAGGCAGACATGGTGCTGGAGAAGGAGTTGAGAGTTCTACATTTTCTTGCAGGCAATAGGAAGTCAATTGAGACCTCAAAGCCCAGTTCCACAACGACACTTCCTCTAACAAGACCACATCTCCGCCATCAAGGCCTCACTTCCTGATAGTGCCACTCTGTTTGGGGGCCATTTTCTTTCACATCACCACATCCATTGACTTAAGAGTTTCTTTCCTCCAGTTTGTCTTCTGTCAAGTTGAATATATCTTGAGTTTATATTATGGGTAGTGACATGAACATAGAAAGTTCCCTGGATATTGTAACATTAAGAAAATATAGGACTGTTTTCCTCACACAATGTATAATGTACTTCCATCAAATTCTTTTTTTTTTTAAACTTAGGAACAGTATTTTTCCTTAAGACCTGATTTGAAGACCAAAAGCTTTGGAAATATCAGTGAGCGTGTTGAATTGAGGAAAAAATTGGGCTGTCAATCATTCAAGTGGTATTTGGACAATATTTACCCAGAGATGCAGGTACCTGGCCCAAACGCCAAACCTCAGCACCCCATATTCATCAACAGAGGGCCCAAGCGCCCCAGAGTCCTTCTGCGTGGACGGGTAAGACAGCAGTCCTATCTGAGTGTTTCACTGGGAGCAGTGTATCAGAAAGGTTTTGTTTTTGAGGTCCTGTGATAAAGGACTATCTAGATTTAGTTCAGATTTAATTACATTCTCAGGGTTGGGGATTTAGCTCAGTAGTAGTTCTTTTGGGGATTTCCCTCTACTCAAGTAGAAAAGTAGAAAAGGTTAGAAATTTTAATGTGTTTGCTGTTTCCACCCAGGTCAGGATCCTGTATTTGATGCCTTGGAGGAACTGGAACCTTATGTAGGTTATGTACTAGCTTCCAAGAACAGAGACACAGTTGGAGACAGAGGCAGTGTGAAACCTGCAATAATCCCTCAAAGGGAGATGAGCAGGAAAACGCAGCCCTTGCCATGTTCAGTCTCAGATCTAGGAACCAACTCAGACAAAGAGTGAAGGTGACAGTAAGTGTGACATGCAATGAGATTCCATACCCAAAGCACTGGCCGTCCTCAGAGCTTAGTAGAGGGCACACTGTGGGCCCTTCAATCACACTTAAGGCTTAGGGCCTACTGTTCTGAGTTCTGAGTAATTTCTAAAACTGGCATTCTGGAGGCTGAGGAGACAGCTTAAGCGATAAAGCACTCTACAACTCAGCATGAGGATTGGAGTTTGGAGCCTCAGAACCCATGTAGATACTGGTTAGCTGTGTTCCACCTGTAATTCCAGAGCTTGAAAGGCAGAGACAGTAGCCTTGGAGCAAGCCTAATGAGCTCTGTGGGTTTATTTGAGAGACCCCCGTGCTTCAGTGAACAAGAGGAAAGACTTGCACAGGAAATGCACACATACACACACACAGGTGTGCCTGCGCACACCTGTGCAAACACCCCATACATAGCCAGAAAACTGGTGTTCTTGTGGGTTTCCCTCTTAAATTCCAAAAGTACATCTCCCAACTTTTATATTTCTGGACAATTGAGCCTAGTACTTTTCTCCTGGTTTACTTTATAAAAGTTCAAACAACTATCAAAGATGTTTATTGGGTATTTTTCTTAAAAGAGATATTTTGTACCCATATGGTTGAAGCCCCTTCCAGTATAATTCTTGATTTTTGAGTCACTGTTGGAAAGTCTTGGTAGTTCTCTATTTCCAAGTCAGCATATACATAGTATACATAAACAAACAAACAATAAAACAAAAACTGAAAAAAAAATGTTTAAACAGGGTTTTGCTGTGTAGCCCAGGCTGGCCTCAAATTCATGATCCTCCTGCTTCAGCTCCATGAGTGCTTGCTTGGATTACAGGCCTAAGTCATCATGCATGGCTTTATTTCCTGTCTTTATCTTAGCTCCTGGGTTCTTACTTGGGATTGTGGAACAGCATTTCTCACTCCAGGCACACATCTCCCAAGCACCAAAATGTCTGCATGGGAGTCCTCAAGAACACTGTTCTCTTTTGTAGCTCTACCACCTGCAGACCAAGAAATGCCTGGTTGCCCAGGGCCGCTCCAGCCAGAAGGGAGGTCTGGTGCTGCTTAAGGCCTGTGACTACGGAGACCCAACTCAGGTGGGTGATGCCTGCTGGTGCATAGCCACTCTAGGGAGGGAAGCACATGTGGGAAGGTCAACTGTGATGTAAGTTTTAGGTTGCAGATGACTTTTGAGATCATTTAAAATAACTACTTCTGTCTTCTCCTTGTTTTTCTGTCTCTGACTATTGCTTGTTAGTTGTTTAGACCTTTGTGTTTTCTACTGTGGTGTGGAAAGTGCTCTTTTTTCAAACCTTACATTCTCAGTAGACAAACCAGAGTCAGATTTTCCTCAATGATTTTTATAACTCTGTAAAGGACACCTCATTACATTACATTAAATGGTTCATTACATCCACTTAATTTCAGTTAGTTTGACTTTTCAATATTAAAATGTAAGCAAATAACTTATTTCAGTTTGTAACTGTAATTTAAGGCTTAACTTATATGGCAGCATAACCTAACTGATCTAAACTCAAAGTGGTCAGGACTGGCCTGTGTTGATTATCACTCCATTTTAGTTAGTGGTGCATTGCTGTCACATAGGAATGGAAAAAACACCTGGCCCTTTTGAGAAATAGATTGTATGGTTGGACATTTCTAGAATATACTGGCTTTATAAAAAACAATATTTTGTTTGTTTTTTGAGACAGGGTTTCTCTGTAACTCTGGAGCTTGTCCTAGAACTAGCTCTGTAGACCAGGCTGGCCTCAATCTCACAGAGATCCACCTGCCTCTGCCTCCCCCACCCAAGTGCTGGAATTAAAGGCATGTGCCACCACTGCCCGGCAAAACATTGAGTGAGTATACACAGACACAGGTCAGAAGCCAAGTTGTAGCAGTCAGTTCTCTTCTCTGATCACATGGGGACAGGAATGGAACTTAGGTCATTAAACTTGGCAGCAGGTACCTTTCCCTCAGTGGACTGAGTTAGTTAAATGGTTTTAAGTGTACTGAGTTGTGGCCATACAGGATTATGCTAATACTATAGCTACTTACAACTAAGGCATAGTAAACAGTGCAGTTCCTCAGTCTCATTGGTTCCATGTGGCCAGCACAGGATCTGAAACAACAGCACAGGATTCAAGCAGGGCTTTCTAGTACTTGTGGGAATTTCTTTTGTGATGGCACCTGCAGGAGGTCTCACCGCATCTGTACTCACCCTTTTTGAAGCCTGGGCCAGAAATGCACACCAAGGGAAACCCTGCTTCAGGGTGGCCCAGGTAAAGTCTGTCATATCACTGCTATCTGGAATTGGGGTGTGATAACTCTGCAGAAGGACTGGACTGAAAGAGCTTATTCAAGGACTGTGGCAAATAATCAGCCTTATAGGTCTGTGAATTAAGAGAATGATTCACAGTACTTTGCTTTGGAGGGCTTTGTTCATGGTTGACATTCACCTTGCCACAGCAAAGGAGGCAATCATGGTGAGAGCCCCTTTACTACCTATCTAGGAATGAAAGGAGGAGGACAGTGTACCTCAACCCCCTTCCAGGACTCCCCAGTTCACTGCTTCAGATAGTTGAGGCAGTACTCTGACCAGTGTGTCTCCTTGTGTGTAGACCACAGAGACCCTATTGTGAAGCATTATCCAGGCAGTACCTAAAACAACACTTTTGTTTTATCTTTTTTGTCTTTAATTTCTTTTTAGATCTGGATTTATAATGAAGAGCATGAATTGATTTTAAATAACCTCCTTTGCCTTGACATGTCAGAAACTCGCTCTTCAGACCCACCCCGACTGATGAAGTGCCATGGGTCAGGAGGATCTCAGCAGTGGACCTTTGGGGTGAGGAGCTTGTGCATAAACATGGGAGGAATGGGGGCTTGAACTAGTCCTGATGCTTTTACATCTTTCCTGAATGCTGCAAGAATGTTTTAAGTAAATCAAGTCCTTTTTTTTTCCTCTTTTCTTTCCCCCCCAGAAGAACAATCGGCTGTATCAAGTGTCTGTTGGACAGTGCTTGAGAGTGGTGGATCTGGTGGATCAGAAGGGCTCTGTTGGCATGGCTATCTGTGATGGTTCCTCCTCCCAACAGTGGCACCTAGAAGGTTAAGGTGGGACCTAGCTGGAGACAACATAATTCACCAGGTTTTCTTACGCTGTATGAAGGATGTAGCTGACCCCATCTGGCAAGAACCTTGGTAGAAGGTGCTTCACTGGGAGTTGCATTATTTCTGAGCTGCTAAGGGAATCTTGTTTATTCCAGGGAAAACAGAAAATAATTCTAAAGAGATGGACCTATTAGTATAAACCCAGGAAGCAGACATTTCTATTTATTTATGTTTCTCTTATTCTTCCTTGGAGATGGTGGTTTCTGTCTAATCAAAGAGGACTTCATAGGAGATTTTTTTTTTCTACTATCATTTGTTTACCTAATAGATTTTAAAAACTGGTTGAATGCATATTACTTTTAGCTTCAGAAGGTATCATGTATATTTAAGAGACATTTAACTATTATAAATTATTTTGATGACTTAACAGGCTGTCTACATTAAATAAATGATCTTTTTTGATCATTTAACTAGGATTTATGCCTCTCCCTTGTTCTCATTTGCTATGGGGCTGGCCTGTGGTCTGGAGAACCTGGGAATATGATGGGAAATATTTCATGAGTGGCAGTTCCTTAGCTCGACCTGAGTGAATTTGGGTACAACAGTTTGCCTATGAAACTCTCTTCTAAAACTGCTAAGTAAAAGTATCTCAGAGAACAATTCATAAAAGTTTGCAAATACTCAAGCATGAAAATACAAGATGATTCTCCCTGCCCCAAATTTCTATTTCTCAGGTATAATCTCATATCACAGAAGCTCAGTGATGTTAAATAGAGCACAAAGCCATTTAAACCCCATTTAACATCTGTGATACGTATCCTAAGTATTTTACCTGTTGTAGTCGTCAAAGACTAGGATGCCAAAGGCAGTGAATGGATTTAAACCCAGCAATAGTAATAGTTAAACGCCATGTTACTTGAGAAGGTTAGATTGGATAAGAATGAAAGACCAACTGCAGGCTACCTACAAGATGCTCACTATAACTACCCACATATCCAATAGAAGCTATGTTAACATGAGGTAGAGTAGATTTCTAATAGTAGAGCACTATTTAGGGGATAAAAGAGAGTTCTTTCCCTATGACAAAAAGGTTCAGTTCATCCACAGAAAATAACCCCAACACTTATACAGCTAACAGCTTCCAAATACATGCTGCCAAGACTAGAAACTTCAATGAGCATATCTATCTACAATTATAGTGAGACATTCCAGCATGCCTTTCAAAACCTTGACACATAGGAAAACAGGATTCTGACATCTTGATAATACACAGTATCACTAAGTTGATCTGGTTGGGAACACTCACTCCACTCAATACCAGAACTCATGATCTCAGGTAGACCATAGTCCAACTATAAAACCTTCAGATAATATGGTGGCCCACAGATGTCACTGAGTAAAGGGAAACCCATTTGTTGGAGGCATAGCAGAGAGTACATCACTGGAGAGGCAGGCCAGTCTTACAAAACCAAACAAGTCCTTGCTGTTCAGCCAAGCGACTCAAACTGTCCACATACAAGGCTGCACTCAGATGTCCCTAGCAGCTTTTATTTATGCCCAAGTTGGAAAAAAAGGGGCAAGAACAGTTTGATAGGATATGATAAAAGTTCAACAAAAACTGGAGAACTCTGCCCAGACAACGAAGGCAGCAAGAGAATTCAATGAACACTGCCTATCTCCAAGCCTCTCAGCCAGGAAGAACAGTTTTTTCTGTCTACCAAAGGGGTTCATGAGACCCTTGGAAGAATTTGGATCCCCCGAGAAGTGACAGGTTCCTCAACACTGACTCTTAGTTCAGGTTTCTTTGATATAACATGCCTAATGAGAGCCATGGTAAAGATGACTCAGCACCTGAATTTATAAGGTGAAGTTATACATCGCAGCATTTTTATCTGTATAGAATTCTGGCCTCCAGGTTATTTGTTGCTTTGTATAAGCTGATGATACAGTTTTAAACTAACCTACATAAAAGTGTTGGTAGGGAGGATGATGGAGAGCTAGAAGAGGAAGGAAAATTACTCAGCCAAATAAAGTACATTTAATAGTTAACCTCATTTGGTGTGAAAATGATTTTGTGCAAAGGCAGGGGTCTTACTATCTCATATATTCAGCTCAGGAGCCTTATGCTTAGGACCCTAGCCAGGGCAGTTCTGCAAGAAGGCAGGCATGAACTTGGGAAATGAAGCAAGAAAAGTATCTTCATCTGTAGAATGTGACTGAGTATATGGAAAAAAATTCATAGAAAGTCTTCAAAAACAGTTCCACAAACTGTGGAACTCCCATGACTTTCCAATCTCACCGAAGCAGAAATGCACACCCAATCAACCATTTTGTCATTTGCAAATATTCAATCCAGGAAGCATGGTGGTATAAATTTTTAATTGCGGTATAAATCTTTAATTGCAGCACTGAGGGAGGGGGGAGGGGGGACAGAGGCAGGCAGATCTCTACCAGCCTATCTACACAGTAGGTTTTTAGGCTAGCCAGGATTATATAATGAACCCCCCTCTGCTCCCTCAAACCCCAATATACAGTATTCAATCCATTCCTTGATATAACCAACACATTACCAATGTGTGGTATTTAAACGTCCTTTCAGCTTAGTATCTTTCCCACCTGAAGGGCTTTTTGGGACATGGCTCTATCACAAGTCAAAGAACTTCTCCACATTAGAGACTTTACCTAAGCCACAAAAAGGGACCAGAGCAGACTAAGGCAGAGGGCTACCCAGAAGCTGCAGGCCAAATTGAATAGATGGGAAGTTAATTCCCAGAGTTTGTTCTAGGACTACAAAACTTTTCTTCAAAATCCCAGCTGGCCTTTTTAGGTGACAAAATCATTTGAAAATAATTCTGGAGGATTTGTGCCAATTCAAAAACACTATGCTACTGACTTAGTTGCCTCCTTGCCCTTAAGAAAAAACAGGTCAGTGTGGTCAGAATGACTTTTAGCAAGGAGCCAATCAATGCACTTCAACTGCTAACTCCAAATCTGCACATTTTACTGGAAGAGCTGGTTGTATCAGAACAAAACTAAACCTTAATTCTCTCCATCCTTCACTGAATACAAATTTATTTCAGGACAGATACAGATCTGAACATAAGATGAGAAATAAAGCTTTTGGAGGAAAATACAGAGTATCTTCATGACTTCAGAGTAGGCAAAGATTTGCCAAACAACATGTCAACCTTAAAATAGCAAAACAATGATGCTTAATCATATTTAAGCACCCCCTTCAAGACAGAATGAGAAAATGAAAAAAACCTTGAGACTTGTATTCCATGTATCAGTTTTTACAATGCACCAAAGGACTGTTTGAACACTTTAAGGTGGGAGGGGTATGTATACACATTCATCATATGAAAAGGGGCTCAATGTCACAGTCACTGATGAAATGCAATCCAACCACATCACATGCCATTTCACAACATAAAACAGACTCCACCCTACCAGATGAAGAGCATGCTGGGGAGAGGATGGAGAAAGAAGCCATTAGAGAGAGATGCCATGTAGATAGGACATGCCGAGCATTCTCAGGTAAGATAAGTCCATGAAGAAATACTTAGATTAATAGAAATGGGTTAATGATTAAGAGAGAGCCAATAAGAAGCCTGAGCTATCAGCTAAATAGTTTATAATTTATTTGGGGCTAATGGCTATGGGATCAAGTGATAGAACCTACCCTAGGGGTGAATATGTGGAAATGCAGAGTATGCTTTAGGTCTTCCCATCAATACCCACAGAAACCAGTGCAACTAGCAAATAAGAATATGACAAGACATGGCTAATGAAAGGAAAGGATTTGAGAAAAAGTTAACTTCTTCACCTGTGGTAAGGCAGAAGCACACTGTGGCCAGAACCATTCCCCTTATGGCTGAAATGTAAGAGATGGTGCTCTCACAGTCTCCTACTGGCACCACTACCTTCCAAGTAATACCAGAGCAGGCCTGGGCCTCCTACACATGGAGACAAACCACAGCAGATAGCAACTCTCTCTAGAGTGGGTCATCGGGACTGAAAGACTGCATTCCTGAGAGAAAAGCCCTCATGTCATCCAGAATTCATCCCAGAGCCTAGGAGTAGACTGATAGAGTGGCTTTGAAGAAAGCATATCCCAAGAGGAATTTGAGACTGTGCAGTAGGTAAAGGGTCAATCAAGGAAAAGGAAACAGGGTACTTACTTTATTTTCATGGTTAGAATGAAACTGAGTTGGAAGAATTCTCTATAAAGCAGCTTTTAAAACTTGAGCCCTGTTCTTCACAACAGAGAAACTTTAAAACCCAAACCAAGAGCCTGCACAAGGAGATGCAGACACGTGTGCAACCAATATGGAAAGACCTTTGCAAACCACATACAAGCTTAACAATCAAGATTGTTAATCAGACAGGGCTAATGATAGAATTAAGATGAGGTGCTGAGAAGTCAGGTTCCATTTCATTAGGAAAATCTCAAGGACCTTTAGCAGTGGCAGGTGACGCTTCTTCAGCATGATGCTAGGCTTCCTCAACTAGGCGGTCACTGGCTAGGGTGTCTGAAGCACAAAGAAGCAATGTCAGTCTGCTCACCTGGTGAGGGAACCACTTCACTTGGCATCTGTGTCTTGTTTCCTTGGTATGCAGCAAAAAAACTTATAGTTTGTCAGATGAGGGGGGCCTATCCCAGGAAAGCAGGGTAATCCATAAACAAGGGTTAGAGACTGTTTAAAGGAACAGTGGTCAACACCTTCTTAGTATAAGAAATCTAAGAGTTCAAAGTGAAACTAAACTGTTTATGTCATAGAGACATCTCTGTGATGCTGGGCCCACTATGTCCCAATACCTTTGCATTTAGTACATGGTGCCAAATGTGTAGTCAAAGAATTACAGGGCCAACGTGGAGCTGAGGTCTTGATATTGCACCTCTTTTCAAGCCTACAACTCACTGTGAGGTTTCAAAGTTAGAACCCAAGTGGCCATGGGGAACCTCACAATGCTGCTCACTGGCCAGATGCTGGCACTGTACACTGTCTACTGCAGTCTTCAACACACATCCTTTACCTGGGATACTACCCTTGGGACAGTATTTAGGTGACTGATCTGATGGTAAAGATTGTCTTTCTTCCCCTTCCTGGCATTGATGAGGTCGTGAGGAGCCAACATCACTCTAATAAACCCAAAGACATTCATTCCCTCAGAATCCTGATAGTCAAATGTGTCTGGAGGCAGAGAAGAGAGATGGCATCAAGCAGGAGCTCTGAAGCCATCAGAGTAGGAAAGGAGGGGGCATCTATGAATTTTGATTCTTAGTAGCTTCTTCATTCCTGAGAGATGGTCTTGTTTACATATATATGGCCTACACTGACCTTAAACTCACAATCTCCTGCTTCACTTGGGATTCAAGTTAGATACCACCATATCTGCCTCTTCACAGCTACATTAAGTTAAAGTCCATTCATTCTGTAAAACTAAAAAGTCGCTTGATGAAATGAAACCTGTCTATGTGACCTAGCTGCAGCACACAGCTATAGTCCTGCCTGAGTTCTCAAGAGACTTGAGGAGAGGAGGGTGAGAAGGCTGCTTGAGTTTGGGGCAACACAATGAGACTTCATCTCAGACACATACCAATAAACAAATAAACAAAAATGGGCTTCAAAGAAGCAAATAAGCATGAAGAGTGATCTTTAATCCACCATGTTGTGCAACTAACACAAGTTCTCTTCCTTATTTGACCAAGAGAAGGGAGTCCATAGCTGAATTCCCATCTGAACATCCAGACTAGTAATTCTGACACCAAGCAGAACCAAACTCCAAACATGACCACAGCCCACACAGAACACAAGGCAGAGTCTATAGATGTAAAATATTTTATTTGTAAATGGTGATCTTCTAAATCTGTGTTCACAAATTCCAAAACCCATAACACTCTGTATACTTCAAAAAATTCAATTTTGCCAACATTAGATACTATTATACAGAACAGAAAACAACAAAACCCGGTAGGACAAATACTGGTAGGATGTCAGAATATTGTACAAGAGAAGAAAAATATTCAAGAAACAAATTTCATACAGCTATTTATCAAGAGAAAAATATATACAATTGATTTATTCTGTAAGATAAAAATACATCATGCCATATACATTACAAGCTGAGAGCTGTGTCACTGAATGTATCCACAGCTCACAGACCACTCAAATTGTGCACACAAAAACTTCATTTTATACTTAGCCTGTGAAGTGTCAGTACCAGAATTTTAAGTACAAAATAAAAAGCTAACCTGGTTCAAATGCTGATTAAGTTTCTACAAGCAAACACAAAACAGTGTGTTCTTTTTTATTAAAGAAATGTAAACAAACAGTTCATACAAACACATTTTAAAATTACATCTTCGAAAAACCCTATTGCCGGAGTCCTGCAGCTGGGAGTATAATCACATCTCTCACTCTCTCGCGCTCTTTTTTTTTTTTTCTTTTTCAAATTTTATGTTAAATAGAAGGCTAAGGAGTTGGGTTAGGTCCCTGCTACATGACTCTATTATGTTTACATAATTCTGTGTGGTCGGAAACAAAAGTTCTAATCAAAACTACTTTTGCTGAAGAAAAAAATTCAGCCTCCATTTGGGTGTGTGTTTAAGCCGTTATTCACAGTTATCACAAATTGTAAGCACAAAAAAACCTGACTGAAGAAGTAGGGATGCAACAATATAATATGAAAGTTTAGTTTAAATCACCAACAGCTATAAAATTTGTAGTCGTAGCACAGCGCTGCTCTGTCAGAAGTTAGGTGTAGAAAACAAGCACTAATAGACAGTTTCCAAAAAGTCCAGACACACCAGGGCAGAATTTTGGTTATTACATAATTATAATGGCATATTTAATAACACAAAATTATATTGTAACATCCCTACCACGGTTATAAGCACCCGAGCTGCTGCAGCGCCTGGTAGCATTTGGTCAATAACTATTTTTATACTGTTTTTCTCAAAATATTTACATATTTGTACAAAGTAACAGGGTTTGTTAGTTCTGCAGGTAACAGCAGCAGCTTGGCTTTCTTCTAACTTTTATTTAAAAATAGCTTCATTCACTTATTCAATAATAAATACAAAAAGTTTCTCTTATTTTACAGAAATCAAAAACTACAATAAACTGACTCATGGAATCAAGTATTCAAATGTATTTAGTGCAAGTTATTATCCCTTAGCTCTATCCCTAAGGAAGTCATCTCAGTACATTCCTTGATCAGTGGTGTCCACTTATTAAACTCAGGGCCTGCCCCTGTCAGTAAGGCATGGCCAGCACTCTGGACAGCCCCCTTCGCTGGTGATTTCAGTCTTACATTCATAGGAAGGCCCCCACCCTGGGGCAGGGCAGCCGCCGGCTCTTTGCCCCAGTAAAAGTTTCTCCTTAATGAGACTAACAAAACAAAAACAAAACAAAACCCACCCACAAGGAAACAAAAGGAGGGAAAGAAAAGAAAAAAAACAAAAGTGCTGGACCATTCTGTGACTCTGCTGACCTCGGTGCACAGCAAGGCAGCCTTAACTGGCTCCCTCTCTGCTGTGCGTCCTTCAGACAAAGGCCAAGGAACCAGAGCTTCCAGAAGCTGTTTTTCAAAAAGTCAGAAAACAAAAATATCTGTCTGTAAAATCCAATGAAGTGTTGAGTTGCCTCTTCCTAGGGACGAGCCGCCCGCCGAGATAGCAAGGAATGCATTAGTTCATCCACTTCCGGCAATTCACCGCTCCACAGTGACATGGAATCTTGTGCTGATCATCTTCAAAGTCAAACTTATAATCATAGCAGAGCTGTCCATGGCAAAGACACGGAATGAGACAGGGTAGTGCCCTACTTCCATCTCCCTTGTATCTCACAATCAGCAAACGAATACACACAAGCCAAGGCAAGCCTGGGTTTGTTGAAGTGCCATGAGACCTTTCGGGAAAGTGGGGTAGGTTGGGGATCACCAAAGGAAGTGCAGCTAAACACTAATAGGAAGTAGATTTTCAGGAAGGTGAGCTGGATATGCTGAGTCTCTATGTCTTGTCATAATGTTCTCTCCACCACTTTGGGCAAAATGAGGAGCAGCACTATCTCAAACCACAGAAGGCTCCTTGGTTTGAACTTGCCATCCATTGCCAACATTATGGCTTTTCCCTTCTCCTCATGTGGATGGAAGCTTCTCAAGAAGCCACCTCTCCTCGATGTTCCCACAGATTTACTAGCTGATTAGAATTTTCTACCACGGGAGATAGAACATTGCAGATCTACATAAAAATGACCTGGGGCTATGTTTAATCCCCTTCATTGCCCTTACTACCAACATTTGTACCTTGTACCTCATATAACATTATTATACTATAAGATAACAATTCAGAATATTAATACTAACTTCCACCATCCCAAACCTGTCTTCACACAGTATCTCAGGCCTACCAACACCCCGTGTCTCACCAATTAATGCACCGATTGAGCACTTTGTTTTGTCCTTTGATGACAAAGTCAATGCCTTTTTCTCCATGGTGGAACATGTGGAGTTCAGGGTACCTTGAATCTGTTTTTGCAACCAAGGCTCAGGATGAGCTAGTGTCTCCCTCAGCAATAAGTTGTTTTGGATCAACATTCAAATTCTAGGCCAAACAACTTGCTGGGAAGCAGTATGACTTCCACCAAATAAACTTTACACCCTTACCCCCTCCACACCATAAAACCAAATGAAGGAAAGTGCCTTTCCTAACTCAGAAATCAGATGCCATCTGGAAAACTACATGAGAAAGAAGACAACTGCACGTGCAGAGCAGCTGTGCTGCCTTTTGTTAGGTGTTTGCTGAGTTCTTCCCTGCCCTATCGAAGGAGATGATTTTTCTCCACTCTACAGGAAACAGACTCGGCAAAACTAGAGGGTGTGTGCAAGGTGACACAAACAGCAGCCATGAGGCTGGGTATGCAGGGCTTCTCCTGGAGTGATGCAACCTGGGTGTTTATACACATATTACTGAACTGTGCAGTGAGCTTTCACCTAGCTAGATAAGCATGTCCTTAATTTTAAAAACACATTCTAAAGGACCAAGTAAATAGGCATGATTTCATGCTCTGCCCACAGAAGAGTGGGGCTTCATCACGGTGGACACACCCAGGCTTCCCAACACTTCAATCTTCCCAAGAGCTTTGCTATGGACACCAATTCCTGACTTAGAGCACTAGATTCAAGGTGTGAAAGCCAGAGTTGGGAAATGTAAATGAGACAATTAAGACTAACAATAATCTTCGGTAAAAAGCTAGACCAAAGTCACCTCTTTGAGATATTAGAAACAAATGCCATTTTAAATGAAGCATTTTAAAGAAAAAAAAAAAAAAACTCACATCACATATATGATATGATGTGAAATTCTCTAAGTATCACATGAGCAGTCAGGAACATATGGCTCCCAAAACTTGTACCTACAGCCCTCCCAACAATACATCATGTGAGTTACCAAGTCCTTGTACCTGCCAGAGGTGGCATACCCATGTCTTAGATGTCAAGTCAGTGGCAGGCATCATTTTGAGAGGGGCATGTCAGACTGTCCAGAATAGGGAACAAAGGAGAATGCTAAGACATGTGGATATATGTGGTGGGTATCATGTGGCTTTAAGAACTACCACACAGAAGTCAGCATTTGAATGAAGTGAAATGAAGAGATGACAAAACTCTGGGTTAGGGACAAGTTTCTAAGAAGAATGTGATGGAAACCCAAGGGCCATGAACACACAACAGGAAGATTTGCTCCCGTTTACTCCTTACCTCTTCTCCTTTCTGGATTCTCCTGTTGGAGCTAATGATAATCTTGTGTCCTCTCTCAAAGGTTACTACTTCAGCCACACAGTTAGGGGCACACGAATGATTAATATACCTACAAGACAAATCAGAAAACTGAACATGAGAACAATGAGGAGCTTTCCCCTCTAAAGAAACTAATGATATTTTCATTGATGTACTAACAATGTGAGTACAAAGACTGACTCCAGTCTACGGCACAGCCACAGGGGAAACATCCATACCTAAGCAAAGCCCTCTGGACCATGTCTTCCTGACTCACCTTGCAGGCCCTCCTGTGAGTGTGGCATCAATCACGTGGTCATTGTCCATGCGGAACATGTACACGCCTCGATTCTAAAGAGAAGACGTGCAGTCATCAGTGATCTGAGGCTGCACCACACTCAGTCTGTGCTAAAAGCACCCTGGTCACATTCCTGGACCCTACCAAACCCATTTATGATGGGACATTTGTAAAGCTAGGGATATTAATCTACAGTTACATATGGACAAGTAACACCAACTACAAAAAGATGATGGTGAAGGGAAGAGACAAGCAAGAGCTATGTCAAAGTCTACAGCTATGGCTTCTGTTCACAACTGAATACACATGGCTGTGTTCTTCAGATGTCTGTAGTCAGTTTACACAGTACCTGGGACTCATAAAGCTTCTCTTTCCTGTTTGCAACTTCATTTCGAATAATCGTTCCAATGTACTCTATGACCATGGTGTGTTTTTCAATGTCTCTAGCAGCATACAGACCCAATCCCTAAATAGAAGGAAGAAAAAAGGATTATATGCATTCCAATCTATCTGACATACCTTTATTCTCTTCATAAAAATGTACTGCCTTAGGAGCCTCATCAAAAGCCGTATTTAAGATTTCACCTACATTTGAAACAGGATCTCACTAAGTTGTTCAGGCAGTCCTTGAAATTGTGCTCCTCCTGCCTCAGCCTTCTGAGTGGCTGGGATGACAGAAAATCTAAACTGTTCAACACACTGGAGCCTTATTTGACAGCTCATTCGGTCTAGACCTGTAACTAGTAGACCTTGTAATACACTGTCTTAGAAGTAGTAGCAAACAAAAATGTGGAAAATATATTTTAAAAAGTAAATAAATAAATACAACAATCATAGACAATCTTCATTTTCTTGCCCTAATTTGGGTTTGTGCTTTGGATTTTCACCAGAGAAGAAACTGTGGAGAAGTGAAGAGAAATTTGAAGATCAAGTCTTGTTCATGGTATCTGCCACAGGCTTCTTTCTGAACATAAACTAAGGAGTTGGCAAGAATAGATGTGTACATGTCACAGACTTATCTTTAAAAAAGGATAAAGAAACTTATTTATGCAGTTTGAATGATTCCAAGTGTGACTCAGGTATGAATCAGAATATAAAAAATGTGGGTGCAGATCAACATTGTTTGGATCAGTGTAAGCAAACAGTCCGAACTGATGCCTGTTCTAAGAACCTAAGGTACAGTAATAGCAATGGTTGCAAGATCAAGTTTAACACAGCAAGTTATATGCTAAATGCATTATGATGATAGGCTATACAATAAAAGTAAAAAAATTTGAAGTGTTTTGTAAGGATAAAATCTAGGAGGATACAACATATAGTGTGTGCACAGAAATGATATAAACTTGTATGTTTGTCTACATTAAAAAAAAACTATGTACTAAAAAAAGATAATAGAGTTTCTGAAGAGTATAAGATATTTCAATGGGAAAACACTGCAAGCTGGTACAAACTGAAAGGAACAAAGGTCATGAAACATGTAATTCTCAGAAAGGCAGGGACAAAGGCTAGTCATGACAAGATAGCTTTACCAGCAGTCAGGAGCTATATCTAAGACTCTGTCCAAAGCTCTGTGGTGAAAAACATTTCTTTCTCTTCCAGAGAAATTGAGTTCAATCAATTCCCAGGACCCACATGGCTGCTTATAACAAGTCTTTAATTCTAGCTCTTAGGGCCGCAATGTCCTCTGTTGGTCTCAGTGGTCACATATATTCACATAGCATGCATACCCACACACAGACACACCAATAACAATAATAATTTTAAAAAATCTCAGTGTCAGTTTATTTATACCTACCAACCTGTCAAAAATATAAAAAGTGGGAATACCTACTATAAGAGAAAACCAGATTAGAGTCATAGACTGTAGAAAGAAGCCAGTATTTCTGGCCTTTTGAAAAATATATTACTAAAGTAAACAGTAAATATAGTTTACTACAGATGACTGAAACTATCAATGCTGAGATACTGCATTTGTTATAACACACTGTCAATAGCAGTGCAATGGTGTAATCACAGTTCATCATCATGAAGCATCACACACCTTAACAAGACACAATGAGAGACCAGTTAATGTGGAGACCTCTGTGTGTTCACGGGGAAAAGCAAGTATACAATATGGTTCTGTTTTGTAAATGTATATATGTGTGTGATCTAAGACATAAGCACAGAAACACTTAAGACATCTACTATCATCACCATGGTCACCAAAGAAATGAGCAAAGAAAGAAATGATGAAAGAAAAATGACAGAAAGCTGAAACTCTCAAAGATGACAGAAGTGCTTACTGCACAATAGTCTGACAATCTAAGTACAACCACTGAAGCTCATGCAAAGGTGGAAGGGGAGAGCTAACTCCTGGACTCCCGGAATTGTCCTCTGCACATGCACACCACCACACCGGTCCACAGTAAGAAATAAAATTTTAAAAATGACTCAGGTTAATTATGATTTGAAGACACAATCAAGATCCTAATAAAAACATTCCTCAAGAACAGGAACAGGAACAGAATGAACAATCACAATCTAAAAGGCAAATGAAGAGAAAAGCAACAGAAAGCAGCAGAGACAGGGCACTACATGCCCACATAATCTCAAAGAGGGTCACAGCAGAGAGAAAGGAATGTGAAACAAGACTTCAAACAAAATGATCATGAGTGCAAAGAGCTCTTAGGAGGCTGCTGAAATGTATAAGAAAAATCGGCCAATAAAACAGAGGACATCACGGAAGAGCAAAACAAGGAAACCAAAATCAGAAGCAGGAAAAAAGCCATGAAGAAGTCAGATGCTCATCTAAGTCATGAGACTGGCTGAGCCCCTCCAGAGCTAGATCTCTGGGATGGGCAGGCCCTCAGTTTGTCATTTTGAGAACTCCGGCTGATCCTGAGGGTCTCAAGAGCTATACTTGGACACCAATGGTGGTTTCTGAGTACAAACAGAGAAAGCAGAGGACAGGAAAGAAGGGTGCTCAGGCTGAAGGTCACAGTGCTCTAGACTAAAAGAGTTATCAAGAGGAGAACGCCATTTCAAAATGTCTAAGAACAAGAAGATTCTAGAAACTCAGTAAGGAGGAAAGAACTTGCACTAACCTACTGAGACTCTGTGCTGTACATAGAAACAAGGGTTTCCAGGAAGGGGGTGGGACTTAGAAAAGGACAAGGTGAATTAACACGATTTTATGGCAGGATGAATCTGAGAATACAGATCCACTTAGGCAATGATAGATACTATCACAAAATAGGAGCTTTATAATTCCATTCTGGGAGAGGAAAGATGTTGAATAGACATGTCAGTATTAAGATCATAACACAGGTGGTTAAGGACTACAGGTTTAATTTTAACTGCTTGCCTTTAGATATTCCACTGTCTACCAGGAATATGCAATGGTTTCTTGAAAAGGCAATGTTAAAAATCTGCAGTGTCACATGAAAGTATTTATCCAGTTTCTCCATAGTCTTTAACAAGATATAAAGATGTAAATTCCCAAGGACTGCTTTCTACTCGAGGTCCAGCACCAAGTTCTAAGGCTTACAAATCACAGTCCTCATGTTGCAAACTGAAAAGGTGCAGCACAACTCTCAAAGCAAGATTTCAGGGCTGTGATTAGCTCAGTGGTAGAACACTTTTTTAGTACACATAAGGTCCTGGGTTCAAATCACAGAACCACAAAAACAAACAAACAAACAAAAACGTCAGACATTCCTCACCTGGATCCGAGACCGGGCCAGATATACATTAGATTTCCATTCAGTCTTCATTCTCCGGTACTGTGATGACTTGGAATGGACAAACTGCTTACTGTAGGGTGCATTCAGCTCTCCGGTGACTGTGCTCTGAAATGACTTTGAGGTGCTGGTGCTATTCAAGGTGTGAGGCCTACAGATAATGATGTGCCAACAGGAAAATAAAAGGACAACTGAAGATACCTCTGAATAGTGGGAAAGCCAAGCCAATTAAAGGTCTTTGTAACAGAAACACACAGAAAGCTGCCTAGCAGAGACACAGTGCGTCTTCCGAAGTTGTCAGGCACATACACAGCCAGAGACAGCAGGGTTTGTAAGCAGCAGACAAATAAAGCACAAAACCCACTAAGGTGCCTAGAAACCCTGGGCTGTACTATGTGAAGATGAAACAAGATACCTTAACACAAACCTCTTGACATGGGCGCTCATTTTAGGTTCAGAACGAGCACAACCTGTGGGGTTAACAGCAAGGGGTAGCTCCATGAGAGGATTTCGGCCATATCGGAAGGTGTAGTTTTCACATGCTTCAACCCCAGGTAGCTAAAAAAAGAAGGAAAATATGCAAAAAGGTAACTCATCTGGCCAAGGAAATAATCTTTAGCTTGCCCAAAGATGACCCAGGGTGAAAACTACTTAGAAACATTTTCTTCCCTGTTTGTGACCTATTTAATATAATGAGCCTGCACTCATAACTATTTGAATAAGTATATAAAACCAATTCCAAAGCAAACTTGGTAAGCCCAGGCCATTTTTCTTTGAAAAGAAAAATTAATTCTCAGAGCCAATATACCCAAGCCCTCCTGCATATGAACTGGGATGTTTCAGTTTAGAAAAGGAAGCACTGGTCACAGCCTAGTAAATGTATCTCTCTAGATATTTAAAACTGATAAGCAGTTAAAGGTCACCTATGTGATTTAGTTTCTGGATCACTTCTAACTTCTGTCAAATGTGATCATGATGTAAGGCATCACTCTCACTGTTCTGGCAGTATTGGTGGTAAATAAAGATTTACTAGAAAAGTAACTGATATGTCCAAAGGTCTTCTTTACTCCACCCCCTTTAAAGAATTTATTCCTGTATTTATTTGTGAAGGGGGAGAGGAAAAGAGAGAGAGAGGGAAAAAGACAGAAGGGGGGGGGAGAAAGAGAGAGAATATGAGTGTGTAATACATGAGCACCATGGTGAGTCCTTGCAGGTCAGAGGACAAATTGTGGGAATTGGTTCTTTCTTCTACCACCTCAGTCTTGGGGGTTGGGCTTAGGATTGTCAGGCTGAGTGGCAGTGCCTTTACCTGATGAGCCATCTCACAAGCTTGGTCTTCTTTTCTACAATGCTTGTTTGTTTGTTCGTTCATTCATTCATTCATTCATTCATTCATTCATTCATTCATTTTTCAGTTCTGAGAGTCCCATCACTACCATTGAACTACCTTCTTTTACTTTTTTAATACTCTGAGATAGGATCTCATTAGGTTGCTCAGACTGATCTTCAACTTATATGTCTACTTCAGCATCCTAAGTATATCTGAGATTACAGGCCTTTACCATCAGTACTGGCTGTAGAACATGGTTCTAGTGAAATATGTTTCTTAAGTGTTACACAGAGTCATTGCCAAACATACCTACACTGAGAAGACAATAGTCAGTGCTTCTGCAACCTACAGCTCTCTGGGACTACTGCCCTTTGGACAATTGCAGAAGAATGTCAACTCAAGGGAAAAAGGATTCTGCAAAACACCAGAACTTCATCAGGTCAAGGGCATGTTGATGGCAGACGTTATTCTGTAAATATGTTTCTCATACTGGTTAATTAATAAAGCACCATTGGGCCAATGAGAAAGCAAGATAGGCGGGGCTAGGAGACAAGGAGGAAAGAGGAAGTGGTAAGGAGGAGTCAAGATGTAGAGAGCATGGAGGAATCAAGATGCCGGGGCCCCTGCTCTCCAGTAAGATGAGCCACGTGGAAATACTTAGATAAGTAGCAATGAGTTAATAATTAAGACAGAGCTAGCCCATTAACAATGATAGTCATTGGCCAACAGGATTGTATCAAATACAGAATCTCTGAGTGTTATTTGGGGCCGGCGCACCAGACCGGTGGCGGGCAGGCTGATGGTGGGAAAAACCTGCCCCGAGCAGCATGTTTCAACCATGTGGATAAACACAGACATGATGACACTAAGTGTTCTCTGAGAGAACTAAGCTCTCCAGTTAAACACCCACACTCATTTCCTCATGAGAATGGGTCAGTCCTGGAAAGTAGGAATGTCTAGGCATGCTAGATCAGGCCATGACCAGGACACTTACTGATTCTGCTATCCGTGCCACTGCAGAGACAGTCAAGCCAAACAAATCCTCTCCTCTCAGATACGCAGGGAAAAGTTGCAGCATTTCAGAGTTCTTCCTCACACATGCCACAGGCTCCAAAATTTTATCCCAAACATCTATACATGAACAAGAAAATAATTTTTATGATGAATTTCCTTTTAGCTAAAAAAAGAGAAAAATTGGACACCATTTAAAACCAAGAAAGGATGAAGAAGTGTCATTCATAAAGACTTACTAGTTTTCAAGTAAAAGCTGTTGGGCAGAAATGTAACAAACATATTTGTTAAATGGCAGCAACTTATTTTAAAGACTCAATAAAATCTGGGGGGGGGGGAAAATTATGCCACCTAAAGAATGTCAAACAGTAAACATGAAAGAAGTTAGTGAATTCAATTGGACATATGACAAAGAAAACACTCGGTTAAAAGTGACTAATTCAAACACAAAACTGGTAGTTTCTTTGTAAATATCTTTAGACTGCTTTGTTTTTAAAACTATGAAAACAGTTTAAAGCAGTTCTGTAGTACTTTCTACATCAATAAAAGTGAAGATACACATGCCTAGGAGTACAAAATGAAGCTTCTAATTCCCAGTTCTAAATCTGAAGCTAAGATAAGACCATATCATAACAATGCCTCAGATATGGTCTCTGTTTTCTAGTAATTGACTCTGAGAGGGACTCCAAGGTAAATGACAAACAGGCCTTATCAACTCTTCTGTTCAAACATGTATAAAAATGGCAGAGAAAACAAGGAGCTGTGGTAACACAAAGAGGTTAAGATTTGCATTGACAAATAAAAAAATCCTCATGAAATGATCATGGAAAAAACAAGTACTTGACATTGAAACATCTATCCATTTGCTTGACAACAGCACACAAGTAGATCTTACCTTTAGGTGATGAATCACTTAAGACCAGGTCCTCGTGACCTTGCTCTACAATCCTGATGACGAACACTGGCCGCCCATCTTTCTCCTCAATGGAGCACAGGTAGCGGCAGCGCCGGTTGGCATAGCGTGTGCTCCAATATAACCTGCTGGCTTCATAGCCCACTGGGAAGAGTGCTTTAGGAGAGTGGAATGCTTGCATCTGTTGTGGAAGCAGCTGACCAATAGTGTGGAAGATGAGGCTTCCAACACGAAAGGTATGGTCCCGTTCTCCTCGCTGCACAATGCTAGCAATCTGCCGCACCTCATCCCGTTGAACGTAGACCCTCCTGAAGACTGCAAAGTAACTCAACTCTTGCTCGTGTATTCCCTTTGGTTTGTGCACGGGGCAAAGCATTGTTTTGTCCTTAAAAAACATGCATTGTGCTTTAATGGCGCAAGTAAAATGATAAATGTTGGTGCATCGAAATCTGTGACATCCACTGGTGGCACCTGTCTTATGACAGAAGACACATTTCATTTGTAGCCCTCTCCTCAGTGCTAGCTCAACATTTATTAAGGCACCAGCCTGTGTCTCATAGACCTCTGTGGACCACAGAGCACAATTCAAGTGGACCCACAGGTCCAAGTCAAGGTTGAGCAGCCTTGCCGGTCCATCTGTTAGTCCATCACCTTCTTCGTGACAAAAGCAGCACTTTCGATAGTCTTTGGGCACAGGGTCCGGTTTAAGAGAAGTGCCCAATTTCCTTAGAAACTCATCAATTTCATCCTCACAAGGTGGTTTAAAGGTCCCCTTGGGAATAACAATATGAATACTCCACTTCTTCCATTTCATCCCTCTCCACTTTTTATTTAGTGGTCTACAATCTTCAAGCCCACCATGAATAGTCCTTAGGCGAGGCTTTAACTTGACTGTCACCTTGAGCTCATCAGGCTTGGACTCTACTTTGGCTGCTTCAAAGGCTGGAGGGAAGGTTATGGGAGGTGACGGAGGAGGGGAAACTTTTTCCTGGAACTGAGGGAGACAGTGCACATCCAAAGTGGAGATGTTGTTACTGTACTGGTGAAATGCTTTGGAAGGCTCCTTCATAGGGGACTGTGGCAGTGGAGGAAGGGATTCCTGGCAGCAAAAAGAAACCATGAGAAAACCATGTTCTTAAAGCAATTCTATTACAGTGAGAAGTTTAATGGTATATGACTTAGGTAGGCATAGATGAGTAAACTTTTAGGCACAGGAAATATCCTGAGGAGTCTTATTTAGAAGAAACAGAAGCAGAAGAATGTAAAGGGCAAAAAGCTCCCTGTGCCTCTCCTACAAAGTCACAATCTGGAGAATGTTCTGCTTTTGAACTTTCTTGGGACACCCCCTTTCTGACTGTAAAAAAACAAAAATAATTTTAGGAGATCTCATTCAATTTGTACAACTGATTAATAATTTTAAGAAAAGAGCATGGCAGCATCACCTCATTAATTTTTTTTTTTTTCTGTTGTGTTTGGGCTTAATCAACTAATATGAAAGAACAGAAAGGAAAGGAGAACCCTGTTAGTGAGTAAATCACTTAGAGTCTCTGAGGCCCTCAGCTAAGACTAGCTGCTCAAGGAGTTGGGCTAGGAGAAAAGTGCTAACACCTCTCTAGGATGGGATAGACTATCAGAATCAAAACAGTATAAAGCCATATATTCTCCTCTGCCCATATCCCTATCCTAAGAGGTACCTCATATTAAGTACAGAGTGGGTCACCTCAAGTATCAGCTTAAGAAACTACATGATAAAAACCATTCCTACTTTCTAGGAATGTTTTATTTAAAAGCCTAAATTTATTTGTCAACTTAGATTACACTGTACTATAGACTAATACATGTTAAAAAGTAGTATTTCTTGAATACTCTTTTCTGAGAGTCATATTAATGAAATTATCAAGATTGCAGTAATGACTGGCAATATTATTTTACAGGATTTTTTTTCCTTCAAAATACATCATTAAAAATGTATTATTTGGCCAGGCAGTGGTGGCACAGCCTTTAATCCCAGCATTCAGGAGGTAGAAGCAGGTGGATCTCTGAGTTCAAGGTCAACCTGGTCTACATAGCTACACAGAGAAACCTGTCTAGAAAAAAAAAAAGGAAAAGGTATCATTTGAACTACATTGTTAGATATACAGAGCAGTTGGACAGGCACAAAATGATTTCTCTGCCAATGGAGGAATAGAAAATCTTTCCTACTGACCAATAAAATAAAAATATTAATATTTAGTAAAATGTTATAATGCAACATTCTAGTACCAGTGCTCTACTTAATTCTACATTCTTAAAACTTAGTTTAGCTAAGGGCCAGAGAGAGAGATAGCTCAGCAGTTAAGAGCACTGGGTACTCTCCCAGAGGACTAGAGTTCAGTTCCCAGCACCCATATGGTGGTTTATGACTAGTTGTTACTTCAGCTCCAAGGGGTCCAATGTCCTTTTCTGGCCTCCAGAGGCACCACACACATGGCATAATACACATTTATACATGTAAAAAATATTTTTTTTTTTTTTTAAAGAAAATGATATCTGTGTATGGTGCTACATACTTGTAATCCCCAAACTCCAAAGTCTGAAACAGAAGGGTGATGTGAGTTGAATGCCACCTTGAGCTACATAACAAAATTCTTTTTCAAACCAAAAACAAGATAGATGAGATGGACAGACAAACAAGGGTCCCAGCCAGGCAACAGGCCAAGGCAGGAGGATTATGAGTAGGAGGCAACTCAGTGGGACCCACGTCAACAATAAAAATGAAAAGAAGAGCAGGAACTAACTAGCAGTAAAGTAGTTGGCTAGCATGTATTGGGCCCTAAATTCAACCACCAATATCACTAATTAAATCAGAGTTAAGATATAATTTACACCTTTCCACTTTTTGTCAAATAGGCTATTTATTAGGGAAAATACAGCTGAAAGCTATTACAGATTTAGATTTGTCTGTCAACTCAATCAATATCTGATTAGGATTTCCCTATAGGATCTTTCTGAGGGAGAGACATGAAACTCTTAAGGCAGAAATCTCTCATTACATAGTTTCCTCACTTTACCTTGTTTTCTGGGTTTTTTGCTTGTGCAGTTGATGAATAAAGGAAAAAGCAGTTATTGCTACAAAAAACAATATCCTTTTCCATCCTTTTGGTGTTCTCTCTGGAACTCTGAAAAGCAAAGGGAAATTTGTGGGACCTCAATACAAGCTAATGAAACCAGTACCCCAAGGACTTCTAATTCTCAGATGATATTCAAAAGTGAGATGGCACTGTCCCAACATTCACCCTCTGATAATTTTCCACATAAAAAATAATGCAGAGCTGGGCCTTTAATCCCAGCACTTGGGAGTCAGAGTAAGGTAGATCTCTATGATTTCAAGGCCAGCACTATAAAGATAATGACCAATTAAAGAAGGAGGAGGAGGAGGAGGAAGAGGAGGAGGAGAAAAAGAAGAAGCAGAAACTACACTGCCCATATCTCAGTGTTTTAAAAATGTGCTTCTCATCATGAACATTTTAACAGTCCATTGTAGCTATTTGGTTTGAAGCTGAGTACACTGAATATGTGCTTGCATATTGTGTCCTGTGAAGCACTTTGCCTTGATGCAGGATTCATTGCCAAAAATATGGAGGTAGGGTGGGTCATTAGAATAATAATATAGTACCTTGTTCACAAAGGTCAGATCCTTGAATGACTTCCGCACACCACTTCCAAGAATAACCACTTTGCAGTGACAACACCACTGTGGTCGGAGTGATGCACTTTCTGCTATACCATGATTAGAATCTTTATATCCAGAAAGACCTACAGGCAATGGACTTTTGTTAGCACACAGTATAAAATTAAACTGTAACAATTAATTACAACCTGGATTATTGATTTACTTTATATTATGCTTTAATAAAATCTTCTAAGCTATGGTGACAAGGCATCTGATATTTGACACTGATATAGAAAAAGGAAAACACCCACACCAAATAACCAGAAAAGGAAGTTAGCATGAAATAATCAAACAAATGTAAAGCACTGAGACCCTTCCTCAAATGTGTACAGTGTATCAACAGAGACCAGACCCACTTCTTGAAAGGTAAGATGATACTGCAAGTTCTATGGGAGATAAAGAACAATAGGTACAAATGACTTATATGATTTTTAGCATCAGAGAGAAATACGAAAGAGCCAAGGTATATTTTAAATATATTTTAAATAAGGGATCAGAAGAGCTGGTCTAAAAACAGTGTGCATCTCCCAGGGAGAGAGGTGGAGATCAAGGCAGAAAAATGGAAGGCTAAGATTGTAGAGAGTTCAAAACTAACTAACATACATAACTTTAAAAAAGAGTTCAAAGATGAGAAATGAAAAGCAAATAGATTCTAGTAAAAGTTTAGGGAAAACAAAATATTACAAGGAATCTGGGGGATGAGGAAGTGTTGAGGGATGGAGCTGGCACTTAAGATGCCAGTGAGCTAGAAGAAAAGCAGGCCTGAGGAAGATGCACCAGTTCTCAGATTTGGGGACCTAGGCATCCCTGTGGGAAGAAAGATGCAGAGGGTGTACAAAGGCAAACTAAAAAAGTGACAGCAACATCAGCCAAGCAGAACAGACAAATACTAGCTATGGCCTCATCTTTAGTCAGGGCTATGGTCAATCTTGATGCCAGTATGATGCCATAGGCAAGAGCATAGAAATTCACATCACACTACAGAAAACAACAGCCAGAGAAGGTTAATTTATTAAAGATTATATAACAACACACTGCCTATTATTTGTTAAAAATAAAATCAGAATTTCAAAAAAGAGTAGGCTTAACTTTTAACCAAGAATGGAGTTGAGATTAACAAAAATCTCACTAGCTCACCATTGCTTGTTGGAGGAAATGGTACATTAGGCTGCTTCAGCCGGTAAGAGCTTGTTAATCTGGGAGGATTTGCAGATCCTGGTGGAGGCCCACGAAGAAGCAAATGCTGTCGATACTCCAAACCTGGGTTTACTCTGTGGCTACTGACCAAACCCATGGATGGAACATCTGGAGCATTACTAACCTCATAGCTGTTAGGAATTCGCACATGAAGAAGGTCGGAAAACGCAGCCATAACACTGCTAATGTTCTAAAACAAAATTTAAACACTGTGTTACTCAACTAGAAGAAAAGTGAGCCACTGAGCAGAATTAATACTTAGGATAATGCTATCTTAATGATATATGTATATATATTACAAAAGACCTCAATTACTTTTATTTAAAATTAAATTATTTTCATGAACTAATATACAAACAAAGCCTTCAATAAACAGAAATCTTAAGGGTTGCAACTGGCATTGGGATCTGTACACAGTAAACTATTCTAGCTACCTTGGTATCTTATAGGCCTAAAAGACACAGCCACAGGAAATGAGAAGGCCCTCATGATACTTATGGGAAAACTCACTTCTATCTACTGTACTGTAAGTCTGATCTCCAACAACATGTTTTCATAAAACATGGGAGTTTTAAAAACAAATCCTTGACAGATCATTAGTGCTATTAGCATGAGTTGCCTGTAAAAAATTTGTTGCTTTTGTATACTCGATTATTGACTAAGAAAGGCTTCTTTCTACAGTTCTCTAAAGCATACATCCTTTTACAAGAGCACAAGAAATCTCAGCTCCTATTCTTTTTGCCTTGGCTTAGGTTCAGATAAATGTCATATTTAATAGTATGACACTTCACGATGTCTGAAGTGACTCTCTGCCCTATCCTTATCATTTGTTTTATTTCCCTGAATTGTTTCATTTTGAGTCACTGACAGACCTTTAACAATGGGACACACTCTGCAGCATAAGAAGTGATGTCATCTTTTACCTCAGCAGCTGTAGGATGCAGAGTGATTGCTACAGATATAAGACCTGATCTGGGACCATTTGGGGATGAACCAAAAGGTGAAGTAAAAAATAAAGTGCCGGGCTCAGTTTTGATGTCATTTCTTCTTGATTCTGAACCTAAAAGGGGTAGGGGAGAAAAGAGTATTCATAGCTTTCAAAGTCAAAATATTTATAATAGTAACTTGGTAGACTAAATTAATAAGACTAATCTCTTACTTTTCCCAGAAATGCTGGGAAGAATTGGAATGATGGGGGATGGAACCGGTTCTGGAGGCTCTTCTTTCACCAACGACAGATCTGGGTATCTGTTCACCTCCACACCAACCACACTCTCAGGAGAAGATGAGGGAACAAAACTGTCAGGAGTGTCCCGGTCACCATAGTGATCCTGTATCCTGCAAGAGGAGCACACAGCACAATGTGCAAATTTATTGGGGTTGCTCACCAATTCCACAGTAAGGATACTTTCAGCAACAGGGGTAACATAACTGCAACTGGATCAGTCATTACACTGCTAAGAAAACAAACTATACCAGTCTATGTTCAAGTAACACCTCATGTGACTAGAGATGCATCTATATTGCTGCTGTGCAGAGCGGCAAGATGAGAGAAACAGTCACTGTGGTGCCATAGGTGCTTAATTTTCTTAAATATGGGGGGAGGGGGGCAGACTCCATTGTCTCAGTCAAGGTTCTGGTTACCAGAGAGATAGTGAGGCCTAAGCTAAGAGTATAGAACTTTGTCATGGATCTTCTATCTTTCATTTCTCCTACTCATATTTAAAAAGACATTAAAAAAAAAAAAAAGACTTCTGGACAGTCCGGGGAAATTCTAGGCTCCTTGAAGAGTCTAAGAGAGAAAGAGCAAACTAGAAAGCTTTATTAAAAAGCTATAAAAACCATATTTAATTTCATGAGTCTAAAGCCCTCAGAACTTGGACTGCAAAAAGGCTATATTTTTCTCCAAATTGCCATCTAGACTTTTTGAACCTGAGACATCTAATAAAGAGAAAAATGAGAAATTAAAAAAAAAATCCAGAGATTAAACAGACACCTGTGTTAGATCACCAAATACATACTCTATATATGAGTCTTTTCACAAGGCTGGAAAGAAAGAGCTTCACTCTAGTGATAAGTTGGGAATTCTTAGTTGCGAGGTAAATGAGAAGGGAGACCTGGATTCCAAACCAACATTTGACATTTCCATGTGGCTACAGAAAACATCTATCCTGTTGATGTTGTATACAGTGGTAAGTATTCTCAATAAAGTATGACACTTCAGATTAAATGGATATCTCAGAGCACAGAGATTCATCATATTATCATTAAGAGAAAAAGTCTACAGAAGTTCATATAGATTCTTTAACTAGTTGAATAGTAAAAACAAAGAAGGTGATTCTCTGAGTAAGATTATTGGAGGCAAAAGAACTAATACAAACTGGTGATATGGTTTCTGTAACACAGAGACATTCTTTTCCATGATACTGATGCTGGATCTCTCATTTTAGATGCCTTACAAGTATCAATATATCCAACAAATCCCAAAAACTGCTTAGAAAAGGAAACTCTGAAATACTCTGCATGGAGTTTTTCCCATAACCTCAATGTCTATTTGATTATCATGGCATATAATACTTAAGTTATGAAGACTTTAAAAATGCACAAACTAATTGTACTTCAACAGTAATGATGCCTAGGACAGTTTATATTCAAGAGTACTTTAGACTTCAAAAGGTTCTAAATACTATTCCTAAACACTTTATGCTAAGCACATTATTTTAAAAGAAGCAACTAATATTTAAAAGTAGCTTCTAAGGCTGAGAAATGGCTCAGTGGTTAAAAGTACTGGCTGCTCTTCCAGAAGACCTAGTTTTGATGTCCTTTCAAAAGGACACAGTGTGCATAGCATGGATAATAACCTGGAACTTCAATTCCAGGAATTCAATGACCCATTCTAGCCTCTATGGACACTAGGTATGCATGTGGTATTCAGACATAGATGCAGGCAACACACACATACATACACACACACACATACACACACACACACACACACACACACACACACACACACACACTCTTATAAAAACAGTTTCTACCTTAATTCTTCATGATTATTATGAGGTGGTGTTGGAAGTGAGGCAGGAACATCCACTGTCTTAGGGCCTGGAGCAATAGCTCGAGCCAACAAGTCATCCTGAGGTCTGAAAGGCAGCTGAAATGGCTTTGGTCCTAAAGATCTGGCAACTGCAAAATCAAACACATAGAACCAATAAATAGGGCAAAGGTGATACATAGATGGCACTGTACAAGTTCTGTGAACATTAATACATAGCATTCAAAGGTAGATTCTTCAGAGGTGTAAGATGTAGATGCTGTTATCATACCTTCATGGCTCACCAACACGCCAGCTTTTCCAGCAAGTTCTTCAGTAGTTGCAAACCCATTTGCCATCTTCTGGCAAGCCATAGGAGGTGGTGTAGGAGGAAGAGAGGCAGGGGGTGTTGGAGGATTACTTAAATTATTCTGCTGCAGGAGATCAAAAAATTTTAAATTATATGCTACTGAGCAAATATGTATTGACCTTGCTAAAACCTAATTCTGTGATATTTTAGTACAAGGAAACAAGACTATAAGAAACATAATACAGAGGCATTTCCATTTCCAAATGTACAAGAATAGACACACATGCACACGCACACACACACACGACCACAAGAATATCAAAATGGGGATGTTGTTATCCATTTGCCTAGTTGGCCCAGCTTGAATATTCAGCTTTGAAATGAAGAACCCAAGTTTTGTTACACTTAATTTTATTTAGTGTAACTTTTCTTAAGTTTCATGATTACAACAACCAATAAAAAGCAGTTTTAAAGTTGAATAAGTTGCAAAAAGTTGTTAAATATTCCTTTACTCAACTTTCATTAAAATAGGTCCTGTTTCTATAAAAATGTACAATTTGTAATTTTTAACCTATAATTGCATTTTACATTTCAGATATGAGATCCTGGACTGTCCAAGATCTCTAAAAGAAGTAAAAAGAGAAAAAAATAATAGTAAAGGTACCAAATATACTAAGAAATATAGTTGATTTTCAGTTATCCCTTTCAGCCTTACATTTGTCACCAATTTGTCATTTAAGTCTCGGTCTCTCCAAGGAATGCTGGTGTCACCCTGTAATAACTACACATAATAGTGCAGTGCAAGGGGAGGTTACAAGAAGTAAGAAGGAAGAGCAACCTGCACTGAGGAATTCTAATGGAAGAACAAGCCATAAGGACAACAAAGGGAGCATGGTTATCTTATTAACAGAAGAAAAGCCACCAGAAAAACAGACACTGTCACATATTTCTCAAAGTAATCATTTTGTTTGAGTCAGACGTGAAGTAAAGTGATCTTATGATGCAATCATAAAAATATTTTAAAAGTAATATTGACTCGATTGACTTTATGCTATTTTGGCAACCTGAGAATTAGTGCATAATTTCAATTAGCAACCTACATTATTTGATAAAATATATTAAAACTTTTAAAATTCATTTTCCAAAGTAGAATCTAGCCATACTTTTTATTCCTACTATGTACCGTCAATTTGATTCATTTTAAGAGTTAACAAAGGTTATAAGGAAAAACATATTTCCTTCACAATGGACAGATATAACGGGTATTTTCCACATTTGTATTCTTATCTCTAGGAAATTTCAAGCATACATATTAGAAACACTTAACCAGATACACTTTCATCTTCTAGCTGAACCTAACTTCAATGAATCTTGGGAGACTCCATATAAAATAGATGCAAAACTAAGCCACATTCCCCAGTGGTGGGAAGCTCTCCAACGTGAAGCAAGGCGGCACCCTGGCAAAGAAACATACCTTGTAGATCAACTGAGAATAGTAGTCTGAGACCCCTTCAAGGGCGGCACTGCCAAAAGTTCCTAGAAGTCGAGTCCCACTATTAAATTGGCCACTGCCATAAGGAAGAAAGTGCGCAAAGTTCACTCCAATGATCGGTTCCATTAGAGGGAGCAGAGAGAGCTGCTATTAAAAAACACATTTAAAAGTAATGTACATGATTAACAAACATGGAAGTGTTTTGGGGCTTCCTAAGACCTGAAGTCAAATAAGGATCGTGAAAAATAAGACTTAAAAATCTCAAGATTCAAAATGCTGGAAACTACAGAGTCTCTGGGATATATGTCAAATAAGTTTTATTCCCATCTGTTAAAGAGATGACAACATGTGCCTTACCAGAAAAACATGCTCCTTATCTTTGTTTAGTAAGAACCGGGCCATGAACTGAGGCCAGGCACTGCCAATGGGAACAGGAGTTGGGGGAAGTATGTCCTCTCCCCACTTTTGTAATAACCACAAAGGTGTAACAAACAGAGTTTAAATGAGAGTCCATGGCTGCATTTCTCTGGATCCAGAGTGACAAGAAATGGGGGTTACAATGTTCCCTGGTGTTGAGGCTGCTCTTTCTGAACATACGTAAATCTTGACCATCACCTACTAATCCGTCTACTGGAATGTAAATCTCAAGTGCCAATAACATAAAGTGCAGGTTTGCTAGCAAACAAAGTTCCTTAGTTTCCTTGTCCAGATGTCCTTTATCCCTATTTTATCTCTATTTTAATTAGGAACTAATTGTAATAAGGTGAAAGCTTCCATTTCATAGGGCTGAAAGCACTTGCTCTCTCCCCCTCCTGGAAGTGGCAAGGGCTGTTCTGACAGCTCACCTGTTTCAAGTGGGTGAAGGAGTCAGAGCTGGAATACACAGCCTGCTTTTCCTCTTCATCCTTCTTCCTTTTCTTTGAGCGAGGTGCTGCTTTCTCCCCCGTCCTCTGAGTCCGTTTGCTTCGCTGTTTCTTGGTTTCACTTCCTCCATCTGTTTTTGGCAACTGGCTGTTGCCACCTCCAAAACCACCTTGCATTTGAGCCCCCAAAGTTTGCTAATGTAATTGGAAAGGTTAAGAAGTAAGTAACTACCCACATGTTTGATTCTTAGTTCATGCTAGACCAGCTCCATCTTGTGATTCCTATTTCTAACATGGCATCGCATGTTAAGATGGAAGTTACACAGTGAGGTTGTTTTCTGAAGTAACTGTTTCCCTTTCCTTCTGCATTCAGGTATATTAAAATATGAAAAACAGCCAGCCTCAACATTGTAGGAAAGTTTAGAACTCCTAGATAGAAGAATGAAGTAGGACTCCTCTCTATCTATGCTGGAGCCAAGGAGGCACCCAGCCATATGCCTGGGCAGCTTCTGTACAATGGCCTTGGCAATTTATTTTTGATCCCCCATAGGAACTAAGAACTGCTGTAATCTGAGATCTAGGGCTAATTTACAGGTTCCAGGAACATTTTAAAGCCCATTCATCTGAGTTGAGAGAGCAGCTGCTAAAAAGCAGTAAGATGTCATACTGGCCCCTCAAACTAGTGTCAAATTCTACATTTGAATGAAAACATAATGGCTATATACTTAGCCAAAAGAAGAGAACACAGATGATAACAAATTAATCTTTCCTTTGCTTTAAAAAGGATTTATTTATTTCTTTATGGATGTGTATGGGTGTTTTAGCTGTTTATATGCATTATATATACACCAAATGCATGCCTGGTGCCTGCTAAGGTCAGAAGACAGCATTAGTCATCTGAAGCTGGAGATACAAATGATTACAAGCTACCATGTGGGTGCAGAAATGAAACTCAGGCCTTCTGCAAGATTCATAAGTCTCTTAATCACTAAGCCATCTCTATATCTAGCTTCCTTTTCTTTTTCTTTTGCCTTCATGGTTATGAAGAAGTGACAGTAAAAATACAGGTCTTTAAAAAGGTTTTAGCTAAACCTGTATGTATCAAAATCAAAACATAGGAATAGTTTTCATGCTTTCTTATATCTAAAATTAATATTAATGTTTTGTTGTAAAACAGTAAATCAATTCAGCATATAATTTTTGAAGGCTTTGAAAATTACAGCTTCCAAAATGTTCTAAGTAACATCACATGAGTGGCAAAACTATAGACAAAGGGAAATAGGGTAATGATTTTAGCTTATGAGACATAGAGTCTATCTAAACTGCTGGCTATGGCCTAGTACTGCAAAAGCAGCCATATGCTTTTTATAAATGAGTTGACCATAGTCCAATAAAACTTTTAAAATTCATGGACAAATTTAAATTTCATTAAATTTTCATTTATCGTAAACAAGTACTTTTTCTTAGGTTTCTCCCAACCATTTAAAAATACAAAAACCATTCTTAGCTCATACAAATAAGGTTGAAGCAGACTGACATTGCCTATGCCTGGGTAGATCCCTGATTTCTCTAAGAGCAGTACCAGAGAAACAAAGCAGCCCCTGGGACTGATTAGAAATGCAGACTGTCTGGTCCACCAGACAGCAAATGAACCAACAATCTCTGCCTTAATAGGGCCACCATGATTGTGTAGGCAGCATTTCTCCAGCATTAGTACATGTTTTTACCAGGGGAATCTTGCTGACTGATGCATTCTGATTTAGGACTATAGTAGCACAAGAAATTCGGTATGCTATAAAACCATTCCAGGTAAGTGCATGCTGCTGGTCCTTAAGGAATGACCTTTTTCGGTACTAAAGGCCTACGAATTCTGTAACTGTATTATGAGAAACTGACCAGGTAAGTATGTTAAGTATGCATACCTTAGTCACTTTAAATGCTTTACAGGCATTATCTCCAATTTTCACAATTATCCTAAAGAGCAGGTATAAGTATATTTTAAAGTACAAGTGTAGAAAATTGAAAAAGATTTGTATTTTGTTTTTTTATTATTTTGATGTTTTTAGTATTTGTAGCTCAGGCTGTCCTCAAACTTTTAGCAATCTTCCTGCCTTAGCTTCTTGAGTGCTAAGATTACAGGCGGGTACCACCATGTATAGCTCCACAGGTTTGTTTGTTTTCATCTTAAGGGCTTACACCTCATGCTCATTCTCATATATTAGTTTCTGCTTTTTATACTTGACATGTACCTGCTTCCTTGTGCTATTAAACATTCTTGTATGGCACAAATTTTATTAATATGCTGAAGGTAAAGTTTATGTCAGTAAATGTGATGTGAACACATGGGCTTCATTCACACAGACATTTGTGATTGGTCAAGTTCAAGAAGCTATCTACAAGGTTTCATAACCAACTTTCACAAAAGAAAATGAAATTAGGAAAAGATAGTGGAAAAGAAAGAATTGCAGCACATGGGGGAGCAGAGAGGTCCTGGGGATGAGGGTATCCAATATTCTCAGAGGCAAAATGCCTTGGAGACAGCAGGCCTAAGTAGCATATTTACTAGAAACATACAACTAGAAAAGAACAACCACAAGATGCACTGTATGCATGCATGAAACTCTCAAAGAATAAATTAAAAGAAGGAAGAGACCACAACCACAAATTAGACAAAAGTAACAACTGCTAGGGCAATGCTTAATCTCTACTGAATGATAGGAGACAACTGAGAACGATTACAGCCAGCCAATACAGCCACCAATACTTGTAAGAAGATAAGCTTCGTTATTCTTAAAATTGCAAATTTGGACAAGAAAAAACACTACCGCACTTCAATTAAAATGTAAAAATTATAACGTTCCAACCGAGCAGCACCCCAGAGAAGCTGTGTGAATGCACTAAAACCACCACTACTTATGGAAGACAAGGAGTGAAACAACAAGCAGCCCTATTCCAAAGACGGAAAAAACTCCTGTTTGTGAAATATCTTAATGAAAGTTTACTAAAATGGGGTCATTCTGCAATCAAAGCATGTATCTAAAATTGCCTATCATACAAATGAAAAGAAAATCCAATGTTAACACTTAAAATGGATAGAATATCGATACATAGAAAACAAAGATGGAAATAGTATCCGCATCTAAAATCATGTTATTTTATGACACCAATAGGTTTCCAATAAGGGTGATTCCTGAGAGTACTCAAGAAAAGTAAGACAAGTGCAGGAGCTGTCTTCTAAATTTTAAAGAGGCTAATGGAAATTATGCACTTATAAGGTTCACACATACTTCCTTTGCTATAGTTCATCAGCTGAAAGGCACATATACAATAATGTTTGCTTTATATAACATATTTTGTAAATATAAGTAAAACCAGGGTTCCATAGAAATAAAAACAAAAAAGCCACAAAATAGTTTTAAAATAGTAACTTGTTGATACTAATCTGCTAAAATTACCAATCTGACACTTACCAATCCTTCTGCTGGGTTCTGTTTTACAGCCAGTTTACTGTCCTTTACAGAACTGTCATCTGAAGTGAAAGTGCTCTCAGGTTTCTGGGTTAGAAGGGAAGAGGCCTTTTTATTTTTTAACAAGTGTTTTAGTAGTTCATTTCCTGTATCTCCTTTGGTAACAGGGGCTCCAGCAGAATGGGAGACAGGACCAGCCATGGTGTCTTCGATCTTACTACCAGTTTTCTCTTCTACATGGGCCTCCTCCTGATGTGGGCATGGTTCTGTCTCAGCCTTTTCCAGCTTTATCGCTTCAGCTTTGCTGGGGGGTTCCATGGAAGGCTTGTCTGCCTCTGAATTAACTTGTGTCTGCTGATTTGGAGTTCCTTTTATGAATTCACCGCTGGGAAGTTTGTTTTCTGACTCGGTACAGGGCTGGCCTGTTGCCATACTGGGAGTGGGTGGGCAAACTGGCTCCATTGAATCTTGTTCCCTTTGCTGAGGAAGCTCACTGGGTATGCTTATTGTAGGAGTGGAGGTAGTTTCTGAGATGCCTGGGGTGAGTAGAGCAGTTGAGTCTGAGTGGGGGGTAGACGGTGTTTTGATGGATTCTACATCATCATCTTTTTTCTTTTTTCTTGTTCTTTTCTTTTTCCCCTTTTCTTCTGGGATTATGTCAGAATACAACTGAATGAGAGACTGGCTTGATCCTGAATAATTTGGGCCCTGGGATACAGCAGCATCTTGTCCACATGGGAGATTGCTAGTAGCTCCTGGAGGGGTTCCTGATAAACCTGGTGGGAATGAAGGCCTCAATGGGGAATGCTGAAAGCTGGACCCAGAAAGACTCCCGGGTCCTTGCTTGACAGAATGAAAGTTTGGGCTCCCACTGGGAGCAGATGGTGAATCTGGAACAAAGGAGGGAGGTCCTACTTGCCTTCGCTCATTGGTTTGCATGAAAGTTTGGTTTGGGGGTGAATTAACAGATGGTTGTTGGACATTCTGTTGTTGTAAAACTGGCCCCATTTGCTGCTGATGTTGTGGAGATTGTTGAAGGGGTCTTGAGGGTTGCAAAAACTCACAAGGTCTGTCAGAACTGTAGAATGGCATCTGGGACACGGGTGTCCTGTTGACTAGCTCAGCACCCATCAGACCGTGCTGCTCCATTTCCATCCTCTGCTGCAGAGCTCTCTGTCTGTCTACTTCTTGCATCAGCTGGACTCGCTGCCTTTCCTGCTGTTCTCTTAAGCGTTCTTTACGCTCCCGCTCTTGAAAACTTTCACTGAAAGGGTTGTTGTCATCAAATTCTACTCGAGGTGGTGGTCCACTCTGTGGATTTGCACTTGACACTGCTCCTGGGGCTGATGTACACGTTTTAATAGATAGTTGGGAAATTGGGGGCTGAATCCTAGGAGGGTTAAGGGGCAGATGAGCAGGAGCACTATTAGGTTGCCATCCAGGTAAACTGGGTATTCTAGCAGGGCTGGTATGTCCAGAAATGACTCCTGTATGCTGCTGATGTTGAAGCTGCTGTGGTACCATGGGAAAGCTGGGTTGGTTCATGGTGGGTGGAGTGGCACCTGGAATAAGAGGTGTCTGGGACTGAACCCCTGGCATGAGGATGGGAGGGGCCAGGGCACACTGCTGCTGTTGCTGCTGCTGTTTGATTCGATAATCTTCAATCAATTCAGCATGCTCTTTCTGTTGTTTACGGATCTGAAACAATAAACATAATTATTACTCAAACATATACAAGGCAGGCACCATACTAAAACATTGGTTGATAATTTTGGTGGCCTATAATCTGAGTTAGATTCCTGGAACCGGCATGGCAGAGGTAGACAGCAAACTCCTGAACCCAGTGACCACACATATGCTGTAGTACATTTGATCATGGGCACACAAACAAAAACATTAAAAACCAAAACAAAACTTGTTTACTTATGAAAATTCTTTACATATTAAATATCCACAAAAAATTCAAAACTAGTTTTCTGAAAATAGCATTAAATTCACATGCCAAACTACAACATATCTTACTATTAAAGATAAAACGGAAAACAACAAAGTACAATGCCACAGAGGTAACATTAATATACAAGGTTAGAATAACTGAGAGTGGACTATTGTAGTCATTTAATAAGATAACTTTCTTTTTTCTTTTCTTTTTTTGGAGACAGTGTTCTCTGTGTAGCAATGACTGTCCTGAAACTTGCTTTGTAGACCAGGCTGGCCTTGAAACCTGAGGTCTGCCTGCCTCCCACGGTTGGAATTAAAGGCATGTACCACCATGTGTGGGTAATAGTCCATTTCTTAAATATGTAAAATAACACGTTTTTATTATTATTAGCGGGATCCTGCTCCTCTCTTGTCCTGAGTGCACGCACACACGCACACACACACACACACACACACACCCTAAACCCACTGCCTCTCTTTCTCCTCCACCAGCCCAGACCCCCATGTGATGCAGTGGAATTGATGGTGTGTGCCTGTGCCTGTGGCGAGAGTGCTTGCCTGCCCGCCTGCTATCCCTCTCTTAGATCGATGAAACCCTAAATTTGATTGCTGACACATTCAAATTATAATTTTAGAAACATGTCAAGCTCTGAAATGATTATTTTAATGTTACTAATTAGATTCTTTTGTTTTTGAGGCAGGGTCTTTCTCTGTGTAACCTTGGCTGTCCTAGAACTCACTATGACCAGGGTGGACTCAAACTCAGAGATCCATCTGCTTCTGCCTCTTGAGTGCTAGGATTAACTTGAGTGTACCATAACACCTGGCTTTATATACATACATACATACATATATATATATATGTATGTATGTATATAATTACAAAGGCCAGTTCATTTCCTTTTTAAAAAATGTGTTATACACTATACTCCAGGAAAAGGGCAGTTGAGATGTAATGCATTTTCTGAGCACCCCCCCCCCCCTTTGGAAACTAGGGAAGAAAGTTACAAATTGATATGCACATTTTAAAAAGTAGTCACCATATATGATGTGTATTAACATATTTAACCCAGTACTTATAATAGTAATCAAATTTACTTTCTTGGATTTCCTAGGCAAGCTAGCATATATTTTGCAAAATAAAAGTGTTTGGTCTCCTCTACAGCAGTGAATAACTTTTTGTTTGTTCTTTTAAAATCTACTTTATGTACGTGAGTGTGCCCACATAACATAGTATGGACATAGAGACTAGAGAACAACTTATAAGAGTTGCTTCCCTGATTCCACCTACTGAGTTCTAGGGATTGAACTCAAAGTCTTGACAGCACACACCTTTACCAATCAAGAAGCCAGCTTGCCAGCCCATTCCTATCTCTTTTTGTTCTTTCTTACCAGTTTATGGTTGGAACTGAGAAATTAGATTAGATTGATAACCAGAGGCAGTGGGACATAAGAGCACATGGAAGAGTATCTGGAACACACAGGGTCCTCCATGTCTTTCTTCTGACATAATTTGTGTGTGGCAATGTACACACACATATGTATGCAATTTAGAGGTCAATTTTGGGGGTTATTCTCTCCTTCCACTCTGTGACTTTCAGTGATCAAAATAAGGTTCTCAGTCTTGGAAACAAGTGCCTTTACACAATGAAGTATCTCAATAACCTGTCTCTGTCATTTCTTCTTCTTCTAAAAATATCACTATTGGTGGAGGCAGAGTAATTATCTGGGATAATAACAGTCAACTTGACATTCTAGCATCACCTGGGAGATGGGCCTCTGGGTATGCCTGTGAGAGGTTATCTAGACTATGTTAACAGATGTAGGAAGATCCATCTTAATTTTGAACAGGACCATTCTTTGAATAAGGAATCCAAAATTGCATAAAATGGAGAGTGAACTGAACTCTAGCATGCACACAGTTGACATCTGTTTCTTGCCTACAATTGCAATGTGACCAGCTCCCTCAAGCTTCTGCTGTTTACTTTTCCACCATGATGGATTGTATAACCTGGAATTGTGAGCCAACATAAACCCTTTCTCCCTTAAGTTACTCCTGTGTCAGCAGCAGAAAAAGAAACTAAGATCCCAGTAAGTGCAAAGACTCAGGTTCACTAGCCAGTGTACATAAATAAACTACTTTCTTACTGAGAATACAGGGTGTTACAGGCAATTATGTGATGTGGTAAGGATGTGCCTGCCTAATTTTTGAAAGGAAGTTAGCTCATAAACAGAATTTCACCAATTGATTTGCAAAAAACTAGGCTTTCAACAAAGTTATATTGCTTCTACTCAGTAGGACACTTTTGAGATAAAATCTGTCACGAGAAGAAAAATGACTAAAAATACATTATGTAATTATCTGTTTTAAAGTGTATTTACCATTAGTGAACATTGATACAGAGAATGAAGCTAACGGGAAAAGAAGCTCTCTCTCATTCTGTAATGGTCCCAGTTTGTTTGTCAATGAAACAGTATAATCACCATGTTGTAGGTACACTGTGTTGATATCTATTACTTGGAGGAAGACAGCTGAGTCTAAAGCCCATAACTAATGATCAAGCATGCCACCTGACCTGGACTAACTTGCCAGTCTGTCAATTGGTAATAATAAGTTGTAGACAAGGTCAAATAAGACAAGACAGAAGTGTTTCCTGGAGTGTTCATTACAAAGAGAATATGTCTATTTCTATGAACCAATACACTCTGAATTTCTTCTCCGCTTCCAGTACTAATATTTTTGAGTTTATAAATTTGTAACTTAAAACAAAGGCAAAGTTTAAGTTCTTGCATACAATTCTATGCATTATCAGCACACAGAGAAATTATAGTCATTATCATATTCAAGAAAGTGTTCCAGTATAGAATACTCTTCCATGTCTCCTCCTTAGAATCAAACTCTTCCTGAATCAAAGTCTTCCCCATAGTTACTGCTAATATACTGCTTTATGTAACTTTTCATTTCAATGTTACATAAATTATTGGGAATGGCTTCTTTTTGGTCAATGTAATACTCTTGAAATACCAAGGTGTATGCATTATCAGCAGTTTCACTCATTTTATCACGGTGCATTATTCTAATCAAAACTTAATTATCCTAAATCTTTGTGATGGGAGATGGTGTCTGCTGTGGAATAATCCTTCTGTGCATTGTGTGAATATTTGTCACAATGATTGGCTTAATAAGGAATCTGGCTGGCCAATAGCTGAACAGGATAAAGTTAGGCAGAAAAGCCAAACTGAGAATGCTGGGATGAGGAAGGGCAGAGTCAGTGGACACAGCAGCCAGCCTCTGAGGAAGCAGGATGTGTAGAAAATGAGGTAACAAGCCATGAGGTGTGTGGCAAAGAAATGTGGGTTAATTTAAGTGTAAGAGTTAGCTAATAACAAGCCTGAGATATCAGCTAAGCGATTTTAAGTAATATTAAGTCTCCATGTCAGCTATTCAGGAATTGGCAGAGGGGACAAAAAACTTCCAACAGGTATCTTTTTGCCTTTTCTCTCTTTGAGATGGTATTTCATTGCATTACATATGCTGGTACTAAACTCAACAACTCAAATAATTCTCCCACCTCAGCCTTTTCTAATAGCTAGGGCAACAGGTATGCATCACTGTGCACAGCCTATCACCATTTATAGATAAACATTTGTGAGAACCCTCAGGTACTAATTCATTAATGTAAATAAATAACTGAGTTCATTTTAAATGTTTCATTTTAAACTTTTAAAATTCAAAGTAATATTAAAACCTTAAAACTTTGTACCTTAAACAATTTTTAGAAACACCTGGTATATGATGGAAGAAAACAGCAAAATGGTTCCATTTTTTGGAAATAAGTCCCTTTTCAAGATATTCCAGTTTTTCCCTTCCCTATTGTATGTGTTTGGTATTTTTGTTTGTTTGTTTGGTTTTGTTTTGTTTTTGTTTTTTTTTTTTTTTTTTTTTTAACCTGAGATAGGGTTTCTCAGATTAATAGCTCTGGCTGTCCTGGAATTCCCTCTGTAGACCAGGCTAACCTTGAGCACACAGAGATCCACCTGCCTCTGGCTACCAAGTGTTGGGATTAAAGGCAAGTACAACCTCTGCCCAGAGGTGTTACTGTTTTGAAGGCTCCTGAGAATGAACTTAGTATCTCATGAATGATAAGTAAACACTGTACTACCAAACTACAGCTCTGTCCTTCACCAAAATAAGAAATAAACATAAAATAATACTATTAAAGTCAGGCAATGGTGGTGCATGCCTTTAATCCCAGCACTGGGGAGGCAGAGACAGGCAATCTCTGTGAGTTTGAGGCCAGGCTGGTCTACAGATTGAGTTCCAAGATAGCCAGGGCTACAAAGAGAAACCCTTGTCTTGAAAAACCAAACAAACAAACAAAAACACAAAACAAGACAAAAAAAAAAAAAAAAAAAGACTATGAAAAAGAATGACCAGTCATTCAAACCATGTATTAGATCAGAGACCAAAGGACATGGCAAAGACAAACATGGAGGCAACTAAGTAGCTGCTAGATCTGACTTTTGTTTCAACCTACATTATCTTTGTGATCCTCATCTTCAAGAAAGTCATATCAAATGATGTGAGAGAATGCATTTGGCACAGTGATTTAATTTCCTTTTTTTTTTTTTTTTTTTTTAAAAAAGTCTTACTATGTACCCTTAGTTGGCCTGGAACTCATACAGATCTACCTGCTTCAGCCTCCCAGGTGCTGTGATTAGAGGTGTATCACCACAGGGCTGATACAGTGATTCTTAGGACAAAAGGAATTGCTACTTTATCCATTTATTCCAGGGTCAATGAAAGGGTATGAAGTATTTCTAATACAGAGCTGTAAGATCACTCTCTTCAATGGCAACCATAAAGTTAGTAAATGGCAGCAAGCATTACTCAGATAGGACAAGGCAGCTACTTCCTTAGTTGTCAAGAGGTAGTTAGAGTAGTGTAATTTATATACCATTTAACAGCATAAACCAAAACCCTAAGCCTTTGAATGTATGCCACACCAAAACAACTCTTCAACTACAGATGACTTCCATTTACAAACCTGTCTATTACCTGCTCAAGCTGTTTCTGAACCATACTCTGCTGCTCAGTAACATGCTTTAGCTGCTCTGCATCCTCTTCTGGGAACTCTCGCCCTGCCTTCTTGGCTGTGCGCTGTTTGGCTGAAAGGGCTTTCTTAGATTTCCTATGTGCACCAATTTGTTCTTCAAGATACTTCTGTTGCATCTGAAGAAGCTGCTGAGTCTCCTGCAACCATTCTTCATACTGCTTACGTTGAGAATCATCTGAGGGAAAAATCAAAATTACAAGTGTGTTAATTTTCTAAAGTGTCCAAAATTATTAAAAGTTAAACAAGTTCATTTGTAAGAAACAATTTCTTTGTAAATATTTGAAAGAAGAATTAAAAATAAAATTCTCAATATTAGAGTTCTATATAACTATAAAGTATCAGCTTTTAGAAAAAGCATTTATTCAAGAAAGCCAGAGAATGCTTGATTAAAACACTAGTTAATACTTAAAAGTTCTGCAACTCCAACCTTCCAAAAGAACCATCAAATTATCTAATCCATAAACCAAACTATATATTAAGTTGTATGTGCATTTTATTATTTAACTTTTACAGATCAGAGAGGCAAGGAAGATAAATCCCACTAACATCCAGAGCATGGATTAGGTAGTCATTTCCCATGCTGATTTCTCTCAGTCTCTCATTTTATGTTTTCCCTACATCTTGGTAGTTGGGGGAAGGTGATATATATACATATATATATATATATATATACACATATATATATGTGTGTGTATGTATATGTATATATTAAACAGGGAGATGAAACGCAGAAAACTTTAGAAAGAAGCAATTTGAAGTCTACATTTTATTAACAAAATATGTAAATTAAAAATATTGATAAGTCATTCATTTTGTAATTTCTGTGTCTACCAGGGGTAGTTAACCAAGCAAACTCTTCCTCAACTCTTAAGACTGCTAACACCTCTCCCCATCACATCTTTGTCTCATACTAAGAGAACTCCTTGTTCTCTTAGAGCACTTTATTCCATTGATGCCAAGTATCCAAAAAAGGTCAGCTCATGTAGGGAAAAATTCTGAGTATTCCTTTTTGACTGACTACAAGACAAAGAGAATCACAATTCTAAAGGTCATTAGCTGAAAATAACATCAATGATAACAGATTATCATACATTAAGATCCAACCAAATCCAATGGGCACAATACAGCCAGAAAAAGCCAGTTGGTTATAGTAGATTACATGTTTTTAATACAAATATGTATTCAAATTATGATCATAATTAAGCGGGGGAATTTCAAAAGGTCAGACTTTGGGTTTGTTCCTAAACCCAAAAGTTCTAGTACATGTATGAATGTGCAATCTAGTGCACTAAATTTGAAGGGCATTTGTCAAGAACAGGCTTTTTCACAAGGTTTCAGAAGTTCTGCTTCTGGTAGAATGAGACCTACCGCAAGGAAAGCCTTTCTGGTTTCTGGAACCAGGAGAGCAGAGGTGAGCAAAATGAAAGATAATGGTGAAAAAAGTTAGCTAAACAGTCTGAAGATTTCAGAAAGGTTCAGTTTGAGGGAACGTTAAATGCTATCCTGAACCACCTTGGGACCCCTAAGGACAGCTAGAAGGGTTAAGTGGCATCTTGCACACTTGACCTTCACACCATGCTACAACCCAGCTTCTTTTAAACATATTCCCTTTGTATTTCCCCAACTAGTGTCCTTGTCATAGGCAGACTGTCATGAGAGCAAATGTAGTTTTAATGCTATAAATTGGAAAGTGCCAAATCTAGTTTTAAAAGAGCAACAATATTGAAGAAAATAGGGAAGATGATTTTCCTGCATTAAAATATTTATTTCTAACTAATTCTACATGCACAGAAGAAAAAAAAAAGCAATGAAAACACATGCCTTGATGTAAAGATGCCTAGAGGACAGTGAATGCTGATAAAAGATGAGGGCACTCAGACTTACAGTAATACTCCTACACTAACTCTGAAATTTCAAAACAACACAAATATAGTCAAACAAGCAATCCCCAGAAAACAGGTAACTTATTAGATTTATACTTACTGACAAAGCCTGGACCAAAATTTGGAGGATTAGGCCTAGAAATCTGATGTGTTATACTGCCATCCTAAAATAAGTAAAATTTACAAATATGTTTAATTCCATATTTCAGTTTAAGTGGGGAAAAATTTCAAAATGCAGGAAAAAAACATGAAAAAAATAGAAAAATTTTAATTTTCTAAAACATGTTTATTTTTCTTTCCTTATAAAAACTAGAATAAATTATTTGGGCAACAGTTTAATATCTGAATATTTATTTCTATCTCTGAACTATATCTTTCATATTTAGTTGAAAAGAAAATAATGAATCATTTATCTGAAATGTAATACAAGGTAAACCAAATACTGTCACAGTTAACATAAAATTTCACATTAAATCTGAGGTTTTGATGATGCCTACCTGGTTTATTTTGTTAATATTTCATAAAAACGTGTTCTAGATTCAATAAATGATACTGTATAGCAAAAGGCTAATTATAGCAAGAATTAATATAGTACACATGTAAAAGAAAATTCACTCATTATAATGCTAGTCTTGTGTTCTAACTAATGTTATTTGAATAGCTGATAATTTCACAATTTCCTGTCAAGGACCTCATAAATAGAACCATGAAAAAAACATTTACCCAGTTGATACAAGTTCTGTTATACATGAGCTGTGTTCAACAGCCAGAAAAATGGCATGTTCAGTCTTAACAGTACTACATTATAGCTGGTGTAACATTTGAAACAGCAGTATAAAGGATCATGAACTTGCTGAATATACACACTGAATTCTTAGTACAATTTGAAAAACTCAGCTATGCTTATGCCTTTACAGTGTATCAAAGGGTGTTTGTAATAAGGAAAAAATAAAAATTATGTGTATAATAAATAAAAATTATAACTGGCAAAGTATATAATTCCAAAAGTACACAGAGCAAGGATACCCTACCCTCACCCCACCCCACCATGCAGATACATGTTTTAAAAGTCAACACAGAAAATAATACATGAAAAGAGTTATTGTTCATAAATTTGATATCATGAACATAGCATAAATGTTTACACTTAAGAGTTGATTATAAATGCTCAATATTAAAAAAAAGACATCTCAAGGAATAATTATACCAAATAGAATAATTACAGACATTTTTTCCTTTTTTTCCAGAAGTTTTACAGTTTAAATGTGATGGATTAACTCCAATGAACAGGATATGAAATGTCTTTCAGGATTAATAACTGAATATAAAGCCAGAAGCTCAAAGGACTTAGTCTCCTTCCCAGTGACTTTCTATCCTTAATGTATGAAAGTCCTTTTCAGGAATTCTGTCTTTTGTTTACACAGTAATGACATCTTTATTTCACTGTGTCGCCAGAAGATCTGCTTCTATTAATTTCTAGGAAGGGCTTCCCTATGATTTGAATTTGGTAGGACATAGGTCCACGTGTCTTCCATAATGAGTGATTTGAGCAGCATTACCTGAGCTACAGCTTGAGGCACCAGGCTCTGGCCTTCGCTGTTTTGTGTTCCAGCCACTGATGGGCCCATGAAAGGGAATCTGTAAAGGAGGCACACAGTATCAAATGATGAGCTTAGAACCAGTTACATGGGTGCATTATAATGTTCTCTTCCAAGGAAGAGAAGAGTAGTGGCAATCTAAGACTTACTATAATCATCTTCAGGGTGCTCAACAGAGTTCTTCCATGAACTCCAGTACCCTCTATCACTATGCATGAAATCAAAATGATTAGGTAGCTATCTTCATGAAGACTAGTAGTGCTGCATTAGAAGTCAGCTAAGCTATTACATACAGAGCCTGGACTCTACCAAAATATTTTTTAGAATACAATATGGTGAAAATCGAACTTCAATGTACAAACTAAGGAAAATTTTCCCAATTGCAACCTTTATCTAAAAATGAATAGGAAGACTGAATATGGTAGTTAATAAAAAGTTTGAGGAAGGTAGAATGCCACCATGTCAGGGCCAGCTTGACTTACATCAGAGTTCAAGCCAGCTTGGGCGATAGAATGAGATACTGGGGTTTTGGGAAGTGAAGAGGACAGGTTGGGGGGGTGCTATCTAGCTCTTTTATATTTAAAAAAAAATAAATACCTAAAAATTTTACTCATTCTCATATTTATTTGTATCTAATGATCAAACCAAGTTTAAAAAATAAAACTAGTGTATACCCTTTATTGTTAAACCCATCTACTGAAACAGTTATTCTAATTTAACCAATAATTGCTTCATGAGCATTGTAGCTTCTTTGAAAACTATCTGTACAACTGAGTCACTGAATGTTTTCACATATTAAGATATACATACAATACAACTTCAAAATATATTCCAAATACAGCAAAGAAGCATTTAAATCATATTAGATTTCAGAATATATATTTATGATTTCTTACTCAGAAGTCTGACTCACTTATCTCCCTTCACCCCACTATAGCACTGGTCACTTGCTGTCTGACAATATCATTAACACACAACACTACTCTCAGAAGGGTGTATCTTGGCTCTGCAAAGCACTCAGAACAGTCATCAGTACACATACAATGTGGCTGACAAAGTATTGCATATCTAACAGACACAGACCCAATTATGTTGAACACACAAAGAGATACTATGATTTTTGATTCCGAGGCCGATGTTTTTTTTTGTTTTTGTTTTGGTTTTTTGAGACGGTTTCTCAGTGGCTTTAGAGGCTGTCCTGGAACTAGCTCTTGTAGACCAGGCTGGTCTTGAACTCACAGAGATCCGCCTGCCTCTGCCTCCCGAGTGCTGCTACTAAAGGTGTGCACCACCACTGCCTGTCCCAAGGCCCATGTTTTAAACTGAAAGCTAAACAAAATCAAGCATTTCATCAACTCTGACTATGAAGTTAAAATATAATAATTGTTAGTATTACTACATGCTCACCAGTAAGAAACATGATTTTCCTATCAAGTGCTGCACATACCTAGTAGGTCACTGCCAATCAATACCTTGAAATTATGATAGCTAGAAAACTTACTGCTAAATCTGTTAATACACAATGATATATGTATATAAGTGTAATCACATAATAGTAACTGTTTTAAATAGTTAATTTGTTCATCAATTTTGTTTTTTTATTATATATCTGAGAAGAATTTCAAATATTTCAAGGATAAAAAGTGATCTTGAGGGAGGAACAGTGCCAATAAATCCTGTTCAGCAATGAAAATCTTTACAAATCACTATGCCTACTTTGACCCTTAAAAAAAAAGCATCTTAATCATATCCAGAGTATCTGCACAGTTCTTTCTCTAAAGCATATGATTCTATCTTCTGACTCTGTATTCTTTTCCATAATCATTTGCACTATCTTTTATATTTTTCAACAAGACTATTACAATAAATTAAGGATCTATTTACTGTTCTGACAGAAGTCAGAGACAGCAGTACAACCAGAGAGCCATTCAAGACGCTAGTCAAAAATACAAGCATGTGGGCACCATTTGGTGGACATTTCCAACCAGCAGGTTTGTAATAAGACAACGAAACTAAATTAAAAAAAAAAAAAAAATCCCACATCATTCTCAAGTTGGAAAATGATCAAGATTTAAGAAGCTATCCCCCGAGTACATAACCACTCTAACTTTAACCCTCTTGAATGCACTACTTTCACTTTTCTGTTAGGTGTTAAAACTAACTCTCCAACTACCAGTAACCAAACATTACATAAGCTGCTGTTTTCCTTTCTCTAATTCAAAGCCGGTTTGGGAATTTTTCATTTCAGAGATAAATTACTTTTTCCTTAACCAATGAGCTTCTCAAATAAAGAAGTATGAGTACTAAGAGATTTTTTTCAAGTTAAAAAAAAATAAACATACACACTTTATATATCCAGCTGACTTTAAATATTCTTTGCTTTCAGAAGATAGATTTTTGAGTTTATATGATCTTTTTCTAAGAAGCAGTAGTGTTTTCATGCACATACACATGCCCCCAAAGAAAAATAACACTCCTACCTACCTGCTCATTACCATTGGTGGCATGCCCATATTGTTCTGTGCCATCACTTTATTTATGCCTTTAAGAGCCACCATTTTGGCTTTCATTATAGGATCTGTAATTGCATCAAAATCTAAAGAAGAAATGTATATTGACATTACTTATTTCATGCTTCAAGATCATGGTTCAAGATATACGACATGGTAAGCTTAAATATCACAACCATTATATAATTTATAGATTCTTATTCTTTATTGTTTAATAACTATCATATGTTTTGATGCTGTATAGAGGAATCCAAAGGTGGTAACAATCTAATCCTGAATTTAGCTACATTTCAGGTATTCACAATGGAAGTTTACTTTAAGACATTAGTCCTTCAGTAAGTAGAACAAGTCTGGCAGCCTACAGGTAATCATAACAGTAAAGTACAGGAATGCAATCCTTATTGGTTCAAACTTTTACAGTGCTAATTACGATGATCTCTTTAGAGATGTAACTAAAGAAATAAGAATTTGCAGTTATTTCCAATACTAAAGAATTCCACTAAATTGGTTATCAGTTTTCAAAATAAAGAAAAAAACTACCAATGCCCCTAGGATGCACGAAAAAAAAGTATTGAGAGGATACTGAAAGAGTATCTCTTTGCATGTAAGTGGGAAAAGGAACCAAATAATGGAATTTGAACTGTAACATTGACACAATGCTTTTTTGTTGTCACTATTGTTTAGAAGAAAGCATTCCTCATATATGTTCCTGTTGATTTTTAATTCATATAAGGCAAGGCACTGAAGAATATGGACTGCATGGATTTGTATTTTTTCTTTAAAAAGCAACCAAAAAACTACTACCAAACACGTGTACACAAACAGCAAGAAGCTTTATTTCTACCACAATTTTCTTAAATTTATTTTCTCATGATTATGAAAGGAGATTCTTTGGTAACAATTGGCAGTTAAAACTAAAAAGAAGGACTAGTTTTCATTAACACTATAAAAAGCTTAATTGAATGAGGTCACAATTCAATGTTTGCATCATTTTGATGGACCTGGAAGGAATCTAAAATTCCTGTTTTTATTTTAATGATCCAAGAAGAAGTAAAATTCTCAGTGCTCTACTCCAAATGAAATTTCAATAATGAAATCTTACAAGCATGTTGCATACACCCAAATGCCCCCAGTAATTTACTTTGGAATTTCCTACCAATGTTAGGGAAGAATGGTTCTGACCGCTGACGAATCATAGCTTGCATTTGTCTTTGCTGCTGCTGTTCCTGCCTCTCTTGATCCAAAAGATCTTGTAGAAGCAAAGGCTGTTCCTCTAGAAGGAGGGGCCTCTCTCTGTTCTGCTGGGCTAACGTTTGAGGAATCATTAGCTGTTGAGGTCCAGACATGCCACCAGTGCTGGACTGATCTGTGAGAGCCATAGTTTGATTTGTAGGTTTCCCTGTCCCTAAATTATGGTTCATTGATGACTGACCCTGAATGAATCCTGGATTTACTGGCACACCCTGAGAAAAAACATGGTTTACCCTAGGGACCACAGTTACATTAGAATTCATGGCATTATCCAAAAGAGGGCCAGGTGGTGCTATTAAAGTAGGAGGCAAACTTGACCCATGGGTGGATGGTGAAATGGGCAGAGTTGGCGAGGAAGGCCCCAAAGGCCTAATGTCTGAATTATCACACTTTTCATTAGAAAGTAAACTTGAAAGGACTGGAGTTGATCCGGTTACATCACAAGAATTCATCACATCCTGAGCAGGCAGAGAAGTGGACCCTTGAATGGCACTGACACCAGAGCCAGCATTTTCCCGATTGTTTCTTTTCTCAAGCATAACTGGATCAGTAGGCAGCAAAGAAGTCTTTTCCCTGTCACTCAGGTCTGTATGAGCAGAAGCCTGTGAGCACAGAGTATCAGCATCACCTTTACTGTCCCCAGTTTTCTTAATTTCACTTTGTGTTTCCTCTTTAGAATGGGGAGATAGGACTTCTGTTTTTATCTCACTGGTACCAGTGGATTTTTTCTGTGGCAAATCATTATCTTTGAGAACCATTGTTTTGTCTTCTTGATCCCCTTTTTTTGGTTCAAGTGATACACCATGATTTTCTAGCTTATCATCGATTGGAACATTAAGATCTAATTCCTCATTGAACATGCTTTTTTTATCCCCTAAGTCAAGTTCGGGATCTGTGTATGCAATGATATCAAATTCCCCTGACCTTAGGAGGTCATCCAGGTTAGGATCATTCGTTTCCAAATTATCTAAAGTGTCCAGGTCATCACCCTTGCCATCCTCTGTGTCTAAATTTAAATTTTCTAGATCTTCATCATCCAAGTCTTTGACTTCAACTTCCTCAAGATCTTTCACATCCAGTTCTTTCACAGAAGGATCATCAGAGTCTAGCTTTTCCTCCAGACCATCCGAAGACTGACTGGTTATCTGTAAGTTATCAGGTGTCGTTTCAGCTGGAGTTGTTGTAGACAAAGGAGCCTCAGAAAATTCACCACCTAAGGGATGACTTAGAGGCCTCATGACAATAGAAGATTGGTGGGCAGGATGACCTTGCTCTTGCTGAGAAGGTAGGGCCTGCTCTAAATTTGGATGCACAGGTAGCTGATTAGGCACACACTGGAGAGGTCGTCTCACTGGGTCTGTGTGCCTAGGGCCTGGAAAATCAGGTCGGGAAATGAAGTTTCCATGTCTGGGATGAGAAGGTGACTCTATAACATTGCCAGGAGAAGCAGCAAATGGCAACCGTGACCTTCCTTCAGGAGTTCTATGCCTCAACTCAATAAATGCTTGGCCTAATATATTATGCTGCTGAACTGGTAGACCCTGTGGAGAAAAATGCTGAGGAAGCCCAACTGGATTATTTACTGGTGGGTTATTTGAAGGTCTAGGAATTTCCATAGACATTGATCTTCTTATGTGTGGGGGTATTCCAGATCCCTGTATTTGCTGAGGAGGCACATGGAAACGATCTTGGCTTGGCATGGGACCATGACTAGCTCCTGGAAATCCAAATCTAAAACCAAAAAAACACCCAAGTAATTAATGATGATGATCAATTTAGAATTGGGACAAGAAAAGTTTTAAATTAGTCTATAGATAATTTTAAAAGGAGAAAGAAATACTGTTGCTAAGCTCAATGACAGTGAAAATGCAAGATACTGAAAGAAACTGGGAGAAAATCTTGATCAAAATGCATAATATAAAAAACCTTTTTTTAATATTTTATATTTAATATTTTTTAATAGACAAAACTGGGATAGTGAGTTGGCTCAATGGGTAATAATGCTTGCCATATAAATGATCTGAGTATGATTTCCAGGACACATGAAGAATAGAACTGATTCCACAAAATTGTTCTCTGGCTGCCACATGTATCTTGTACCTTGCACACTCAAGTACAATTTTTAAAGGGACACAAATGTGTGTGTGTGTGAGAGAGAGAGAGAGAGAGAGAGAGAGAGAGAGAGAGAGAGAGAGAGAGAGAGAGAGAGAGAGAGAGAGAGAGAGAGAGAGAGAAAACTTTGGAGCAAGCGTGACAACCACATTTTGTACACCTCTCTCACATGCAAAAAATGTCTATAATCATAGAGGGGTGGAGGAGGGAGACAAGAGCATCACTGGAATGCTAGTCTTGCCATACTGATGAGTTCCAGGTTGAATGAGAGACCTTATTTCAAAAATATAAGGTAAACTGATAGAAGACACACACACACACACACACACACAGCATCAACCTCTAACCTCCACATTCACATGTACATATATATACTCCCACCACACACACACATAACTTATTTTTTTAAATATGAAAATTAGCAATGGGCACAAACTACAACTAAGGTATAGTAAAAATGGAAATAAAGAATATAACAGCTACAGGTGCAAGATTAAATTATGTCACATTAAAAAGCTCTTTCCTTAAAAGACATCTTGGCCCACTATACAACTCAACTGTGAAACTCAGAGTTTTTAAAGAGCGGCACCTTTCCCGTTTACAACTCTCTACAAACATCTTACATTTAAATTAAGAGTAACATGTAGCATTACCATCTGTCACATCATAAGAAGATTCATTAGGACACAGTAGCTACAGTTTGGAAGATAGGATTTGGCTGGCATGATAAACTAAATCATGAAGATTACAGATATTCTGTCAATATTTAATGACAAAGGGTCTATCAAGAGTCATTAGAGAGAAGTCCTTGACCTTTCCTTAGTTAAAAACAATAATGACTGGATCTCAGAGTGATGAAAGAAGTATAAATCTGTAATAAACTCTAGAATAAGAATACTATTTGCCCAGTTCCTTCTTCTAATATCTACTTAAATCTAGTAGAAAATTAAAAGCATTACCTAAACCCATGAGGTCTTATCCCCATACCAGCAACCTCAGGAGGATAGGGTCCACGGTGATCTTTGGGGAAAACCGCATATCTAGGTCCTAGTGGAGGGATAACAGCTGATCTAATGTTCCCAGGATACGGAGGTGGAGGTCTAGTGAAAGCCTGGTTGACACTCTCTGGCTGCCAGTGTGGAAGGGACATTGGGTGAGGTACTACTGGTGTATCCTGAGGCCCCTTCTCCTGGCGACTTGCAATCTTCTTCTGCTGTTGTTGTTGAAGAATGATTTCACGCAACTTTTGCCGCTAAATGGAAAGAAACAAAATTGCAGGGACCTATAATTAAACATTTAAAAAACTCTCAATGTTTACATTATATGACTACATTGTTTAAAATTTCAAAATGCTTTAAAGCCTCGTAAAACACTACTTACATTTAACTACTAAATACACACACACATAACCCAAAACCAAACAAATAACAAAAACTGGTGATTTGGGTCTTTTTTCTTGGCCAAATAATCATCATAAAAGGGTTTTCACTGGGTGTTGGTGGTGCACAGCTTTAGTCCCAGCACTTGTGAGGCAGAGGCAGGCAGATTTCTGTGAGTTCGAGGCCAGCCTGATCTATACAGAGCAAGTTCCAGAACAAACTCCAAAGCAATACAGAGAAACCCTGTCTTGAAACCCTCCTCCGCCAAAAAAAGTAAGGCTTTTCATATTTAAAGATCTTCCAACAAATTCATGAAGACTGAAACTAGATCCAGGTTAAATCCAATTTAATTAATGTTAATCTTATCAATTCCATTATTCATTTTATTTAATAAACTCTAAAGAATGAGTAAAAAAGAAACTCTATATTTGTGTAGAAAAAAATTACCATTTGATTTAATGAGATTCCACAGATAATATATTTTAAACAACTAAAAAAAACTAATGTTTACCTGTCTCAGTTTCTCGGTGTCAGCTTGAGACATGTTCACAGTGTTCTGTGTATCAGTTCCTCCTGAAGTTGGCACAGGTCCTGGAAGTTGGGAGACACTAGGGAACTGCTGTCCTTGGGAGCTTACAGGAACGTTCAAAGATGTGCTGAAGTTTCCCTCTGACCCAGGACCTGGACGTTCAACAAGATCATGGACAACTTGACTAGCTCCAAAAGAGTCAGACTGAGGCCTGGGAGTCATTGGAGGCTGATCGTACGGATCACGAGCAGCAGAAGGGGAAGCACGGCTGAATGTGTCATTAAGGCCAGGCCCAGGTGTCCTGGGAGTCTGGGAGCACATATCAGGTGGCCTTATCAAAGGGCCAGGTAAACCTGGGACTCGGTTTTGTGCTGATTGCAAAAAAGGATCTTGGTTTTGCATGAGGGATGGTCTTGCAGTGGAGGACCTAGTAAAACCCTCTGAAGTCCTTGGCCTTGGTGTTGCTGGTGACTGAGAATAGGGAACAGAAATCCCAGGTCTTGGTGTCCCAAGATGATGAGCATAAGGATCAGTGTGCCTCTGATTTACTGTAGATGTAACAAACATGTCTGTCTGTGGAGAAGGCCTGGGAGTTGGTGGCTGTTGACTATATGGATCAATAGTGTTAGGCCGGGGAGTACCAGGAGGTTGAGAATAAGGATCTGGATTAGATCGAGCAGTTCCTGAGGTTTGGGAATAAGAATCAATACTAGGACGTGGAGTTCCTGGGGGTTGTGAATATGGGTCCTGAGATGTTGACCTTGATATGGTTCCAGGCTGAGAAAAAGCCCTTGAAGAATGAGTAAAAGATTCACTCATTGGTGGGTGTGGAGTTAGGGGAGACTGGCTATATGGATCATTTGACTGACTATGAGAAAAATTATCGACAGGCCTTGGTGTCAAGGCAGGTCTTTCATAAGGGTCAATAGACAGTCGTCTTGATGCCTGTGACACAGATCCATATGGGTCCTGAGGTGGAGGAGGGTGCAAAGGAGTCTTAAAAGGCCCATTATCCAGTGGGGCAGGTGTTAACAATGGCCGTGCATATGGGTCAGGAAGCCGTTGCCTTTGAAAGGTATCTGCTCTAGGAGATGGTTTAGTAAAGTGATCACTGGTTCCAGCTGCTAAAGGACCTTTTGTAGTTTGTTCTGTAACCACAGGGGACCTAGAAAGGCTAAAAGGTTTGGGAAACTGATCTGTCATCATGGGCCTAGGTGTATCTGGAGGTTTTGCATAGGGGTCACTGTTTGTCATGGTGGAAGCACACAAATCTCTGGCTGGGGGTGGCCTAGGGGATGATGTTTCATTCATCTGAATGGACCTAGGACCTGAAGATAGAGGCATACAATTTTCTACTGGTGTAACAGAACCTCTTCTGGGAAAATTATGGCCCCCAGGAGGTGGTCTAGGCGTACCAACCATTTTTGCATAAGGATCCACTGGAGATGTTGGTCTGGAATGAGATGATCCAGGTGAGAACATTTGCGGGGAAGGCGGCTGAGAATTATGGGACTGAGAAAGACTTTCCTGAATGGGTACTCGGGATGGGGTTGAAGGAGGGGGTGGAGGTTGTGGCTTGACAAACACATCATCTGAAGGTGTGGAAGCAGGGACACTGGGTAGGTGTTTTGAGAATAGGTCTTTATGGAATGTCTGTGCAGGAGACACATTTCCATTGCCAGGCTGAGGTGTCAAGGGACTCTGCGCTCCACTACTTGGAGTATCTGAACCAGAAGGTACTAGATGATGCTGAGAACCAAGTTGCTGTTGTTGTTGTTGCTGCTGTTGCTGCTGCTGCTGTTGCTGTTGCTGCTGCTGCTGCTGCTGCTCATTCTTCACCTGTTCCAACTTCTGAGTGGCTTCAATTTTAGCTTGTTGCTTACATTTCTGACGCATTTGCTATTAGGATGAAGAAAAAAAAAAGAAGAAAGAAAACAACTATCATGGAGAGGAAGGGAGCACAATGTTCATCACACGATGTCAATAGCTAGCACACTGCTTTCTAGTAGATAAATTCTTAACAAAAGAGATTGTTATGATAGCATGTCTCACTTATGCCTGTAGCAGTATATTGTCTACAGTATTTCAATAAATATCTCGGACTAATTTGAACATACTTTACCAAAAACGGAAATCTATTTTAATATTTTTCAAGTTCTATTAAGAACTATTTATGAAATGACATAAATACCTCTAACCTGAAAAACAAAAATGCAATTTAAAAACCAAATAATACAAAAAGCTCCATACCTGTCTAAATTTCCATTCTTGTTCATGCTCCGATTCTCTCTGCTTTAAAGGATCTTTAAAAAGATCCGAATCCATGCGGGAGCTTGGATCGATGCTGTCTTGCTGTTGTTGCCTTTTCATAGAATCGTTTGACATCTGAACTTTATTAATGCGTAAAGCAGCTCTGTTATCTCTGGCTTTTTGCTTTGATATAAAGAAAAAAAAAAATGTCCCAGTGTTTTCAAGATAAAAAACTGTGTTAAATAGTTGAACTACCACCCTAAAAAACTAAAAGTCTCTGCTAAAATAAAAAGACCTGGATAGTAACCCACCATTTCCAAAGTGCATGCTACTACCAGGTAAAGACATTTCTTTGTATGCACTTGAATTATAGCAATAAATCCCACTGTAATGGAATATGTTTTACTATATTTCAAACACATCATCAGAACAAAGAAATAACATGTCCCTCAATTTAAAGAAGAAAATAACAAACTTATCCTCAAACTAAAACAACTGGAAGTCTGAAACGTATATTCAAGGAAAATTAGCCATAAAAATTCTATTATTACTAAATTCGAGGTAAAACAAACCATAGAATTATCCCAAACCCTGCCCCACATTAGCTCCTCCCAAAGTTATCATTATAACTGAATACTGATGCATAGAGATCTAGTAGATGACAATGGCATTTTCTTTTCCCACACCAAGGCTTTTTACTGTGGCTGCAGCTGAAGCTCAGAGAAAATAATTCACTAAGTTGTAAATTCCCTAATCATTTCCAGCTATGTTGATTTCAGAACTCTATAAAGGAAGTCTCAACATGTTTCTTCCACAATGTATAAAGATTCTTTTGTTTGTAAATCTCAGACACAAAAAAAGAAAACTAATCTTATCTTCAAATGCAGCACTATCTGTTAAGAGATAACACCAATTTTAAGATGAGGTAAATTAATTTACTTAATTTATCTTAACAACCCTAAAAATACTCTGGTTTGTTAAAAAGAAATATTCTGTGCTTTTGAAAGAAAAGACAGAAAGATGAGTTAATAGATAACTTTAAAATAAAGCTAACTGCTCGTTTTCTAGATAGTAACAAGTTAAGTTTAATATTGTACTTAAAGAGATCTAACACATAGGAATTATGTAAATACCACATATGGTGCTCTTTCCTGAGAGCTGGCTTTTCTCCACAACTTGGCAATTTGTTTCACTCGAGTGGTCCAGTCTACAATAGAACAGAAGACACATTTTCAGAAACAAGGTGACACAGTGTTGTAAGAAAAGCTACTAATAAATTGCTTATCAAGTTAAACAGGTTGATTATCAATAATCTGAAAATCAGAAATCATCTAGAATTCAAAATGTTTTGAGTTTCAACATGAAATAACAGCTGGTGATTCATTGTTAGCCTAAACAAAGCACAGTCAAAGCATTATAGAAAATTATCTTTAAGGTTTTATGATCAGGTGTAGATAAAACAAATGAAGATCTTGCTTGAGTTTATATTTCAAGTCTAAGATAGTCCAATGACAGGAATGGAAGAAGGGGTGCTCAGTGGTTAAGATCACTGGTTGCCTTTCCAGAGGGCCCAGGTGCCAGTTCTAGTATCCACATGGCACTCACAACCATCTTTTGGGTTCCATGGAATCCAACACCCTCTTCCACCCTCTGTGGGAACCAGGCATCTTGGGGGAAGGGAACAATCATGACCTCCCACACCTAGCTGACGAGATACTGACAGTTGATGGCTTCTAAGGGAAGAAGGATTAATTTTCCTTAAAGGTATGTCCCCTAGGATGTAGAGCATGTTTCAGTGGATGGATCCTATACCACCATAAACTGGACACTGTGGGTTGTTTTGTTTTCAAGAAGGACACGATGAGGGGATGAATCTGGGAAGGGTTGGAGGTGAAAGAATGGATAAATATGATAATTAAAATACATGAGAAATTCTCAAAGACTTAGTTAAACTGACAAGCTCACAAATTTTTGGGAAGTATATAAATGAGCACAAGGCCTAGGCTTACTAAGCATTTAAGGAATCTGTATCTTGAGCAACATAAGATAAACATATGAGGAGAAAAGGACTTTCCAGTGTATTCTTCAAGATAAAGGCATGACATTCAAGAGGAAGAAGTTATTAATGTGACACTACATCCATGACTGACCTGGGAACTCTTCCTTTAAGTTAGGGAAATTAATATTTGTGTAGAGAACTGGTGCTACTGTTGCCATCTCACCAAGAGCCTCCTCCTTCTCCCACTTGAGTGTGCTCCTCTGGGCATTTGACATGGTATCATTTTCTCCTTCTATAGAAGGAGCTGTTGGTGGCCAGGAGCTGTTAGGATCACTTGCAATTGCATTAAATGCTGGACTTTTATCCCTGGAAAAATAACAAAACACTTTCACTTCATAAACAAGGTAACATTCTACTAATACTGTGTTTAAGTTCTACTCTAGAATTTGAAACAAAATAGCTTTAAATATGCTTGATGATCTTTAGTGAAACTCATAGTAAATATAACAAATACTAATGTCATAAATAATAATTTAAAAGACTAAGATAGAGCAATGGTTAGTTTAATTTAAGTTTTCATAGAAAGTAAGATTTTTAAATACCTGACGTCAGTATAAGGGGATTGTGCTATAGCAGGGAAAGTCCCCAATCCACTTCCAGGAGGCAAAGAATTATGTGGAAGATGAGGACTGGGTCCAATAAGGCCATTCATGAGTGGCATCCGGGAAAAAACATCTTAAATGAGGAAAAACAATCATTTATTTTGTAAGATATTCACAAATGACAAGTGGCTTAAATACTTGAAATAAAATCTTTTAATACTATTTTAAACAAGTACCTTTTTCAATATTAAACTACATTATACAGATTAAAGGGTAATGTGCTTGGTTACAAAATTTTGAAATGTGGTCTCTAAAACTCACATTTCCCTAATTATAGTATATTATATAAATTAGTTTTACAGTCCCACAGCTCTAAGTTTTCATTAAAAATCTGTAAGTTGTTAGAAGCAGAACTGACTTCTAATTCAATTTGTAAATGTAGGTACTGTTATATAATTGATTGGGATAGTGTGTGTTTAGTTCTCAGGACATATACTTCCTGGTAGGCAGTAAATGTTCAATACACATTAGCTATAAAAACAATAAATTATAGGTTTGAAATTCAGCTTCCAAAATAATTTTCAAGTCTCTTTCCGAATACTTTATCATCTTCTTTTTAAATAGACACTAGGCAAATATGAGATTTTTCTCATGCTTTCTTACTAACATCAATTGTATCACTAGAATATTTATTATGATCACCCACATGTCTAAACTATTTCAAATAAGTTGTCTTTTTCCAACAAAGGCATGGAAAAAAGTATGCAGGAGTTGGTTCTGTCCTTTTAACACATGGATTCCAGGTACTGAATTCACACAGTTGGGCTTCATAAGAACTTACCCACCTAACTGTCTTGGCATACCTTTTAAAAGGCTTAAGTTCCAGATAATTAGGATAAACAAAAGCTGAGTGGCAATCTATCAACAACACCTCTTGAAGTCCACCATCGTGTGTGTTGTTCCTGTGTGCTAAGTACCATCTGTCAAGTCTTGCACGTATTAACTGAAGCTTCACAAAATCTTAAAGCACTTATGTGTTTTTCCATTTAAGAGAAAAGATGTGAAAGTAGAAAAGGTGTTAAAGGTCACATGTGTAAACAGGAATGCATCTCGCCTTCATTATTTGTTTAAATAATTAATTTTTACAGATAGCGATTAGCCACATAGCCCAGACTGCCTAGAACTCATGACAGCACTCTTGTCTCAGCCTTAGAGCACTAAGGCTCATCACATCTGACATACAGTTAAGAGAGTTATTTTCTTCAACTCTACTATACCTATTTAAGTTATACTATACTTATTTAAGTTTATTAAAATAATTGTTTTGAGGATGACTTCATGCAAAGAACTGAATACGTACCTAACTTTTATCTGAAGAAACATCCACTTACTTTATCTCAACCTTCTTGAAATTCTCTTTTCTGCTTTTTAACTTTCTGTATTACTGTTAACACTACATTGTCTCACTTTTTCTCGCTCTAAATTCTGTCTTTAACCACAAGTCAACAAGAGATCTTTACACTCACTCTCTCTAACCTATTTCATTTTTACCCTACTTTAAAAAGGGAAAAGATAAGTTGGGAGGTGATGGCACACACCTATAATTTTAGTATTAAAAGGCAGAAGCAAGTGAATCTCTAAGTTCAAGGAAGCCAGAGCAAGTTCCAGAAGAGCCAGGGTTACACAGTGAAACCATCCATATATATATATATATATATATATATATATATATATATATATATATATATATATATATATATATATATATGAGGGTGGTAGGGTGGGTGGGTAATAAGAAACATAACAATTGTCTAATGTTTGTTAGAAGGGCTGAGCACAGACTAACTTATACCTCAGTAATACTCAAAAATCTATACTCTGCTAGCAATGATTCTCTAAAAAAACAAAATCTCATCCTTCCCACAACTAGTTTGTAACACTAGAAAAATAACATTATTCTTTCATTTATAGAATTGACAAATTGCAACCCCTTACAAGTCAGAAGGAGGTATGTATACTTCGTATATACCAAACTAAAAGCTATGTATTTCACTGCCTAAATACATAGGCATCTATACAGACAGAGGGGTGAAAGGAAAAGGGCGTTATCCCTTTGCACATGATTTTAATGCATCCTCTGAGAAATGTTGGGTTATAGATTGCTGATATTGTCTAATACATTTAATTTTTACTCTTTCTTGCACATCCATACTCATTCTTTCATCCATACTCATTCTTTCACATCCATATTACTGGAAATTTTTTTCCAGGTGTGTTTACTTTTGTGTGGGTGCACATGAGCAAGCATGAATGCATATAAGGGTAAAACAATTCAAACTTGTTGTCCAGTATCTCCCTCAATTGCTCTCCACTTCATTGACTGAGGAAGGGTCTTTCCTTGAACCCAGAGTTCAACAATTCTGGCTAGTTAATCAGCCAGCTTCCTCTCTGGAGCCTTAACCCTTGCCCAACCCAGATTTTGCCTACCAAGGGCTGGGATTAGAGGTGGGCCTGGTGGGCTACCACCTCCTACCAGCTTTTATATGGGGGCTAACTACCTGAACTCTGATCCTTATATGTGTATCACAAATGCTTTATTCACTGGGATATCTCTTTAGCCCATTATGATAACCCTTATTTTCAAATTGATCTCCAATCTTGATACCAGAACACTACCAAACATGTAGTGTTTATCACAACATTTCATCAGTATGAGTCTTCACTGGCTCAGAGAAAGCCCGTATGAAAAAGGCTAACTGCCTCTGTCCAGTCTTCATAGATGTCAATAACCTAGCACTAATATTCATTTCTAGTTTGATCTACCATCTTCTGCTCTAGAAAATATAAAAGAAGTCATTACTGACTACCTGTCACTGTAAGCATATATATATGTGTGTGTGTGTATCTGTAATTATATATATCACGATCAAACGTCACTCTTAAAATTAGAACTATCGTTATTTCAGACATAAACATTGGAATCTAGATGTTTTATGCAACTCTACTTGAATTATGTTTTTCTGTAAGTCAACTGTATAATTAAAGTCTAGAATTGTATATAGGCTACAGGCTTAGGAGGGTGATCAACCTTTTATTCATCTTAAATTATGCAACAACACTGAACTATCTTTTGTTTGTTTATTTGTTTTATGAGATAGAGTTTCTGTGGATAACATCCCTAGCTGTGCTGGAACTTGCTTTGTATATACCAGGCTAGCGTTGAACTCACAGAGATCTACCTGCTTCTGGCTCCCGAGTGCTCAGATTAAAGGCATGAACCACCATTACCCCACTACCCTTTCTTTTTAATCACTTTAAGTCATTTTCTAAACATGAGATTTCACAGTGAATTAATTTCCTTAATAACCAAGGTCTTTAAAAATGAATACATTTATAACTGATTTGATCTCTAAATCATATATATTCAACTATAAAATATTTAAAGAAAATAGATTCTACAGATTGAGAAGAAAATACTGATTTAATCATTTAAAAAGCATGAGTAAACAATTGCAGTAAACCATAATCTTCCTAATCCTGCAACCTTTCAATGCAATTGACCATGCTATGTGACCCCAATCATAACATTATCTTCATAGTTACTTCACAGTTATAATTTGCTACTGTTATTAGTCACAATGTAAATATTTTGGAGAGAGAGGCAGGCAGATCTCTGTGAATTCCAGGCCAGCCTAGTCTATAGAGCAAGTTCCAGAACAGCTAGTGCTACACAGAGAAACCCTGTCTTGGGGGAAATAACAATAAAACAACAACAAAAACAAAAGAAAAAAATGCACTGCCTGTAGAATCCTACATTCCTTTTCTGGGGAATCTAAATCTCTCTTCCAATATACTCCTATAGATCTTAAATCTTGGTCATTGTATTTCAACTTTCCAGAAAGGAAACAAAACAAAACAAAAAAAAAAATTGATGTTTTGAACCTACTTTATATTGCAAATTGATACTAGCAGATTAAAGAAAATTGGGCAAATTTTCAAAAAAATTCACAAAAATTTAAAAATGGGCAAAAGCCACTGATTGTCTGTGAATATATATGATGAAGAAGATGAGAATTCAGTGATTGGAGAGATCACAATCTAAAAAGACAAACTCATCACCCCAGAAAGCATTTATAGTTGTGCCACATGGTACAAATGAAAGCACATGGGGAAACTAGGGATAAGCATGTTTCAACTCTGAGGAAATAACAATAAAATTGAGAGCCAATTCATTAAGTTCAGTTGAGGATCAGCAGAAAGAAAAGTGAGTTAGGGTGGATCTGGGGAAAGAAGAGAAGCCAGGTATCATTACAATCTCACTACAGAAAATAAAGGAGAGATAATCTGTTCTAGTGTCAAAATGAATCATGTGAGTGTGACTAGAGGTAAGTTTGTGTTGTGCAGCACTAAGGAATAGGGCAATGTGTTTGCATGTATAATAAACAATGATGCTGAGATGGAGAAACACATCGATTAGTAAGGGTTTAAGAGCATAAAATTCTGGGGGAGAGGGAGTAAGAAGGCTGAATGGATAGAGGCACTGCTTGTTGCCAAATCTCATCATCTAAGTTCGACCCCCAGGAACCTATTCCTGCAAGTTGTGCTCTTATCTTCCACACATGCACTAGAGTGTATGTGCCCACACACCTATACACACACACAAAATAAATTAGAAAAGAAATATTAATGAATGGGATTCCAAATAAAACTGGACCAGCAAATTGGTTCAGTTGGTAAAGGCCCTTCTGATCAAGTTGGACAAGCTGAGTTCAATCTCTGAGAACAACATGGTGGAAAAAGAGCCTTGATTTCTGCACATTTCCCTCTGACCGCTGAATACATCACACACACACACACACACACACACACACACACACCACCTGAGGGTGTTCTTGTATGCACATATTTATATATACTTGCAAATACACATGCAAGTGGAATCATGCTTAGAAAATAATAGCATACCCTGATTGTGCATTGGCAATAGCTGTGGTGGATGGGGAGGCTGCGGTAATGGAGCTGGCTGAGTGGTGGCAGGACTAAGTACAGCAGTAAACAAGTCTTCCACATCCTTTCCTCCCAGCTCTGCTTAAAATAATTACAGAAATAACATGAAAATTACTAGGGTCATTCATTCAATGGGGAATGCCATTTTTTATAAAGTAAAAGAACAGACTACAAATATACCTGGAATTTTATATAACTTTCCAAGAATTGCTCCTAGAATAAGAAAATAGCAACAATTACCTATTCATTATGTGGATATAAAATAGCATTTAATTAGTAAAAAAAAAAAAAAAATGAAAAAAATTCAAACTGAAGAATGCATGCAAAAAGCTTTGAAAGTTATATTTACTCATGCCTTTTAGAAAGTCTAAAGATATAGGGCAAATATTTTACCATCTGTGACCATTTTGTCTAGCTCAGGACTGAGGATTCCATCTAGCTGCTCTTCACTTAATGGTCGTGAACTCTGACTGACACTCGGCTGAGGCAAGGAGGAAGCATCACCAGGAATCGGAACAATATCTAAAAGAATAAGATAAATGGAGAGGTGAGTCTAACACATGCAGAAAATGAACAACACTATCTATATGCATTAATACACAACACTGACTTAAAAGAAGCCTATACTTCTGAATTATATTATCAGGATATCGGTAGTACTTTAGATAGGTTATTACTAAATTTAACTACAATATATCTTTGAATTTATATGACACCTAAAGTTATCTTTTCTTCAAACAAAATACATTCCATGAGGAACAAATGAACACAAATGATTTTAGCTTGGCAACACTTGAAAAATCTAAACTTTATTAAGAATCTTTAAGACGCCATCACAGAATAACTCCTCTAACTTGGAAAACATCATCATCATCAGGTCAATTGTCAAAGGAATGATAAGTTTCAGCATAAATTAATCCAAAGATATACACTCAGTATTATACCTTAATAATCATCTGTTGTAAATAATTTCAATTATAAATTACTAAAAATAATTTATAGTTACAATTTGAAAATACAAATTATGTTCATCACCTTATAACATCTAATAGTAGCCTGTCATCTAATTCTTCATACATTCTCAATACTATTAGACATACATTTTAGTCTGCTTTTATTTAATCTTGTATTAGAAACTATTATTCAGATAATATTATAAAGTACTATTACATAAGAGTAAAACCATTTATTAAAATTATTAAGGAAGTCAATGAAAGCACTATGCTTTAGCTGTATACAAGAAGGGAGAAGCAAAGTATAGATTAGTGACGCATTAGCAGTACTAATAAACATGCATGCACCTACAGGCTGCTCCAGCTGAGACCACTACTAAGAAAGACTACTTCTAGTCACTGCCATCCATTACTCAGTTCTTACCAAAAGGGAAGGGTGAGCTCCCAACCTGGAAAGTGCATAAATCAAGACCTACAAGACCCAAACCAAATAAAATGGATGATTACCACAGAAGTGAGAAGGAAAGGAAAACATACAAAAAGAGGAGAAAGTTCAGTAAGAATTTTAAGGCAACATGCCTTAAATCTGATGCAATTAGAAAGGTAACAGGAATGAGCCAACTCGCTATGTCTCCTCCTAAAGCCAGTTAAGAAAGATCTATTACTGGCTTCTTTGACACAGTGGAGGATGGGGGGGGTGGGGGAAATCAAAGCAAAACTTCAAACCCACTTCCAACACTGGAAAAATAAAGGTGTTCTACATCCATACAGCTCTTAAATCACAGAACAGAAATCAGGCAAACAGTATTCATGTATACCTGAATGATCAACTGATTTTGCAAGATCATCTGAGATTATTCCAAGAATGTCATCATCTGTGTTTAAGACTTCAGAAATATCAGCTAATGGATCATCAGCAGTACCTAAATATAGTAAGTATATGAAAATTAAGTATTTTCCTAGACACAAAATTCTAAAATGTCCTAAGTATATAGAATACAAAAGCTGCAGAGGCAACTGGCAGAGTGATAAAAATGGAAGACCATCACTACTTCAAGGAATTAAAAGCAAAGGTATTTATCTTTTTTGATTAAAAATATTTAGATTTTGTTTAAGACTGATGTATATTGACAAAAGAAAAATTGAAGACCATTAATCAATAAAAATAAACTAAAAATTAAATCATTAAGTGCCATAACTAAGAATGACATCTAGAAAATACAGTACAATTTTTTTAAAAAACATGAAAAATGGACTTAGTATTTTGAAATTTCTAGTAAAATAACAAATCACAAGTCAGGTATCTACTACTACTCCTACTACTACTACTACTACTTGTTTTCATGTTTGAATACTCATTAGTTGTTCACTAAAAGACTGACTGTTTTGATACAAAAGAACTGTGTCTATGGACATTGTCCAAACTACTCAAAACAAGATAGAACTGTTAGCAAATGAGCTGTTCTCATGGGTCTCACATTCTCATAAATAACATTGATGTAAAGAAATAACACATGCTCTAGGGGATCTACTTGAAAGAACAGGCAGAAATGACATTTCCACAGATAAGTTTTGCAACATTCTGTTTTTCAGTCTTTAATTTTTGTTAACATACAAAATGATAGTTTTCAGTTCCATAGTATAAATTGAAGTCTGGTACTGTGGTACATGCTTCCATATCAGCACTGTTGTTCCTCATAAGGACTGTGCTGTAAATTCTGAGCTTTTGTGGTGTCAGTTGATTGGTTTCCTAATTCTTTGAATGATTGCACTGTGACTTTATTAAAGAGTACAATGGTTTACAGACTTTTAACAGTAAGGCAAATCTCACAATATTAATTCTATGGAATTATGAACATAAGTGATCTTACCCTTTCCTATTATCATCTCCCATTTCTTTTTTTGTATATACCTGTGTATTTTTGTTTTAATTCACTGTGAACAGGATTAATTTCTCAGCAAATTTATGATTAGTCTATAGAAAAACTTCTGATTTGTACATATAAATTTTGTTACATTCTACTTTGCTGAAAGTATCATATCTGGGAATTTTCTGAGGTATTTTAGTACAGGACTAAACTAACCACAAATAAAGATAATATAATTCCATTCTTTCCTATTTTTAAATAATTTTTTTTATCTTGCTGTGTTCCTATATCTTACTATTTCAAGTACTATATTGATAAAGAGTGGAGACAATACTTAGTCTTACCTGTCCTGATTTCAGAGGGAGTACTTTCAATTTACCAAATTAGTATGATGACTATTGAGTTTTACCTATGATATCCTTGTAATGTTGAAGTATGTTCCCTCTATGCCTCATATTTTCAGAGCTAGTATATTTGTAATTACAGAATCATGAAAAGGCGTTGAACCTTGCTTTCTATGGATATGTTAAGTTATTAATAGTATCTTGATTTGGGTGGAGGTAGGGCATGCATTTAACCTCAGCACTCGGGAGGGAGAGGCAGAGGCAGAGGCAGAGTTCCAGGTCAGTCTGATCTATAAAGCAAGTTCCAGGACAGCCAAAACAAAGAAAGGGGTAAGGGGAAGACAGAGAGACAGGCAGACAGACAAAGAGGAAAATCTTGTGATTTAAATGATATATATGACAAAGAATTTATGCGTATTTAGCATTTTCTAGCCTTTTATATATAGTATGAGTTTTCCAAGTATCTCCTAATTATCCATTGAATTTCTTCAGTACCTGTTATGTCTCTTTTTTATCACTAATTTCATCCCACTTTTCATCACTTTAGACCTTCTGTCTTTTTGGATTCATATGGCTAAAAGTTTGTTAATACTCTCCTCTTTAAAAAAAAATTATATTTAGTACAGGAGAAAGAGGGAGAGATCATGTATATGCTTCAGTCTGTGTAAGGTCAGAGGAAAGCTTGCAGGAATTGGTTCTCTCCATCCATTACATGACTCTTAGGGAATCAAACTAAGGTCATCAGCTTATCAGCAAGCTGAGGTCAAAGAATCTCTGGAGCTGCAAGTTCTGGACCAAGTAAGCCATCAACAGTTAGGGTTACTATAGAAAAGAAAGAGCTAATTCAAGTAAATTTTGGGTTGTTTTCCTGACTGATTCCATTGTTGGTTCGTAACTTTCTCCATTATTTAGAGAGCTAATTAAAACAAAGGACAAAGCAGGTTGAAATTAGCTATTATACCTGACACAGATGGCCAAAGTGGTTAAAGGAATGAATCACAGGGAGAATCAAGAAACAGAAGTAGCAAGCCTGGGCAAAGTTCTGAAAGGACAGGGAAGACTGGGCTTGACTGTGAAGGTTGAATGGAAGGATAGAGTACTGAAAGACATAAACAGAACAGACTGCTGGAAAAGGTGGGGTGACGTGGTGGGGAATAGGGGGGCATTAGAAGCCCAGAGATTTGTGCAGTATGAATGAAGAGCAAGGCAAGTTACAACTGCATGGTTAAAATCCTAAAGTAGTTGAAGTTGACTTTGGGATTTGGTTTATTTTGAAAGCAGAGGAAAGACTATGGATAAGTTAAAATATAAAATGTTTCAAAAATGAGAAAGAAAGATTCTAAGGGCCTTTACCTAATCAAGTAGAAAAAGGTTAAACTTTTTTCTTTTTTGTAAAACTCTTACTAAGATTATCACCAGTAATTACTTTAGCCACTCCACTAAAACCCTCTGAAATTTTTAAGCTTTCAATTATTTTTTTGTAATTAAAGGTGAAGATTTTTTTTTAATGGCAGGGCTATAAGATCACTTTTTGCAATGGCAGAGAACCAAGGTTCAGTTCCCAACCAGCTAACAACCAAATCCAGTTCTGGGAGATCCAATGCCCTCTTATGACTTCCATGAGCAATGCATATGTTATGAACAAGACATATAAACAGGCAAAATATGCACATACATAAAAATAAATGAATATTTAAAACACGTGCGCGCACACGCACGCACACACACACACACACACACACACACTCCACAGAGGACTGGGAACACGACTCAGTGATTAAGAGAATGTGCTCTTGCAATTGACTAGGTTTGGTTCCCAGGAGATACATCATGGTTTATGACAATCTATAACACTAGTTACAGGAGATCCAAGCTCTCTTTGATTTCCTAGAGCACCGGGCATATACATGCAGATAAAACACCTATATCTACAAAAAGTAATACATAAAAATTTAAATATATATTTATAATACATCAAACTAAATACATGTATGAAATACTTTCTACAAATAGGTATATTTATAAGAAAAAAACTGCAGTTATGAGGGGTCATCTATGCTTGTTCATTTTGTGCTAAAGGCCAACTTCAAGTGTCATTTATCAGATACCACTCATCTTATTCTTGGAAACAAGGTCTTTCACTGGCTTGAAGCATGCTAAGTAGACTAGGCTGGCTACCAACAAACCCTGGGGAATCTTCTTATCTCCACCTTTCCAGTACTGGAATTACAATCATGCATAACCATGCTCAATTGTTTAACATGAGTTCTGCATTTAAACTCAGGGCCTTTAGCTTACAGAACAAATATTTACTGAAAAAGCCCTTTTTTGCAGGAATTAGGATTGACATGCTTGCTTCAAATTTAAATTAAAAAATTATAAAAAGAAAAAAAATCACCTTTTGTTTTTAAGTCTTAAAAACCAACTACATAAAAATTATATAGTAATTTTTTAAAAATAAATCCCCCCACTTCCCACTTTTGGGGGACAGTTTCTGTGTATGTAGCCCTGGCTATCCTGGAGGTCATGACCTGTAGACCAAGCTGGCCTCAACTCAGATCTCCAGAGAGCTGGGACTAAAATCATGTGCCACCACCACATGCTTTATAGAGGCAGGAGAAAGGGCCTAGTCTCTACTACAAATGACTTGACAGATTTTGTTGACCCCTCCTGGAAGGCACCACCATCCATGTGGAGTTCAGGGGGGAGGGGTAGGATGGGAGAGTGGTTAGGAGGCATGGATGGGAGGGAGGGAAACAGGGAGGGAAGGGAGAAAGGGAGGGAGGGAGGGGAGGGCAGGAGGGAAAACTGTGATCGATACGTAAGATAAAAAAATAAATAAATTACATTAAAAAGACAAACAACAACAATAAAAGAACTAGGTTTATAAAGTACATTCCTGGGGCTGAAGATATGGTTCAGCAGATAGGAGCAGTGGCTATTCTTCAAAGGGACAAGGTTCAATTCCTAATATCTACAAGGTAGCTTGCAACCTTTTCAGGTTAAACTCCAGTTTCAGGGGATTTGTGCGTTATTTTGGCATCATTTGCAAACACAGTACACAGACATCCATCCAAGCAAAACATCCACATACATTAAATAATTATGTCCTTGTTTACATTAAATGAAACGTTCAAAAAGGTAACTTTCATTCATTAAACTTTCTATATAAAGGCAAGGAGTAGATTAGATAAAATGGGGAAAAAAAAGACTATATTTATGTTTTGAAGTGAGTGCTATTCTAGTCTTCTAATTTTGGCCATACTATAAAATCATTACCTCTTAAAAAATTTTATGTAAGAAACACATCAATATCTGTCCCTGTCTTGTGTCCCCATTTAACTCAAACATTTTTCACAAAATTCAAGTGCAAGTAACTTCCATTTAACTCAAATGTCTAAGATTTATAACATTTTGAAATACCAGTCATTATAAAATTTTTTAAAAGTATGAATAAGAACTAATGAGTACTTAATGTTTAAAACATATGAATAAGAACTAGGGGCTGGAGAGATAGCTGCTCTTCCAAAAGTCCTGAGTATGGTTCCTAGCAACCACATGGTGGCTCACAACCATCTGTAACGAGATCTGGTAAGACTAAACAAAAAACACACACTGTCTTTACATCCTTCTGTGCTAAGATGATATAGAATCATTGTTTATGTACTTGAGAGAAGATAATTATTTCATGGAAGTCAAATCAAAAGTATAAGCATGTACATTTTGTCCTTTGGTATATAGAACAGCTCTAAAAGATACAAAATCTTCAGCTACTCAAGTCTCATAAATTAGACATTTGTTTTAGCATATATAAAACCTACAGCATAAAAAAGTCAATTGGCCAGGTGGTGGTGGTACACACCATTGATCCAGTACTCGGGAGTCATAGGCAAGTGATCTTTTTGAGTTCGAGGTCAGCCTGATCTAAAAAGAGTTAGAGAAACCCTATCTTCAAAAAAACCAAAGCAAGTCAATTGTATTTCATGACAGGGCAATGCTATGACAGGACAGTATACTGAAAGTCATTATTCAGTATACTGTTACTCAAGATTTTATTCTAAAATGAGTTTATAAACTAAAAAAAAGACTAAAAAATGACAAAATAAAGCATGCTAAAAAGAAAAATCACACTGTAATAGGTAGTCTAGGAAAAAAAAATGTGATTGTAACACTTACATATCCAACAAAGCACTTAAAGCCCACTGACATGAATACTTAAAAACACATGTTTCTTCTCTTTCTTACGATTATTTTCTTAATGAGGCAAGGGGTCTCAGGTTGCCTAGGTTGTCTTTGAACTCACTACTAATGGAGTATATCTTGTACCTTCTGCATACACTTCTCAAATGGGAGTGTATCCACATGTCACCTCCTCATCAAGTTTATGAGGTCCTGGGGATCAAACCCAAGATGCTTCATGCATGATAGCCAAAGATTCTACCAGTTGAGCTATATCTCCAGCCTCCTTCATGCCTCTATTTTTTAAAAACTGCATGTGTAAGGTCATGTAGATATTGTGAGTGTGTGTGTGTGTGTGTGTGTGTGTGTGTGTGTGTGTGTGTGTGTATGTGTGTGTGTATGAATGTCCATGCATGTATAGAGTAGATGGCAACCTCAGATGTCATCATCAGGAAAATCTACCTCCCTTTAACACCAAGTCTCATGGCCTGAGCTCACCAATTAAATTAAATTAGCCACAGTGATCACCCTGTTTCCAATTCCTCAGTACTGAGATTACAAGTAAACACAGGCTTATCAAGAATTTTTATAAGTGTTCTAAGGATCAGGTCCTTGTAACTGCAAGAAAAATCATAGTTAAATAGCCATAACCCAGCTTTCCCTCTTCTGACTTTTAATAGTACCTACATTTACTACATCTGCACAGTGATTATCAACAAGGAGCACTTTTATTCACTAATGATTTAATGTTTGTTTAGGTGTTTTTTTGTTTTTTGAGATAAGGCCTCACTATGTAGCTCTAGCTGTCGTAGAACTCACTATATAGACCAGGATGGCCTTGAACTAATAAAGACCTGCCTGACACTGTCTCCCAAGTACTGGCACTAAAGAGAATGAGATTCAGAATGAGAAATTTTCGATAGTCATGACATCAGGAGGTTAGAAGTGACAATAAATATTCCGCAAGGCACGAAACAGCCCTTTTTACAACAATGAACAAACTGGCACATAGGGCTGTCAGTGGTAAGCAACTACATGTAGATCTATCACTACATCTACAAACAATTCCCAACTGTAGATATTCATTTTGTAGCTTGTTTATTTGTTTGTTTGTTTGTTTTCTCCAGACAGGATTTCTCCTACCTTTCCTTAAACACACTTTGTAAGCCAGGCTGGCCTCAAATTCATTGAGCCTCTGTCTCTCAAGTATTGGGATTAATTCATTTTACAATTTTTGACACATTAGAATTTCTTTGGACTGTTCAACTGACACAGGCACGGGTAAAGTATAAACTGAAAGTTTTCTCTCACAACTCTTGATTTTGGTGATTATTACACTGGTACGTTAATTAGACAGGTCATTTGAAAAGTCTTATAGAACTTTCCATTAAAAAAAGCTACATTTACTAAATATAAATTATATTTCAATAAAGTTGATTTTAATAACATATATAGATCAAAGGTAATTCTAAGAGTTTTAGAATAACCAGAAAATAAATGATATATGGCATAAAGAAAACACCTGTGAATTAATCTACGTACCCTGAGTTCCAGTTTTTGCTGAAGCAGAAGATGAACTTAGTAGCAGATCTGAGGAAGGATCCAAGAAACCTTTTTTATATGAAAGCTGAGCTCCATCTTCTGATAGTTTATCTAAACTCAGCTTGTTTTGTCTGCTGGTATCTAGAAGATCTTTTCCAAAAAATGCTTCCTAAACAAATATGAACACATAAGAAAATTAATATCTATAATAATAAGCTAACATTATCTTGCCATCATTTTGATAAAAAAGGTTTGCATTTAACAATATAAAAACTGAATACAGAAATATACAAAGATGCTGTTGATTTTGTATTGTGTTAAATTAGTTTTGATCTTTCTCAAAAACAAAATTAAACAAATATAAACATAATGTGTCTAATTTGTTTTTAGAAATGCCACCACTATTTATAGATTACCTACTGAGGATGACACAAGATTCTGATCTCCTATTTTAAGATCTGCACACCTCTAGCATCTGCAGTAATCTTATGCTGGGCATATAACCACATCTGAGGGCTTATGCTATGAATATGAAGGACTTCATTCCATGGATGGAATATTTGGGAGCTATGAAAGGCTGCATGCTTTCAGTTTATCTACTGAGATGAACATTTCTCCACTAGAGAAGCAGTACTTCAAGGTGAGTTCTTCTCAGAACTCCTCAAGATCAACAAAGAAGTCAGAGGGAAAAAGGAGGACTTCAGGACTTCCGTTTCATTTGTTTCAACCCAGCAACCCTGAATTGGGATAATTTCCACTCTGTGGCCTCTGTGATAAAAGGGCTCCACAGAGTTAGCATGAGCTAGTAACATTTATCATATACCTGCCATATACCCATGAATAGAAGGTTTACAGGCACCTTTTTTTTTTTTCTCATAAATCTTTAAGTAAAAATTGTCCTGTGTCCATAGCAGGTAGACTACACTACAAAATGAAGTGGGGTCTGTAGGTTTTATTTCTTGCAATACTAGAAATTGAATCTGTAAATTGAAATTCAGGCCTCACACATGTTAGGGAAGAATATCTTACAATGGGGTATAACCACAAATGAAATACAGACATTAAAGAAATATAGAAAGGAATAGATAATCAAATAAGGACACTTGCCATAAAGCACAACAATCTCAGTTCAATCTAGGGAATCACACAGTGGAAGGAGAGAACTGATTTCTGCAAGTTGTCCTCTCTCTTCCACATGCGTGTCATGGGGTATGCAAGTATGCATAAATATTTAAAAGCATATAAACCCATATTACAAAGTAAAGTTCTGAAATATATATATAACAAAAAGAAAGAAGATTGAAAGAGAAGTCCAACAAACTGTACAACAGAAGACTTTTATAAGAATATAAAATAAATTACACAGAATTTCAGAGAACAGGAACAAAAAATGTTTGTGTTGGCTGGTTTTATGTCAACTTGATACAAGCTTTTTGGAAAAAGGAATCTCAATTGAGAAAATGCCACCCCGACACCACCAAACTGGCTGGTGGGCAAGCCTGTACTGTTATTTCCTTGACTGACTGTTGTGGCCAAGCTCACTGGGGATGGTGCCACCTCTAGGCTAGTTGCCCTAGATGCTTTATGAATAGGTCATGGAGGGGAAAAACAGTGAACAGTAGCCCTGCATGACCTCTGCTTTAATTCTTGCTTATGGAATCTTCCCTGTGAATTCCCTTAGCAATAGAATGTGACCAGAGATTTTTAAGCTGAAATAAACACTTTCTTCCCCTAAGTTGTTTATGGCTATAATTGTTTTTATTACAGAAATAAAAACACTAACTAAGGTAATGTTAATACTACTAATTATAGATAGAGCAGGCATTAGAGGGCTGAGGCATGGACTCAGTTGTGAAAGTACTTTCAGTGTGAGGAACTGAGCTAGAATACCCAGAATCTATGTAATGCCAGCACAGTAGAACATGTCGGCAATCTCAGTGCACCTATATATAGCAATATGGAAAGACAGAGATAGGAGAATCCCCAGAAACTCATGAGCCAGATAGTATGTTTGTTGCACAGAGTAAAGCAGCAGAGAACCTGTCTCAAACAAGATAGATGGTGAGGACCAACAACTGAAGTGGTCCTTTGAAATCTCTGTGCACATTTGTACAACCCCAACTCTCTGTCTCTCCCCTCACCGCCTTGATTGAAGTCTGGCAGATATTTCATATCTTAGTCAAATTTTTCAGATTTTCAAAATAAGCTATTTCACTATGAAAATTTTATTCAGAAATCTTCAAGGCTATAATAATAAAGAATGCTGAAGATCATAAAACATCTTTATGTTTAGAAATCAATCACTGGTGTAATCCTTTAAGTATAAACTTCAATAACCTAAGACCACCATTTATAGTAGCTTTAATGACTCATGATGACTTTGATATTTGAAGTTTATAATATATTAATTAATTTGGTAAGCTTTACTTTTTTTGGTTTGATTTTTGTTTGTTAGTTTTCAAGTCAGGATTTCTCTGTGTAGCATTGGCTGTTCTGGAACTAGCTCTGTAGACCATGCTGTCCTTGAACTCAGACATTGGCTATCGCCCAAGTGCTGGGATTAAAAGCATGTGCCACCACTGCCCAGAAAATTGATAAATTTTCCATTTCTTAGAGTTAATATCAAAGAGAAGGTCCATATGGTTTTCAACTAGACATTGTAACTCCAAGAATGAAACACAACCACCAGAGTACAGAGCTTTTTACAGACACATGATTACATACATGCACTGTTGTATGTGAGGATCTAAGAGACAACTTGTAGGGTTCGGTTTTCTCCTTTCTTAAAGTGGTTCCAGGGATCATGCTCAAGTCATCAGGCTAAATAGCAAGAGCTTTTACCTTCTGAACCATCTCAACAGATTAAGATTCAATAATTTTAGAGGTTCCTTTAAAGCCAAACTTTTTGGCTCTTACCTGTAGTTCCAATACTACAGAGTCAGAGCCAAGAAGATAAGCAATGCAAGATCATCATGGCTACACATCAACTTTCAGGTCAATCCAGGCTATATAAAAATTGTCTTTAAAAATAAACAAAATATAAATATCAATTAAACAAGTGTGTGTAAAACACAAAGAGGGAGAAAAGGAGGGAGAAAGGGAGGGAGGGAGGGAGGGAGGGAGGGAGGGAGGGAGGGAGGGAGGCAGGGAGGGAGGGAGGGAGGGAGGGAGGGATACATAGAGAGAGAACAGGAAAAGAAAGAATGGCCAAGAGAGTATATTTAAATGCTCCTTTGTAAATAGCTGGCTTCCATACTTTCAGCTAAAGGAGTTTCCTAAATAAGGATAACAGATAACAAACAGACCTATAGGTGAAGGAGAAGATCATCATCTCAGAACATTCCCAATAGAACAGCAAGAAAAGAGGTAAGAGGGCCAAGTGTAGTGGTCCATGCATTTTATTAAAATTAGATATTAAAAATCTAAGGAACACTCATCAAATTAGAAAGTGAACAGGGACTGGAAATATAGAGATGGCTTAGTGGTTAAGAGCACTTGTTGCTCTTCTAGAGTCCCAGCACCAGTATGGGGGCTCACAACTGTATGGAACTCTAGTTCCAGGGAATCCAATGACCTCTTCTAGTCTCCGTGTGCACCAGGCAATGATGTGGTGCACAGATATAGTCAACCATACAAAATACTCATATATATATAAAATAAAAAATAAAATTAACAGTTCACTTTACCTTGTCAAAAATATGCAATTAAGGTCTTTTTGTTGCTGTTGTAAATTGTTAAAAAAAAAAAAAAAAAAAAAAAACAAACAAAAAAAAAAAAAACCCAGCTTAACATGCAGGTTTAGGGGCTAGGGATATATTTCAGTTAGTACAGTGTGTGTCAAGACACATGAAACTCAGTGTTTAAGACCAGTAAGATTGTAAGAGATACTATGTATGGAGGAGGTTGAAATAGGTTTACGGTAGAGGATTACTTTATTAGTTTTTAAAAACAGATTACAGGAATAAATTTTATTTATAAGACCAATAGCCTTTCTAAAATCCTATTAAAAAAAAAAACATATCAAGAGCTGAGTGTAATAACACATATTTTAATCCCATCAGTCAGCAGGCAGATCTCAGTGAGTTCAATGGCCAACTAGTCAAAATAGTGAGATTGGGCATGGGGGTGGGGGAGAATAAAAGGAAGAGGAAGAAGGGGGAGAGGGGATGAGGAGAGAGGAGAAGAAGAGAGGGAAAAAGAGGAGGCATGGCAGAGCAGGACAAGAGCAAAACATACTGTTTTAAAAACAGTACAGGATACAGTAATGACTCAATGCATAAAAAACTTGTTGTGTAAGTATGAGGATCTAAGCCCAGATCCCTAGGACCCAAGTTAAAGCAAGAGAGTGTATAACTCAGGGCTGAGTGGGAGTAGGAGAATAAGAAGTGACAAGTAGATCCCAGAGACTCGTTGGTCATCCAGAGTGGCCAAAACAGTGAGTGAGAATACCATATAGAAAAAATTAGATAGTGGACAGTGAGAAGGCTCAGCAGGTAAAAGCATTTGTTGTGCAAACCTGACAACTAGATTCCACAGTGAAAAGAAAAAACTGACTCCCCAAAGTTGCTACCTGAAATCAATACAAACATCATAGCAGGCACCCTACACACAATATTAAAAATAAATAAATAAATAAAAGATGGAACGTTTTGGAGTTAGAGATCAGATGTAAATTTTTATGCACACACACACACAGGCTTGCTATGCACACAGATTCTAATTTAAAGGCTAAGCTCTGTATCCAGCATATAGAGTTAAGAGCCTAGTAGTCTAGTCTAGGGTCTGGGCAAATAGCTCAGTGGGTAAAGTGCTTGCTACTTAACATGAAAATCTAAATTCAATCCTTAGAATCCATGTTAAAAATTCTGGTGGCCTAAGCTTATAAATCTAGTATTGAGGTTACACCTGGGGTTTTGTGATCAACTATCTCAGATGTTTCAATGAATCAAAAGTCACAATGTAAGATTCTGTCTTTAAAAAAAAAACAAAAACAAAAAACAAAACAAAAAAAAAAAAAAAAAAAACCAAAGGCTGACAATTTTGGAACAACCCTGAGACCTTTGACCTGTACCCACAGTAAACGTGTTCATATACATATGTCTCTACAAACAGATTTTATATATACACACACACACACACACACACACACACACACACACACACACACACAATTAATGTAAGTAATCTAATTCTTAGGGGAGAAAATTGAGCAAGTTACATGGTATTTAAAAATGGATTTTAAAACCTTTAAGCCCAGCACTCAGGAGGCAAAGGTAGGCCACCCTGGTGTACACAGTGAGTTCCAAGACAGCCAGCGCTATTACACAAAATAAAAAACAAACAAACACAAACAAACATGCAATCACTAGTAGTATGGTTAAAAAATATACATAACTTAAATAAGGTATCTATTTAAAACCTAGTTCTGGATCATAGGAATAGTGTTATACTAAAATTCAGGCAGACACTTAATGATAATGTATTCTAATTCAGTCTTACCTGTAAAGAAATAAAGGAGTGGGAAGAATAAATACATAATGTACTAAGAAATTGATAATTAGGTAGTTAAAGATGATGATGATCTATACTGCCTCTAACATGGCATTCTCCCTAATATGTCTTTGAATTGTTCTGTAACTTAATGTTTATGATAGAAATTAGAAAGACTTATTTTCATTTTTAATAATCTACATGTACTAAAAATATTTTAAATATTAATAATATTATAACAACAACAACTGTTCATTATAGCTAAACATGACAGCAAACACCTTGTAATATCAAAACATAAGAGGCTGACTCAGGATTTAAAGTTAGTTTGGACTTTATAGCAAAACCCTATATCAAAAATTTACAATAATTTTTCAATTAATTAATTTCTCATTAACAATATTCTATATGTAGTAAGAAATTATTAAAGCTATGATTTTGGCTGCTGAGAACTTTTACAATTACATTAACGTCAATAAATCACATTGATATATGGAAATATCAATAGGACCTGGGTTTTACATGTGCATGTATGTATGTATGTATGTATGTATGTATGTATGTATGTATGTATGTATGTATGTATGAATGATTTTAAAGAAGTAGTTTCCATCCTGAAAGTGTCTTTGTTCTGGAGAACAGCACACTTAAAAGCTAGAATGCACAATTGAGAAAGAGAGAAAGAATAAAGTTTATAGGGTTGGAACACAGCTCAAGACAGGATAACTGCCTGTGTTCACAAGACTCTTCCTCATATTCCCATGCACACACATACACATTCCTTCATGGAAAAAAAAAAAGAACACTAAAGCACACACAAAAGCAAATATTCTTTGATCTTGCCTATTAAATTGAATGCCATTTATGAAAATTGGGGAGAAACTACATACAATGAGTAGACTGTTCACAAAAACATACATTTAAAAAAAAACCATAATACATTTCCTAAAAAAAGCAAACTAAGCAATAAAATATGAAGCAGAGTATTACTTGTAAATAAGCAGGAAAGGTTTCTTCAAGCTTATTTTTCCTTTTTCGGTATCTCTTCTTTATTTTTTCAGTGCTTTCAGCAACAGAAACAGGCTCATCAACTAGAGTATCTGGTAACTGCTCACTCCAGCCTGAAATAAGAGCCAAGTTTATAAAAATTTGGCACTTGCTTTCCAGAAAAATACAGCGATTTCATAGCTTACCAAAACAAACAAGCTTTAATACCACACAAAGATCCTAAAGCACATTCCAAAATTTTAAACATCTCAAATATTCCATTTCATATATATTTAGTATCCTTTCTTTTTAGGGGGAAGAGGGTGGGGTAGAGAGAGGACCCTGACTGACCTGGAACTTACTATGTAGACCTGGCTCTGAACTCACAGAAATCCACCTGCCTCTCTATCTTCCAATTGCTGGGATTAAAGGCTAAATAGCTAGCATTCCCATGCAAATTAAAAACATGATTTACTAAACAGGACATTTACAGATTTCAAAGGATGAAAATACCAGATATTTAGAATCATGAGGAAATGGCTACTCAAAAAATCCTAAAGAAAATTCAGTGGATATGTATAGCACCTTTTTGAAGATACCACAGTTTAAAAAAAGAAGTATAACCCACCAACTAAAACCACCAACCCATTAGAACCACCTCCTGCAGTACCAATAGCATGTACTTGTCATATAATTTGAAGTTTGTCAAAAAAAAAAAAAAAGCAAATTTTCCCCCAATGCTTCCCCAGAAAACTCAAAAATGGGATATGACTCTAAGTTTATTGCAGTAAAAGAAAATTTAAAAAAAAAAAAAAAAAGAATTTGTATAATGCTGGGGTGGGGGAGAAAGAAGGTTAAGCTTGAGGATTTTATCATAAGTAACCCTAGGAAAGTAGGACCTCAAGCATGAAAGCAAATTTCTGAATGAAATCACCTTCAAAGAAGTTCTTTAAAATTCTGAACATATCCCCCCACCACACTCATACACACCTCACCAAATATCATGGGCCGATACCTATAAAAGCTTGAGCCAAAAAGAATCTTTCCTTCCATTAAAGAAAAAAAAAATTTTAAACATAAAGTAAGCCCCCCAAAGGACTTTCTAGAGGAGAAATAAAGCGTGCCTTTCACATACAGATAATGAAATACTGCAGCAGAGACAGAGAGTTTTCAAATGGGCAAAGGTTTCAAATATTTTATATTAAAAAGAAATCAATTATATGAAGAAAAAAAGACAATTAAAAATAGAAGATCTAACATGAAATTATAACATAATTTTAAGTATCAAAAAGGTAACCTAAGAATAAAAAACAGTATTTGAAATAAAAAATTCAACAAATGAATTTCCTTTCACTTTATTAGAAACAAATAAAGATGATGAACTAAAAACCAGATCTAAAGAAATTATCTGGAAAACAGAAAACATACAAAATAGTTTCATTTAACATATTAAATTATTTAATTAGGGATTATTAAACCCATGTTTAGTCAAATCAGAAACTTCTGGAAAAATTCTTCCTAAAAATAGAAAGGAATTTCCAATTATTAAAAAATTCATTGATGATTCAAAGCCAAAAGAAGAGAAAGAGTAAAAAAAAAAGAAAGGAAGGAAGGAAGGAAGAAAGGAAGAAAGGAAGAAAGAAAGAAAGACTACCTTGGCAAAGGAATACTATGAAGATATGTTGAAAACATCACAAATTTCTTCCTATTCCATCTTAAGACATATTTTAAAAATATATAAGCATACAGTTGTGATCAATAGCGATGACAAGCACTTGTCAAGGTAAAAACAGAAAGTGGATCACTTTTTAGTTTTTTTTCCCACAGACAACCCTAAGATTTATTGGTTCTCTTTTTAGGGGCAGGGGAGGTGGGTGGGGGAGGGGGGTTGGGAAAGAAAAGGAAAAAAAAAATCAGAAATTGCTGACCCTTCAAAACCAGAGATCTATTCAATGATAACAAAAGCTTTTAAAGAAAAATGGGCCCACATATCAGGGTTATTGCAAACCATTCCTGGGGTGAGCCAGGGGTTTGGGGAATTGGGCAGCCTCAACACCTCACGCATCATCAAGCCAAGGTGAGTTAGTGTACATGGGTCCCATGATGGGGCTCAATGAGGCAGGGCCAGGGACTGGCAGCTCTTCCTTGGCTTCTGGGCATCTTCATCCTTACCCTTTTGTGGGGGATGGAATCAGGTAGGATAAAAAACCGCCACTATTCGTGTGTGTGTGTGTGTGTGTGTGTGTGTGTGTTTGCACACCAGTTGGTGTGGTGCACTTTTTGGTTTTTCAAGACAAGGTTCCTCTATGTAATCTTGACTGTCCTGAATTAGCTCTACAGAACAGGCTGGTCTCAAACTCAAAAGACGTCCTTGCCTCTGCCTTCTAAGTGCTGTATGGGATTAAAAGTGTATGCCATCACTGGCTGGCTAATGGAGCATTCATGTAAGGGTCTGGCTTGAATAATGACTTAGGTTTTTTCTTAAGCAAGGGTGACATATTGTACTCATATATTTAAAAAATACAATCCTTAATATTTGTTGGGCTACCCTGTCACTTTCAATTAAAAGCCTGTATATTAAGTCACTAAGACAGGCAAAAAAAAGACCTTTGTAAAAGTGAGCAGACAGCACCTGATAAAACTAAGTTAGATAATCTCTTAACTCTTATTATTAGCACAGGAAACATTTAATTGGAGGGAGTGGTAAGGCCTTACAGTGCCAAAGAAAAGATGAGGAGCGTAGCTCATCATAGAAGGTAAGCTTAGTACTGCAAGACCCTGGATGCCATTCATAAAAATAAATGGAAAGAGTAGAAATGGTAGTATTTACCTATAATTGCAGCACTTGGAAGGCTAAGACAACAATATCATAAGTTTGAGGAAGCCATAGGCTATATACAGAAATGGTCACCAGTTGAGCTATAGACCAGACCCAATCCCTCCTCACATCCCATACACCCTAAAACAAAATCCTCAAAACTGAAAAGAATATATAGGCTGATTGACTGAAATCATTTTCTTAAATTTATAGCATTAAAATTAATTCTTCCACCAAAAAGAAGCACAGGTGGTATGTAGCAACATCATTTTAGTGACAGTTCATTCTAACAGATTATCAATCCCAAGGAGTTAAATAAATCAAAGAAAAAAAAAATGAGTACAATACCATCATCTCTGCTAGGCAACTGCTCAGATATAGAGCCTGAAGAATCTTTTCTGATCACAGATCTTTTGGCTTTTCCTTGTCCTGTTCGACTTCTTTGTCGTACCATAAATCCACCAATACCTATATAAAATAAAAATCACATAAAAGTGATAAATAATTCTCTCTAAAATTCTACAGTAAGAAGAATGGCTTTATCTTTAAAGGTAAACTTTTTTTTTCTAAATTCAGTGACATGTTTTATATAAATTCATAAAATCATTTTTGCATGTGTATGGGTATGTGGCATACAGGGTATGTGAGGGCAGACGTTATGGGGAGTGTATATATGTGTTCACATATGTGCACATGGAGGCCAACCACTGCAATTTATCCATGATCTTTCTCTACCTTATACATTATGGCAGAACTTTTCACCTGAAGCCAGAGGCTGCTGAATCAGGATCACTTACATAGGTGCTAAGGACCTAATCTCTGGTCGGTCCATAGCAAGCACTTTACCTATTAAGCAATCCCTCCAACCTTAAGAATCTCATTTTGTGAAAAGTACAAGAGGTTAGAAGTACAAGTAAATGTCAGAGTCACTGTTTTCAATTACATCAAACAATAATTAGAACTGGCTTACTATATGGGAAAAGCTACTTGCCTTTCCTCTTCTAGATAAGATCAGAGTACATAATAGAGAATAGAACTTGAATATCAAAAACTGATACATCTCTGCTTCCTCTTCTATAATTGCTATGTTATATCTCCTGAGAACAGCACATCAGACCAGCATGAACAATGAGGATGAAAACTCAACAAGAATACACTAACACTTATTCGTCAATAAAACTTCAGTGGTACTATCATCTAGCTATCCCATATCTGAAAGGCCAGAAGTCACATGATACATGAAGCTTGTAGATAGGAAAACAAAATATGAAGCTAGGTTATAAAATTCCATCTACGAACTTAAACATGGGCAAGTTATTTTACTCTTCAGTATATTAATTGGTAAAATAAGTATAATACATAGCACATCCCTATATCATAAGTATAAACATGATTTACTAATGACAGATATAGTTCATCTGTAAGGAAGGATTTGGAGAACATAACTGAAAGGAATGTAGAATGTTCTTAACAATAAAATATAATCCACAAAAACAACTGAGATGGCACTAATCTAATACTTCATAACTAAAAAGAGACATTAGTGCCTACAAATGCAGATGAGAGATTTTTTTACCATAAAGTTAAAAAAAAAAAAAAAAAGGCAGCTTTTTCCCTACTCATGAAAAAAAAAAAAAAACTAGGAAAATAAAAATTTAGGGGTGGAGAGATTGTAAGTGATGAAGAACACTTCTGGGTTTGGTTTCTAGCACCTACACGGCATCTCACAATTTATTATCACTCCAGTTTGAAGGAATATGATACCATAGGCATAGCATAGGCTCCTGAATGTATGTGGTGCGCAAAAACTCACACAAGCTCACACACATACATGTAAATAAAAATGAACTAAAAAAAATTAGGGGAAAATCAGTTATTCATGGTATCATTTGTACTACAAATTCAACGAGGTGTTTTGTTTACCTTTGTGCCTGCATGATTACTGAAATTTTATAACAGAACTAGCCAGGCAGTGGTGGCCCACACCTTTAATTCTCAGCACTCCAGAAGCAGAGGCAGGATCTCTGTGAGTTCGAGGACAGCCTAATATGCAAAGCAGATCCCAAGACAGCCAGAGCTCATACACAGAGAAAAGCTGCTTCAAAAAACAAGCAACAAAACTTATTAGAAATGAATGCTTAAAAAAGAACTGATGAGCCCGGCAGTGGTGACACAATGCATTTAATCCTGGCACTCTGGAGGCAGAGGCAGGTGGATAACTGTGAGTTTGAGGTCAGCCTGGTCTATAGAGAAACCCTGTCTAAAAATAAAGAGAGAGGGAGGGAGGGAGGGAGGGAGGGAGGGAGGGAGGGAGGGAGGAGGGAGGGAGGAGGGAGGGAGGAGGGAGGGAGGGAGGGAGGGAGGGAGAGAGGGAGGGAGGGAGGGAGGGAGGGAGGAGGGAGGGAGGAAGGGAGGGGAGGGGAGGGGAGGGGAGGAGGGAGAATATACCAGGTCTGTATGGTTTTCTTTTCCTCTTTTTTATGCCATCTGTTCCTTCGACTCCCTTAGTTTCATCATCCACAGCTTCCCGCTCAGGACTAGATTCTGATTTTCCATCACAATCCATAAGTTCTCCTTCTGGAAAAAATAAATATACACATGAAACTGGGCAAGTCTATCAAATACAAAACCCTTAACCAAAAAAAGTTAAGAAAAAGAGAAAAGAAGCAAAGCAAAAGATCACCAAGCCATTCGAAACCTGTGTGCCGGAAGTGTATGAGAAGTTAAGAGAGAATGCTAAGTGACTGAGGATGGAGGTAGGAATCATGCTGCAAGACCCAAGGTTGTGTTTCCAGGGAGTGTGAGATGCTGATTTAAAAAGAGAAAGAAAGAGCTCAAAAAGATAGCTATAAATGAGTTTTTCAAGCAATTAGTCTTTAACATCAATATATAAGATCCAAGATTTAACTATTTTGTCTACTGATATAATTTCCAACATTTTTATACAATGCACATTTAAGAAATATTATCTAATGATAAAACATGAATGATGGGGAAAATGATAATAGCTTTATTTCTGAGCTAGCTAAAAATAATCACTCCAAAAGTGATCATTCTTAGAAATAAACAAAACTACTCTGTCCTAGACTTACTGCTGCTACAAAAATTGTTTTGTTGGCTCACAAGTTCAGATAGAAAAACTTAATGACAAAGAAAACATTTATGAATATACAAAGATTAGAGGAGGGCTTAGAATGATATTTCAGCCAACTGAAGTGAATCACTCTGACCTTATATTTAAGCTTTACAAACACAATGCTCTTACAGATTTCGATCACAAAAAATGCTTCAATACAAGAAAACATACAAATGCAAGTCTAAGAACATCACTTAAAGAGCAGAAGTGTCCCCTTAAGGGGTACCTTAAGCAGTATGACTAATCCTTACGAAAATATCTTTCAGAAGTTATTTTATACATTAATTCTTGCACATGTTTGAACGAAAATTAATGAGTATTACCTCGACTATCATCCATTTCACCATCTCTTGAATGCTCTGACTGGATTTCTGGAGGGGTCTGAAGGACAGCAACACTATTCTGATTTATAATCTTCAATTTCAATTTTGGTTTTGTCCGTTTTCTTCTTGGAACTGTAACTGTGAGGCTCTGTAACTGAGTCATCCCTGATTCAGTCAAACATACACCATCCTGGGTATAGGTCTTAGGTGGATCTAAAATTACAAAAACCCAAGAATACAAGATTAAGCTTTTACTTGAAATTGACTGATAAGTTGATTAATATTCCAAAATCTACAAGAAAATACAACTACATATCCATTCAGCAACTATCTACAAAACAAATGAAATGATGATGTTCAATTAACACTGAAAACAGGTAGACATTTTGTAAAGATCTAATACCCCCAAGTACAATAATATACATAGATGAAAAAGCCATAATGAAGCCACTATGTATGCTAGTTAAAACATTAATAAAATCATAAATCCTGTAGACTCAAACCTTTAATGTGAACACTAATACAATTCAAATGTTTTTGTATCAGAGATTTTATCATTATAAGGTAAAAGAATAAATCTTACATAAAAATGCCACTGGTGACTCTGAGTTATCGAAAAAATGTAAAATAATATTTAACACTAAATGAATGCTTACTTATGTAGGCTTTCTTTTTCTGATGACAAGTAAGTAAGCACAGTACCCAAATCAAGTCAAGGCACTAACAGTTAATCCAAAGAGCTAATATTTTCATTATTTTCCAAAATTCATAGGAATACTACTTTATCAAAATGAGCTAATAAGACCATTTTATATATTAATTCTAGAAAATTAACATCAAATAATTCACTTAATTTCATATAAGCATGAAGCCAGTTGTTTAAGAATTAAATATATCCTTTTTCTAGAAGAAAACCATTTCAAATTTTACCTAGCTCTTTTACTTTTGTGACAATTTGTGCCACAAGTGAAGAGTCACAGCAGTCCGAAGAAGGCACTGAAAAGAGAAAGAACAACTAAGGAAATGTCTGAGAAAAGACATTAACTTCTACAGGATTAAAATTTCAGTGTCTGTACATGTATCATTCAACAAATGTCTGGATACGATTGGATGCTGATTCTGTGTATGTGTGTGAAGGAGGCAGGGGTACCTTGTACATATTAGTCAAGTACTTCACCCATGTGATCCATCCTAATCCCAAAAGAAGCTTTTGCTTTTCAAAGGGACTTTATTTTTTTAAAGTAAGGTCTCACTTGCACAGCTGAACCTAGCCTGGCATGTACCATGTAATGCAGACTAGCTCAGTTTCACTATCCTGCTGCCTCAGCTTCTCCAGGTGCTAGGATTACTGGTGCCTGATACTATACTCAGTTTTCAAAACAAAAACAAAACAAGGCACATAAGAGTATCAGCAGGCAAAGAATCCTAACTCCAAGAGATTAAACCTTGAGAGCAAAGTTATACTTTTATATCTAATGTGTATATGTTCCTTATTCTCACTTTATATGGATCATTTTAATAGAATTGGGATAGAAATCTCTTACCATTTGATGCAGGCATATAGGGTCTGCACATACTACAATCAAAACCAATGTCTGCTACATTTTCCACTTCCTCCTCAGTATTTAAGTTTTGACAAACTGCATGCATCCACCTAAAAAGACCACATTTATACATTTAAATGAAGTGACTATTCTAGAAATTGTATTTATATATATATATAAATAAATCACAAGGTTTGACAGTCCACAAACTTAAAGACCCAAGACTCAAATGCCTTAACTCTTAACCCATAATCTCTTAACCCATAATAACCTTCCATGTACTGAGATGTCAAGAAAAGGAATGAGAATAAATACTAAGAAAGAAGCAAATACACATTGTATGTATGTATTGTGCCCCCTTCTCCATCCAAATAGGAACAAATTGAGTGTCATCAAGTGATGATGACCTTGCTTTAGAGCAGTTTGTCAGCAGTGTGCTACAAAAACTACACAACTTATTTAAAAAGAATAGTGCACCACTGCTGAATTAAAACTAGCACTGTGCACACAGTGATGAACCGCTAACAGTACTGAAACAAATGAAGCAGTATGCACTTTGAAGCTGCATATACCTAGAGCTTTAAAAGGGAAATGAGAGAGAGAGATAGAAAGAGAGAGACAGAGACAGAGAGACAGAGACAGACAGAGATAGACAGAGACAAAGAAATTTTAGAATCCAGCAAATTCAGAAATTTTTCATAAGGCATACAGACAATGGAAAACCTTAAGAGTCTAAATTTGAAATTCTTAAAACAGGAAAGTAGTATGAAAAGTAATTTTCTACATTTGATAAAAATGCTTAAAAGGTAGTAAAGGAGATTTAAAAAAAAAAAAAAAGGCACAGTACCTATCACATTGTCTACACTGTAGAATGAGGTCTTCTTCTCTGTAATTTCGATAGCAGATGGGGCAGGAAGACAAGCTGGCACAAGGAGCACACTGTGTGTAATTGTTTTGCCACTCACATCTTAGACCTGCAGATGTTGCGCCACAGTGTCTACACCAAACACACCTGAAATCCAAATCCCCCACAAAAGTCTGAAGTTTATTTTTATATTCAATTGTGGCAATTTGAGAAACTACAAGTGCATAGAATGAGAGGAAATAGTTTTACAAATGTGGAGACTTTTCTGATTAGTAATATATATATCATGCCAGATGTGTACAAAACTAATTTGTAAGACCAACAAGATAAGCTGTAACATCAGAACTTGAAAGATTGATAGGTAATATAAATTTTAGGGTACCATTTGCATTTCCAGCCTCCTTTGGGAACTGTCTGCAATGGAGGGTCTAGGCAGTAGGTATGATAACTTATGTCACAGTCATCACACAGCAAGAGTCTTCCTGGGTCAGTCGCCTTCCCACAGGCCTCACACACTGTGCACTCAAGACATCTCCAACCTTTGCTAAGAACCACTTTACTGATCTGGAAAAAAGAAAAACCATAACTTATTTATTTAAGTTAAATCATTGGTATAACTAGTACAGTACATACATAATTAATGTGCTTCAGAACATATAAACAGAGCAGGATTGGGTAAGAACTGGAAGCACTACTCAGAAAGGCACATCTAAACACATTTAGGAGCCCACCTGGTTAGCACAGGTGGTGCATATTTTAACACTATTTGAGGCCATATAACAACTCTGTGCTTCATATTTAATACCATTATTTTTACACATATGTTGCCTGGATTTTAAAGCCAACTGAGCTGCCCTACTACTATTGACAAGAATTGAAACTTCATCAACAAAATCACTACACATGACATTTCTGTGAATTCATGCTTTTGAAGCTTGTGGTCACAGTATGGGAACTTAAACACTAAATAAATAAGAGAGGAAAAAACATCACAGCAAAATACTAATTTCTCAGGGACATTTTATAGTGTTTCAGGTCATGAAGCTAACACAGTGTTTCCCTGTTTCAAATACATGAGTTGGCAGGATTTTTGAGAATCACTACATCCCTAAAAAAACATAAATCCTCAAAGAAGCTACACCATGGAGAATTATATACTCAGAAACAACATCTGAAAGATCTTGTAAAACATAAAGCTCCCAAGTCACAAAGAAATAGTAAACAGTGAAGGTATATGGTAAAATTCATATCATGAAGAATGAGAAAGCCTAAAAGCCACTGAGGAAACTTAATTGATTTCAAAGGAACAACTACCCATAAGAATATCTTATTTGTTACAAAAGTACAAAGGTACATAGTAAAAAATTTTTCATTCAACCCAGATGTTGAATGTTGAAATAGGACAGTACAGTGCCCACATTATAAATAAAAATATTTGTACAAAGCACAATACTTAACATAGCTAAGTGAGTCATTAAGACAAAATGCTACTTATATACATATGGAGTAGAAATTCACCTCCTGCATAATCCTAAAGTTTCATTGAGAAATATATGGAATGAAGTAACCCAACAAAAGGCCAAAAAACTGTGTACAACAAAGTTAAGGATGTGTAAAACAACCATACACCAGATGCGGTGGACACAGACTAGAGCAAGGCAATACAATACTACCTCTGGGAAAAACCAGTATTTGAGAGAAGAATCTGATATGGTGGTATATAAGAATGGAGAGTGGCTAATGATTATATTCTTCTTGCTATTAAAAATCCAGAAAAAGACAAAAGTCAAAGTTCATTACTTAGATCTACAGAGAACATTTACTGCATCATAGCCAGTATTTTTTGTGATTAAACTGCAGTATGGAGACATAATAGGAAAGCAAGAACTATATGTTCAAAGATGAACCAGAATTTGATTATTCAGAATAGTGAGTCAGCAATATCAGATACTGATAAGGCAGTGAATTATATAGAACTATCCACAAGAGGCATGAAAAGGGTAAGTGTATGCTGTAGATGTAGAGCTAAATAAGCCAGAGGTTTTGATGTTTAAACAAGTCTCCTTATTACTTTGATTAGCACACTGATTTCTTTTAAAAGTCTGCAATTACCAAATTACAACAGATTATTTACCAAGTGAAGAGTCTGGAAAGGAAAAAGAGAGTGAAATGGTACAGTAAATAGCACGCTGCTCTGCAGGAGTGCAGGCAGCGAGTATTTGAGTATTTAAGGGTCCTGTAACCTACTACAACTACATAATTCTGCAACTTCTGGAGGAAAGGAAGTCCCACTATAAAAACACAAAACCAAAAAGCACTGCTATGTGCAAATAAGGCAATTATTTGGTGCATGTGCAACTAAAACAAATGGCCTACAATGTGCCAATGGTTAGCTTATAAAAACAAGTGTAAGATAGAGCTGAAGATTTCCAAGAAGCTGATAAAATTTAGCAAAGTTTATTAAACTGTAGATCATACAGAATAAGAATGTGGCCTCTGAGAGGAGGGAAACATGAGTCTGAGTCTTATGATACTTTGCTGATAGACAATGTCTAAGCCACCTAGAGAGACAGGATGCTGGTCCAACAGTTTTTCTGAGTTTGTAAACATTCCAAGAGTTCAGAGAATTGAGGCAACAAGAATTCTTGGGACAGACTATGGGAAAGGAAAAGCCATAAAGAGTAAGTGCTATAGAAGAATCCAACAAAGATTTTGGCTGAACACTAACCTTACGCATGTAAAAGATGTAATAAAGATCCATAAGAAAGGAAGACCACCTACTAGAAACTTGGAAACACAAAAATGTCACCCAAGGCTGAGAAAAGTATATTTCAACCAATTAAGAGTTTGAAGACAATGGTGACTAGATGATAGGGTACAGTCCTAAGACCAGTAAAGGGAATAGCTCACAGATTGGGGTACTAGTGCTGAGCAGCAACACATGTGCTCCTAAGGTTAGAACCACTTATTTTCATGCCTTTCATGCTGCTAAGGGCTAATTCGTTGGCTGAACCTTCACTTATTCACAGATGTACAGTATTTTAGAGACTATATGACATAGTGACATCACTATATTGACATAATACAAGTGATGCTTCTACTTCCTTGTACTTTAAAATATTCCCAGTTTTTATTTATAAAATGGTAAATATTCCATAGCTGCAATGCATACAAACAAAAACCCACTCTCACTTTGTTCTCACTTTGAAGAGTATTACTTAGGATTTTTAGAACTAAATATATAGGAATACCAATTACAGAAAAAGGCTCTTTGAACCTATTCCAGGAAAATGAAAAAATTTTGTAGTTTACCTACAACAATTGATTGCCATAATAAAAATACACCTGAAATGTATATACTCTTGAATACTTCTGGATATTACTTTATTTCTTTGTTTTTACTTATTAGTATTTGCTTGTGTGTGTGTGTATGCATCCAGCTATGTGTGTGTGCACACCTGTGTAGGTCAGAAGACAAGACACCTTTAAGGAGTTAGTTCTCTTCTTCCACCCTTATATGGGGATCCAGGGTTGAACTCATCAAACTTGCTAAGCAACCATTTTATTTACTGAGCCACCTCACCATCATGTTGTCTTTATCCAGAAAGTGAGACTGTAGTAGTATATTCTTTCCAAGGTATTATCAGTGGTACAAAAGAGAGCTAGAAAACCATGAATTTAAACTAGCAATTAGCTAAACACACACACACACACACACACACACACACACACAAAATTTATATAAGCTTAGTTTAGTTGAAATGGGAATTATTGTATAGGTTAAAAGAAATTAACAGAAACTCTGGAGGGTGCCTCTAAATCTTAACTTCCCTCCTAAAACTGCAGACACAGCAGTTAAGGAAAATAGCCATATTCAGACATTAGTGGGCTCACAAGACTTTACAATCACATTTTGGAAGGAATCGTGTTCAACATTCTGAAATAGTATTTCAAATTCAAACCACAAATCATTTAGAATATGAAGACACAATGAAGAAATACCGTTTCTTCTATATATGCATATATATGTATATATTTTACTTTTTATATTGGGTTTAAATAATTTAATTTGGAATTTAAATTTTTCATTAATACTTCTTTTGTACATGTGTGTGCACAGTGGAGGGATGGGCAGGTGATTGCCACAATGTGGAGCTCAGCTCTCTCCTCCACATTTACCTGCTTGGTATCTCACTGGCTCAAGCTAGGAATCATTTTTAAAGGCAAGATACTATAAGCAACAAATTAGGAATGACTGTATATAATAAATGTACTAGTCTTCCATTTTAAATAAACTATAATATTTAAATCCTAAATGCACAAAAGTATTACTTTAGCAATAAACAAACAAATAAATAAATAAATAAATAAAATGCTGGTATAATTATGACACTAAACATTTCATGGGGATACATTATACTTTACCATACCATCATCTTGGATAAACAATGGCATCACATAGTGGTGGTAATGGAGATCACAAGAAGGGGTAAAGATCACATTAAATTTAGAATGGTTAATAAACAAGTTTAAGGTTCATGCTTATCTCACATGTTATGGCAGAACCATAAAATGGTGTGTAGTACACAGGAGGAAGTACATCTATAGCTGCAAACTGATTACTTCCATTTAGCACCTGTTACTTTACTCAAATATCTGTATAAACAACTCATTTCATTCAGAGGTACTGCAACATGCCTATGGTTAGGTTAGTTTAAAACCAAGTGTGTGTGTGTGTGTGTGTGTGTGTGTGTGTGTGTGTGTGTGTGTGTGTGTGTGTATGATTACCACATAAAATGTTCTTAGTGTCTAATATGAAATGCTTGCAAATAAGAATAAATAAGTTTTTCTTTTCCTTTTTCAATATAGTGGAAGAACAATTTGCATAATTCAAGACCACAGATTTTTTTTTAGGAGATAATTTATTAAGGTAAAAACACTTAAAACAATATTAAAAGATTTAAAATATCAGCATATATGCATAATAGTAACAAATATTTGATTTAAATATTATGAATAAAATACGTGATTAATTTTAAAAATCATATTAGTGCTCTAACAAAGTCAAGATACATGTGCATTTGTTGGGACTAGTAAGATAGCTTGGAGGGCAAGCCTGATATTCTAAATTGATCCCCATGATGCACACATATGGTAGAAAGAGAATTCCCAAAAACTGTCCTCTGACTTCCAGGTGTACAACTGTGGTGTGTGTGCATGAACACGTACAACACACAACACACACACACACTAATCAAGTAAGTAAATAAACAAATTGTGTACTTTTTCTTAGCTCATTTAACTTAAACACATTACCTTAATACTGACACAATATGGATGGTAACATTGACCACATTGTGAACAGGCAAGTAATCTACCTTCTGCTCCTTGGCCGAAACTGCCACAAACCACACACATATCCTGAAAAATAATAACATGCAAAGCTATTTTAAATTGCAGATAAAGTTAAGAATATACAGATGGAAAATATATATTCTTAATTATCATAGTACTATAGCCTAATTGGGTAATATCTAAGCAGATGGGACAGATTAAAATGGGGAAGATTTGAATAGAAGATTAAGTTCAAACCTGATGCAAAGTGAACTTGTCACTACTAGAAAACAATACAACTGTATTGTGCATAGAGTTTTCTTCCTCATCTTTATTTGATGAAATATCTGCAGCAGACATCTACAAAAAGAAAAAACACCAAATATCAATTTATGTTACTTACCTGAATTACACTTCACTCTGAATTTATTCCTATCCAAAATACAATTTTTTGTCTAAGTATAGACTAACAAGTCTAAATAAAATAAATGAAAAAGTACTTTTACTCATAGTCAGGCAAGGTGGTGTACACCAATAATCACAACACTCAGAAAGCTGAGGCAGGAAGTTGGTAAGTTTGAGGCTAGCCTGGCTGTATAGAAACACATGTCTCCCAAGATTTTTTTTTTTTTCAATTCACTGAGTGCTTACTTTAGATATGCAAATGCCATGGAAGAAGACAAATGAGAACCCCAAAGTCTGTCTTTAGGAATATTTAATTATCCAGAAATTCTAATCCAGAAACTAAAAATTTATAGCATATATAAGTATGTGCCTATCACTTTTAATCATATTGAGAACTGCATGTGATTAGTTTAAACTAAAATATACTATAATATACACAGCAGTCATCAAAGACTCAAAACCAAAGTCGGAATATAAAAATAGTTTATTATCAATTATATATACATTACATGGGGAAATGTTAATGATTTAAATATAGGAGGAATAAGACTTTTTAAATATGACACCCAGGAAGTTTTAAATGTGTATATGGTTCCTATTCATTTCTACTAAAGGCACCACTTTAGAATATCATGATTAGTTTATCAAAGTGTCAGTATTAGCAGAACAATTTTCAATCATGCATGTTCATTTCTGAGCTTGATATGTTTCCCTAAACCAACTAGGCACCAATTGTATTCTTATTGCACATCCTGCCCCCATAAAAGCTATGAATTAGATGCAGTAACAGGGAACCAAAAGGACAATACTACAATTTTAAAATATGATCCTCTTTCCTTAAAAGGGTTAGAACCTACAGTGAACATATTACAGTCAATTTAAAATCATAAAAACTCTTGATGACTACAACAAAAACCATTAAGCAACTTAAATATTTAACCTGAAGACATGACCAAAGGACAAATCAAAATTCTACAGCTAAAAAATTTAAGCAGGCACCAAACCTAGATCAGCCTCAAAAAATCTAAGATTACAGGCATGAGCTACAAGAAACTCAGATCAGTCATGTTTGAGGACAAATGTTAGAAGAGGTGAGGCTGGGGAACCAGAGGAATTTCAGAGGATCCTGGTGAAACTTTAAGAAATGAATGCCTTCACTACCTTGATTATACTATGGTTTCAGGGTCCCACTATGTAGTCCCTGCTAGTCTGGAACTTCCTCTGTAGGAACTTCCTCTGTAGATCAAGTAAGCCTCAAGTTCACTGAGATCCACCTGCCTGAGCCTGTTTGAGTGACCATGCCCAGAAACAATTCAGTTTTTATCTTTCCCTGTTCTTTCCCCTCCCAGAAAGGGTTTGTTTGTATCCCTGGCTATTGTAGATCAGGCTGGCCTTGAACTGAAAGATCCACCTGACTCTCCCACCTGAGTGCTGAGATTAAAGGTATATGCCATCATTGCACAGCTCAAATAGATTTTTTTCAATGAACATCAACAAGAAACTTCAAAATTTGCCATTCAGTAAGCATTTATTAATCCAAAATAGTCATTAAAATCATGCCAATCTACAAAATTCCTGTAGAAAAAAAAAAGCCATACAGACAAATGAAATAAATACATCTTTAAAAAGAATCCAATAACAATATTTTTAATAAAAAGAAAATATACTACAAATTCTCTCTTGTAGAGTGTTGACATAAAAACGATGTCAAAGAAAAAAGAAAAGAAAACCACCTGAACAGACTTCCAAAAAAAAGACAAAGTCCACAATTATCAAGCAGAAGCATAGTAAAATATGAAAGGTTGAGACTATTCCTGGGACTCTCAGGATGACAAGAACTTGCTACAACATTAACTACTACTGGAATAATAACACAAGTCTCACCCCAGGTAACACAACAGCTCCGATTCCACTCTTTAGTTTAGACCTGCCTCTGCCACCTCGTCCTGACAGTCCTGCACCACGAGGTCTCCTCTTTCCTGGGAATCCAGACCCTCGGCCCTACATAACAGATAAGAATGTGTTAACATTCAATAAAAGCCCAAAAGTAATTTTTAAATTCAGATGTCAGTGAAATAAAACATTTTATTAAATGTTACAAATATTTATCTTTTTATAGTAAATGATACATATTAATAGACCACACTTATTATTTGCATCTTTAAATATGACTCCAGTACAGGTACTTAAAGACTTTAGAATCCAATCCTGCCTCTATCATCACGTGTGTTTCCTATCAGTAGGCCTTGACACTAATTTTGATGTCCTATACCTTTATTCTCGGTGTCTAGATCAACTGACCCAATAGTTTTATTTATGCACAGACTATCTTCAGTACAAGACAGATGCCAAAGAAAAACTCTCCTCTCAGAGATGACAGTAACAGGAACATTTATTGGACACTCAATATACACTGATCTGAGCAATTTTCTCCTAAACAAACCTACAGAGTATATCCACTTTAGAGATAATTGTACCGAGGGTGAAAAATAGTAGTGACTTCTCCAAGGTCACTGAGTTAGCAAGTGGTCTATAGTCCCTGGTCACCATTACAAGGCAGCAACACTAATTTTTACTAATGTGAAGTGGCATTCTTTCTGTTATGAAAATATAATCAATATTCTTTATTACTGAATAGCTGTGATACAAATTGAACAAATCTAACTCATTTTAACACAATATTTAAAGTTGCTTAAAGATTTCATTAAAAGGCAAAAGATTATGAAGGCAATAATTAACCTTAAAAATAATGTTTGAAATAGGGAAAACTAACTTAAATTATCATTAACATAAGAAAAAGTACCATAGGAAAATGTGTTAAATTCCATGAGATCCTAACCTATCGGTACCAACCATCATCAGAGCCCTGACCCTACCCTGGTTATATTCAAAATTATATATTACTGACTGGAGGGAAAATGCATCTTATAAATAAATATTATAAATGTAGCTAGTCAGGGAACCTTCGGTTCCTCATAACAGATGGGAAGTATAACATATCTTTACCTGATACCCTTCATCAGTTTCATAAGCTGAGATCACTGCCTACTGAGCAGAATAGGCTTGGGGTCAAAGTACTATGTTTATGTTGGGAGAAAAAAACATGGCATGAAAAAAAAGGAAAAGAGGGTTTTTATGTTCCCCTTCATTTTTAATAAATACAAACAACTTGAAGCTCCACGCTGTCTTTTCTTGTCCTCTCTCACCCTGTTCTTTTTAGGTCCCTTGAGAGGTCTTCAGCTCTGAACAAGATATAGACAGAGTGGGACTACACTAGGCAGGGTGTTTTCAGCAGGAATCAAAGAGTAGCTTGTGGCAGGGAGGTGTGTGGGGAAGAGTTAAGGCAGTAATTAAAAAAATCAGAATTATAGAAATCGCTCAGTTAATTTTCCTAACAACCATTGGTACAGAATAAAAGTAAGAGAAAGTTGTAGCATTTGCTACAAAACCATCAAAAGAGTCTTAAATATTTAAACCAGGGTATGGTGGCACTTGGCTATAATCCCAGCACTGGGAGTCTGAGGTAGAAGGATTTGAGTGGAGTTCAAGGCTAGCCTGGGCTACATAATGAGACCAACTAATCAACCAATTAATCAAAATGAACAAGCTAAAATTATGCCATATTACCTTGGATGATTACAATTGTCTGGATTAACATAAATGTGTTCTGAAAATCTTCTGAAAATTTTCACTAGTCTACCTTAAGTAGTACCAATTTAGAAACATAATAAATATAGAGGATGAGGGAAAGTTACTTTCTTCAGTCAATAAAGTATTTTGATTTTGAACTTTCTCCTTTAAAGTGTATCTAACTACTTAATGTCAAGAACTGAGAGAACGTCATCAACCCATGACATGGGACACTGTGACTGTGAGATAAACACACACATTGAAACTTTCTGACACTGAAGTATATTTCATATATATGTGTGTAATCAACTAAATTTTATGATACTTTAAATGAACAAGTTCCTATGACAAGAATTTTCCCTTAAAAAAAAAAAAACTCATATAACAATAATATGAAAAAAATCAGTTAGGAAAAAGAGACATTAAAAATGTATCCTTATAATACACCAATTTATCTTACTCCTCATTTAGATCTTTAAGTGAAACAAATTATAAGGCAAGTTTTCAAATTTAAAAAGTGGCTCTGGAAGCTGAATCTAGAAAAGAAAGGTTTAATTCTTAACATCCAATAGAACAAAACAAACCAGAAAGAAATGATAAATGAATGTAAATGCAGGTTTATTTACCACTTTGATGCTCCAAATGGCACTGCCAGAAAGCTGCCTGGGTTTAAAAATTTCCCGGCCTTCTGAAATGTCTGGGGACCAGGAAGGTGGGCTCACTGTATTATGGTTACTCCAAGCCCCCTAGGATATGGCAGGTGAGAAAATAGATGTATAAAACTCAGCAACAAAAAAGATCAAAGCCAGCAACTTAGGAATTTTAGAACAGCAAAAGCAAATGCAAACGTATGGAAAATTAGGACAAACTGCTTCAAGTCTGGGAAAATAAACATACCATTTAAGTAAACTTAAATGTTTGCAGGTATAATTTAAATTTCCAAATAAAAACCTCAATATAATAAAGTGTTTATATAACACCAGCACTGATTCATGAACTGTAATTACATTACAAAAATAAAAGGAAAAGTCAGTCAAAGAATTAACACTAGAAGAAACCTGTTCATGGATTGTATTAATCTAACATGTATATCTCAACCAAAAGCAGAGATAGGGCAATGTTACAGGGTGCTTTAATCACTGGTATAAACACCAAAACCAGTAGGCACCTTGAATGACATCTTATAGCAATTATATATACCCAAGGAGCTAATTTGAATAGTTAAGAGATTTATTAAAGCAAATTGTCCTAAATTTGCAAATTAAAATGACTAAGGTGCCTAATATGCAAGAAATGATGTCTCATTAAAATAGTAAAATAAAATTAAGGCATCTAGATATCTCACTTTCAAGAAACCACATTCAGCAATCTCTGCTAATCTGACAAAGACACTAGGAGACCAAGAAAAAATGCTTATTCCACCAAGGCAATACTTTAAAGAAAAACAGAAACAAAATAAATGTCAAATAACAAAGAACATATTTTGAATCAGGCAATTTAAGAATTATTGTATGCAACTATTTTACCATTTAAATAACAAAATCTTAAAACAAGATATAATTACTTACCAGGTTTCTAGATCATCAAACTAGTAAGAATCCCAGTACTAACATAAATGCTATTACCATTACAGCATGACCACCAACCCACACTGAAGAGACAGTTGACAAAGTTTGGAGGGGAAAAAAAGTTAAGAAACACAAAGCAGAAAGTAATTCTACTTCTAACTCAAAACTAAAGAGCCACATACATGTCTTAAGACAAGCAATCCGTCACAGCCACTCAGTCTAGGATGATTCTTAAGTTTTGTCTCTGTTACCAATTCCCTAATCACACTTTAACCAAGCTCTGTTAACAAGGTAATACTCCTCTTAGTACACCCAGTAACTCCTGCTCTACCCCACTTCCCATGGCATCTATGTCTGTACCATCTTCCCTGCATTAGTCAAGGGGCCCTCCATGTTTCCAAAAGTCAATTCTCTGCTCTCATTTCACTCAATACAGTTCTATTGATCTGGTGTTAGCATACCTCCTGATGATTTTTCTCCATTTTCTATGAAAGTTCCTCCATTGAGTCCTGACGCCATCAAGTTTCTTAAGAGCTGAAGCCTAAGTCCTAAACACTATTTACAGTGAAGGCTTGAAATGGCATCTTAGAGACAGTTGTCTTCTACTTTCAGTTTCTAGTGTTTAACTTTTTCTAACATCTCACAGGAACTGTGACCCCCCCCCCAAATCTCCTTAATACATCTTGTTCAACAACTCTTCTGTGGAAGTTTGAATGAGAATGCCCCCACAGAGATTTATATTTGAACCCTTGGCACACAAAGTTTTTGAGAAGGATCTAGAAGTGTGACCTTGTTGAAGAAGGTGTGTCACTGTAGGCAAGTTCTAGGTTTCCATAGACTTCCACCATTCCCAGTCTGACTCAACTTGAGGATTATGCTGTCAACTCGCAGCCACATTTTATGCTCATGGATTCTAATTCATTGAAACTATAACCCCAAATAAACCTTTTCTTCTATAAGTTGCCTTTGTCATGGTGTCTTCTCATAGCAATAGAAAAATGAAGACAACTCTAACATGTATCACATCTAAAATCTCTCCCATAGTTCGTTTTATTTGCTAGTCTTTCTCATTTTGAGAAGGGCATCTAGTCCTCTGGCCAAAAGTGTTCTCTGCCCAGAACTGATGGGCTTTTTTCAGCACTTTTATCCAAATCATCAGCAAACTCAAAATTTATCTCATTTTGTTTTTGGCCAATACACTCCCCTCTGCACTTCACGGTCAGAATTCCTGCCCTGCCTGTCACTATCTTGTACACCATCTAACAGTCATTTCTTTCTGCTTCCCTCAGACCCTGCCAGAGTCTCAATACTTTCTCTGCCCAGCAGCTAGATTCATTCTCACAAAGCAAGTAACTAACCTATTTTGAACCCTCTGATTGTGCCCCAGTTCACTTTGAAAGCAAACCTGTTCAACTGTTTCCCTCCACTCACATCATGTATCATTCATTTTTTCCCTATTTGTGCCTTCTTCCTGCCCTGGCTTCCTAACTACCCTTCAAACATACCTGTACCCTCCACAATCAGGCCCCAACTGACATAGTTACTCCACCCTTCCAATCTTCTCAAAATATGGCTGGCTGCTTCTACCCTTCAGGTAAAACCTTGAATATTTCCTTGTTAGAAGGCCTCCCTTTGGCACCATGAGTGAATCTATACTCTGCTCTCATTGCATCATTAACTGGGATGTTCTACATCTTCTTTATTTAGCAGCAGTGAAGTAGCTCAATTTTGTCCTACTACTTCACTAAGGATAGTTCCTTACTGCACATCTTAAATTTCTCTTGGTTTTTTAACATTATGTAACTATCATAAACTATCATAAAAAGTAACACTCCAAGATAAAAAAAAGAAATTTTTCATAAATAAGAATTTTCTTGTGATTATGTATTATTCATCAAAATTTAGGTTAGCTTTGATGCCAAAGTAACATCTCGTTTCAAAAAGCATTTACATTTCATATAACATGGATGATCCAAACGAAGAGCTTTCTAGATCAAGAAAGTCTGGATGTCAACACAAGGATAATTAGAAAACTATTTGGCTGCTATGAAGAATTTATATAATAAAACCTTGATAGTTACATTAGTGCATTATCATGGGACACTATCAAGACAGATTACATGCAATTTTAAAGGAATTGAAGAAAAATCATGATTACATGTAAACTGAAAAAAATTATAATTAAGAAAGTTCAGTTAGAATTCATTCTTTAGATTTTGAAGGAAAAACACATTCACACAGACACCCACAAAGCACTGAAAAGGTTAACTGCCATTGACAAGTAGGTTCACTCTGTGCTGTGTTCCGCCTAGTGGCATCATCGCTCTGTAATAACTTGAACTGAGCTATAAGCACAAGGACAAGCCATGATCTTTTTTCTAGGTTGTTTCAAGTTTTCTGTTTGATAGATTCTAAGCAATATTTTTTCTCTTCCATTATATTTTGTGTGCATGAATGAATTCATCAATAAACATTGGACTGCACTATCAAACATACTAAGCTCATCTAAATTCTTGGATTTCCCTACCCACAAAAACAATGACCAATCTGACAACACACTGTTACTATTAAGCTATCTTAACTGGTATTAGAAGCAAAACAGTTCAAATTACAAAACATCAATAGACTAAAATGTAAGAAGACATACACAAAACAAAGCTGCGATCAAATCCAATAGAGATTGTGAATACTATTCACAGAAATTGTACTAGTTACAGAAAATAATTTTCCAAACTGTTTAAGTGAGCATTAACTTTCTCAAGTTAATTTATAAACATATAAGAGTGTAGGATAGAAAAAAGAAGACAATAATATTAAGTAAAAAGAATGTCATTGAAAGTCAAATCTAATCTCACTTTTCAAGAGGCTGAAGAAAAGATTGCTACAAGTTTGAGGCCAGCCTAGGCTTCAGAGTAGGAACCTGACCACCTCCTTTCCTTCCAAAAAGAGGAAAGAGAAGAAGCAAAAATAAGAGGAAAATACAGTAAGGGAACCCTACTATCATGTGTTGTTGCACAATATTATTTTAATGATTGTTACTTATGTTTATGCTCTGGAACATTTGTTTAGTGATGCACAGATGTGTTTGATTAAATAAAATTTATGTGTGGTCAGGAGGCAGAGTCAGAAAATATCTGACAAGAAGTGGAAAAGAGGAGCAGCAGCAAAAGAACAGGAGAGGAAAACATCAGGAGCCAGCTATAAAGCCATAAACTCAGTACACTACCAAGCCACCAAGTAAGAAGGAAAGTAAGATATACAGACATAAGATAAATTATCCAGTCAGTAAGAATAGACAAAAAGAAACCAGCTAAGATAAGGTCCGAATGGTAATCAATATTATTATTAGAGTCCAAGGAAGTATGTTTATCTAAACAACCAGTCTGGATTCATCTCTCTCAAAACTGTGCGCCAAGGTCATTCTAATTATAAAATTGTGAAAATACTTGAAGTGATAGAACAGAAAATGACAACTTACAGAGGAAGGAAATAAAGTTTATCAGCCATCTCTTGGTAAACATACTTGCTCACTTATGCAGATGAAGCTATAGTATCAACACCATATTGTTATGACTTACAAAAAGTCTTTTTACATGAAACAGCTTGTTTCTACAAATAACTTCAGCCTCAATTGGTAGCACCAGCCTTTAATTCTGCACTCGGAAGGCAGTTGCAGACAGCTCTCTCTACGAGCTGAAGATCTGTCTGGTCTACATAATGTGCTCCAGACCAGACAGGATTATATAGTGGATCCTACTTCAAAGAAAACAAAGAAAGAACAATAAAGTTCAATCCTAAACAAGGTAAGATTATGATTGATTGTAAGAGTAAAGTATTCAATAGTTTCTGAATACAATTATGGCTCATTTAATAATGATTCTGGGAATGGCTTTAAAACTACCACTCCAGCACAATGAAACAAAAAGTTTGGTGTTTCTATTCTGCATGTTCCCTCAGCTCAATATTACAAAGGGCTTATACTCATATAAGCAAAACAGATACACTTTTTAAAACATGATTTGAATTACTGTTATTTCAGAATTTATGAACTAGGAAGAACAGATATGATAAGACATGGTAGTATGAGCCTATAATTCCAGCACTCAGAGAGCAGAAGCAAGATAGAGCTAGCTCAGGGGCAGCTATGGCTAGCTGTGCTGATTTTTTTTTAAAAGGTAAATTACTTTGAGACATGAAAAATAAAATAAATTATATAATATAAACAAAATAATAAATTTAATCAATTAAAACTTTTTCATCCTACTTTCGGCACTTCTTAAAAGCTTTCCATACACATTACAAAATATAAATAAATGAAAAACCTCTTTCAAACTCAGGGCTCCACTTTTAAGATTAAGATCAAACTAGAACCACAGAGGCTTTTCTTAGTTGGCCTAGGGTGGAACCGTTACATAACATGAGAAAAGACATTGCAAGTCAGACATAAGGAGCCACATCTGTAATCCCAGCAATCTTGAGGCCAAAGTTGAAATATAAGGAGTTGCAGACCAGCATGGGCTGCAGATATCTTCCCAAAAAGTATATAATGCAGTATCTTGATAGGATGTGGATGTGAGGTTCAAATTTCTTTTGTTAACTTTTTGGTAAGAAAGAGAACAACGTTTAACTGTTATATAGCTGACTTTACAAAGCAACAAAAAGGTTGGGGGTGAGTGCTGTTTTGTGAAGAAAAAAAAAGTCTCATGGGGTAACAGAAGTCAAGTGTCAAAGAACATAATCAAGGGGTGGGGGGACCCACATGAAATTATCATATAGCACAATGCCCTGAGTTTGATCACTACTACTCTCTGATCTACATACACATTGACACACTCTACTGTACTATAATATAATTCACTGAATGTCTTTCCCACAGAACAAGAGTTAGTCCTTTGGCCTTTGTCTTTAGAAAAATACATAGGATTTATTCAGGAAACAAATTAGTCTTTTAAAACAGATTTCCTTTAAGTGCTTTTACAGCTCCAATACTGAAAAGTCAAATATAATTACTGTAAGCAATTTAAATCATAAGAATTAAAATTGCAAACACTACAAACTAAACTCATCCCTATTGTTTGATATCAGAAAGCAGCCATTGTGTAGAACAATAAATAATTCTAAGCAACATTATCTTCACTTCACTGTTTAGTTTCACTTTAATCTACTTAAGAACTATAATTCATCTCTAAAATATATAATCTATAGTACTTAAGAACAATTGCAATGAGCCCAAAATTGAGAAGCAGCTTAGAATTTATAGCATTGGGAAGGCTCAGAGTAGGATAGCAAATCCCAAGGGAGCCTGAGCCTTATGGTGTGATCCATGGAAAACAAATACATGGGCAGGACTTCATGTCAGAGCACTCACCCAGCACTTCACTTTTGCCCTTCACTTACTAAAAACAACAGTACCATTATAAGATTGCTTTATCTAAAACTACTTAAGTCCTATCTTAAAAAATAATTTTACAAAGACTTAGAATTTACATACAGAAATGAAAATCAAAGTGAGAAATTCACCAGCATAAAATTTCCATTTGTACAGTAAAAATATAATATGTATAATACATTATAAATATATAAAATATAGTGGAAAGTAAGCATTACTACTATGGATTCATAATTTTGTACTGTATGCATTTTTACAGCTCGAAGATTTTGGAACTAAAAACACCTTAATAGTGTCTTATTAGAAACTATAATCAAGTAGATCACATTCTTACATCCCAATTTTAATTAATTACATTCTCAATTAACAACATTTTATAAATAATGAACTCCTTTCAAAATAAAAGCAAAAACATTAGAATAAGTTCTTTGGATGGAAAAGCTGCCTTCCAAAGCAGAGCTAGATGTAACTTTCACATCTGAAATGACTGCTGCATTATCTTTCCTGTCATCTTTAGTATCATCCTACCTGTTTAGACCGGGGTCTTCCAGGAGAAAATTTTCTTTTGGTAATAGCTGGTTTACCCATGCCAATTTTTGGAGTGACTGAGATGTATGTTGTTGGCATAATGTTTCCAGCAGCAGAGTTGAGATTTGAAGAGTAACCGTGCAGCATGTCGCATGAAGGCAAGTCTAAACAAAGTGTGGAGGAGGAAGACACGTCTGCCTTGCTCAGGTCAGCTGCTGATGAGAATGGTGACTCCTCCTCAGCTTGTAATTTTACAGATTTGTCTCCTTGGCATGAACTATCTTTGACACAACTGTCAACAGCAAGAGTCATTTCAAAATCCACACAGCCAGTGGGGAACTCAGAATTTCCCTTCTGCTCCATTTCTTCTTGCTGTCGTTCTATCACCAATAGTTCCTTAGACAACATAGAACTTTCACCATGTGGGGATAGTAAGGCTTCTGGTGCAGCAGACTCAGCAGCTGATTGTGGAGGGCTTCGCTCTTCTTTAGATACCACCTCAAGTTCCTCTGACAACTGCAATTCTTCTTGTGGCACAATGGTCTGATGTGGAAGGACTTCAATGTTTTCTGTCACTTCCATTCTGTCTTCATTTCCATCTTCCTCACAAACATTCATTTTTTCACTATCAATTTCATGAGAAACCTCATTTGCCAATTCAGGATTCATTTTAATGTCACATGATTCTACAAAATTTAGAATATGGGTAACATTAACTTACATGCAAGTAGCAAAACTTTTAACCAAAATAGAATTATCAGGCTAAACTACAACTTTAAGAAGGGAAATTGTTTAAGTAGTTAAAGCAAAAATTCCCAAACGGTTTATGGATTAAAATCAATCATATCCTTCTGAAAACATGGCTTAGTAAGAGCCCTTGAGTTAAAAGTAATTGCTAGTTAAAATTAAATGAAAAACAAACCAAGAGACTCAACTACTGATATATTTCTGTTATGCACATATGACACATTTACGACTTAAGCATTTACAGACTAAAACTATATATGAGAAATTAAAACTCATTTTAAAGCTAATTTTTAAAAAAAATCAATGATATGAAGTAAAATGCAAGACTATTAAAAGGAAGACTAATGTAGAACATAAAGACACATTGAAATATGTATGACCAATAAACTTTACATCAAAGTACTAATTTATTAAAACTTTAACTGATCTGGGCATGGTGTCACATGCCTTTAATCTCAGGACTTAAGAAAATAGAGCAGAGAGAACTCTATGAGTTCAAGACAAACCTGAACTATATAGTGAGCTCTAAGCCAGCCAAGGCTAAATATACATAGTGAGACCCAGTCTCAAAACACAAGCAAACACAGAAAAGGTATCCTGATCTTACTTAAGAGAGAGTTAAAGGTCTCAATTAGTATGAGGCACAAATGCCTCTAAAAAGTAGGACTGCTGAAAATTAAAGATTCATTCGAAATGCCATAGAGGTTGTATAAATTTAAATTAAGACAGTAAATTCATCACTTATTATTTTCAAATCAGTGATTAAAATTAATGTATGGTCTGATGCCAAAATGAACCTCACTTCTCATTCCTATGATAATGAAAAACTACAGTAAGGATAAAAGAAAAACATCAAATAACCTGTTATTACTAAACATGTTAAACAACTAAAAACCCTTCACAGACAACCTCTCTATTGTCATTATAGTTGAAGAAAAAAAATTACTGGTCTAGTTGAAGAAAAAATTTATTGTCTATTGTCTTGTAATCCAATTAAATTAGACAATCTGAATGTATAACTTACCAGAAATGAGGAGACCACCTGAGTCAAGGCTTTCTGATGGATTACTTTTCTGTGGTTCTTCAGAGTACACTTGAACTGTGACAAATAACATATTATAGAATCTTTAAGCAAGGAGTCAACATTTCTCTAATACTGCTCTTTCTATAATAAGAGTTTTACTATAAAATTCCAATTTACAAAACACACACAAAACATGCTGTTATATATTAGTCATTGATACACAGATATAATTAGGAATCTGTTTATATACTACAGATCTGCTATAACTTATTTTCTCCAGTTACATCCGTATGGAATATAATCTTTAAGGAGTTGGTAAATCTGGGCATTTAATCCAAAAAACTCCAAGACTTTTATGTATCTGATCAAAGTACATAATTTAACATAAAGATTAATCTACAATAAAAACTTTCAGAAGAGCTCATAACTTAATAAGCACTTTCCCAAAATGAAAATTTAGTAATTATACAAGTTCAGTAAAGCTATAATAAATACTGCAAAACTTAGTTGAAACATCATTAAAATTTCGTCAATAGTACTACAGAAATAGCTTCACACCTCATAATCTGCAACATCTTTAGTTCACAATTATAAAAACACAATGGATTGCTTCTTAATGAAAATCACTTGGTCCCTAAACAAAGTACATATTTATAAAAAAAAAATAGATTATAACTAAACTATAAATAATCAAGACAAAGCTAATTTTTCTAAAAGGCTCCTGTCTACCACTGAGCCACATTTCCAGGCCTTAAAAGGCTCCCGTCATCAGGCTGTGGTGATGCACACCTATAATCCCAGGCAGAGGTGGATCTCTTGAGTTTGATTTCAGCCTGATCTACAGAGCAAGTTCCAGGACAGCTAGGGGTTATACAGAGAAAACTTGGGGAAGGGTGGAGCGTGGGAGGTAGAATATGGGAAGGAAACAATTTCCAGTGTGTCATATAGAGGATATTTGTATATTACCTATTTCCTTCAATAATATAAACAAACTTACTATCAGAAACAATTCCAGTTGTGGAGTGGTTATCATTGACATCTTTATTAGCTGTTGGCTCCAGAAATAGCACTTCATCTTCAATTTCCATTCCACTGGAATAATCTTAATAGAAAATGATTAATTCTTTACGTTTTTCATTTTATTATCCAAGAACTATATCTTTATTTTAATAAGGATAAATTATCAACAGCAATGTCACAGTTTTTCTTCAGATTTTACTTTGTTTACAATTAAAAACATGGACACTATAATTAATTACAAGGTTGATTGTGTCTATATTTAAAACCAGCTTTACTGGCGGAGGAAATAAGTCAAAGATAAACGTAAACAAGGCTGTGATTCTATATCAAGCACCACTAAATCAATACAATTTTTATATGCACATATAAATGACCATGTTATTTTCAAAGAACATTCTACTACTATATACTAATTATGTTAGTAATTACTTTTTTCTATTTAATCCTTTAATAGATGATAAAATAAGACTTCCATAAAACTTATAGTATGATGATTGTAAAACAATCTAGTGGGAAAGTCTATTTTCTTTGTACTCTTAGAATATAGTTATTCTGCTTAAAACAAAAATAAATTCATAAAAACACTGAGTACCTAAACAAAATTATAAGCTGGAGATAGTGAACATTAATAAGCATAAAGCTAATCTGCAGAAAGATAGCTTGAATTATAAATTAAAAAACAAAACAAAACAAAACTAGGCCACATAGCACACTTCTGCATGCTAGACCTGGAATACAAGTGGGAAAACAGCTGGGCTTGATTCAGATGCAAATACAACTAAAGCTGAGAAACTGAAAGTCAAGTGTGGTAATACACACTTATAATCCAAGCTTTTGAAAGACTAACACAAGAGGTTAATGAATTCAAGGTTAACCGAGACTTTATAGTAAGACTGTCTCAAATACAAAAAGACAAAGGAGGAAAGGAGAGAGGAAGGAGAGACTTTTCAAACTGAAAATACAATGGGGTATTTCCTTTATTACTAATGAAATAATATATTGGTTACTAATCAGCCTGTTGATTTAAAAAGTGCACACATGCACACACACTTACCTGTAGATAATTCAGGCATCTCTAATTCATTTCCTGGATGTAAGGAATCTATATCAGCTCCTAGGTGTTTACAATACATGCAAATATATTCTTCTTTGAGCTGAGAATCCAATTCATGATCGGTTGGTTTGTCACATTCTAAGTGAACCCATCTGCAGTAGTAAATATATTTAAGTAAAAGCCTCTAATTTAAAGCCAAATTAGTATATGAGGAAAGTTTCTTTAGAAGAGGGAGGGGAGGGGAGGGCAGAGGAGGGGAGGGGAGGAAAAGAGAAAGGCAATTTCTTGAGGGTAGGAGGGGAGGGGAGAGGAGAGTAAGAGAGGGGAGGGGAAGGGAAGGGGTTTTGATAAGGTTAAAAATGAGAAAAGGTGGTTGTAAGGGTTGGTAACTGCCAAAGGTTTTCAAAAAGATGAAACTTAAGGAAATTATTACAACAATATTCACATATTTTTCCCTCCTTATTTTTAAACTACCTTCTCTTGAATTTTCTCTCAATGATCATTTCTGATCTTGCCTGTTCTTATATTTTACCTATTTGCTTCTTTATGCTTTTCTAGTTCATAAAAATAGTAATAATAATTTTCTGGGTCTTGTGAAACATAACTTTAATCCCAGCACTTGGGAGCAGAGCCGGGCAGATCTCTGTGATTTTGAGGCCAGCCTGGTCTACACAACAAGATCTAGGCAAGCCAGGGATATATAGTGAATCTCTGTCTCAAAAAAACAAAAGCATAAACAATCCCATTTATAAAAGCATTTAGTGAGAGTGCAAATGATCTATCAAAAGAACCAATGAATTAACAAAACAGCTAAATAGAGCAGGTATTTCTTCTTACCTCTTACACATATTACAGTGGAGCATGTCTTTCTGAAATTCTGGATTGTAGCACTTTCCACAAAATGGACATAAATTATTCTGCTGTTGATAACAAGTGTCACATATCAGACAGTTGTGATGCCACTGAGGACTAGATCGTGTACCACACTCAATACATATTCTGCAATTCTAGAACAAGAAAAATAGAAACAAAAGATTTATTATACAGCAAGTGTTAGTGGCACATGCCTTTAATCCTAGGACTTAGGAGGCCGAGGCAGCCAGATCTACAGAGTAAGTTCCAGAAAAACAAGTTCTTTTACACTAAGAAACCATGTAACTCTATTGAAATTGAAAACATTTGTGGATTAATCATTAATTTTCACATCAACTAAATTTGAAAAAGCAATTTGTTTCAAATGATGGCTGATCTCATAAAAACTGTAATAAAACCAAGAGGAAGTTTTAAGCAAACAGAAGAAACCAAGACCATAGCAAGCCAAATTTCAAAGATGAAATATAATCTACAACTAGGAGGTATATATACTCTTAAAGAAAACTAATTCTTCCTCCATCCACAGTTATCAGTTGCAAATATATCCGCAGCTGGGGTGGGGCTTCATCATGCCCCAGTCTCCTACACATGTTGGGCTTTTTGTCTGGCTTGATGTTGTGCAGGTCTTGTGCGTGCTCTCACAACTGCCCTGAGTTCTGTTGTATACAGAAAAGGTTACCCTGTAGTTGCTTGCTGCCTCTGGCTCTTATCTTTCTGCCTCTTTCCCCAGGTGGGTGTGATAAACACAAAGCATATTTGGAGAAATATGGACTATGAACTATGGACTATGAAGAAGAATAACAAACAAACAAACAAAAAACTAGGCCATAACTAAGGTTCTCTTGGCTCAAAGGATATAGGACACTTCTGCATGCTAGACCCAGAATAAAAGTGGGAAAGCATCTAGGCTTGATTCAGATGACATGGGTAACAAAGCCAAGTGATGTACATATGGTGCTGACTACACTCCAGTGAAGATCATACATCTAAGAACTTATGAATAACGAGCACCCTAGACTCCACTGGCTTTAAAGAAGAGCACACAAAGTTGGTATTGGGAAGTAGAATGGAATTGGAAGAGTTGGATAAGTGAAGTAAATATGATTAAAATACATTTTATGACATTTTCATAATGACATTTTCTTTAACAAGTGTAGGAGAGAAGAAGCAGAAAATCATTTCTGTAAAGCATGGTTCCCAGTCCCACCATTGTACAAAGCAAAATGACTATGCTATATTATTCCATTTACTCCTTGGTGACTTAGGAATTAAAAGAGTCAGGACTACAGTATTGATACTGTATCAATACCCAAATCTTTTGCATTGCCAAAGAAAAAGTCAAAAGACAAAGTGACAAGTTAGGAAAAACGTACCTCAAACAATGTGTGATTTTTTAATTTATGAGGAACTATGTAAAAGCACCAAAACGCTTACTAACATACCACATACAGAGGCAAAAACTGACACTTAAAGATAAAATAAATAATAAATGATCATCTTCCTTCATAAGAGAGTTGACAAATGAAAGTACATTGAGTTATCTTTCAACCACATGAGGCATACATTCAATATCTAAAAAAGATCCTTCTGGAAAAAAATGCAGCAGCAGCAGCAGCAGCAGCACCACCACCAACTCTCTGTGGTTGGCACTGCAAAACGCACAAGACAAAACTAAACACACATACAATCCAGAGGCAGTAATTTTATTCCTGAGGAATAGTATACAGCAAAGATTAGAAGACTGCCTTACTCTGTACTAGTGGGAAATACCTAGTGTAGACTAGAACCCCTTGCCTCAGTGAGGCCATACACAATGAGACTTCTAATGTTATTTATATACATGAACAGATTATAACAAAAGACTACAGAAAAAGTTAAAAAAAAAATAGTATCAGAAGTTGTTCATCTTTCAAATGGATCAAAGGATAAATCTTAGAACTGAAATCTCTGTGGTAACAATAAGAGTGTGCATTGCAGTGGCAGAATCTTTATCTAGTGTGCAAGTTCCCAGATTCAATCCCTAACAATGAGAAAAACACCATGGCAGCAAAATTGGTATAGATTTCATGCTAAGTGTCATGCATGAACTCTAAAAACCAGTATTCCTATGAGGTAACTCAACATTATAAAGACAGAGTTAAGGAAGTCAAATCACTTGCCTTCAAAGAACAGAAGTTTCAAAAATTATGTATCCACTGGTAAACTCAGCAGTACCATATGAAGGAAGATGGCAAAGTAGGATAGGGATCAAGTCAAGGAGAACAGACCAAAATAAAGTCAATATTCCTCAGACAATTACTAAGATAATGAAAACTAGAAGAAAAAAGATAATGATTTGATAACAAAAGCCAAAAATGATCTAGCTGTTACTAAAGAGAAAGCAAAGAACTAAATACTGTAAAACACAGGTAACTATTTAAAAATAAAACAACCAATATAGCTTTCTAGTTCGGTAAATGGACTGTGATCTCAGTGACCAAAATGTTTTAGTCATAACTAATCAGTACAGAATCACTATCAAATCATGGATATCAAAAATAAAGATCTTAAAGCTGTCATTCAGGGAAAAAAAAGAATGAAAATTTAAATTAAAATATAAATAAATAATTGTGTGAGTGAGTGAGTGAGTGAGTGAGTGAGTGAGTGAGTGAGTGAGTGAGTGAGTGATGACTGGGTGGCCAGGCTGTGGGGAGAAGAGAGGTAAACACAGGGCTACACTGTGGAATAAATTCTTCCTTCATACTTCATGTGGGTTCTAGGGATTGAGTATAGGTCACCATCACTTCAAGGGCCTTTACACACTGATCCACCTCATAAGTCTTGGAGGGAGGGGGGACTGTTCTAGAATATAAAGTATATGATAAGATGAAAAAAATTTTCTTCCAGAAATTTTATGATTTCTTAAAAAGACTCAAAAACAAAACAAAAACAACTGAAAGTGTCATAAATTTGGGATTGACAAAAAAAAAATTTATTTCTTTTTCCTAACAGATAGCCCAGGTTGGCCCTGAGCTGATGATTCTAATACCTCATGCTAAGCAGGACATGTATTTTGACACTGAAAATATAACAAGGTTTTTGGTTTTATTTAAATAAAAAAAAAAATTCATTACAACCAACCCAAATAGTTAACTGCTAAATCATTTGAAATGGCACAGAAGGCTGGAGAGTAAAAGTATGTTAAAATATAACACTCAATTAATGAACAGGCTACTTACTCACAGCCAGTGGAGGTGGGGGACAATTGCACAGGATGGAGTAGTTTTCCACTAATACAACAGTGGCCCAACCTGTTTGCTAAGTTAAAGCCAAACTTATATTTAATTAAGAGACGTAAGCACAAGGAGAAATTACATTGACAGAACAGAAAGTGACTAATTTTATTGTATTAAGTTTTGAATCAGCTAGTCAAAAAATGAAGTAAAAGGGTTTTAGATATCTATCAAAAAAGCTAATGAACACAAACACAGCTATAAAAGTCCCTATTACAAGTGTGGAAGCATTTGCTTAAAAACCTGTATCATCCCACAGGCCTGCAATCCCTGCAGCACAAGTTTCAAGCCAGCCAGAACTACAAGGTGAGTACCTTCCCCAAAAACAAACAACAAAACAATTATATTCTGGGTACAATTAAAGTGTAAACTAATTTTAATACATTAAGTCAGATTTACTCACAAAGTTATAAAAAGGCTCGGGTGCAACCAGTTATAGTTAGAGGAAATTTTGTAACCTTAAATATTGTTTCCTTCATAAAGGAAAGAAAAATAATTACGAATTTACCTTTGTGTTTCAGAAAGCTGTAAGGGAAATAGAAGCACAGGGCAAAGACCAAAGTATAAACAAACCAAGCAGTGAGGTTTTCTCCTTAACTGAATCAATAAGAGAACATGGAAGGGCCTCTCATCTAGGCAGGAAAGGAACTGAAGCTACTAAAGCAGCCAGATCTTCAGCCAACAGGCCACACCTGAGCAGAGTTACTTAAAGCAGGTGATGAGCCCTTCTGCTCACACTCCACCTCTCATATCTCATCATTCTAGCTACTGCCTAATAAGGTTCACTGGGGCCTGCTCCAAATGTGTAAAGCACTACCAAGTTGTTCCAAAGAGGGTATCCAGCTAAAGGAGGCCTACCCAAGGCAGTTCCGTGCCTCTTTTCCTCAGACCACCAGTCCCTCTCCAGATCTGATAAAAAACCATTACCATTGTGTGGGGCACAAGGTAGGGTTCTACTACATTAGTTAGCCCAGCAACCCCACACCTCCAAATCCAAGTGCTACATGCCTCCAAACACAGGAAAATTGCCAAACACACAATACACTGAAAATAAAATCAGGCAGAGATAAACCAAAAGCCCTTTCTTTAGCAGGTCAATGAGACAAGAACATAGGCTGCAGGAAAACAAAAACAGAACAAAATAATAATAATAACAATAATAATACTGAGGCAGCAGAAACACTAAACTAAGCCAACAGTCTGTTTCAGAGACAAAGAAATCAAACTCAATTTTAAAAAAAGAATGTTCATTGCAGTCAACTATTTGTTTCTGGAAACAGCAGAATATAACAACTGATAGAATGAAGCATTAACATTGAAAGGGCACCCTGACCTGTTACCCATCCATAATCTATAGGAAAGGATATTGGCCTCCCATGGTAGAAACACATCTTGTATTTGGGAAATCACCAGAACCTAGCACAAATTTCAATTTGGTATGTACTGTGGGTTTTTTAAAACAGAAATCAGACGTGAAGATTTGAAAAGAAAGTAAACCTCTCAATTTTATAATGACTGCCATTGGGTTAAGAAAAATACAATTTTAAATTATGTAAATATGATTTATATTGTGTTCCAGGTAGACAGCACTGGTCTAAAATATAAATCAAAATAAATACTCAATGAGAATTTTAAAAAAGTCTACCTGCTGGCCTTTTGCAATGTGATTAAACTAAAATAATAAGCAAAAGGCTTGTATTATCAATACTTTTTTTTAATAAAAACTTTTTGTCAAATTATTTAAAGTCGAAGAACTATATCTGAAGATACACCTTCCTATTAAACCCAGTCTTGGCAAGTTAGCTTCAAAGGAAAATCATAGGTAAAATTAATACTTTTACTCAATTATGTTTACTTTATAAATTCTATTTGGTTATATTTTTTAATTAAGATTACAAAAACTAACAGGTGATGGTACATGCTTTTAATCCCAGCACTCAGGAGGCAGAGTGCAGGCGGACCTTTATGAGTTCAAGGCCAGCCTAGTCTACAGAGGGAGTTCAGGACAGCAAGGACTATTACACAATGTAGGTAGAGCTGTCAGTCAATGAAAACAGGCTTACTAAATTCCTGAGAAAGACTAAAGTGATGATCATTAAAAAAACAAGTGCAAGTCATAAACATACTAAAACAGAGAAAACTATAATCAAATACACAGTCGTGGAATTTGTTTTCATAGAAAAATAGACAAGGAGAACAAGTCCTTTTCTGCCACCTTAAACACAAACATGTGGCTCTCACAAAGTGGCAAGAAAAAGAAGGGCCATTCTGCCATCAACAAGGTGTTTACCCAAGAATATACCACCAATATTCACAAGTCCATCTACAGAGTGGTTTCAACAAGTATACCCTTTGGACACAAAAAACAAAAACAAGCAAACAAAAACCTGGAAATTTGTCTGAGGGAGACAGAAATGTTGACAACAGATTCAACAAAGCTATCTAAGGGAGTAAAAAACATTCCATACTCTATGCATGTGCATTTCTCCAGAAAATTTAATGAGATGAGGATTCAAAAAGCAAGCTCTATACTTTGGTTTTTAGGTCCCTGTTACCATGTTAACAGTCAACATGGATAAAAACTGATGAGTGTCAAAGTCATAAAACTGAATGGGGGTGCTATGCAAACAGATTCAAAAGTAACTATCAGATGAAAAAATCTCAAAATATAAGCAATTAAAACAATACAAAAATATTCATAGAGTTCATCTAAATCCCAAACTAAGAGATTCTATGATAATTGGCATAAAGGTACTTCCAGAACTGGAGGCAGGAGGCTAATGATTTCCAGGACAGCTTAGGCATAACAAGATTCTATCTCAAAGACAGAGACACGAAGAAAGAATCTAAACATAAATATCAGAGTCAATAATCACTTACTACCTACCACAGGATAGTAAGAATCTCAAAACTGCATGAGTCAAAGTACTTAATACAAGTATACAGGCAAACACAAAATAACAGGTGAATGTACAACTATTGCAGTTATAGAAACCTAAGGCAGGTGGTAAGCAATCTAAATACAAGATATTTTATCTCTGAACTATAAGTTAAAAATTTTAAGATATATGTTTTCAATTTCTTCATAAAAGGCTTTGGTGGCCCATGCCTTTAATCCCAGGACTTGGGAGGCAAAGGCAGGTGGATCTCTTTAACTTTGAGGCCAGCCTGGTCTACAGAGCGAGTACCAGGACTGCCCCAAAGCTACACAGAAAAAAACCCTTTCTGGAAAAAAAACAAAAACCAAAAGAATAAAAAAAGAATTCTCCTACTTCAGACAGTAACTGGGAATACTGATAAACAATATAAAACAAAGTGCCCCAATTTATAAACAACCCAAATGTTTGCCAACAAGTGATTCAATAAAAACAAAAATGGGAAAATAAAGGAGTATCCATGTTTTTATCTAAAAACAACTATATTAAGTCAAAAACACCCCCAAATAAATATAAACTATTTAAAGGCATTCTTACAAACTTCTAAAAGATGAATAGTAATCAATAATGAGAAAAGCATGGCTGCATGAAAACAACTAGAAAAGAATGTGCATGCCAAGAGAGAATTTCCAAGGAGTGCCAGGGATTTCCCTCCCCCAGTTGTTTTTGTTTTGTGTTTTAAGAAGAGGGGTGCTCATTATAATGAAAATGATGATGGCTTCATGGTAGAATGCATGTGCCAAATTAAGTAGTTCCAGAAAGCATCATCAGTGAGCAGCCAAAAATCCCAACCAGGAACCAGCATCAGAGAAAGGTCAGAGCTTCAGGCCGGTAGCAGCAGAATCAGAGGGAGGTTTGAGCTTCAGATGCCAAGCAGCATCAAGGGAGATGAGCCCAGACCTGGGAGCAGTGTCAACACGAAGCCCCAGATTCAGGCCCAGGAGCGAGGAGTGATAGGATAGCTAGGTGAAACGACAGCAGCAGTTCCAGCAGTCAGTAAGTTTCAGAAACAATTGCAAGAAGTTCCTCTGGCAAAGAGTACCTGTCCCAGACAGCATCCACTGCCATTTCTTGGATGGAGACACTCCGTTATTACATTGACTACTGGACCCTTAGCCTCACTTCCAACTCCAACAAAAGGAACTTCCACCAGAGATGTAACCCCACCTGCACCTCAAGGAGTGGCCACCTGACTACTTCCATCAGTACTATTCATCACAAGCTCTGTTCTACTTGTGCCTGAAGGAGAGGTCAACAAGCCCCCAACAATACCCCCTGAAGCACAAGCTCTACCTATACAAATTAGAGGAAGAGATGCATAGACAACAAGTTAAGAACACACTCAACAATATAAGAAGCAACTAGTGGTGCTACACAGCAAGACCTTAACATCCCAACACAGATGACGGAGAAGGAAATTATCTAAAAACAAAAACAAAAACTAATGAGGATGATTAAGGCCCTTAAGAAAAAATGAAAAACACCCTTACAGAAATGGAGGAAAAAACAAACAAAAATTAGAAGTTATCAACCCCCTTTAAAAAAAAAAAAAAAAAGGAAAGAAAAGAAAGAAAGAAAGCAGTCAAACAAGTAAAAGAAACATTTCAAGACATGAAATCTAAAATAAAGAAAACCAAGGGAATTCTACAAATAGAAAATCCGGGTAAATGATCAGGAACCACAAATGCAAGCATTAACAACAGAATATAAGCGATGGCAGAGAGAATTTCAAGCACTGATGATACAAAAAATGAAATAGATTAATCAGTTAAAGATAATTTTAAATTCAACAAATCCTTACACAAAACATGCAGGAAATCTGGGACACCATGAAAAGATCGACCATAAGACCCTAAGAAGTAGTACCACCTAAAGGCAAAGAAAATATACTCAACAAAATCACAGAAGAAAACTTCCTAAACTTAAAGAAGGGCATGCCTATGAAAATACAACAGGCTTACAGAACCCCAAATAGACTAGCCAAAAAAGTCCCCTTGCTGCATAATAATCAAAACAATAAACATACAAAATAAAGAAAGAATATTAAGAACTGCAAAGGAGGAAGGGCAGTAACATAAAAGCAGACCTATCAGAATTATACCTGACTTCAAAATGGAAATAATGAAAGCTAGAGGGTCCTGGTCAGAGGTTATGCATACACTAAGGGACCACAGATGCCAGCCCAACTAGTTTACCCAGCAAAACTTTCAATAAACATATATGGAAAAAAAAAAAAACAAGATATTCCATGATAAAACAAAATTTAAACAATATCTATCCAGAAACCCAGCCTACAGAAAGTACTACAGGGAAACCAACCCAAGGAAATCACCTATGTTCACAAGAACACAGAAAATAGATGAGCATATAGCAGCAAATCCAAACGATAGGAATTGAACACACAATGCAATCACCAACAACAAAAACAATAACAGGAACTAGCAATTACTGGTCATTAATATAAATTGAGGTAGGAGTGATAATATGAACAAAGGAGTCAAGACCATGAGTGGGAAATCCACAAACTAACTTAGTGGACTCTATTCTGTATGGGGAGATACCTTGCTCAGCCTAGACACCAGGGTATAGGGAGTGGGGAGATACCTTGGTTCTGCCTCAACGAAATGATAGGACAGACTTAGTAGACTTCCTAGGAGAGCTCTAACCCTCTCTATGGAACAGATGGGAGGTGGGGGAAGTGAAAGGAGAAAAGAAAGGGATAACTGGGATTGGAATGTAAAAAATAATTAAGTATGCTACTTTATAAAGATAATGATAAATATATTTGAATAGGAACATGATTTGTCTGCTCTCTATTCAATACATATAGAAGACATTTAAGAACAAATTAAGAAACCACTTACTTTGCATTTCCAGCCATTGGTTGGTACTGATTTCATAACAGGTTGAAGACAAAAAGTATGATACCCTTTGTCACATGTATCACACACCAGCATCTTGCTATCTTCTCCCGATTGTCTAAAAAATAAGATAGCATCATCTTTAAATGTATGCTGTCACATAAGTATGCAAGAAAACAATCAGTCCTAAAAACTGCATACCCTATAAACACTTCAATGTCTCTTCTGTCTTTATACTATATGAGATTTATACTATATGAGACTTTTTACTATATGAGATTGACATGAATCCACAAAAGGTCATCCTACTTAAAAATTCCTACTATGTTTAACTTGCCTTAGTCATTTAGATTCCTACAGAGGAGGAGGTGTTAAAGTAACAACCTTTCATCTTACTTTTTTTTAAAATCTCTAATACTCATCCTTTAGGGGAAGCTATGCTGTGTTGAAAGGAACAAATTCTGAAGGGATAATTTGGAAAGACAGTGGCATGTAACTAAATAGGTAACTAAGTCTGATGTCAGATCTGTCAGTGTTATGTACATTAGGGTTTTTTAAGTATGTTAACATCAAATCAAGTTACAGGTATAAAATAAAAATGAAAAATCAAAGATTACTATGACATCTAAATGGAGTGCTGGTTCAAAAAGCACCTCCGCCCACCCCAAAAAAAGAGCACCAGGGAGGCCATGAAAATGTGTCCTTCAATCACCTGGACTTCTTCAGCCCCTCCCCTTTCCAAGCCACCACACACCACCCCTACAATTAAAATTGAGGGAGGAAGGGAGGGACAGACAAACAGACAGACGGACGGATTGGGAAGATGGCTCAGTATGTAAAGACACTGCTGTAAAGCCTAAACAGCTGAGTCCAATCCCTAGAGCCTACATAAAGGTAAAATGACAGAACCAACACCATAGACATGGCATCTCATATATATATATACACACACACACGCACACGCACACCCACACGCACACGCACACACGTTCTGAATATGCTGCCCACTAATAAATGAAATTCTAGAAATTCAACTTAAAAAAGGGAAAATAATCAAGTTATAATTATTATAATTAATTTATAATTATAAAGTACAATTGAAAGCCTTTCTCTAAACACTCTTAGACCAAACCTTCTCTACAGAATAATGTCATTGATTCTCAGATAATAAGAATTGAAGACACATAGGGGGAAGGGGAATAATGAATCAAACCTAGGGATAAGCAAACAATCAAGATGTGTCAAAGCCTCTGGTTGTTAGTGACAAACTTTATGAAATTTAATCTTACTATCTTCAAGTACATAGATAAATTTGGGGCCATGAATCTCTAAGTTCTTACAACCACTTCTCAAAAAACTAAGCATGCATGCAAATTATCACAAAAAATATTAATATTCTTCCTAAATTTTAACAAATATGAAAGCAAATGATTTGTTTGACTTCACAATTCAAAGACACTGATTCTGACTATTCTCATAAAATGACCAATAAGTCAGACTTACCCTGACAAAACTGGACCTAACTTTCTCCTGCTTACAAAAATACTCCATTTACAAAAGTTTGTGCATGACTGAAGATGCATGCACAAATCATTTGAGAAATGTCACACTATCAAAACATATGGGTTGGGAGAGAAAATTACAAAAGAGATTTGAAAAGTGACCAAAGAACAGAATATAATGGATTTTTTTAAAAATTAGTAACTCCAAATGCTTAGTTTCCACAGCATCCTTTTTATAATTGTCTTTCAAATGAACATAAAGATTTTATCAAAGCAGTAGTCTGTAGTAATTATCTATCCTAAGACAAAAATTCAAACATAACACTAATTTGAAGGATCAAATCTTGTAAGTATTTCTTCACTGACAGCTTCATTATCCTATGAAATATCTTCCTCTCAATATTCTTGTTATTCTTATCTTTGTTTTTAATTATCATCATTTATTAACAAATTTTAAGCATTGGTGAGTTTAGTTTAGATATATTTAAAAAAAAACACACAAGTGTTAGTATATGTCTAGCAGTGTAGGACATGGTGATACTAGTGTGACTACAGCTTGTAATATAAATAACTTTAATCCTATTTCATAAACTTTTAACATTTGACAATGTTTCACTAAAACTCAATACAAACTCTTGAGTTAAAATTAAAAACTTACTTGCAGTTCTGGCACACTTTGCACTCAGGACACTGCCAACCCGCACGTTTTAATGGAGTAACAGCTATATCCAGGCACATCCCATGGTAGTGCTGACCACAAGTAGTACAAAAGAATTGATCTAAGAGATCTCCCGGGCTGTCACACACTGCACAGTTTGCATCTTCCTTTGCTACAATTAACAGCAAAATAACAAAATTGTTGTGTTAGGATTTTAATACTTTTCTAACTTAACAGTTTAAAATCACTTGAAAATAATTGACATGGAAATCTCTCAAAACATTTGAAGTTATCCACATATACCAAGTCAGAATAAGGTCTCATTTAAAACACTGTATTATATTTTAATTTAAATTTAACCATACAAAATTAAATCATGTAATTTTGCAAGAGTTCTGCCTAAATCTACTTGAGACCTATAAGCAGTTCTTGTTTAATTTTATAATTTTATAATTTTAATATCAATGGCAAGCTGGTCATTTAGTTCATATTCAGTACATATATTCAAAAGAACCAAGGATATGGGGGATTTGGGGAAATCAACAAATGTTGAATCCAACCTAATTGGCTCTGGTTAAAAGCATTTTCTGCCTTCTTTGCAGGACAAGCATGTTGAAATCATAGCAGTGTCTGTAATACACACTTTTTTAATTTTAAGTTTTTTAATTTACAGTCTTTAATAAGGCTACCAATGACCACATGAAATTCAAGTTACTTTCTAGAATGTACCTTACTGACATTTAGCAACATTTACAGTTAATCACTCTCTCCTGTATACTTCCCTTTCTGTGGCATTTGACAGAAGAATGTATCTCTATAACCAAATTGAATACTAGAGCATCCTAGAGTACATCTTGATTTTTCCTTACAAACTTGTCAAAATTACCCCTATGGTTGTATAAATTCCTTTGATGTTATTAAAATACTGATACTCAAGCTAAGCAGTGGGTGGTGCATACATTTGATCCCAGCACTGGGAGTGGGGGCAGGCAGATACAGGTGGGTCTCTGAGTTCAAGGCCAGCATGGTCCACAGAGCTAGTCCCAGGACAGCCAGGACTACACAGAGAAACCCATGAGATATTCAAAAAATTGCATTATGAACTCTAGACGTCTTTCAAAAACATCAACCATTTATTATCAAGTTTTACATAGCTCAACAGCCAGATGTTCTAATACTAAAACATCTCCTTTTTCTCAAAAAAAAAAAAAAAAAAAAAAAAAAAAAAAAACCTGAAACTTGAACATAATTTTGCTATCCTAGTATACTTCACCAGCTACCAATTCCTTCTATTAGAAAGAAACAAACAAATAAATATCCTCTGCCTCCTGAGTGCTGATATTTAAAACATGAGCAACCACTGCCTGGCTCTATTAAATTTTCTACACATTTACCTTCAGTTTAGCCCATAAAGTTTTCTTAGTTTCTTAGTTTTGTAATAACTTGCAAGTAAAATCATCCCTACTCACAATTCTATTCTCTCAAAACCATCATCTGGGTATACAATTACGAAATCCTAAGTGTAATCATGGTGTTCTGCATAAATTAAGAACCAATCAACTGGAGGACAGGTTGGCCAACAAGATATTTTAACTGGCTGCTCACATTGGCTAACCTGAACTCAATCCCTGAAACCAACATGGTAGAAGAAAAGGGTCAACCACAATGCAAGTAGTCCTCTGGTTTTCACACACAAACACCTTGGTACGTGCCTGCCACATATATACATGCACATGGGTACATGCCAGTCAGTGGAGCTAGAAATGATGGCACATGCTTATAATCTCTGTACTTCAGAGGTGGATCAGGATTTCAAGGTTAGCCACAGCTACATAGTAAGGGCAGAGTCCAGTTGAACTACATAAGGCACTTCCATATAAATAATAGGAGTCTGAAAATTTGCATATAAACACACATAAATCTCAAATGGTGCTAGCCAGGCAGTAGTGAACCATGCCTTTAATCCCAGCACTTAAAAGGCAGAGGAAGGCGGATTTAGGGACTGGCATGTACCCATGAAAACTATGCACTTTTAAAAATGAATCTTCTATTTTTGCCACTCTATTTTTTTAGAAATTGGACAGCAACTGACAATCAGATATTCATTTTACCTTGATATTAGTTTTCCACTAACACTTTAATGTGCTTCTGTAAAATTGCCTAGGGTTTGCTAATCCACCACTTTAAGTTGCCACAGTAGCTACTGAGTAGCGGTTGTAGTCCAAATTGAAATGCATATGGAATCCCTTATGTTTTCCTCCTTCCCTACCTACCTCCTTCCCTCCCTCCGTCCCTTCCTCCCTCCCTTCCTCCCTCACACACACACACACACACACACACACACACACACACACACACACACACACGCGCGCGCGCGCGCGCGCACACACATTCACACAATCTAGAACGTTTTTGTTTTGTTTTGTTTTCCCAGACACAGAGTTCCTCTGCATTGCTTTGGAGCCTGTCCTCAAACTAGCTCTGTAGACTAGACCAGGTTGGCCAGAGATCCATCCACCTGCCTCTGCCTCCTGAGTGCTGGGATTAAAGGCGTGTGCCACCAACACCCAGCAAAGAAATTTCTGTATTGTATACATACTGAAATATTAGTATTTTAAATAGGACAATTCAAGTAATACTAAAATTAATTGTAAATATTTTTCACTTGTTCAAATATGATCCCAAATGGACTAAATTTATTTATTGCTCACATTTCTACCAGCAACAAATTTTATATACTCAAATCCACACCGTAACTACTCTAGATATTGAACTCAATTGGAAATAGATCAAAGACTTCAATATAAATCCTTCCAAACTGATCCTCACTGAAGAGAAAGTAGCAAACATATTTGAACACATAGGCACAGGAGACCACTTCCTAAATAAAACACCAATAGCACAGACAATGGGAGAAACAATTAATAAATGGGACCTCCTGAAACTGAGAAGCTTCTTTAAAGCAAAGAACATGATCAACAAGACAAAATGGCTCCCTACAGAATAAGAAAAGATCTTCACAAACCCCACATCTGACAGAGGGCTGATCTCCATAATACATAAAAAAACTCAAGGAACTAGACATCAAACCACCAACCAATCCAATTTAAAAAAAAAAAAAAAAAAAAAAGGAGTACAGTTCTAAACAGAGAATTCTCAACATAACAATCTCAAATGGCGGAAAGACATGCAAGGAAATGCTCAACATCCTTAGTCATCAGGGAAATGCAAATCAAACACCAATCTTACACCAATCAGATCAAAAAACACCAATGACAGCTTATGGCTGGAGAGGATGTGGAGAAAGGGGAATACTCCTCCATTGCTGGTAGGAGTGCAAATTGTACGGCTGCTGTGGAAATCAGTATAGTGACTTCTCAGAAAACAAAGGATCAATCTACCTCAAGACTCTGCAATAACACTGTTGGGCACATTCACACCACAAGGACATTTGCTCAGCTACGTTCACAGCATTGTCATTCCTAATAGCCTGATCTAAAAAACAACATAGATGCTCCTCAACTGAAGAATGAATAAGGAAAATGTGGTATATGTACACAATGGAGAGTACTAGCCAGAGGTAAGAAACAATGACATCCTAAAATTTACAGGCAAATGGACAGAATTAGAAAAAACCATCCTGAGTGAGACAACCTAAAAACAAAAAGACAAATATAGTGTGTACTCACTCATAAGTGGATACAAAGCCTACAAACCACAACCCCAGAGAAGTTAGACCCCTCTTCCAGAAACAGATGAGAGCAGAGGCAGAAATCCTCAACTAACCACTGGGACAAGCTCCTAGAATACAATCAAAGAAAGGGAGGAGTGATAATATGAACAAAGAAGTCAAGACCATTATTGGGAAACCCACAGAATCATCTGACCCCAGATAGTGAGAGATCATTGACACAGGTCTGACAAATGGGGAACCTGCATAGGACCGAACTAAACTCCCTTAACGTAAGTAACAATGGTATGACTGAACATTATAAGGCCACTGGTAGTAGGTCAAAGCTCTAACTCTAATACATGAAACAGACATAGTGGAGCCCAGTATATATGGAGAGATACCTGGTCCAGCCTAGACACAGGTGAGTAGAGGGTGGAGAGATGCATTGTTCCTGCCTCAAGTAGAAAACAGGATACTTAGTAGACTTACTAGGGGAGGCCTTACCCTCTCTGAGGAGCTGGTGGGGGAAAGGTAGAAGAAATAGGAGGAGGAGAGGAGGGAAGGGGAACCATGATTGGAATATAAAGAATGAAAAAAATAATGTAAAAAAAAACTTCAGGAAAAAAATTTACTTTATTGAGCACAGGTTTTATACCACTGGCTTAAAGACAAGGAAAGAAAGGAGAGAGCTTTCTAGGGTACTTTATACTACTGTACTGCAATTTTGAACTATTTCCACTATAGCATGTAGTATGTGCTTACCTATTTTACTCTTAGTATGGAGTGAAATCCTAAAATAATAGTATGAATAGGATTAAGTAAATACATTTTTTACCTTTTATTAATTTTTATATTAATTTTTGGAAGATTCAAATTTGTGGTTCACTTATAGAAAGTGCCTGGGAGGGGTATCACCCTCGTTCATCATTTCTTTCATACTGCTCCAATCTATACTTCCCTTGCCTAATTTCCTTACTTAACTTTGGCTTCATTTGGTTGTTCTTGTATTTTTATGAGTCTCCATAAGTCTACTTTGGAAGAAAGCACAGTACCAATGATGTCAATATTCCTCTTAACTTTAAAATACTAGCATAATCTCGCATCGTAAGTTCTTGTAGCTCATAATTTAACAAGCTGACTAGATGACCAGTAACCACTAAGAGTGCACATACAGAATATGATCACCAGAAGAAACAATAACACAATTAATTACATAATTTCTGCAAAGAATTAACTACATAAATAATCCTCATGTCAACTGTTGTATATCAAAGCTCTTTTTCTTCCAGGTTTAACAGGTATAATCTAAAACACTGTTAAACCTTTAAATCAGTTATTTGTCTAAATTTCAAATTATCTTTGCTTTAACTATAACTGTATAGTGAATAAAAACATGACTACATTTGCAGACATGAAGTAACTCTGACAATACATAAAAATTAGATAAAAAACAAAGATAAAAAGTAATGTTCATGTTAGTTTTGCTATTTTAAATTACATCAAGTTAAGCCTGCAGTAGCTATATTTGTATTTCACAAACCTGAAAAAAAGATATAAATACACACACAAAGACAAACATGGATTAAGTGTTAAAAGAGTAGGCAAAAGCTAATAGGTAAGTAAGAGGTGATGTTAAAAAGAAAGATGTTAAAAATCATGGAAATTTCAGAGCCTGAAAATTAAATTTACTAAGAGGGGAAAAAAAATTCCTAAAATGCACATAGTCTTTGGCTAACAAATGACTCAACAAGTAAAGATATTTGCTGACTAGCGACAGAAGTTTAATCCAGGAACCCATCTAAAGTTGAAAGTAGTCCTCTGACTCCCATCTGTAATATGCATGTACACACATATACACAATATAACTAAAACTGTAAATAAAAAATGAAATGTATCATTTACTATATGTTACATATAGTAATGTATCATTTTGCTATGTTACATATGTATCATTTTGCTATATGTTATATACATATAGCAAAACCCAGAAGAGAATTATAATGCTATATGTGCATTAAAGCTCAAACATATTATTAGAATTATTAAAAAAAACTAATGGAAAAAGAAAGCAAAAAGCACCACTGTAGCCTAAAAATAAGCAAGAGGGATGGTTTGTGAAACAACACTAAAGAGATGTCTGTCCCCACTATCAAGTCTCCAGAAATCACAAGCAACGTGTCAAGAAGTGTGGGATGCTCCTAAAGATGACAGCCTGACCAACACTGGAAAGCGTCAACTTTATATTCTCCCACTGGCAGTATGCTTCTGTAAAAGACACTGAATATTATTGAACATGTAAATGAATTGCTCTTTAAAACATGTTAAAAATACTGTATACTCAGTATGTCTTCTATAGTTGTTTAAAACGTTTTAATCATACAAATTTAAAATATGAAAATTTGGAATTTCACAGAAAACTCTTTTGGAACTAATACTAATATAATTACTGATTATAGATTTCCCCCGAGAAACCTACAGTTAGCTTGGTATCGTGGTACATGCCTATAATTCCAGCATTCAGAAGGTAGAGGGAGGTAGATCTCCTATGAATTCCAGGAGATACTCAAACCTACCTAGTGAGACTAAGAGCAGGGAATGAAGATGCACCCCCGGGGGGGGGGGGGGAATACGACACCCAACAGCAAAGATTTCTCAGACCATTAAGATTATATATCATCTTTTAAATACTAATTTATTCTGGAGAACATTTAATATAAGTAAAATAACTCTCCAAATTCACATGTAATATTTTAAGTAAACACCTAGGTGAATTTACAGCTGCATGGGTAGTACACTTACATCTTTCAGGAGCTTGGTCAATGTGTTCTGGACAAAGAAGGAAGAAGTGACTGAAGTCCTGAAAGGTGCCTGCCCCTGCAGCACAAGGGTAATGGTACATCTGGGTACATTTCTCTTCACAGCATTTGATAGTGGCTCCAAGATGTTTGCAAAATGCACATCGCTGGAAAGATAAAAAGGAGAGAAATCACTTTACGAAACTTTGAAGAGGGTAGGAAGAAAAAAGGAAATTTCTGTAACTTACTATTAAGACAATTGGAATCTATTTTTAAAAGGACCAGTTTAAAATGCCTCTCAGAATGGCTAAAATCGGAAACACCAATGACAGTTTATGCTGGAGAGGACGAGGAGAAAGGGGAACACTCCTCCACTGCTGGTGGGAGTGCAAATGTGTACAGCAATTTTGGAGATCAGTATGGGCAGTTCCTCAGAAAATGGGAATCAGTCTACCACAGGATCCAGCAAATCCACTTTTTGGGCATATACTCAATGAAGATATCTGTTCAACTATGTTTATAGCAGCATTATTTGTAATAGCTAGAACCTGGAAACAACCTAGATACCCCTAAACTGAAGAATGGATAAAGAAGATGTGGTACATATACACAATGAAACACTACTCAGCAACAGCAAAAAAAAAAAAAAAAAAAAAAAAAAAAAAAAAAAAAAACACATTGAATCTTGACATTTGTAGGCAAATAGAAAGAACTAGAAGAAACCACCCTGAGTGAATGAGTGAAGTAACCCAGTCACACAAAAAAAAGAACTTGGTATGTACTCACTCATATATGGATTTTAGACACAGAGCAAAGGATCACCAGCCTACAGTTCACACAGTAGTTCACCTAACCAGCGAAACTATGATACAATGAGGACTCTAAGAAAGACAAACAAGGTCCCCCACAAAAGGAGAAAGGGACAAGATCTCCAGAGCATATTGGAAGTGGAGTTGGCACAGTGAGTAGAGAGGTTGTTAGGAGAAAGAGAATGGGGGGGGGGGCGTGGAGAGGAGACCATGAAGGAGCAAGAAGATTGAGTAGGGGGACTAGAAGAGAGCAAGAAAAGAGATACCATAATAGAGGGAGCCATTATAGGTTTGAAGAGAAAACAGGCAATAGAGAAATGTCCAAAGACCTACAAGGATAACCCCCAACTAACAATCTGAGCAATACTGGAGAAGCTACCCTAATTGCCATTCCCTGATAACGAGATTGATAACTAACTTATATGAAAACCTAGAGCCTTCATCTAGTAGCTGATGGAAACAGAAGAGACATCCACAGCTAAACACTGACTGACCCAAACTCCTGGAATCCAGTTGCAGAGAGGGAGGAGTGATAAGTAAAGGGGTCAAGACCAGGCTACAAAAAGCCACAGCCCAGACTGATAGCTGGGAAACCAGCATAGGACCAACCCAGACCCCCTGATTTGGATCTCAGAAGGCCTGGGCAATGGAACCAGTATGTATCCTTGGTGCAAGAAAGGACTTTGGGAGCACATTCCCAATGAAGGGATACTCCCTTAGCCTAGAGACATGAGGGAAGGCCTAGGCCCTACCTCAAAAGACTTGACAGACTTTGATGGTCCCTCCTAAAGGCCTCACCCTCCCTCAGGAGTGGGTAGGAAATAGAAAGGGGGGGGAGGTCATTGGGGGCATGGGAGGCTGAGAGGGAGGGAGAAGAAACTGGGATCAATATGTAAAATAAAAAATAAATAAATGCCAATTATCTCAGACCCAGTTCATTCATATTCTACCAATTCATTACCAAGTTAATATTTCACTCTACCTTGTCAAAAACATTAAGCTAAAATGGTTTGTGTTGCTGTTGTTACATTGGTAGTACAATTTTTAAAGCAGATGGTTGTACCTCAGTTGATACAGTTTGCCAGGATGCACAAAGCTATGAAACCAGAGACCTTGTGCATAATAGGTAGGTAGAGGAGAAAATTTGAGAGAAATGGCTCAGTGGTTAAGAGTACTTGTTGATCTTGGAATAAACCAAGGTACAATTCTCAGCACCCACCTGGCAGCTGCAGTTACATAAATGCATTCAGGCAAAACATTCATACACATAAAAATTAATACATCTTTATAAAAAGGGAAACACCAGGTTTATAGTAGAGAGTTACTAAAATATCAATTTTTAAATTCCACCAAAAGATGTAACTTTTTAGAATTCTACTTTAAAAAAAGAAATGTTGGCAAGCTTTTAATCCCAACAATCAGAAGGGCAAAGGCAAATGTGTCTCTGTGAGTTCCAGACCAGCCTAGTCTACATAACAAGTTCCAGACAGCCTAAGTATCTGTTGTCTGTATGTCTGTGTGTGAAATAAACTAGTAAATCACAAAATATTGAAGATGATATTTTGTTGCTGGTTCTTCAGTAACAGACCCCCTATATAATTAGAGCACAAATAAAAGATTCATAGCAAGGTGTAATGGTGCATATCTATAAGCTAACAACCAGGGAGATAAGGCAAGAATATGGAAAACAAAAAATATCTTGAAATATATAATAAGATTGTGTCATAAACCTTGACAGTAATGATGACAATAATAAAAAAGAAAATAACACTACAAACTAAACTACAGCACTTAATTCCCACTTCTACACAAAAGCTGGTAGTTACTTATCTACATTTATTTTCCTTTCCATTTCAATCTCTTCCAAATGTTAAAAAGACAAAGCAACAAGTAAATGAATAAGAAATCACCCCAAATTAGCTCATATTTTTACTTATTCTGTTTTTACTGTGAGGATTTTTCAGCTCCTATTCCATAGATTATTAAAGCAGAAAGCTGTCTGCCTGGCACACACATCTATCTACCTCAGCATTTATGTCTTTACATTATTATTTTTCTTTTCATGACAAGCCAAGATCTTGGAGCCACCAAACAGCATTCCTTCTATATATAAAACTAATAATTCTGACTGGTGTGGTGGCTCATAGCTTTAATCCCAGCACTTGCAAGGTAGAAGCAGATGTGACTTAAAGGCAAGCTTGGTCTAAATAGTTCCAGGACACCCAGGGATATACATAGACAGACCTTGTCCTAAAAAAAAGAAAAAAGAAAAGAAAGACACACACACACACACACACACACACACACACACACACACACACACAAACTTCAAATGCTTTGAAAGGACTAATGAACACATGTTTATACTTGTATAACAGAGTTCATTTTAGTAAACAGTGTTGCTAAATGTGGCTCATTAAAGAGCCTACCTAAAACAACTAAACCCTCATTTAACAGAGTAGGGTGAACACTTAAAATATCATTGTATGCAACACATACTATTTTTAGCATTTTTCTATATGTCATTGGACATTTTCTCAATATGATCAATCCACTACAGTAAGTACTGTAAGAAAGCAGACTCTTACACTGTCTCCTACACAATTTGACTTCAACTCCAAAAACCACTGAAGCTTACTCATTATACTTGCCAAACTTTAATTTCATGTAATGATTAAAAACACACCAGCTATACAAATTGCATTTTTTATTGTTATACTTACTATAATTTTATAAAAGAAAAGAAAAATACTTATTTCTCTTTAGTTATTAAAGAGTATATAACCAATTTTCCTAGATGAATATTTGTATAATAAAACTTTCTTAATAGACCCAGAATTATCTATGAGAAGTCGCTCAGCCTAAATGTGCCACAGAAAGACCAAGAAAATGTTCGCCACAGAAAGACCAAGAAAATGTTCATCAAAGAAAGTACAATTAGGGCTGGAGAGATGGCCAGCCGTTAAAGACTAGGCTTACAACCAAAAATATAAGAAAGTACAATCTATGATCCTCTATTTTGATACCATGTGGCAAGTTGTGCAGAAACTTATGTCATAATGGAAAATGTATTTTAAATTGATCCTCTTCACAATGTCTATGTCATTTTAGAGACACCAATATGTTCTTTTACTTATATCTTTGACAAAGAAACCTTACCTGACATTAGATATTCTAATATGAAAAGTACTAGAATTTACTTAGTATACTAATTTACATTATAAAGGCATCAAGAAAAAAGAACCTTGGAACTCCATAAAAGTGAACCTTTCAAGTCCTTCTGCTAGAATTACATAGTTAATACAGAACATCTTACATTGAATGAAAATGTAAAACTACAGAAAATATCAAGAATGAATTTTCACATGCAATTTCTCTACTGTGAGCACTCATAAACCATACCCATGCATGCATGACAGCACATATCCATAAACCAGTACTCAGGAGACTAAAGCCATGAATTTAAGACTTACATGGGCTACAATATACAGAGAGTCAAAGCTAGCCTAGGCTAGAGACTTTGTCATGAAAAATATAAATTTAAAAGGTTTCCTAGTTTTTTCTTTTCTATTTTGAATACTCATTAATGAAAACAAAGAGAGATAGATATGCAAAATTAATGTGTCATAATTTGGTATTAATACAAAGTTTGTAAAAAGTCAATGAAAGCCTTTATTAGAAATTGTATAAATTCTATAACTGCCTTCAGTTATAAAAAAAATTTCAAAACTTAAATTCAAAAGAAATGATGACATCCAAAATAAATCTACAACACAAACCAAAACAGAACCAAGAACAAAATTTCAAAGACTAAACTGTGTCATGAAAGGCTGGTGGGATGGCAGAGCAGTTAAGAACTCTGGCTGATCATCTAGGGTACCAGAATTTCCATATGTGTGGGGGAGCTTGTGTATGTGGCATATATGTTGACAGAGAAAATGGGGTCTGCAATTGAATCTGGACATTTTCCTTGATCACTTTACCTTATTTCATGAGACTGAAACTCTCGCTGAACAAACAGCTTCCTAATTCCAGTTAGTTTAGCTAGCTGCCCCTGGAAATGGTGATATTATAGGAGGGTATTAAACCTCCCAGCTTTTATTTCAATTCTAAAAATCTGAATTCTGAGCTCAAATGCTTGCATCACAAGTGATTTATCCACTGATTCACCTTTCCAGCCCCCTAAAATACTTTTAAAACTTCAATCATCTCTATTAGTCACTAGTATTCTTCCACAATATAATAACAAAGAACACAGATAGACACTAAGGATATATATAGCTGGATGATACAATATTGCCTAGTAGAAACAAAGACCTCTGTTCAGTACCTATGGGTAAATTTATGGAATGAGGAAATTGGTATATGTTGCTAATACCAGATGAAGCAGGAAGATCACAATTTTAAGTTTCAAGCCCAAGCTAGGTGAGAAAAACTAAAGACAATTACATGGAAATTTGTACCAGAAGGTCAAAAATGTTCTACAAGAACACTAGAAGGAAAAAAAAAAAAAAAAAAAACAACAACAACAACAAAAAAAAAAAAACATAGGTCATAATCAAAGAAATTATTCTAGTTGAAATTTTATAGTACATAAATAAGAATTGACATTTAAGCATAGTTCCCAATTAGCTGACAAGAGACCTAAAACAAAGCCTTCATGTCATTTTTCAAAGGTCTTTACAGTTGTACAAAATTTCCCAGGCTTAATGTCTGTCACAACTGTTCTCTAAACTTCCTAAAGATCAGCTTCATACTAAAAGATCCCATGTTGATGAACAGCAAAATTCAGGACCACTCAGTAACAGATCTGTAAACTATCATGCCACTTGTGCTTTGGCTGAGAGTCTAGACAAAGGTTTCCATTCTGGGCCATTGCCTTGGAACTTCAGCTGGAAAATATTCCATTACCTACCACTGTCCCTTGGGACCTAGAAAAGAACCATTTGGATTTGAAAGCATAAGAAACATGGTTGCAGCTGGGTGGTGGTGGTGCAGGCCTTTTAATTCCAGCATTCAGGAGGCAGAGGTAGGTGGATCTCTGTGAGTTAAAGGCCAGCCTGGTCTACAAGAGCTAGTTCCAGGACAGCTTCCAAAACCACTGACAAATCCTGTCTCAAGAGAACCAGAGGGAAGGGAGGGGAGGGGAAGGGAGGGGAGGGGAGGGGGAGGGGAGGGGGAGGGGAAGGGAGGGGGAGGGGAAGGGGAGGGGGAGGGGAGGGGGGAGGGGAGGGGAGGGAGGGGAGGGGAGGGGAGGGAGGGGAGGGGAGGGGAGGGGAGGGGAAAGGAATATGGTTGCCTGGCATGACACATACTCGTAAGAATGAAGAACCATTTCATTAATTAATTACTGATGATAGTTCTGGTCCAGAACCAGAACTACTATCATTAGTAATCTCAAGCAACACCTAAGCCTATGATCTATCACACACTGCACCTGAGGACAGTCTCACCAACATATTCTAGCTCTAGGACCACAGCTACAAGCACCATAATATTCAACTATGACTTGTAGCCAGGGAAAGACATTGCAGCAACCCACAGTAGAACTATAATTATTGTGAACAAAATACTCTACGTTTTATTAATTCAGAACCATGACAATTCTAGTACCACAGATCCACTATCTCTTGAGCTTGGACTGAGGGGCAGCACTAAATGCATGAACATGCCAGTACTACTGTAACTAGATTCAACAGGACCTAAGAAAAAACCCTTGTGCCAGCCCATATCTACTAAATATTCTTACAACCACCTTCATAAACACTGCCGTTTAGACTACTGAGGCACTAACATTGATTGCTTACGTAAGAGTAAAAGGGGGTTAACCCTTTTGAACTCATCTTTAACCAAAGAACCTCAACTAGCACACTAGACCTCATCTAAACCCCCAAAAAAAAATCCTGTAAAAGCTGTTCCTTAAAATGGGAGCAACAGCTATTACAACAAATTACAACAAATGGTAGACATGCAGATGCAGACATCAAGGAATGATCACAAGAAACAAAATAAAGAATACTCTAGGGAAAAGAAAAAGACATGCAAGAAATACACTATGATACTTCCAAAGAAACACATTAATAATCCAGCAACAGATGCCCATGGGGAGGAAATTTATGAAATGCCTGAAGAAGGACTCAATACAACCATGAGAGAAACTCATAAGATTCAAGGGGGGGGGGGGAGATACATAATATAGAAGAATGAGAGAGGAAATTTACAAAACTAGTGGAATTAGAAGGAACAAAATAAATGCTGAAATTGTGAACTTTCACCACAAAAACAAAAAATACAATCAGACAATAGCCAAAAAAGAATAAACCTCTAAAAAGAAGAAAGAGTGCCCGAAATTCTGAACAAGTGTGTTGAGGATGGAAGTAAGGGAAAGGACAGAAATGAAAAAAGAGGCAAGTAGGGAATAAACAAAGATTATGAGTCATAGGTCTCATATTTATTGAACCAATATTCATATGATAGAAATTCCAGCAGAAGAAAATGAACAAGGCTCTAAAATCTGGTTACTGAATTAAGAGCTGAAAACCTGTGATCTTCAGAAAGATATAATGTAGGAACTTCTAGAGTAATGGCAGTAAATGGCAGCTGGAGAGGTTGGTGAGACTGATTCCTCCAGCACTGTGGAACACAAAAGAAGGTCAGTTTTCTTGTTCTTCAAGTATCGGTATGCTATTTATTGTGGGAAGCTGAGTTGGTAAACAAGAAACAAATCACAGAAAGTGAATGCAAACCACCACATTCCCAAGGTGAGAGAGCTGAATGGGAAGCTGTGTAAAGGGAGATCCAAGTTACTTTGACACCATACACCATAATCAAGTTGGTTTCATTCCAAGGATACAAGATGGTTCAACAATAACAAGTCAATACATACTATACAAAACTCACTAGAAATGAGACACATGAAGAAAAGATAATTAACTACTTCCATGAAAGAAAACTACCAAACTACTGAAAGGCAGAAAACAATAAACAACACAAAGCACAAAATCTAAAAGCACCAAAAGAATACCACACTAACCAATAACCTTGAATGGAAAAATATTAAGTTTACCAGTCAAAAGCCTCAAACTGGCCAAATGGATTAGATGGATGGATGGTTGATGAGAGAGAGAGAGAGAGATAGAGAGAGAGAGAACCCCAATTAATATGTACTATTTAAGGACCTTTTTTCTACAGGCAAAAAAATCACATAAAATAAAAAGGAAGTATCAGACAAAGATAAACTCATTAGAAAAAAAACGAGGGTAAAAATATACTTGCCTCATATAATAAAGATTTTTACATCAAAAACTATAAAGAAACAGAGGGTAAAAATCTCTCATTATTAAAGTGCTGGCTGTGCAAGCATGAGGACCACAGTTTGAATCCTCAGGGTCTACATGAAATATGACCAGCCTTACAAACCAGCCTGTAATTCCAAAGCCCAAGTGATAACAAAGGATTCAACGAGAGCAACCTGACTAGCTAGATTAGCAGAATCTGTGCTCGCTGGGTACAGTGAGAGGTAAACCCCTAAAGTCAATCTCAGGCTTACACACATGAACTATATACATACATAAACACACTCATACTATATATATGAGAGAGGGAGAGAGAGGGGCCAGTATATACTAGTGAAATAAACACAGCATACTCTAGCATCAATCTCAACTTTAAAAAAATTACACCTTAACCAAAAATAGAATATAACTAAGAAATCAACAGAAAGGATCATGAAAACATACTGCTGAAATGAAAATTCAAAGTTAAAAAAAAAAAAAAAAAAAAAAAAACAAATTGATGGAGACAGAAAAGGAAGTATTAAGAGGGAGGTTTGCAATAATAAATATACTCACAGACACAAGAGAGACAGAGACCAAGTGGGGTGGACAGACAGCTATCTTAAATAAACAACCTGATAATGCACCTAAATGAGATAGAGAAACAAGAACAAAACAAAACCAAAAAAGATAGAAAGAAATTGTTACAGAGACCAAAAGGTAAGTAAATAAAAAAATATACCTAAAATGAAATAATAACAGAGGGTACCTCTTAAAGAGCTAGTTAATTCTAAAGAAGAGGGAACAAGCCTCTCTTTGATGGTTATGGTGAAGTTACACCTTTAATGCCAGCACTTGGGAGACAAGGTCAAGACAATCAAAAACTGGGAAATTGCAACTGTAATTAACAATATGCTGAACAAGAATTCAAAATGCCTGTGATCCCTGTAGCAATAATTTCACTGCAGTGCAGAATACAATCCACATGCCATAAAAATAAGATGCTATGATTGTTACCTACCTCCATTCAAAAGTTTATTTTTAGACTCTAATATTTGAATTTCAAAGAATTTTCCTATTCTGAATATTACCCAGCTGGGCATTGTGGTGCACACCTTTAAACCTAGTATTTGGGAGGCAGAAGCAGGCAGATCTGAGAAACTGGTACAATAAGTCTTTTCCTCAACTATACATCTGAAAACTTTACTTATTAAATAAAGCACATACACTTTCCATAGTCAAATTTCTAGCTTTCATGCTCTTTTCATAGAGCTATGTCACTTTTCCCACATTTATTCACCCAAAAGCAAAAGAAATTTATAGATGACAAGAAAGGTCACTTCAGAGTTTGCTGCCTTCACAAATAGAAGGTAGCTAGTTACATTTATTCTTGTGATCATTTAAAAGCATGCCAAAACAATAGGGAAAGCTTTGAAAAACAACAGACTGTGTGTATATTAATTTGGATATTTCCAAAAAAAGAAATATGATAAAAAAGAATATTTCATTAACATTTAAAGTACTAAACATAGTTCTTTCACACCATGGAATAAAGTCAGGGTCTTATTTTAAAGCTTTATCAAATAGTTTGGTTTTTTAAAAGTTACTACATGTGCCAGGCACTGATGGGGCACACCTCTAATCCCAGCATTCTGGAGGCACGGGAAGGCAGATCTCTACTAAGTTAAGTTCCAGAATAGCCAGAGCTGTCTCAAAAAACCTGTGGGTGAATGATTGATAGGTGGATGGATTCATGCATGGATGGATGGGTGTCACTGCAGGAAGCTAGACATAGAAGCACACCCCTTAATCCTAACACTTGGAGGCACAGGCAGTGGAACTCTGAGTTCAAGACTATCTTAGTGAGTTCCAGTCAATGCAACCTAGAGAGAAAGTAGATAGATAGATAGATAGATAGATAGATAGATAGATAGATAGATAGATAGGTGGGCACATAAATGTAATTGGTAATTCCCATTTCTAAAATTAATCCTTTTTTTATTTATGTAAACATTTAGTATTACAGCTTTATGTTAATTGAAAAGTAATCTTATACAAACTACCCTTGGTGTAATTAACAATTTTGTGTTTTGGGGGTTATCCATTATAGTACACATTTAATAAATAACTCTTTCAAATGAAATTTTATCGTTGGATAAATGTTAGGGATGTATGAAGCCGTGAATTCTATCCACAGTACCACACAGATACTAAAGAAGAAAAGGCACAGGATCAAGACATTCAGGATCAACCTCCATTATATATTATGTTCTCAAAAATAAAACCTTAACAAACAAAATACTGTGGTTTAAAGATTTGTTTCTTCCACTCACTTCTGTGCTCCCTGAGACAACAGCTTTGTCCACGTTCACTGATAATGGTTCTTCCATTTGGCATATTCCCAGTGACCACTCCACACATCGATGATGAGCCCAGCAAGTGCCTTAAAAAGAAAAAAAGGAACAAATTAATAAAAACTGAAGATATTGCTACAACTTTGGTGTGGTAGCACATGGCTGTAACCTCAGTACTGGGGAGACTGAGGTAGAAGGATCCATTCAAAGCCAGTGGACCTATAGAGTTAGGTGAGTTCCAGGTTAATGAGGATAACAATTACCTCAAAAACCAAACAAATGTATACATATACAACATATCTTTATGCAATTCTATTAAAGTGGCCTTTCTCAAATTGGCCTAGACTGCAGAATTTCAGGGCATAATTGAGATACACTAAATCAGTATGTCTTCTGCTACAGTTTAACAAGCCTTCCAGGTGATTTTGATGTCAGGAATTATTGAATTAATAAAAGATTTCTTCCACAAGCAAAATTCACTTAGTCATCTTATTTAAACACTGTTCTATTTAGTATCTTTATATAAAATGAAAAGAATTATTTAATATGAATCTACACTTCTATTCCTCTCAATTCATGCAAACACCTGTTTGCTTAAATTATGGATTGCACCGCATTTTGCCTGCCATCAACCATTAGCAGGACTTCACCATATCCACTGACAAAAGGTCTAATCTAAAATGTTTCCTAAGTTTTCACATGGCTCTTTAAAGTTTTCTCTTTCAAATATCTATGGCAATCAAATGCCTAATCAAACCAATTTAACTGACACTTTTTTGTAATATAATATTATTTCTAGAATTTGCTAGTGAATAAGCACCAAATGCTTCTAGAAACAAGTAGAAACTGCTACAGCTGAGAGAGGAACCCCCCACCTTACCTGTGGAATCAAATAAGGCTTGAACATCAATGGCATCAGGAAGGCCAACCAGACTAAGTTCATCCCATAATTTGCCAGCCTGATCCTCAGAAGATGTCTGGGTGCTTACACTTACATAAGAAACTACATTCTGCTGGGGAGATCGTTCTCTGAAAAGAAAAGGAAGATAAAAATCTGTGAAAAGATAACTGAAAAAAACTGTTCTTATTATTAACATTATTATTATCATATGTTCTTATTATTAACAATATTAAAGTGGGTATTACTTTATTTCTTGTACACAACAGTGAAGAAAATCAATCCCAATCATAGGAACTATGACAATTACAGTTATAAATTCACTTTTTTTCCATTCCTTAATATTTTAGAAAAAAACAAATTCTATCCAGAACCATGCTTTTAAAAATACAGTGCAAATTTTGTTTTTTTGGTTTTGTTTTTTGTTTTGTTTTGTCTTTTCCCAGCCTTACTCATAAAACAATTAATAGGCATTATCTTAACACAAAGCTAGAAGATAACTTTATATGCAAACAGACTCTTACCCAGGGAAAATGAAAGCTTATGAGTGTAAAAGGGAGGGAAAGGAAGTGTACATGTGAGCTTTAGCTTTCTAATGATCCCCATTATATCAACAACTGGTCTGTTGTATGATGCTGAAGTAATCTCAAGACTGTACCTCACAAATTAAAAGCAAAATAGACTCTAAAGGCATGGGAAAAGACAGGGTAAGAAACAAAGCAAAGTGTTAAGTGTTTTATAACATGACAGACTCAGGGCCTGGCACGGCTTAACAATTTAGCTATTAGAGCATTTGGTAAATATGAAAATAAGATAATTACCACTAAAATTTTCCCTTAATAATCTAATGTTAAGTATTAGGTCCTAACTCACAGAAGTTCTGTATGTTGCATATTTACCAGGAGTCTAGTTAAGAGAAAATCAGGATAACAACCAAGATACTAAACTTTTTATACATGGAATTACTTGAAGAAGAAATTACATACTTCAATAAGTACATTTAATTGTTAGATATATTTAAAATAACTGGTAATTTACCTTAGTATTAGAAATGCATTAAAAAGTTCAAAGGGCTATGCTGACCTTTAAATTCTTATTTTATAAATGTCAAAAGGAAATAAATTCTTTCCTATCTCCATTTCTACAAATACACTCCTCATTACTATTATTGTTATTTTATTGGGAGAAAGAAAGGCTAACACTACATTGTGTTTAGCATACATTAATGGAAATAGAAGTGTATGATTAAAACAAAACAAAACAAAACAAAAAGCTGAGCAATGGGAGGTAGAGGCAGGCAGATCTCTGTCAGTTTGAGGCCAGCCTAGTCTACAAAGTGAGTTCCAGGATGGCCAGGGCTGTTTTACACAGAGAAACCCTGTCTCGAAAAACCAAAAATGATGTAAGTAAGTAAATAAGATGATTGGGGTAACTAACTAGTCTCCTAACCAAAAATTTGGTCTAATTCAGCATACAAGTGTGAAAATGATTTCATGTACACATAAACATCAGATGTCAATGCCAACTCTAAGTATGACAGCAGTCCAATTTAGGAAAGAGATCAAGACAAGTTAGTTGCAGGCTGGAAAGACAGCTCAGCAGCTCTGTAAGAGCATTCTTACAGATGACATGAATTCAGTTCCCAGCTCACAATTGCCTATAACTTACCAGAGAACCTAACAACTCTGCTCTCCAGGCAGAGACACACAAACACATAAATAAAAATAAAAAAAAATCATTAATGAGGAGACTAGTGAAATACTCACAAAATTTCTTAATTAAATTAAAAAGGACCTTGCTAAAAACTACTTTTACCAAATAGGCTAGGAGCAGGGACCCACATATTTAATCCCAGCACTTGGAAACATAGGCAGATGGATCTCTCTGAGTTTGAGGCCAGCCTGGTTGACACAGAGTTCCAGACAAGCCTGTGTTACACAGTGAGACCCAGTCACCAAATTAACAAATTAAATTAAAAAATCAAAGTTAGCTGGGAGGTGGTAGTGCACACCTTTAATCCAAGTACTAAGGAGGCAGAGACAGGCAAATCTCTGTGAGTTTAAAGCCAGCCTGGTCTACAGGGCGAATTCCAAGACAGGTTCCAAAGCTACAAAGAAATCCTGGAGAAACGGCTCAGCAGTTAAGAGCACTGGCTGCTCTTCCAGAGGTCCTGAGTTTGGTTACCAGCAACTACATGGTAGCTCACAGCCATCAGTAATGAGATATGGAGCCCTCTTCATACAAGCATACATGCAGATACAACACCATATACATAATAAATAAATTTTGCTAAAGAATCAAAATTAGCTATTTATATTTCATTAGTAACATACATTTTCTAAATATTTGAAATCATTACTAAGCTAAATTAAACAACCTTATCCTTACAAGAATGCCAAAATTTTCAGTATTCACTAATGAACTTTTTATCATTACTTAACTTACTAAGTGCTAATTACATACAACTTTCATTAAGCTACGTTCATTTTTATAAAATTATCCAATCTCATAATTTTTTCATTAAAACTGAATGGGAAAACACTTATAAAATAAGTAAACTATGCATAATTCCATTGCCCAAAAAAGATATAACTGCCATTATTCAAGACAGAACACAGAAACATAAGATTTAGTGTGAGCTACTCCATTGTATTTGCTAACCACGGATAGATTAGAAGCTTTCTGTACTTTTGGTATCTTATTAACATGTAGAATTCACTTGAAATGTTTCTTTCTTTAATTCGTTCCACCTTAAAATTCTATATGGAAACAAATCTTTGCTACTTTTTCTCCATCTACTTGAGTCTTTGAGTACTGGCACCAATTCTAAATGATGAGTATAGCACAACAATGCTTTAACACAAATTTTCATAATGGATACAGAGACTCTTAGAAAATTATATTGTCACCCTCAAAGTACAGCTGGTTAGCATTCCAAGTATGTGTTTATTATGTGCATACCTTAGTGTACATATGCACACAAGTGTATGAGAAACTGTACAACTCAAAAGAGGGCATTGGATGGCCTTGAACTGAAGTTGTGCGCCACCACATGGGTGCTCTGTATTTAAGTCAATGGTAAGATCTCTTAACCACTGATCTCTTAACCACATTACTCCTGACCTTAAATCAATGTTTAAAGGTGTGTGCATGGGCGCGCACATGCGCACACATCCATGCACATGTGTGGTGGTGCCCCTAGAAGCGAGAAAAAGGTGTAGCACACCTTAGAGTTCCTTATTGGTGGCAATGAACCATTTGACCTAAATATAAATAACCAAACTCTGGTCCTCTGCAAAAGCAGCAAGTGCTCTTAATTGCTCAGACATCTCTCCAGTCTCTCAAGCTAAATTAATTTGTAAATTGGTAAAATCCAAAGTAAATAAAATAGAGGTCATTTTTCCCTATCAACAATTCAAATTCAAAATTGCTTACTTTCTTTTTCCTCTTTGCTTTTGTGGAGCTGAGTTCTGTATTTTCTCACAGGTCCCACTGCTGCTGTCATCAATATCCTGGTTACAAGGTTGATCTCTCCAAGGTAAAATAAGTCCAGGTGTCACTCTGAATTGTTTCAAGTCTCCTTGTCCTAAGGAACTTTTCTCCCCACAATAACAAAAAGCGCAGAGTTGTTCACTGGTAAAAAAATTGAAAGGTAGCTTTATGAAATGATCTTTATGCAATGACCTTAGTTTAATATTATACTAAGATTTTGGCTATATTTCCCATAATTTATGTTGTGATTATAACATGAGAAAAACTGAAAGAGCAACTTTATGTTTGCAATTCTTTTTATTCACATGTGTAGATGTCACGTATGAAATGTTTATGCAGGTTCCTGTGAATATCAGAAAGGGGCATTGCATCTCCAGGAGCTGGAGTTATAAGCACATGTAAAACCACCCAACACTGGTATCAGGAACTGAAGCAGGGTAAGCAGCAAGGGATCTTAACCACACCTTTTCTAGCCCCTTTGGGGTGGTTTTAATCATCTATTTATTATTATTGTAGTACTGAAAATCAAACTCAGAGCTTTTATACATGATACACAACTATTCTACCACTGAACTACCACCAAACCCAGCGTGACTTTTACAAAGATCTTTGTGGGTCCAGTGGTGCAAGCAAACATGTGCATTCTCATGAGTGAACAGTGGCATGACCATGTCATATAACGCATGTAGAAGCCAGAGGACAATCTAAGGTATCAATCTTTGTGTTTGACCTTATTTGAAATAGGGTTTCTTGCATTGGTCCTAATATATATACCAAGTTAACTGTCATCCAGCTTCCAGAGACGTTCCTATCTCTATCTCCCATAGGAAAACTGGGATTACAGAATTGTGTGCTAGGTCTACAGAGTTCCAAGACAGGCTCCAAAACTTCACAGTAACCTGTCTCACAGCCCCCACCCCCAATCTAAGTATTGAATCTAACAACCACATATTTGGGCTCTGGAAAGCTTATGCTAACAATGTTTATTTAGTTGTCATAAACACCCTTTCTATGTACCACAACATATATGACGGGAAAAAAAATGAAAAAAAAAAAATGGAGGTTTCTGATTTGTTAATATATTGGGGGATTTGGGAGAGTACCTGATAAACAGGAAGAAAATAAAGACTTTAAGACTGAAAGGCTAGCTGGGTGTTTAGGCTAGCACATGCCTTTAATCCCAGCACTCGGGGGGGGGGGGGGGAGAGGGGGGCGGCAGGCAGAGGCAGATGGATCTCTGTGAGTTCAAGTCCAGCCAGGTCTACAGAGTGAGTTCCAGGACAGGCTCCAAAGCTCAAAAAAGACTGAGAGTCTAGTTTCTCTAAGGATGTTATAGCACAAACATGACATTATTTATATATAGACCAATAAACCCTATCTCAACAAGAATGAGCAATAATGTTAACTAAGAGCTTAGTTTAAAAGAAATGTAAAATTATTGATATATTAACTGCAAACATCACACTACTGCACAATATTAAACTACTGGAGACAAACAAGAATGTAGAAATCAGGAACATTCTGCACTATCTGCTCAAATTTTCAGTAAAAGCACTATTTTGAAAGTTAACCTATTAAATTTAAAGAGAAACTAATAATACTTAATAAGATAACTTGAAGGAAATATTTTTTCTTCTAATAAATATGTATACATAGATGCATGTAACAAACACAAAAACAATTGTGTATGAAGAAGAGGGTCTCATTATGTAACCATGGCTGGCATGAACTCACTATGTAAACTCTTCCTTCTGATCCTAGGATTAAAGGTGTGTTCCACCATATCTGACCACACATGTACTTTATAATGATGAAAGAAAATGTAATAATATAATAGAGTGAAAATCCAAATGTATTATAAATGATCACTATCATACAAATAGTAACCCTTTAGTCAAAAATGCAAATCAAAGTTTATAAAATACAATGATAAAACATGATGAAAATTTTGGAAGCAGAGCTAAAAGTCTAACCAAAAGAACAGCAATAAACTTACAAATATTGACAATTTAAGTTTTCTACAAAAGGGTTGACTAGATATTAATAAAGACATTGACAGAACATTAAAACAAGGTGCTGGGGAAATGGTTCTGTGGTTAAGAGCACCTGTCACCAGTGCACGGAACTTAAGTTTAGTCACCAGTACTCACACAGTAAGTAACTCACAACCATCCATAGGCAGACACATGGGATACATATAACATACATTCAGACAAAACACTCATACACAAAATAAATTTTGAAAAGTGCTTAAAACAGCTTAGAAAATAATACAATAAAAGTTGATGAAATAAAGATCAAAACAAACCAAAAAATCAGAACCTAAATTCCTCACAAATACTGCTGATTCCAGGCAGTCATGGTGACTTTAATCCCAGAACTTTGGAGGCAAAGGCAGGTAGATCTCTGAGTTCAAAGCCTGCCTGGTCCACTGAGAGAATTTCAGGCCAGCCAGAACTACACAGAAACAACAAACAGAGGCGGGGGTTATAAATAGATAAACAAATTAGTCTCTTGGTCAGCAAAGCTGGCAAAGTGCAAAAACAGTTTCCTAGAATGAAAATAAGAAGTAACTATATAAACAGATAATAAAATATTGAATGCTTACTATCACTTATTATTAATATAACAGCAGAAATGCTAAGCTAACCAAACTTGACAAAATAAATAAAAATTACCTTAAGAGGTAATATTACTTTTATTTGCTAATAACAAACTAATATCTATAGTCAAAACTCTGAAAGCTCCACCTAAAATCTGTTAGAAGTGAAAAATAGTCACATTACAGCACACATATTAAAAAAAAGTAGTGTTTCTGTATGCTAATAATGACCTATTTGAAAAATTAGAAAATAATCCCAGTCACAACAAGTAATAAATAGTTGTGTGTAAATTTTAAACAAACACGTTAAGAAAAGAAACTTAATCATAAAGAACAAACCTAAAAAGCAAATATAGTACACATGCCTGTAATCCTAGCACTCAAAGCTGCAGCTGGAGGATTACAAATTACATGCTGGCATGGACTACATACTGGACTATGAAGCAAGATAACAAGGAAGAGAACAAAGCTAAAGGCATCACATCCTGCAATTTCAAAGCACATTATAAATCAATTATAAAACTATGTATCACCAATGGAACAAGGGAGGAATCTGAGAATAAATTGATACATTCATTATCAATCTATCTTCAACAGAAATGTAAAGGGTACACAATGAGGAAATGGGCAGTCTTACATGATTAGTGTTGGGAAAACTGAAAAGAAATAAAAATCAATCTCATACTACATGCAAAATTCTATTCAAAAAATTAAAGGCTTCATTATAAGATCTTAAATTTGTAAAAATACTAATCTTCTATTTTGAAAATATTACTCCACAAAAGTAGAAAATTTTGAAGTGAATGAACAATTTGTGGATAGATATCACTTACCAAAAGTAAATCAAGCAGTTTAAATAGACCTACAACCCCTAATGAAATAAAAGCACTCATCAAAAGTCTAAAAAAAAAAAAAAAAAAAATCGGGGTCTGATGGGTTTCAGTGCAGAATTCTACCAGAAATTCAAAGAAGAGCTAAAACCAATATTCCTCAAATGGGTGGAACAATTTGAGAAAACAGAAGGGTCTTTTCACAAGGCTACAATTATCATGGTACCCAAACCACACAAAGACACATTTAAGAAAGACTACAGACCAATCTCCCTCATGAACACTGATGCAAAAATTCTCAATAAAACACTGGCAAATCAAATCCAAGAACACATCAGAGAAATCATACACAGTAACCACAGATGCAGGGATGGTTCAACATATGGAAAATCTATCAATGTAATCCACCGTATAAACAACTGAAAAAGCAAAACCACATAATCATCTAATTAGATGCTGAAAAAGCCTTTGACAAAATCCGACACCCCCTCACAATAAAGGTCTTGGAGAGATAAGGAATAAAAGGAACATACCTAATCATAATATAGGCAATATACAGCAAGCCAACAACCAACATCAAAGTAAATGGAGAAAAACTCAATGCAATTCCTCTAAAATCAGGAACAAGACAAGGTTGTCCACTCTCTCCATATCTCTTCAATATTGTACTTGAAGTTCTAGCTAGAATAAGACAACAAAAGGAGATCAAGGGAGATACAAATTGGAAAGTAAGAATTCAAACTTTCACTATTTGCAGATGATATGATAGTTTACCTAAGTGACCCAAAAAACTCTACCAGGGAACTCCTACAGCTGATAAACACCTTCAGCAAAGTGGCAGGATACAAGATTAACTCAAAACAATCAGTAGCCCTATACTATATAGAGATGACAAAGGGACTGAGGAAAAAATTCAGAGAAACTCCTAGAATCCAGTTGTAGAGGGCAAGGGGCGATGAGCAAAGGGGTCAAAACCATGCTGGGGAAAACCACAGAAATAGCTGACCAGAGCAAGTGGGAGCTAATAAACCTCAGTCTAACAGCTGGGGAACCAGCATAGGATTGAATCAGGCCTCCAGAACATTGGTGTCAGCTGGAGGCCAGGACAGTCTATGGGGCCTCTGACAGTGGAACCAATATTAATCCCTAGTGCACAGAGCCAATTCCCCATGCAGGAATACCCTCTCAGAATAGACAACTGGGGAAGGGCCTAGATCCTGCCCCAAATGATGTGACAGAATTTGATGATTTCCCATGGGTGACCTCACCCTCCCTGGGGAATGGACAAGGGGGTGGGATGGAGGTTGGTGGGGGGCATAGGAGAATGGGGGAGAGAGGAAACAGAGATTGGTATATAAAATAAGAATTGTTTTTTATTTAAATTTTTTTTAAATTTAAAGATCTCAACACAATAGGGTAAAGTAAATTAAGAATAGCAAATAACCTGCATACTCTACCTACTTCACCTAGATTAACACTGGAGTTTAACAAAAAAAAATTCAGAAATTAGTACAATAAGCAGGTAGTTGGGAAGACACTTTCAAAAAGTAACTCATATGACAGACAACACAAAAACTCAAAAAACACTAAGACAAAAAACTGGATAGGGTACATTCAACAACACTAGGAGATTAACCTGAAAACAGACCACTGGGGCTAGGCCTTGCCTTACAGAAAACAGAGAGGACCTGAAATGCTAAATATAACTAAAATGTCACATATAATATAATTACCATTAAATTTAGTGAGGAACAAATCCAAAACTAAACTACACTTTGGAAAAGAAATGAGGAGAAGAAACCAAGGAAAAAGATAATTAGTCTCCTAAAACAATAAATTCAACTCAGACAGCAGGTCAAATCAAGATGACAGGAAGTTGAGTAGAGTAGCCAAATATAAACTATGAAGAGACAAATCAGGAGCTCCAAACAACATGGTAAACACTGGCACTATTTGCTGAAATGTGTAAGCCAGAGAGAAGTTACAGAATAAAGAGTAATTTGGGATACATTATAGGTGCAGTATCTAATACACTTCTATATGGAAATGTAAACTAGACAAGACAGAAGAGCTAGGATTTTTGAAAACAATCTCACTAGGAATGTAAATTTGTGGCTCATAAGGACACAAGCAAGACTCATGGCTGTCTGATTGGATGCACTTTCCTAAGAATGAAGGATGGCAAAAGGCTGACAGGAGAGTCAACAACCCTCAAAGTATAAAGGTAAAGCATCTTTACAAGATGCAACAGAAGACAGAACAAGGAGAGGTGCTTAAAAAAAAAAATGACAATTAATAGGCTGAAAAATTCAATTAGCCATTACTTTCATAGTCTTATTCAGGATTTTAAAATAGAACCTAAAATAAGACATGAAAGCTGAACTACATACTTAGTTATATATAATATCACGCACTTAATTCTTTGAATTTGTTTTCCAATCATAAATTTAAAAAAAAATTTTTTTTTTAATTGGGCTAGGTATAGTGTTTCGCACTTTCAATGGGCAGAGCCAGTGAACCAGCCTTTTCTACATAGTGAGTTCCAGGCCACCAAGACTATATACTAAGACCCTGTCTTTACAAATAAAAACAAACAAACAAACCTGCTTGTTTTATATTATTTATTGTGTGTGCACAAGGACAGTATACACATGTCACAGGCAGAAGTCATTCTACAGAAGTCAATTCCTTCCTTTTGACTGATGTGGATCCTCAGGATAAAGAGTCAGGTCATCAGGTGTAATGGCAAGTACCTTTATCTTACGAGCCTTTATCTTCTGAGAGCCTTCTTCTTCTTCACCCCCCCCCTTTTCTTAACTCCTCCCCCTTTTTAATTTGTTGTTACACTTTATTTAGTGTGTATGAAGAAGGGCCCTTTCTTAAATAATGAAAACAGGGTAAGAACAAGCAACTTCTTTTAAATCTCAATGTTTTGCTACATGTATCATGTGTATGTCTGAGTATCCAGAGGTCAGAAGGGAACAATGAATCCCTTGGAACTGGAGTTACAGACATCTTAAGCCACCTTGTTGGTGATAAAGCTGTCTGAAGAGTTGTCTCTCTGCCTCTAAAAACTTATTTCTTAGCTATTTCTTCAGTCAGGAATAGCATATAGCTAACATCTGGACCAGGCAGTGTTGCTACACACCTTTAACCCAGCACAGGTAGGCAGATTTCTGTGAGTTCAATGCCAGCCTGGTCTACAGAGTGAGTTCAAGGATGGCCAGGTCTACACAAAGAAACCCTGTCTTGGAAAAACTTTAACAACTTACCTGTAATGGCTAGAGCTCCATCTAGTATACCCCGTCCCTCTCCAATCAATCAACAACTTCTATGCCAACTACCCACAGGGTTGTCAAACTTAAAGCTACTAAAATAAAACCCCATCCAGATGCTACAACCTGATTCCCTCCATTTTCTCTATAGTCACCACCCTTTTCCCCTGTCAACTGTCTCTGACCCAGTCTCTTCATTGTCTAACCTGATTTTGGCTTCTACACCAACAGAAACCAGGGAGTTTGCAGATTCCTCAGAAACAGGCCGCTGAACAGCTGAGACTGGCTGTTTGTTGCTATCCACTTCTGCTTCGGCATCCTCTTCCACAGATTGTTCTTTGATTTCTGCTTCACAGTAAACAAGAAAATATACAGTCATTTTGTGTTTAATCACCAAAGAATTTAACTATGCAACAAATATAGTAATAGAAAAAGAATGAAATAAATGATAATTCTTTGCAAATAGGAAAAGTTCATATACACAATTTGCTACTAAATAATTATCACTGACATAATTTAAACCATGGTTCACTATACCTGACGCCCACAGTACAATTGACTTCAGCAAGTTTCATACTAGAAATAACTATTTAGAATGTTTTCAGGATTGTAACAGTTGATCTGTAAAATGTATTTCAGTGTGGTTCATGTTTTATAAATTGAAACTACTAATCTGAACCAATACTTGAAGAGACTGCTCCTTGATTGTGCTACCCTTTAAAGTTCTCCTCAGCACTGTAAGTGCAGAAACCTTACACATAGTTTTCAGGAGGCTTTTAACTGACTTTTTGCCTGCGCGTATGAATGTGTACTATATGCATGCAGTACATTGGAGGATAGTAAGGGAATCCAGATCTCCCAGATTGCAGTTATAGAGCGTTATGATCCTATATGGGTGCTGGGAATGAAACCCAGGTTCTTTGAAAGAGCAACAGTGGTCTTAACTACTGAATGATCTCTTCAGCTCCTGTGAGATTTTTACACGAGAAACACTGTTGGGGGGGGGGGGGCACCACCAACATTATTCTTAACTAAAAAGATATCCTCTTTCATACTATTATACCAGAATAAAGAGACATTCCTCCTCTACCAATGCTCCAACACAATTCTACATTCTTACATAAATATTTGTTTTCCAATTGGAAATGTATTTAGACCTTTCTACACAGTATCTGAACAAACAAACATATGGACTACATCTCCCATACCAATTTAACCATCTGCTGGCAATTTAAATATTATATAAAGGGCATTTCTCTTTTATTTATCTGTCAAACTATACTTCACCAAACTGTGCATCAAGATCAAATGATGAAGTCTGACAAGGTGTCACATCCTAGTAAAAGATAGCTCTTGAGAAACTAAGACAAAAGGATGGTAGCTTTCTAATTTACCCTATGATATATAAGCTCTAAGACAGTCTGAACTGGAGGGAGAGAGGGAGGGAGGGAGGGAGGGAGGGAGGGAGGGAGGGAGGGAGGGAGGGAGGAAAGAAAGAAAGAAAGAAAGAAAGAAAGAAAGAAAGAAAGAAAGAAAGAAAGAAAGAAAGAAAGACGCAATAATAAATATTCTGCTTTCTCTTCAATTGATTTGTTTCTACTCCCAAATGCAAGTACAGCCCTCTGCCTGATGAACTTAATTATTATTCAGGTTTCAACAATCCTCTCTGGGTTTAATAACCTTTAAACCTACATAGACAACACTAGCTCCTCACCAATATCCCAGACCATACTTTATAGTACAGTAGATATAAGTGTCTTAGCAGCTTGAAATATAAATTTCACTTGAAGCTTCAACTCTCACCTCTCACACCAGTATTTAAATTTTACTTCCCTATTTTCATGATGAGTATCACCTAAAGTCAACATGATCTTTAGGAAAGCATTGGGTGGGGTGGGGTGGGGTGGGGGTGGGGATAACACTGAATAATTCTGAAACCTATTAGCTATAAAAAGTACAAATAATTATAAGTTCTATATAATAAAATTAGTGTCATGAAGCTACAACAAAAAGACTTTTCATAGTTCAAACAGCTTGGTGCCTTTTCAATAATGGAAATGGGGGGGGCACTGTTTTTATGAGGCTTAGCAATTACGGCAAACTGTGTACCCTACAGACAATTTTCATGTAAACACCCAGCATCAAATCAACAAAGTGTATATTTGTATTAATTATAGAGACTAAAAATGCAACAATTAATGAAATTATAAATTCCTATGTAATAAATGAACCCATAAAGAGAAACTACATGCACTTCCCAAATACGTATATAAGCTTCAAAGAACTTGAAAAAAGTACAAGATAAAACACAAAATCCTGTGGGGAGAGGGGAAACACCAATGTGCAAAGTAGATACTGGATCCATCAGAAAGAGACCTTGTCCAAAACCAAGAACAGTGGTTACTTAGCATGTCACAAGACTGGAACCAAATGTGCCATTTCTCTGTCTCATAAAGCTAATGATTTGCTATTTCCTATAGACTAAAACAGACCTAACAACTAACCTACGCCACAAAGCTGCCAATGAGAGCAACACTCTAAGGGCTGGCACAGAAAAAATAATGGAAGAAATCTGGGTTCATAAGTAACCATACACAGAGTAATGAAGTCTCATCAAACATAACCTTTCATGATCAAAATACTAAAAGGGAATTGGATGAGATATCTTGGGGAATAAAGGCCTTGATATACAAGCCTACGAACCTGAGTTCAATCCCAGAACCCACAAAGATGAAATTAAAAAACAGGCTCCACAAAGTTGTCCTCTGAATACTGTGGCACCAGAGAGGGAGAGTGGAAGGGAAAGAAAAGAGGAGGGGGAAGGGGAAAGGAGAATTAATTTTTTCATACTACATTAGAGAAAATTTAGTTTTATATAACCAACTGCTGTGTTTTTGGAAGTTTCTATCACAGCTGTTCAATTCACACACTCAAGTTAACACAGACATTAGTATCAGGAATAGGGAACTGGCATAAAAAGAAAAATTAAAAATAAGTGGCTTGTTTATCAGACCATGAGACATTAACAATGGGACTTCAAAATGAAAGGAGCTGTATAAATCTCTGATATGACTGGAATCTGAAGCAGTAACTTAGAAAGCAAACAGTAACCACAGAGCCTATAGCTTTAGGATACCAAGATGTTAGTTGCTACTTTATGATGCCTGTTTTCTTCAGCTTTCCCAATCAAAGAGAAACAGAAATCTCATTCAGCTAGCAATGCCTGTGTTAAGTACAATGACATTTATATAATGGCTTTATGGAAGCACTACATTTCTACTCAGTGAGGCACCAAAAATCTGTGGGATGTACTTAGTGTACTGTTCTTCATAGTAAATGTTGGGTAAGACTTCAAGGAAGTATGTACATACAGAGGAGCCACTGGAACTATGCTTCAGAAGCTGTAAACATGGATGTGCATATACCCCATTGGTAGATTTATTTATCTATAAGAAATGGATTCAGAACTTTTTTTTTAAGATTTAGTTTTTATATGTATGTATGTATGTATGTATGTATGTATGTATGTATGTATGTATACAGTGTTCTGCCTGCATGTATGCCTGCAAGCCAGAAGAGGGAACCAGATCTCATTATAGATGGTTGTGAGCCACCATGTGGTTCTTGGAAATTGAACTCAGAACTTCTTGAAGAGCAGCCAGTGTTCTTAATCTCTTGAGCCATCTCTCCAGCCCCAGAACCAATTATAATAAAAAGTGACAGCAATATCAGGGCTATCTCTAAGTGTTCTTTCCCAGTCCAGTGGCTCTATCCAGGATCCTAACATAAACTTGCTAAAGGAACAGAAGGACTAGTAAAAGTGGGTTTTATTTCTGGTCTAGACTTTTCTGGCTTAACTTTATAGCCTTTAATAAATAAAAAGGAATAATGTAACTGCTTGCTAGAAAGCTAAAGTTCTGACAACAAAATGTAATAATAGGTACCCCTAAAATTATAAATTTATCTTACATTCATCATATGGTAGACTAAGTTAGATTTTACTATCTGTCCCACGAGAGGCAGGAAAACAATAGCCTTTATGACCTGCCCTCTCTTCCTAGCCCTAATCTTCAAAACTTGTCAGAGAGTTTCAGTGAAAAATGAAACATACTGCTGTGGTTGAGAGGATATCAATTAAAGATCACACCTGTAATCTCATGCAGTGTTCACCTGGATGAAAGACTGTGAAGCCCGGTGCTGACTGATAACATATTCCAGTCAGCATTTGTTTATGTGTGCTTTTACCCAAACATGTGTGCTTGTACACCAGCTGGTATGGTTTATAAAGGAAAAGATTAGCCAGTCACCCAATAAAATGGTACAGGCTCATTTAACTATTTGCTTTTCATAGGGTTTTATTTGTTTAAGTAACATGAAACCCAATTTTCAGAAGACAATTTTTATACCTGAAACTGGGGAAAGAGAAGCAGAGAGCATGGAAGATGCCTCAGTCAGTTCAGTCCTGCTATGCAAGAATTAAAACTTGAAGTCAGATCTCCAGAATCTACATAAAGGCTGGGTGTCTATAATCCCATTATTTGGGAAGCGGGAATACACAGATCTCTAGTAATGTCCTGATTCAAACTGGCCCTGCCTCAAAAAAGTCAATGTGGGGTAGGGGTGTAGGGGTGCCAGATGTAATGATGCATGTCTTTAAGCCAGTTTGATTTATACAGTGAGTTCCAGGACAGCCAGAACTACATAAATAAAATATGTCTCAAAAATAAAAATAGATTAAAAAGTAGGGGCTAAGTGGTGGTACACACCTCTAATTGAAGCACTCAGGAGGCAAAGGCAGATGTACCTCTGAGTTCAAGGTCAACATTGGGAATTCCAAGACAGCCTGGATTACACAATGAAAGCAAACAAACAAACATACCAACATAGGGATCAATGAGTAAGACACTAGACATCAACCTCCTGTGTATACATAACCTCTTAGACACAGCTGTTGCCCATGGATAGTAACTTCCTGTGATGGTTAGTTTTAATTACCAATTTGATACAATCTATAATCATCTGGGAACAGTCTTAATGAGGAATTGTCTAGACCAAACTGGCCTGTAGCCATGTGGGTAGGGGTTGTCTTAATTGTTAATTGGCATAGTAAGACCCATCTATTGTAGGTAGTACCATTCCCCGGAGAAGAAAAATAGCTGAGGTGCTGGAGAGATGGTTCAGTGGTTAAGAGTGCTTACTGTACCAACACATGGCAACACACAATCACCTGGAACTCCAAGTTCCAGTGATCCAACATCCTTTTTTGGCTTCTTTGGGCACCAGGTGTGTATGTGGTACACAGATATGCATGCAGACAAAACAACATACACATAAAATTAAAATAAATAAATCTTTATAAATAATCCAAATCATTAATGAAAAATAATTTTTCCATAAGAAACTGATGAAAACAAACAACCAAGGAGATAATCTATCTTTGCTCTTGGCTGTGGATATGATGTGACCAGCTGCTTGAGTTCTAGTGAAACAAAAAGAGTATAACTTGGAATTGCAAGTCAAATAAGACCTCTTCTTCCCTAAGTTGTTTTGTCAGGGTATTTTAATCACACCAAAAGAAGTGAACCTGGACTCCTCCCAACTTTAAATCTGGCACAAAATTTGGTCACAAAATGATCTAGAACCCAAAAGGTGGAAAGGAGGAAAAGGGAAGAGGAAAATAGCTTTACCCATCACCAAATGGTTAATTTTCTAGCCACTAGGTGGCACATGTGCCATGTAACTAGACTATTGGAAGAACCTAATCCCTAGTAAAGAAGCTTCTAAAAGAACTTAAGTATCTGCACTTCATTAAACATCACTGGTTATAGGACCTGCATCTGGGGGACATAAAGAAAAATTAGACCTGATATCTACCTTTATGTAATTATCCATCCCTTCTTTTAATCCTTTTTAACATCTCAACAACTCTTACTAAAGAGTTAGTTTTAAGACAAGAGAAAGTTTAATCAATAGTGTCTTTAAATCTAATCATCCACACAATAAATTCAACTATGGGCTCCCAAAATGAACATACCAAGTTACTGAACTTTGGTTTGCTTCCAAATTCCAAATTAAAGTAGATAATTCCTCCTAGTATAAAATGATCTTTCAAAGAGCACTTAGTCCCTGTATAAGCATTAAGTTGTAATTAACTATGGGTATACATACAGTTGTTGCTCTGTTTACACACATTCACACAATATGATCTATGTATTGCCTTGCTGATCTCACCTACAGGTTATCTTCCTCATGCATACTAAACACTCTACCACCCATGGCTCTTGATGTACAACCACAAATTATTTGTTTAAAACAATTTAGGAAGTAAACATAGAATAGAATAGAATAGAATAGAATAGAATAGAATAGAATAGAATAGAATAGACTAGACTAGACTAGACTAGACTAGACTAGACTAGACTAGACTAGAATAGAATAGAATAGAATAGAATAGAATAGAATAGAATAGAATAGAATAGAATAGAATAGAATAGAATAGAATGAACACACATCCATTGTCTCCTGGCTTTGTGCTAGGGAGTTAATATTGCATTACTTTAGACCAACAATTTCTAACAAAATTTGGGACACAACTACTATATACAATGCACTGTATTTAAATGGAGTTGGTACAAAAATAGGATCAGAATACCTAGTCTTCATAGATTTCTTCAGAAACAGAAAAGTAGCTGACAATAATAGAAGTAAGCACATTTGAGCTAGGAATGTAGATTGGTTGGTTAGTACAGTATTTGCCTAGTACACATAAAGTCTTGTATTTAATCCTTGGCATCATATTAAACCACCAAATCAGTAATCCCAGCACTCTGGAGGCAGCATGAACTACTTGAGGCCCAGTCTTTTTTTTGGGGGGAGGCACATGACTGTAAGATTGCTCAGAGGTTAAAAGTATATACCGCTCTTGCAGAGGACCTGAATTTTGTTCCCAGCAACCAGGTCTAGTGACTTAGAATCCCCTGTAAAGTCAGGGGATCCAATGCCTCTGACATCTGCTGGCAAAAACACTCATGTTCACATACTCAAACATGTGTATGTGAGTATGTGTACTCACAAACTCGGCACAAAAACATATAATTAAAGTAAATTGGGGTTGGAGAGATGGCTCAGCGGTTAACAGCAATAGGTGCTCTTCCAGAGGTCCCTTAGTTCAATTCCCAGCAACCACAAGGTAGCTCTCAACCATCTATAATGAGATCAGATACATTTTTCTAGCATGCAAGCATACACACAGACAGAACACTGCAGGATGGATGGATGGATGGATGGATGGATGGATGGATGGATGGATGGATGAGGGAAGAAAGGAAAGAATCATGATAGGCATTGTAGTAGTACTCCAGGCAGAGGCAAGTGATCTCTATAAGTTTGCGGACAGTATGGTCTACACATAATGAACATGATATAAGACAGCCAAGGCATTTACATAACAAGACCCTGTTTAAAAATAAACAAAATAAGATAGATTTTACATATGCACATAGTATGACAGGGGTTAAAGGAAAACATGGGTGGCATAGCTAATAAAATTAGAAGCCCAGCTGTAAGAACAAAAAAAAAAAAAACAAACACCCACTAACAGTTCTCTGAGAATTTCCCCCCTTTTAAAAATGGGGAATCTGATATAGGATGGCTCAGTCACCATCGTGATCATCCTGTCAGCAAGAGTTCAGATGTTCAGTACCCACAGAAAAAGCCAGGTGCAGAGGCATATATCTGTACACTCAGAACTAGGATAAAATTACAAGTGGATCCCTAGAAATACTAGCCAATCAACACAGCCAACTAACTAATTGCCTTCAACTTCTTCATTTTTGAGAAACTCTTTAAAAGACAGAAAACCATTGAAGACACCAAGCACTCTTGTGTGTTCACATACGCACATGCACACACCCTTATAAACATATGCCTCCCCAAATACACATAAAAGAATCAAGTCTCAAAATTAGCTTCCAAGGCTGGGTTTGTTTGTATACTTTTTCACTGTATGCATACTCTAACCACAGCACATAAATTTTGTTAACAACATTATTGGGACACATTACTAAGGAATCGTTTTTGTAAATATGAAGACTAAAATAAAACTGAAAATATTTACTTTCATTCTCTAAGTACTATGAAATAAGACTGAATAAAAAAATCTAAACTAGTGAAAATAAGACACTTTCACTCCAGCCAATTACAAGACGATTTCCTTGAAAGGCTGAAAAATTCTTGAAGGTGTGATGACACATACCTTTAAACTCAGGAAATCATGGTTCGTTTGGGCTACATACAGAGCAAGTGCGAACCTTTCTGGGTTAAACAGTAAAACTTGGATAAACTCTACAAATTCACAATAATTAAAGTATATTAGACTATAAGATGCCTCATAAAAAGTATACCACAGAGTTCACGTGTGTCTTGTCTTACAGCACTACATAGAACATTACTTCAAAGCATCCCACTTTCCAATGGGTTTTAAAGATATATTTAATCAGAGGTCCTAAATTCTAGGTGAAAAGATAACATCTTTATTTTTAATAACCTTCAAACCTTAAAAAGTATGAAAAAATAAGCTGAGAAAAAGAAAAATAGAAACTGAAATGATTGTTACTTAACATATAGCATGCAAGAATTGTATAAAAGAAAAAAAAAAGTTCTTTAGAAAGAACACTCACAAACTTGGGTTTTAAAAAAAGGACCAGCAGCCAGGCATTGATGGTGCTTGCCTTTAATCCCAGCACTCAGAAGGCAGATGCAGGTGGATCTCTGTGAGTTCGAGGCCATCCTGATCTATAGAGCAAGTTCCAGAAAAAACTCGAAAGCAATACAGGGAAACCCTGTCTCGGGAGGGAGGGAGGGAGGGAGGGAGGGAGGGAGGGAGGGAGGGAGGGAGGGAGGGAGGGAGGAAGGAAGAGCATCTCAGTAAATGAATGTTTTTTAAAACTCTTATTTGATATTCAGTTACTGGTTTGCCCAAACTAATACAATACTGTATTAGATGTGTACAAATATGTACTTGTGTGCATGTCAATAATGATGTAAAAGGAGAAAAATGTTTTAGCACAATAGTGATTTTAAGCTGAGATGGCTCGGTAGATAAAATGCTGCATATTATTATACAAGACTAGAATTTGGGTCCCAAGGTCCTACTTACGAGCCAGGTAAGCATGGCCTTCACCTGTTATCTTAGTTTTGGGGAGGCAAAAGCCATTGTAGTAAGTATGATCACCAAGCCTCGGGTTCAATTTCAAGACCATAATTCAATAAAGTGGAAATTGATAGAAGGCATTTCAAGCTTCCACACATATGCAAACAAGCACACATATGCAAGAGAATATACATGCCACACAAACAAAGAGAGTCAGTCTTATATTAACACAAATAATGCAAACTATAGGAGAAACAACAAAAAGGACAACATGATATATGATATGCTAAGAAAAAAGATAAGATGGCACATCACTGAAATCCCACTAATCAGGAGGCTGGGAGAATTCAGGCTTCTAAAAAAGCTTCTAAAAAAAGAAAACACTAAAGGTCAAAATAAGTAGAGAACGGCATCATATATTACAACAAAAATCACTTTGTGGGGCTGGGAAAGTAGCTAAAGAAGGTTAAGAGACTTTGAATTCGGGCACAGGACTGTATGCAGTTCAGCAGCACCAACACTGCTTGGCTCACAACCACTAATATAACTGTAGCTCCAAGGAAGGATCTGATGTCTATGCATATATCCACACAGACACATATAATTAAAATAAAATTTTAAAAAGAATCACTTTTTATTTGAGGCCAGCAGGTCTACAGAGTTACATGACAGACAAAAAAGTAAATGAATGGAAAATTAACACACACATACATAAAGCACCAACAGCATATTGACACAAGCATATTGACAGATATAATATACATATATACAAAATAATACTCTGAAAACCACAAATATTAAAAAACTAAGACAGTGACAAAGGATTTTTACAAAGTAGAAAAACTATAAAGTATAGTAATATGCTTTTTCTTGTCAATAATAACATTGAATATAAAAACAAATTCTTCTGGTAAAAAGGTACAGACAACCTAAGTGCTTCCCCTTTCCACACCCCAAAAAAGTGAAAATGAAATCTACAAAAATTTTCCCCACAAATTAAGAACTAGGCACACTAGAAGTGAAGTGATCCCCCCCCCAAAAAAAAAAAAAAGACATATCAGATAAATAGAAAAAAAGAGAAGTCAGGCAGGAATAATACTTAGATAAAATAAAAAGAAAGGGGTCATATATAATGAAAGGGGGATCAATTCAACAAAGGAAACAATTGAACACAACACTGAAACACTCAATTATATAAAGCAGTAATTAGAGGTAAAAGGAGAAGACATATCCAAACCATAAGACTAAACAGAATCTGCAACAAAATCAACAAAAAGATTAAAGGAGCTGGAGGGGCTAGAGACTGACTTAGCAGTTAACTGCAATACCTACTCTTCTAGAGGACCCAGGTTCAATTCCCAGCAAGTACATGATAGCTTGCATCTGTCAATAACTCCAGCTCTACAGCATCTAAAGCACTCTTTCTGGCATCCTTGGGCATCAGATACACACATATATGTAAATAAAACACACCTACACAAAAAAGTAAAAATAAATTTCAAAAAAAAAAATAATAAAACTTTTTGAAGCTGGAGAGATGCCTCAGGTGGTTAGATTTCCAGCAGCCACCTATACATAAATAACTCTAGGGCCAGGAGATCTAACCCACTCTCCACTCTTAATAGAATCTGCAGGCACCCTTTTATCTATGGCATATGCATGCATAGACAGGCAGGCAGGCAGGCAGGGAGGCAGGCAGGGAGGCAGGGAGGCAGGCAGGCAGGCAGGCAGGGAGGCAGGCAGGGAGGCAGGCAGGGAGGCAGGGAGGCAGGGAGGCAGGGAGGCAGGGAGGCAGGGAGGCAGGGAGGCAGGCAGGCAGGCAGGCAGGCAGGCAGGCAGGCAGGGAGGCAGGCAGGGAGGCAGGCAGGGAGGCAGGCAGGGAGGCAGGCAGGGAGGCAGGCAGGGAGGCAGGCAGGGAGGCAGGCAGGGAGGCAGGCAGGGAGGCAGGCAGGGAGGCAGGCAGGGAGGCAGGCAGGGAGGCAGGCAGGCAGGGAGGCAGGCAGGGAGGCAGGCAGGGAGGCAGGCAGGGAGGCAGGCAGGGAGGCAGGCAGGGAGGCAGGCAGGCAGGGAGGCAGGCAGGGAGGCAGGCAGGGAGGCAGGCAGGGAGGCAGGCAGGGAGGCAGGCAGGGAGGATGTGAAAGGAATAGATGACAATGTTTGGGGGGAGGAGAAGAAAAGATTAAAAAAAAAAAAAAGACATACAGATGATAGCATTAGCATACAAAGCAAAACAGATCAATATCTCCAAAAAACATAGATGTAAAACTTCTCAAATTTGGGCATGGTCGCATACACCTTTAACCACCTAGAGGATATTTCAATCCTTAATATCTATTTACCAAACATTAAGGCACTACATTTTGAGCCTCACACAGTGATAGTGAGTGACTTCAATACCAATAGACATCATCCAAACAAAAACTAAACAGAGAAATGCTGGAGCTAACTGACATCAGATATTTACAGAACTTTTCAACCAAATATGAAAAAATACATCTTCTTCTCAGCACCTCATTGAACTTTCTTCAAAACTGATAACATACTTGGATACAAAGCAAGTCTCAACAGATTTAAAAACAAAAACAAAAAAACTGAATTCACACCCAGCATCCTACCTGACCCCCACAGATTAGAGCTGGATATCAGCAACAGAAAGCAGCTTACAAACTCATGGAAACTGAACAACTAGTTACTTAAAGAAAAATGGGTCAGAACAGATTAAAATGTAAAAGATCAAAAAGTAAAATTGAGTGAAAATAAAACACAACATGCCCCAACTTATGGAACACAGTAAAGTGCCTATATTAAAAAGAGACAGAAAGACAGACATCTCATATTAGTAATTTAATAGCAAACCTAAAAACCTAGAACAAAGAAAAAATAACACCCAAAAGGAATAGATGGCAAGAAATAATCAGACTCGGTACTGAATCAATAAACTAGAAATAAACAAAAAGGTAATAAAGGGAATCAATGAGTTTTTTTGTTTTTGGTTTTGGTTTTTTTTTGTTTGTTTGTTTGTTTTTGTTTTGTTTTGTTTTGTTTTTTAAGAAAACCAGTAAGATTAACAAACCCTTAGCCTAACTAAAAGGTGGAGAGAGAGGATCAATATTAACAAAATTAGACATGAAAAAGTAGGCATAACAACAGACAACAAGGAAATCAGAGAAGCACAAGAACATATTTTTTAAACCGGTACTATACCAAATTGGAAAATCTAAAAGAAACAGGTAATTTTCTCAATATACCACCTACCAAATTAGAATCAAATCAGGTAAGCAATTTAAAGAGACCTATAATTCCTAGTGAAATAATAATTCCTAGTGAAGCAATAATTAAGTCTACCAATCAAAAGAAGCTCAGGGCCAGATGGCTTATGGCATAGACCTCTATCAGTATTTCAAAAAGTTAAACCCAAAACTCCTCAAAATTATTCCACAGAAAAGAAACAAAGAACTTGGCTCAATTCATTTACAAGGACACTGTTACTGATACCTAAACCACATCAAGATTCAACAAAGAAATAGAATTATAGACCAATTTCCCTTATGAACACACAGGTGCAAATAGTCTCAATGAAATACTTGCAAACTGAATCCAAGAACGAAACCAAAGAGATCATCTACCTTGATTAAGAAAGAGTCTACAGCCCAACGATGAAGGAATAATTCAACATATGCAAGTCAATACATGTAATCCACCACATAAACAGACTGAAAGACTAAAAGTTCAACCAAGAAATCCCTAGAGCTGATAAACACTTCCGGCAAACCGGCAGGATATAAAACTAACACACACAAAAAAGCAGATTCCTATATACAAATGACAATCAGACTGAGACACTAGGGAAACAACACCTTTCACAATAGCCACAAGTAATATAAAAAAAATCTTGGGGTAACTAATCAAGCAAAAAAGACATCTATGATAAAAACTTTAAGAGACTGAAGATGATATAATATCTGCCAAGGCCCATGGATAGGTAGGAGTAATTTAAGAAAAATGGGCATCCTACGAAAAGCAATCTACACATTCATTTCAATCTCAACCAAAATCCAACACAATTAATCACAGAACTTGAAAGGATAATTGTCAATTTCATATGAAAACACAAAAAAATTCAGGACAGCTAAAACATTCATGAATAATAAAAGAACTGCAAGAGATATCACCATGTCTGATCTCAAAACTGTACTAGAGAGCTAACAATAGTAATAAAAACAGCATGGTACTGGCACAAAACAGAAGTGTTAATCGATGGAATTAAGCTGAAGACCTAGAAATAAGTGCACACCTATAGACACCTGATTTTTGATAAAGAAACCAGAAATGCAATCTGGGGGGGGGGGGGAAGTATTGGCTGCCTGCTCTGTAGACCAGGCTAGCCTCTAGTTCAGAGATCTGCCAGCCTCAGGCTCCTGGGTGCTAGGATTAAAGGTGAGCACTGCTGCCCCACCAGCTCCAGCTGGCACAGCATTTTCAACAAATAGAGCTGGTAAAATTAGATGGCTGCCTATTGAAGAATGCAAATAGATCCATATTTGTCACCCTGCACAAAACTAAACTCCAGATGGATCAATGAAAAACATAAAGACAGATTCACTTAATCCAACAAAAAAAGAAAGTGGGCAATAAATAGTTTTGAACTCACTGGCGCAGGAAAAGACTTTCTTAATAGAATACTGATAGCACAGGCACTAAAAACAACAAGAAATAGGACCTCATGAAATGAAAACGTCTCAATGACAAAGGACACTGTGATTCAAATAAAGTGACAGCCTACAGAATGAGATTTTTACCAACTACACATCTAAAAAAGAGCTAATATCCAAAATATATAAAGAACTTCAAAAGCCAGATCTAATTAAAACTAACCCAAATTAAAAAAAAAAAAATTGGGTACAAATCTAAACAGAATTCTCAAAAGAGAAAACCCAAATGGATGAGAAACACTTAAAGTAATGATCAACATCCTTGGCCATAAGGGAAATGCAAATCAAAACTACTTTGAGATTTCATTTTACACAAATCAGAATGAGTAAGGTAAATAAAACAAATGACAGCTCATACTGGTGAGGGTGTGAAGTAAGGGGAACATTCTTCCATTGATGGTAGAAATGGACACTTGTATAGCCACTATGAAAATCAAAATGGCAGTTCCATGGGAAGATGGGAATTGATCTACCTCAAGATGCAGCTACACCACCCTTGGGCATATATCCAAATGATACTTCATCCTACTACAGAGGCACTAGTTCAGACGTGTTCACTGCTGTTCTATTCATAATAGCCAGAAATTGGGAACAACCCAGATGTCCACCAACAAATGAATGGATAAAAAAGTGTGTTAAGTTTACCCAATGAATTATTAGTCCGTTTCTTATGGATGGAAGGAAGGAATCATGAAATTTGTAGGTAAGTTGATAAAAGTTAGAAAAGAAATAATTTTGAGTAAGGTAACTCAGAATACAGGGAGGGACAGTTAAAGCTACGGTCATTTGAAGGTTCTGTGGAAACCTAGAAGAAGCATCCTAAATGTTGTTGTTGTTTTAAACATAATAGGTCCTTAGCTAGGTAAAGTAGAGCACACCTTTAAGCCCAGCACTTAGGAGGCAGAGGCAGGCAGATTTCTGTGAGTTTGAGGCCACTTTGGTCTATATAGTGAATTCCAGGACAACATAGTGAGACCCTTCCTCCCAAAAAAAAAAAAAAAAAAAAAAAAAATCAAAAAACAAAAACAAAAAAAATCCACCTAAATATTACAGATCCTTTTATAGTTTCCAATTGTCTATCTTCTGTTTCTATACACATTTCTTGTGTTTTTTCTTCTTTAGTTGTTTTGTCCTATTCTGATATGATGTTTTTAAGCTCACTGTATATTTTTATTTTGTTGTTATTCCTTAGAAGCTTTTTTTGTTTCCTAAGGAGACAAAGACAGGGACTGCCTCGTCTAATAGTTAATTGTATTACTAAACAAGACAAAAGCCAACATAATTAGTTTTCAACTGAAACAATTATGATATTCATGCCTACAACCTAAGGTAGCTTTTTCTTTCCTCTAATACTATTTTCCTTAGCTGAAAGACACTGAAGTCCCTAGAAAGGAGCTGAATTTCTATCTAGGGGCAGGAAAGATTAAATATGAATCTCAAAAAATATTCTTTCCAAAGAACAATGAGGTACTTAAGACACAGGATCAAAAACAGAGTACATGGACAGAAAAACACTTGATGGTGGGTATAAACCCCCTAACCCCACTAAATTAATAAAGAAAGAAAACTAAAATGAAGCATTCATTAGATTACTTGAAAGTAGATAGTGGTAAATGAAATAATTGTCTTCGATTTCTGGGGAAGAAATATCAAAGTAAGTGTAGAATGAGTAAAAGGAGCAATTTTGACTTAATTGGGATCTAAGGTCACAACTTTAGAGTCAATCATCAAGATTATGTTTTCTACAGCCATGATCAGTTAACAAAATGGAAAATATGGGTTTGGTGCATAAAGAAATAGCCAGGAGTGGTGGCACATGCCCTTGTGGCACAGTCAGGAGGCAGAGGCAGGCAGATTTAGTGATCACTGGACTATAGGTTTCATGAAAATTTCTGTGGCATATATTTTAAGGCAAAAAAAAAAAAGGGGGGGGGGGATGGGGTAGCACCTACAAGACTGACCTGAACCTTTAAAAATGTGCCAAGTAGCACTATGTATGACAAGGGTTATGTGTGAACTATAAGAATCTGTAACCCAGGGGAATTAGAGAATTAAAGTTTAGGGGGTAAAAAAAATCAGAAAGTAAAAAATCAAGGTATTAAACAGATTATCAGAAATTACATAGGAAGCTGGGTGATGGTGGCTCACACCTCTAATACCGATGCTCAAGAGGCAAAAGCAGGCGGCTCTCAGTGAATTGGAGGCCAGCTTCGTCTACAGACCAAGTTCTAGGACAGCCAGGGCTACACAGAGAAACCTTGGGAGGGACGGAGGAGGGACAGAGGAGGGACGGAGGAGGGACGGAGGAGGGACGGAGGAGGGACGGAGGAGGGACGGAGGAGGGACGGAGGAGGGACGGAGGAGGGACGGAGGAGGGACGGAGGAGGGACGGAGGAGGGACGGAGGAGGGACGGAGGAGGGACGGAGGAGGGACGGACCGACGGATATTTTTTAGAAAAAAATGAAGAAACATTTTCATTTTTTCTAAGAAACTTTGTGAGATTCTATAAGCATCGAGATAATACTCATCTTAATGAACAGCGATAAGAGCAGAACACTGTCTCGATACCATCCAAGTGTAGAAAATACTGCCAGAGAGAATATCCCATGCAGACACCTTCTATTCATACCATGAACCCCACAACTTATTCAATCACTAACTTAAGATTTGGAAATTATTTTTGGTATGTACTTGTCTACTCTTGCAGGTATGTTTAAGGTACATAAAGGCTGAGCACAATAGAAACCAATGGTTTAATCCAGGTCTTTATAATAATAATTCACTAAAGAAACATTTTTCTTTCGTATTCATACTAACTAAATAAGTTTTGAATAAATACTTGATGGTTTGTTCACAAGTCAGAAATACACTGTGACCTATCATACTAAAATGAGTTTCTTTCAGAAAGATGAGATTTTGCTTTCATAAAAGACAATCATGCATACAAAATGATTTGAACTAAATAAGGACTCAAGGGAAAGATTAAGAAAGAGACTTTTTTCATCAGTAGACCTCAAAACAGATGGAAGACTGAAGAGTTTTGTATACAGATGAATGACAGCACAGTACATTTCTATACAAACGGTATGGGCAGTATATAAAAAAGTATAAATTATTATGCGTTTTTGTCAAAATTCTCATTAAGATCCAATACCTGTTTCTACAACATTTTCTGTTTCCGTCGTCTCCAGCCCATCCATGCTGTCCTCATCTTCCACTGTAGATTTTCCTCTATTTCGAGGCCTACAGCAAAAATAAATAAGTAAATATAAATAAATAAATAAGTAAGTAAGTAAGTAAGTAAGTAAATAAATAAATAAATAAATAACAATGATAACCACATAAAGTTAAACACTAAAATTTTGTTTTGCTTGACTGTGTTTTGAGGCATTCTTAGATGTAACCCAGGCTGGCCTTGGTCTCCTGATCTTCCTGCCTCATCCTTCCAACTATTAAGATATATGGCATGTAGCACCACACCCAGATAAATGTTGAATTTTAAGGCTTAGATTTAAACACTTAGGTATAAAGCACACTTGGTAAGTACAATAAAATTTAAGCTTTCTCCAGATTAATAGTGCATCAAGAAATTTAAGATATTTTCTCCCTTAAAACCTGAATGTGAGAACAAACCAAGTTAATAAATATCTTAAGTTTGGAAGTGCTGATTCAGGATTTGTTCTCTTTAAACTGACCTTTCCAAGACTTCCAGTGGCTTTTAAATTCCTAATAAGTTCTTTACAAAGTTCAGACTTTAAAAAAGGTTGTATTCTACACTTAGTGAAATTTACTAAAAGCTTAAGTAATTGAGCCAGAAGATGGTTCAGTGGGTAAAGGTACTTGCCTCCAACCCTGAAAGCCTGAGTTAGGACCCACATGGTAAAAGGAGTAAACTAACCACTGTAAGTTGTTGCCTGACATCCACAAGTGCTCCATGACTCATACATGTATATGTACATGATTAGAAACATAGAAATAAGCCAGCTGCGATAAAAGATTAAGTAAATTTAATAGAGGAAAAGAAAAAGAAAAAAACCAAGCAGCTTATATAAATGGCCAGACCTGGTAGTTCAAACCTTTAATCCAAGCCTTCAGTTGGATCTCTAAGAGTCTGAGGTCAGTAACGTCTACATAGCAAATTCCAATCCAGCCAGGGATACAAAGGAACCCAATCTCAATTATCAGCATATTAATATAGAATAAAAGATGAGAACCAGCTATATAGCTTAGTGTTAGAGAACTTATCTAATATATACAAGCCCCTGGGTTCAATTACCAACAGAAAAATTAATTAAAGTGAAGTATGAAAGAGCTGCTTAGGCAGGTGTTGGTGGTGAATGCCTTTAATCCCAGCACTCGTAAGGCAGAGGCAGGCGGATCTCTGTGAGTTTGAGTCCAGCTTGGTCTACATAGAGTTCTAGAACAGGCTCTAAAGCAATACAGAAAAACCTGTCTCCAAAAAGAGCGGCTCAATAGATATCTTGTTCATTAACTGCCAACAGACAACGCAGTTTTATTGTTTTTAATTCACAGCAAAAAGCTAACCGTTCATTTATATTTAAAAAAAAAAATGATTACATGCAGAGCACTCGTCTTCTTGCATGTTTAGTGGCCCTTGTTCAATGGTGGTTCTCAATATGGTACGTGGTTTCTTCCCCCACCCCACCCCCAAGGAAATACTTGAAATATTTGTTGTTTCAATATGATGTATTGAAACAACAAATAGAGTTCAAATTGAAACAACATATTGAAATAGCAAGTAGAGTTCGGGTGGTGCTGCTAAACACCCTGCAATGCCACAAGTGCCCTGGCCAAGAAATCACCTGGCTCAAAATGTCACCAGTTTTAGAGAACAGGGTTCTATTCTCTTCTCTGTCTAAAGCAAGTACAATACATATGAGTTCTACTTTTTCCCCACTATTTTATGGTAAAATAGATACCATAAATATTTAAAGATATGTGAACTAGAGAGATGGCTTAGCAGTTAAGAATGTTTTCTGCTCTTCTAGGACCTGAGTTCAGTTCCCAGCACCCATTATCAGGCATCTCAAAACCACCTGTTAACTGTAGCTCCAAACAACCTGATGCACTCTACTGGCCTCTGTGGGAACCCACTCACAAGTGGCATTTAGATACAGACCCATACATATAAATTCTTAATATCAAGAAATATAAAGTTCTATTGTAGACATTCCATGACTCCTAAAATTTGGTTAAAGAAATGATTTCCTGGCATTTGAAGCTAAACACTTTAAATGACATTTGGTTGGTCCTTTTGAACTTTTTATGGTAGTAAATTACGTTTTTCCAGTACTTTTCATGCAGTTAACTCACACAGAAATGTTTCACTACCTGGCTTCTCTTGCATGGAGTGCCTATATTTGCCTCTCTTTCAAACTATCTTACCAATTCTGCATGTTTTGATGGTCAAAAACCCATAAAAGATCAAGCAAAATGGCTCAGTGGTTTATGGTCATAACCGCCAAACAAGATGACCTGAGTTCAGTTGCCCATGTGTTAGAAGGAAAGAACCACCCGACCACACATGTATAGTGGTACCCATGTACCAACTCAAATACTCTAAATAAATGTGGAAAAAATGTCATAAAGTTACCTACAACACAGCAAAGAAATATTCAGCTCCCAAGTTAACATTTAAAGCCTTTTAAACAAATAATGTCTTGCTTTCCATCTTTCACTCTGTTCATCTCTGGAAGATCCTTTCCCTCCCAAATGACTTATAACTACTTTAGATAGAAAAATATGTTCTTGAAATTATATAGCTTCTACAATTTTCAAGATAAGAGGTAATTTTATCCTTTGAAATGGGATCTAAGATGCCAAATGTAGTGGTTTAAAGAAGAATAACTCCCATTGGCTTATATATTTGAATGATTAGTCACCAGAGAGTGAAACTCTTTGAAAGGAATAGGATTAGGACAAGAGTTGGGGCGCTTGAGATTTCAAAAGCCCATGCCAAACCAGTCTCTCAGCCTCTATGCCTGCAGACAAGGATGGAGCTCACAGCTATTACTCCAGCACCATGCATGATACCATGCTGCCTGCCTGATAATAATGGACTAAGCCTCTGAAAACATAAGCAAGTCCCCAGTTAAATGCTTTGTTTTATAGGAGTTGCCTTGGTTGTTGTGTCTCTTCACAGCAAAAGTATAATATTACCAGGTCTTCATGGCTCTAGCATTGAAGGCTGTAAGAACAGAGATTGCTATTACTCTTTAGTGATTTGTCATTATTAAAGGTCATAAGAGGAGGTGGAGAGATGGCTCAGCAGTTAAGAGCACTGACTGCTGCTCTTCCAGAGGGCCCTAGTTCCATTCCCAATATCCTCATGGCAATTCACAACTGTAATTCTAGTTCCAGGGGATCCAACATTCTCACACAGACATACATACACGCAAGTAAAACACCAATGCACATAAAAGAAAAGAACATTAGAGTCTGCATAACATTTGGCCCAGGAAAAGAAGTTGAGCAAACAATAAACCACAAAAAGGCAAGCTGCAGAATCTCCCTGCTGACCAACTATGTTGCCATTTAGATCCAGAATCAGCACTTTGGATTGGTCCCTCACAACATCTACTATATCTTTGAGCTCTAGGAGCATGTAGAGGAGCCCATCATGCAGATCCCAATGTTATCACTGAATGGTACCAGTCCTGATCGGAGGATGAATTCACCATCACTACCAGCAGCAGCAGCTTGGAACTGCAATGACTGCAGCTTGTGCTGTTTGCCCTCCTGGGAAATAAAAGGGGAGAGGTGGCAGTGGTGCTATCTGCAGGCTACAAGCACAAAGATAGAGCCTGGCTAGCCTCAGGGAGGTGTGCTAGTAGCCTGGAGCTCTAAAGGAAACTGCCCCCAAATGCCATGCCTAGCTGCAGGATCTCCTTGACTCTGGGAAACAGCAGGATATCTGAGATGAGTCCCAGCAATGGTCCAGTATATATGATGCATCAGAAACCAAAGACCTTGAATGAGACCAATGACTCACTGCAATGAATATTTCTATGTAATGCTGTTTGGGCAAAAATAAGGAAATACTGTTTGATACGCAGACTGCATTTTCCAATGCCACTAAAACAAAGGAATATTGGGTGGAGAGGTGGGATAGAGGAACAGTGTGGTAGAGAGAAACAGAACTAGAGATTAAAAGGTGATGACAGGTTTGAGAAAAGGTTGCATATCACTGAGGACTACACAGATAGATGTCCATGGTCTGTGCTGCACATGAAGCCATGTTGATACCTGTGGGCCATGCTATGGGAAGTAAGGAGATGGATGGATGGGATATATTTGTGTGAGTGTCCTGTGCAGCCAACCTGAGACTATATTGATGTCTGTGGGTCTGTGGTCTCTGCTGCCTCTGAGAGCCTCTTTTGGATTCATGATCTTGCTGTAACCAGAGGCTGTGTTGATGTTAATTACCGTGAGCTATGCTCCTGCTAGGGGCCAAGTTGTATGGGTGGCCTGTACTACTACCTAAGGCCATGTTGTTTGTGGGCCAGGCTGGCAGAGAGTTGTGTTAATGTCCATGATGCACTGGCACCAGAAACCACGTGGATGTCTGAGATTCATGCTGTCACCAGAAAACATGTGGAAATTCATAATATATGCTCCTGCTGACTATAAAGGGTAAAGAAACTACATTTTGCAGTGGCACTGATGGCTGCAGATTCACAGTTGAGAGAGATATAGAAGGCTACATTGACAGTCCCTACCACTAACCCCCCCCAAAAAAAAATTAACAGCCTAGACAATAAACCATTGAAGAGAACTCTTTAAAATTGTAACAAGATTGCTGAAGTGTACATGCTCTCCACAATTGAGGGTTTCTGGCGAGGGTGCCAGACATAGTTTTCTTTAAGGGACTGGCTACTGAGGGTTTAACCATGCAACAAAATGAACTTGTGGGTTTTTTTTTTTTTTGTTTTGTTTATTGCTGTTGTTTTGGAGAGTGGGTCCACAAGGGTGGGAGGCAGAACTGGAATAACTAAGGAGTGATGTGATTGGGGTGCATGATGTGAAATTTCCAAATAATGAATAAAATATGTTGGAAAATTAAAGTACACAGTCATTAAATGTAGGATATTCATCTGGGCAGTGTTTGTATGATTTGAATGACAAATATCCTATATAGGCTTATGTTGGCTACTTAAGTCTGTAGGGGGTGGTGCTGTTTTGGGGCTTAGAAAATGTGGCCTTGTTAGAGAAGGCATGTCACTGGAGGTGTGCTTTGTGAGTTAAAAGGCTGGCATAATTTCAAGCTAGACCTCTACCTTATAACTTCCTCCGCTTCCTGCTCCAGCTACCATGTCTCCTCATCATGACAAATTCTAAGCCTTTAAGAGAGTGGTCCTCAACCTTCCTAACTTTGCAACACTTTAATATAGTTCCTCATGTTGTGGTGACCCCAACCATAAAACTATTCCATTGCTACTTCATAACTGCAATAAATATCTGACAGCTCAGCTAGCTAGTAAATGTTTTTGCTACCAAGCATGACATCTTGAGTTCAATCCTTAGGATACACATAGTGGAAGAAGGGAATGGACTCCGGCAAATCATCCTCTGACCTCCCACCTGAGTGCCACACACAGCACATGTGCCTTCCTATATACACACAAAACAAATTAACTGAAATGTAATTTCAGACAAGGGATTTCCTTGTCTACCAAGAAAAGACTATAGTCTTCAGCCAACCTGAAAAGGAGACGGGAGAGCTACTTGTAAAAAGTATCCTATCAGCCAGGCATGATGGTCACACCTTTAATACCAGCACTCAAGAGGCAGAAGCAGGTGGATCTTTTTGAGGGGCCAAAGCCAGCCTCTACAGAATGAGTTCAGGACAGCAAGAGTCGTTACACAGAGAAACCTTGTCTACCAAAGGTGGAAAGTATTCTATCAAATTTAACTTCAGAACTACAGAAATGGCTCATAGTTATGGGTACTTTCTCTTGCAGAGGATCTGGGTGTGATTCCTAGAATCACATCAGATAAATCAGAACTACCTGTAACTCTACCTGGTCTCTGTGGGAACTATACACATGGTACCCTTAGAGACAAGCAGGCACACATACAAACATTAATTTTGTTTTGTTTTGTTTGTTTATTTTTGTTTTACCTTTAAAGATTTATAGTGTGTGTGTGTGTGTGTGTGTGTGTGTAGTATTTGTTTGAGTGTGTGGATGTGATTTTTTACAATCCTTCCTTTTTAAAGATTATATTCTCAAATACTCATAAATGAAATAATATTATGAACTTGGTTCAAAGTAAAAGAAGTTAAGATTATAAATGAAATAAGGCAGTGTTTGTTTTCTAAAGAAAGAGAGAAGGAAAGCCTGGAGTTAGATAGGTAGGGAAGTGAGGAAATTCCAGGAGAAGAAACCATGATCAGAATATATTACACACCTGAAACTACTGAGCAGTGTCATGCTTCCAGCTCACCACCAGTTACTAAAAATATCGTGCAAGATGAAACAAGATCCCAAAAATGTGACACCTGCTCAACTGAGTGGCAATCCATTGTATTTTTTATTACCTATGAAAATTCTTTCTTTACAAAAAAAAAAATCTATCTTTTCAATAAAATATTTTGTCAAAATATAATGAATGAAATTAGGCTGTTGCATGTTGCTATTTTATATAAGTGATGGCAGTATAGGCATATAGGGGTTTGTTTGCACATTTACATATAGCAATTTTTTCTAAAACAGAAAATTTTCTAAAAGTGAGTAGAAGGGGAATGGATATCCTTAAGAAGGAATATGGCTTTTTTTTTTTTTTTTTTTTTTTTTTAAAGAGAAGAAGGGAATCACAAGTGAAAAGCCACCTGAAAGAATTTCAGCATAAGAAAGATTTCAGACAGAGCTCAGTAGAAATGTGCTGGCACAGGACATTTACTATAGTAAAGCACAGGTCCTGTGTGAAGACTGCCTAGGTCAAATTCTGGCTCTAGAACTATCTGAGCCATAGCTGTTGGGATGGGAGTAGAGAATAATAGTATCTATTCAGAAGATTTTCCTAACATTTTTATTGAAAGAGTACTTCATCTAAGTTCTCCTTGACTACAGGCAAAAACAGACCCTGAAAGGCCAAGGAACTTGTGAACCTCTTCCAAGCACTGCACAGAGTACACTGGCAGTCTGACTGGCTTCTTTTCCTCTTAGGCATGCAGCTGGTTTCACATTTTGTAACTTCCCTTACATGTGACTGAAATGCAAGCAATACTGACAAAAGCCTCTTATCCACACCCAATACTTGTCCCCAAACCTCCCTACAACATGCAATCACCTCTTTTCTTTGTGAGCATGTCAGGTGTTGACATCAGAGATCAGGCCAAGTTCTACATGATTAAATTTCTGTGATAAACCTGAGATTTTAGGCAGCATAGCTTTGACAGTATTCTTTATGGAGTCATCACAACAATAAACACTTTATAAGAAAGGGAAACTGAGAAATTCAGGAATTAGCAGGGCATAGCACAGGCTTGTGATCCCAGCACTCTGGGAGGCAGGGGGGTCATAGCAAGGAGCCAGTGTGGTCTCCCTAACAAAATTCCAAGCCAGACAGGGCTGAACAAACAAACCCTATCTTAAAATAAAAGAGGGCCAAAGGAGAGCACTTATTACATAGACCTGACCAGTATGACAATCCTCAGAGCCCATGTAAAAGTCCTGATGGATTAGCAAGTGTCTGTAAACCCAGGAGACAAAGGAGGGAGAAACAAATCACCCAGAAGCTGGTGTATGCAGCTCAGCAGCAGAAAACAAGAGACACCGGCTCAAAAACAAGATGAAAGGCAAGAACCAACTTCCAAAGTTATTCTCTGATCTGCATAGGTGACACCACACACATACAAATAATATATACACACACATACACATACACATACACACACACACACACACACACACACACACACAATCTCATATATTCTGGCTGATCATAGAATTCAATACATAGATCAGGCTAGACAAAGGAGGACGCTGGGCACGTGGAAGGCAGTGGCAGGCAGATCTCTGTGAGTTCTAGGCCAGCCAGGTTTCCAGAGCTAGTTCCAAGCCAGCCAGAGCTACACAAAGAAACCCTGCTGGCTGGCTGGCTGGCTGGCTGGCTGGCTGGCTGGCTGGCTGGCTGGCTGGCTGGCTGGCTGGCTGGCTGGCTGGCTGGCTGGCTGGCTGGCGGGCGGGCGGCGGGCGGGCGGCGGCGGGCGGGCGGGCGAGCGGGCGGGCGGGAGGGAGGGAGGGAGGGAGGGAGGGAGGGAGGGAGGGAGGGAAAGAGGGAGGGAAAGAGGGAGGAAGGGAGGGAGGGAAGTTAGGAAGGAAAAAAGTTAGGAAGGAAATAAATAAATAAAACACTAATGCCAAGCACACACCTGTAAATCCAAGTACCTAAGAGGCCATGGCAAGGAAGGTGGTCACAAGTTCAAGACCAGTCTGGGTTAAAGAGTGACTTCAAGGTATTCATCAATGGGTGGATAGAAACAATATTACAAGAGAATGTTTAGTACAATCTCATTGTTTTTAAATAATGTATTTATTTGTGTGTGTTTGAACATTGGTGTTTTGCCTGCATGTCTTTATTTGGGGTCCCTTGGAACTAGAGTTACACAGATAGTTGTGAGCTGCCATATGGGTACTAAAAATTGAATCTGAGTCCTCTGAAAAAGCATACAATGCTACTTCTAAGCCATTTCTCGAGCCCCCTTCGGTTTTTTTGTTTTGTTTTGTTTTGTTTTGTTTTTGTTTTTAATGCCAGCCAGGTATGGTGGCATATATCTCTAATTTTATCATTCCAGGGTTTGAGTTAGTAAGATGACAAATTTGAAGATATTCAATGCTATTCAGCAATACTGACTCTCAAAAAAATATTGACCAAACAACAAAAAATTAAAAATCTGGCATGCATGAAATCCTGAGTTTTATCCCAGGATTCACAAAAATCTAAGCATAGTAATACACACATGTAACACTAAAAGTTGGTGGGAATCAGGAGAATCAAAAGTTATGTCCATCTTTAACTACACAGATGGTAAAGACGAGCTTGGGATACATGATATCCTGTCTCAAAAATAAAAAAAAATTCCTATGCCTTTATGTTTCATTGCACATGATGTCCTATCTACAAGCCAAAAATATGTAGAATGAAATACAAGAAAGCTTCTAATGATTATCACTTGTGACTTGTGCCATTTGCTACTTTATGATGAACACATACAGCACTGTTTCAATTTCATTGAAGTGGATATACTTATATTTAAGTAAACATACTTTTCAAATTTTCTTTTAGGATATCTTAATGTATGTGAGTGATTTGCCTGCATGTGTATATGCATACCATGTTCATACCTGGTACTCAGGGAAACAAAAGGCATCACAGTCCCTGGAACTAGTTATAAGATACCATATGGATAATAGAACTCAATTTGGGTTTCAGCAAGAACAGTACGCACTCTTAACCACTTGCCATCCCTTTGGTCTACTACCATCAGTAAATAAATTTAATAATCATATACCCATCTGAAAAAACATGAATATGTGCTGTGGTGGTTTGAAAGAAAATAGCCCTCAAAGAGAATGGCACTATTAGGAGATAAGACTTTGTTGGAGTAATTTTGGCCTTGCAGGAGGGTAGGCTTTGAGGTCTCCTATGCTCAAGGTACATCCAGTAACATAATTTACTTCCTGCTGCCTATAGATCAAGATAAAGAATTATCAGCTCCTTCTCCAGCATCAGTCTACTTGCAAGCCACCATGTCTAACCATGATGATAATGGACTAAACCTCTAAAACTGTAAGTCACCCAAATTAAATGTTTTCCTTTATAAAAGTTGCTGAGGTCTCTTCATGAAATAGAAACCCTAAGTCATTCTCTAATCAAGGTAACCATATTTATCCCTCCCTCCCTCTCTCTCTCAACTGCATTATAACCTAAAAATACCTGAGATTATATCAGGGGGGAAAATGTATTTGAACTTTAAAACATTTCTCATTTGAGTTCAAATTTTGTAATATTTGGTGGACTACTTTAGTCTTTAGGTTGTCTTCAAATGTTTTCAGCCCTTCAAGAAAAAGAGTCAATGCAAAAATCAAATGACATTGGTCAAAAGACTCACTGTGTCCAAAGCACTATTATATTTACAAAATAAATAATGTAGCACTTTCCTCAAAATAGTACTTTTGGTGCTGGGATGTAGCTTAGTTAGAAGAATGCTTACCTGGCATTCATAAAGTCCTGGATTTGATTTATATATAAAACCAGCCATGTTACCACATGCCTATGATCCCAGTACTTGTAAGAGCCAAGAAGATGCATTTCAAGGTCATCCTCCATAACATATTTAGGAGCTCAGATTTGATCCCCACAACTACTACCCAGAACTCTTCCCCAAAATTCTATACTGAAACATTAAGCTATTCTTGGGTATTCTCAGTGGATTAGTTCTGGAAGTTTTCCCTCAGATTATCCTTCATAAATATGGCCTGATATATGCATGTAATTTTTGCCCTTACAGTTAGTTCATGTCATTTTCTTAACATAGCATCTAACATTTGCATATAATCTTTGCTCTTGTATGTAGTTCATGTGTTGTGTTCTTGGCATGGGATTTGGAAATGCTGCTCAAACTGATCTTCTAATTCTAGCTAAAAGTGATTCGGTCACTTTAGCCTACCCAGTAGTGGGGACCACTGCTACCTGCATTTGCCCATAAAATCATCATTAGAGTCCTTAAACACCCAATAAAATACAAATGCTATGCAGAGAGATATTTTAGTATATTGTTTAGGAAGAAATGACGGGGGGGGGGATTCTCATGTTCAGAATGCTTTTTGCGGTGGGGGGGGAGAGTGGGGAGGGTCAAGACAGGGTTTCTCTGTATTGCTTTGGAGCCTGTCCTCGAACTTACAAAGATCCCTCTGCCTCTCCCGAGTGCTGGGACTAAAGGCGTGTGCCACCAACACCAGGCAAGAATGCAATTTTTAATTGCCTGTTTCCAATCTGTGGCTGTGAATCCCTGGACACATAATCTATGAATTCAAGGTGCCTAATTTATTTAAATGCTAGCAATTTTGTATTATATTTACCATAACTTCCTTAAGATCTATTAACATGGCATTTTTATTAATTGCTATTTCAGCAGGGTAATGGTAGCACATGCCTTTAATCCCAGCACTCAGAAGGCAGAGGCAGATGGACCAACCTGGTCGACAGAGTGAGTTCCAGGACAGCCAGGATTATTTCACAGAGAAACCTTGAATCAAAACAAACAAAAAGCTATTTCAGTACAATACAATCACACAATCCAAGCTAGTCTGGAAATAGGTATGTATGCCAGGTTGCCCTTTAAAAGGATCCCCCTGCCTCTGCTTCGTAAGTGCTTGTATTAGAAGCATATACAAGCAGGTCCCATGACAGCTAGGGCTGTCACACAAAGAAACTCTGTCTCGTTGTTATTGTTGTTTTTCAAGGCAGGGTTTCTCAGTGTAGCCTTGGCTGGCCTCAAACTCACAGAGATCCGCCTGCCCATGTCTATGATCATACTGTCGTCAAATAAGAAAACTCTGGTATATTTAAAAAAAAAAAAAAAGGGATACATTCATTCATATAATTCATATTTTCCCCCTTGTCATAGTTTTTGTCTCATTTTCAATTATACTTTATAGGAAAGGTTGAATGGGTGAATCTGCTATTTTAACCCTGAATTATTTTCAGAGTGAATTTGCCTGTTAAACTAAAGAAGCAGGTACCTGTATAAGCTTCTTGGGGGCTATCATAACAAAGTGTCACAAAAGAACACATTTCTTCTGTCACACTTCTAGAAAATGGAAGTACGGAAATCAAGTCACTGACAGAGTGGTCATCTACTGGCCATTTGTAGATTCTAAGGGAAAATCTGCTCTGAGTCTTGTTTCCTGATTTCTAGTTGTTGTGAGTTATTTCTCCCTGAATAAACATCTATTCGGCCTAATTGGTGGTATCAGAAATCTTTGGTGAGGCCTATCTTATGACTTTCTAAATTCAGTCTTTACTTTCTTTATCTGATAGCCAATTTCTTGTGTGTCAGTGTCTAGGTCTCCTTCTTACAAGCACAATCATGATTAGACATAGGGATTGTCCTATTCTAGGGTTAGCTCACTCAACCTGATGATTACATTGAAGAATCTCCTTCTAATATTTCCCCAACGATGTCACATTTTCCAGATTCTGAACACGAACACACGCACCCACACACACACACCCACCCACACACACACACACACACACACACACACACACACACACACACACACACGAGCAAGGGTAGCTGTGGGTTTGTTTTTGTTTGTTTGTTTTCTCAAGACAGAAATTCACTGTGTAATCCTGGCTGCCCATGAACTTGCTCTGTAGACCAGGCTGACCTCAAACTCTGAGAACCAACTGCCTCTGAGTGCTAAAATTAAAGGCATGTGTCCTCCACCACTGCCTGGTATGAGAGTGGTTTTGTTTCTTTCCCCACTTATTCAACCAACACAGTAATTTTAAGAATGTAAATAAAAGCATAGAAAATTTGCTTGTAGAATTTTTTAACATGCCTTTAGTCTTATCACTTAGAACTCTGTGAGTTCCAGGCCAGCCTGGTCTACAAATGGAGTACCAGGGTAGTCAGGGTTGTTACAAAGAGAAAGTCTGTATAAGAGAGGAAGGAAGAAAAAAAAAAAAAAAAATGCCAAACAAAAAATGTTTTTTAACTTCTTTAGGACTTATGCCTCTGTAATTAAAGTTTTAGTAACAGTGGTGCTTGATTGCTACCTGAAAGAGGTTGAAAGTGTCCTAAGAGATTTCTAAAGCATACCCTTGTTTGTTTCCTTGTTTGTTTGTTCGTTTTGGAGGATTCTGGAACCTATTTTGTAGACCAGGCTGGCCTCAAACTCAAGAGATCCATCTGCCTCTGCCTCCTGAGTGCTTGAATTAAAGACATGCAACACCACACCCGGCATGGTTTTGTTTTTACGAGCATTTTCAGACAGGATCAGCTGACAGCAGAACCACCCTGAATGTGGGCAGTTGCGACCCATATACTGGGGATCAAATAGAATGAAAGGAGAAAAGAAACAGAAAAGTCCAAAGTCAGAGCCCAGGCATCCCTTTTCTGTTTCCTGTCCACTCTACCATATGCTCCCACCATATTTTGTTCAAGCACATGGGAACAAATAACTGAATTATCTCAAACTATGGCCTAAAGTAACGCCTACCTCTCTTAAGATGCTTTTCTGAAGTGTTTTGTCAAAGCAATTTAACACAGAAAATTGGTATCAGAAATATGGACAGGAAATTTTTCTGGATATGTGATGGTAGAGACATGTTTGTTAATTTTGTAACTCTAAAATTTGTATTTCAAAATCCTAATGCTCAAATACCCTAGAATGTAACTTTGGAAATAGGGCCTAATTCAAGAAGATCCAACTTCTTCTGACCTTTATGGGCACTTAGCACAAATATGGTGGACATGCATACATTCAGGCAAAACTTTAAAATAGACAAAATGAATAAATCTAATCTTTGTAAATTAACAACGAAAAAAGGTGTAGTCTGGGTGCTGGTGAAATGGCTCAGCAGGTAAAGGCATTTGTTGCCAAGCCTGACAACTGGAATGTTGTAACCCATGACCCACATCATGGAAGGAGAAAACCAATTCTGAGTTCTACATAGGTAGGTGTACTCACACGGGCACGCACACGGGCACGCACACGGGCACGCACACGGGCACGCACACGGGCACGCACACGGGCACGCACACGGGCACGCACACGGGCACGCACACGGCACGCACGCATGCACGGCACGCACACGGGCACGCACACGGGCACGCACACGGGCACGCACACGGGCACGCACACGGGCACGCACACGGGCACGCACACGCGCGCAATTTATCATCAAAAAAGACATCACACGTCCACATAAAAGCAAGACCACAGCACACAGGAAAAATATAGCTATCTGCAAACTAAACTGAAAGGAAGATCCAAAAAGAACCAACTCTGCTGGTTTAGATTCCAGCCTCCAAGCCATGAAGAAAATGGGCTGAGGGAGGCTATTATTTTAAGTAGTTACTCTGTGATATTTTGTTACTACCACTACGGAACTAGTGGAGGCAGAAACAAGAAAGTACTTAGTTAAATCCTTCCCTGGGGATTTGAGAACTAGTTGAGAAGCATATACATCAATATGATGAGTAACTCGCATTCTGAGGGGGAAATGGCCACTAAAGCAACTACCAACCACCAATCAGACTCTCTGTCTCTCTGTCTGTCTCTCTGTCTCTCTGTCTGTCTGTCTGTCTGTCTGTCTGTCTCTCTCTCTCTCTCTGTGTGTGTGTGTGTGTGTGTGTGTGTGTGTGTGTGTGTGTGTGTGTGTAAGGAAGAGCACACACAACTTTCTTCATAAGTCAGCACAACAGACACATAAATTCCTCCCCATTTTCAATTAAAGAAATTCAGATTTACAGAGATTAAGGGCTCTAAGTCAAACAGTTTGGAAGTAGAGCCATTGATTGTCATGTCCCCTCTCCCAACTCCTCTCAGATCCTTCCCATCTCCCAACCCACCCAACTCAGCTAGAAATTTTAAGGCTTCTCAAAAATGAGGGAAAACAAAGAACTGTGCTTATGAGATATGAAAAAGTTATGGATTTACCATCACTTACATAAATTAATGCACTGAATTCTTCAATAGTAAGGGGATTTTGAGTGAGGCATTATCGCTCACTATTGTATTATCAGTATTAGAAAGATGAGTTCAAAGCCAGCCTGAGCTACATAGTGAATTCCAGGCTAGAGTAGTGGAACCTTGTCGCACAACACAAGAAAAGGAGACTTAAATAATATGCTTGAAAGATAACCTATAATACACACAGAATACTACATACATATTACTAACAGTGAATCCTCCAAAACTCCAACTTATTTAACCAGTTCCTCAGTGGACTAATGCATATCCAAAGAGAATTAAGTATTACTCAATTGGGCTCCAAGTCTCTACTACTTGGGAGGGAGGGAGAGAGGAAGAGAGAAAGGGAGGGTGGGAGGATGGGAGGATCCCAATGCCCTCTCTCTGCCATACCTGCAGGGCTTTCACATGGGCTCTGGAGATCTGAACTCTGGTTCTCCCTTGCATTTTAGCCACTGAGGCATCTCTGCAGTCCCAAATTGTAAGTTTATAAGCCAAATTACAATATAAGGCTAAAGAAAATGAAATTTTAAAGTGCCTTTCGTCTAGTCAATGGTAAAACTTGACTGAAAATAAAATCAATCTTCCTGAGTCAAGCTCCAACATTCAGAGGAAGAAGGACAAATCTCATTTGTCATTATATTCTCTCCTCACCTGGAAAAACATTCCTCTGGGAAAATTGACAAGAAAGAAAAGCATTATATATAATGCATATTAAACTGATTTTTCCCTCAAAATCTACAACCAGCCTTTCTAATAAAAAGCATTCCAAAGACCTGGAAATATGGCTCAATAGCTAAGAGCAACTGCTGCTCTTCTAGAGGACCTAAATTCAGTCCCCAGCACCCAAGTCAGATGGCTCAACCACCTGTATATAATTTCAGCTCAACGGGTTACAACACCTTCCGGCTTCCACTGGCACCAGGATGAATGTGACATTAAAACACTCATATGTGCAACCAACAAATAGATGTGGGTGGAGGGTTGGTGGGGTAATTCTATACAAGAAACCAGCATAAATAACTGAATATTTTAGGTCTTGGGATATTGCATCTCTAGGAATTTTATGGTGTGAGCTTAAATTAATTTCCTTAGAAAAATGTGGCTTTAGTTTGGTACTAATGCTACACACCTTTAGTTCCAACATTCAGGAGATACAGGTGGGCAGATCTGAGTTCAAGGCCAGCCTAGCCTACATAGCAAGTTCCAGGACAGCCAGGCTACACAGAAAAATACCTGTCTCAAAAACATAAAAGAAAGAAAATGTTTTTAATGTGTTTTAGAATTTAGAAGTATTACACCAAATATAACAAAGTAAATGCTGTCTATGTAAAACAGAGGCGGGAATAGGAAAAGTATTCCCTCAACTGAAAGCATGACACAAATTATTACTAATGACCTACATCATTTGACTAACTAACAAAGATAGCTTTTTAAACATTCCTTTTACAAAATTTCAGTTATTTCCTATTGGCCCTACTTCTCTATCTACAATTCACCTAGTTAGTAATTATTAGTAATCAACACCTGGTCAAAGGTTAAAATAATGAGCTATGGACCATTTCATTACTTTCCCCCTTAAATGTTTTAAGGGTATTGTGCTCAGTGTTCCACATGCATGATCATTAAATGCTCTAAACTTAATGAAGTTGCTCAAAATACTCCATTCTGCTGACCTTCCTGTGAGTACCCTCCTTAAGCCATTAAGAATCACTCAATGAAGTGGGCGGGGTCAGAGCAGCTGAGTAGCAGTGGAGCTGAAGTTCAAAACACTTTAAAATTCAATAAGAAAGCCCACACCCAAACCTTGCATCTGCACCACTCCTTTATATTGAAGGAAGAGCATCAAGTATAACATAAAAACAGTAAAACAAAAACTCCTTTGATACTAAATAATGGAGTTATCCGCCTTGTGGGTACAGGAAGAAAAAAGCAGGGATGGAAGAAAGGTCAACAGTAAAATAACTACTAGTGAGATGGACTAGAACTTGACATCTTTAATAGTGGAAGACTATTAAATAAGAGGCAGGTAAAAGGGGTAGAGAGACTCATGCTCTGTGCCCCCTATAAGATGCACAGCAATAGTTTACAACCAGGTTGTGGTTGTAAAAGCATTAACCCCAGCACTCAGAAGGCAGGGTCCAGCAAATCTCTTGAGTTTGAGGCCAACCTCATCTACAGACTTTGTTCCAGAACAAACTCTGCAGTTGCCTGCCCATAGTTGCAACTTTCAAAGGAGTTTCTTTTATTTCAAACTTTAATACTCATCTCAGTTTAAAAACCAGCTCATGAACACCAAGTAACTGTTGAGGCAAGAAGAATCAACAGTCCTAGGCCAAACTAGGCTGAACAGAAAGACCCTGTCTCAAAACATATATTCTAATATTATATATAAAGATACATATACACAAATAAACAAACACATATAAAATTTAAGCAGTTATCATCAAAAATTATTTACAAGTCACTAGAAAATGGCCAATCCAACAAACAACAAAAAAAAAAAAAAGAGAGATCCTCCTCCCTCATACTTTGTTCCTTGTTATAGATTCCATCTCCTATCATGAAGCTCTGAATGTATACATTATTGCTTTCCCAGCCCCAGCTATACCTAACCACATAGAAACATATCCAGTCATAGCCCAAAAAAAGCAGAGACATTTATGAAGGATTCAGGAAAAGCTTATATTCCAAATGAAAGAGGTATGTGGGCAATTGTCATCTTTACTGACTATGGCTGTTAATACAAATCGTTTTTCTCACATCCTCTATCAATCTCTCCATAAATCCTTTCAGCTGTACCTAAAAACATGAAGAATCACTTCAACACTACTCCTACTCCTCTCTTGCTTTAAAACCCTCTCTCCTGGCTGCTAGTTTCTCCTAATAGTAAACCTGCTTCTCCCTTTATTCTCTCATTCTCTTCTCAACAAAGCTTCTAGTATGAGCCGAGCCCCACCCCCACCCTGGGGGTTGAACTCAAGGTCTCACCTATACTAGGTAAGCACTCTACATCATTGCAGAGTATAGGGTCTGAAATAAGCCTTTAAGTCATTTCTCTGCTCAAAAGCTCCCACAGACATCTCTTCTCACCTAAGTGTAAAACGATAGAAGATCTCACAATTCAAGGCCCTACATGACCTGACTCCCACTATTTAGCTTATTTGTCCTTTATTACTCTGCTCAGCCATGATGCCTCTTTTCAGTTCAGTTTTATGAACAACTGAAAGCACAGACCTTTTTCTCGCTCACTGTTTCCTGTGCCTGAAATGCTAATCCCCGAATACCTACTAGCCTTTTCACTCTAACTCTCACACTGCCTTTAAGATTCGGTCATCTTACTAGACCTCCTAATCAACTTATGTTACTAACCCAATACAGCCCTTCCCATCCTGTCCACTATTTTATTTTCCACATAATACTTAATATTTCAGACAAAATAAAATGTTTACCTATACTAAGAAAAATAAATCATTTTTTAAAAATGTTTACCTATGTTAATCTGTCTTCTTCCTCATCCTCATTAATGTTTAAGTCCTCTAATTTCCCTTGCTTCCATTATATATTTACATATACTACAGGTGTCAAATAAATTAATCTAGCAACCATCAATAACAGAAAATGAAAGGAACAGGAAAGGGGAATGTATCTAAGTCCTTCACAATTGCATATGCTACTGAATTATATCAGTGAGGTAAATTCCTACTTATTGAAGCCATTTTCTCACTAAGGCTTTGACATTTGAGGCAAAAAGTATCTGACACAAAACCTAAGGTAGGAATTTTCATGAAAATAAACACAATTTAAAAAAAAAAAAAAAACTAATGGGGCTGAATAACTCCGTGTGGAAGACTTGTTTAGTATACACAAAGTCTTGAGTTCAATACTCACCCCACCACCCAAGAAAGACTATGTTGGCATGCTGCCTGGCAAGCATGAAGCCCTGGGTTCTGTTCCTAGCCCCTAATAGACAGGGTATGGTTGTACATGCTTATAATCACAGCGCTTGGAAAGTGTCGGCAAAGACACAATGACTGAGGAAACAGCTCTCTAGGTAGGAAATCATGAAGACCTAAGCTGAACCCTCAGAATTCACATTTTAAAGAGGACATGGGGCTGGAGAGATGACTGAATGGTTCAGGACCTGAGTTCAGTTATTGGCACCCACATTAGGTGGCTCACAACTGCCTATAATTACTATTCCAAGATATCTGCAGTTCTTCTGGCCTCCACATGCACATATAAACACAAACACACACTATGGTGCTTACTTGTTAATAACAACACTGGAGAGGAGAGGGGAGGGAAGGGGGGAGAAGGCAAGAAGTGGTGGCGAGGGGAAGAGGGTGGGTGGAAGGGGAGGAGGAAGGGGAGGGGAGGGGAGAGAAAGGGAGGTGAGGACCTCAAAACCCAACCCAAAAAGGCGTAAATGGTTCAAATGGTACACGACTGTACAAATACGTGGATGTGAATTCAAATCACCATAACCCATGCAAAAAGGTAGGCATCTCTTCTCCTTTCCTCAGCCATCATATACCATAAACCTGACTCAGCTTCCCGTCATGTCCTCCACAAGACTTTCAGAATCAAGAAATCCACGGTCAAGAAAGATAAGTAAAATCACTGGACTCAGTATTGGATAAAGCATGGTTTATTCAGGGAGAATTCACCAAATTCACATGAAACAGATGACCACAGCAGGTTCCAGCTCCACAGATGTCACCTAGATGCTCTCCACAACCTGACAGGGAAGGAAGCAAAAGAGCAAGGTGGAGTCCAGAACCCCAGACCTAGCCTTCCCCTTCATGTCCACACCTGTGCCCAAGTGTGCGGTCAGTACAACAGGTGCAGGTAGGGTGGCTATCTCACTACAATTCCCCTTTTAGCGTTTAAAAAAAAAAAAAAGATTTAGGCTTGATACAAGACTATATACAAAGATAGCAAATATCAAGTATGCTCTAGGAGAAGGAAAATGTAAGAGCATACACACTTAAGACCTATTGCCAGTGAGGCAACAATAGCAAATGGCAAGCACTACATATCCAGTCCTAAGGTAACGGCATAACAGAGATCACTATAAAGTTTTCCTATTCTGGAAATTTAAGTCTTGTACCTAGTATTTCTATTTAGAAAGAGAGAGCCATAATAGTGACAGTCTAATCTTCAACCTCATCAAAGACCTGAGAAGGAGGCTAACAATACTAAGGTAGGCAGGAAGTGTAAGTTGAGCAACTTCCAAAAGGTACAGTGAAGACAGAATCAGTGAACTACCTGGACAACCAACCACCCAAAGTTTCACAGCAGTATAGGTTCAGCCATCTTTGACTAAGGCTAGAGTATCTAACTGACCAACACAGAAGCAGGGAGGTAGAAAGGCTGTCTTACCCTGACTTAGCAAGGTTCAGTAGTCTTCTATGTTTGTCTCCTGCATGCAAGCACAGTAGAATTGCATGTTCAAAGTCAGCAGTGCAGGTAGGGGCAGTTCTTTGCACAAGAGGCCATAGCTGGGAGAGAATTGACTCCAAAAAGAGTGACATCGGTGCCCAACATCTTCTTGGGAATAGCTTGGTGCTGTCAGGAGCAAATGTGTCTCATGTCAACGGAGAACTAGTAGTATTAAAGCATTTAAATGATATTCTTCAGGTCTATGAAGTGTTTGAAAATCAAAATCTATGTCTGACTAATCTCATAGGTATAAGAAATATGGGTGAAAATGTCTGTAATTCTTGGGGACCTAGTTGTACAATGGCTGCAGCTTCCCAAACTAATTTAGCAAGGACAAAGACTTCAAAAAATGTAAATACATACATACAACTAACAGAGATAGTGCTGAAATGTCTTGTCTAGAGGAAGAACTGTAACGTGCAATATAATAAAATATCCTAAGTTGTATCAATATGCAAATGTATATACATCAAGATAGTTTTATATTTGTGTGCAAAGCATTGTAAACAGAAGACTCAACAGTCAACATACAATAATCTAACAATTTAAGTTATCAGGGATCTAGCAATTTAGGTTATCTACAGCTAACAGTTGCTTAAAAAAACAGTACACTAAAATATGAGCATCTTCCTATATCCATCCCAACCATACCCTAAACTTATCTTTAAAAAAAAAAAAAAAAAAAAGACAGAGTCTGGACATCTTTTCTTTTGACTAAAAGGTTAATTGTAATGAGATATACACCCCACCTGCACCTGTTGCACAAACCACACCCATTTGGGTGCGGGCATAGTTGCAGACATGCTAGATCTTACTACATACTCCACAATGAATTTGAATAAAAACTGGTAATATTAGATATAACTCCAAGAAAAGATACTGAAGAATAAATAAAGATTCATACATAATGGCATAACTTTGGGTTTATACTGAATCATGATCACCTACCACATGGAACTGAGTAGTTTTAACCTCTTTAAATTGGGGGGTCTGAGTCACATTATATGTTCCACGTGAGCTAACTTTTCAGTAACTTAAAGTAGAACCATTAAAAAAAAAAAAAAAAAAAAGGCATGGCCCCACATGACTGTTACCCTAACAAAGAGGTAAACACAGGTAGATCCTGGGAGCTCCCTCACCATCCAGCCTAGCTGAAATGGCAAGCTTCAGTGAGAGAGCCTGTCTAAAAGGAAGCAAGTCAGAGTTCAATAATAGAAGACAGACATGCATACCCATATACCCAGCATGGTCATATGCATAACACATGCACACACAAATAAACAAAAAACAACCTTGCAAAAGTACCCATTTTTTGATAAAAGAACTTTATATATGTTTATTTTCTAGAATAAATATACCCATGTATACAAAAATGTTCAAAGCTGTTTACTACAGCCTTTATAAACTTAATAATAAATTAAATGATTTTCAACAGAAGAAATTATTAGTTAAAATACTTTAAACCTGTTTCTCTACTGGGATCTCATAAGCACTATTGTCCACAAATGTGGAAATGACAAATCAAAAAGAAGGCAACTTTCCTTTCCTCATCCAGCCCATTAAATACATCAACAGATCGTTATCATTGTAGCCTTCCAAACATGTAGGATCAATTCTCTCCTTGGTCACCACCACACTTAATCTACTAAGATTATTCTAACAGTCCTACTGATGTGCAAAGTTAAAATCCTCCAATAGTTTTTTCCATGAATTGATGACAAAAAAAATTCCAACTCCTGAGCTATAGATATGGCTCAGAAGCTAAAAGTTTTTACTGCTCTTCCAGAGGATGCAACTTCTATTCCCAGCACACATATCAGGCAGCTAACAATGCCTGTAACTTCCGCTCCAAGAGATCTATCACCTCCTTTAGCCTCTGCAAATGTAGTGGACACTCACAGAGACATATATATAATAATACAAATAAATTACCAGGCAGTGATAGCACATGCCTTTAATTCCAGCACTTGAGGTAGAGGCAGGTGGTTCTCTGTGAGTTCCAGGGAAGCCTAGTCTACAGAGCCTGTTCCAGGACAGCCAGGGCTACACAGAGAAACCCTATCTTGAAAAACCAAAAGAAAAAATGCCACCTTCTCACCCTTCATTCAGTCATATGATAAACCAGCTCGTCATGCTTGCAGTCACTGTTCATCATTCATGCAATACTACATGATTGGCTCCTCGTCATACATGCAATCACTCTATGAACAGCTGCTCATTCATTATACATGTAGTCACTGTATGATCAGGATCCCGTGTACCTCCCACACATGACCTCCTGAAGTGCTGTTACCCAATAAAATCATCTTTTGAGTATTCCCTGAATATGATATACCCATTCTGTTTTGTAGCCCTCACAATGAATTATGTTCTCATTAAAATGTCTCCCAAATGTGCTGGCTACATTGCTCAGAGATTGAGAACACTTACTGCTCTTGCGTCAGACCCAAGTTCAATTTCCAGCACCCACATGGAAGCTTACTACTATCTATAACTCCATTGTCAGGGATCCAATGAATTTTTCTGACCTCAGAGAGAGCCAGGCATGCAGGTGGTATACTTATATACTAATGCAAGTAAAACATTCATATACTTGGTACACCCTCAGACCCATACCAGGAGAGTGAGCCCACCAGGATCCAGAGGTTAAATGGCCCAGAGAACTAGGACTGAACCTAGTTTGGAGGGAAAAAAGAAAAAGTGAACACAATGATGCCTAACAGTAATTTGCTATACTCATAGGTGTCATCAGAGCCTCCATCCAGTAACTGATGGGAACAGATGCAGGGACACACAGCCACACATACTGGGCCAAGCTCAGGAGATCCTTCTGAAGAGAGGAGGAGAGAGAGAGACACAGAGAGAGAGAGAGAGAGAGAGAGAGAGAGAGAGAGAGAGAGAGAGAGAGAGAGAGAGACACAGAGAGACAGAGAGAGAGAGACAGAGAGAGAGAGAGGGAGAGAGAAAGAGAGGGAGGGAGGGAGAGAGAGAGAGACAGAGAGAGAGAGAGAGAGGGAGGGAGGGAGACAGAGAGAGAGGGAGGGAGAGAGAAAGAGAGAGAGACAGAGAGAGAGAGAGAGAGAGAGAGAGAGAGAGAGAGAGAGAGAGAGAGAGAGAGGAGTGTTTGGGGGGGCAAGGAGGAAGAGCCCAAGACCATCACATGGGAAGCCACAGAAACAGCTAACCTGGAGCTCAGAGCTTCAGCCTTCATAGGACCAACCTGGGCCCTCTACATACCTGTGACAGTTTTGTAACTTAGTCTTCTTGTGGGACTCTAACAGTGGGAGCAGGGACTGTCCCTAACACTTTGGCTGGCTCTTGGGAACCCATTCCTCATACTGGTTTGCCTTGACCAGCCTTAATATAATGGGAGGAACTTAGTCCTATAGCAACTTAATGTGCCATGCTTTGTTGATACCCATGGGAAGCCTCCCCCTTTCTGAAACAGGAGTGGATGGGAGGGTGGGGGGACCAATGGGGAGGGGAAGGGAAATCTAGTCAAAATGTAAAATAATAGATTAATGAATTTTACAAAAAAATGAAAAACATTCATACACATAAAATAATCGAAAATAAATTAAAATAAAACAGCCAGGCATTGGTAGCACATGCCTTTAGTCCCAGTACTTGGGAGGCAGAGGCAGGTGAATCTCTATGAGTCCAGCCTGGTCTACAGAGCTAGTTCCAGGACAGACTCCAAAGCAATACAAAATAAAACCCTGTCTGTTACAATAATAATACATCACAACTACTTCATCAGGAAGGACTACTTCAATGTCATCACACAACAGATTTTTTTGACCTGACACATCTCTCACATCACAAATGCTGTCAATACATTACCAAGTATATTTTGCTTACAGCACTTATCAGTATCTGAAATTAAATTTATGTCTCTCAGTGAAATATTTTTTTTCATAAAGACAGGTTCTAGAATCCTGAGTGTCTAAAATCACCTACTGGGTAACAAACATTGTTACCTGAGACTTGAGTTCCATCTCTAGAAGTTGTCCTCTGATCTTCACTTGTATGCCATGGCACTCAGACACCCAAACTATCTCTGTCACATACACATTCATCACTCTGCCACCACACACACACTAATAATATTTTTATATACAGCAATAAGCATAAGTACTTATTATGGTACTCAATTTAAAGTTTCTTTTAAATTTTATGTGCTTGGATGTGAACCATGTGTGTGCAACTGGTTGCAGAGACAAGGAGACAGCATTGGATCCCCTGGAACAGAAGTTATAGTTGGGAGCTGCCATGTGGGTGCTGGGAATCAAATCTGGGTCCTTTGGGAGGACCCAGCCCTCACTGGATAAATTTTAATAGACATGAGAGGTGTTGTAGTGGTTAATGTTAACTGTCATCAATTTAACAGAATCTAGAATCACTTAAGAGATGGACTTCTAGGAATGCCAGTATGTTAAATGAAGTGGGAAGACCATTGTGGGTGGTACCATTCTCTGGACATGTGATCATGAACTCTCTAAAATACAGAACGCAAACTGAGCAGCTGGCATGTATTAAACCACCTGTTTCCTGATTGTGGATACAATATGACAACATGTGAGGCAGAATCAAGCAGACCTCTATGAGTTCAAGGATAGCCTAGTATACAGAAGCAGTTCTATGACAGCCAAAGCTACATATTGAGAGCCTGTCTCCAAAAATAAAAAAAAAAAAACTAGTAGACCAAAAACACATTTACTTTTCCATTTCAATGGAAAGAACTATCTTTTTTTTTTTTTAATTGTGAGACAGTCTCAAAAAAGGCAGCAGGGAGGAGGAATCTAGACATCATAGCATATAATGTAAGGTGGGAGAGAGAGAGGGGAGGGAAGGGAGAGAGGGAGAGAGAGAGAGAGAGAGAGAGAGAGAGAGAGAGAGAGAGAGAGAGAGAGAGAGAGAGAGAGAGAGAGAGAGAGTGTCACCATGAGCTACACAGTGAATATTAGCACTACAATGTATCTTATCTCACAAATAAAAAAGATCAGCTAGACAATATTGTGAAACTTTATTGTAACAAAGTTAGAACAAAAGTTATAGAATACACTGATGTGGGATAATGCTATTATTCACTGTAAAGATTTATTTACATTGGTTTAATTAAACACTGACTGGCCAGGCAGGAAGTATAGGCAGAGCTACCAAACTAGGAGAATTCTGGAAAGAGGAAAGGCAGACACAAGTTGCCAGCTAGATGCAGAGGAATCAAGATGAGCATTTCTTGCTGAGAAAAGGTACCAAGTCACATGGCTAAATATAGATAAGAATTATGGGTTAATTTCAGTTGTAAGAGTTTGTTAGTAATAAGCCTGAGCAATAGGCCAAACACTTTATAATTAATATAAGCCTCTGTGTGTTTAATTGGGACAGAAAGGTTGCAGAATCAGGCACAACAGAAACTTCATCTACACTACACTTACAATGCACACCACTTGGGAGGTAAAGCCCAAGGATCAGGAGCTCAAGGTCATCTTTGACAACATAGGACATTTTTAGGTCAGACTCAGCAACATGAGACTTTATCAAATAAGTGAATAAAGCTATCAAAGGAAAATGAATAAAGCTTTTAAGGGTGCCACACACCACCAACAAAGGAGTAAGAATCACTATATCAAATTTAGAAATCACAATGAATAATGATGATACTGGATCAATTCCTTCAAACCTTGAACAGAGAAGAATTTCAATTTAGTTGAGCTTGAATAAAATGACAATTGCCAGGCATTGTGGTGCACACCTTTAGTCCCAGCGCTTGAGAGGCAAGCGGATCTCTGAGTTCAAGACCAGTCTGAGTTCCAAAACAGCTAGGGCCATACAGAGAAACCCTGTCTTAAAAAACCAAAGAAGAAAAGGGAAATTACACACAAAACTAAAAAAAAAGCAATACAAGCAACTGTTGTCACATACTATTTGCCTCTGCCATGTCTAGTGCCTAACCTAAAAATGATTCTGCAACATTAACTCATAAACAAAAGTATAGTTGAGAATATGTTCTTATCCTCAGCAGTATGTAAATATAAGTCCCAGCAGAGGGATTAAACTGGTAGATATAGGCAAAAGGATCACTGTGATTTCAAGGCAAGGTCAAGCTGATGTAAATAGTGAGTGCCAGAACAACCAGAACCCTGTCCCAAAAACAACCACCCCAAAAAAAAAAAAAAAATAATAATAATAATAATAATAATAATAATAATAATAAGGAAATGTCTGGGCTTTTTTTTTTTTCTCCTCTCTCCTAATGTTAGTAGTGTGGGGTTTTTTGTTGTTGTTGTTGTTTTCTTTGTTCTTGGATATTTTAGATAACAGCCGAAGAGGATGGCTATAACTTCATGTTCTATGACATTTACTGTTCTCTCTCCCTCTACGTGTGTGTGTGCGTGTGTTACATGTATATATGTAAGTGCACCACATGTGTGACAGGAACTGTTGGAGATCAGACAATGACATTAGATTTCCTGAAACTCAAATGGTTATGTGGGACCATATGGGTGCTAGGAATAAAACCTGGATTTTCTATAAGAGCAACAAATAAGCTATCTCTTCAGTCTTGGTATTTACTATTTTGTACAATATTCAATTAAAGCAAATAAAACTTTTGGAAAGCACACTATGATTTAATTCTCTAAAACACAAATTACTTTGTAAGGAAGTTTTCTATAACATGACTTTTAAAAAATTATCATTAATATCAATAAATAAATGAGGTCAACTATTCACAGGGAGAACAGATTTACACTCCACCCACTAGCAACCAATCACCGATGTCAGCCAAAGACATGGCCACAACTGTAAGGATTCAGGCATTATGCTGGACTGTCCCTGTTGCCTGGCAGAATGCACTCTGGCACTACTCTAGTCCAGGGTTCCATGAGCACTCGTCTGCACGCAGGTGCAAAGGACCCCTTTAAAAGAAAGACCTCAGCCCACTTACATTCTCTCTTTCCGTTTCCTCTCTCTTCTCTCCCCGCTCTTTCCCTGAAGCAGACAGGACTTTTCCCGTCTCCCTCTTCTCTTCTGTCCTCTTTGTGTCTTGTGTGTCTTTACTTCTTTTCTCTTTCCTCCACACTCCCTCCCCTTTCTAATAAAACTTCTCACTTAAACTGTTTCCTTGGCGTGTTTATCCCCCACCTTGGTCACCCTCATCTGCCAAGGTCCCCCAAGCAAGGTCCTCTCAAGCCTATCATCGTAACAACAACCAGTTTCAGTCACAAGGCCACTCCTCTGCTTATCCATTAATATAACCCAAAAACTTAAATTACCAAACTTGCCTCAAAGGGTAGAAAACTTGGGCTAGGGTGATAGCTCAGTGGATAAAGAGTGCTTGCTCTGCAAAGCCTAAGGGCCTGAATTTGAATCCCCAACATCCATAAAAAGTCTGGTATGTCTCCACATGCCTGTAAGCCCATCATAGCTGGTAGGAGAAATCCAGAGACAACTGAATCCTGAGAGTGCAATGGCTGGCCAGCCAGCCACCCTAGCCAAAAAGGACATCTTTCAGTTCATTAAGAGAGAATTTGTTGCCAGGCAGTGGTGGTGCACACCTTTAATCCCAGACACAGGCAAACGGATCTCTGTGAGTTCAAGGCTAGCTTGGTCTACAGAGGGAGTTCCAGGACAGGCTCCAAAGCTACCCAGAGAAACTCTGTCTCAAAAAATTAAATGGGGGGGTGGTGGTGGTGGTGGTGGAGGGGGGGAGAGGAGGGAGGGAGGGAGGGAGAGAGAGAGAGAGAGAGGGAGGGAGGGAGGGAGGGAGAGAGAGAGAGAGAGAGAGAGAGAGAGAGAGAGAGAGAGAGAGAGAGAGAGAGAGAGCTTACAAGAAAATAAGGTGTACAGAAGGACACATCCTGCTCCACATGGACATTGGTATACCACATATGCACACTGCCCACCCTCCACACAAAATCCAATAAATATATAAACACACATATAAAAGTATTTAGCACTTTTGACACCTAAATGGCCTTTTGTTGTTGTTATCATTAAGTTATAGCAAATAAAAAATGATTCAGAGTCCTATTATCTGTTGAGAAAGGATCTCCCCAGTGTTAGTCTGGCTGAGCTGACCTAGGACTGGAACTCTTCCAACCTCTGTCTTCTGAGTGCTGGCATCAGAGGCACATACTATCACTCACAGATTTAGTTTAGTGTTCTTTTAATATGGCACTGGATGACTTTTAAATATATCCATAGCTAGATGTGGTGGCAAATCCATACTGGACCTGTCACCATATATCACTAATTAAGAAAATACCTTACAGTCTTATGAACTCAGTAGGCAGAGGCAGGTGGATCTCTGATTTCAAGGCCAACCTTTTCTACAAAGAGTTCCAGGACAGAGGGAGATGTATGTCTTTTGTTATTTTACATTTTAACAATTCTAGCTGTCCTGGAGTGCACACATCTTTAATCCAAGACAAAGGCAGACATATACTGGAGTTCCAGTTCAGCCAGGGCTATGTGAGACCCTGTCTCAAGCACCAACAATAAAAGTAACACTGCAATTAAAGTAATAATAATTTTCATAACAAGGACACTTACATTAATAATAACGGTAATTTATGTAAGCACAACATCTTTCTAACATGCACAAAGCCCTAGGTTCAAGCCCCACCATCCCCATAAACTGAGTGTAAGGATTCTCACCAGTAATTTCAGCAGTAAAGATAGAGGAGGATGAAAACATTCCAAAGTCATCCTTAACTATATAGCTGGTTGGAGGCCAACCTAAGAACATGGAACCTTTCTGAAAGAAAATGAGAAATCTCTCCCCTCTCCCCCCCCCCCCCCCCCGGTTTTTTCGAGACAGGGTTTCTCTGAGGCTTTGGAGGCTGTCCTAGAACTAGTTCTTTGTAGACCAGGCTGGTCTCAAACTCACAGTTCCTCCTGCCTCTGCCTCCCAAGTGCTGGGATTAAAGGAGCCCCACCACTGCCTGCCCAGATAGATTGCTATACTGAAAAGTTACAAAGGGTTTTGGGTTTTGTTTGTTTTCTTTTCTTTTCTGTTTGGTTTTTTGTTTTGTTTTGTTGGTAAAATCTCACTTTGTAAACTAGTCTAGCCTGGAACACACAAAAATCCCAATGCTGGGATTAACAAACCTAGAGTTGCATAAATTACATTTTTGAAACAGTCTTGTTAGAATACTTTGTTTCCAACTAGTCTGTGATGGCCAGAACCTTTGACCAGAGCATTTGGGCAGCAGAGATAATTGGAGCTCACAGAAATCAAGGCCCAAGCTGTTACACAGCAAGAAACCCTGTCTGGTGTGGGGGTGTCTTGTTTCCTCCAAAGAGCAGTAGTGGTACCTGTCTTTAATCACAACACTTAGGAGTCAGAGGCAGGCGAATCTCTGTGATTCTAAAGCCAGCCTGGTCTACAAAGCTAGTTCCAGAGAAATCCTGTCCTTTTTTTTGGGGGGGGGGGGATGCTTATACCTACACAGAACATATAGCATACCGCTTCAGTATCCTTTAATTCTACTTTTAGAAAGAAAAATGGCCAAGCTAAGTTTCTGTGTGTATCAAATTATATTTACATATAAACTAGGCACTGATGTTTCTAGATATAGTAAGAAATTATCCTAAATTTATTATTTTTTTAATAATATGCTGCAAGGTTTATGAGAAAATGTAATTAGTAAGGCTAGAAAAATAGCTTATTTGTTAAGTGCTTGTAATCCCAGGGCTGAGAAAACAGACAAGAGGATCTATGCTTGCTGACCAGCCAGTCTAGCTGATTCACTGAGCTTCAGGATCAGTTGGAGCTCCTGCCTCAAAAAATAAGGTGAAGAGGGACTGGGCAAGTAAATACTTGCCCTAGATTCCATGACAAGCCCAAATACAATAGTGTATCTGCCAGATGGGAGACAGGAGAATTCCTAGAAGTTCATGGGCCAGCTAGCCTGGTTTATTTGGCAGTGAACAACAAAAGATAATGTTTCAAACAAGGCTTGTCCTCTAATCTCCACATGTGGGTCTGCCCATGTCTGCACATGGCACATACATGTGTACATACATACAACCAACTCCACCTGAGACTACTATTAAATATCTTAAAATAAGTTAACAGACTATAAATGTGAATCAAATTATGAACATAATAAAATTAACCCTAAAAGCTCACTTTAGAGATGGAACCTAAGACCTCATACATGCTAGGAAAGCACTGTCTCCCCAAGACATATTTCTAGGCCCCTATATTGTCTTATAATGCTTTACTTTAAAAGAGAATATACACTGGACATGAGAGGTAGCCCAGAGGTTAAGAGCACTTCCTATCAGGAATTTAAGACCGGAATATTGAGACCTTGTCTCAAAAAAAAAAAAAAAAAAAAAAGAGTGCCTCTTGTGATTATCTTGGCGAAGAAGAAGAAGTAAAGTAAGAAATGTAAACAATTCTTGTGTCTAGGGTTAATTCACTTGGTAGGCTACTTACCTACCTAGCATGAAGCAAATCCCTGGATTTGATCTTCAGAAACACATACCACATACATACAGCATAATCTCAGCATTTGATAGACAAATGAAAAGGGTTGCTCTACAGGATGACAATCTCCCCCTCCCCCTGCCCATACTCCAAAAAGAAATAGTGGACACAATGGGGCACATACTTGGGATGTAAAGACAAGAGACTCAAGAGAACTGTCTTTGTTATTTTATTATAACAAAACCAAACATGCTGAAAATCCTTAAGCCTTTGATGGTATAACTCAAAGTAGTTTTTGTATTATAGACTGGGCTACATTCATTACTACTGGTTATATTCTAAGTAAGTGTATAGTTTTTTTCATTTTTACTTTATATGTTTGGATGTTTTGACTTTATGTATGTCTCAACACCATGTGTAGCCAGAAGAAGAAGAAATCAGATGCTTGGGACTAGAGTTAGAGATAATTATGAACCTCCATCTGAGAGTTAGGTCCTCTGGAAAAACAGCAGATGCTCTTGGTTGCTGAGGCATCTCTCCGGACACAGAAGTATATACACAAACATCTTATTCATAATTGGAACTGAGGCCTGTACTTAGTGATGAATGCCTATAATCCCAACAGCACTCAAAAGGTTGGGGCCAACCTTGGCTAACAGTGAGTTCAAGGCCAGTGTTCCATATCTCATAGTAGTAGTAATAATAATAAATTAAGACAGATCAATCACATATCCCGTCAATCTAATACCACTAATACTTTCAGTATTTTTATCCAGGATAACAAGGCAGTGTTTTTGTTAAATCCTACCAACCTTATCCCACCACAGCAGTAGCAGCAGTAGCACAAGAAAAAATAAAGAGGCATAGCTGAGGAGATGGCTCAGTGGTTAAGAGCACAGACTGCTCTTCTAAAGGGCTGGAGTCTCAATTCCCAGCTCACTACTGTCTGAAACTCCAGTTTCTGGTGATCTAGCATCCTCACCCAAACATGCATGCATGCAAAACACCAATACACACAAAAAATAACTTTTTAAATATTTAAAATGTTTAGTAAGAAGGAACTAAGAGTCTTTAATCCCAGCATTCAAGAAACAGAAACAGGTAGATCTCTGAGTTCAAGGCAGGTTTGATCTGATCTAAATAGCGAGCCTCAAAACAACAAAAAATTAAAGTAAAATAAAATTTAAAATAAAAAGACTCCCTGCAAAGTTCTTTCTTACAAGTTCTCCTATGAGGAACTGTGTACACATACGAACGAGAGACGAGAGAGGGAGGGAGGGAGGGAGGGAGAGAGAGAGAGAGAGAGAGAGAGAGAGAGAGAGAGAGAGAGAGAGAGAGAGAGAGAGAGAGAGAGAGAGAGAGCGCGCACTGGGGTTAGCAGGGGCTGAAGGGGAAAGAAGAAAGAGGAGGAGATAGGTGAAAGGAAGCTCCATTAAAGAAAGTAGATCCGACATACAGCAGGCACCTAAGAAAAAGTGGACTGGATTTCTTTGAAGCCCGGTTCTGGAATCCTACTACTATAAAAGCCAGCAGAGGCTGCCTGCTTGGTTAACTCTTTGGTAATCATGTACAGATATCCTTTCCTCTATTTAATTCTAAACCAATAAAAGCAGCTTATTGTTTTTTTAATACTTAAACTAAAGAAGTCTGTTAGAAACCCAGGACATAAAACAAAGGCAAACAAACACATTTTAGCATCATTTCACTTCAAGTTAAAAAACCTTACTTAGATTAACCCTTTCAAATAAATCCTTTCCAACATACAATCTATGAAGTGAGAATGTCAAAATGATCTCTGATTTATACCAATACAGTTTTACTCTGTTAAAGCAAACTCTTCAATTCTAAGATGCTGCAACCTGCTTTTTCCTCTTCCTCATATTTAAAGATATTTATCACGTTAAGTAAAGGGTTTAGAAAAATCAAAATTTTTCAAGCTTCAAAACAAGCATTTACAATTACAACAATTATCCTTCTGCTTAATAAACAAGCAGTTTTTCCAACTTTCTTATCCTTAATGAAGCTGGCCAAATTTTTGATGGTGGTGTTTTTTTTTTTTTTTTTGTTTTTTTTGTTTTTTTTGTTTTTTTCTCCTGGCACTGAACAAAACACCACTGCCACCAAGAAAAAAAAGAGAGAAGGAAAAGGAATCCCAATGTCTGCTTTTGTTGCTCTAATAACTAATAAACAAGCTTAAATGATGGTTTAATCATGGTTTTAAGATACCAAAGAATTTTTATTTGAAAATGAAGGTATGTTTTAAAGATTTTCAACATGAGGGGGAAAGAAGTGAAGAGCAGATAAACTAACTAGAGATCAGGTTCTGACTTCCCAATCAGATCAGGTAAATAACTGGTTTTTTGTTTTGTTTTTTATTCCAGAACATTAAAACACTGTACCACCACTCAGAGTCTGAACTCCTATAGACTATCACTTTCCACAAAATAGTCTCATCTAAAATGTTACAGTTATCTCACAAAACTTCAGAATAATAAAATCCAAGGAGTTACAATTTAAGACAAAACCAAGACACCATACAGCTACATAGCTCTAACTGCAATGGCAGATGCTTATACATAGACAACCGTCCCTAAGAAAACCCAGGCTTTGAATAATATGAAAACCACTGCAAAAACTCAATTTTTATTATGAAAATTAATTTCATTCCAAAGAAATATCTACAATAAACTATGAAATTAACTTAAACATGTTCAAAACGTAAAACTTGTTGCTCCTTGTTTCCATGTAATAATCATTCTCAAATAAAATTAAATTCTACAAGTTTGTCCTAGTTAAATTTACACTCATCATTTAGAAAAAGTATATTTAGTACAAAGATTTACCCAAAAAAAAAAAAAAAAGCTTTAATAAAAATAGGGACTGGTGGCCGTATAGTTGCACATACCTTTAATCCTAGAACTTGGGAGGAGGAACTCTGGTTCAAGACCAGCCTGGTTCATATAGTAAGATCCTGTACCCCTCAGAAAAATAAATATAAACAAACATACATTTAATCTGGAGAGATGGCATAGCAGTTAAGAGTGCTTCCTGCTCTTCCAGAGAACCAGAGTTGAGTTCTGAGAACTCACACTGAAAGGCTCAACCAACTGTAACTCCCCTTCTGGGGCATCCAATACCCTCTTGTGTCCTCTATAGGCACCCGGACATGTGTAGCATATTCATATTATCTCTATATATATTCATATTCTCCCTGTCTCTCTCTGGTCTCCCTCCCTCTCCTTTTTCCTACCCCCACCCCCCACACACACACCCTTAACTTAAAAGTTTTAGATTTTTTTTAAAAGGGGGGGGCGCGTTAATACTGGGCACTGGTAGTGCATGCCTTTAATCCCAGCACTCGGGAGACAGAGGCAGGTGGATCTCTGTGTGTTCCAGATCGGCCTGGTCTATAAGAACTAGTTCCAAGATAGCTTCCAAAGCCACGGAAAAACCCTGTTTGAACCCCCCCCCCAAAGAAAAAGGCTTTAATAAGAATAACGCACATGGAAGCCAAAAAAAATGGCACACCCAATAAAGGGCCTGCTGTCAAAGCCTGATAAACTAAATTCTGTTGCAGGTCTCACATGGTGGAAAGAGAACGAATTCCTTTAAGTTGTCTTGACCTCCATACAACTATTAAAAAAAAAAAAAATTGTTTTTTAAAGTAGTGTATTGCCCCCACACACACACACACACAAAAAAAAAAAAAAAAAACTTCTATTCCTGGACTTCCTCACACAATCACTTTGGTTCCATGTCCTCTATGGCACAAATTAAGATGCTCCACAAGGGCATATTTTATACATCAGAATCTTGTGAACATTAAGGGATACTGACTTCTACCATGGTTCCCCTTTTCTTTCTTCCCTAACAAACATCCCTAAAATTCTATCACCTTCAGAAAAAATTACAGACATATTTATAAAGATAAATAAAATCAAATAGTTTGTGGAAGCTTAAGGCTGTATTTGGTTAGCAGCTGGAAATAAAAACAAAATTAAAGATGAGAGTTACAGAAAAGCAGGGCATAAGTGACAGAAGCAATAAATAAACAATGTGCTTATCTGTGGACTTTCCAATCACTTGGCCAGCTTTTATTATAAGCATAAAATTAAAAGTTGGTGACACAGTTCACCAGTAAAGCTACCTGTTGCCAAGCCTGAGGACTTGAATTTGATCTCTGAAACCCAAGTGGATGAAGAACCAATTCTATCAAGTTGTCCTCTGACCTTTGTAAGCCCCCCCCAAAAAAAAAACACACAAATAAGTAAATCTTTAAAAAAAAAATAAAAAGTTAAATATATATGTACAGATATTATTTTTAAAAATGCCTGAAGTTGCCAATCAAGGCAGCCTATGACTATAATCCCATCATTAGAAGAGTAAAGGCAATCAGATCTTGAGTTTCAGGCCTGTCAGTGTTATATTGTGAGGTCCTACCTTTAAAAAGCTTAAAATAATTATAAGAAAAAGGATTTCTCAACAAACTAAGAATTTGTATTCATAAAACAATAAAAAAAATACATAGTCAAATTGCCACTATTGTTATTTGTCCACCAGAACTAGACAGTAAGACCCTATTGCTAAAGATATCACGTGCTCTAGTTAAAGGACATTTTAAAAATTATTAATAATAATAAGCTAGAACTAAGATATAAATTTCTTTTCTGCTGGATAGAAACTACTAAGTAAGCACTGTCACCAAGTCTTAACACAGCTGTGGCTCCTGTACGCTACACTACTATCTAGACAGTTAAAATGTAGCCATTGGAATGGAGGTAACCAAATGTTTTCTCGTTGGATTTGAGGTCTACTCCACATCTAATAGTGTAAACTAAAGCCCATGATGGACAAGATTACAGGCCCTAACTGGAGAAGTCACTAATTGTTTTGCTAAATGGACATGCTGTATCCATCAAAATGCCCTCTGAACATTTATGGTTTTACCCACAAATTAATGCTACTTTCAGCTTTTGTCTGAGAAAACTTCGTTTTGCTGTGACAGTGCTTACTACAGAGACTCATTAACTGATCAGGGTGCAGAGGATAAATGACTATAAATGCAACATCTATACCATCCTCCAACTCCCACAAGCTCAAAGAGGGACCAGAAAGAAAAAGCAAGTAGAGGGGACAGAGTGTTGTAGAACATTATCTTTCAAGCTTGACACAGCAGTTGTACTCTTGAACTCACAGCAGCTGTGTTAAGTGAGCAATTCCTGTTGAAGACTGAAGCCCAGCCAGCATCCTGCAATGGAATTAGTGGTGTAGCTCTCTACCTTCACGCTCTTGAAATTCTAATGAAACACTGAGCCACTTTAATAAAAAATAAATAAAACAAAAACAAAAGGACAAAACAAAACAAAAAAAAAAAACAAAACAAAAAACATGAAAGTAAAAGGACTACTTAGGAAGAGGATGGCAAACAGTATGATGAGGGAAAGGGTTAGTGGGTGCATATGCTCAAAACATATGAAATTCTGCATGGTAGCACGCACCTTTAACACCAGCACTACAGAGGCAGAGATAGGTGATCTCTGTGAGGTTGAGTCCAACCTGGTATACAACATAAGTTCCAGGTTAACCAGAACTACACAGAGAAGTCCTGCTGCCTGATACTAAGTTTAAACTCAATGTTGGGCAAATAATTATCACTGAGCTATCGCCTCTGACACATACACACATACAATCTATTTTGAGGCAGGTTCTTGTTTCCCAGATTAGCCTTGAACTTATTATGCAGTGCAGAATAGCCATGAACCTACGGGCCCTCCTGCTCCCACCTTTGCTCTTCCAGAGTACCTGGGTTCAAATTTCAGCACCCTCAAGACAGCTCACAACTGTCTGTAATTCCAGTCCCAGGGAATCAAACATCATCTGGACTCCAGCAGAACCAGGGGAAGTATGTGGTGCACAGACTTATTCAGGCAAGAAAGACATACATTCAAGCAAACAACCTATACACATAAAAATAAAATAAAAAATGCTAGAACCAACAGGAGTGGCAGGACACACTTTAATACCAGAACTCTGGCGACAGAGACAGACAGATCTCTGTGAATTCAAGGCCAGCAGGGTCTATAAAGTGAATTTCAGGCCAGCCAGGGCTACACAAAAAAGTAAATAAATGAGAAAAATATATTACAATGTAATCCTAAATTGGGCTCAGTCTTTAAAACTGAGACACTATTTTAACTGAAGTTCAAATCACTCCCAGTCTCTCACCAATTATCCCCAGAGACCTTGAAGGAGGTAGCCTATATTTGAAAGGATCCTCTAAATAACAGAGGTAGAAAAAAAAAAATTATCCTGATCAGGATTAGGATCAGCAAATATTAGGACTGGAAAATACAATGAGATCACATAGACATTTGATAAGGAAAGCCTAAACAATTCTCTTAAAACAATCCATAAATTCTTTGATTATTCCCCAACACCAGTAAAGGGTCAGCAGTTAAGACCACAAGACACTTAGTAGCACATAGACCACTGACAATGTCAGCAGTCTTAACAGATACTGCCTGTCCAAGAAGAAAATGAGATAAGGAGCTCAACAGAAAGGATGGGCAGGTAAAATGGCTCAGCAGGTAAAGAAAAGCTTGCCACCAAGCCTTGACCTATGTTTAATCCTTTTAATACCCATGACCCACGTGATGTAAAAGAACCAACTCCCACAGATGTTCTCTGACCACACAAGTGGTATGCATACAGGGACACATTCATGTGCACGCACACACCAATAAATGCAACCAAAAAATGGGGGTGGAGGTGTAGAGGCAGGCTGTCCTGGAACTCCAGCTGTAGACCAGGCTAGCCTCTAACTCACAGAGATCTCCCTCCCAAATGCTTGATTGAAGGTGTGCACCACTATAGCCAGCTAAGTATATTCTTAATTACATTTAAGGTACTGGATGTTTATGAAATTTTTATGTAACAATAAATTTAAGGAAATTGTATCTACCTCCTCTCTATTCACTTTCAATATACTTTCTTGGATATGACAGTAAAACATACTATGGTCATCTATCAACCACAGTCTTTTCAACTAGGACAATACCCATAAAAGAATGCCTTCCTTTAAAGATCACCTGTTGAGTGTTTTCCTGGGGGCGGTGGGGACAGCACAGTAATAACACTGTCTTATTTCCCAAAGTGTTCGACAGGACTCAGCTTTGAGGAAAAACAACCTCCATCACCTGTACATCCAAGATAGATCTCATTCAGAACAATAGAGGAAATTTACTTACTCCAAGGGCTATGAGGCCCCTCAAAATTTTTGGAAATGCTTGGAAAAGGGGTCACTGATCCCTCTCCCTTAAACTGTATACACCTACATTTGGACATTCCTCCTTAGATCTGTATCGCAAAAAAATATTAGGAGTCACATTTAACTGTATACAAACTATGGTGGTAAGATTCAAACCAAGCAATTTTCTTTCTCTAAGTCTGCTGCTCTATTCTGGCCTATTTAATACTAATAAAATAAATAAATTGCTTACTATATATCAGACACTGTCCTGAGTACTTACTATAATTCCAACCCTATGACAGGGGCTTCTATTATTCTACCTAGCAAGTAAAACAACTGAAGCACAAAGAAGTCATTTGGACAAGATCAACACAGAATATCTGTCTGAAAAATGTAAAACTTCTTAAAACAAAAATGTGGCCATATGCTTCTATTAACTAATGCCCATTCTACCTAACACTTACCTGAATCAGACACAGAAAAAATCAAGTAATTTTATAGTCAAGGACTCATCTTCACAGGCATAGTGACTCAAATTTGTATAGTAAGAGCCTACTTAAAAGTTTTAAATTAATTTTTTTGGTTCTTTATTTGAGATAGGGTTCCCCTATAGCTTTATGGCCTGTCCTGGAATTTAATCCATAGACCATGCTGGCCTCAAAATCAGAGATCACCTGCATCTGTCTCCCAAGTGCTGGGATTAAAAGGAGTCCGCCACCACCTGGCTAAAATTAATTTAACAAGTTCATCTCGCACGTATTTTCACCTTGGGATTTATCCAGGTCCCCAGCCCCGCTGCCCAATACTAAGACTAAACCTACTGTGAATACCAAAAGAAATACTCTATCACTGACTGAGTTATCTCTTCTGCCTCTTTAAAAAACAAAAACAAAAATCAAAAAAAACTTTCTTATTTTGAGGCAGGTTCACAAAGGCTGTGAACCCTTTGTAGTGAAAGCTAGTCACAAACTTATGGTCCTCCTGATTCTTCTCTGGGAGTTGAAACCTGCCATCAGTCTTTTGAAAGAGCACAATACCCATAAAAGAATGTCCTAAATTGAGCCTGGCGGTGATGTCACTGCCTTTAATCCCAGCACTTGGGAGGCAGAGCCAGGTTTGAGTTTGAGGTTAGCCTGGTTACCCAGGAGTTCCAGGACAGCCAGGGGGCTATAAAGAGAAAACCCTGTCTCAAAACACAAAAAGAATATCCGGACTGAAGAGATGGCTCAGCAGTTAAGAGCACTTACTGCTTGCTCTTCCAGAGGACTGGGTTCAATTCCCAGCACACACATGACAGCTCAACCAGTCTGTAACTCCAGTTCCAAGAGATCTGATATCTTCACACCAATGCACATAAAATAAATTATTATTATTTTTTTAAAGAATATCCTAGATTGGTTTGGGATTTTTTTTTTAATTAAACATCTAGATAAGTGGTGGTGGTACACACTTTAATCCTAGAGCTTAGGAGGCAGAGTCAGGTAGAACTCTGTAAATTCAAGGCCAGCCTAGTCTACAGATTGAGTTCCAGGACAGCCAAGGCTACACAGAGACACTGTGTTGAAAAAACCAAAACTGAGTAAATTAATTTAATTAAACATATAATAAATATGCTGATGGCATGATCCTGTGTGAAGAAAATCCTGAAGAATCTACAGAACTAATAGCAATAAGTGGGTTTAGTTAATAAAAGAAACAAGATCCACAAGACTAACAACTATTAGCCAGGCAGTGTGGCACACGCCTTTAACCCAATACTCAGGAGGCAGAGGCAAGTGGATCTCTGTGTGCTCGAGACCAGCCTGGTCTACAAGAGCTAGTACCAGGACAGCCTCCAAAGCCACAAAGAAACCCTGTTTCAAAAACCAAAAAGACTAACAAGTATTAATTTCTATATATTAGAACAGTTTATGACTTTTAAAAAAAAACAAGAAGCTGGGCACGGTAACAAACACTTATAACTCCAGTGTTCCAGAGGCAGAGGATAGTGGGTATCTTTTAGTTGGAGGCTAGCCTGAGACAAGGTCACTTACTACCATAGTAAGTTCCAAGACAGCCAGAGCTACATAGAGATCCTGTCTCAAAAAATAAAAAATAAAGAGAAAGAAAGAAAAAAAGCACTCAGAGGGCTGGAGAAATGGCTCCGTGTTTAAGAGCACTGGCTGCTATTTCAGAAAACCACGGTGTAATCCCTAGCATCTATATGGCAACTCCTAATTGTCTGTAACTCCTGTTCCTCCAATAGACACTCTCCTCTGGCCTCCACAAGTATCAGCCAAGTACATTGTACACAGACATGTAGTCAGAAAAAATATTCATGCATATGAAATAAAATCAGTTTTAAAAATAGTACAAAGCAGCCAGCCATTGATGGCTCACATCTTCAACCCCAGCACTTGGGAGGCAGAGGAAGGGGAATCTCTAAGTTCTGAGGCCAGCCTGGTCTACAGACAGGCTCCAAAGCAATTAAAAAAAAACAAAACAAAACAAAAAAAAAAACCCTGTCTTGAAAAACAACAACAAAAAATTTATAAGAAACTTAAATTATTTATACTGTGCTGAGAATATAAAGCATTTGTCTAGCAATCCTGAGACCCTGGTTTTAATCCCCAGCACCATCTCAAAGAAGGAGGAGAAAATGAGGAGAAGACCCTCACTCAGCAATGAGGGACAACCCAGTGATGCACCCCTTTATTGTACTCACGCCTTTAATCCCAGCACTCGGGAAGCAGAAATAGGCGATCTCGTTGAGTTCTAGGCCAACCTAATCTACAGAGTGAGCTCCAGGACAGCCAGCAATGATACACACACAAAACAAAACTTTTTTTTGTTTGCTCTCAATGTCCAGGAACTCATACTTTAAACCAGGCTGGCCTGGAACTGAGATCCACCTGCCTTTAGGTGTGTACCACCACTGCCCTGAATGGAAACCACTTCTAACAGATTTTAACTGGGGAAAAGGTGCATCATTCTGCCCATAGTCAAAAATAAACTTCCCATCCACACTCATGCAAGCAATTATAATTACATTTTGTGACAGCTAGACAAGGAAGTAGAAGAGGATTTTTTAAGGTGAACAGGAAAGGAGAATGGGGTGAAACTAACTAGAACTCCTTTATATACATGTATGAAGCTGTTAATGGGGAAAAAAGAACAAATGTTACTTTACTTGACAGGCTCCCCCACCACATAGCTAAGATCCCTCATTTGATATTAATCACTAGTTGTGGCTTTCCCCCTTCCAAGGTTGTTTTCCTAACAAACATGCTTCTCCTGCTTAACATTCTTAATTGTCCATGGTAAAAAATTTAAAGGCCCCAATTTGCTCTCTTCCTTCTCCTTCCACAAAAGTCAGGAGTTTATTTAAAAGCCAAAGCCATGGTTAGATATACTTGTCCTTGCAGCTATATGAGTGTCCTAGAGTGACTCCTTTACCTGTAAAACTGGGTCTGCCAATTCTGACTTCCAGAAAACACTACAAGTGCCTATCATATACCAGCCATGTACCAGCTCCTCACTTCCACACACACCCCTTACCTGGTTCTCTTCAGAAGTATGTTTTCATTCAAGACTTCATCAGCCAGGTATAGTAAGTCCCAGCACTCTAGAAGATGGAAGATGAGGCAGGAGAACTACCTCAAGTTCAAGGCAAGGCTAGGCTATAATGTGAGATCTTTTCTCAAAAAAAAAAAAAAAAAAAAAAAAAGTGGGGGTGGGGGGACTCCCAGAAATAAGTGGCACTCACCAGCACTCAGGAGGCAGAGGCAGGTGGATCTCTGTGAGTTTTAGTTCAGCATGTTCTACATAGTTCCAAGACAGCCAAGGCTACATAGAAAGGCCCTCTCTCAAAAAAAGATGAGGAGGGGAAGGGAAGAAAGGGGAGGGGAAAGAATTAAAAAGTCAAGAGCTGCTAGCCCACCACTGGTGGCACATGCCTTTAAATCCCAGCACTCTGAGGCAGAAGCAGGTAGATCTCTGTGAGTTCGAGGCCAGCCTGGTCTATACATAGTGAGTTCCAGGACAGGCTCCAAATCAATAAAGAAAAGCCAAAAGAGAAAGAGCAATAGCTGCTTTCCAAGAGTCCTGTAAGTCATTTAGCATTAGCTTGTACTGAACTACCACAGTATGAAGGAAGACAGGAATTCTGTCATATATTGACCTCTCCAGTATACAGTGCTTCTTAGTTGATTTTGCCAATTATCTTCCCAGGGCGATTAACAAAAAGAAACAAGAAAACTCGACTGAGAGTAACACATATGCTTCAGGAACATACTTAGGAAAAATAAGAAAAGAAACACATATTTATTTTAGGTGGGGTCTCTTCATGAAGCCTGGTCCTGGGGTCACTATGTAGACCAGACTGCCCTCAATCTTACAGCGATCCTCCTCCTGCTTTTGCCTCCAGAGTGCTGGGATTACACACCAGTGGCACCACATTTGGGAGAAGGGATCAAAAAATTTAAGTCACCTATAATTTCACTGTAATACACAACAATTATAATATTTAACACTTTCCTTGCACATTGGGGGACAGGGGGACAGGGGGACATGAATCTCAATAGTAAAGAGTCAAAACTCAAGTTTACAAGACTGTTCAGCAGAAAAAGGAACTTGTTGCCACGCCTAATGACCTGAGTTTGATACTTGGGACTCACATGGTAGAAGGAAAGAATCAATGCAAGTTACTCTCTGTCCTATCACACACATGCTGTAGCACACATACATTAAGACACATGCACAACAATAAAACTACCAGCCAGTGGTGGTAAATGCCTTTAATCCAAGCATTTAGGAGACAGAGCCAAGTGGATCTTGATGAGTTCTAGGCCAGCCTGATCTACAGAGTGAGTTCCAGAACAGCTGGAGCTGCCTCAAAAAATCTAAATAAATAAATATATATCTACATACATTAAACAAATATAAATGGAATTTTTGTGACTGTCCTGGCCTCTCTTAAGCTATGTAACCACTTTAACTATGTTCAAAACTGCATGTGTGTACAAGTTAAAACATGGGGTGCTTTTAAAATATTTTTCCTAAGCCGGGCATTGGTGGTGCACACCTTTAATCCCAGAACTCGGAAGGCAGAGGCAGGTGGATGTCTCTGAGTTTGAGGCCAGCCTGATCTACAGAGCTAGTTCCAGGACAGGCTCCAAAGCAATACAGAGAAACCCTGTCTCGAAGAACTCAAAAAAAAAAAAAAATATTTTTCCTAATTTATTTTTTATGTGTCAGTATTTTACTTCACATGTGTATGCATACCTGGTACTCGTAAAGGTCAGAGAAGGATAATAAATACTATGGAGCTGGAGATATGGATGGTTGTAAGCCACCATGTCAGGGATAGTAATCAAACTTGAGTCCTCTGCAATAACTAGTGTTCTTAACTGCTAAGCTATCTATACACACACACACACACACACACTCACGCTCACTCGCGTGCGCTGGCCCATACACATTTTTTTTTTTAAACAGCGTTTAACTGCAGATCAGGCTGGCCTCAAACTCAAGAGATCCTCCTGCATTTACCACCTAGGTGCCAGACCACCACACCCAGCCCAAACAATGTTTTTAACTGTCATTTTAAAGCATAATATTGTTCTTTGGTCTCCTCAATTCTGCTTCATGGGACACAGATGTAATGACTGGAGCTCTGGTAGCCATCATGGAATCTTAAAGCAGATGCCATATCCTAGAAACAGCAAGGATGCAAGTCCCCACTGGAGTGCAAAGGTACCAACCACACCTACTTAACTCCTATCCTGAAGAATTTGGTGTGAAAGAAGAAATACACACCTAGTTCAAGGCTGTATTATTCTAGAGTTTCTATAAGGGATGTGGGGTGGAGAATTATGGCACATATCCAGGTGGATCTCTGTGAGATGGAGGCCACAATTGTCTTCATAATGCCCTGTTAAAGCAAGGGAAGAAGTCAGGCAGTGGTGGCTCATGCCTTTAATCCCAGAGGCAGGCAGATCTATGTGAGTTCAAGACCAGCCTGATCTACAAAGCTACACAGAGAAACCCTGTCTCAAAAAACCAAGGGAGGGGCTGAGTACCTAGTTCTAGTCCTTACTGACATGTCCTGTTGTTGACAAGAGAACCTAGGTCTCTCATAAAAAGCACAAATGTTTCACTATGTATCAGGTATGCATAAGTCAAAAATGTAAAATTCTAACTTTTTTGGACATCCACAATTTCTTTTTCCATTAGGTATTAACAACATTTGAAGGGAGGGAGTTGGAGGCAGACTCTCCTGTATCCAAGGCTGGCCTCCCTCATACTCAATCTATAGTCGAGGATGACCTTAAACTTGTGATTCTCCTGCCTCCCCTAGGGTTGAGATTACAGGCACTGCAGATCAAACATAGGGCTTCATGCCTGTCAGCCAAGCACTCTATTAACCAACCTACATTACGGTCCTGGTAACAGGGATATTTAAATATTAAAACTATTGAATAATAATCCATCCCTACATCAAAATACCTTAGAGAAAGAAGAGCCAAAGTAGCAGGAAGCCTCATTTAACTCTCTCAGTAAAAGAACCTTGGAAACAATAGTTATTGTTTATATCAGATATAACTGTTCTTAAGAGTTCCTTACTTCATAAAATCATCTTTCATTATTTTTAATTACATTTGTTTGTATACTTGTTTGTTTGTATGTATGTGTATGGCACATCCCAAGGTGCATATGTAGAGGTTTCTCTCCTTCCGCCATTCAGTTCCCAGACTTGGTCCTAAGCACTTTTACCCACTGAGCCATCTTGCCAGCCTAGTGTGCATCATTACTATTATTTATTTCTGGGAACAAACTATCATATTTATTCATGATTTCACAATCTTGGCTGGGTTCAACTGGGTGGAGCATCTGCTACTCTTACCAGTGGTTGCATTTGTGACTGTGTTCAACCAAAACATCAACTAGGACATAAATCCCGTTGAGTCTCTAGAATAGTCAGTCTGGGAACCTATCCCTCTCCACAGACTCACCGCACTCACTTAAGACTCTCAAAGTGCAGCCAGGTGATGGTTGCCAACACCTTTAATCCCAGCACTCCAGAGGCAGAGGCCAGCCTGGTCTACCAGCCTTGTTCCAGGACAGACATGGCTACAGAGAAAAACCCTGTCTTGGAAAAAAACTCCCAAAGTACAAAAGAAAAGACTGCACCCAAACCTAGTCAAGTGTCATTAGTGCTGCCAAACAGGACTAGACAAGACATAACTACACAACAGATTAATTATAAATATGTATGGCCCAATGGGGATACTTATAACAGACACCATCTCTTCCTTCAGTACTTTACAGATAACACCTTGGTGTATATGCAACCCCCCACATACTTTAAGACCTCTGTCTCTAGACAGATTAAATATTATTGCTTGTTTGTCTCTCAACACAGGATTTCTCTATGTAACAGCCCTGGCTGTCCTGGAACTGCTTTCCAGGCTGGTCTAAACTCACAGAGATCTGCTTCTGTCCCCAAATGCTAGGACTAAAGGCATGAGCCACCACACCCAACTCAGATTAAATATTCTTATAAATTTCACCTAGCCTAGTTTGGTGGTGCTGCACACCTTTAATCTCAGCACTAAGGAAGCAGAGGCAGGCAAATCTCTGAGTTTGAAACCAGCCTGGTCTACATATTGAGTTGCAGGACAGCAAGGACCACATAGATCCTGTCTCAAATAATAATAACTATTATTATTATTTCTAATTATTTCTAAGTATTTCTAATAATACTTTCTAATTATGAAAACCTTAAGATTTTGTGGTAATTTTTGTACATAATTTGATAGTTATATCAAACATGAAATACATTAGACTCTCAAGGCTATGTGTACTGAGATGTAGCTCAATGCCACAGTGCTTGTCTAGCATGAAATAGTGTTCTGGGTTCAATCTTTAGCACTGGAAAAAAAATCCCAAATATCAAGAAACAGAAGTTTTATTTTGCCTTAATTTTTGCTAGGCTCCTCTAAAGAATGGGATTAAGAACAAAACCATACAGAATACAATAACAATCTAGTACTTTGTTTCTAATGTAATAGGTTACAGTTAAACTCACAAAACAAACATTACCAAATATGACATACATAAGAAATGAAGCCAGCAAGGTGGCTCCGCACACAAAGGCACTTGCAGCTCTGGCCTGAGTACACTTCTCAGAACACATGTAAAGGCAGAGTAAAAAAAACAACTCTACAAAGATGTCTTTTGCTTTTTACATGCATACAATGGCATAAGGACATCTATATGCATAAGAATGTCTGCACAGACATCAGACATATGTGTACGTACACGTACGTACACACACACACACACACACACACACACACACACACACACACACACACACACACACACCCCTAAAGTTTAAAAAGAAAAATATGTTCTGGCCATGGAGGTGCAAGCCTTCGATCCCAGCAATCTGAAGGCAGAAGCTTGAGGCCAGTCTAATCTACATACTGAGTTTCAGGGCTACATAAGACCCTGTCTCAAAAAAAAAAGGGAAAAAAAAGTAAAAAATAATGGAGAGTGGAGATTATCAAAATACATTGTATATAAGAATCAAACTTGAAAAATTAAATTTAAAATAATTATCTTTTGTAGGCCCTTAAACACTAGATAAACTTTCTATTGCTGACCTACATCCTTAGTACAAGAAACCTATACTACCTAGTAAGTCTCATTTAGAAAGCTTATTAAAATCCTGATCAGAGTTATATTTTTAAAAATTCCACAATACTGACATTTATATGTTTGGGTAATGAAAAATTTTTAAATCATTTTGCCATAACATTTCTACATACAGAGCTTTCCTAAGGAGTTACTGTTCTTTATAATGAAAAACATTCAGTAAAAGCCCTGCTTTGAGCCTGATCTGGTAGCACATGCCTTTAATTCCAAAACTTGGAAGGCATACATAGGTGAATGGATTTCTATGAATTCTGGGTCTTTCTGTCTACATAGCAAGTTCCAAGCCTGCTAGAGATAGTAAGTCACTGGGAGATGAATATAGACCCTGCTTTAACACTCGTGCAAACATTCACACCCAGACAATAAACAAAATTTAAAATAGGTATAATTATTTCTATTTCTTACATGTAAAACAGTATTTCAAATAATTAATCTTTGCCAAGCAATGGTTTATACCTTTAATCCCAGCATTTCATAAGCAGAGATAGTAAATTCAAGGCCACCCAAGGCTATATAGTAAAACCCTACCTCAAAAGCAAACCAAAATAAATTGTTAATATTTTTTTAATTCAGGAAATATTTTACAAAGTATAGATAGATAGATAGATAGATAGATAGATAGATAGATAGACAGATATATATATAGATATATATAGATATATATATAGATATATATATATATATATATAGAGAGAGAGAGAGAGAGAGAGAGAGAGAGAGAGAGAGAGAGAGAGATCCTCCCAAATATTTTTCTGTACACTAAATCAACTTTATAGCTCCTGAAAAGATTTTCCTTAAGCCAACAATGGGACAGGCAGCCTCCCACATTGGTTTGAAGATCTGTCTCTGCACAGAAGGGACCAGAGGTGTAGTTCAAGTGGTTAAGAACTTGCCTACAATGTGTGAGGCCCTGGGTACATCCCCAGCAGGAGAGGGGAAAACTGTAAAGTAAACCATTGCTTGTAAGCAGGTTCAGAAAAATCACATACCTACCCTGAACTATCCCAAAATTCCATCCCATTCCCCAGATATGCCTTGAGCATTTCTATTCTCTAGCTATATATGCCAGAAACTTTCACACCCTCCTCTGCAATGATTAGGACTTCTTCCTTCCCTGGTGCATCTCTAGTAACCTTCCCTTTGCCTCTGCCTTGCCTGTGACATTGCAACAACAGCACATTATCTCTGCCTGTAGGTAGCTTGTCTCTTCATACTTTTTATCATGGTCCTTTTCTAAAATAACCCTGATTAAATTACAGGTGGATCTCCATGAGTTCCAGGCCTGCCTGGTCTACACAGAGTTCCAGGCTAGTCAGAGCTGTAAAACAACACTTAGGAGGTTAAGAGGAAGATTGGGAATTACAGACCAGGCCTCCATTCTAGATCATCTCAAAACAACATAACCAAAACCACAACAACAACCAAACAAATTGTGTTTACTCACCACTTCTCCCCACCCACACCCACCCCCCCCCCTTGTCAATGCCTTAAGAGTCAGCTAGCATTCAGGCTGTGACTATGAATCTGTAACCCATTTAAAATTCCTAAAAGTTGATAACCCTGACTACAGGACAGATCACAAATTCATCAGTCCAAGAACCACTACAGTTTGATCCAATTCCCAATATTAAGCCTCTGCTTCCATTTTCCATCAAGAAAACACTCTAACTTCCCTCTGAAATAATTGTATTACCTCTGCTCTCCCAAACACATACTTTCTTATCACTCTACTTGGTTAAACCTCACCAACCCTTCGGGATTTAATACCAACACTACTTCCAGTAAACCATTCAGACTCCATTTGGCTGGTGACTATTCTCTTGTGTAGATTTGACTACGTAGACTTGATATTCAGCATGTTCTGTGAGTGACATGTGCCAAAGGGAAAAAAAAAAAAAACTAAAATGTCAACAGAGCCAGATGAGGTAGAACATGCCTGTAATCCTAAAAGTTTGGAGGCAGAGGCAGGAAGCACATAACAACTTCAAGGCACATGACAATTTCAATATGGAGACCAGCCTAGTCTACATTCAAATTCCAAGCCAATAACCTATACATAATGACAGTCTGTCTAAAAACAACAAAAACATGAACAAGGGATCAGCAAGATGTCTCAACCAGTAAAAGTGCCTGCCACAAAGCCTGGCCACCTGAATTTGACCCCTAAGTCCCACATGGTAGAAGAACCAGTTCCTGCAAATTGTGCTCTGGGGTGAGTGTATATGTGTCCACACACATACATGTACTTACATATCAATGTAAATAATGTTAATCCACAAAGAATATCTCATTGTTATTAAAAGTGGATAAAAAGCTGGAGAATTGGCTTAGCAGTTAAGAACACTTGTGTTAGATGGTGAAGAACACCTTTAATCCCAGCACTTGGGAGACAGAGGCAGGTGTATCGCACTGAGTTCTAAAACAGCCTTGTCTACAAAGCAAGGAAACCCTCAAGACAAAAAAACAAAAGAAACCAACTTGTTGCTCTACAGAAGACCAGAGTTTGGTTGCCAGTATCCACATGGTGTCTCACAACAATCTATTAACTTCAGTTCTCAGGGATCTGATGCCTTCCTCTGACCTCATTAGGCATGCACATGGTGCAAACATGCAAACAAAACACTCATCCACATAAAATAAAAGCAAAATATTTTAATGCAAAAGTAAACAGAAAGCCTAAGCCATCTCAAATTTGTGTTTTTATACAGCTCCTGTTATCATACAGCAACATAAGCAAAGTGAAACATCTTTTACATGAAGCCTTTTCTAACATATAAGTGTCAAAGAGCTGTGTCATTCCTGTTTCTCTAAAGTTGTACTCTGAAGTCTGTCATATTCTGCAAGAGATCAAGCTTCTAAGCTACAGAGATAGTTCACATATTTAACAGAACATGCTTCCCTTGCAGGTGACCCAAGTTCAATTCCCACACCCATAATGGCAGCTCACAACTGCCTGTAACTATAGGTCCAGGGAATCCAGTACAGCTTTCTGGCCTCTGCAAACACCAGGCACTCACATAGTACATTTACATATATGTAGTCACCCACATAAATACAAAATAAAAATAAGCCAAGAGTAGTGGTTCATGCCTTTAATCCAATACCTCAGAAGGCAGAGGAGGTCAGATCTCAGTGAGTTCATCATGTCCACTTTACTTTTTAATGATTTATCTTCTGAAAATAGTTACTAGGTATAAACATGATAATGAAAAGTTTATGGAAGGAAAAGATTAATCAGTTTGCTAAAACCAACAGATAAAAACAACACCACAAAATATTTAGGGGCCAACAAGATGACTTCGTGGCTAAATGCACTTGCCATCTAGCCTTGAACCCACATGGTAGAAGAGAGCCCACTCTCACAAGTTATCCTCTGACCTTCATGCACAGACTGAGGCATCAATGAGTCCATACACATACATATGTATACACACATATAAACAAAAGTAAAAAAGAAAAAATTTATTAGGGAAACACACCTATTAGAAAGTTTATTCTGTGGCATCAACTTTTTGCCTAAGAGCATCACTTATGAAAAGCCAAAAATTACATCCTATCAAGGATGCCTCACATCTCTCCACCAGAAATGCATGGAGAGAACATATAGTGCTCTGCTTTTTAAAAGGATGTTTGTTTGTTTGTTTTAAGACAGGGTTTCACTGTGTAGCTCTGGTTGGCCTGGAACTTGTTATGTAGATCACACTGATCTAGAACTCAGAGATACACCAGCCTCTGCCTCCCAAGTGCTAGGATCAAAGGTATGCACTACCACAACCAGTTAGATATATGGGAGGGGGTGAGGGGGAAATAATATTACATGTATGAATATTTGCCTGCACTTATGTATGTGTACTTTATAAACTCCCCAATGTGGGTGAGGGAACAAAATCCTTGTACTCTGGAAGAGCTACAAGTCTCTCAACCACACAGCCATCTCTCCAGCCTAATCTAGTGTTCTTTATACCTAAAAACTGACCATATTTATTTTGGAAGGTCAATGAAGTTCTATGAAAGTTCCTTAGTTATAATCCTATATTGACTTAAAAGATGTAAGGGCTGGACAGCCACTACCTGATCAGAAAAACCTGTGGCCCATAGACTAGCCTGTAGCTAGTTTTGTAAAACAGAAAGCAGGTCTTATATATAGCCTTGTAATCAGTTTGGAATTCTGCAAATTGACTGCAAATCTTGAATCATAGAATTAAGCAAGGGAAAATATAATAAATCATCTTAAGAATGAGAAATTAAACTATATAATACTTTTAAATTTTCATGGAAATTCATGTTTATCAACTCAACAAGCAATGTGAAATTGAGACTAAAAACAGTCTCAAATATTAAAAATTCCTAGGAATAAACCAACAGGACAATATTAAACTACAGCACAGCCAAGTTAAAACAACCTCTCCTTACAGAAAAGAGAAGCTGACAATCCCAGATCCAGTTTGCAATTAAATTAAAACATTTTAGTGCCTATTATGAACCAGAGATCAGTAGATACAGATAGATTAGATGACAGCTACTGTATGTGTTATATATAACTTCCATTTATATACTACCATAAAAAGTATTAAAACTTAAGAATTATTGTTTGCTGGTCATGGTCATACATATCTACAATCCCTGATGTGGGAAGCTGAGGAAAGAATATTCAAATTCTAGGCCAGCTCAGGCTACACATTGAATTCAAGGTCAACCTGAGATACATAACAGACCTTATCTTTAAAAACTAAATAAATAAATAAGGAGGAAAGAGAGGAAGAGGAGGAAAGGAAACTAAGGAAAAGAATATCAAAGAATTGCTATCATACACATCACATACTTGTATTATCTCAAAATCTGGAAGAAGACCTTCTATTAAACTGCCCCATACAGTAGTGAAGAACAGTTGTCTATCACTTATTTCAAGTTGGCAGGTATGGCAAATTTTGTTAGAGAAAGAGTCTTACAACAAAGTAACAACAGTTACCAGCACACTGCAATTTTTGCTGATCCCCTGTAAGACACCATCCATTGTTCCTGATTTTTCTGTAACAATAAGACTTGAGTTGTCCCTCCAATAACAGTAAATGTCCTCTGAAAAGTGATTCCGAGCATAAAGCCAGACTCAATAAGAATTGAATACAGTATCTCAGGGATCCTGCCCCTGCCATCTGCTGCTTCAACATTGCCTGTTCACCACATTTGCCATGGCAGACATCAACTCTGATGATATAACAAATATGGTAGAACACTTCCTGGGCTTCCCACTACAACCAGGTGTAGTAGTTAACATTTAATCCCCAAATCCCACAAGCATAATTTACTCTATTTAATCCTGGTCAGCCTGGTCTACATAGTGGGCTGCTGGGTCACAGTGAAACTCCTGTCTTTAAAAAAAAAAAAGACGTTTGTTTAATATTGATAGAATTATAGACCTCTGGAGTATACAATACTCCAGCAGGGATTGGTTTACCAGGATGCAACACTGGTGCTCAGGTAAAGATTATAAGCACTCAAAATAACTAAAGAGTCTTTGTAGTTAAGTAGAAATTTCAGGCAAATTTAAGTTTTCACTGTGATAATTACACTTGACATTTGTACAACAGGAAATTCTTTGTATAGACCTACTTTTAAAATTCTGCGTCAAATGAGTCCTTCAGTTCAAAATATCTGCTTTTAGGTAGTTAACATAAGTTTAATATGATTTTAGTTAATGTAAAACCCACTAACTACATAGTGTATGCCTTTTAAATGTGATAAAATAAAAATTCAGCTAGCTAAAACTATGAAACAATTTGTTTACTTATTAAGAATTCAAAAACAATTAATTGGCAGTGCTTGATCACCTTTTTCCAATCCATAGACAAGTTCAAAAATCCATTCTGTTATAATCAACCTAGTATGCCTTGTTAATCTAGTAGGCCTTGTGTTTCAATATTAAAACCTTTATTCCTGGTACATTTCATAAAGAATATTTAACTTTCAAGGGATGTGATGGGGCATAATTTTATCCCAGGGTTAGAGAGGCAGAGGCACAGAGGTCTCTGAGTTCAATGCCAATCATGGTCTGGATAGTAAGAATCAGGTCTCAAATAAAGAAACAAACAAAGGATATTAACTTTCATTTCTTCAGTGCACTGTATGCAATTCCACATTATTCACTTATGAAAACCTTAATCACATTTATTATACATCAGTTTCACTTTCAGGGTCTTCACTAACAACAGGGTCTTTTCCACATGGATTCTAATATGGTGAAGAGAAGCACAATCAAAAACATTTTTACTTTCCCTTTCACAGATTAGTTTCCATTTACATGTTTCAAAAACAATTTGAAATCCCACTCCCTTCAAAAGATATTTAATTTTTTTTAAAAATTAAAGTTGGAATAGAATTATCACTACATTTTACTTCCCAAAGAATTATCTTTGCTTTTCAGCAAAGAAAAAAAAAATCCAAAACAGAACTGACCCAAACAGTTCCCATAGATTTTTTAGACTACAATGTCATTCTTTGGAAAAATATTTAACTTCTCAAAAGCCCACATTTTTTCATTAATAATAGTCATAAAAATGAAAACAATACAGTGGCAATATCCTGTCTTCCACTTCAGAGTAGTTTTAATAACACAACTGAGTTGTACTAATACAACTGAGTCATGTCAACAGGGAGGCAGGTGTGTGCGTGTACATGGCCCAAGCACTGCAACACTGAGTGCTTGTATGTCTACTCTATCCAAAAGAAAAAAATTTAAATAGAAACCATGTAATAATCTCAAATTAGTGTATAGTAAGGGGTATAAATGTTTTCCTTTTTCTTTTTCAAGAGAGGGTTTGTATGTATAGCCATGGCTATCTTGGAAGTGTTCTCTAGACCAGGCTGGCCTTGAACTCAGAGATCCACCTGCCTCTGCCTCCTGAGTGCTGGGATTAAAAGCATTGGCCACCACGAACCCTTTTATGATACATAAATGTTTTTCAAACAGAAAATGGGAAAGAATTGGAGTAAAACTTTTAACATGATTTAAAACCGTGTTGCTTTTTAAAACAGTATTTGTTTTAAACTGACCAAGTCCAAAGTTCTTAAGACACCACATCCTTCTCCTTTCAGTCAAGGCAGACATAGTATTTTATGCAGACATCGCCTTACAATGTAACAGACGAAATAAACTCTTAACTTTGTATCACAAAGAACCTAATGTAATAATGTATACATCCTCTATACAATGTTTCTCTCAAGATTTCTCACAGCTAGGTAAGAACTGACAGGCAATAAAATATGGAGGCGACTGAAGGCCCAAGAACATTTCATAGTAGGATAGCAAACCTCAAAAAGGTAAAGAGCTTAATGGGTTCCCGAAGCCCAAGCTGCTATGCCTCAGTTAACACTATTTTTACTGCACGAAAAATAAATGAGAGTAAACCAAAGAAATAGCCTATCCATAAATGTGCTGGCTTCTTCCTACAAGTCCCAGCGCACCCTTCCACCACCAACAGTTCAATGAGAATATCATACAATGAAATGAGTAAGCAACACACGCCATTCTGCAACTTTGAAAGACGGTCACAAATCTTCCGCAGCACCCAGAAGAGCCACAATAGCTGAGCAACTAACTCCCTGGCACTAAAACGGGTTCCTTAATTTTTCAAGCAAAGCTGTCTAATAGCCACTCGGTAAAGACACCACTTCTTGACCAGTTCATCCACGGGGGACAGTCCTCCCGTAGGCTTAAAAAACAACCGAAAGCCATTCCCTGGCCAGCTGGAGTTAAAGTTACGAGGCGAGCGACGTTTAAAACTGTCTGCTCCCAGAAACAAAGTGCTCTGGGCCGTCAGCGCCGCGGAACCCGGCGCGTTCCCGAAACTCCTCTGGCTTGCTCACACCTGGGCCCGTGCGATCCCAAGCGCCGGCTGCGGAGCCGGGCGGTGCGGTTCGGGGCGGTGGGGGATGGGGAGGACAGGCTCGAATGGCTTCCTAATGTATCATTAAGGGGCAAAAGCACCGGTCTGGGAGCAAGAAAAGTTAAAGGAGCCGCGAGCTGACAAAGAGCGCCGGCCGCTGCATTGGGACCACCCGGCTGCGGCGTTTGACAGCTCGGTTCCCGGCGCCCACAGCTTGGTGGCTCCGAGCGGCCGGGCCGGGCAGCAAGCTGGGCGTGCTCGGCGGGGCGTGTGCGGACGCCGGGCTAGGCCCTGGGGAAGCCGCCGGGCGGTTCTCCCAGAAGCGAGGCCGAACTCCAAAGTAAAGTGCGCGGCGCGGCCGGCGGGACCTGCGCGGGCGCCGCCGAACCGGGCCGCGCCTGGGCCGCCCCGCCCCCACCGGGCCGGGGGCCTGACAGCTCCGGGCCGCGCCGCCGCTGGCCGCCCGCCTGGCTCCCTCGCGCTCAACTTACTTCTTTCTGGCTCTCTGGAAAGGGGAAGCGCCATCTTTGCGAGGCCGGCCCCGAGGTCTTTTGTCTGCGGCTGCGGGGCTCGGGGCCGGGGCTCCGGGCTCCTCGGGGGGTGCAGGCGGCGGCTGCTGCTGCTCCGCGCTCCGGTCCTCCTCCGACGACATCCTAGTCACCAGGAAAGACACATGGATCCCGGTCCTCCTCCTGGGGGGCTCCTCCCGCCGCAGCGGCCGCAGCCGCCGCCGCTGCTGCTGCTCGAGTTGCTCCTCCCCGGCTCAGCCTCTCGCATTTCCCGCAGCCCGGGGAGCAGCAGCAGCAGCAGGTACCGGGAGAGGCGGCAACATGGAGCTAGCAGGACACGCACTCACACACATCGGCGCGGGCGCGCGCACTCCGCGCGCAGGGGCCGGCGGGGGGCGGCGGGCGGGCGGGCGGGGCGGGCGGGGCGGGGCGCCGGGGACGGGGACGGCGGGGCCGGGCCGGAGGGCGGCGCCGAGCGGGGCGGGGAGGGGCGCGACGCGAGGGGCGCGGGCCCGGGGCGGCCGCAGGGGTCTCCGCCCGGCCCCTCCCCCAGGCCGCCCGCGGCGGGAGGAGAAAGGGCCGCGGAGGGGGCGGCGGGGCGGCGACAGCCACCCCTCCCCCGCGCCGTCAGCCCGTCAGGCCCACGCCGCGGCGAAGTTTTGACAGCTGCTCCAGTTGTTGTGGTGGGTTCCGGGGTGGCGCGAGCGCCGGCCCCTCAGCCGCGCGCTGGCGGTCGCTCCCTCACACACTGCTCGCTCACAGCGTTCCCTGTGGCTGGCTCCCTCACACGGCTGGCTCTCGCCATTCCCTAGGCTCGCTGGCGACTGCTCCCTCACACTCGCTTCTCTCTCTCACGCTAGCTTTCGGCTCCATCAAGCCTGGCTCCCTCACGCTGGGTTCCCTCGCGCTCGCGCGCTCGCTCTCCCGGGGCGGCAGGGGAGGAAGTTTTGCGGCTGTGCGTTCGCCACACAAACAGCACACGCACACGGCCGTGGCAGTCGCGCGAGGCCCGCGCCCAGGTCCCTCGGGGCGACCCGCACCACAGACCTCTCAAACTCGCCGCCGGCTCGCCCACACACAGGCGCCTCCCGCCCCCGCCCCCCGCGCGCTGCTGCCACTCACGGGGCTGGCTCCGCGCATGCGCCGCGCAGCCTGGCCGCCGCCGCTGACCTCACCGCCCCTCCCCCGCCCGCTCTGACGCGGCGGCGGCTGCAACTCGGGCTCTGGCGGGCGCTAAGCTGCGGACCGGGTATCCCGGATCAGGGTCGGGCCTGCCCCGGGTGGGGAGCGCTGTAAACACTGCGGAGCGTGCACCCGCGTGCCGTGCGCGCACGTGCGTCCGCGACCCCCCGCGGGCGTGGGCCGCCCCGGGCCTCCCGGAGTCCCACGCAGGCTTCCCCGGTGCGGCGCGGCCATAGCAGGACGACGTGAGAGCTCAACTCCAGCTGTAGTTCGACGTCATGTTTTAAACACTGAGCCCGGGAGGCTGCTTGACAAAAAGCCAAGCGGGCAGGTTGGGAGGAATAAAAGGTGTCTACACGGACAGAAATTTATCAGCGTGCACGTTATGTGTGATAAGAGAGATAAAAATGGGAATACTGCTAAGCTGTCTTCCATTTTTAAAAAAAAAATCCATAAAAATGAGGCCAGAATTCGCCTAAACCGAATGCCTGGTGTGGAAATCTCTAGGACACCGCTCTACTCGACGCTTCCTTTCTACTGTTGTTTGACGAGTGCGAGTGGGAAATAGTATTTGATGGAAAACCAGATCACATTGTGAAAGGCTTGGGGTAGATTGTCCCTCGCTGAGCACTGCACAGAGCCCGGAATCCCAGTTTCGATGGTACGCAAGAATACACTTGCTTCCAGAGATTCGGTTCACCTTTTCTGCCACAGTAGCCAGGTTATTAACATTAAACTGGGCTTCCCATCTGATTCAAACTTTAGTGACTCAGAGTATATTCCAGGTGAAAGAACAGGTTTTTTTGTTGTTGTTGTTTTGGAGTTTTGTTTTGTTTTTTTTTTTTTTGGTTTGTTTTTTGGGGTTTTGTTTGTTTGTTTTTTGGTTTTGCTTTTGTTGTTGTTTTCGATGGCTGAAAAAGAAATTGAGTCGTTGAGTCATTTGAATTTCTTCAGGGTTTAATCTCTGTGGGCCTTTTCAGCTTTTTTGTATGTACAGTCAAAGGAAGCTTGGAGAAGGGAAGAAGGTTGTCGTGATAAAGGTAAGTCCCAAATCAAAAGGAAAGAAATACGATGTACTGTGACATTTAACTATTAAATAAAAATATAAAAGACGCCTTTTTTCGTTTTCTTCTACACATTTTGCTTTAAGTAAATGCTTTTCAGAAATTGGGGTTTCTAGACAAATGGCTTTTTTAATTTATTTATTATTGTGGTAATATACAGTGAACTCCGGGTTTCCCACATGCTTAAGCAAGCTCTCTACCACTGAGTTAGAGCCCTAGACCCGAATCTTTCTTAAAGGTTTATTTATGTGTATGTATAAGTTTATGTGCGCCATGTATGTCCGTGGTATCCAATCTCCTAGAACTGGAGTTACAGACACTGGTGAGCTGCCATGTGAGTAGCAGAAACCAACTCCAGTCCTCTGTAAGAACGACCGCCCGTAACTGCTGAGCCGGCTCTCCAGTTCCTGGACCTGGGTTTTAAATGTAAGCTTTTCAAATAAAGCTGCTTAATTTTGATACTAGACTAGCAATAGTTTTTACCTTAAAAAAAATTAAAATGTTACATTGTTGTTGTTAATAGAACTGACACGGAGCTGGGTATGGTGACTCAACCTTTCATTTCAGCACTGGGAAGGCAGAAGCAGGTGGATCTCTATGAGTTTGAGGCCAGCACATGAAGTAGGTAAGACAGCCAAGGCTCCATAGTGAGAACCCTGTTTGTTGTTTAAAAGCTGGGTGGTGGTGCATGCTTTTAGTTTCAGCACTGGGAAGCAGAGGCAACCTTGTCTCACAAAACCAATAATAATAATAATAATAATAGAAATTTGAAGTAGGAGTGAAGTAATTCACAAATTAAAGCAAAGGAACAAGTGGATAATAGAACTTAAAAATTAATTTAAAAATTGTAAAATATAGCTCAAAAATAAATAGGCTTCATGTTATAAACTTATAACCCAGTACTTGGTGGGGAGGGGAAGATGTAGTTCAAGGACATCTGGAGTTATGTAGTAGATAGGAAGCCAGCCTTGGCTACAAAAAAACAACCTTATCTCAAAATAATAATACAGAGGCTGAAGAGATGGTTCAGCATTTAAAATCTTGTGCTGCTCTTGTAAAGGGTTTCAGTTCCATTCCTGACACCCAGATGAGCACTCTGGAGGAATCCAACACCTTAGGCTTCATGCACACATGCACATATACATACTATTTATTTATTTGTTTGTTTGTTTGTTTATTTATTTAGGCATTTAGAGACAGGCTTTTTCTATATAGCTCTGGCTGTCCTGGAATTCATTCTGAGTGCTGGGATTAAAGGTGTGAACCACCTCCACCAGGCACACATACAAATCTTAAAAAGATAAGAGGTAAGGGTGGATAGTCAACTCATTGGTTAAGAGCTGCTGCTGCTCTTCCAGAGGACCCATATTCAATCTAGCATCCACGTGAAGGCTCACAACTGTCTGTAACTTCAGTTCCAGGGAATCTGTCACCCTCTTCTGGCCTCCATGAACAGCAGGCACACACATGATGCATAGACAAACATGCACCAAAACATCATATATACAATTTTTTATTAAACAAATTCAAAAATACAAGATTCAGAATTATAATCTCGGTTATATTTGCTTGTCTTGAATACACATGTCTCAGCAGAAACATCATCCCCCAAAATACAGATGCTTTGCACAATTGACCATAGTTCTTATTGTTGAAAAACATGAAATTTTCTATGTAGTCTCTATTTTTACATGATTTACAACAAATACAATTTTGGGGGGAATAGAGAAAATTTGTTTGTTTATTTGTTTTTCAAATATTAGTCCCCTGTACTGAGACTAGAATACTCATTTCTTCTCTTTTGTGAGTGTCACATGCACAAAGCTATAAATCAGCATAGTGTTTTGTTTTGTTTGAGACACAACCTTGATATCTAGCCCAAGTAGAGTTCTAGAAGTCCATGTTTCTAAACTTGTCTTGAATTCCTGATTCCTGGCAGGACATACATTACAAATCATTAGTAATGGAGAGTTCAAGGAAATAGAACAGACCTGGAACAGAGTACGGTAAAGGGTGTAGAGATCTGAGCAGCAATGCTTCTAGAAGGATGAAGGGTAAAAGATAATGAAGATAAGGTACTGACTTTAAATCTTTGTTCTTGTAGCTATTGTAAGCATACAGGAAGTCAAGGGCTGTTTTTGTTACTGTTTTTATTTGTCTTGAAGACAGAATCTCAATATGTAGCCCTAGATGGCCTGTATCTCCTATGTAGACTAGGCCTGCCTCAAGTGCAAGAGATCCTCCTATCAGGATCTGTCTTAAGAGGACTAATAGTAGATTCATTAGCATAAAGTTGCCATGGCCAAACAGATAACATATTACCCAAGATGCTGATAAAGTTGCTATGGTTTAAATATAAAATGACCACCCAAAGCCCATGTATTAAAGACTTGCTCCCCAATACAATGTTCAGAGGTCAGGGCTTTGGAAAAGTAACTGGACACATGCCTTGTTGGACTCAGACTTGGATAGCGTTATTGGAGGTGATGAAACTTAGAATGGGGTGTTGGCTAGAGTAAGTCACTGGGGCACGCCTGAAAGGATATTTTGACCCTCTCCTCCTCTCTCTGCTCCATCTGTCCTGTGAAAGTTTTTCCTCATCACAGGCCCACAGCAAGGAAGCCAGCCAGCCATGAACTAACATTCCAAAATTGAGAGCCTAAATAAATACACATCCCTTAAATTGTTACCAAATATTTTTTTACATTGTGGAAAAAAAGTGACTGACTCAAAAATATTTGAGGAATTTAGTCTGTACAATAAAAAGTTTTCCATATCAGTCATGTACCTTTCTATGACCAGAATGGCAAAAATCCAGAAAGTACTGTTTTCTCAAAGTGAACCATCAGAAAAACAAAAAGGAAGCTGGGTGTAGTAGCACCATACAACTTTTCTGCATAATTAGGCCAGATATCATAATATGTGCCTCTAATCCCAGCACTCGTGAGGCAGAGGCAGACAGATCTCTGTGAGTTCGAAGCCAAACTAGTCTACAGTGTGAGTTCCAGGACAGGCTCCAAAGCCACAGAGAGACCCTGTCTCAAAATTAAATAAATAAATAATTTAAAAAAAAATATATATATATATACATACATACATACATACATACATACATACATACATATCAGGCTGGGTGGTGGTGACACACATCTGTAGTCCCAGCACTTAGGAGGCAGAGGCACACAAATTTCAGTGAGTTGAGACAAGTTGAGACCAAAGTTACAGAGAAACCCTGTCTTGAAAAACAAAAAAACGTGTGTGTGTGTGTGTGTGTGTGTGTGTGTGTGTGTGTGTGTGTGTGTGTGTGTGTGGTATGAAATAACTATAGCAACCACCTCTAAAGAACTGCATTACAGTGGTCTTACCTTTTTTTCTTTTTCTTTTTCTTTTTGCTTTTCAAAACAGGCTTTCTCTGTGTAATAGCTCAAGCTGTCCTGGAACTAGCTCTGTAAACCAGGCTGTCCTCAGACTCACAGAGATCCCCTTGCCTCTGCCTCCCAAGTGCTGGGATTAAAAACATGCAACACCACCATCTGGATAGGTCTTTTCTGTGTTTTTCTAAAATACTGCACTCTTTCAGGGCACAGCTAGTACACTCTTAATCATACACAAATAATATATACATATATATTTTATGTGTTGGAGTACAGGGGAAAGTACATTACTGGCCAAAAAAAAAAAAAAAAAAAAATCTCAGGAAGGGATAAGCAAGAGTGATTCTCCAAGAACAGTGACTCCATACAAATTCATAGTTCAGATCCATTCTTTCCAATTGATGACCTACAAATGCCACTGAGTGTTTTTGGTAAGAGTGCAATCTTTGCTATTAGTGACTCTGAAAACATCCATACCACTCTCTAGGGGTCCATGATGACTGTTGTCCTGTTTTTCCATGAATGCTGAGTCTTAAGTTCTTTGGGGTTGTTTATTCTGGCCTTGTTTGCTTTGCAGTCAAGGCTAAAGATAAAAAGGAGGGCTTTGTGCATATTAGGCAATTGTCCACCACTGAACTACATCCCCAACTTGGTTTGGAAAATTAAATAGTATATCTTTTTGGTTTTGGTGTTTTTAACTGTTAACATTGCACTTTTCTGGGAATGTAGCTCAATGGTAGAACCTTTATGCAACATGTACCAAGGTTGATTCCCATCACTGGAAAAAAATACATTATATGTGTTACTTTGTATAGGATATGTCAGTAATGTATACCATATGTCTATGTGTTGGGAAAGTTAAAGGAAAAAACAGAAAACAAACTAAATAGAACAATCATCTTCAAAAGGGGCTGGGCTGGAAATATGGCTCCGTGGTTAAGAGCAGGGACTATTCTTGCAGAGCAATGGGGTTTGATCAGCATCCATATTGGCAGCTCTTGATTGCTTTTGACCCTAGATCTATAAGATCTGATGCCCTCTTTTGTCCTCTAAGGACACTAAGCACACATGTGTCGTACAGACATACAAGTAGCCAAATACTTATTACACAAAATTTAAAAATTAGAAATCTTTTTGTGTATGTGTGAGAAAGACAGGGTCTCATCATATAGCTGTGTTTGTCCTAGGACTTGCTATGTAGATCACACTGGCCTAGAACTCAGAGATCTGCCTGCTTTTGCCTCCCGTAGTTGTGTACTACCACATGATGAACCAGCCTTCCTCTAATTTATGCTTAAAAGCCATTTTATAATAAAGACAAACTATGTTCACTCCTGTTTGTGATTAAATCTCAGTTTCTCAAGGATTGGGCTATGCCCAGTCTGTAACCTTAACTACAAATGGTTCTGTACACCTGTTCTAGGAAACGGCAACAATATCTTTGTTTCAAAGTTATAATAACCATCTTGCAACCTTACCTTTGTTGAAAATGTTATTATGATTGTTATGACTACCTTGTTAGGACCATCTTGCAATCATGTCTTTGTTTTAAGAGGTCATTATGCCTAATTTGTTAGGTTTATGTTCTGCTCTAATAACCCTGCCTATTTTGCCAGCCAAATCCCTCATTTAGAAATCCCTTACACCCAAGCTATAAAAATACTGTCTTCATCATGTCCCATGTCCAATGATGACCTCTTGAACCCCATCTTAGGGGGAGGTAGCCTATGCATGCAAATAAAAAAGTTTGCTTTAACTCAGGCAGTGGTGGCACAAAACTTTAATTCCAGCACTAGGGAGACAGAAGCAGGTGGGTCTCTCTGAGTTCAAGGTCAGCCTGGTCTACAGAGTGAGTTCCAAGACAACCTATTATACAGAGAAACTCTGTCTTGACAAAACAGCAACAAAAACATACATCCATTGTAAACCACATATAAAACCATCCATATAAAACCATCCATATATCAAACCCGACAGACTAATAATAAACAAACATAAGGCAGAGGCACCTTTGTTGTGTTTTGGAAATAAGGTATCACATATCCCAGGCTTTCCTGAACTTGCCATGTAGCTAACTGGCCTTAATGTGTCTGTGAGATTTGGTGGAGGGGTAGAAAACATCCCAGTAGACAGCTATGACCAGAAGGTAACCTGGAAATACTGCCAGCAAGTGCCCTACAATAGAAGTTGTAGGCTGTGACTACTCTAGAAAGGGTCTCATTCTTTGAGTGTGTGTGTGTGTGTGTGTGTGTGTGTGTGTGTGTGTGTGTGTGTGTGTGTGTGTGTGTGTGTTTTTGGAGACTGGGTTCTCTGTGGCTTTGGAAGCTGTCCTGGAACTAGCTCTTGTTGATCAGACTGGTTTCAAACTCACAGAGAGCCACCTGCCTCTGCCTCTCAAGTGCTGGGACTAAAGGCCTGGCTAAGGGTCTCATTCTTTGCTCTTCCTCTCATATATGCATTCCTAGGTTTGCCTCCTTTCTAAACTTGGAAGACTGCTATGTTAGATTCATCCAGTGCCACAACAAAGTACCACAATCCAAGCAACTTAAGACAATACCAATACTAATACTCATTATTTTGGAGGTCAGAGGTCAACAGTAAATGTTGATGACACAACTAGTTCCTTCTAGTAGATACTGAAGAAAAACCTCCAACCTTTCACCAATCTCTACCCTCATCATCACATGGCCTTCCCTGGGCATCTCTCTATCGTTGTCTTCTCCTTTCCCTGTATTTGTGTCTTCTTTCCTCATAGGAAACCAGGCTTGTTGGACTAAAGACTCTCAGTAATCTAGTATGTTTTCATCTAGTTAATAGCATATGCAAAGCATGTTATTAAAAAAAAAAAAAAGAGGGATCATCCATAAGATATGACTTGGAGTCACACCATTCATCCCAGTGTAACCACCAACCACCCTTCACACCAGATCAAAAACATATTATTAATAGGGTTAAAGGTATCAAACACCTGGGTTCAGACCCTGCACAGACCCTTTACATATCTTTGTGTGCAATGTATATAGTTAGGAAATATATCAAGCCCGACAGACTAATAATAAACAAACATAAGGCAGGGGCACCTTTGTTGTGTTTTGGAAATAAGGTATCACATATCCCAGGCTTTCCTGAACTTGCCATGTAGCTAACTGGCCTTAAACTCTCAATCTTCCTATTCCCCACCTCCTAAATTCTCAGCCCACAGCCTTCACCACCACCCTAGGACACATCCTGATAGGAAAAAAAAATTATTTTATATCCAATCTACTTTTCAGAGGAAAGAATAGCCCCTTCAAACTAAATTGAGACAAGCTGTTGTGGCTCACACTTTTTAATCCAAGAATGAGGCAGAGGCAGGAGGCTCTCTGTGAGTTTGAGGCCAGCCTGATCTATATAGTGAGTTCCAGGACAGCCTTAGGTATATAGTGAGACACTGTCTTGGAAAAATCAACAACAAAAAAAGAAAGAAAAAATAATAAAAGAAATAAAATTGCTATTTGGCAATACTTTGGTTAGTTTGACAAAACAAAAACACAGAGTGGGGATCTAGGGTAGTTGGTACAATGCTTAGTTCAAGTATCTGAGACCCTGGGTTTGATTTCCTGCACCAAATAAGAAATAAGGTTTTTGGTTTGGGGATTTATTTTTTTCTTTTTGTTTTTGTTTTTTTGTTGTTGTTATTGTTGTTTTTATTGTTTTGTTTTGTTTTGTTTTAGACAGGGTTTCTCTGGGTAGCTTTGGGGCCTATCATGGAACTTGTTCTGTAGACCAGAATGGCTTCAAACTCACCACTTTTGAGTGCCACCACTGCTGGCTTGTACAACCACTGCTGGCTGAATAAGTTTTTAAAAAGTCTATTGGAGCCTGTTTTACGAGACTGTCTTAGGAGTCAAAGACTCCGTTTTGGTTGGTTTTGGAGGTTGTCCTAGAACTAGCTCTTGTAGTTCCAGGTCAGCCTGATCTACAGAGCTAGTTCCAGGACAGCTAGGGCTACACAGAGAAACCCTGTGTCGAAAAGTCAAACAAAAATACTGCAACCTGGCTGGGCAGTGGTGGAACTTGCCCTTAATCCCAGCACTCAGGAGGCAGAGGCAGGTGGTTCTCAATGAGTTCAAGACCAGCCTGGTCTACAGAGTGAGTTCCAGGACAGGCTCCAAAGCTATACAGAGAAACAGAGAGACCCTGTATCAAAAAACAAACAAACAAAAACAAAAAAACAAAACAAACAAAAAAAAACAAAGAAAGAAAAGAAAATACTGCATTTTATCACATACTATATAGAGCCCAGTATGAAGTGTTTCACTCTGTTTCCAATGCTATGGCATTATAGTCACAAGCATGTATGTTCTATGTTCAAAAGCCAGGCTGCAGAGAAACTGACAGATACAGAGCTGTCAGAAATGACGGGGGCTGAAGGTATGGCTCAGCAGCTAAAAATACTTGCTGCTCTTCTAGAGGACTGGAGTTCAGTTCCCAATACCACATCAAGCAGCCAACCACTGCCAGTAACCCCAGCCCAAGGAGATAGGAGATCGATCCAATACCATTTTTAGACCTCTGTAGACACTGGCACCCGTGTGTGTGTGTGTGTGTGTGTGTGTGTGTGTGTGTGTGTGTGTGTTGCCTTGAGTTCATTGCCCTTTGACATTTTTTAATATTCTTTCTTAATTTAAATGTTTTATGAGTATTGGAGTTTTGCCTGCATAAGCCAAAAGAGGATGTCAGATCCTCTGGAACTGGAGTTATAGATGGTTGTGAGCTCCCATGGGGGTGCTGAAAATTGAACCTAGGTTCTCTAGAAGAACAGCCAGTGCTCTTAACTGATGAGCCATCTCTCTACCCACTACCCTTGTTTTGTTTTCAAATAAGATCAGAGTGAACTGATCTTGGTTCTTATTTAGGATTTAACTTACTATTTTGTCTGTATAAGTATTTTGCCTGCATATATGTATGTGCACCATGTGGGTGCCTGAGGAGGTCAGAAGACAGCATAGAATCCCCTGGAACAGTTGTGAGCTGCCATGTGGTATCAGGGAAATTAACCCAGGTCCCTTGGAAGGGCAGTCAGTGCTCTTAACCAGTGAGCCAGCTAACTCTCCAGCCCAGTCCTTTCACTTTCAGTTGATTTCAGTTATAGCTCTGAAATTTTTACTCTCGACATCTTCTGTGACATGATCCCATGTGAGGTCATAATCCTTGGTTTAAGAAGCTGGGGTCTGAGGAGATGGAATGGCCTATTGGGTGAAGGGACTTTCAACCAAACCTGATGACACACATTTTTGACAAACAAAAAGACCAAAAAAGATGAAGAAGAAAAGAAGAAAAGAAAAAAAAAAATAACAAAAAACTGGGCATGCTTGCATTCTCCTATAATCCAGTACTTTGGAGTTGGAAGCAAGAGATTAGAAGTTTAAGATTATCTTCAACTACCTAACAAGTTGGAGGCCTGTGCTATATGAGACTTTGTCAAAATTTAGAGAAAGAGAGAAGAAAGAAGGAAAAAAATTGAGTTTTATTTTATGATGTAGGTTTTGCCTACACATGTCTGGACATGGGATCCCCTGAAACTGGAGTTAAAGACAGTTGTGAGCAGCCATGTGGGTGCTAGGAACACAACCAGTCCTCTGTAAGAGCAACAAGTATCATTAACTGTTGAACCATCTGTCCAGTTCCAGGTATTTGTATATTTGCTTTAAAGAGGAGAAAACAGGGCTGCAGAGATGCCTCAGTGGTCAAGAGCGAGTCCCAGCACCTGCATCAGGCAGCTTGCAACTACCTGTAACTCAGCTCCAAGGGGATCTGACACTGTTGGACCTGTTTAAAAAGTTGTCATACTTACCTGGCAGGGAAGATACATGACCTCAAGTATCTCCTGAGTGAGGCTCATCCATTTCACTGGAGATATGCTGAATCCTGGGACTTGCCCTATGTTCAAGCTCTCCCTGTTTACAAAGAAACAGAAAAGTTGTTCACAGTCTGCAGATAATATCTCCTTAAAAACATTCTTTGACCTAAGATAATGTTGAAAGGAAAAGGATTACCCTCCCCAAAAAAGATATATGTAATGTTTATATAATCCATTTTTGTAAAATTGTGACTATCATTATTCATGCATATACTATTCATAAAGTAGCAGTGTTCATGAAGCAGACCATGAGGATGGGGTCAAAGTCCAAGTGATACAGTACTTGCTTGGAACTCATGAGACCCTGGATAAGACACCAGCAGGAGGTAGAAGTAAAATGAGCAGAAGTTCAAGATCACCTTATGCTGTCTCAAAAAGAAAGAGGGTGAGGAGGGGACTATGACAAAGAGCTGGGCCTACCTGCTCAAAAGCAAGAATGCCAAGTTTTCCAGGCCAGTCTTGCCTACAGTTTGAGATCTTATCATAAAATAATCAGTTGGGTGGTGGTGGTCCACACCTTTGATCCCAGCATTCAGGAGGCACAGGTAGGCAGATCTCTGTGAGTTCAAGGCCAGCCTGGTCTACAGAGTGAGTTCCAGAACAGGCTCCAAAGCTACAGAGAAATCATCTTGAAAAACAAAAACAAACAAACACACAAAACCAGTCAGAACCTGAAGGATGGTTCAGTGGGTAAAAGGGCTTGTCACCAGGTCTGATGACCTGAGTGCAATCCCCATGTCCCACATGGATAAAGGAGAAAACCAACTCCCACAAAACACAAGTTGTGCTCAGATCTTCATACACACATAGACACAAACAAAATAAAAATATAAATGTAAGCTGGACAGTGGTGGTGTATGACTTTAATCCTAGTACTCAGGAAGCAGAAGCAGAGGGATGCAGATCTCTGTGAGTTTGAGGCCAGCCTGGTCTACAGAGTGAGTACTAGGACAGCTGAGGCACACAGCTGAGTACACAGAGAAATCCTATCTCGGAAATAAACAAACAAACAAATTCATTAATTAATAAATAGATCCAAAACAAACATACATACATACATACATACATACATACATACATACATACATACATAAATGTAAGGAAAAAACAACCTAGCTAATTGTGATGGGGCTTGGTGATACCTATCTAGAACCCCAGTGCTCAACAGTTGATGTAGGAGAACCTAGAGTTCCAGGTTGTTCTAGTCTGCTTTTTTTGTTGCTGTGATAAAACACTCTGACCAAAAACAACTTCAGAAGGAAAGGGTTCATTTGGCTAATACTTCCAGGTTACAATCCAACATTGAGGAAAGTCAGAGAAGGAACTCAAGCAAGTAACTGAAGCATATACCATAGAGGGAGGTTGATGACTGACTAGCTCACTGTTTTCTTTCTTATATAACCCATGCCCACCAGTATAGAGATGGTATTGCCCATAAAGGGCGACGCATCTCCTACCCCCAGTCATCATCAATTAAAGATGATATCTCACAGACATTGCCATAGAAAAGTCTGATCTAGGCAATTCTTCCTTTGAGTCTCACTCTCTCTAGATGACTGTAGATTGTTATCAAGTTGACAGTAAAAGAACAAATAACATAAGCCAGACACACCTTGAATCCCAGCAAGAGGAAGGCAAATGTAGTTGGATCTCTGTGAGATAGAGGCCAGCCTAGTCTACATAGTGAGTTCCAGGACAGCCAGGACTATGTAAAAAGACCCTATATCAAAATATAAAAAAAAACAAAAACCCAGCAACAACGTAAAGAACCTCATTTAATAAGGCCAACCTAACCTACATCAGACCCTGTCACAAGGGAAAAAAATAAATGATAATTACATCTGTGTGGGGTTTCTAAATGACCTTTATTTCCTATGCACTAGGCATTTTTGTTTTCTTTTTGTTTGTGTCATTTCTTTTGTTTTTTTGTTTTTGTTTTTTGTTTGTTTGTTTGTAAGACAGGTATTGAAATATAGCCCAGCACTCTGGAGAGCCAAGCAGGTAACTCTCTGTAAATTCATGGCTAACCAGTTCTAGTCTAGTCATGATACCTAATGAGATACTATCCCTAAATAAATAAATAAAAAGAGAAAGAAGGCCTTGTCTGACCCTGGATTTGCAGTCCTCCTGCCTCACCCTACTGAGTTGCTGGGATTACAAGTGTGAGCCACCAAATCTGGTTTCTTTCCATTTTACGGTATTTATTTGTTAAGTTCTGTGTATGTGTGTGCGTCTGTGTGGAGATATGTGCACATGTCATCTGCAGGTGCCCCAAGACCAAAGGTCTTATTAGATCCATTGGAACTGGGAGTAGAGGCAGTTGTTAGCCACTCGATGCTATATGCGGGTTCCCAGAACCAAAGTCAGGTCCTCCATAAGAGCAAGGAACCACCTCTCCAGGCCCTTGGCCTGTTTTAATTTTTAGAATGATTTTAGTTTTACAAAACAGTCATGTTTTTTTTTTTTTTAAAAAAAAAAAAAATGTTTTTCTCTCCATAAAATGACCTGCTCATTGAATTTTACATCCATTCTGATATTTTTCCCTTTCCTTTTCCTGGCTCTTTGATGACAATATTCACCATCCTACCTGGGTTCATATGCCACCATTCCATCACAATTCATGCTGCTGTAGTTTCCAAGGTCTGTTTCTTTCAGGGACAACTGCCAGTAAATATGAAAAATGGATGGCATTTTTGTGAATTTCCTCCTACCTCAACTGACAGATTCATCTTCATACCAGGCACTCCCCGTTACAACTGTCAAAGGCTAGGTTTATTCTCTACAAATGTGTTTCAAGTTTCCAAATCCTGTCCGTGCATTTCAGCTAGCACTGGTCACTAGCACTGGACATTCAAGAAGTGTTTGGTAGCTGGGCAGTGGTGGCACACACCTTTAATCCCAGCACATGGTGTTAAGATAAATAGAAAGAGGAACCTTGGCAGATTCCATGCCAGGCAAGGGTGACCTAGGCAGAGGGACAAACATGCCAGGCTGACAGAGCCTAAGTGAGAAGTTTTATTAGAAAGGGAAGGTGGGAGAGGAGGAAAGAGAATAGAGACAAAGCAACACAGAGAAAGAAGACAGAGGAGAAGAGGGAGACAGGAAAAGTCCTGTCTGCCCCAGGGGAACAACAGAAAAGAGAGCAGGAGAGAGTCTAAGTGAGGAGGGTGGAAGGGTGGGTGGTGGTCTTTCTTTTAAAGGGGTCCTTTGCACCTACATACAGACTATGCAACCATGGAACCCTGGGCTGACCAGGCTTCTGCCTGAGTGCATTCTGCCAGGTGACAGGGCAGTCCAGCATAATGCCTGAATCCTTACACTGGAGGGGTGGGGGGTGGGGTAAAGGCAGGAGGATCTCTGTGTGTTCGAGATCAGCCTGGTCTACGGAGTGAGTTCCAGGACAGGCTCCAAAGCTACACAGAGAAACCCTGTCTCAAAAATAAAACAAAGTGTTTGTTAGACTACATTATAAATCTTAATACCCCACCAAATCCAGCAGGAATAAAGGGTGGGGGAGGACAGAGAGAGATTTTAATTCTTTGAGTCCAGTAGCTTTTTGTTGTTGCTGCTTAGCTGTTTTGAGATAGGTTATCTGACTAACCTGGAACTTACTAGACCAGGCTAGCTTTGAGCTCATAGAGATCCTACTGCCACTGTCTCCCAAGGGCTGGGATTATAGGAGTGCAGTACCATAACTGGCTTTGCAAATTTTGATTAGTTTTGCTTTGTTTTTTTGAATCAGAGTCTCACTATGTAGACCAGGCTGACCTGAAACTCACTATGTAGACTAGACTGACTTCAAAAGACAAGAGATCTACTTGTCTTTGCCTCCCAAATGCTGAAATACAAGGCATGGGCCACCATCCCTAGCTTTAAAAAAAAAAAAAAAAAAAAAAAAGATTTAAAAGATATTATGAATATATGGGTGCAGAAATATACAAATGAATACAGGTGCTGGCAGAGGCCAGAGGTGTTGGGTTCCCTGAAGCTTGAGATATAGGTAGTTGTAAGTTACCCAATGTGAATGCTGGGTTAATTCGGGGTCTTCTGTAAAAGCAGTGCATGCTGTAATCTGAGTTTTGTTTTATAAAACAAGGCCTAGCAAAGATGGCCTCCAACTCAAGGTAATCCTCCTGCATTCCACTCACTCCATGCTGCCAGGCTTTTGTTTTGTTTGTTGACACAGTCTTACAACCTAGCCTTGGCTAACCTAAACCTCCATATGTGATTACCAGGCTGTCCTCAAACTTGTGGCAGTCCACTTGTCCCTGCCTTCTGGGTACTGGAATATGGCTCTGTCAGGTTAGGTTTGTATTTGTTTAGGGTCTTTTGTTGTTGGTCTTTGTTTTTATTCTTTTTGTTTTCTGAGACCTTCTCACTTTATAGCCTAGGCTGGCATGCAATTTGTCATAGTCCTGCCTCAGCCTCCAAGGGCTGGGTTACAGGGATAAACCATATAGCCGACTGTGTCATGTTTTATTATTTTGTCTTCTGTTTTGGTGCTGTGTGGGATACCCCTAGCCTCAGTTCCCTCTCAAAACCAACAGAGACAGCCAATGAGGCTTCATTAGGAATTTCAACACCACAAGTATTTGAATTGTTTGCTTGTGTTCCTTATTATCAGGGTCTCCTCAGGCTAAGTGTCCCTCTGTGACTTCATTCCCTGTCTCTGGTTCCATTTGCTACTTTGTGACTTCATCAGAGGTGCAGTTTAGCTCATGTGGGTCAGAGGGGCCAGCAGCCTGGTTGGCTCAAACTCAGCTTTAGAGATGGATCTAGAACTGATCTCTCTGCACCTCATCCTTGAACGCAAAGTGGAGACCCACTTCCGGTTGGCTTCAGCCTGTAGCAGGTGATGTGCATTTGGCTTCTGGAACAACTTCAGAGAGGCCAAGGGTGTACTTAATGCCATTCCTAGAGTGCCTCTAATGGTTAGAGTCTAACCCATGGCGGTCTCTCCACCACCCCAGGACAAGCCAAGCAAAGTCCCTTCAGCTCTAGAATTGCCACAGAGGCTGGCGCCAAGCCTGGAGAAAAAACGTGAGTCTTCGGGAAAGGAAGGATCATGCATATTGAGGGCCACAACTGCAGCTCAGACCCTAGCCAGTATCATTCGGCCTTGTTATGGCCCCTATGGACGGCAGAAGTTCCTGGTGACTGCTAAGGGAGAAACAGTGTGTACAGGTCATGCAGCTGCCATCCTTAGGGCTCTGGAACTAGAGCACCCAGCTGCCCAGTTTGTCCGAGAAGTAGCCCAAACACAGGCAGAGAACATTGGGGACGGCACAGCCTTTGTGGTTCTCCTGACAGAAGCCTTGCTGGAGCAGGCCCAGTACCTTTTGTGGGCTGGCTTAGCTCGAACCCAGATCCGGGAGGCCTTTGCCACGGCCACAGCAGAAGTCCTGACCGCGCTACCTTCCCTGGCCATCCGCTCTCTAGGCCCTTTGGAAGACCCATCCTGGGCCCTCCGTTCTGTGATGAACACCCACATACTGTCCGACATAGAGTATTTAACCAAGCTTGTGGCTCACGTGTGCTGGGTTAGCAGGGAGCCAAATGGCAACTTCAAGCCTGAGCGTATTGGCGTGTGCATGGTGCAGGGTGGGACACTGAATGATTCTCGCATTCTCCCGGGGTTAGCAATATCTGGCAAGCCCTGTGGACAAATGACTGAGGTGCTAGTTGATGCCAGGGTGGCCCTATTCATTTGCCCCTTTGGTCCTACAAATCCATTTGCATTGGCCACACCCCGTCTCTCCAGCCAAGAAGAAGTGCTAAGATTTTGGAAACAAACTGAACAAGTGCAAAAAGAAATAACCCAGCTGGCCGATATGGAAATTAATGTGGCAGTGGTATGGGGGGAGGTTAATGAGAAGATGGTGGTCCAGGCTGACAACTGTGGCATCATGGTGATTCAAGCCAATTCCCGAAAGGAGATGGTCTACCTTAGTGAGATGATGGGTACTCCCCTGCTGACTCGCCTGCTGCCTCCCCTGGAGCCTGGGAGGTGCCAGAAGGTTTACAGGCAGGAGTTGCAAGAGGGCATGGTGGTAGTGTTTGAGTGGGAACCTGAGAGAGCACCATCTCTCACCATGATCCTTAGGGGACCCACCATCCAGGGACTTCGGGGTGCAGAGCAGGCTGTCTACTATGGCATTGATGCGTTTTACCAGTTGTGTCAAGATCCCAGACTGCTACCAGGAGCCGGTGCCACAGAAATGGCTCTAGCAAAAATACTGATGGACAAAGGAAGCCGACTGGCAGGCCCCAATGGTCTGGCCTTCCTAGCATTTGCCCAGGCCCTGAGTTCTCTGCCTAAAACCTTGGCGGAGAATGCCGGCTTAGCTACCCAAAGCGTGATGGCAGAAATGAATGGAATTCACCAAGTTGGGGACTTTCTCAATGGAGTGGGAACAGATGGGATAATAAATGTGGCCCAAGAAGGGATATGGGACATCCTGAGGGCCAAAGCCCAAGGACTACAAGCAGTCGCTGAGCTGGTGCAGCAGCTGGTGTCTGTAGATGAGATCATAGTGGCCAAGAAGACTCCTCCTGTCTACCAGCAGATTACAAGGCCCACCTCGAAGGTAAAGGGATCCTCACCCCTGAGAGAAAAAATTTTTGGAACATATGTATAGTGACACTCGGAATAAAGTAAGGATTGTCAAGATTGCATAGTAAACCCCCCCCCAGCCAAATATTGATGTTTTCCTTATTTCTTTCACTCATTTCTGGGGCGCCTAGAGCCAGTTTGTTTTTGTTGTTGATTTTTCCAAACAGGGTTTCTCTCTGCAATAGTCCTGGCTGCCTTGTAATTTGATTTGTAGACCAGGTAACTACTAAGGTGTATGCCACTACACCCACTACAGCCAGTTTCTAACCTTGTAAAAGATTTATCTTTATGTGTGTGTGGGGGGGGTTGTTGATGTGTGGGTATGAGTATTTTCATGTGTGTGCAGGAGGTACCTACAGAGGTCAGAAAAATGTCACATCTCCTGGAGCTGAAGTTACAGGCAGTTGTGAGGGTCTAAGTGGGTGCTGAGTATGGAACTCAGGCCTTCTGGAAGAGTAGTAGCAAGTGCTCTTAACCACTGAGCCATCTCTCCAGCACATGAAGTCAGGGTATAGAGCAACATAAAGGTGGGTGTGATGATGCAGGTCTGTACTCATGGCATCAGGAGGTGGATGCAGAAAGACGTGCAATTCAAGATGACTCCCAGTGAATTTGAGGTCAGTTTGGGCTTCATTCATAAGACCCTGTTTCAAAACATTAGGGATGGGGACTTATAGCTCAATTGGCAGCATGCTTGCTGACCATGCACAGAATCCTAAGCCCCAGAACCACATACAAACACCTAGAATGCTAGCAACTATGAGTTAGAGATAGGAAAAGCACAAATTCAAGGTCACCTTCTGCTTTTGTTCTTCAGTAAGTTTGAGGACAGTTCCAGCTATGTAAGACCTTGTCTCAGAGGAGAGGGAAGGAGAGACATGGAGATTCTTTTTAGTAGTAGCTCTATTCCAAGTCTTGACGTTTCTATTAACTGTTTCTCTCCATCACACCTATTTCTACTATAACAGCAGAAGCAAATAAAAGTTCTAATAATTTCAAATCCAGTACCTAAACTTTGGAGGTAGGGAGAAAAAGCTACAACCATCTTTTTGCAACTCTGAACATCCCTTCTACAGTATCAACGTGTATTTCTATCTAGACATCACTGTAATGCTCTATAAGAACCACTTCTGGCTTACAAAAGTGGCCAGTAAGGAAAAGGAGCCATAAGCAAACAATTTTAAGTTATTTATTTGTTTGGTTGGTTGGCTTTTAGTTTTTCAAGACATTGGGTTTCTCTGTGTAGCTCTGGATGTTCTAGAACTCACTCTGTGTGGACCAGGCTGGCCTCAAACTCACAGAGATTTGCCTACCTCTGCCTCCTTGAGTGCTGGGATTAAAGGCATGTGTCACCACGCCTGGCCTGGCTATTTTTCTGTAGCCAAGGTTACAAGCCAAGCCTGTCTTTAAAAACAAAAAAAAGTTATTTGTGAATGTGTATGTATCTTCATGTGAGTATGCATGTGTGCTACATGTGTGCAGGTGCCCATAGAGGCGAGAAGAAAAGAGGGTGTCAGAGATTTTTTGTGTGGATGCTGGGAACAGAACTTGGATCCTCAGGAAGAGCAGCAAGTGCTCTTAACACTTAGCCATCTCTCCAGCCCCTTGTTTCTTTTTTGTTTTTAATCTATTCCATGCAGATGAGTGTTTTGCCTGCATGTATGTATACTGCATGTGTGCCTGGTGCCCACAGAAGTCAGAAGAGGATACTTGGTTTCCTATAGCTACAGTTACTTGAGAAGACCATACCCATGCTTTCTTTTTTTTTGTCTTAACACCTCTTTTTGCTTATATTAAAGTCTACATTAAATTTCATAATTTAAAATTAGAAACCAGGATAGAGAAATTGCTAAGTGGTTGAGATGCTCTCACAGACAGCCTGGGTTCAATTCCCGGCTCTCATAACCCACAGTCACCTGTAAACTCCAGTTCTAGAAGCTCTGACATACTCTTCTGGCTTCTGTGAGGGCCAGGCCCACATTTTTCTTCCTTCCTTCCTTCCTTCCCCCCCTCTTTCTTTCTTTCTTTCTTTCTTTCTTTCTTTCTTTCTTTCTTTCTTTCTCTCTTTCTTCTTTTTAAGAAACTCATGCCCTTACCCAGCATCATACAAATCATAAGCATCTCTATCATGGACATTGTGGTCAGGGAGAAAACTATTTCAAAATGGTCCTTTGAAAATGTTCAGAAGAGGGGTGCAAATAAGACATCTCATCAGGTAAAGGCATTTGCTGGCAAGCCCAGCATCATGAATTTCATTGCTAGGATCAACACAGTGGAAGGGGAGAACTGACTCTCCCAGGTGAACCTCTGGTTTCCACATGCATGCCTTGGCACACATGGGAACACACACTTGCACACACACACACACACACACACACACACACACACACACATACACACACACGTCCAAAAGAAAACTTAACAGGATGTGCAATTCGAAGGAGATAAAGTGTCTGACTACATGGCAAGTTTGTGGCTAGGTTGTCCTACATGAGACCCTATTCCCTATTTCAAACATCTTTTTAATTAAAATATTTTGGCCATGTCTGGTAGCATACAAGTTTAACACCAGCATTAGAAGAGTAGAGGCAGACAGATCTTTGTGAGTTTTAAAGTCAACCTTGTCTACATAGTAAGTCCTAGGCCATCCAGGGCTATGAGGTAAGACCTCTCAAAACAATAAAAATAAAGATAAATAAAAAATTTAAATTATTGCTACTTGTTTTTAGGGTGGTTTTGTTGTTGTTATTTCAAAACAAGTTTTTATTTGGTGGCCCAACTGGGCTTGAACTCAGTCCCCGTAGTGCTAGGAATTACAGATCTGAGCAACCATGCCCTGATTAGGTATTTATATCCTTGTATGCTTCCTTTTCTTTTTTATTTCTTTTCTTTTTTATTTTTTCTTAATTGAAAAAAAAATTTTTTCATACTTTTGTTTCTTCAAGACAGGCTGGCCTTGAACTTTTGGAGAATTGCCTGCCTCTGCCTCCTCAGTGCTGGGACTAAAGGTGTGAGCCACCACCACCTAGTCATACAATATATTCTGATTATGGTTTCCCTTCCCCTGCCCTCCTCATTTTTCAAGATAGGGTTTTGAAAAAAAATTAAGTTATTTATTTATTATATATACAGTGTTCTGCCTGTATGTATGCCTGCACTCCAGAAGAAGCCATCAGACCTCATTACAGATGGTTGTGAGCTGCCATTTGGATGTTGGGAATTGAACTCAGAACCTTTGGAAGAGCAGTCAGTGTTCTTAACCTCTGAACCATCTCTTCAATCCCCCCCCAAATTTTTTTTAATAAAAGCCATTATTTGGGCCAGTGAGATGATTCAGCAGGTAAAGATGTCCACCCCTGGGACCCACAGGATGGAAGGAGAGAGCTGGCTCCCACAATTGTCCCTTGAGCACACATGCAAGTGTGCATACACACAATAGATTTAAAAAGCCATGATTTTTTGAAACAATATAAAGATGGCTCCTTGTTTTAGTTATAAAAAATCTTCAGGTATCCAGTTGGCATAATCAAAAGAACACAAATTTCCCTCAGGGGAAGGTGATCACACAACAGCAAAGGCGGGGGAAGTCAGATAGCTACAGCCAGGGCTCAAGGAAGAGAGTCTGAATGGAGTGCAGCAAGAAAGAAATGCTGCTATCTCGAATCTACCCCTCCTTCACTCCCCACTCCCACGCAAGACTCTTGGAATGGACCCCAGGTCCTTGTGCATGCTGGGTAAATGCTGCTGCAGCTTTCTATGCCCTGGCAATGCCCCTCAGTATCTCAGGTTCTTTCAGGCTGGGCTTCAGGCCATCTCCACCTGGCAGCCTGCCCCTTGAGCTCTCTAAACTTCATGCTTGACCTAAGAACCAGGAGTGTGAGCATCAGTTACCATCCAGAACTGATCTGTCCCTACTGTCACCCTGTGGGGTGGATGGACAGCTTTGAGCTTGAGAAGTAGCCATTCCACACAACTGTGTCTGTGTCATCCTAGAACCAACGTAGCAACAATTCTTAGTAATGTCTGCATTACTGTCCCAACATAGGACTCAGATGTCTTCTACTGGCAAATTAAGAAGTGGACCAGAACTTCCCTGGAGTTTAACAGATTCCCATCTGCTTCTGGAGCTATAGAATGAAGGTCTCCTTGCCAGACCTCCATCCTCAGGCCTTGGCTTCTGGTTGGCTTCACTGTCCTCTTCTGATACGCACTTCTCTTCCATCCCAGAAGTGGCAATGCCTGGGGCTCATCCCATCCTGGTGGACCTGCCTCTTTCCCCAGGTCCTTCCAGGTGCCACTCTCATGGTTGCACTCTATGAGTTGGTGTGATGAGTTGAAAGTATAAGACAATGCAGAAAAACAGAACAAAAATGAAACTTCTGATTAGGAGAAAAGAAGGGAAGCAGGAAACTGACCTCTAGAGAAAGCAGCCCATTTTGGTAATAGAATGTGTTGTCTCCAAACCTCCCTCACAAAATCCTTGCAGTTATGAAGAAAAACATTATGCATTCTAAACTGGGGGTGGGATGGGTGGTGGAGAGAGAATGCAGACAGTACAGTCTAACATGGAAGAGGCAGAGGCTAACCAGTCCCTTCCCTGATACCTAACTAAGCAGGTCCTTCCCAAGAGCCCCTTCTTACCCCAGAAGGGCTCCTTTCCAGCATCCTTTGCCTGTCTTCACAGGTTGAGCACTCTAGGTACATAGGCCAAGGGATTGAGAAAGAGAGCGTTCACAAGAACAGGGGCTGCAGATAGCACGTAACTCAATTAAGACTACTTGCTTAACGCTGAACACGTGCTCTGTGAATTGGTGAATTCCAGGCCAGCTTGATTTTCTTAACAAGTCCAGACTTCAAAGATAGATATTAAATAAACAAGCATGGGAGTAATCAAATACTTTCTGATTGGATTTAAGTCCAGTTCCACAATTTGAAACCCACACCTGGCACCATTACATGTCTAAGAACCTATGGCTGGACAAGTCCTAGTTCCTACGGCAGAACTTACTAATGTTATACAGCTGTACTGACATAGTATTTAACCAACTCGTGATGAATCTTCATTACATTCATAGATCAGAGTCTTTCAACCCTCCTTTGAGAAGCTGCTATTTGCAGTAGATGGTGATTAACACAGTGACCTACAACTGACCAAAGTGCAGAAAATAAGAGACTGCAAAGTGCTCAGGCCTAAAAGGAACTTATTTATCACACTACCCCTGCCAAGGTTCAGGGACCATTACAGAAGAAGGTAGAATGGGTGTGAGAGCTAGAGGCAATAATGAAAAGGAAACAGTATCTTCTGGACACAACAGGACAGCTGCACATATAAACTCACCACAGTGGTTGTAACAGCTTGAACAAGATCTGTGAAAGCCCAAGTCAGACCAAATTCCAGCATGCATAGGTGACACGGGCACAAAACCCCGCCCCTAGCTGAGGAGCTACTGGTATGTTAGCTTCTGGGATAGGAGTGACAGTTTTCTCTAAGTATATATAGCCCCTGATAAATTGACTACTCTGAAGTGGAAGGCCACATAGCCAAGATTATTTGGGCAGCATAAACTGGCCTTGAAGGATTAAAAATAAATAAAAAGAATAGTGGTCAGGGGTGGTGGCACTTGCCTTTACTCTCAACATTATCGAGACAGAGGCAGGCAGAATTCTGTGGGTGTGGATCTGGAAAGAATTGAGAGATAATGATCAAAATGTGTTGTATGAAGCTAGGAGTGGTGGTGTACACCTTTAATCCCAGCACTTGGGAGGCAGAAGCAGGAGTATTTATGAGTTCGAGGCCAGACTGGTCTACAAATCGAGTTGTAGGACAGACAAAGTTGTTACAGAGATCTGCCTGCCTCTGCCTCTAAAGTGCTGGGATCAAAGGCATGTGCCACCATTGCCTGACAAAAATAAATCTTAAATAGCAAGAAAGTAAAAAAAAAAGTTAAGAGGGAAGGAAGGAGGCTAGGAAGAAAATAAAAACTTAGATGGAGGATGATTGGAAAAGCAGGGTCCTGTGCTTCTGCTTTTGATGGTGACAGTGACTGACAGAATGTCAGCCTGTTGAATGAGCAGAATGTCCTGGGTCCTTTAGTAACATTATAAAGTTATATGGACTCTGAAAATAGTCATCTATGGCAGGAAGTAGAAGTGGCCTACAGGCTCAGCCCCTGTCCTTTTGTTAGAATTGTTAGAAGAGGATAGAAACACAGCTCTGCACTGTCACTCCCAATAGCCTGACTGAATCTTTCACAAATCATGACTCAGGCCAAATTGGGATTTGTGACTTTTACACAGAAAAGAAATCCAGACCTAGTTGTTTTGAAGATATTTTTAAAAAAATGATTATAAACATTTTACGTGCATTGGTGTAAAGGTGTCAGATCCCCTGGAACTGGAGTTAGACAGTTGTGAGCTGTCATGTGGGTGCTGGGAATTGAACCCAGGTCCTCTGGAAGAGTAGCCAGTGCTCTTAACTGCCAAGCCATCGCTCTAGCCCCTTGAGGATAATTTTTCTTTTTTTTTTTAAATCAATCCTAGTTCCCTCTCCCTCCCATTCTCCCATGCTTCCCACTGACCCCCATTCCATCCCTCTTCTGCTCCACAGAAAGGGTGAGGCCTTGTATGGGGGGATCATCAGTCTACCACATCATTTGGGGCAGGACCTAGCCCCTCCCCCATGTGTTTAGGCTGAGAGAGTATCCATCTATGTGGAATGGGCTCCCAATGTCCATTTGCATATTAGGGTTAAATGCTGTTCTATTACCAGGGGCCACATAGACTGCCCAGCCACCCATGTGCAAAACACAAAATACAGGCTGCCTTTTTCTGAGAGTGACATGTCCTCCCAAACCAGGTGCTCAGAGAGAGAGCACCTTGGTGGTTGCTAACTAACAGCCTTCCTTACCATACTGACTTTTCCTGGGGACACCCAGAGCTATACACAACAGCAGGCATCAACACCTTCACCTGGGGTCTGCAAAGGCCTGGTGCAGGCACTGGTTTGCTTGACCAAAGCAAGCTTGCCACCAAATATGCTTGCTCCCTTCCCCTTCTCATCCAGCACTCCAACAGTAACAAAACTCAAAGATGCTCCCAAGTCAACATAAACATGACCTTGTCCAGTTCTCATATACCAACCCTGAATAGGCAAGACCACTATTAGCCCTGCTTTATAGAGGAAGAAACCGAGACTAATTATGGGGGTTGGGGGTGGCTGCCAGTTCCCAAGCCTGCTCTAGGAATAACTGTGTGCCTTCAAAAACCATTTCAGTTCTAAACACTACAAATTCTCCAATTTGATTCATTTGAAATTACAAAGCTAACAATGAGTGTTAATTCAAGGACCTGAGATGAACCAGTCAGTGATAGGCTAATTTTCCTAAAACCTGTTAGTTTTTCCTTCCACTATTTTTTCTAGCAGCACTCAAGGATACAGACAACCCAGCTGAATACCTATTCAGATCCCACAGAAGGCTCCCTGCCCTAGAGGAAGAAGACCACGTGGTTATCCTGCACGCAGGTCCCACCCTTGTCCCTACCCGCCCCAGGGTGTGATCTGCTCAACACTTCCCATTCTCCAGGCATGGGGAACTCTGGCCTGGAATGCAAGTAGCCACACACCTTTGAGCTGGAGGTGTGCCCGGTGCAGAGTGCTTGATAGCAACAGTCTTGGACAGAAAGTTTTAGCCTCCATGGCTCCTGGTAGCTTCTCTGTGGGCCTTAAAGGGATGCCCACAGAGATTTATTTTATTATATATTTATTTATTTGGGTTTTCCAGTTTCCTTGTGTAAACTTGGCTGTGCTGGAACTCAGTAGACCAGGCTAGCCTTGAACTCACAGAGATCTGCCTGCCTTACCACTGCCTGGATGAACATAGATTTTTTTCAAGGTCTCTTCTCCCCCAAGACTTCCCAGATCCTCCCCCACCCACCATCTACCCTGCTACAACCACAGGATTGTTTGGTTTTCCCTATTTTGATTTGCTTTTCTTTTTTCTTTTTTTAAATATAAATATAGCCAGGCATTGGTGTCTCACACTTTTAATCCCAGCACTTGGGAGGCAGAGGCAGGCAGATCTATGTGAGTTCAAGGCCGGCCTGGTCTACAGAGTGAGTTCCAGGACACCCAGGACTGCTTGACAGAGAAATCCTGTCTGGAATACACACACATACATACATACATACATACATACATACATACATACAAACATCACACACACACACACACACACACACACACACACACACACACACACACACACACACACGGCTGCTGAGAAAAGCCATGACCTTGTGACTGCCCTGTCTCTAACCTGGGAGTACTGGGAGGTACATCGTCAGTAGGTGCTGATAAGTGCCACCACACACCCAGCTGGGGACTGGGTAGTTGTGTGCAAATAAAGTGCAGGCCTCTACTTCTAAAACTGACAACACAGGCAAAGGCATGCAATCACCGAGACCCAAAGTTAACCAGCAGTCACCAAGTCCACACTGCCTGTTTGGGGCAGGTAGTGCTACATTTAAACTCTGGGGTAGCAGCTCTAAGGCTCTCCTAGCCAAAGCCTGTACAATGGCCTGTGTGCATAGAAAGACCAGACAGGAGGATGGAGAGAAGGGAAGAGCCTCTTTTTCTGCGTTCCTGCCCTGCAGGGTGACACTTAACCACCTCCAGGGCAGCAGCTGGGATCCAAGAACCATCGCTGGGAACTAGACTATTTCCCTTCCCCCACTGGAACCAGCATCCAGCAGAGCCTGGAGCTGCCCTGGGGGAAGGGGCTGCCTGCCAAGGATCTGCCCACCTGGGGCCAGGGCCAGGGCCAGGGCCAGGTCAGACTCTGCAGTCTGTGCACAGCTTGAAACAAAGTGGGCAAAAGGGTGTCCTTGAGTCAACCGGCCTTGTTTCTTACTCTGCTCATCAAGAAATAACAGGAAATAAAGTAAGAAAATCAAAGAATCATAAACTGTTTACAAGAATAGCTACTTTCTCAATTCTTATTTACAGGTGTGTCTAAAACATGGGGCCAATCCAACAGGAAGACCAGTTTGCTTGCTCATTGGATCACATCTAATGGAGCCATTTGTTTATTCATTATGCATTTGTTAGGCACCTGCCCTAGAACAGAAAGGGCCTAGTTTGGAGGGAGAAGGGGAACCAGCCATTTTAAGCAAGTAAACAAGACTGCAGATTGTACAGCACACTTTGAAGGAAGTAACTGGCAGAGGACAGAAAGTACCTGGTTGGGGGCAGGGAGAGGACCTGCTTCAGATACAGCTGACACTGGAGCTGAGCTACCTGAGAAGTCTAAAGGAATGCTCTACAGAAGCCAGGAAGCAGAGTGCAAAGCTTCAGAGATGGGAGCCGCCTAGAGAAGGCCCTTCAGTGTGTCCACACTGCAGTGAACAAGCCAGACTCCTACAAAGCAGGGCTTCCTGGGCCAGGATCGGGGCAGGCTGCTGGAAAAGCCACTTCTGTGCTTAGGAATGAATTTATGAACCTGAAGTAGACATATCTGAGCCTGACCATGAGGCACAAAAGATCTTCAATAATTTGGAAAAAGTTACTAGTTACTAGTATCTCATTGGGGTGTGTGTGGGGAGTGACAGGATATGTAGGTCTCTTGTAGCCCAGGCTGGCCTTAAACACCAGTTCTTCTACCTCCCTAGCATTGGAATGACAGATATACACCTGGCAGGACTTGGTTTTTGAGATGGTTTCAAATAGCTCATATTGATCTTGAACTCCTCCTGTCCCCAAATCCTTAGTGCAGGGATTACAGGCATCACCATGATGGGGATTAAAACAACCACTGGAAGACAGGGTCTCAATACATAGCCCCAACTGGCCTGGAAGCTAATCCCCTCTGACTCAGCAGCATCTCAAGGACTAGCACTGTTTTAAAATAAGGTTTCTTCTTGGAGGCCAAATTACATGTATGCAGTTTTATCAGCTTATCTTTACTCTCAAAAGCGATCTAAAAAGCTAGCTCAATTGTAAAAAGGACACACACAAATTGTAAGTTTCAACATTGCATAAATAATAGAATTTTGGCTGTTTACTCTGAAAGGCAGTTTATATTTTCTGGAGTAACAAACTTGGTCATTGCAGTATCATTTGGCATATTAGGAACTAAATCCTGGGGCTGAAGATACAGCTGAGATTAAAAACTCTGTTTTTCCAGAGGACCTGGATTCAACTCCCAGCATCCACATGGCAGCTTTCAACTGTAACTCTACTTCCAGGGGATCCAACACCCTCATACAGGCATGCAGGCGAAACACCAATGCATAAAAAATAAAAAAGAACTCCCAGGGTGGAGAGATGGTTCAGTAGTTAAGTTTGCTCTTCCAACAGAGGTTCAAGTTTAGTTCCCAGCGCCCAAAATCAGTAGCTCCAGGGACCCCAGCGCCCTCTTCTAGCTTCTCCATTCATGCTTACAATACCCTTTACCACGCAAATAGCGAGTTCCAAACCAGAATTAGAAAGTGACAGGTGAGATCCTACTTCAAAAAAACCTTCCAAATCCACCCACACCTAAAGAAAACCACCAATAAATAACACCACCACCACCAACAAAACACCCTCAATTTATTTGAAAGACCTGGGCCATCTACTTCGTTCAATTTTCCCTTCTAATAAAAACCAATTAAAATGTTGATGTTAACATTTAACATTTAGGAGTTCCCTCTCGCTGGGCGTTGGTGGTGAACGCCTTTAATCCCAGCACTTGGGAGGCAGAGGCAGGTGGGTCTCTGTGAGTTTGAGGCCAGCCTGGTCTGCAGAGCTAGTTCCAGGACAGGTTCCAAAGCTACACAGAGAAACCCATTCTCAAAAACCAGAGTTCCCTCTCCCTGGATTCGCTGAGGTCTGTTTCACTCAGCAGAGGTTAGGGAGACTGTGAGGGAATGAAGGCATTGGGAGAATGAGCAGAAAGGGGCGGGGCGGGATCCTTAGGCAAGTGGCGGTCGCAGCTGCACCCCGAGTTTGGGATCGGGAATCAGGAATCGAGGCCCAGGCTCCCAGAACCCGCGGCAATCAGGAAGCGACGCAGCAAGGAAGGAGGGAAGTCGACCCACAGCGGGAATGGCCGCAGGAACAGTCTACAGCTACCAGCTGGGATCCGCCGCTGGCCGAAGGAGACAGAGTGCCTGGCGCGAGGGGCCAATGGGAGAGCGAGCCAGAAGAGGGGCGGGGTGTGCCCACTGGAGAGGGCCTGGGGGTGCAAGGCTAACGGGAGGGCGAACTAGACTGGGGGCGGGGCTTTGGGGGGAGAGCGGCCAGGGAACGGGCGGCCAATGGTACGGCGAGCTTGGCGGGGGCGTGGCCTCTGGGAGTGAAGCCAATGGCAGGGAGAGCCCAGGAGCGCGAGGGGGAGGAGCCAGACCCGGAAGGCGGTGGGGGCGGGGAGCCAAGCTGACAACCTGTCAAGTCCACTTCGGGACGAACTAGGTCACGCGCCTCTTGTTGCTCCGGCGCCCCCGCCCCGCGAGGCCCTGCGGGTGGCCCTGGGGCCCAGCCGCTGCGCTTCCTCTTCCTGCCCGCGGCGGTGGGGGCGGGGCGGACACCTGCCGTCCGCAGGCCCGCTCCAACCTCTGGGCTGCCGAAGGCCGCCTAGCTCGCGGGCGCGGGCCCGTGCGCGCTGGTCCGCTGGGCGACGGATCCGCGATCCCCGAAGCTGGCCGTGGGCTGGCGGAAGCGCACGGCGCACTACTTGACGCGGAAGGATCCGGCTTCGCGGTCACCTGTTCTCCACTCGGATCCGACCTCGGTCGAACGGCCCACGACGACGATCGTCCGCCCCACGGAAAAGAAACACTGGTTCAGACCCGCACCACCAACTCACAATGGCGCGGACACCGGCCACTGTCACGCAGCGTCTCTTACGCTTATTCGTCCAGAGCTTCTCTGCCGAAGGGACCGCGGCGAGACCCTTCTCCCCAATTGCCTATTCAGATGATGCGAGCGTCCCCACACGACACCATGACGCTATTTTAACAATGCCCAACTGTGTTCTTCCAAACTGCACACACTGAAAGGTGACATGGCCACAGATGCAGGGTTGCAGTGCAACGTTGGGATACCGCACTTATTATTTGAAATGCTCTCTTGCAACACTACAGCGAAGAGACAGATTAAAAACATTCAATTTTCGTTCGAACCTATAATACTTTAGCCAATGAATATTTTGTGACCATTTCTATTCAGTATCCCTAGATTTTAAATCAAATGTAGAGACATTACCAAGTAAATAACCGGTAAAATAATTTTCTTTTGCCTTTAAATTCCAGCCTTTATTTAAATGTGTTTTTAGCCTCCTGATGGGGGGCACATTATTTATAATGTGTATAGAAACTTTGTTGTTTTGTTGTATTTTCCGAGACAGGGTTTTTTTTTTTTGTTTGTTTGTTTGGTTTTTTTGTATTTCTTTAGAGGTTGTCCTGGAACTTGCTCTGTAGACCAGGCTGGCCTCGAATTCAGAGATCCGCCTGCCTCTGCCTCCCGGGATTAAACGCTGTGAGCCACCAACGCCTGGCTATATGTGTATAGAAATCTTAAGTTAAAAAATAGTTTTTAAATTAAAGATAAAAATGAGCTTATTCAATTAGTATCTTTGCATTTGAAGAATGTTCTTTCATATTTATTACTGTGTAACTATTACCAATACAAGGCATAAATGAAAGTTCAACCTTGTTAAAAATTAAAATCTAACAAGAGCGGCCTTTACTGTTGGGTTATTATCTTTTCATTATTACTAATTCTTTACAGCCAACTAATGTTCTAGAGGGAATCAATGCTCCCGCCTTTAATCAATGGTGTTAATCCTCTGCCTTTGAGTATATAAATTTTAACTTTTTTATAACTTATTTTTGGTTGGAAGGCCTGTGTCACTGTGGGAATATGAGTGTTAGAAGACAATTTGTAAGTCCTCTTTTACCATGTGGGTTCTGAGGATGGAAGGAATTTCCATCCTGTAAGAGGGTGCTGTCCTGAAACCCACTATGTTATGTAGACCATGTTGGCCTACAACTCAGAGATTCCTCTGCTTCTATATTGCTGGGATTAAAAGTGTGCAACACGACTTCTGATTTAAAAAATTATCTTTACTGCATATATATAACACCTATATGCAGATGCCCAATGAAGCCTGAAGAGGGACTTGGATCCCCTGGAGGTGGAATTATTAAAAGTGGGTACTGGGAAGTGAACTTGGGTCCTTTGGAAGAGCAGCAAGCTGTTTTATTCTTCCATCTCTTTCTTAGAATGGAACCCAGTCTAGTCATTTTTTTAGTGTCAATTAATACTAAGCAGACTATAGACCACTGGTTTTTCCATCAGCAAATAGACCTTGATATTGCCAACCAGCAAAGTCAACATCGAAAGTATGAGCTGTTGTCATTATATCATGGACTGGGGATTTGGTCCATAGATGTTACAATAGGAAGTGACATTAAAGAAAGATCAAACTTAAAACCCAGTATAAGCATTTTACTACATTAGAATATATTGTCACATCTTTAACAGAGTAGAAAAAAAAATCCTATTTTTTGTTTTTAAAGACAGGGTCTCAGTGGATGTAGTGGCAAATGCCCCTAATTCCAGTGCTTGGTGGGCTAGTTTGGTCTACATAGCCTGTTTCAGGCCAACCAAGGCTACATAGTGATACCTTCTCTCAAACAAGCAAACAAAGGGTTTTATAATATAGCCCAAATGGGCCTAGCACTTGTGGGTCCTCCTGCCTGTACTGGTTGAGTACAGATGTATACAACACCGAGGAAAAAAATGTATCTTTTTTTTTTTTTTTTCCTTGTGTTACTGGAAGGATGGACCCTGGGGTCTTGTGAATATTAGATAAGCACTACTGAGTTACATTCCTAGCATTTTTTGTTTTGTTTCTGAGACAGGATTTCAAATACCTAATGATGGCCTTGAACTCAGTATGTGGCAGCAGGTTGGCCTCAGTTTTTGGGACTCCTTTAGCCTCAGACTTCTGGATATCTGGGATAATGCCACCAGACACAATTTATAACTTAAATGCTTTGATGGGGTGTGTCACTTCAAAAATTGCCAATCATGGCTAGGCTGTGGTGGCACAGGCCTCTAATCCCAGCACTGGGGAGGCAGAGGCAGGTGGATCTCTATGACTTCAAGGCTAGCCTAGTCTACAAAGTGAGTTCCAGGACAGCCAGGGCTGTTATACAGAGAAATCCTGTCTCAAAAACAAACAAAAAAAAAAACCCCAATCACATAAAAAAACAAACTCCTTTCATTCTTTTAAATATGTAAAGTTAGAAATAGGGGCCAGCAAGATAGCTCAGTAGGTAAAAATAAGTCTGATGACTTGGGACCCACACTGGATGCTGGACTTGGTATGTTTATGCCTACATGTGTGTGCACATATGTGCACACAAAGACACAAAATGTAAAAAATAGTTTTTTTTCTTTTTTTACTGTATATAGTTGGGTGTGGTGCCCAAATCTGTAATCCTAGAACTCAGGAAGTTGAAATCAGTCTAGGTTACATATCTGGTACTGAGCCAGCTTGGGCTAAAGTATAAAACTATGAAACCTGTTTCACAAAACAAAAATACATATACTAAAAATTAAAAGGAAAGGTGACAAAATCAGAATGGCTCCCGGTTTCCAACAGTGTTTTGTGAGTATGTCATTTTATTCACCCAGAGGATCATGAAGATGGGGTGCAGTGCAGCCACAGAAGGCTTACCTTGGTGTGCTAGCAGACTTGGGTCTGCTCTACAATGTCTATTTCATGACTGGGATCTATAAAGGAAAGTATAAGCTGACACTACAGCTACAGGTGTTCAGATTTCAAAGATCTTTTCCAGTGACCTCCAGGGGACTGGCAAGAGGGAACAGATGGCTGGGCCTAACCTACTCTCAAAACCAGGAAGTAAATCAAAGAGTGTGTTACACAAAGACACAGCTGTAATGTCAGCAGAGTGCTAAGATGGCTACCACATCCCACCTTCCCCTGCTAGAGTCTCTGAGGGGATTGAGACAGGATTCATACACTATCCCAGGCTTTTTATTATTTATTTATTAATTTTGATTTTTTCAAGACAGGGTTTCTCTGTGTAACGGAACTTAGAACTTGCTTTGTGGACCAGGCTGGCCTTCAACTCACAAAGATCTGCATGCCTCTGCCTCCCAAGTGTACCCCACCTGGCTCCCAGGCTATTCTTGAACTATATGTTATATGGGTTCACAGCAATGCTTCTGCCTCAACTTCCCAATTGCTGAGATCGTAGCTAACCATGGTCTCTCTTTCTCTCTCTGTCTCTCTGTCTCTGTCTCTCTCTCTCTCTCTCTGTGTGTGTGTGTGTGTGTGTGTGTGTGTGTGTGTGTGTGTGTCCATACCCAGCAAACCTGTTTCCAATCCCCATATTCCTAGTGCAAGGAATTGAACTTAGAGCCTCACACATACTAGGCAATTGCTCCACCACTGTGCTCTAGTCCTAATTCCAAGACTGATTCTTTCTTGGCATATTCTTACTGTGTCCTCAAATAGTCTCTGTGCCTGTTTGTTTGTTTTTGTGTCATTCAGTGATACTGGATTGGGGGGTATTGGGACTCATCAATGATGACTCCTCCCCCCCCCCCGTTTTGAGGCAGGGTACCATTATGTAGCCGTGACTGACTGCAACCACAGCAATCTGCCTGTCTCTGCCTCACTATTGCTAAGACTAAAGGAATGCACCACCCACCCAGCTTATGACCTCATTTTAACCAATTACCTCTTCAGAGATACTATGTCCAAATACATTCACATTCTGAAATCCTGAGATTAGATTTTGAATCTGTGAATTTAGGGAGAGGGCAAAAATCCCTCCATAATTGGAAGTGAGGGGCTAGCAGGAAGGTGGCTTAATAAAGACATTAAGTGGCTGCCATTAATAGCAAAGCTGGACTTCAGGCTGCCAGAGAGGAAAATGCCCTGAGAGAGGGAAGGAAGGTTGTAGAGAAGAACTCAGTTCTCTGGAACTTTTGGCCAATTGCCTTTTTTCAAATACTGTAGGCCTGAGGCAGGACAGAAAGACAGGGAATACCAAAGCTACCCTGTCTTGAAAAACAAACAATAGCAACAACAACAACAAAGACAGAATATTAATGGAACGTAGAAAGGGAAGCGAGGTGTCTCTACCCTTAACTTGGAGTCTACCAGCAGCGCGAGAGTCACAGATTGGAATACAATTAACATTCACTGCAAAGGTTATGATAGATAGACACTATCCCTTTTATATAGAATTGTTTGTTTTTGGTTGTTTGTTTTGAGGCTGCAGTTTCAAATGTAGACCAGGCTGGCCTTTAACTCACAGAGGTCTGCCTCCCAAGTACTGGAATTAAAAAGGCATCTGCCACCACACCTGGCTTATATAGGAATGTTTTAAATAAGAATGCTAAAACGGGCTGGAAAGATGGCTCAGCAGTTAAGAGCATTGAGTGCTCTTACAGAGGACAGGATTCAATTCCCAGCACTCACATGGCAGCTCACAACTGTCTGTAACTCCAGTTCCAAGGGATCTGACTCCCTCAGACAGACGCCAATGCACATAAAATAATTTTTTTTTAAATGTTAAAATAGGATTGAGAGATGGCTCAGTAGTTAAGAGCACTTGCTGCTCTTCCTTCCAGAACTTGATTCCCCATGCCCACAGCAGTTGGCTCACAACTGCCTGTAACTCCATTTCCAGGGGAACTCATGTCTTCAAGTTTCCAAGCCCGCCCACCCCCCCACACACACGTAGCATACACATACAGATGCATAAACACAAATAAATCTGGGGGGAAAAGGATTAAAATAGCAGTAAACTGTGTTTAAGGGTGGATACGTACAGCCTGCAAGTAAAGTCTGATTCTTCTGAGGTATTTTCCAGGAATTTCACAGACTACCAGCTTTGGTTTACAGTAAAAACACCTGAAGCTCAGTGAGCAAGGCTTGTGACCTGGGGTGTGACCTTATCAGTAGTGAACCACCCTATGACCTCATTCCCAGTCCTTAGCAACCCTATGAGCTGTTCAGAAACCACCTAAATCCAGGGCTCTACCTACTGAGAAGCCTACAGCTACACTTGGGTGCCTCTTAACCATTCACTGGCACCTTGCTTTCCAACCTTTTCAGGATAAACTTGTATTAAACTCTCCTCTTACTGTTTCTCACTGAAGCCAAGGCTAACCCTGGGTCTTTCCTACAGTGAAGTCTAGAGGTGCTGTTTCTGGCCTTACCTACAGATGCTGATGGAGTCAAGCCAGGTGGAGTCATCCCAGTCCAAGGGAAGCCTAAGCAGAAGAACAATCTCAAGTATAGGCCAGCTTTGGCTAGAGTAAGACCCTGTTCCAAATAAGTAAATAAAAGTAAAGATTGGGGGGAACAATTTCTGTGCCTTTAACTCTGCTGGAGTCAGGAGTCTAGAGTCTGGAGCTCAGGAGGGTCAGGAGGATCAGTTCAAAGTCATCCTTGGTGGCAGCCGGAGGCCAGCCTGGGGCTACATCAGACACCTTATCAAACAAACAAACCAACAGCACAGGATGGAAGGGAGCTACTTTTCTTATTTTCTGCAACACTAAGGGTAGAACTAAGGGGCTGGCACCACCAGGTTAGTGTTCACACTGACACACAGCTGGGTGTGGCAGCACACTTTTCTGCTCCCCTGTACTCAGTAGGCAAAGGCAGGTGGATCTTTGTGAGTTTCAGAGGGGCCACATAGTGAGACCCTATCTCAAATAAAATATTAACAAAACCACTCTGCCACAAGGAGCTCTCCAGTCTCCTCTTTTATCCAAGTCGGTGCATAGCCACCAGAGCTGATAAACTCAACTCTCTCACTCTTTTTATGAGTTTATTTACATTTATTTAGTGCAATTTGTGGGAGTCAGTTATCTTCTACTGTTTTGTGGGTCTCAGGGATCAATTCAGGTCCTCAGCCTCGGCAGAAGACGTCTGCTGAGCCATCTCATTGGTCCCAGACTGTCCTTGCTGCAGGCTATGTCACATACCCTTCATCTACTGGTCATGCTGACTCAGGACTTTAACCCAAGCATTTGGAAGGTAGAGGTAGGAGAGCCTCTGTGAGTTTCAGGATAGTCTGGTCTATTCGTGAAATTCTATCTTAAAACTAGGCAAACAATAAATTAAAACCGTCTTCATCATTTCCTTGTGTGAAGGAACGATGTCCTTGCTATCCCTGGTTAATGTGGGTCCCACTGCCATTTTTTGTCATGGCAGTTTTTCCCCTAAGCTCTGGTTCTGGCCTCCTTGTCTCCCTGCTCATTTTACTTGTCCTCCTTTGCAAAGCAAGGTCTGACCCACTCACAGAGAGACAGAGAAGCTTCACTTTACGATAACTGTGCCTATTTCTGTGAGTGACAGGATCTGAGGGCCATTTACTAAGTTAGACCTGTAGAAATCACTATTAACCAGATAGTTAACCTGCTAGTTCAGTGAGCTGATGCTATAGAGTTGATTATCTACACAAAACAGTCTCAGACTGGACAGAGAAGAGAATCTGTCTGGTGTGGCCACAAGTCCACTTGTTAATGGATGACAAGGGTGACAACACGGTGAAGAGCAGCTGCATCTGGGTCCCTCTGAGACCACTGGGAACTTGGATGTGGGAAGTGATCTCTCCATGGACATCACAATCCAATTTCCACACTTGGATAATTTTCTCAGCAGTAGGAGACATTAAGGACTGGGAGTGAAGAGGAGGAGCTAATGGTGAGGACTGGGAGGAGGAGGAGACAGGACTGGGGGTAAGGAGGACAGGACAGTGAGGACTCCATGTGAGGAGGAGGAGGAGATAATGTCTTGGGTGTATCCCCAGTACCAAAGAGAAGTTAAAAGATGAGTCCTCAACCTTCCACCCTGGACATTTCTCAGAGCTCAGGTGGGGATCCAGATGCTAAAAGAAGATCAGTGTCTTCAACTTTGAAACAAGGTCTCAGTTTCTCTGTATCAGTCTGTCCTGGAACTCACCATGTGGCTCAGGCTGGTCTTGAACTCAGCAATCCTGCCTCAGTCTCCCAAATGTACCATGCCTAGTTCATATGTTATTTCTCTCCTCCCCACTTTCCCTCCCTCCCTGCCTCCCTCCTTTCTTTCGAAACAGGATCTCATATTGTAGGCCTGGAACTCATGTGTAGCCTAAGATGGCCTTAAACTCTCAGTAACCCTTCCTCAGCCTCCCAAGAGCCAGGATTATAGGCATGAGGCATCTTTAGTCTATGTTCTTTGCTCCTGCCTGATGCTATCTTAGCACTCTGAAGACCAGGGCAGAAGGATCCCAAACCTTAAATTTGTGTCTATAATGGACTACAGAGACCCTGTGTGCCCCCCCACTCAAAAAAAAGAAAGAAAAAACCTATATCTAACCTAGCCTCATAAGTGTAGCTCTCACCCCTCATCAAAGTGTTTCTTTTTTCCAGCAGAAAGAGAATTTTAAAGAGCTCCACAAGTGGCCAAAGTGCAGAGAATAAGTGACAGTGCCCAATCCCAACAGATACATCTACAATACAGCCCCTAAGGCTCATGGAAAATTTGGGGGTGGAGGTGGTGGAAAGATTGTGAGAACCAGAAGTCCAGACAGCTGCTGTGAGGTAAGGTCTATACAACAGGGAAGCTGCACCCTTGACCTTCCAACAATAAAGATGCCTGGACAAAACCAGCAAAATGACATGAGCTGACATGCCAACATGGTCCTATCCCTAGATGAAGAGCTATGGATGGTCAATGGCTACTGAGAGTAAGAAGCATTTTCTTCCAGGGGTGAACTCACATAGGTTGTTCCATCCCAAGTGGTCAGTCCTGGGAACATACAAGCACACATTATTATTCAGGCACCTGTACTGGCCTGTCCTTGGGGTCCTGACAGGAGATGCCCTCAGCTGCAGCCACTAAGAGCACCACCTGTGCATATTCACTATATTCCCTTTTAAAAAGGACCCTGCCCATCTCCCATCTTCCTCTTTCTCTCCCTCTCCCTAATTAATCCCTTTCCCTAATTAAAAAAAGTCAATAACAACATAAATTACAACAGCACATACAAGCAAAGTAAATGGATTTAGTAGGTGTGTGTGTGTAGGGGTGTGTGTGTGTGTGTGTGTGTGTGTGTGTGTGTGTGTGTGTGTGTACACATATGTAACAAATGGGTAGGATAAAGTTTTCTTCTGGGCTGGAAGAGTTTTCCTCCCTTTCTCCCTTTTTACAGACTTCTAAATTTTTTTGTTTTGATTTTTTGAGACAGGATTTCTCTCTGAAGCCTCAGCTCTCCTGGTTGTCCTCTGTAGACCAGGTTGGCCTCCAACTCACAGAGACTCTCCTGCCTCTGATTCTGAAGTGCTGGGATAAAGATGTGTGCCACCACCACCCAGCTAGACTTGTAAAGTTTATGTGTATGAGTGTTTTACCTTCATGTATATTTGTGTATCATGTGTCTTCCTGGTGCCAGAGATCAGAAGATGGCATCAGCTCCCCTGAAACTGGAGTTGCACATGGTTGTGGGCACTCGGAAACAAACCTGGGTCCTCTGCAAGAGCAACAGGTGTCCTTAACCTCAGAGCCATTGCTCCATCCCCCCATTTCTCCTCTACAGTGCCATATGAAGGCCCATCAAGAGGGGCACTTGCCACTAATAAAAGGGCTCAGTTTTGATTTTAAACATTTATTTATCCCGTGTGTGTGTGAGTGTGTGTGTGTGTGAGTGTAGTGTGTGTGTGTGTATGAGTGTGTGTGTGTGTGGTGTGTGTGTGTAGTGTGTGTGAGTGTGTGTGTATGAGTGTGTGTGTATGTGGTGTGTGTGTGAGTGTAGTGTGTGTGTGTGTGTGTGTGTGTGTGTGTGCATGCACGTGCATGCGCGCGCGTGCATGCCCCTGTCCCAGTATGAAGGTCAGAGGACAACCTGCAGGAGTTAGTCCTCAGAGTTCTCAGTCTTCATTCCTCACCACAGTTCCGCCTTTATTAAAATGATCTGTACACTAGCACAGGGTTCTTAGCCTGTGGTCTAAGGGCCACTGGGATCTTGGATACTTCTTTCAGGGGGGTCTGTGAGGCACTCCCTTCTCCAACTTCATATCCATGTGAGGACAGATTGTGTTCATATAATTCAACCAGAACGACATGTGCAATTAGAACCCATGCAGATATGAGAACCCAGCTGTCTTTGATTAAGCGCAGCAACGAGATTTACAGAACTGCAAAATTATCCCAGTCTCCTCAAGGATTTTTTTAAGAAAGCATAAGCTGGACATATTAACGCATGCTGGTGGGACATGAGAGGTGAAGCAGGAGGAGCGGGAGTTCTGGGCCAGCCTCAGCTACATGAGACTCTGTCTCAAAACACTCCAAAGAACCTTCCCAAACTCTCCAAACCCAAAACCACTAAACAAAAACGTATTATTTAAACCTACATGAATGCTGGTTCATCAAGTAAGCATGGAAACTTTCAGAAGCCATGTAAAGTTAGACAAAAGAACAACCCTCACAAAGTTGTCCTGACATCTGCCCACAAATAAGCAAGCAATAAGTCAAACAGTCAAACAGTATGAGTGTATTCTCTTTTGTCTGGTGTGTGTGTCTGGTGTGTGTGTGTGTGTGTGTGTGTGTGTGTGTGTGTGTTGAGACAGGCTTTCACTTCATAGTCACGCCTGGACTGGAATTTTCTATGTTGATGAAAATGGTCTCAAACTCACAATGATGTTTTTTTTCTCCCCAAGACAGGGTTTCTCTGTGTAGCCCTGGCTGTCCTGGAACTCATTCTGTAGAGTGCGCTGGCCTCTAATTCAGAGATTCCCCCTGCTTCTACCTCCAGAGTGCTGGGATAAAGATGTGGGCCACCGCTGCCAGGCCTCACAAGGAACTTTTGTGTCTGCCTCAAGAGTGCCGTGTGCCATCACACCCAGTTTGCTACAGTTCCTTTAAAAGTAATTAGCAAAAGGCTTTGGGGGGGGGGGGTTCAGGGCTCCAGCATATTAGCTGCTCTTCAAGATGACATGTGCATCTCAACACCCACATAGGGGCTCACAACCGCTTGTAAATACAGCTCTAGGTGACCTAACACCATCTTTTGGTCTCCAAGGACACCTGCCTTCATGCTCATGTGCATATACTCATACAATGACACACATACATATGGAAATAACATAAGGTCATTTTTAAAACTTTATATTTTATCATATGAGTGCTTTTCCTGCATGCATAGAGCAGATTCCCTGGAACTGTTGTGATCATAATGTAGGTTCTAGGATGTCAACCTAGGTCATCTGTGAAAACAATAAGTGCTCCTAACCTCTGAACCATTTTTCTAGCCCCTCCCCTGGTAAAATAAATATTAAAGAATAAAAATTTTAAAATATGGATGGAGGAGGCCAGCTGGAGCAACATTATGAAATGCTTTCTCAAAGAAGAAGAAGAAGAAGAAGAAGAAGAAGAAGAAGAAGAAGAAGAAGAAGAAGAAGAAGAAGAAGAAGAAGCCAAGTAGAATGGCATAAATCTGTAATTCAAATACTTAGAAGGCTGAGGCAGGAGGATCACTGTGAGTTTGATGCAAGGTTGGTCAACATAGTGAGTTCTAGAGGCTAACCTGGGCTACAGAGTGAGACCCAGTCTCAAAAACACAGAAAAAAAAAATTGTTTAAACTTGAAACTTTTCTTAGTTTTTATTTGCTTTTTGTTTTGTTTTTCGAGACAGAATTCTTTTGTAACAGAATTCTTTTGTAACAGCTGGCCTCAAATTCATAGAGATCCACCTAACTCTGCCTGCCTCCCCTCCTGGATGCTGGAATGAAGGGTGAATCCACCCTACCACACCCTGGTCTGGCTTCAGGCTTTTTTCCTCTGCTTCCCTTCCTCCTTTCCTTTCTTTTTCCCTCCCTCCCTCCCTCCCTCCCTCCCTCCCTCCCTCCCTCCCTTCCTCTCCTCTTCCTTCCTCTCTCTCCCTCTCTGTTTCTTTGGTTTTTTTTTTTTTTTTTTGAGACAGTATTTTTCTATGTAAGAGTCTTATCCTGACTGTTCTGGAACTCTGTAGACCAGGCTGGCCTTGATCATAGAGATCTGCCTGCCTCTGCCTCCTGAGTGCTGGAATTAAAGGTGTGTGTCACCACACCCATTCCCTGTTTCTGTTTCTAATATAATAAATATTAATAAATATAACTAATATGAGCAAATCTCCTTTGGAACATTGCCATTTTTAAGAGTATAAAAGTGTTCTGAGCTGGACATTGGTGGTGCATGCCTTTAATCCTAGCACTGGAGAGGCAGAGGCAGGTGGATCTCTGTGAGTTTGAGGCCAGCCTGGTCTACCGAGCTAGTTCCAGGACAGGTTCCAAAGCCACAGAGAAACCCTGTGTCGACACCTCCCACCTCCAAAAAAAGTCTTCTGAAATGAAAATCTTAGAAGCCTCTTTGTGGATACTCTTCTGCTGCTAAGACACTTACCCACTGCAGACAGGAAGAAACTGTGTAACAAGCTGAAGATTGCCTTCTGGTCCAGCACTGCAACAGCTCCTGTGGACAGTCTCCAGAGTGCTGGCTGCCTCCCACGTCTCAGGATAACACTCACTGAGTGGGTGGAGTCTGCGTTTTGATGACTCTGAGGGACCGGTTCAGAGTTCTCACACTGGGAACCCATCCAGAAAGCACAGCTTCTAGGATTTTCTCCAGTCTACTTTGCCAGCTCCATTAAGTAGTTTTATTATTATTTTTCCTAAAAGACAAGTTGGACATAAAAAACTGGCAGAGCTAGCTGTAGTGGTGATGATGGTTTGTGCCTATAATTCCAGCACTTGGGAGGATCAGGAGTTCAAAGCCATGCTCAGCAACATACAGAGCTGAAGGCTAGTTTGGGCTACAGAAGACCCTATTTCAAAACACTGGGGGAAAAAAGTAGGGATGCTTTTATGAGAGACTAGTGCATTCATAGGTCCTTCACAATGGAAGTCATTCATGTAATGACAGGAAATAGGAGTCTGTGTCCTCTTAAAGGGGCCAAGGCCATCCAGTAAGTAGGGCCACAGGTGACAGAACGCTGACCCAGTCTCATATCTACTAACAGTTTCCTTATCCGGAGGCTGGTATTTGTCTCAGTTAGGGTTTCTATTGCTGTGAAAAGACACTATGACTATGGCAACTCTTATAAAGGAAAACATTTAACGGGGTGGCTTACAGTTCAGAGGTTTAGTCCATTGTTATCATGGTGGGACATGGCAGTATGCAGGTAGAAATGGTGCTGGAGGAGCTGAGAATTCTACAGCGTTTTAGTTATTATTTATTTATGTATTTTTTATTTTAAAATTTTTACTGATTTTACATTCCAACCACAGTTCCCCCTCTTTCCCTTCCTGCTCCCTCCCCCAATCTGAACCCTCATCTACTCAGAAAGGGTAAGGCCTCCCAATGGGGAGTCAACAAAGCTTGGCACATTAATTTGAGACAAGAAAAAGTCCTCCCCCCTGCATTGAGGTTGAGCATGGCATCCCATCATAGAAAATGGGCTCCAAAAAGCCAGCTCCTGCACCAGGGACAGATCCTGGTCCCACTGCCAGGGGCAAGTCTACATTTGATCCACAGGCAGCAGGAAGTGAACTGGCACTAGGTATAGCTTGAGCATAGGAGACTTCAAAGCCTGCCCCTATGAGACACCCCTCCTCCAGCAAGGCCATACTTACTCCAATGAAGTCATACCTAACAGTGCCACTCCTTATGAGCTTGGAGGGGCGGAATCATGTTCAAACTACCACAGTATTTCTGGCAACATTCTTTTTATTTTGTTTTAAACTAATATTGCTTATGATTTAAAATATAAACATACAAAAACTAGCATGGTGGCACAAGTCTTTATCCTAACACTGTTAGGATGGAAAAATTTAGCCTAATTCCCCAGAAAACCCAGGAAGCTGGGAGTCTTAAATCCCGAGCTGATGGTCACCTACTTTAATGTTTACGGTAGTGAATGTACACCCAGAAGCCTGTGGGAAAGCAGACTTCCTGGGCTAAGGGCGGGGTTGGATACTTTAAAGTTATTGGTCTGCACTGGATGCTACGAGGTGATTGGTTCATGATGCGAGGGCTTTGCTGTAACCCTATAAAAGCTGTCTCAATTCTGTGCTAGGGGTCGCTCAGCCCTCTACCCTGCATGGTGTATGGCTGATGGCCCCAGTCTAATGGAATATAAAGAACCTTATGTGTTTGCATCAAGACCGCTTCTCGTGAGTGATTTGGGGGGGGGCGCCTTTCCTGAGTGGGAGCGCGAGGGACCACGCTCTCGCAGGTCTTACAACACAAAGGAGGTAGAAGCAGGTGAATCAGGAGTTACATAAGACTTTATACCAGGACTGGAGAGATGGCTCAGTGGTTAAGAGCACTGGCTGCTCTTCCAGAGGACCTGGGGTTAAATTCCCTGTACCCATATGACAGCTGTACCTGTAGTCCCAAGGCTTCTGACACCCTCATACAGACAAGCTAACAGCTAAAACACCACTGAACATAAAATAAAAATAAGTAATAAAAAGAAGACTTTGTCCCAAAGGACTAAATAAATTAAATTGAGCAATAGCTGTGTTGACCATCCCCAAATAATCTGTCAAATTTGTCATTCATGTCTCCATATTTCAAAGCCAACTTGGGCTACATTAGACCCTGTCTTGAAAAATAAACAAAGGCATGCCAGTCAATGATGGCACTCACCTTTAATCCCACCAATCAGGAGGCAGAGGCAGGAGGATCTCTGGGAATTTGAGGCCATTCTGGTCTACAAAGCAATTTCCAGGACAGGATCCAAAAGGTACAGAGAAACCCTGTCTCTAAAAAACCAAAATGAATGAATGAATGAATGAATGAATGAATTCAGTGGGAGGTTAGCAGTCAGTAAAAGTGCTTGCCCTATAGGCATAAGGACCCAAGTTGAGATCCCAACACCCTATGCTAAAAAGCTAAAGCAGGTTGTATTTGGTGCAGGCTTGTAATTCAGCACAGGTCGGGCAGAGACAGATTCAAGGCAAATGTATCCCTGGGGCTCACTGACTTGCCAGTGGGAGACCCTTCACACACACTCACAAATGGTGACTAGTGCCTGAGGAAGGACATCCAGGGTTGTTCTCTGACCTCCACATGCCCACTGAGACCCAGACACCCTCACTTGTATGCACACACACAGACACACACACAACATGAGGACGAATTGGGATAAAGTGTGCCAGGTGCAAAGGAGGAGGAAAAAGACACACACTCAGATTTGATGGCCATGGAGGAGGCTGTGTTACTAAAGAAGGAGAGAATGGGTGTATGGGGTTTTGAACTGTGGAAGAGCCAATTGTCCACAGCTACCAGAATAGGTAAACTCCCGTGGAGCCTTCTCCTGCCCCCGAAGGTGCCATCATGCTGACACCTTGGCTACTGGCCTCTTGGATAAATGAATCTTCACGCTTAGACTGCAGCCTGGGCATGAGCAATTTTCTGCCCTCTTAGTCCCACCTTGGCTCTTGGGATTCCTGGCTTTGTCCAAGCTCTTAAGAAATCCTCCAGCACCAGCCTGTGCCAGGCCTAAGGGTGGGGCAGTCAATGTTTCTGGGGACAAATTTTGAATGGTGAGGTACTAGAGCAAGTGAATGATTTCTTCTCTTTGTTCTGTTAAAAGACTAGCCTTAAGTGTGGCTAACATGGCTTTGAAAGGGCTGCTGTGTGAGCTGAGCAAGCTTGTGACTCTTGGTGGAGGTTAGTAGGAGCATCTGCTCAGTCTCTGCTCTCCCTCTCTCCGACTTCACTCCCTAGTAGAAGCAAGTGGCCTTTGCTTTAGGCACCACTTATTGGGGTGTCCTGGATAAGACAGGCCTAAAATAGAGATATGTCTTTAATTCTAGCATTTGGGGGCTGAGGCAGGAGAACTATCATGGGTCTGAGGCCAGCCTGGGGCTATATAGTAAATTATAGGCAGCTAGTGCTACATAGTGGGACTGTCCTTAAAAATTAAAGCAGAGCTGGTAAGAAGGCTCAGATAGTGACAGTCCCTGACGACAAGCCTGACCATGTGAGCTCAACCCCTAGATCCCACATAATAGGACAGAACCAATCTCTGACCTCCACATACATGCCATGGTGTGTGCCCCACTCTCCATAAACATACATGTACACACAAAATGTAAAAAAAATTAAAACAGTTCTGATTGGATCTCTGAAACCAGCCTGGTCTATATAGTGAGTTCCAAGCCAGTTAGGGCTACACACGGAGACTCTTCTAAAAATAAAATAAAATAAAACCATAGATTGGGTAAAAGTGCTGGCTGCAAAAGCAGGAAAATGTGAGTTAAAATCTATAGAAACCATGAAAAGTCAGACATGCACCACATATGTATATAATCTAATGTCCTACAACATTATGGAAAGTGGGGATAGGAGACTCTGGCCT